>CM077879.1:29559558-30843844 GCA_039720435.1 Amazona ochrocephala
GCCCCAGCAGTGCTCTTAGAGAATTCTTGAATAAATAGAATAGAATAAAGATGTTGGCTAGCTCCTGCGCAGTCAATTTCCAATTTGGTATTCCAGTTGTGTTTGTCACATTTGTTGGCTACAAAAAAGGGGATACTGAATAATTAGACTTCTGCCAAAGTGGCAGAATGCTTCCTTTCTTTGTCTCAAGACATTTTATTTTATTTCTCTGAATTCAAATTTGCCTCAAAAGTATTGGGTAGGTCTTTCATAACCACAGGTCATTCTGCAAGTATGAGAATGTCAAGTTATCAGATCTTGAACAAAATAAATTGTTCCAACTCTTGACTTCCCCCTTCTGGCTTCGTTTACTTACTGGGCAGTGCTGTCAGCCTGTTTGTTTGCAACTGTAATAAAGCTTACACAAAGTAGGTAATTCAAAGAGAAAAATCTGTTTAAGCTCTTTTCAAAATGGAAATGGAAAAAAAAAATCCAAACCGAAAAACAAACCCCCAAACCCAACCTCTCCAAAAATCCCCAACAAAACAAAAAGAACCAATCCAAAACAAAAATCAAACATACAGATGGTGGCTATGTGAATGTATATGTTTGAGACACGTGTGACTGGCATTTTTCTGCAGTGTTCCAGTTAGTTGCAGATCAGCGTGTTTCAGAACAGTGTTAATTTTTCTTTCCATCTTGAAATGTCTGAAGAGCCTCATTTGTATTTGTCTTTCAATTAGCAATTTATCATTTTGCTCTGACCAGGATTACTTTTCTGATAGTTAGTTGGTTTAAAGGAATTGTGACAATAAACACAAAGCAGTTATTTGAGTTGCTGTAATGATCTATATGCTGTCAATGTCCAGCTACAGTTCCTCGTAGCTTATAAGTAGGCGGAGGATAGTGGCATCCAGTGTACTCTGACCTCCTAAGTATAGACATCTTTTGTTGTCTTTCTAGAAGACAATGGTGATGAAATCAACTCCAAATTAATCTCACCAGGTTGTTTCCAAACTCTCCTTGAACCAGTTAGCTGCTGTGTTGTCCTCCCCCAACAGGAGTGTAAGAGGAAGGGCTGCATGCTTGGAACAATCACAGAGCCATTCTTGGCTAACTCCCCTAATCTAAGCTATTTGTTACATGGCGGCTCTTTTCAGCCGGTATGAGCCCAGGCTACTGCAGAGTGGTGGAAATGGATCAGAGAATGCGTATGCAGCAGTGAACAGCTACTTGGACTGCTAAGTCTTTTTCCTCTAACACAAATGATAGTGTCTCTGTTTCAGAAAAGTCTAAACAGGGTGGAGTAACTCAATCAGCTTCTGTGCCTTCTGGGCTTTAGGTGTTGCAGATACTAAAGTCATGAGATTGGTACTCCAGTGTTGTTTCCTGAATGTAGTTAAATTTTTTTATGCTTCTTGTCAAAGCAGAGCATAAGTTTGCCTCCTCTGGGGGAAAGGAACACTATGGATCTAGCTTTTCAGATGACTCTTTACCCCATGATGAATAAGGTTCTTTGAGTCACTGTCAGTAAGGACCTGTAACCTGTTCTCTGTGGTTCTTTTGTGTTACTAACTTACAGGCTTTAGAGCAATGTATGTGTGGGTTGTGTCTATTTTGGCCTTTATGCCTTCTAGAGAATTTTTTTGAGAAAGCAAGAAGAGTATGTGTAGTTCTCCTTAGTAGATAATTCAAAGTATATGAAGTGTGTGTGTTCACTGTGACTTGGAATTACTCTGGGTTTAGACCCCCAGCTAAATTTAAGCCCGTCAGTTGGTTGTGGTCGCTAACAGTGTGCACAAGTCTTACCTGAATTTATGCAAAGCAGTTTGGGTTTGAATTTGAACAAGTCTGTATTTGTTGTAAGGAAAGTTCATGTATATAGATAATGATTATGAATCAGTTGAAGTGTGATGGACTGAGCAAACCTAGTATTTAGGTTCAGTGGTTCTTGCTCTGTTAAGCAGTATCCCAAATGACTGGATATGAGGACAGAATGTTGGGTAAATTGTTCATGAGTGAACCCTGCTGCTTATAGTGTCTGACTAAAATATTGCTTCTAAAAAAGTGATGAATTAATTACTTGTTTCTCTTTTATTTTTGAAGTATGTATAGAAAATATGATTCGTCTAGAATAAAAGCAGAGGAAGAAGTCTTTTCAAGTAAGAGGTGCTTAGAATGGTTCTATGAATATGCAGGTAAGGGTGAAATGCAAATTTCTTCTTACTAACAATTCAATCTACATTGGAATAAAAAAGTTGCATTAACTGATGTTTTCCAAGAATGACTGCAGAGGCTTTTTTTGTAAAAGCCTTAAAGAAGCTTTTCTTATGTTCTGTGTAGTGTGAAGTTGAAGGGTTCCAAGGGCAGTTTTGTCTTTGTCCTGTTCTAGAAAAAGAATGCAGAAGATGTGTAGCAAAAAGTATTTTGGAACATATATACTTTACTGTTTAAATCTATAGCTAAATCTGTACGTCTTTCCAAAGCGGTGTTACCTCTACTTCTTTAGAAGTTCTGTTATCTGCTATGTTCATGCTGAATAGTACAGAATTATGCTTCACAAGTGTGTCTTTTTTTTTTTTTTTTTTTTTAATTAACGGTGAGACAGGTGGAAACATTTTGCTTACCTGCTGAGCTTTGTGCATATGGTTTCAAGCAAAGTAGTGTATAATTTCAAGTATCCCATACTGGTCTTGTCTTCATATAGTTTTCTATCACAAGGTGTAGGGAAGGTAGACTGAAGTATTTTTGCCCTTCTGTGTGAGAACTTTTTTCAGGCATTACTTCTAGGGTTGTTAATTATGATCTGCAGTCACAAAAGATGATCCTTTAATACTGAAGTTCGTTGTTGTATTCATTTTTTTTACATGTGATTTTCTGAAAAGGAGAACTTAAAGTGTGGGAAAACATAATCTCATAGCTCTAAAAACCGAAAGGAAATGAAATAGGCGATTGATAAAATAAGGTCATCTTGCAGTTTTATGATGTCGTCTTGGATAACTTTACTCAGAGCTTGTTCTGTTTTAACTACTTCTTGTGCATAATGAAGAGTGACGATTTGATGTAATAATGTCTTTCTTCTAATTATATAAACTAAATCAAATACTTTGATATCTAACTTGTCTGTGGCAGTCTGTGAGAGGAGATTCAGTCAAATTCCAGCCAAATCTGACCTATTAGATTCTCTGCCTTTCTGACATGCTTGATTTATTTTTTTACTCTAGCAACAGGGATAGCTCATTTTTGTCAAGACTTTAATGGAAAGAAGGGATGAAAGGGAGGCTATATATGAAAGAACTTTTGGGTTTCCATTGGATGCATACATCAAGATAAAACAGAGAGAAGTGGAGAGTATGATTCTGTTTACAGTATTGAGTAACATTCTAAAAATGAATTTTCAAAGAATAGTCTACTTTTTATTCTTCATTAGTCTTCTCCTTTATATATGCAAAGAGTTGACACTGCATTTGTTTGTTCTTAGGTTTTTTTCCCTAGTGTGTCTTTACGTTACAGAATGAGCCTTTCTAAAAATTGTTGTTTACACTCAGAGAACTGTGAGAGAATATCATGAGAAAATGGGAAAAGATATTATTAAACCTTGTTATTTTAGAGTAGTAGGTCACCTGATACTAAACCAGATCTCGCACGTTGCGATCTTTATATTGTATATAGGTGGGCATTTCAGCCTTTAATGTTTTGGGTTTTGTTTTCCCCAAATGAGTCCTTTTAAACAGAATAAAGAATTTTAACAAAATAGTCCAGATACTTAAAATTAACTTAAAATTAAATTGCACAATGCTGTTGTGGTTTAAGCCCAGCCAGCAACACAACCATGCAGCTGCTCTCTCACTCCCCCCCTTCCTCCTCCTGCTCCTGGTGTGATAGGGCGGAGAATCGAAAGAATGTAACTCCCACGGGTTGAGATAAGAACAGTCCAGTAACTAAGGTATAACACAAACCACTGCTGCTACCACCAATAATAATAATGAAAAGGGAAATAACAAGGGAAGGGAATACAACCGCTCACCACCTGCTGACCGATACCCAGCCTGACCCAAGCAGTGATCTAACCCTTCTGGGTAACTGTCCCCAGTTTATATAGTGGGCATGACGTGCTGTGGTATGGAATACCTCTTTGGTTAGTTTGGGTCAGGTGTCTTGTCCCTGCTTCCTCCTGGCTTCCCCTCCACCCTGGCAGAGCATGAGACTCAGAAGGTCCTTGGTCAGAGGAAACGTTTCTTGGCAACAACCAAAACTACTGGTGTTATCAGTGCTGTTCCCGGCTGAAAGTCAAAACACAGCACTGCACCAGCTACTGAGGAGAGAAATGACTGCTACTGCTGAACCCATGAGAGTATCCACCCCTTATTCCATACCATTCACGTCATGCTCAGATCTCACATTTTTCAATATGCCATCACTCTCATATATATATGTGTGTGTATATATACATATATATATATATCTCTCCATACACAGAGAAAGAGAGATCATTCCTTAGTGCATGGACCAATCCCTGTAAAGCTGCTGAGTTCATCCAGTCCATGATGTTGGGCTTCATCTCTTATAACAGTCTTTTGGAGCAGGAGAGGTTATGTGCAGTGTTGGATCGTTGCCTGCTGATGATACCACAGAACTCATCTGGTTTCATCAAAGTTCATTCTTTGTTGGGATGATAGTCAGACGGAAGTCAGGGCCAGTCACTGGTGACCTGAAGACATCTTGTTGGTGGGCTATAAAAGTGCTACATAGCAGGCAACAGCATACAATTGGTGTTTTTCCCTAAAATCAAGTCCCCTTGAGATATACATCGGATTTCCACATCTTCCCACATTACCCACCAAGTATATCTGGATCCCTGAGCAAAAGCAATCCCATGAGTGGGTATTGCTTTACCTGAAGCAGGAATAACCCAGACTGTCTTCCCCAGCAAATTCTTTATGTGCACCACAAGAACTTTATCCCCTTCTACAGTATGTAAAAGTTCTGACTGGGCTGGGCCAGCCCTGTTGGCAGATCCTCTGGTGTTGACCAACCAGGTGGCCTTTGGTAAGTGTGTATCCCAATGTTTGAAAGTCCCACCACCCATTGCTCTCAGTGTAGTTTTTAACACCCCATTGTACCATTCAATTTTCCCAGAGGGTGGTGCATGGTAGGGGATGTGATACGCCCACTCAGTGCCATGCTCTTTGGCCCAAGTGTTTATAAGGCTGCCCTGGAAACGAGTCCCATTGTCTGACTGAATTCTCTCTGGGGTGCCATGTCGCCACAGAATCTGTTTCTCAAGGCCCAGGATAGTGTTCCAGGCAGTGGCATGGGGCACAGCATATGTTTCCAGCCATCCTGTGGTTGCCTCCACCATGATAAGTGCATGCCGCTTGCCTTGATGGGTTGGTGGGAGTGTGGTATAATCAGTCTCCCCATATTTGTACTTCAGCCATGGTCCTTCATACCAAAGAGGCTTTAACCGTTTAGCTTGATTAATTGCAGCGTATGTTTCACACTTGTGAATGACCTGGCCAATAGTGTCCATTGCTAAGTCCACCACTCGATCATGAGTCTATGTCTATGTTGCATCTCTGCCCTGATGGCCTGAAGTGTCATGGGCCCACTGGGCCAAAAATAATTCACCCTTATGTTGCCAATCAAAGTCCATCTGAGCCACTTCAATCTTAGCAGCTTTATCCACCTCTTGGTTGTTCTGGTGCTCCTCAGTGGCCCGACTCTTGGGTACATGAGCATCTACATGGCGTACCTTTACCCCCAGATTCTGCACCCAGGCAGCAATATGTTGCCACAGTGCAGCAGCCCAGATGGGTTTATCTCTGTGTTGCCGGTTGCTCTGCTTCCGTTGCTGCAACCACCCCCCCCAGGGCATTTGCCACCATCCATGAGTCAGTATAGAGATAAAGTACTGGCCGCTTTTCTCGTTCAGCAATGTCCAAGGCCAGCTGGATGGCTTTCACCTTGGCAAACTGACTCGATTCACCCTCTCCTTCAGCAGTTTCTGCAACTTGTCTGGGAGTCCATACAGCTGCCTTCCGTCTCCAATGCTTTCCCACAGTATGGCAGGACCCATCAGTAAACAAGGCATACTGCTTTTCACTTTCTGACAGTTCGTTATATGGTGGGGCCTCTTCAGCGCACATCACCTCCTCCCCTGGTGACATTCCAAAATCTTTGCCCTCTGGCCAGTCCATGATAACTTCTAGAATTCCTGGATGACTGGGATTTCCTATTTGAGCTCGTTGTGTAATTAGTGCAGCCCACTTACTCCATGTAGCATTGGTTGCATGACGCGTAGAGGAGACTCTGCCTTTGAACATGCAGCCCAGCATGTGTAACCAGGGTGCCAGGAGGAGCTGTGCTTCAGTAACAATCACTTCCAAAGCAGCTCAAACCCCTTCATAGGCTGCCAGTATCTCTTTTTCAGTGGGGTATAGCTGGCCTCAGATCCTCTGTATCCCTGGCTCCAAAAGCCAAGGGGTCGACCTTGAGTCTCCCCTGGAGCTTTCTGCCAGAGGCTCCAGGTAGGACCATTCTCCCCGGCTACAGTGTAGAGTACATTTTTAACATCTGTACCTGTCTGGACTGGTCCGAGGGCTACTGCATGAACTATCTCTCATTTAATTTGCTCAAAGGCTTGTTGTTGCTCAGGGCCCCATTTAAACTCATTTTTCTTCCAGGTCACACGATAGAGAGGGCTTACAATGAAACTGTAATTTGGGATGTGCATCCTCCGGAACCCCACAGCACCCAAGAAAGCTTGTGTTTCTTTCTTATTAGTTGGTGTAGACATTGCTGTTATCTTGTTGATCACATCTGTGGGGATCTGGTGACATCTATCTTGCCATTTTATTCCCAAAAATTGACTCTTCTGTGCAGGTCCCTTGACCTTACTCTGTTTTATGACAAAACCGGCTTTCAGCAGGATTTGGATTATTTTCCTCCCTTTCTCAAAGACTTCTTCTGCTGTATTGCCCCACATGATAATGTCATCAATGTATTGCAGGTGTTCTGGAGCTTGCCCCTGTTCCAGTGCAGCCTGGATCAGTCCATGACAGATGGTAGGGCTGTGTTTCCACCTTTGGGGCAATCTGTTCCAAGTGTACTGGATGCCCCTCCAAGTAAAAGCGAACTGTGGCCTGCACTCTGCTGCCAGAGGAATTGAGAAAAATACATTGGCAATATCAGTTGTGGCATACCACTTGGCTGCCTTTGACTCCAGTTCATACTGAAGTTCTAGCGTGTTCGGTGTGGCAGCACTCAATGGTGGTGTGACTTCATTCAGGCCACGATAGTCTACCGTTAGTCTCCACTCTCCATTAGACTTTTGCACTGGCCATAGGGGCTATTAAATGGTGAGCAGGTCCTACTGATCACTCCTTGGCTCTCCCCTCTGCAAATCAGCTTATGGATGGGAATCTGAGAGTCTCGGTTGGTGCGATATTGCCTCTGGTGCACTGTTGTGGTCGCGATTGGCACTTGTTGTTCTTTGACCTTCAGCAACCTCACAACAGAAGGATCCTCTGAGAGACCAGGCAATGTGGACAGCCGCTCAGTTTCCTCCGTCTCCAAAGCAGCAATACCAAAAGCCCATTGGTACCCTTTCGGGTCTTGGAAGTACTCTCTTCTGAGGTAGTCTATGCCAAGGATGCATGGAGCCTCTGGACCAGTCACAATGTAGTGCTTTTGCCATTCCCTCCCAGTCAGGCTGATTTCAGCCTCCAGTACAGTCAACTCTTGCGATCCTCCTGTCACTCCAGAAACAGAAATAGGTTCCATCACTTGACAGCTTGATGGCATCAGGGTGCACTGTGCACCGGTATCTACTAGAGCCTTATACTTCTGTGGGACTTATGTGCGAGGCCATCTGATCCACACACTCGAGTAAATCCAATTGTCACCTACCTCCACCTGGCTGGAGGCAGGGCCCCTCTAATAGTCGTCACACGGTTGATCACTCACGTCTTGTAGAAAGGGATTAGTCTTCTTTATCACAGGAGCTGGAGTAAAATCAGCTCTTCCACTCCATCTGGAAACCTGCTCACCAGAGACTGAAGCCGGAGCCTTCATGGGATGATCATCCTTGACCTTCTAGTTTATGACCATTGGCTCCATTGTCCCAGCATTGGAGCAGCCAGGTGATGATTTGCTCCCCTGGTAGACAGGTAAAATCTTTTTGCATATTCCATAGTTCAGTTGAGGTCTGGAGTTGAGAAGTCACCTCTTCTTCTTCCTCTGATTCATGTGATGATGACTCCTGATCAGATGCTGTCCTGGGTAGTAAGTGCATTGCCATTGCTTCTTCATCTTGCTTCTTCATCTTTCTTCTCTCTTTTTTGCTTTTCCCCTTGCGTACAGAGGAAGCCGATATTGATATGAATTGGTCCTCTGGTTTAGCTGCAGTGATTATCACTGTGGTTGGAGTGGCTGCAATATCTGTCATAGGGGTTTGGGTAGCTGCTGTACTTATCACTGGGATTGGTGTAGCTGCTGTGCTTGCAGCTGGAGTAGCTGTGCTGTCTGTTGCGGTCGGAGTTTGAGTAGCTGCTGTACTTGTCGCTAGGATTGGTGTAGCTGCTGTATTTGGAGTTAGAGTAGCTGTGTTGTCAGTTGCTTTGCCATCAGATCCAGAGACATTTTTTTCCCTTTGAAGGTGCTGGATGGTGTTGAACAGGGCTCTGTAAGCATAGGCCAAGCCCCAGCACATTGCCATGATTTGTCCCTCTTTGGTATGACCAGAATGACAACACACCTCCTTGAAGTGTTTTACTAATTTTTCTGGATTTTACATCTGTTCGGTGGTGAAGTTCCAAAGCACTGGAGAGTTCCACTGGCCTAGGTATTTGCCCATACTATCCCACACACCCTGCCACTCATGACTGTCCAGCCTCGGGGAAAACCTCCTGGTCCGCCTATATCATCGTCTAACCCCAGACAAGGCCCAAACCCGACTCTGCTTAATTGTCAGGACCAGACGAAATGGTCATGGGTAAAACACACTGTATGCATTCCAACATGCTGATCCCCATCACAGTCAGCAGGCAGGTCTCAAGGGTACCCAAAGGCCATTCAAAACCTTCAGAACTCTCAAACAATGCTGTAAATGATCTGGTAGGGGGGCTGGGAAGGTAAGGGAATGTCTCCTTCACAGGTTGACCATCCGAGGAGGGGAAAAAAGATGTGTAATTGCTAAGCACTTCTATTATGTACCTTCCAAAGTACAGAGGTGGTGGCCACACTGAGAACACAAGCCAGATCAGTTTCATGATCAATGAGTCTATTGCATTGCAAGTCATTACCATAAAGTACAATGAAACAAGAACCTTAGCCCAAGGCCCCCAGCTGATGAATACTAACGCAGCAAATACCGGATGTAAGTGAGGTAGACATGCTGAAACTGCGAGATCAAGAGCAACAACTTTGAGAGCCAATAAATCAGCATTGTGACAAGTGACTATTAATCCAAAACAATGAATGCTTATCACAAATACGAGTAGACACACTCTGGTCAGATCTGTCGTTATCTCAACCCTTTGTGCCCCACGTTGGGTGCCAAAAAGAACTGTCGTGGTTTAAGCCCAGCCAGCAACACAGAACCACGCAGCTGCTCTCTCACTCCCCCCCTTTTCCCCCTCCCCCCCACTCTTGGAGGGATGGGGAGGAGAATCGAAAGAATGTAACTCCCATGGGTTGAGATAAGAACAGTTCAATAACTAAGGTATAACGCAAACCACTGCTTCTGCCACCAATAATAATAATGGTAAGGGAAACAACAAGGGAAGGGAATACAGCCGCTCACCACCTGCTGACCGATAACCCAGCCTGACCCAAGCAGTGATCTAACCCTTCTGGGTAACTGCCCCCAGTTTATATAGTGGGCATGACGTGCTGTGGTATGGAATACCCTTTGGTTAGTTTGGGTCAGGTGTCTTGTCCCTGCTTCCTCCCGGCTTCCCCTCCACCCTGGCAGAGCATGAGACTCAGAAGGTCCTTGGTCAGAGGAAACATTTCTTGGCAACAACCAAAAACACTGGTGTTATCAGTGCTGTTCCCAGGCTGAAAGTCAAAACACAGCACTGCACCAGCTACTGAGAAGGAGAAAAATGACTGCTGCTGCTGAACCCAGGACAAATGCAATTCTTAATTCCTGTATAGTTTTTTCTAGAGTATTATAAAGATTACAAGTATCTTGTTTTAACAGCATGTTTTAATAATAGTGCATTTAAACAGCATCTGTATTTTTCATCTTCTTTTTCCCCCTTCTAAGTTGGCAAAGAAATAGCTGTAATTCTTTCCCCCTGCAGTTACTAAAATTCAGATAATGTGTGGCCATGGTATAGCAATATGAACAAACAGGAGCACAAGACTTTTATTTTAGGCTCTTTTTTGTAGAAAGTGCCATATAGATAGTATTTGAGACATTAAGGAAGGAGATTCTGAGAATGTTTTATATCCTTTATAGCTATGTATCACATTTTTATGTGATATGATCTTGTGGTAACATTTGAGGTTCAAGTCAAGAAACAAGTTTCACTAACAACTGTCCACCCATTTAACCATGGTAATATTAGGTGAATGTTCTGCTAGTCCTAAGTGCATTCTCAAAGATCTTACTAATTTACTCTTGCAAGATTATCTCAGTAGGTGGGTAGAATAAAGGATATTGTCAGGAAATGAAAGTTGGTTTATGTTTTTTCTGTCTGTTTCCAGAGGTGAGATAAAGATTTAAGTGTATCCAGGTCTGATAGTAAGTGTGGACATACTTATTGTGTGTCAAAACAATCAGAAAAAACCAAACTGTACGGAAGTTGAGGTTGTACTGTGTGATTGCGGTTCTCTTGGGCTGTAAAGGTAGGACTGCTTTAATTTTCAGAGATAAAGAAAATGTATTTCATTTGCAGGCACTGATGATATTGTAGGGCCAGAAGGTATGGAGAAATTTTGTGAAGACATTGGAGTTGAACCAGAAAATGTAAGTTCCAACTCCATTCAAAAGATGCCTGATCTGTTATGATGCATGTGAGATGGTCTTGTATCTCTTATTTTTCCATTAAGAATTAAAATAACACCTGAAAGTGTTTTGGTGCTTTTTTTAGTTTTGTTTGTTTGGTTGGTTGGTTTGGTGTTTTTGTTTTTGTTTGTTTTTTTAAATAAATTTAAACCAGGGAGGTTTATGTGCACATTTGGAAGCAAGTTGCCTTTCTATTAACCCCCAAACTGTCAACCTTTGAAGTCTCAATTAGTCTTTGCTGCCACCTCTTCTTTCACTTTCCCACCATTCCAAAAAAGAGATTTGAGAGGTTTTTTTCAATTAAAGTTAAAAAAAAGGCTGCTGGCTGTCTTTTCAGAAACAATGAGAAGAACAGGAGATTTAATGTAGCAGCTACAAAACTGTAAAGTAATGTTTTATTTGGGTTTTCTAGGAGAGAAGATTTTGAAAACTGTGAGCAGTATTAGCACTCCCTTTATGCTATTTTAAAAGATGAATAAGGGATATCTATAACAGCATACATATATATGACAGCATATATATAGTATATGTATATGTAAGTAAATAAAATATAGAAATGAATAGTGCCTTTTACAGGCTTCTTCCTGGTGCTTAATCTTTGCTCTTAAAATGTATATGCAAGACCTATCTTTTACAGGGTTCATAAAGTGTCATCTCTAAGTAAAATGAGAATTGTGGCTTTGAGAGATTTACTGGAAGTATGTGATTAGGTAGTTGTGGAGTTTATTAGTATAATAAACCCTTGATATTTATGCAGACATTTGGGTATATAAGTAGGTGTTCTGATTTTGCATTAAAATCCATATAGAGCTGTACTAACAGCTAGTTAATGTCTCAGTTGCAAATTTAAATTTTTTGATTATTTCCTTCTTCTAGTCTGCAGCATCAATTGTCCTGAAAAGTTTTCCATGTATTTATCAAAAGTGTTTTCTTGAGTTCCTGAGGAAGATAGTAATCACTTTATCTGAATTCTTTATGGCTTCAGTCTTCCATGCGAGATCTGAAAAGGACTCTGGTTCCTTTTGGGCAAAACTGAAGTATTTATATATCAGCCTCTGCTTTGGTGTATGTTAGTGTTAGTTCATCTAGCTTTACTTAACATCTACTGGAATTAAACTGCATATTCAGAGCTACACAATTAGATAGGCTGATGGTACCCTGGAGTAGCTGGTTTCAGGTGGGATTATGATTAACTTTAGAATAATTGGATTTCACAGAGCTCATGGATTGCAACTGATGTTCATCTAGAGGAGAGTGCAAAAAATGTCAAATGTAGTGTGTCAGCACATCGGTACTTAACTTTTGTAACAGTTTTGGAAAACCATTTCTGTAGCTTTTGCACCTACTCATCTTCCTTGTTGTACCGCTCGCTAGTACATGCTCCCTTAAAGCAAGGTGGCTACTGGTAACTTGGGTGAATGTTCACTGTATCTTTACACTGTTATCTTCTCTTTGGATTATGTACAGGTTTATCATTTTCAGTTTTTTTAACTTCTATAATAGTGCAGCAAAGATCTGAACATCCCATTTAGACGAGTGAAGTGTTAGTAGCCTACTAAACAGTTATTTGAATAATGTGTGGATCTTTTTGTTAATTCTTTTCAGGTAGTTATGCTTGTACTAGCATGGAAGTTGGATGCACAAAACATGGGCTACTTTACATTACAAGAATGGTTAAAAGGAATGACATCACTACAGTAAGTGCTTTGGAAAGCCTTTTACACTTATTATAGTAAACCCAGTTCTTATTAAAAACAGACTTTGATATTTTGACTCATAACACTTAAAGCGGAGAGCTCTGCTGTGGAGTGAAAGACGTACATTTTTGGTCCCATTTGTGGTGATATGGCCACCTAGAGACAACTTGAAACCTGACAGCTGCACATTTAAATACAGTTGGATTAAAATGCCTGCAGCCTCAAGAAAACAGAAATGTCATCAGGTTCAACACTGGTTTTGTCCCCAGAGACATCTGTCTTTGTCACTGGATTGAACCTATCTGTTAGATATTGGCATGTTGTTAGAGCATGTGTAGTTCAAAATGCCAAATAATGCAAGCCCTTTCTGTGATTCTGCATTGTCATGTTTCTAAGATTTGCTTTCTGTAGTTGAGAGCTTATCTTTGTGGCATAATTAACAAATGTACTTGAATAATCATATAGTTCATAGAGGGTTGGAGAAAGAACTGTGTTTTGACTTACCAGAACAGAATCACTAAAACTGTGTGAGAAGTTTTAATACTTTCAGCAAAGTATTGTTTCACTGCTGTGGTTTGCTGGTTGTTTGCCATGTGTAGGCGATGTCTTAGTTTAATCCTCTGGAGAGTGCATTTTCTACAAGGCCAAACAATTTTTTATCAGAGTACGAGTGTAAGACTTCTCTATTTTACCTAAATCCATTTCACACAATGGGTTTAATCAAGGCATTTTATGCTGACAAATTCATAAACATACCTTTGTACAAAGTGATGTATTTTGAGCAGATTGATGGGGATACATGTGAGAGTTGATTTTCTAAGCCATCGGACATTTGTATAAGAATGCGGACTCTAAATTCACTTTGTGCTTTTTTTATAGATGTGATACTACAGAAAAATTGAGAAATTCTCTGGATTACTTGAGATCTTTATTAAATGAACCTACCAATTTTAAACTTATTTATAGATATGCATTTGACTTTGCACGGGTAAGTAATGGAGAGGACCAGCATCTGAAATTCAAACTTTACTTTCATAAGTAATAATTGAAAGACTTTATACTTCTAAGTATGTTTCTGTTAAGAAACCACTCTAGATTGCTTCTAACAAATGGAACTGTTCATGTTCTAGAAAAGTATATGTAAAATGCTAGAACTGGAGAAGAAAAGTATATAGGATGCTCGATGTTCAGTGGTTTAGTGTTTTGACATGTTTTGTTACCTCTCTGCTTCAAGCTATTTTCTAACTTCTAGGAAATAATTTAGACCCTATTCTGTTGAATATTGGAGCTTTGCCACTTACTTCCACTGGCTTTATAATTACCATGGTTTTTCTTCTTGGTGCTTGAATTTCGTGGGCGTAAACGTATGTAAAACAGGAGGGCACTTCAGGCATTTCTTCAGGTGTTAAAAATAACTAACATGGTAAAAGCTGTGTATAACATAACATAAATATCTGTTCAGAAGACTGTTGGAAGGTCATTAAATGGTGTTCTCAGTATTTATTTAACAATATACTGAGATAAGTCTTCCTGCCGTAAAATATGTATCAATAAAACTGTACCTGGTATTGAAACCCATAATATACATAGGACTATTCCTACTTAAAGGAAGCAATAAAATAACTTTAATTTTCTAAATTAACATTTTGACTTGGAATTTGTGCATCCATCTTGCTAATGTGGTGGAATGTGATCTACAGATGATTTAATGTAAACATGATCACAGGCAAAACTGAAGCTAAGATTTCAGTGCAGGAGAACCTAATGCACCAAGAAAATCTGTAGGAAAAAAGAAGTAACGTGAAAAGAATAATAAGAAAGAAATTGAACTGATAGCAATTCTGGTAGGTAAGTCTATCATAGCAACTTGGATTTGTGGTACATCTGTGCTTTCTGCATGTTAGCTTGCAGAGGTGCACAGTAGTTCACTTTTAATCAAAGAAGCCTACAGCTGAGTGTGCCAAAATGCATGGTATTAGTTTGAGAGGAAAAAAAAAAAGCTTTATCAACATCTTAATTACTCCTTTGCTGTGTGAAGATCAGTTCTGCCAATTTAGTCAACGTCAAATGCAGAGGCAAGAAATAACATTTTCTAGGAAGATACTGATGGAATAGTTCGAACAGGTAGCAAATCTGAATCAGCTAATGGCCTGTCAAAAGCAAGTGCAGAAGCTTAAGAAGAGGGTAGTAGGTGAAGTTTATTCAAGAGATGCCAAATAGATGTCTTGAAAAAGAATTTAAACATTGTGACACAGATGCTATGGCATCATTTGTAGCCAAAAAAACCCCAAGTTGAAGAACTGCAAGTCAAATGCATATCAACAGGGGAATTGTCAAAACAATATTGGATGAGTAGAATTATCAGACTTTTAATACTGTGGAGCCAGTGGAAGTCTAAAGGAGAGTGGCATCCAGTAATAATAGAGATGAAGGCTGACAAAGGCTGATATATTTATATAGGTGTGGCAGATAAATCTGTTCATAATTTTTTTATCCGAATAATTGAAGTAGTTGGTAGCAGAAAGCTGATGGGGTCATTTTTGGGTTTTGATTCAGAAGATTGTGTAATTTGTGCCCTAAGAGTAATAATTCCAGGGAAGTACTCTATGGCAAAAAGCACTTGTACAAACTTTAGAAGTTTTAAGAGAAAATTTTTGAAAGCATCTGTTGTGATTTGGTATTTAGAGTTAGTTTGTCAATAAAAATAAATATCATCAAGGTTTTGTGCAGCATGAATGATTAAAGTCAGGAGGGATTTGAGGAAATAATTTAAAATGCCTTATGTTGGTATTAAGCACAAATGCATTCCTCGCTCCCTGTTTGCTATTGTCATTGCCAAGTTTCAGAACATGCAGATGCATGTATTTCACGGCTTAAACAGCTCTTTCACCTGAAATGTAGGGAAAAATCTCAGGCTCTCTGTCATCAATGTAAAAGAAATACTGACATTTATCACAGTTTGTCCATGTATTACTTCCCAGTGTATTTCCCACTGTATCCAAGAAAGTTAATGTAAGTATCTGGAATGTATGTTAAGAATGAAATTGGAGCATCTGTCACAGCAGATGCGCCATTAGGCAGTTGGAGGTGGGTACAAAGGGCTTATCTGAATAATCTGTTCTGAACAGTAGTCAGAGGGAGAGAATGTAGAAACTTTACAATGTAAGGCAAGTAAAAACAGCCAAAGTACAAGGAACAGAGCCTGATTTCATTAGCACTTAAGTGTGTGGGAAGAATTCAGAGTATAAACAGTGTGGAAAGTAAAATGTATTCTTACAGCAGTATCATTTCTGCTGTAAAACCTTTGTTTAAGGTGTTTGCGACAGGTGTGTAAATGGGCTTTGGAAAGAGGAGTAGTTTTTAGAACTATTTGATATTGGAAATAAGTGAAAGACTTGTATCATATTAGTGCAAAATGCCTTTGCAGGTGTATTTTTTAGTTTTATTACTATTGAAAAGCTTTGTTCATCCTTGAATTTACTGTTTTCCTCTAGATCAGAATGAGTAAAGTCCCTTTTGGTTTACATTTGGTCACTAAACCCATCTTCTGATGTTTTCAGAGCTGCTGGACTCCCCACTTTCCTTCCTAAACAAATCCACATAAAATTTGGTCTACAAAATTTTAAAGTTTATTTTATATGAAATGGGTTTCAAGAAGAGAAAATAACCTTGTGGCTAAGGCATTCGGCTGTTCTTCAGGAACTGGGATCTCACTTTACCACATCCTTCATACAGAAGGCAGTTCTGCCCGTTTCAAGCTTGTTTTTGATAAAGCTGTGTCTTCTGTAATATATACAGGTGCACTTGCAGAGGTGAGGCAAAGGGTTCAGTTCCCTGTCTTGGGTAGCTGTCTCGCACTGCTCTGAGGCACTCCCTGTATTCTGGATATCCCTATATCCGTGTTTTTCCTTCATTTAAACTTTGCTGTCTGCAATCATGAATACATACTGAGAGATCAAGGTGTATAGTAGCTAATGTGGAACTTCATTTTTTTGTGATTTCATCAACTTCTGAATTTGTAGCTTAATGCTATAAGCAAGGCATAAAAGGGTGAGGTTTTACATCCCATCTCACACCACAGTTTATTTAATTTCAAGACAGCAAATGTCGATGGGGAAACTACTTAAAATGACAAAATCAAATTTTACACCTACACACATTACTTTTGAGATGTGTAGAAGTTGTGTTATCAGATATATTACCTTTCCCACTGATGAGATGTAACCAATCTGTTGGGTACTGGTGATACTTTTTTAGCTTAGCAGAAACAAAAAAATCACCCTCCTAAGCCTAATACGTTACTACTGTGTTGAACTAAAATTGGGTCTCCGTGTGCCTAGTGTATTTTGTGCCCTTTGCTCATTCGATATTTAATCTGAATTTCATGTAATCAGTGGAATAACAGAACAAAGAACCTCCTTGGTTCACTCTTGCATGGTCTCTGTTACTTGATAGCTCCTTAACTATTTGCTGACAGTTTATGTAGCTGTAATAATTCTGCAGGAAATATGTACAGTGATACTTTTTTAAGAGACATGGATATGCAGAGACATGTGCAAACATGGGTATGGGTCTAATGGCCATTGCTTTCTGAAAATGTCTGAAGTCACAACCAGGAGTGTATGCCTCATCGGCAGTAGTGGTGACATGTTTTTTGGGAAAGCCTGTATCAAGCAGCGTCTCTGAATAGCAAGCCATTAGCTACGGGGAAAGGAATTTTACTAGGAAGTTATGTTTTATGAGAAACCTCTGCTAGATACTGCTATTTATTATTCATTTGTTAATTTATTTTGTATATGTGTGCAGGAAGTGAGAACTCCTGAAATTTCATTATTTTCTGGTTTTTGACCTTTTCCTTTTTATGCAGGAAAAGGACCAGCGCAGCCTAGATATCAATACTGCCAAGTGTATGTTGGGCCTTCTTTTGGGAAAAACGTGGTCCCTTTTTCCAGTATTTCACCAGTTTCTAGAGGTACAAAGTTTGGAACAGAATTTCTTTTTTTTTTTTGATCTGTCTTCTCTGGTACTTAAACAAAAGAATGAACAGCTGAGATTTTTTTACGTGTTCTGATTCAGAATACACTAACCCCCAAAGCAGCACTTGTAACTGGTTGTCTTCCTTTCTTCCTTTTCCCCAAATCCATATGCTGTTAAGATTTGTTTAATGCAGGACGAAGTATAGAATGTCTTTGATTTGCTTTTAGACTTTCATTTTATTGCTGTATGTTTGTCCACTAAAAGCTGTCTTAATCAAAACCATGAATTACTCAACAGTGGCTTGGCTGGTTAGTGGTTTCTTTAATCCTGTACAGTTTTAGAAGGCATACAGATTAAAGTAATTCAGCGTGATGTTTAAATTTTTTTAAGTGAGAGAACCTGATTTTGAGGGAGTTGAAAATGTATTTTAGTAACTTCTGTTTCTTGCCTCAAGCAGCAATCAAAATACAAAGTTATCAATAAGGACCAATGGTGTAACGTTCTTGAATTCAGCAGAACAATTAACCTTGACCTCAGTAACTATGACGAAGATGGAGCCTGTAAGTACTACCATATGTTGGTATCCTAAAATAGTTTCTTTCTCTGAGCTTAATGATTCAGTGTCCTTTTACAAAATTTTGTAAAATGCAGTTATTTGATCTCTCTACAGGGCCAGTGTTGTTGGATGAGTTTGTGGAGTGGTATAAAGGAAAACAGATGACATAGGAGTTTAACTATGCACAGCCACTCAAGAGTCACTGTTACCACAGTTATGTCAACCATTAGCCATAAACTGCTATTTGTATCAAAGTGCATGCTGCTTTTCTTGCACTGCATCCCTTTTGCAGGGAACTTTCGATGTTTGCTATTTAACAAGCTAGCTATGCTTGCTGTGTAGCATTGTTCTCTTTGAAGGCTGCTTTGCATTTTGTATTTACACTACAAATTGGTGAACTTGCCAGCGTCTTCACTGTGATTATGTGTATATTGCTGTCTAAATTTTGTATATGTGTATAAAAAACCCCTTCAGCTAGGGATTATTTCTGCAGAAATGTATTGTAAAAATAATTTTGTGGCATATTTCTAGTCATCACTTACATGTTTGTTGAAACTTTAGTTGTTTTGTTTTTCTTTTGGTCTCAAATGTAGCATTTCAGAAAATGAAATGAACAGACTACTTGGACAGAGTTATGTGAAGAACTATTGTCAATTTTAATGTTACCATTTGAGATGCCACTTTATGAGGGGAGAAGACATGCTGTGACTTTCTTCACCAGAATTCGCCAAACCTGACCTATTGCTTAATAGGAATGAAACATTGATGTCTTAAAGTTCTCTATATACGCATATAAATATTAAACCACTGTAATAGTTGTACATGCCACAGATGATTTCCATTTGAAGAAAAAAGTACTGAGTTTTTAATGTTAAAACTGCAGTAGTCATTACAGGTACCAATGAACAAATTAAAGTACCTTTTAAAAATGGGTTTTAGACTTTTGTAAATTGCCTTTGGCATACTCTTAATTTCTCCTCTTAATTTTTGGTGTACTATGAGTGTTTGATCTATGTTGTGATCTAGTGAAACTGGAAGTTCTAGGTAAGATTACTGGTTTGGGGAATAAAGTCTGCTCACCCCTAGCACATAGATAATATAGATTTGGTTTTTTTTTGTTTTGGGGTGTTTTTTGTTTGTTTGGATGGGGTTTTGTTTGTAGTCTTTCCCAAGGTCTCTAACTTTGTGTTTCTAGGTAATTAGAAATGTGATACCGAATAGTCAAAACATTACTATTTCTTTCATGCTGGGGATTGGAATTCCCAGAATGTCCATTGCAGGCAATGGGCATGTTAAACACCAGCATTAAATGGCAGTGCTTTTTAGTAGGGACCACTTCCTATTTCACTCATTCTTTATCTGTATAGGACAGTTCTACTGATTAATTTGGGGAAAATGAGTGAATGGAATGATGTTTAATTTCCTCAATTTTGTCACGTTGTCTTTGCCTTATCCTTCTTTAAGTAATGTTAGTGTTGATTTTTATAAATGGGTCCTTGAAGTATCCGGTGCTATTAAACTTTGATCCCTTAAGATTTATTAAAATGTTCCATATTGATTCACAGAACGTTTAACAAGAAAGGGCCAACGTATGTTTTGGAATGAAGAATAACATTACTTTTCTGTATAAATATTTTATAAGGTGTTGGCAGTTTTGATATTGCTCTAGAATGCAATCCAGGGGAGGGGAGGGGGAAAGTGTTTTATGTTGAATGTGATTTTCAGCTGTATTGAAGGTCCTGTTCTGCCATCACTGAAGTCAGGAACAACTGTCCTTAACTTGACTACTTTCAAGATTAGGCCTAGTTTAGCAAAAGCTAAACATGGTGCTTAAACACTAGTTTGCTACCCTGGACCAGGAGGTTGTAATTGTGGTGCTACAGGTGGTCAATTGTGTTCAAATCTGTTTGCTGTTGTTGTTTTTTGTTTGTCAAACTCAGCTGCCAAAGACAAAAATTGTGTGTGTTTATGTATATTTGTATATACATAAATAGACAATATGTGTGCATATACAAACCCCTAGAATTCTATGATGCTGAGAAGAAGATACTACCTTTCCCTGTGAAATAGTCGTGTTTGGATTTCTATGACACTAAATAGTGCTATTTGACGTTAATAGTATTAAAACGTACATAGTCATTGCTTTCTTATGTACTAATACGCATAACCTTAATTCCATGTTAATGCCAGTTTGCACAAGAAATTAATTCAGTGGAGTGTGTTATTTAATGTTTACAATATGCCTCTTACTAAAAAACTCAAGTTTTATTAAGACTTCTGATGTAAATGTATATATTACCGTAGTATAACCTTAAGGAAATAATCAGTGGAGCTGCTGGTTTAGTTCTGAAAAGAATGAACTTAGAAGCAATATAACTTTTAACGTTAGGCTAGACTGTGGTTGCTAAGATTTTAAGTGAAATACTGTAATTGTTCCTAAGTGTTAAGCTAGTTACTGACTCTAGAAAACAATTTAGCACAAATTGGCATGAATCCTGCAACAAATACAAGATGTGCGTAAAAGGTTTTGTATGTCACACATAATTTGGCTTCCAGTAATGGAAGCAAGAGCCAAAGACACTTCTAATCTATTACTATTATAACTTTCATCTAAGAGGGTCAACAGAAATCTGTTCAGCTTAATCAGGCGCTGCTTATCCAAGTTTTGCTAACGTTTAGCAGAATACAAAATGTAAATGCGAGCAAATGAAACAGGAGAGGAAACCTCAGAAAGCACTCATGTTGTATAAGTTAACAAACTGAGTTTTCTTTGTGTAGAAGTAATCAGGAGTAATGGAAAGGAGGAATGTGTTTGGAAATGAATCAGATGTTGCAAATTTTTTTCTTCCACTTGCAAGCAGGATGAATCTGTAGTCTTCAGCTGGTTTATAAACATGCATCTTCATAAAATCAGCCACAGATTCAGTTGCAGCTTGAAGATGGCTTTACTGACATTTATAGGGAACAAATATACTAAAATGGACCCGTATGGCTTGATAAACTTTCCTGTGCTAGCCATCCGTCTGTTTTTGCTAGGTACACTGATAAGCGGAGAAACCTGACATTGCCAGCTCTTGTATTTTGGAGAAAATTCCTCTCATTTTTAAATACTGTGGAAATCTAACTAAGCTACTCAGTTTACCTTGTAGTTAATACAAGTTTGGTGTCTGCTGTTTGGTTTGCTATGCCATGATATACTTAATACAGGGTTTTGTTTGGGTTCTTTTTTCCTCTTGAAAAGTAATACACAGAATATGCTGACTTCTTGGACAAGACACTTAAAGGTCATTCTGGAAGAAGTGTCAGGGGTCTTGTGCTGATCTTTCTGGTGTATTATTACTATCCTTACAGCAGAATCTTGATAATCTCTGTCCATTTCACACTTGGTATTTAGGAGATACAAGTGGAAAGCCAGTTAGTGGAAGGAAAACAGCATCCAGAGGCTGTAACAGTGAACACTCTGTAAGTTGATAGATGACAAACATTTGGAGCTCTTTGGACTTGATGGTCTTAAAGGTCTTTTCCAACCTAAATGATTCTGTGAATATTAGTAACTGAAACATTCCATGAATTCAGTTTCATTCTACAGGAAAATAATATTAAGTATTTAAAATATTAACAAAATTCGGTGTTACTGTTTTTCCACTCTTCATCCTTTTCAAGGAAAACAAGCTGAAGAGGATGGAATTTATTGTAATCCTTCATGCACTTGAGTTTTCAGTTCAAGGTTGTCTTTAAGCTACAATAGATATTTGTGTTACCTTTGTGTAGCCTTTTCTAACATTAGTAGAGGACTGGAGATGTCTTCCCTCTTACCACAAATACATGCATTTTGTTTCATCACAAATACGCTCACACAATCACAGTTAAAGCTCATTGCTACTTGGTTAATGTTCCCAAATTACATTATTGGAGGGCAAGAAATGGACTTCAATTATGTTAAGGTTTTCCCAGATTTCTGTTGATCCTTGGTCACAAGTCTAACAAATTGTTTAATAATCTTGGAATTCATACACACAGCTTTAAAGGTTAGCTTGTGCCCTGGTATAACTGCTAAGATACCTCTTTCTAGGCCTTATATTCTGTCCTTTCTTACTGCTGTAAAAGTGTATAAAATCCACCCACCAACTACTTTGTTGTCTGTAATTGAGACCAAAACTTGGCTTGATTTCTTTTTTGTTTGGTTTTATTTTGAAAGATTTCCCCCATTCTCTGTGTGCGTGTGTGTGTATGTGTGTTGTCACCAAATAGTACCTACTGACACTGCTGATGCAGGAACAGCAGTTAACCTGTAACTGTGAATGCTTGTTACTTGGATATTACATAAATAATGTGTGCTAAACTCATGTGGTTCACAGCCTGACGGGAATACTGTTAACGCCACCTAACATGAGTCCCTCTGGTTGATTTTTAGGTCTTTTGCTGGTGTTGATGTAAAATGGCATCTCACAAATAAACAGTATTTGCGTTGGTTTCAGCAACTGACTTCAGATTTTTCTATGGTTCATACTTCAGAAATTCTCCTATCTCATGCATCACTTCAGCTGGCAGCCTTTATCATTTAGTAGCAGAGAACTGGTATGTACAGTCTTGTCATCCTTATTTCTAATAGTAAGGAATATCATCAGTATTTAAAACTTTGTTGGAGAAAGGCACATTTCAGATGGAGTGTATGGGTGTAAAACAGTAGTGTATTACAAAAGCTTTTTGACAAAAAGAGTCAATTTGAGCAGGAATGTCTCTTAAGACAAGGTTTTTTCAAGAATTGCGATTATTACCCTCGACATCTCGCCGCAGGCTTTTGGCCCTGAGGTCCTCATAAGAAAGCTGTTGATGATATGGGCTAGATGAACAGGCGGTAAGGCACACTGAAAAGTGGCTGTATGGCAGGGCCCAGAGGGTGGTGGTCAGCAGTGTAAAGTCTAATTGGAGGCTAGTAACTAGCACTGTACCTCAGGGGTCAATGCTGGGTCCACTCCTGTCCAACTTCGTTGAGGAGCTGGATGATGGGGCAGAGGGTACCCTCAGCACGCTTGATAATGGCACCAAATTGGGAGGAGTGGCTGATACACCAGAGGGTTGTGCTGCCATCCAGAGAGACCTCAACAGGCTGGAGAAACGGACTGATAGGAACCTCCTGAACTGTGAGAAGTGTGAAGACCTGCAACTGGGGAGGATCAGGCCCGTGGACCAGCATATGCTGGGACCCGCCCAGCTGGAAACAAGCTTGACAGAAAAGGAGCTGGGGTTCCTGGTGGACACAAGTTCAATGTGAGGCAGCAATAGAAGGCAAATGGTACCCTGGTCTGTGTTAGACAAAGTATTGCCAGCTGGCTGACAGAGATGATCCTTCCCCTCTCCTCAGCGCTGGTAAAGCCAGACCTGGAGTCCTGTGTCCTCTTCTGGGCTCCCCAGTACCACAGAAACTCGAGTCCAGCAGAGGGCCATGAAGTTGGTGAAGAGACTAGAGCTTCTGTCCCTTCAAAGAAAAGCTGAGAAACCTGGAATTTTGAGCCTTGAGAAGATGCTAGGGAAAGATTTTACTGATGTGTATAAATATCTGAAGGGAGGGTGTGAAGAAGATGGAACCATGCTCCTTCCACTAGTGCCCTGGTGCAGAACCAGAGGTCATGGGTGCAAAGTGAAACTCGGGAGACTCCCCCTGAACATCAGGAAACACTTTGACAGTGAAGGTGGCTGAGCGCTGGCATGGGTTGCGCAGGGAGGTTGTGGAGTCTTTGTTTTTAGAGATACTCAAAAGCCTTCCAGATATGGCCTGGGCAAGCAGCTGTAGATGGCCCTGCTTGAGCAGGGTGGGGGTGGAATAGATGAGCTCCAGAGGTGCCTTCCAGCCAACTCTTCTGTGATTTCTAAAAGCAAATGCTAAAGAAAATTCCCTTCAGTTACTTGAATTTAATGCTGGCAGAGAAGACAAGTCTCAGGACTATTTAAATGTAGTGATAGTTTGATCAGAGTCTCTTCAAGACCTTAGACACCTGTGGTTTCCTTACTTTTTAAAAGACTTTAAATTATTTGACTTGTAATGAGCTGTTGCATTGATCTTTTTAAACCAGAAGTGGTGTTATCTAAGCAGAACAGTAGAAAAGCTGCTAGCAATAAGACATGAAAATTACAGCGTATGTCTCCATAATACATTCACAAATACAGTTTTTAAAGGAGCCGTTAGTTATTTTTACTACTTTGTATTGCTTGCAGAATTACAAATATGAGTTTGAATAGGAAACGGACTTAAAAGCTGGCAGAGAAAATAAGGAACACGTGTTAGAGACCATAAGATATTGGGGCTTTTAGTATTTTACACTATTTGAGCTGCCAGTCCTAAGGCTTTTGACTTTAGATGTTATTTAAAGTTCAATGCATTTACAACACAGTTAGAATATTGTAATGTAGAGCCCATTCTGCAGACAGAGTTCTTCATTATGTTCACATTAGGGAAGGCTGGGATTGCTTTCATCGGTTCTCAGAATGTAGCCTGCTTCTTGCATCTACAAGAGGGGGTGAGTCACAGTCTTCTCTACCATGAAAACTTTAATATTACTATTCAGATAGTTTCTGATGTTAATTATACGTAGGTTAGATGCAAATGTCTTTTCTTCATATTCAAGGGTTATTTTCCAGCCCAGTTACCAGCGAACTCTGGAACAGTTGAAATGCTTTGTACCTACGGCAGACAACTTGATAGTTATCCAAGTATCGTAAATGTGTGTTAGAAAATGAGAGCTTTATTTCATTTTGATTACTGTGGCTCTTTCTGTACTCTTAAGACTTCATTAATGTTTCCTATACTGATTCAGTGTAGAGGGATATTATGTCCTGTCAATGCCAGAGTTCAGCACACTTGCCCTGTAAGGAGGTGTGCCCGGAGTATTACCAACATCCTCTCAGCTGCCTCCTCCTGCTTCATGTGCGTATTCATACAGCATATGCTCAGCCACCTCTATCATCGAGCCTATTCTGTGACTTGGTCTGTTTACCCACTGTCACCTGTGATAGTAACACAAGTCTTACCTGAATGTGAGTTTTGCTACCTGAAGTTACTGATGAAGCTGAAGAAGTTTCAGCTTCCCTGGGGCAGCAGTTGCAGTTATTCCTCTCTGCAGCTGTAACTCCTGTGCATGGAGAAAGAAAAGTAAAGCGTACACTTCTGCTCCTCTACCTGCAGCTGGTTTTGTAGTGGTGTAGGTATTCCAGGAAATTCTCAGTGGCCAAACCAGCTAAACTAGGGAAGATACTGGTGTGAGCAGGATACAGCGGATTGATACCAGCTGAAGTGTAAAAAGGGAGCGGATAAAACCTCAAAGGGAGTTGGTGAATGGAGGGACTATAGCTGTTGTATACAAAAGTGCATGGTGAAATAGGATGTATGCAGAGGAGCAAAGTAAAGGGAGCAGTGCTTGGAAGCCACAGAAAATAGAAAAGGTTTTATATTAACTTTAAGGGCAACTGCTGATGAAGTGAGGAGCTAATGTGAAGGAGAAGCAGCTGAGTGTATTTGCATGAAGTGATGCTAAGAGTGGAGAGATCAGTAGCAAAGGAATGGCACAAGATCAGGCAGGAATCTGAAGGCAAGTTTGAGACAGAACATCAACAATATTCCAACAGCAGAATTGAATACTTTGTCCCATGTTAAAAATCCCTTGATGAAGAAGCAAATTTACCTGATTAGGACAGCAAATAACTATTTTTCTGTAACATTGTGGCATAAAGGGAGGCTGAGACTGCTCGCAGCTTCTCACAATCAGTGGGCTGCCTGCATCACTGCAGCATCCCCGTGGTCAGGAAAAATGAGAAAATGATTTTGCAATATATAATTTGAAAGCCTCCTGAACTGTAGCAGATGACAAAGCTTTGCTGTGTATGAGATAGCACTCGAGCCCGTCTGGTTTTTTTCTCATGATCCACAAAATTGCCTTGTTTAGGCAGTTACATTTCTTAACTTGCTAGCAGCTGGTACAGCCAAAAGGTGACAGACAGGCCTTGGAGAACGGTCTGTCAGCACAGTGTGTGAAGACTCTCACATGCCATAATGAGCAAGTCTGTTCTTTTTTACACCTTCCATTTTTTAAGTTGCTTTGGCCACAAGTCATTTCTGTGTATAATGAGCTGTACTGAAAGCCAGTTATGAGCACTGGTGGTAAGGAAATACGGCTCTGTTTTCTACTCCTGATGGCTCTGTAGCTGTTCCTATGGGGATTCACACTCGTATTACCCAGTTCTTCACTTCTAGGCAGCCTCTAAAAACATGGTTGTTTTTTGTCACATTCTGTTCTCTGGGAACAGCAGCCTTAAGTTCAGTAGATGCCAAGGCATTACATGAGATTGAGACTATGTGGGGTTTAGGAGAGAAAAATTGCAGTAGAATAGGGTGTAACAGTTACAGACACTTGTATAATTGAGGAATGAGTTGTATTGGGTAGCACTTTATTTTAGTGACATTTCTGGGGATGCTGTGATTTTTGCAGATTGGAGTGTTTTGTTGTTCTTGTCTACTTGGAGTAGGAACAATTGTGGACAGTGAAATGTGTAAAACCTTTGCTTGTGTTTGAAAAACTGAAACCAAAATCTGACCCTTAAACTCATGAATAATTTGATGACAAATTAATCAGTTTCTTCAGAAGATGATTTCATCCTTGGTTCCTGAGTGGACTCCTACTGAGGGAATGAAGCCGGTACCTGCTGTTAATGAAGTTCTTAGTTATCTAGTTAGCATTTTAGGTATCACTGAGTACTGGAGCGGAAAGTACAGAAATCTTCCAAGAATTAATTGGTAGGCAAGAAGATCTGTGCGAGTGCAGCAGATTTCATTGCGTGGGAAGGAAATCTAGGCAGAAGTGACTTGGCTCGGTAAGTGTTTAACTGGTAATAGTGATGGTACATGTTTGTCCATGGTGCTTGGTCGCCAGCTGGGGTTAAACCACTACAATGTGTAATTGTTAGAAGGAGCTCAAGTCACTAGAGAGAATAGTTTTCAGAACGAATAATACCAGTACTGCTCTCCTTCAGCTGCTTTTCCTTGCCTCGTGAAGCTAACAGATCACTAGCTTCTGTCAGCAGCAGTTTGTTCTTTCCTAGCTTTCTCTCTAAAGATAGTTCCAAAGATGTACCTGCGCCATTGAAGCTTTCATCTGGTGGAACTGAAATGTGTTCTTCTGTTCAGAGTTTTTGGTGAATTAATTGTGTCTGCATGACAGGGTTTCCCCTGAGTTGCCAGCCAGCCTATGTTTAATGGGAACCTGGGCCTGTTCCCCTTCGTGATGCCGTTTCCCTTCAAAGACTATGTCCATGATACTGTGTATGTTGAAAGGGCCTTGGGCCATGTTCAGAGAAAAACTTACATTTGTTATCTTTTGGCTTAGAAGAAGTTACTTTATATCAAGCTGTTGATGGTCTTACACAGCAGTTCTGAGCTGCTCTTGATTCACCCTTCTTAAGTAAAATTCTGAAGTGGCTACAGTGTCTTTTTTCATAGGGAATTATAGCTTAGTAATAGTAGACTGGCTTTTCTTCAATTACTCTGCCTGTGTCAGCACACCTGCAAACTGCAGGTAGCTGCATTTCCGTAGCTGACTTTTCTGCAAGGTCTGAATTGTTTCTTTGAGAAAGAAGAGTTCCGTTTCTCTGTCTTGACAAATTTAAACCTCATTTTTCACATGTAATTTAATACTGCTCAGGCTTTACCTATCTCTGCACAACTGTGGTGTTCAGAGACACTTAATCCACAAATTTGGTTCAAAAAGCAGAAGAGAGTAATATGCACTATTTCACTGTATAGGGTGAGTCCCACGGGAAAACACAGTAACAGTGTAATGGTAATTTCAGTGTTACATTTATTTCAGACAAAGAGAAACAAAACAGTACATATTAGAGGCCAATTCAAAGGGAAACTAGTATCTTAGTACCAACAATGATAAGGAAGTAAATATATGTTATTATTGTAACTCAGCAAAAGCTTTATTAGCAGTTACAACTACCAAGTAGTTTACTCATTTGAATATCCCAGAGTTGTTTTTCATGAAATCTGTTCTTGGTTGTTTTGTTTTTGCAAGTACCCTTAAACAAAAGTCCGTGGCTTCTGACCTGAATTACCCTTTGGAATTACAGTGGTTTTAAATTGGACATAAACTCCAGTTCCATAACTTGGCTTCCGGAAGTTAAAGCCAGATAGATGGTCGTACCGAGGGTTACCAAAAACCCCAGCAAAAACAACCCAGGCTGCTTAACAGTTATTAAAAGTTACACACTTCATTTTAAGACACAGTCGTTTTTGCAACTACTGTATGACAAACGTTGTGGAAGCTTAGTATTACATTTTTTGTGTCTCAGCTATTGAAGTCTGTTCTCCTGCTTTCCAAAACCTTAGCAAATCCATCAAATGCTCTCTTCTTCTTAACAAAAACCTGTCCCTGTCCTAAATTGGTCCCACCTCTTTGATGGAGTTTTTCACTTGAATTTTGGAGGTTGACAGCTGCTGTAGAATCGTTCTGCAGTTCTGTCGAAGTAGTGTCATCCTTCACCTTGCTGGAATCAGTGCTTTTGGAGATTGTGTTCCCTGTAGTCATTTGTGGGAATGAACATGAACTGTATCGTGTGCTTTCACTGAAGAAGCCTTGTGGGACTGAGAACGAATATGCATCCTCATCACTCTGATCCAGTTGAAAACGATCCTCTGTGTCGAATATTGATTGTGTTTTCCCAGAAGAGTGAAGATGCAGCAAATCTGCTTCTTCAGGCAGGCTGCAGTTGCTGGTATCCTGTAATTCTGTGTATCCATCACAGTTTTTCTCATTAAAGCTTCTTAGCGTTACATTTGCACAAGCCTTAGGTGTGTTGGCCTGCTTCCTCTGTGGTAGCAAGTCTTCTGTCTCTGTAATAACTGTAAGCTGTTTTTCAGCTGTGTGTTCAGGAGGGGAGTTGTTGCTGGAATGCAGTTGTGATGTTCTTTTAACAATTTCATTCAAACCAGTATCAATGGGAGCAAAAATGAAATCACTGTCTTCAGATGTGTTTCTTAGTGCTATGCCCCCTTCACCATGATTCTTTTCAGAGGAGTTCCTGTCTGTGTGTTCATCTGTACTTCCCTCTGGTGCATGTTCCTTTTGTCCATTGGGGCTGAAGCTGAGGGAATGCTGTGGTTCGGTGGGAAACTGATCTGGCTGCAGCTCAGCCTCTTCAGGAGTGTGCTCTGTATCTGCATCATGCATGGGAGAATGTTTTAATGAAAGTGACATGTTACCAAACTCTGCACTTGGATTGCAGAGAGAATCAGAAACCAAGTTCTGTGCTGCTGACTCAGCATTAATAAAGTGATCAAATATATCAGGAATGTCTTGATTTGTAGAACTAACTGTGTCTGGATCTGACATGCTTACATGGCTGCTGCATTTGTCAGTGTAAGGCGATGCTGTTTCAAGCACGGTGGTGTCTGATCCATAATTAATAGCGGTTTTAAAATGCACATTGTTCTTGTCTTCATTTTCCCCAATATGCTGAAGTCCAGTGGCAACGTTTGCAGATTCTGGCAGTGTTGAGCACTTCTCAGTTCCACTGTTCCTATCAGCTTCCTCTAGTGATGACTGACTGACAAGCAGGTTGTCTCTAACATCAGCTTGTTCCAATTCAAAGTCTGCTAAAGAACTACAGTCGCTCATTGTGAATGGAGCCCCCTCATCTGAAGAACTATCATCAAATATATCTGCTGAAGCACCTCTTTCATTTGTGGGTTCTGTTTTACAGTTGTACTCTGTATGAGGAGAGTTTTCTGTTGTTTGGTAGATGTTTAAATTCTCAATATTTGTATTTCTTCTGCAGCTGCTGGGTAAAATAAAATCTCCCACATCACTGGTTAGATTTATGTTGCCGCTTAGACAAAGTTGTTTATCACAGCTTTGCCTTCTAGGCATACATTTTGTAATGCTCATGGCTTCATTATGTGGCACAACACCTTTTCTTTCAGGAGAATCTGGTGTAGCTTTTATGATATCAGACTGCAGCAGAGCAGAGCTGTTGCTTACCTTGCTGTTCCTAGAATCTTGTGCAACTGTATGTGCTTGTATTGTGGAAAGTGGAAAGCCAGTTTCTCCCTTGAAGGGTAAATCTGAATCTGAAGAGTTGGTGTGATGTGAGTAAGAGTCAGCATTTGATCTGTGTGTGGGAGGGATCCCGCTCTTCTCTGAGGCTTCATTATTTGCAGAAATTGGACCTTTCTGTGGTGAAATGTCATTACTCTTTAATTTTCTTGGCGTTACTTCCTTGCTGTTCTTGTCATCTATCCTTACAGAAAACAACCCGTTATCATCATTTACATTTTCATCATTGCTGATACTAGTTTTGCTGTCTGAAAAAAAAGCTTTTTTCTTCACGTTGGTCTCATCATTGCTTTGTTTCTGGTACTCTTCCTCAGTATTTGGTGCGCATGCGCTGCTACCTGTGACATTTGCATGTGAAGTAGAAGTTTCTGCAGGAAGAACATATATGTTCCTTGAAGAATCCTCATCACAAATGAACAAGCTATGCTGTGTATCAGTTGGTTTGCTGGTGCTTGCAGAGCACTCTCTGATCAAGGTTTCATCTGAAAAAGCTTGGTTACAATAAGTATGTTCTGAAGCTGAGTTCCTGTTCCTGCGCATGAGTCTCCACAGGCTTCCAAGGTAGGGTCTAGCAAAAGCACCCAGGCAAAAAGCACAAACAAATGTAATGAGCACCGAGAGGCACACAGCTAGTGTAAGGTCTTGCTCTGTTCTTCCTTGTTGCAAAGCAGGGTTAGCATCTCGAGCTTTGCGAACCAAAAATGTTGAGCCCCTTTCTTTCACCTGTATATCATAGATGAGATATTTCTTCTTTGTTGTATTAGAAATACACAAATATAACCCTTCAGCAGCTTTCTCAGCATTGTGTATCACTAAATTATTCATTTTATCCAGTGTCATATGAGGAAGACTGTTATCTTTTGAAATTCTGCCATTAGGTGTCCACCAAGAGGCTCCATTCTCATTACCTGAAATAGAAGAAAATAGAAACGAAATCTTTCTTGAAAGCATAGGATACTTGGTTTTTTGGGGTCAAGTTTTTTCTGTAAGAATATGCTCTGACCGATCTTTGATAATTTCAGCTATGTATTACAAAATCCATTTTCTTTTTATCCATCCTGCATCATTTTACCAAGTATCTGTTAAACCATCATAGAATCATAGAATAGTAAGGGTTGGAAAGGACCTTAAGATCATCTAGTTCCAAACCCCCTGCCATGGGCAGGGACACCTCACACTAAACCATGCCATCCAAGGCTATGGCCAACCCAGCCTTGAGCACCACCAGCGATGGAGCATTCACAACTTCCCTGGGCAACCCATTCCAGTGCCTCACCACCCTTACAGTGAAGAATTTCTTCCTCATATCCAATCTAAACTTCCCCTGTTTATGTTTGATCCCATGATTCCTTGTTCTGTCGCTACAGTCCCTAATGAAGAGTCCCTCCCCAGCATCCCTATAGGCCCCCTTCAGATACTGGAAGGCTGCTATGAGGTCTCCAAGCAGCCTTCTCTTCTCCAGGCTGAACAGCCCCAATTTTCTCAGCCTATCTTCATACCCCCCCCCCCCCCCCCCCCCGCCTTAACACTGCATTTGGGGTCTTAATAGCAGGCTTTACAAGAAAAATAGGATATGTGAGGGAGGAGATCACTGAAATTACCCAAGTGTGTTCTGGATTGTACTAGAAACACCTGCTGATATCCCTTGTAGAAGATCTGTATTTATAGCCAGCGGTTCCCACGGTGGACACACTGTGTGCAGTAGTGAGATAAAGCTTCACTCGTTAACTGTCAGCGTGTCAATCACTGTGATTTTCCTCTAGTTACTGCTTTGACTGCAACAGTAAGATTTGAAAACCAAAGATATTTGTATCTACCGAGCAATTGTTCCAAACTTCAGCTGGTATAGGCCGTGGCTGGTTGTTGGCTTCTGGAATATGTTTTAAGGTTGTATTGCACCCCTTTGCCTTTGGATCTGCTTGTGTTCCCAGTTGAGTTTTGGTGCAATCCAGTGTGTTGATCAGTTTCCATCACTTTCCTTGTTAATAAACAAAGCAGGTGGCATTTCTGATGGAAACTACGTATTTTCATTTGAGGGTGAGAGTTTTGAGGGGAAAGCCTACTCACCTCAAAGTGCTATTGTCCATTAGAGTTAAACCATTCTGCCTTATGGCAGAGGGCAAATACACTTTCTGTTCCAAGTTTGGTCTTAAGTTTTCCTTCTGCATGGGAAGTCCTAGCTCTGTATCAATTGGAAATGCTGACTGTGGGCTACAGTAGCTGTACTTATGTAGAAGAAATATAAATCCTGTCCCCCGCAAATAAACTTTCATTTCATTTTGCTGCAGATGAATACCAGAAATGTTATTGTATCCTCAGTTTTCTAGATGCCCCAGACGTGCAACCCTGCTATTCAATCCTTTGTTTGCGTTCCAAAATTAACTGATATATTTGCAATGTACTACTTAATGAAATTTATCTGTGTATAATTGAGCATCATTATTAGTTTAATGTAAAGAAGAAGATGAAGACTTCTTTGGAGAAACATGACTATCAAATATTCTAATGGGTATACTACTTTGTAATGAAATAATTTGCATGTTCATTGTTGTTCGGTTGTTTTTAAACAGTATCTTTGGAAATCCACTTTTTAAAACAGATTTCTTTGATTGTTCTGCACACATTTGATCATTCTGCACACATTTGTTTTTTAGTAACATATGGATGGAGTCCCTGTTTTACATACCTCTTGTGTTGTCCAAGTTACAGTTTAGCACCAACGTCTTCCCTGGTGGGATGGCAGCCTCCTTGAGCAAAACACTGTCGCTGCAGTTTAAATGCAAACTTGAAAGATAGAGGAGAGGTTTCTGTGAGCTGGTGGCAGATTTCTTGTATGAAATACTCATTTTTTTCCTTGTGGGGTCAAAAAGGAAATGAATAAAATGTTTGAAAGCATTCAGTCTGCAGTTAAATATCCAGGCATTATTTGGCAAATCCACTTCAATTTGAAGGAAGTTCAAACTGATCAGTATCTGTGGTAGGGGGGTTCTCAGAGCATTTCCACGGAGATCCACCACCTAGTTGGAAATAAGTCAGAATTAATTTGATAAGCCTTACAATGGCATCCTAACTGCAGTATCAACAATAACATTTACTTTAGCATACAAGCACTTTGCAGTTACAGGGGCAATACCTCTGGTCGGGATTGCAGTAATATTTTCCTAAGCTTTTTAATTTAAATGAAAAGTTTAAACTGTGGTGTATTTAGAATTCTCCTATTGTAGACTATCTCTGCATGCGTGGGAAGCCGTGGGGCTCTCACCATGGAAGGGATGATAGTAGAGAGGGACATGCTTGTGTTTAAGGCAGTTATGGATTGGTTTGTGACATAAACAAATGGTGAATTTATGGTTATATTTTGTACACTTACAAGTGTATGTGTTTTCCTACATATGAAAAGCAAGTATATATTATATACCAATACTGATTATTTTCACCATTTGCTTTAGTTTTTAAAATTGTATAATAACATAATAATCAAAGACCAATATAATCCTGCTGAATAGTTGATAATTGATATCTCTAACAGCAATTAACACAAAACATTGAAACAATTGTAGTACTGCTTTACAACCTGTAATTTGTTGAGCTCCCTGAAGGCATCTGGATGAATTTTAGTTATGTGGTTGTTTTGCAAGTCAATGTCCTTCAGCTGTGAACAGTTCTGAAAATCGTTCAGATCAATCTGTTGTATGCCATTGGATGACATATGGACAGTTTGCAGAGACTGCAGCAGGCCCAGTCCTAGGAAGAACAACACTATTTCAGATTTCACGTCCTTGTTTTTCCAACTGCATCAAGTGGCTTTTTAAAATTCTTTGCATCAAAATTCCTTCCATTCCTGACTATTGCAAGGAGTGGCTGCAGGCTTTGAGCTATTGTGCGTTTCTTATCCAGTGGTTGTCCCATTCTAAAAGTTGCACAGCATCAGCAGCAGGCAGCACGTTGATACATTCACTATCAATGCATGTTTTAAACATTCACAGCTCTGTAAAAGCAGTAACATTCCTTTGTGCTATCTAAAGTATTCTGACTGTGGTCTCTGTGCTTTGAACACACTTCTCTGGAGAACTGGAGGTAGGAAAGGAAGAGTGGGAAAAGGGTGGAATATGCTCAGTTTATAAAATCCAAGTATGTTAATTGTAAATAAACGATGGAGATGCAGCAGGTGATACAGTATCTCTTACTCATTGCCATTTGCAAGTCCGTGGGAGTTTCCCATTTGAACCATACTTACAGTATATAAACCTGATTGAAAACAAAAATGTGTTGTTTCTTAACGCCTGTCTGCCAGTGAATTGTCAAGCGTGACAGCTATTCCTCAGCATATCCTGGTTATAACAGGATCTGTCTTCTGTGGGCAGCCCTTCTGAATGCTGGTGATACCTTATTTTTCTCAGGTGCTGCACAGCCAGCCCCCAAAGCTCCAGCCTGCAAGTTCTGATGAGACAGCAGGCACATAACGTTCGGCCTCACCACAGTTTGTAACACCTGAATGTCGCTCTAAAATGATTTTTGATCATATGGCATTGTTGAAAAGACACTATTTATCTGTAAACATTTTGCTCTTGGTGTCATCTAGTTTGGTGGAAACCTCTTACTGCAGTTTGCTGTGCTGTTCCTTGAGTAATTGATCTTTGGGTTTATTGTGAAAAGCAGAGGGAATGATTCATTCCTGCTGTAAAACTAGAGGTAGCTGGTAGGAAAGGCATTCAGAAGTTCTGGCAGCTCATAAATTCAGTCTTGTACCTGCATGAAGAATTGTAGTTTGGATGCTTCCCTGAAGCTAAAATTGTGCCAGAAATGTATGCACGGCAGTTTCTGCTTCATTTAACCATTGTTTGGACAATGTGAAGCATCTGGATATTACCAGAGATCAGTTAAATTCAGCAAACAATATACAAGATAGCATTGCTCATATGGCAGCCTCTTCATTTAACCACCACTTAGACGTGAATCACCTGTTTACGAGGACAGAGGCTGTCATAAAGGCTGCAATGCCCAGCATAGTTTAGGGACGACAAACACTTCCTAGGAGTATACCAAAGCCTTACAGCCCTTTCCTGTCACCAGGTGCCACTTTGCTTGGGTGTCAGATGGCACAGAACAAAATTGTTTTGACTGAGAAAAACATATTTTCTTGGCTTTGTGAAATACTGAAATCAGAGCAAGCTTTATTTAAAAGAATATTGACATTCTTCTGAAGAGTAGTATGAAATTCATTATTCATAATTTTCTTGATGTTAAGGTTCACAACTGGGTTATGGAGGCTGATGTTTTTCCAAAGATCCTTATTTCCCTTTCTATACCACTGGCAAAAATAGTGCTTGGGGTCTCAGAGGATAAATTTGGTTATATCTAACTGACATTAAGGCATTACGATGGCAAAGACTGTGTAAACCCCACAGCCTAATTGGAAACAACCCATGTGTTTCAGTCTCTCAATTTGCGCACAGGTGGAACATCCTCATCTTACATGTAACTAATAGAGAGGATCACATTCTGAATTTAGTGGGATGTTATCGAATCGTATCCAAAACCAACTTACCCCTTGGGAGCAGGGTTCCTTTAAGGTTTTGAAATGCTTACCTCCTGGAACTGTATTAAGATTATTTCTTTCCATTGACAATACTTTCAAAGCAGGCAGGAGATGATCAGCTTTTCCATATGACCCATGTGCAGGGGAAGGCATGTCCAGTGTAAGGGTGTGGATGGCATTACCATCGAGGATTAATGTTTCTAAAGCAGGTAAATTCCTACAAGTAGTTAAGGAGAGTTCAGAAATCAGATTGTTACTGAGGTTCAGGTGTTTCAGCATCCATTCTTTGTTTCTTCCGTCGGTGCACAAGAAAGTTGTAATATTATTGTAACTAAAATCAGCGGTTACTGCTGTTTGTGAGATATCCTCTGGAATAGTAGATATTCCGGTAAAAGAACAGTTCAGTAAGAGCTTTTCACCCCACTGGCAGTCTGAATGGTGGTGTGTATCGAGAAGAATCCACTGTGACTTGGTCCCCACTGAGCCAGGAAGATGACAGTAAAGGACCACAGCTACGACACTCAACTGAAAGTTATCCATAGTGTCTGCATGTAAAGTGTAGAATGAGGATAAGTTCAGCATAACAAGACTTAAACAGAAAGCGGAAATACTTTGCCATAAAACAAAATCAAACTGAACAAATAACGAAGCATTACCAACGTTCTGCCTTAAACATTCCATTTTGGAGTCTTAGGTACTTTTCAAAGAGAGCAGTCATTAACTGGTAACCTTTCCCCTCCCGCCACCTCTCCCGAAAAACAATCCCAACCTTGTCTTTCTTTTCCAGCCCTTCAGTGGGAAACACAGCTTCAACCGGAACTTGTGAACTAACAATAGTGAAGACTTTTGAACTCTACTTCAGGAATCACACAATTACCATGGAGCAAAGTCCACCACATACAATCCATGACAAATACATGTGGAATGATTTTCATACTTACAGTCAATAAACCCCTGGTTTCCCTGTTGATAACACAACAATGTATTTTTAATGACAAACTATATTCTTACAAATAACACTTCCAAACCACAGCTGCATCTTAAGAATTTATTGTTTCATTTCAAAACATTTGAAATTCAATTGGTTTTCACCTACTGAAACAACAACCACCTATACCTGTGCTGAGAACTCTTCACATCTAAGTTGTTTCAACACACCCAGGATGGTATTTTACACAGAGGCATGTAGAATGTACTTGGAACACACAGAATCTTCAGTGCATCTGTGGGAGTGAAATAATGAATGTGCCACACAGTGTTTTAAATACATTAAACAGAAAAATGTACCTCAGGCAATTAGAAGAAAACCAGCAAATAAATGCACAACATAAGGCATGTGTGGTGCCAACATTTTTCAAACTGTGTAGTGAAGGCAACAGAATATATTAACAATACATAAATAGTAGCTTACAAAATGATAACTTATTTCATTTGGGTTTTTTGCATGATCAGTTTTGCTACATTTTGACAAAAAGATCCATACCTCAAAACCAAGTCTCCAGCCCATGATTTAAGAGTACCTTTGTGATAAATTTTTCTGCTATGTTGCATACAGTATTTTAAAAAGAACTCTTGATAAACAATCCAATACTAGCATATAGGCCTGTCAGTATTAACCAGAGAAAAGCTTTAATATGCTCTTTGTTTGCAAGTTACTCTTCAAGGCAGTATCTGTCAATTTCAAGATCTATTTCAGCTTTGAGGATACTGCTGCTTATATTTTTATATGTGCGTGTGTCTATATTAATATATACAAAAATAAAGTGACCAACTTCCATTAGCATGAGTGAAAGTTCTAAAACTGTTACCATTTATTTCCTCCTCTTAACTGTAACAGATACTGAGGCACTGCTTAGCAGCAAAGGTGCGTGCATGTTTTTTAGCAAAATGTGTGTTGAAGTGGTTAATAAATATTAACTCCAGTAACATGATGGTGTTCATGAAGGCTGTATGCAAATTGTTAGTAGTTTCCCGTAATCTTTAATGTGAGAAATTCAATGGCTTTTGCTATGGTTTGTTGTGTCCTGTTTTTGTTAGAACATCTCTACTGCTGTCCATTTCCCCAAACCTCAACAACTATTGAGCATCAAACTCTGGTTTTGCCTTTGGGCAATGAGGGAAGCATGACTACTCTGACCTCCTGTATGGTGTAATGCCTGACCTAAGGTTCCCCCTCGAGAAATCCCTTCCAGCCCTACATGGACATAGTGACTTCTAGTAAATACAGGAAATGAGACCTTGGATACAAAGTTCTTGTTGCAACAGGAGCTGTTATGTATTTTGTGGACTTCTATGTACTTTGCAAGCAGCAAACCAAAGGTAGACAGTTTATCTTCCCATAACAAATGACCAACGCTGAAGTTAATGTGTAACATTTGCACAACTTTTAGGAAGAGAAGTGTGTGCTTATCTAGAAAAACCTGTCAAAAAGCGACTTGCAAAGTCACCTTTGTGGCCTCCATTATTAAGATCACTTGATGCTACTGCAAAACAAAACTATTTTAAACTGAAAATATACACGGGGTGGGGGAAGGAGGAATCTTGCAATGAGCTGGTCTATTTTTAGTACAGAACACCTTACCTCTGCAAAAGCAGTTAAATAGTTTCTGTAAGGCCCCAGTTCTCCATAGACATTGTTGCCAAATTCAGATACGCATGTATTTACTCTGCTGACTGGATTCCCTACCATCACATTTAGAATTACATCCATGCAGTTTAACCTCAGAATTTAATTCTGAGGTTCTTGATAACACACCAGTACTGACATTGACAGGGAAAAAGAGATCTGATCTCAGGCACTGCTGCAACAGTTATGCTTTAGATGATTGTCTGTTGAAAAACGGATTCATACGCAGTTCATACTAAAGCACCCAGGAAAATACTTTTTTGGGTAGTGAGCAAGTTACAAGTACATCTTTAAAAATGTACTTCTAATATAAATATGTTTTATAAATACTTCACATAAATTAAGCAACTGTAGAATGCCAAAACTACACAGGCAGAATGGGAGCTCAAGTACCACTTCAGTAATCACAGGACTGTTCAAAAATTGAAGTTACATTTCCACACCTGATATTACTTTGCAAATATTATTTATGCTAGCATTTTTTTTTAACTACATGAGAATATATGGCAGAAATAATGCACTATTATAAAGTGAATCTACCACTACCCCTCTCTTAGTACCCATATGGTAAACCACATCATTTTGGGGGAAATCATTATATCAACCTTTGGCAAGAAATGAAGAGAAGATAAAAATCTGCCAGTAAATCCACTTCCAACAACAAATCGAGATTCCTGTTGAAGTCCTTCAGATCCCAGATGTATTCTCAGCAGCCCTCAAGGTCTTGGGATGCAGGACAAAAACCTCCTCTTAAGGCAACTGAAGGCAGACAAGACTGTTGCTAAGATCACATTTTTTAAATATATTCTACTGATCTCAGTTCAGGAAGGTACTTCAGTACACACATAGACAGATAGCTTATTACATCAGTGCCACTATTACGGCTGACAGAATGGTGACATAATACTGCTGAACATCAGAGCCTTTGTTTAAAAATATTATGTAACAAATGTTAGTATAAACTGCTGTAAAACCAGAAATCCTTGAAGGCATGCAATTACTTCATACAAATACATGTAAACACAGAAGAGAATGCTCCTGGTAGCGGTTTGCGTTTCAGTGTGTGGCTCCACATGGATTGACAGAAGTCTGACAACCCATGTTATAACCTGTCACCTGGACCTTGAAAAGTGTCCCATCCGCACACATACAGAGCTTGAAACGCAGCCAGTTCCCGTTATTAAACTGTTCCCCGTAAGAAGAACTTGGCAGTCGTGATGGGCTGACCATCACAGTTCCATTCAGAATAATGCTGTTTTCCTATTAAGGTGAAAAAAAAATGTATAACCTCTAATTTAAACAAGGCAGGTTATTTTTCAAAAGGACAGGCTGGTTTAATGAATAAGTGACATCTTTAGGATGGCTGTAGGCATCAACAGGATAAAGAAAGTAGATACGACAAGGTTTCATTTTCTAATTAAATTTGTGAATAATGCCTCTGGATTTCTCCATTAGAGTCAGCAATGTACTTTGCTATTCCAATGGTAGGTTGATATGGAGAGACAGCAGCAGTGGCTTTTCACTTTACAGACATATTACCAAATGCAGTGCATCTAAAAATATGGACATGAACTGGGAATCAGTGACTGAATTAATACATTATATTTATTCACACATGAAAGTGTATGTCTCTCTATTTTTTTATCCTATTCTAACCTTTTCCATCATTCCATATGCCCTGCAATCTTAATCTCCAGAAATCTTAAATGAATGCTGACAAGTTATACTGCAGCAGCACAGATGATAGTGTTCCTAACTGCGTGCTCTGCTCCTCTGTCAAAGGTTGCTGACTCCAGTAAAGCCTCCAAAAGAGAAGATTAATTCCCTTTGGCATTATTTTCAGTGCAGAAGCCAATAGCTAGGCATTAACTGCATTGTGGGGTTTTGGCTTCTTAGCAATAGTAAATCATTGGTACCTGGAAACTACTGAACCAGTAATTATCAGCAATGTAATAAGCCACCTTCAGTGCGTAGTGTCCCTGCTCATGGCAGGGGGGTTGGAACTAGATGATCTTAGGGTCCTTTCCAACACTAACTATTCTATGATTCTATGATTCTATGCTTCTACAAAAATCCTACTAAATACAGACTGCAACTAAACTTTAATGCAACACTACTTCATATAAAACTTGAAACTATATAAAGCTACATCAGTTCATTATCAGCCTGAATTTGAAACTCAGCTGTCCCAAAAAAATGCTAATTTGAAATACTTACTGCTTTAAGTTCCATGTTACCCCCCATTCGAAACTCAATGGTCTTGCCTGTGATGAAAACACCTTCATTTCCGCGGACGATAGCACGGCCATCGACCTTTATGTTCAGATCACTGGTCGCATTGCTGGTAATCTAAGAACGTGACAAAACAAGTGTATTACAGAACAATGACATTGAGTCACTTGGATTTGTCTGAGTAACTTCAACTACCTTAAAAATTCCTACAATTTAATAAAAACTTCAATGTACTTTTTGCCCTTCTGCCATTATGCCTATGAAGTTTCTGCCCATTTTCTACATTCCCATTTAAAAACAAAGATTACTTAATTACAGAAGGTATGTAAAATAGTTTTTTTTCGCTGGAACATACTATCTAATTGTTAGCCTTGCAGAGGAAACACAAAGAAGAACTAAATTCTCTTTGTTCTTAGCTGGATTGCTCAATGCTTCCTAAGGCACACTCAGCCCTCTATAAAACCACTGATACTACTCTACTAAAGTTATACAAAAGAACCATGCACTGTACTCTATGTGTAAAGCCTTTGTTATGAGTAATGATATGCATGAAAGAAATTTTAGCCTCGCATTAAGTTCAAAATTTTAACGTACACACACTGGTTTTTTAGTTTTTTGACACATATATCTTATTTAATGCAGAAACCAACCTAAGAACTCATTTAACCTAGCAGCCACAAACTGACACAACTCCTATAACACTGTAATTGTTCTCTATACTTGTAATAAGTCATATGAAATTCTGATTTTATTAGCATTTATCTCCAACAGAAGAAAAAAAAATATGAAATTCTGATAATTATTTTGTAAGACCTTAATGAAAACAGAGAAGCTTTTCATAGAAATTTGATTTCTGAAACAGTTATTCATGCACAAATGAGTAAATGCTTAATAAAAAGACACACAAGCCTAGTTGGCATGGTATCCCTCATACTGCACTCATTTAATGATGTCAGATTTAATTTCTGTTCTAACATTTTAGAGTGATTTACATTTTCAGAGCTGCATTTTTAGCTACATTTAATCAAAATTCTAAATATGCCTGAAAAATTGGATTAGTAAAGTTGTTTTTTCATTACTGTACAACTCTAAGGCAATTCTGTAATGAACTTTTACAAAAAGTGGTAGTTAAAGGAGACTTACCCTCTCTGTAGAAGCCTTCTGTACATTCAAGATTTTAACTCCATTTGGCAGATGAAACTCATGAGTTTCATAGTCTGTGCTGAACAAGGTATTTTGTGTCCGTGGGTCAACAAATTCCATGCCAATATCACTGGTAATAGAAGTTTTGTCTTTTTCCACACTAAGCTTGGTTGTTCCTTGCTGAAATACAATCTTCAGAAACAAAGTCATGAAGTTAATGATATTTGAAGTATAACATTTATTCATAACGTGACTGCAATACCATAGTGTTGCTCACAGATTTTCAATTCACGATATAACTTACAGGCTGATTATTTCCAGTGATCACCAAGTCTTCATTACGTCTGCCTCCTACAGTGCTTTTATACAAGGGATGTATAACACCCATGTCAGAAACTTGCTTAAACCGCAACAAGCCACTCTCATGGAACTCCATACTGTCACAACCATTGGGACCGATGCGAATCACTGCCCAGATAACCAGTGTGATCTGAAAGAGAAACACACATTTTCAAAGATTACTTTGACTATCTGGATCTTCTCATAACAAGTATTGTATTAACTAGATGTTTTATTTGAAAAACTATTAATGCCAGTGTTTAAGTGACCTTGGGTGTGAATTTACTTTAGTCTGTTTAACTCATACTGGAAGCATCAGAACACATTTAATTATGAAAGGCATTTTACATGATTTTTAGATTCATCTGAAATGGTAGCTAAAATTTTTCTCTAATATATATATATATTTGAAATAAAACATGTCCATATTAAATCTTTCTCCTGTTTAAGGGTAACAATGGTATCACTGGCTAAATAAATTACCTGAACAAAGCAGCTGAGCTCAGGACATACTCACCCTTGAACTACAAGAAAGCACCTTCACAGGTGGATGTCAAGTTATGAAAAATAATTCATCACTTCTCATTGATCAAGCAATAAAAAGGTGGTAATTACAATGAGGGTTTAAAGTGCAGTAGATGGTTAATTCTGAATGCTCACATACAGCTCTGTTATATATATAATATATAAAATATTTCTGGCATAATAATTTATCCCAAATGCATTTGAACTACGCTAGTAACACTGCACATTTGCTGTTATTCAGTTCTGGGAATGGAGAGCTGCTTTCAAGGTTCCTAATTCTGTGTTGCATAAATAGTAGGCTCCTTACTGGGACCATGATAACTGAAATGATAATGACTTAACTTGAAAGATTCTTCCCTTTAATCTTGCTCAGATTACAAAGAACAATAAAAGAAAGGAGAAAAATGAGATATTTCCTTCAGTACATTTTAAGCCTTTCTCATCCATATGGGAATATTTATTTCTCTAGTAAACTGTCAAAATGAATTAAGTCTAAAGGTTGCTTACAGCCAAAGTATTATACTCACAATCAGATTGATGACAGCCAAAATAAAAAGAAGAACAATCACACAAATGGCCAAGTTGCCTTTCCTGCCACGTAACCCTGTCTTATGGAGACGGTCTTCATCAATTGGGATGTATCCCGCTTTAAAGTTACTGTTGTGCTCCTTATTAACATTCCTGCGTTCCACAGCCTTCTCTCGCATAGACTTCTTCACTGGGCCATTAGAACTTTGCTACAATACGAAGCATGGAGAAGCTGTTAAAATGACACATATATGTATGCAAAAAATAAAAATTTGAATTGACTGGAATGTATTAACTATTATGTTCAATATTCAATTTCAGTCTGAAACTCTGTACTTAGAATACGTGTTTACAATCACAGCAATCTGGTAATACAATAACTAAAATTAAACCCCAGATATTTTTACACAATATATGTTTCTATATCTCATTTTTATCATGACAGATAGGAATTATTAATGACATTGTTGCAGTAAAAAAAATAGCTGTAAAGAACTTCATCAAGTTTTTACTTCTTGGGGATGATACACAACATAATTCTGCAGGTCATTTACCAATGCACAGGACTGTAGTTCCCTCCAAGCTAATGCAGGATAGACTCTTCATGAGACTATCCAAAAGGCAGGTGGTGGATACAAATAGTTTGACAGCAGAAGTTTTGCATTCAACATGTATTTTTTTGTATGCAGCATTAAGAAAAGCTTCAAACCTGGCCAGCCTAGCCTTGGATGGCATGGTTTAGTGGGAGGTGTCCCTGCCCATGGCAGGGGGGTTGGAACTCGATGATCTTGAGGTCCTTTCCAACCCTAACTATTCTATGATTCTATGATTCTATGATTTGAAGTTACTAGATTGAAAGTATCAAATCAACACATAGAGGAAACTCTTGTAGATATTGATAGGGAAAATAAATCTGATGTATTTTTGAAACAGTCCAAAATTTTGTTGCGCCTCTGTTGAATGGAACAGGTTGCTATTTAATGGTTCAATTCTTCAAAGAAGGGGCTTGATCTTCTGATGCAATTAAATTTGTTCATCTGAAATGAATCCTGAAGCCGCACCTCAAGCTTACTGCACTTGCATGTGTCTATGTTGAGGTAACAGGTAAAAACGTCTTGTTATCTTTTTTGCTGAGGAACAAGGAAATGGTGTTGAGAAAGGTGCTTGACCTGAACAGTTTTATGGAGTGCTTCCTCAGTGATGTTCTGGAAGCCACTGTAACCCTGCTGGAACTCAGAATTGGCTAGGCAAGGAAACTGAAAGAAGAGGGAAAAGGCAATGGAAATTTTGTACAACAGAACAGTAAGTATCTTGTCCTGAGGGCAGTGTGTTCTTGAAAGGATGTGATGCTGAGATAGAACTCCAGTGTTGTTTTTCACCTGGCAAAGCAGCACCACAGACAAGGACTGGGAGAAAATGGCTGAAACAGTGATAGCTGGAACAAGTGCTGGAGCATCCATGCAAAACTAGGCAGTGCTTCCTATGGCACGTGAGGCGAGGCTGGGTAGGACCACTCAGGAATCTGGTACTTCATACCCACTGCTGCCACTGGCGCAGATGCACATGCACAGACTCACTGGGATTGAAAGTCCCGTGGAGATAGATGCCCGAGCTCCTGAGAGATGAGCCCTTGAACAGCTCGGTCCTGCACGCTGCGGCGTGCGCGGCGCTGTCCCGCCCCTCGGGGAGGTGACAGTGGCACCCCTCCGGCCGAACTCAGCGTTCGTTCCGTGTAAGGCATCGAAAGCTGAACCCGAATCTGAGCTCCAGACTCACGCCCTACCGTGCTTCTGCCACTGTAACACGAGGCTTCACGCCGCACTCCTATAAATACCGGCCGCGGTGACCAGCGGCGCTCCGCTCCACCGACTAGCGGCAAGTGCCTGTTTACTCAAGACATCGACATTCCTGCGCAGAAACGCCACAACACTTTATTTCGAAAACAGAAAGCGTTTTCGTTGACAGCGATTCCGCTGGCTGGGCGGCACGACGCGGGGCTGCACCGCGGCGACGGGCTCAGGCGGCCTCTCCCCGCCGCAAGGCAAAGGCCGTCCGTCCCGGACAGCGCTGCGCGAGGGTCGCACACGCCGTCCAAGCGCCGTTTCTCCCCTTCCCGCCTGCCACAATCAGTGGGGAGCTACGGCCATGGGAGCTGCCCGCCGAGCCTGAGGGCTTCGGCACCAGCCTCAGCCACCGCCGCAAAAACGGCGCCCCCGCCCGACCGCCCGCTCCACAAGCAGCGCCCCTAGGCCGGAGCGGCTGCTCGGGAAGCTCCTCGCGGCCTCAAGGGCCGCGGGGCTGGGCCTCGCTCTCCCCTCGTCCCAGTGGGGACGGCCCCGACGCCTCCCCGGGCCTGCACCTCGGCGGGGACAGACCTGCTCGGAGGCGGCCGCCGCCATCTTTCTCCTCCGCCGCTGCCGCCGCTGCCGCCGCTGCCGCCGCCGCCGCAACCGCAGGGGGGCCCGCGGGCGCCCCCTTGAGGCGCAGGGAGAGCAGCTGTCGGGGCGGGCTCACCGTCTGCTGGGCAGCGCCTTTCCCGGCAGCGCCACCTGGCGGCCGAGGCAGTGCTGCCCCGCCGGGCGCTCGTCGCCATGGCACCCGCCGACGTTGCAATCGCCACAATAAAAGCGGAGCGGAGGAGGCACCGCCCGGAGCAGCAGCTCCCCCTCAGTCCCGAGTCGTCCGCCCGCCCACGGAGGGCTCCCGGAGGGCGCGGGGAGCCAGCGCAGCCCATCCAACCCCCGGGAGCGAGCTGACAGCCCGCCATGGCTGACAGCTTGAGGAGGCTGGTCAGCGCGGGGAGCGGCCGGGTGCTGCAGGAGAAGCTGGAGAGCTGGTACCGGAACTACGAGGTAGTGGGCCCCTGCCGGGAGGGTGCGAAATCCGTGTCCGCTGTGCGGAGGGCAGCCCGCGGCCCTCGGGGGTCTGCTGGGAGCGGCGCCGTTGCCGCGGTGCCTGGGCCGTGTTGCGGTTTCCGTGGTGACGGCGGGACGCGGAGCGGTAGTTCTCCGAGAGCAGCGCAGCCGAGCCGTGCTGCCGGCCAAGAGGAGCAGGTTCTAAAGGCTGGTTTGGGACATTGACCCTCACACGCACGCAGTCATCACAAGTTTAATACCCGGTGCCTGTAGCACTCGCAGCTTCAGCTGCTTTTTGTATTGCCTGTGACAGAGCCCACGGAAAGCAAGGGCTGGCGGTCAAAAATGGTGTTTGAGCTGTAGTGTCTGGATCAGGAAAGTGATTTGTTGCAGAAGACCGACAGATGGAAGGACCAGGGGTGAGGGTGTGCTCAGGAGGGGTTGTCTGTGTCCTGAGAACAGCCAGGAATATGTGAGGAAAAGGATGTTGAAGGTGAGAATAGAATCCAGCCTCCAAATATTCCCAGTTCCGCTGGGCGGGAAGCCTATTAGAGCTGAGAGGCTGCTGCAAGACAGCACAGCTACTGAAGGGCTTCCAAAGATGGAATGTCCTGTTTGCAGCTGGGCTTAAATAACAAGGAAGCAAGTGTAAGAAAATAGTTTCAGGCAGGTGTAGAACGATGCAGGTATCCATGGATGGGATATAATGGGATAAATGAAGGAGTAAGAGGTAACAGGAGATTGAGGACTCAAAAGAGTGGAAGTGGTAGAGAAGATGCAAAATTAGGGAAAGATGAGATGAGTGGACCTGAGACTTGATAACTGAATTTTCTCAGGGGAAAATCATGGCAGAGTTCCCACTCCTGTGTCCCCAGGTTTCATTAGCTTCAGGATATGCATAGTTGATTTCGTCATCAGCTTGTAACCACCTACCCTGTGCTATTCTTGGTGAGAAAAGGTGCTGAGCAGAGACATAGCCTTTCACAGAATCACAGAATAGTAAGGGCTGGAAAGGACCTCAAGATCATCGAGTTCCAAACCCCCTGCCATGGGCAGGGACACCTCACACTAAACCATGCCATCCAAGGCTATGTCCAACCCCACCTTGAACGCCGCCAGGGATGAAGCATTCACAACTTCCCTGGGCAACCCATTCCAGGGCCCCACCACCCTCACAGTAAAGAATTTCTTCCTCAGATCCAATCTAAACCTCCCCTGTTTAAGTTTAAACCCATTACCCCTTGTCCTCTCACCACAGTCCCTAATGAAGAGTCCCTCCCCAGCATCCCTATAGGCCCCCTTCAGGTATTGGAAGGCTGCTATGAGGTCTCCACGCAGCCTTCTCTTCTCCAGGCTGAACAGCCCCAACTTTCTCAGCCTATCTTCATACGAGAGGTGCTCCAGTCCCCTGATCATTTTCGTGGCCCTCCTCTGGACTTGTTCTAACAGTTCCATGTCCTTTTTATGTTGAGGACACCAGAACTGCACACAATAATCCAAGTGAGGTCTCACGAGAGCAGAGTAGAGGGGCAGGATCACCTCCCTCGACCTGCTGGTCACACTCCTTTTGATGCAGCCCAGAATACGGTTGGCCTTCTGGGCTGCAAGCGCACACTGCCGGCTCATGTTCATTTTTTCATCAACCCACACCCCCAAGTCCTTCTCCGCAGGGCTGCTCTCAATCTCCTCCCCGCCCAACCTGTAGCTGTGCCTGGCATTGCTCCGACCCAGGTGGAGGACTTTGCATTTAGCATGGTTGAACTTCATCAGGTTGGCATCAGCCCACCTCACAAGCGTGTCAAGGTCCCTCTGGATGGCATTCCTTCCCTCCAATGTATCAACCGAACCACACAGCTTGGTGTCATCGGCAAACTTGCTGAGGGCGCACTCAATCCCACTGTCCATGTCACCCACAAAGATGTTGAACAAGACCGGTCCCAACACCGATCCCTGGGGGACACCACTCGTTACCGGTCTCCAGCTGGACACTGAGCCACTGAGCACTACTCTTTTCAAGAGAAGTCAGTTTTTTATACTTCATACTGTATGGGTGTTACAGCATATTAATAGCTGGTGCAACTCTCTGCAGGATTCATGGCAAAGGACAGTTTTAAAGAGGAATCTGAGGGTAGCTGATACAGCTACCACAAAGTGCAGAACACTACAGGAGGGAGGACAGGTGTGGATTTTCAAAGCTTGCAAATGAATGGTGAAGGTAGACTTTGGGATGGCAGAGCAACAGTGGGAGCTAAGCTTTCCGTAGTAAATGAGATGGAGATAGTCTTTTAGGTCTTGGGGAATGAAGACAAGCAGTTTCAGGCTGCTGTGGCACAAGAGGAGCTGGCAGATGGAAGCACCATGGGTGTTATGTTGGTGTAATGAGCTGGACAAATGCACAATGCAGTGGTGTTCTGTCGGAGGTTAGCAGGGTGAGACTGTGCTCCCTGAGGCCAGAGAAAAACATGTTGCAGCAATCCAAATACAAGCTGACAGGGGCATGAGTGGGAGTTTTAGCTGTTTTGGAAGCTTGTAAAAGCCTTATGGAGACATTAAAGCCTGAAGACCTAGAGGATGATCTGCTTTGAAGATGAACAGGTTATGGGTAAAGATTAAGGAAGCAGGTCGAAAGTGTGTGTTCCCCTGGCAGGTATAGTGGCCTCCTGGACAGATTAACCCCATCAACTCCTTTTCAGAATTTGCTGAAAGTGGTATAGTTCTGCTGTTCTGCTGTTTCCTAGGCATAATCCTGGATTTTGCCCGTTCTTCAGTACTGTTTCAGCTAGTAACTCTTGAAAATCAGATGAAATTGCATGGAGAGTGCACATGGCTGTTGACAGAGAAAGATAATAGTCTTATATATATTATTTCAGCTAATATAAAAAAGGAGATTTTAGGCAGCCTTTTCACCCAACAATCTACTATCTTATTATTTTAAAAAGTATGTGTTGAAAGATTTTACCACAGAGCCACAATTACTTTTTTTAGAGATACTTGTGGTTGCATCTTCTTTATGAATGGGGAAAAGGCTAAGTTTTCTCAAGTAGTGAGTTAGCTGTGTAATAGAAATTCTGGTGTCTTTTTTGTTTGCCCATTAGCAATGTGAACATTTTGAAAAGGAGTATTCTAGTGGGTGCAACAAGAACAGGTTGTGAAGATATAATTTTTTTGGGGGGAAGTCATAATCATAACAAGAATAATTTTAAGAAAGCCCGTACAGATGTATTAATGCATGTTAATTTACAGTTTAATTCCTGTGATCAGAATCTGAACCGATGCTGTGAAATATTAGAACTGAGCTCTGAGATTCAAGGGCAGCTCTTCGCAATTCTCAATGAAACATCTAGAGAAGGTAAATCACTGCCTTCTCTTATTACTACTAGCACATTTCACATGTGTCATCTTGTCAAGGTCTGGCTCTTTCTATAAGCGTTCTCACAATTTCTTTATGTATTTTCTGAGGTGGGCTATATGCAGGTGCGGAAACAATCAAAACTCGTCTCCTGCCATGGCTAGTACCTTATTTTAGCTGTTCTTCATCAGGAAGGATCTTTGAAACCACTCTCACTCAGGTATGTAGGAAATTTATTTTAAGGGAATAGAATGGTGTGACTTTATACCTGCTGGAGAGCTTTAATGACTTTCTGTTAATAATAGCCTCCCTCCCTGATTTTGCTTAATGAAATACACCCTTAGCTGCACACATGGAGACAACTTTGCTGTTTCTTTGTCCCATTGTAAGTTTCCTTTGAAAGGGAAATCAAAGATGCCATTAAAGTTACTTTTGGCCTTCTAGGGCTCATGTTGTTTCACAGTGAGTGACAATATGGATGAATTTACTTGGTTAGGGAAGCTATGTTCTCGTACTGCTTTCCTTTTCCAGGTAATGAATTGTGCTACATTTACATTTGCAAAAATGTTACAGAAGTGTTTACATCATAACTGTATAAGTAAAAACACCTAACACTGGAAACACGTGTAAGCTGAAGGTGTGTATAAATTCCATGTGTTTCTGTGAGTTGGGTTTTTTTGAGGAAAAGAAACCTTTGTTTAATGTGTAAGCATTATAATATCTCCATAAGGCAAAAAAAAAGTGCTCATGTCCACCATAATACCACCATGCATCTGACTTGATGTTTGGAGTTAGTAAGATTTTGGTATGTATTGAAGGGGCTGTTTCACTAGCCATTTGGCAGAAAAGACAGACCTGTTGTGGCTCTGTGTTTTGAAAGAAAATGAGAGCTTCGGTTGATGCAGAGTGGGGGAAAATATTGAAGTTCTTGATATTTAACAGTGATGCCTCCATGTTCTTATTTTTACACCTCTTTTATCAAAATCTTTCACAATTAAAATTTCACACAAAAATGAAATGGAAAGTGATACCCCTTAAGAGTAAGATTCTACCATATTGCAGGAGTAGGGTTCTGCAAAAAAACCCAACAACCCCAAAGTGTACAATAATAATGTTGCTAACTGACAGTATACCTGTTACACCAGTTGCAGGTTTGTCACTACATGTGACATTCAAAATGTAAAGAAAAGCCTACTGCACAGTTACCTATTTAATTCGGCAGCATCAGGCAAATCTATTGGCTGCTAAAGACAGAGCTGCATGTGTAGTAGTGTGCTTTCTGTAATGACGGTTGTTGCCTCCTCTGTTCTTAGAAGTTTTTCGGTGATTTTGTGTGCATGAATTCCCCCAAACTTTATTGAAGTTGGTGATATAATGAGTCAGAAGATGACTGGCTGAAAAAAAACCCAACCCAACCAACATGCGATACATCTACAAGAACACTTAGTTAAATGATGTGTATTGAGTTAGTAAATTGGCGTATGCAGACCTTCCATATTGCCTGTCATGAGGTGTAAAAGAAGTATTGTTTCCTAATGTAATTGAGTCTTTGCTTTGTGTACCTGGAAGGTTTTGCTTATGTTTCTAGAAGGTATGCAATTGCTTCTGTTTTCAGTTACTTTAGAAATGGTCTTTACTGAAATGTTTAGAAATACATCTGGTAATAACACCGTTCTACATTGCTGAAGGGTGCTGTGAGGTAGAATATTCAAGCAGTGTGATTGTGTTTCATTGTAGGATTTAATTGAGAAAGAGAGGCAGCTGGGAGAGCTGTCCAGCAATCAGAATTTTCAACTGCAAGAGCTGCAGGAAGAACTGACTTCAACTCGTCTAAAGCTCAACCAAGTGCAACAAGAGTAGGGGAATTAACTGTTATTCTCGCTGTTTGTTTTTTGTTTTTGAACAAGCCATATTTTTCTCTTGGTAGCTAAATACTGCCAGAGATTTTTCAAAATGCTTCGTTTCTGGCTTAAGATCAGAGCTTCAAAACACATCTATGCTCTGTATTGTCTGTGTGTCCAAAGTGGGGTACAAATGATACAGGCATACATGCATTCATAAATTAAGGTGGTACATTTTGCTTCTGGTGGAGGAACTGGAAAGCATGCCAGTATTCTAGGTAAGAGTTTTCTGTAATGCACGACAATCCAAGTGAAATTATAGTCAGTGAACTGTTGCATACTGAGCAAACCTTGATAAAAATCAAGTACCTACGTGTACTGCTGCCCTCATTGTAAAGAATTACTTCCTTATATCTAATCTTAATCTTCTTTAAGTTTAAAACCATTAGTCCTCGTCCTATCAGTAGCACAGGGATAAAAAATAAAGTCTCCATCTTTCCTATAAACCCCCTTTAACTGTTGAAAGGCTGCAATGAGGTCTCTTTGAAGCCTTCTTTTCCTCAAGCCAAACAACCCCAACTCTCTCAGCCTCAGTTGCTTTCCATTCTTCACCAATACACATTATTAGTATCTGTTATGTCTCATCTTCGACGAATTCAGGCATTCAATGTTTCAATATCAAAAGAAGTCTCTCAGGCAACTCTAGGTGAGTTGAAGATCAGTGCATCCCCCTGAAAAGAAGATAAGAGGACAAAAACAATAAATCTTGTGATCTTGCTGTAGATGTTAAATATCAGAAATGACAAGATGGCACGGAGAAGAACCCCACAGTGTTTGGAAGAACAAAGTGGTTTTGCTCTTGGCATTTCAACTGGTTTGCCAGAATTAGGTAATCTTGCAAAGTAACTCCTGCCTGGAAGGTTTAATAAGCAAAGCAGTTTTCTGTTAGTATTTCTAAGAATAACAACGAGTTACAGGAGACAGGTGGATCTTACAAATATACCTGAGGCAAGGTGTGTAAAGAAGACAGCGCCAGGTTATTTCCAGTGGTACCCAGATCAGAGGCAGAACACAAACTGAAACAAGTGAGATTCTCTCTGAACATCAGGAAATCCTTTTTTAACTCTGGCAGTGACTGTGTACTGGCACAGCTTGCTCAGGGGCATTGTGGTGTTTCCATCCTTGGAGATACTCAAAAGCCATCTGGACATGGTCCTGGGTAGTTGGTTCTAAGTTGACCTGCTTGAGGAGGTGATTGGACCAGACGACCTCCAGAGGTGCCTTCCAACCTTGGCCATTAAGGTGGTTCAGGTGTATATAACGGTTGGTTTAGGGGTGAGGCATTTCATTCTATTCTCCTGTACGGATAGAAAGAGATCATTTGGTGAGCAGGAGAAAAATGTTCGAGGGTCAAGGCAAGAGGTACTTACAAGGAAAATTACTCACTAATACAGATTGGAGTGAACATGTGGCAGTTTGCAGTACAAGAAAAAGTCATTTTGGGCTAGCTCCCATGAGAAGCAGGAAATTGGTGATAAAGCTTTTGTACAGCTTTGTGCATTGTATTTCTCTGTGCACTCAGGTCAGTGAGGTGTTGGCTGTGGTTTGCAGAAGTAGGAGTCTGGAAGGTAGAGGGCTGGGAAGAGGTAGTTGTTGGAGACGAAATCATGTGGAGATTTCAGAGCTCATCCTTTCAAGGTGATGCTGTATGGAGTTGTGATGGTGTATTTTTTGGCTGGCAGGGGATAGGTGCAGGAGAAATAGAATTCATGTCCCAGTGAATGAACCCCATGTATCGACAGTGAAGTCATTCTGAACACTGTAAATTTTTGAAATGGATGGAGAAAATAGAATGGAGTCGTAATGAAAAAATATTTTTTCATAAAATAATTCTGTTATTGCATAGTCAGATATGACTTTTTATAAGCTGTTTGTGTGCTGATAGTCTGCACAAAGCCCACTGTGATTGTTTTCATATGTTAAATTGGTATGGACTTGGTCTGCTTGAACAGTCAGTTTGTCATATTAAATTCTTCGGTAGAATCTCTGCCTTTACCATGCAGGTTATCAATTTTTCTTGCAATCTGGCAAAAATCCAGTTGGCTTTTGAAGATACAAAGACCAAATCCGTCAGTATTCTTTTGGCAGCAGAAGATGAAATTACTTGGCTAAAAACAGCGTAAGAAAAACTTGAACCTTGGGATATTTGTGGGAGAAAGTCAGGATGCAGAGACATGGCCTGTCATTTATCTGAGTAGATTCCTGAGTTTATTCCATGCTGTCCTATGCTATAACAAAAAGTATCTTTGTCTCCTTAACATGTAGCTTTGTTTCTTAGTGTTATAAAGAGAGAATTAGTGTAAGTAGATCCATGTAAGAAGAGCCCTTATGACTGAACTTCTATCCTTTTTTTCTTTAGGCTTGAGGAAGGAGTAATTTTGAAACTAACAGCTTGATAACATTTGAATCCTGTAGATGAAGTTAGATAGGAGAGAACCATATTCTGAATACAGCTGTAAACAATTGTTTGCAGTTTCCTATGATGCTCCTGGAAGTAGAGTTCATGTTATATAAAAAACACTTCACTTTGTCTATATTAAGAAAAGTTCTTCGTGTGGCTTTTACTTTTAGACCATTTTTACTAAATCCTTTTGCCTCCCTGCACAGGAGTAATGTCTATTGGTGATGTTGACGTCTCTGGTTTAAAAATGTTGGTTTGAGTTTCTAAGTGTGTTGGTCACATCTGGGAAGTTAATCTGGATCAGTGTGGGTGCAGCTACGTTTTCACAGGGGTCCCTAAAACTGATTTGCTTTTGTGGCTCTAAAAGCAGTAATAATTCTTCACTGTTACAAAATGTAGTCCATGGTTGTTTGGTTGGGGTTTTTTTTGTCTTATATTATCAGAAAAGAACACAAAGGTAGTTGAATTAATTTCAACAGCATGTGAATACTTGTGAAAACTGACATTTCAACAGCAGAAGTGTAGTCATATGTGTTAAACAAATGCTAGCAGCCTTTTCATTAAACTACACTGCTGCTCCTAAAAATGGAGGAAACTTTATTTTGCTGCTTACACTATAGGAAAAGATATAATTGCTCATGGGCTTCTTTCCTTTTGGAGCAACTGAGAGGATGAGCTACTCTTAATAAGGACAAGTAAACAAAAAAACCTTCAAGCCATTAGAGTTTCTACTTCCAATATCAAGTTGCATATCTCTTGTTCATCTTTGGATGTTTATCTTCTAGAATAATACTAATTGTCAGATTTCATCCGTGGACTTTCCTAACAAGTTTTAATCACTTTGGATTTTAATTTCTGGATGGCTACCTGGGGTATAAACTCATATTCCTATAAAATGGGCTCTTTTGATTTGTTTGGTAAAAAGGAGCTCATATAACTCCTTGATTCTTAGATATAACCTGGCTGCAGTCTTCCTGATAAAAACTATTAGTAGGGAATAAACCATCTTGCAGTTCTCATGTGTAGGTCTTAATGCACACTGGACAGAAATTTGTGTTGCCATTTGGACTACTGACAGAAGAATAAAATCTTCCTGTCTTCTTGTGAATTCAGGAATTCTGTTATCTCCACATAGGTATGGTTCATGTTCACTCCCAGTTTAGCTGGCACTCTACATCTGCATCTTCTACCTGGGAGTTCAACTTTTGATTGAAACAAAGTTGCTATATTTCATGTTCTGTGAATCATCTTTACAAAATTTGAACCCTTTTAATTGGGTGAAATCAGAATTGCATAGTGTTCACCTGCTTGTCAAAACCAGAGTCATAAAATCACAGAATCACAAAATGGTTTGGGTTGGAAAGGACCTTAAGATCATCTAGTTCCAACCCCCCTGCCATGGGCAGGGATGCCTCACACTAGGCCATGTTGTCCAAGGCTCTGTCCAACCTGGCCTTGAACACTGCCAGGGGTGGAGCATTCAGAAGTTCTTTGGGCAACCCATTCCAGTGCCTCACCACCTTCACAGTAAAGAATTTCTTCCTTATATCCAATCTTAACTTCCCCTGTTCAAGTTTGAACCCATTACCCCTTGTCCTCTCACTACAGTCCCTAATGAAGGGACTCCCCAGCATCCCTAATCCATGTCCATCCCTAATCCTAATCTTTATCCATGTTGTCTTGAATTCCAAAGCAAAACCAACTCCACCTGGCTGAAGATGCCCATTTTATTTCTAAATGGTTGGATGGTGGAATTTAAAACACTAGTTATAACCTTAAAATAAAGGCGGGTTATAAAAACTGCTCTGATTTTTCTAAGAGCAATATTTTGCCTTGTTTGTTCCCATTATTTTTTTTTTTTTGTTTGTGGCATCTACATCTCTTTAATCTGAACAGAAAAACGATAATATTTAGCAGTAGAGTGAATGAACTGTAAACCAGGGGAAACTCAAATACTGCATTGATTTAACTAACATGGAAGTCAGTATTGGTAATTTACAGATGTGTCTGCCTTACAGTTTATGTTTTTTTCCTTTTGGTAGTTAGTTTTTTTTATTAAGAATATGATGTGGTTAAACAGCAGCCGGCAATTAAGCACCACACAGCTGCTACTCACTCCCCCTTTGGTGGGATGGGGAAGAGAATCAGAAGAGTAAAAGAAAACTCTTGGGTTGAGATGAAGACAGTTGAACAGGGAAAGCAAAAGCCCTGCACAAACATGGCAAAGGTGGGGTTGTTCAGCCTAGACAAGAGAAGGCTCTGGGAAGATCTTTGAGCAGCCTTTCAGTACCTAAAGGGGGCTTACAAGAAAGGTGGAGAGGAACTTTCTGCAAGGGCAGGTAGGAATAGGACAAGGGGGAATGGCTTTAAACTGAAAGAGTGTAGGTTTAGACGAAGGAAGAATTTCTTTACTGTGAAGGAGGTGAGGCATTGGAATAGGTTGCCCCAAGAAGCTGTGGCTGCCCCATCCCTGGCAGTGTTCAAGGCCAGGCTGGATGGAGCTGTGAGCAACCTGGTCTAGTGGAAGGTGTCCCTGGGGAGTTGGAACTGGATGATCTTTAACATCCCTTCCAACCCTAACCATTCTCTAATTCCGATTCCCATTGCAGGCAGGTGTTCAGACACCTCCAAGACAGCAGGACTTCATCACATGTAATGGTTACTTGGGAAGACAAACACCATCACCCTGAATGTGTCCCCCCACTTCCTCCTTCTTCCCCCAGCTTTATATGCTGAGCATGATGCCATATGATATGGAATATCCCTTTGGTCAGTTGGGGTCAACTGTCCCGGCTGTGTCCCCTTCCAGCTCCTTGTGCACCCCATCCTGTTCTCTGTGGGGTGGTGTGAGGAGCAGAAAAGGCTTTGACTCTGTGTAAGCACTGTTCAGCAGTAACTGAAACATCCCTGTGTTATCAACACTGTTTCTGGTACAGATCAAAAACATAGCCCCATACCAGCTACTATGAAGAAAATTAACTCTAACCCAGCCAAAACCAGCACAGAAAGAAACATTCCTTTTCAGTGGCAGCTTTTCTCATGTTTTTGTGACTTGCTGTATGACAATGAAAGAAGCAGGTATTTTTGCTGCCTTCAGCCTGTCATGTGCTCTCCTATTGTGTTGTTTTTTTTTTTCTTTTTTCTTACCACTCCTGATAAAGGCAGAGCCACAATTAAGCATCTGTTTGTAATCACTATCTGCTGTCATGATGGAAAGATGGAAGCTTTGTGGTTCTCACAGCAGTGAGATAAACTTACCATTAACTTTCAAAAAAAGTCCACATGTGAATAGGGGTAAATAACAAGAAGAAAATAATACAGCAGTGAAATGGTTATTTCTTATTTTTCCTCTCTGTTTTATAGTTGTTAATACTGCATTGCCTATCATGGAAATTTAAGGGAATAATATACAGCATGCTGTGTATTACATAGGGTTTTTTACATATTTTTTTTTTTTTTGGTACCCAATGATTTTCCACCATTTCTATCTCAAGAGCGTGTCTTCCCAAATCTACTTTCCTTTTCCACTTGTTCTGTATATTACAATTCTGTAGCCCTTAGTAAAGGACAGAGATAAACTAGCTTAACTGATTGTCTGCCAATGTTTAAGAAACACTGCTTCTCTTGAAAGCAGGAGACGAATCATTGGCTTTTGATATTACTTGTATAACATAGAATCATAGAATAGTTTGGGTTGGAAGGGACCTTCAAAGGTCATCTATCACTGCTGATATCCTTTGGCTAATATATTCCAGAAAAGAAAAAAAGACAGATCCAAGAGCCTGATATAAGAAAGTATCTAGAGTCTTAAACTGTAGGAAAGAAGACTGAGCTGGTTTAGTTAACATCTTAAATATGAGAAGGAAACCACTTTTTGCTTAGACCTCATCATCTGAACTAGAACTAGTGCAAGGACCCCAAATGGCAACCAGTGATGGCCCCTGTAACATGTGTAGAGCATCCAGTCTCCTGCCACAGTATACTTTTACTTTTGAAAGTGTGATTAGGAGTAATGCTTTGGGGTATATTTTTTAAACTCTTGATTTGCCTGTATTTCAGCATGTGAAGCTTGCTCAATATTTCATATTTCTCCTTTTTTATTCTTTGTATCTGATGAGCATTAATTGACAGATGGTTCCTTCTTCAGTAGAAGAACATCTTGTGACTGACTTTATTCTGTTTGGTTAAGTCTGAAGGTTTCCCGTGTCCAAGAGAAGGATGCTCAGAAGAAGTTAGATTGTCTGAATGACTATGAGCATCAGATCCAAATGCTGAAGGATAAGATTTCTATCCTGGATGCTGAGAAGTCTCTTCTCCACAGCAGGTAGAGGCATTATTCAGAGAAGTTACTTGTTTATTTTAGGTAGCATAAATTCCCTCCTCACTTGAAATTGAAGTATAAACAAAAGCAAAGCTTTTGTACTTTGCTGTGAAAGAACATAAGCACTTTAACTGGTTTGTCCTAGTGCCCAAATATTTTTATTTCAGGCAGCTATGTTTAGTGTCTGGCAAAACAGCAGAGAACAGCTTTACAAAATACTTCGAGAGCAACTGTACAGGATAAAAAGAGATGGTTAGGTCTTTCGTTTTTAAGTCCTCTTTGAATACTGTACCATTGCAGGGCAGAACTTGTTACAGTCTCACTTGTTTGATTTTACAACTCCTCAATGGTACTGAAAGAGGAACAAATTTCTGAAGTGTTACTAGTTAAAAGTGTGTTTCCCCAGGACAAAGTACTTGGCTGTACACACTTTAGGAATTACTTTAATGTTATTGTTCAGGCTCTGGCCCATAAAATGTATTGACACAATTGCCTTCATATTAAACTAACCAGCTGCAGCTTTACTACTTTAATTATGTAATCTTAGCCTACTCTGGTAATAATTAAATTGAGAGAAAGCTGTGCACATGACAAAATCACCTGAGGATGGTGAAGTGGCCTCATGCTTCTTTATATGTCTGTCATAGGCTTGCACGGAGCCGCTCTCCTTCCCCAAGGCACAGAGAGAACAAGTCACTCAGTCCACTTCCCCTGAGGAGCTGCTCGCCTGGCCGAGCCAGGCGCACAAATGCTTCCCGGCGTGCTCGCTTGATAACTCGCTTTGGTGATATTTATGATCATAGACGCTTGGACGCAGAGACCTTTCTAAAGACATATATCAGTGACATGGAGATGGTACACAGGATAATATACATTGCAGCTGTGGTAAGAAAAATAGTCCTTTTTTCACAGGCCAGGATGATCACAGCAACCGCATGAAATGCTACAAGACTGGGGAAGAGTGGCTGGAAAGCTGCTCAGCAGAAAAGGACCTGGGGGTGCTGATTGATGGCTGCTGAACATTAGCCAGCTTGTGCCCAGGCAGCTGAGAAGGCCAATGGCATCCTGGCCTGTATCAGCAATAGCATAGCCAGCAGGGCCAGGGCAGTGATCATCTCCCTGTACTTGGCACCGGCGAGGCAGCATCTCGAATTCTGTGTTCAGTTCTGGGCCCCTCACCACAAGAGAGACATTGAGGTGCTGGAGTGGGTCCAGAAGAGGGCAACGGAGCTGGTGAAGGGTCTGGAGCACAGGTCTGATGAGGAATGGCTGAGGGAACTACGGTTGTTTAGTCTGGAGAAGAGAAGGCTCAGGGAGGACCTTATCGCTCTCTACAGCTACCTGACAGGAGGTTGTAGTGAGGTGGGGTTGGTCTCTTCTCCCAAGTAACAAGCAATAGGACAAGAGAAAATGGCCTCAAGCTGCACTGGAGGGGGGTTTAGATTGGATATTAGGAAAAATTTCTTCACTGAGAGGTCGATCAGGCATTGGAACAGGCTGCCCAGGGAAGTGCTGGAGTCACCATCCCTGGGAGTGTTAAGAAACTGTGTAGATGAGGCCCTCGGTGGTTTAGTGGTGGTCTTGGCAGTCCTGGGGCAATGTGGACTTGATGATCTTAAAGGTCTTTTCCAACCTAGTTGATTCTGTAATTTTATAAAATATTATGGCTGGATTGGATTGAATGGTGTGTAAATTAGCATTTCTGTGAAGTATGGAGAAGAAAACATCTTTTTTTACCTTTCGATTTTCCCTTCTTTGCCTCACACTTATACATCAAACTCTGAATTCAGTTCTGACTGTCCTGTCCCAACATTAGAACAGGGTCAGTGATCTACACTACAGATGTTAAAAGGGGTACATATGAAGACTGAATGGCTCTGAAAGGTGGATGATTCCTGCACTAAAAACACTGCCTCATACAGATGAAGTCTTCTGGGAATACCACATTTTAGACAGCAGAAAGTCTTTCCATATGGTGTTCCCTCTTGCCTGTAGCTATATGCTTTTCTGGTTTTATTTGGTCCCTTGAAATTACCTAGATACCTCACACTTCCTGAGAGCTCAGTCTGAGGAAACTTGATTTTATTTTTCTGTACTTAATCTTCTTTCTGTAGAACTGATGTAGTACATACCTTTGTCAGAGGGGCAGTGTGTTTCTTAAATGTGCTTGGGGTTGTACACATTAACTTACTGAAGGTTTTTTCCCACAGCTGTCATTTAGTTTACAGTTGCAATTCAACCTTTCTTCCCAACAGAAAAGAGGTGCTCCCCTGTCTGTTGTGTTAGGCTGTAGCAAATAAAATGCTGTTACTGAATTCTGCTCTTGATATCATAGAATCATAGAATAGTTAGGGTTGGAAAGGATCTGAAGATCATCTAGTTCCAACCCCCCCTGCCATGGGCAGGGACACCTCCCGCTAAACCATGCCACCCCCAAGGCTCTGTCCAACCTGGCCTTGAACACCGCCAGCGATGGGGCATTCACAACTTCCCTGGGCATCCTTGAATGTGATTTCATTGATTGTGGGGGTATGATGGAATCCTACATAAAAATAGAAGGTTAGGTGGGAAGCTTTTCAATCCCATCTTCTGCAAATAAATCACACTTAGTTTAACCAGAGAAGTCCTCAAAGATGAGTACTGTTTCTAACCTTCAATTTTCCAACAGTGTTTTATATTCCTCCTTACAATAGTAATATTGGATTAAGTTCATCTTCTCAGATAAGTGATAAAAAATTAATTTCAGTCTCCTGGATTTAACTAGATGTTCTTCATGTTTGCAGGAGTCTTTTCATGCAGCAAAGATGGCCTACAGGCAGTTCAAGCTACGCGTAACAGAGACTCTGTCTCTCGGTCACACAGGACCTGAATCACTTGAAGATACTGTCCTGAATTATATAGTTGACCATGAGGATCTGTATGATGTTCAAGCCAGCGTCAATGTAAGTCAAGGGCAGTGGGGCAGTGATGTGTTGATCTGTTTCACTAGCTAATAAATTTGGACTGTGTAAACTAGAAATGCACTGTAACCTGAAGAAGTAAAAGAGTTTATTGCATTAATTTTATGTCCTGTAGCAGTTTATTTTCCACAATTTTATTATGGTATGGCTCAGTAATCACTTGTTTTATTTGCCTGTGACTAGAATGTCTCTGTCTGCTAGAATAATATTTTGGACAAGATACACTGTAACTGTCTTAATCAGATGAATGTAAGCTAAATTTCATATTTTTTTTTTAAATTGTGTGCTCTACTGAAGAGCTGCATCTCCCTTCTAAGATTTATGTCAATGATGCAGCTCATACCTCAATACCAAAATAACAACACATTCTTTCTGAAGCTAATATTTTCTGGAATAGCCTAAGGCAACACTGCTTCTTATACTGATTTTTATATATAGAAAGTTGAGAGGCGTATTTAAGAGGGATTTCCATACTTGCAATTGAACAAAAGCTTTAATGAGCTCAAAACCTCAATTCTTTATTTTCAGGAAGTAATTCGCTCCATGAATATCAACCCAAAGATTTCATTTCCATCAGAAATTGATTTCATTGTGATCAGCACTTTGATTCGAGAGTTGTGCCGTGTGGCTTTTTCAATGCAGACACTTGTACCTCCTCTTGATATTGCCTTTGGGATTGATGGAGAACTTTTCAGTGAGACCAAGTAAGAACTCCTTATTTTCAGTTAGATTTGTACTATTAAAAATAATTCCATCAGGTTGTATAGTCTCTTCTTTCCTCATAAATAGAAAGGTTTAAGACTGGTGCTGAACATTAGGTTTGGGGCAAATATTCCTGGTCTGTAGTGAATTTGGTATGTCTTTAAGGTCTGTGATGGTGTAAAAATGCCAGGGTGTGGACTATTGTTAACAGATTCTTTTAATGACTACCAGAGCGATTTCCTGGAAAACTTCAGTCTCTGGCTCATATTTAATTTATAATTTAAGAGAAAAATTATCAGCTCTCTTTCTCTGTTCAGTCTCTATCTGCCTTCAATGTTTAGAAAATGTGTGCATCTTTGTTTCTCCTTTCTAGCCCATTTTGTCAAAGTCATGCTAACTGAGATCTGACAGTTGGTGTCTGATATCAGGATCTTCAACGTGTGCTGTGACTGCTGTATAACATATGGATCTTGATGCACATTTATCTCTTCTGGTTTAGAGCAGAGCAAAAAGAAAAATACCATTTAAAAATAGGATTTAAAAAAACCCGTCTCTATAGGGTCAGGGCTGCCTGCTTTGTTAGCTGGCAGAGAACCACAGGGTACTTCCATACCTTCAAGGAAACTAAAGGGATTGATTGCTCAAAAAATCCCCTTGCTTTCGTAAGCAAGAAAAGCCATACCAGTAAGGAGGTTTATAATACTAATACTAATGATGGTGATGATGAAGATGGAGCTCAGGTAGGGAAGAGCTTAAGAAGACAAGAACTAAAATAGAGAAGATAAAAGTAGCCCATCAACAAGAGAGTGCAAAGCCATGTGACTATGTAATGATGCTGTCCAAATACTACTTGATACCCAGAGTTACTGGCTGAATTAAGATGGCAGTAATGCTACGGTGTAGTCTTGGGATGCTTCTTCACTTACTTGGTGTGTGGGCTTGAAAAACCAGGTCTAATGAGTTCATATGTGCTGCTGCAGGAGACATATGCACACATCAATCCATCTGTATAGGTAAATATGTGGCATAAGTATGTTTACATGTATAGCATATATATGTGGTACACAAATATTTAGCAAAATTTATAGGAATTAAAATAGCTCTGTTAGTTATGTCTGATAGGATTCTCTAAAAGGGCAGGCCGAACATCTCATACCCTATACCTTTCTCCATACAGAGCTTCATGCCTTTCTTTACAACACTGTTTTATATAATTTGCTACTGTATACTCATTACTAATGTATAGAGGCATTCATATTTTTTATTTCAGTTATTTGGTATTGAGTTTGAATCCACAAAACCAAATACATATCATTAGTCGACATGGCAGACTGAGGGAGGTAATATATATGTCACGTAAACACAGGCCTTCAAAATTATTTTTCTTAGCTAAAAAGTAACTGTTTCATTATTAATGTCTGAGCATCTTGCTAATGAAATTGTCTCTTATGTCTTGTAAGATACCATGATGTAACTTTATAGTTGAGATAGAGTATTTCTGTAATATCCTTTATAGGTGTCTTGTTCTAGCAAGTTATTTCAGCAAGTTGGAATGACTATGCCTTCCAAAATGCTGCTCAGGAGATTTAATGCCAGTGGATGCAAGGACTCTGGCTTGTGTGGGGCTTAGGCAAGAATATGTTCTAGTGGCCTTCGGAAGTGCGAGATGACGTTATTGGAGTATCTCTCAGTATAAATAGCATATTCTGCTATGTCTGGTTTACAAATTTATTTTTTTTTTTTACAGGTTAGCTTTATACTGTTGTGATATGGATATGTTGTCAAGAAAGATGTTTGGGCTGTAGCTGGGATTCTGCTTTTTATCAACATTGGTGGCTTGAAACATCATATTTGTCTTTCGGCACTTACATGCAGACATTTCTTGTACTCTGTGTTTCAACAGGTACTATCGTAGTTTTGACTCTGATTTCACAGCTGCCTTGGTGGCCTATCATGTATGGCCTGCACTGATGGAAAATGATATTGTTATTGTGAAGGGAGAAGCAGTCACTAAGAAGGGAGCTCTGGTATGTACTTTTGTTAAGGAACATGCTAAGGGAAGTAATTGGATTTAAACACTGCCCTAAAATTAAAAAATAGAGAGGGAACAATCAAGAATTTGGCTGGGGTTGTGTATATATCAAATATCAGTTAGGTTTTTGTGCTTTATCCTATATTTAGAATGAATAGTTCCATTTGCCTTAATGAATTCATTGTGCAGATGTATGATTGTTGGCAGAGCCTGTTCTAAGGAGAAAGTTTGTGTTTACTCTTTGTCCCCAGGCCTTGTCTGCAGCATGGCAAGTCTGCTTCCTGAGTCTGTCTTTGTTAAATGCCCTCTTTCAAAAGGTTTGTCAAACTCTTCTCTTGTAGTGGTCTTGCAGAAGTAGAAGTAGAAGCAGAAACACAAACAGAACCCAAAGCTGCAGCCGAAGCCGTAGTACCAGTCCTCTTTTAGCTCATCACGTAAGTCCCAGCTGAATGCTTGTAGTACAAACAGCATTAAGTATTTTAAACTCAGAATGTGGGCAACCTTTAAAAAATGCTGATATGCTATGTGTCTGTTTTAACATTGGGAATAAATAAATGCCTTTGGTGGATCTGGGAGGAGGCGAAGCTGAACTGGCAGCATATGATACAGTGCATAGTTCCTGCCTCCTGGAGCTAGCAATCTAAATTTGTACTCTAATGCCTCTAAGGAGCAGAAAATCAGTGTAGGACAGGAGGGGAAGAGCTGAGGTGGTACTGGTACTAATAAGATAAGTGAAAACTTACCAGAGTTCTGCATGCATAATATATAGTTACATTATATTTTAATTATTTCTGTAAAAATCATGTATATTTTTCTAATTCTTGGCCCATCTTATTAAATTGACATAGGTGTCATCAACTCAAAATGTGAGTATTGAAAATTTGAGAGGTTTTGGGTGAGACGCTCCTTTGTGTGTGCATAGGGAGTGAAAGAAAAACTAGAAAGCTGTTGAATTTGTCTTTGTAGCAGAGGAGCTGCACTGATAAACATGCAAATTTACTGAATATTAATGAGTCCCCAGGTACCTTTCTTGGGTACAGTTCTTGAGCACACCTGAGTTTCCTCTTCTGTATGTCTTGCAGTTGTCTCGAAGCTGCAGTCCTTCACCACTGACGAATAGATGCCTGAGTAAGTGAGCATAGTAATTCATAATGACTCATGGTTTTCACATTAAGCCCTTGAATGTCTGAGTAAGAAGACAACATACTGAAGGTCTTTGAGTCTAAAATACTAGTCCAAATACTTACTTTTAAATTTGGTAGCCCTTTTTTCCCCTGTGTGTGGAAAAAGACTGCAATTTCTGACCTGAAGGAGAGCTGCTTTTTCACTCTATGCAGATTGCTGGCAAGAGTTCTCTCTTCTAGTTGCATTTATTGTGGCCAGTTCTATAGTAAGTAAAACTTGTTCTCTTCCCTACACAACAGACAGCTGTACACCTGCTGGCTCTGTGCCTTTCAAAATCCAGAGAGATAGATAAGAGGTAATGGTGAAGTGAGGGATGTCAAACAGTATTGAATGTGTGCACATCTAGAAGCCAAGACAATTCAGAGGTTTAATAAAAATCAGTTGTACTGAAATGTGTCTTTTTCTTCAATAGGATGTTAACTGAATATGTTCCGATGATGCAGCACATCGAGATCCAACAACTTCACTGGTGCCTTCTCTCTTCAAGAATACCTCAAATCTCACAATAATGTGAATAGCAATTACCACTCCAAATGGAGTTTGTGTTCAGTGTGGTTTTTAGAGTTATAGGAGGCTTATTTATAATTTTATAAACTCTTTTAACCCTTCCGATAAAAAAAAAAAGTGCATGCAGTACAAGATCATACAGATTCGGCAAAATTTGCAGAGCACTGAGGAGCCCATGCTGTAGTCCTTCAGATGGAGATAGAATTATTGCATCTAGAATGTTTTTTAACACAGATAGCAGTTGATACAGTTTATCTTGATAGGATGTTTAATATAACCTAAATCATTGATGTTCTTAAAGGTCTTTTCCATCCTAGTTGATTCTATGGTTCTGTGAATGTTGCAGAGTGTTGAGGTTTGAAAACAATTCCATTAATTGGTGCTTATTTACAGTTGTAGAAGATAACAATAATCTGAGGATGTGCCAGTCTCACACAGCATCCTTTTAAATATGTACTTGCAGGAAACTGAATTTTCTAACTGCAAGGTGAAAGTTGCACAGAACAGTACTCTAGCAATCCCCTGGGCTTTATTGACACTTCCTTATGAAAGCATGGGAGTGTGCTTTTGGAAAGCCTTGTTAAATACATTGTTTCTTAGAAATGGATATCATACAAATATAGTTTGGAATTTGAAGTTTTTTGAAAATGTGCCACTGATTATTTGTCAGCTTGAAATATTTGCTTGGTTTGGCCTATTTGGTGTAAATTTTAATGGATTTTCATACCAGAGATGGATTAGTAATTCTTGTGAAGACAGTGAAAAAAAATCAGATTCAGTTACCTCATACTGTGGGTGTTTATTACATTTTAAGTGTGAAAATGAGACTTGTATAGATTTTATTGTGACACTTTAAATAGTTGTGTTTTTTTTTCTTCCATTATAAATGTTTATTTTAATATCAGCGTTTTTGTTTTCAAGAGAACTGATACTGTTTTTCTCTCAGAACTTCATCTGTAGGGCCGACTTTAAATACAAGCCGCACAGGTGACTCCCTGGGGCCTTATGCTTTTACACAGAAACATAAGTTTTGTCATAACCGAGATGATGTGTAGTTCACCAGCTCCACTGTCTCATTCCAGTTAATAACTGATGCTTCAAGGGTATGTGGAGCTTTCCCCAAATTCATCTCTGCAATTTTTGAATATGAACAATCAGAAGGACTATTTAGTGCTTGAAATAAAGTTACAGGGGCAGATTTTTGTGATCCTTTCCAGGGATCTTATACAGATTTACACATCCATGCTCTTTCTCTTTACTTCTTGTGTGGCTTAAGACTTTAGCACAAGGCTTTTTGCACAGGATCATATTTCAGGCAGACTTTAACATTTGTCCCTATAAGCCGTGGGTCAGCTGTGACTCTAGCTCTACGGATGTATTTTTGTTGGAATTAAGCCCATTAGGAACTGATGAGAGGAGAATTAGGAAGAAATTCTTTACTGTGAGGGTGGTGAGGCACTGGAACTTTTTGCCCCAAGAAGGTGTGGATGTCCCATCCCTGGAAGTGTTCAAGGCCAGGCTGGATGGGGCTCTGAGTAACCTGGTCTAGTTGGAAGTGCCCCTGCCCATGGCAGGGAGGTTGGAATTGGATTGTCTTTCAGGTCTAAGAATCTTCCAACCCAAACTATTCTGTGGTTCTGTGCACATGAGGTCCTGTACATAGAGATTAATTCACAGAGCTGCTGCTTTCAGAAAGGGGACACAAAGGCACATGTGCCTTATGGTATATTTTCTTGTTATCTCAAAGTCACAAGTGAAAACGAAAAGCAATATATTTCCTCTACAAGAGCCTGATTGCTGGTCACAGCTCTGGATCTGAGCTTTAAAGTAAATCTGCATATTTCTGCACTGATCTCATGACTAAAACCACCATAGTTCCGGAAAAACTGAGCACCTACAACTTGTGTGGCAACAGAAGAAAATTTATATCTTGAGTATGGTTTTGAGGAGAAAAATGAAGAATTTCTCAGAATTTTGTAATTGCCAAGGGCTAAGTAGGCGTAGGTTTTTTAAAAATTAGGTTTTGTATGTTTGCCTTCTGCATGTAGTTACAAAGACGTGCCTGCGTAATGATTCTGAGTGCGAGACAGTTTCCATACCAACTATAAGAAAACTAAGACTACATCAAGGAAGTATGTTTTTCTTGACAAGCATGAGAGGCAGGGTAGTTCCAGACTTGCACACAGCTGTGATGCCACTAGGAGCTAGTATTCCTAAAGATTTAAAAATGCCATAAAAGATGAATTCTCAGTGCTTGGAAGACCAACTAATCTTATTCTCCCGCTGGTACCTGGAGAACGAGTTAGTTCATGCTTCAAAGCAGAGCAAACCATTTTCAGTAAAATAGGAAGTCATTCCAGAACATGGTAACATTTAATTGGGTGAACAAGCCTTACCATACTCTGTGCTCTGCAGCCCATAGTCTTTTTATAGGATTATACTGGTTTGTACTGGTTGCCTGTGTGGCTTATTTAAAGCTAATTTAATCTATAGGTCAGATAGAAGATTGCTTTTGGCGTCAAGTTAGATGCTAACAGCTCCTGTGCTTCTTTTTATCCGCACAACAGCGCAGAGCATTTATACCAACAAAGATTATATGGAATTAACCAGTAAATGCAAAATAACTTCTAAAAAGGGGCTTCTGTAATTGCTTGAAAGACCCTATAAAAGAATGGATCATGAATGTGAAATTAATGATTGATATTTTAGTGAGAGTTTTTAAAACTTTAAGAATTTTTTTCTTTCTTTCTGTTTTTCTTTTTTTTTTTGTTTGTTTTTTCCTCTTCTCTATATCAAAGCCTGGATAATACCACATTGTAAATACAGCAAAGTAGAAACAGTAAGGGTGGATTCTAATAGGTGACAAATAAAACAGGCAGCAGAAAACTATTACAGGATAGTTTTTGTTCATGATCATGCTGTTCTAAGTGTTAATTTCAGGAAAAAAAAAGGCTAGATTTTGAGCTAATTTAAACTCTTTGCAAATGGGGAGATGGAAGTGAGACTTTTGCACTTTGAAAAAAACACTACCTTTGGGCCAGGTGTTCATGTAGAACAGCACATTTTTGTGAGGGATTTTGAGATTGCTGGAGAATTTGTCCTGCTTGTAAACTCTTTGAAGGCTGATTATGTCTGTGTTGATTCAAAGGCTGTCTGGAGTCAGTCAATATGCGTGGATGTTTTATCACCTATTTCTGGAGAAAATACAATGTCATCAAAGTGTCTTCAGTCGTCTTCAGTTTTTGCAGCTCAGTAACAGACCCATGCAGAGCTGGCAGAGACTGAAGGTAAACAGCTCAGCTATTTTTGCTACTGCACAGTGAAGATTTAAATTTAAAAATCAATTTAGATAGATTCTTCCAGCATCCTGATAAGAGAAAGAAAGTTGGGAGCAGGAGGTTGGTGAAGTCCTCCAATCTAATCTCGCTAGCAGTTAGCTTTGGTGCTGATTCGGTCTTGTAGGAGGCTCTGGAGATTAGTGGTAAATTAAACCAAAAATACTCTAAAGAAAGTAAATGTGAAGGCCAAAAAATCACAATGTTCCCTGGAAAACACATGCCTGTATATCTTCCAGGATTTGAGCCTTTTAACTTTACCTTTATACTGTATGTGTGTTCTACAAAACTTTGTCATCCTGTAGAAGTGCCATCAAAATTAAATATTGCCTTTCAGCTTTATGTAACCTTTGTCAACTGTTTCTGATTGTTAACTACGCAGTGATTTTGTTACTGTAGTATTAAATAGTCTAGCTTTATGTTAAATAAAAATCTCTTCATTATGGCTTGCAGCTACATTAGCATGTTCAGATTCAATGTTTCAAGTTTCAAGAATATTGTATTTCTTTTAGTCATGCAGCACACTAAACAAGTGTACTAAAGGTATGTCTGTTTCATTTTATGTAGGTTTTTGATAGTTTAAAACAGTGCAAGTAAGTAAATCTGTCATGGGCTTTTGCTGACGTACAGGTATCTTTATGTGACAGCTGTACCTTTTGATAGACAGACTACAAACAGAGTACTTGGTGTTATTTTACTGTTAGCAGATAGAGGCATGAACACAAATGAAGTGGGTGGCGTGTTTATACTCTCTTGTGACTGTCAGAAAATAACACTTCTGCCTTGCAAAAACGGTTCTCAAAGTAATGTTACCTTCTTGAAAGAAAAATGTCAGCCCGAAGGTGCTCTTTACAACTGTTAGTATTGCTTCCTGTGAAATTGTTTTTTTTCCTTAAGGGCTTTGCCCTGCAAAGTTCTTTATTTTAAAACAAAAAATTATTAAGTATACCATTTTAGGCTAATACCTTCTTTTCACAGTAGCTGGCTTTTAGCTTTCTACATTAGAGGAATATAATCTATCACAAGCAGATATAACACTTTTGTAATCTGCATTCAGGATCTTCAGTGAAAACCTATCTCTGTTGATGATGCGTGCACCTCCAAAACAGCATGGACAAGACAAATGCTATCTGGAAGCATCATCTTCTATTCACAGAAACCATTTTGCACTGTGAGCTTTCATACAGTTTTAACTTTGTATGACTGACTGGTTTTGGTTAATACAAGAGGAAGAGTTTAAAAAGTGACAGATATTTTTAAAGCTCTGACTGTTTTCTGGTGAAGTTGTATTTGGTACCTGAGAATCAGGAACTTTGTTAATGGAAAAATAAGGCAAAATGTTGCAGTTTAGAGAAGTCATGCAAAGTTTGTTCTATAAAATGACTCTACTAATTCTTTTGAAATATAAGAATAAGCAGTTATATTAAATAGCTGGCAGCAAAGATTTATCAGAATCTTGTGACACACAAGAAAAATTCAGAAAATATGAAGGGTTATTTTATCCAATTTTCTCTGTTTCTTAGGGCTAAGCTTTATGACTGCTTTCAGGGTACCTTGTTCATAGTATAATACTGCATTTAGTACATGTCTTCCTTTTCACAAGCCTTTATTGTGTGTGCTTTATTGTTTTATGTGTCAACCAGAAATTGAACATATTATTCCTTAAAAGCACTTTACATGCCACAAGTGTGCGAGTAATTACTATTCAGGTTGAGGTGAGTTGCTTATATGAGGGCATGTGAAGTATTGGGTGCTTCAGTGTGAAGACCTCCTCAAGGCATGTTGTTGCTGCCTTCAGCTTTATCCTGAATATCACACCGTTGCTCAGAAAAGGGAACTATTATTTCTACATGCTGCTGTAATTTGGGCAGGAATCTATCCAACTAAAACCAGACACGTGTAGAGCTGTGCCAGTCCTTTAATAGAGAAATTAGTATTTTCACTTCCAGTCATAGGATGGTCCATTGCTCAACCTGATGAACTTGTGGTTTCAATGAAGGACGGTCTTCAAATTCTTCAGTTGTTAAATCAATGCAATGCATATGAAATTTTGAATTTAACCATTTTCAGTTGATTAACACCAATTAGTATCATATGTTTTTCTCACCCAGACTGGAATTTCAGGAATGACTAACTGCAATCTAAATAGCTTGTCCATTTCAATTAGTCTGAATAAACAATGTGTTTTACATTAGTACCTCAAAACTGTTACTGTAAATTGGTTATTTTGTTAGAGACTTAATAAAATACCACATGTAAGCTCCTTGTATGTTAGACTAGTGGCACCTGGTCTGTTCTAAATTTAGCTTCAACCAAATTAAACCAGATCTCAATTGCTGTTATTGCAAATGGACATCTGAAGACAAACCTCAATGTGACATCTGTTCTCTGTAAGCTTGTGGTCTGATTTGTTAACACTACTGTAATATACTGCCACAATTTATCGAGAGTTGGGGTAGATTGTCTATCTCAGGAATTTTAAGCTTAGGAGTGCGTGTCTATTTTGCACTACATGTGTAGCTGTCCAGGGAAAGGGTCTAGAGCCTCATATAGAAAGACAAAATACATAGGTGTGACAGTTTCTTCTCATAATACTGGTATTATATAAACATAAATACCAATTTTATAATATTGGTGAGAGTGTACAAAAGATAAATGAAATAACCTTTCCCATTTTTCCTGGTGCTTGGCTTCATTAGTACGCTGAACCAACAGCATCATGGAAGTACCAGCCTGAGATTCACACTTGAGTGTGTCTTGAACACCGCATGCAGGCTGCAAAAGAAAACTCGCTGTGAACACCACATCCTGTTTAATTCTATTTCTGGTTAATAGCTATCTGATAGTTTCAGAACTCACCACCTTTGTCAGGGATCCAGAAAGGCAAAAAGTAGTTCTCAAGTGTTTGGATTTACCTTTATTTGCTCACAAAGAAGTAGGCTGGCCACTGCCCAGATGGGATTACAGCCTGCTGTCATTTTGACGGGAGAGCCCTCCCAGCCTCTGAGGAGTCAGGGCTGAGCAGCATGGTGGCATGGGGAAAAGCCTTGCAGAACAGGCTAGAGCCTGAAGCAGGCAGCTGGCTTTCTGTCTAACTCCTGCTGTGTGTAAAAGGAAGCCAATTTGGACTACTCTGTTCCCTTCCTCACCAAGCAACCGTGCACACAGAGCTCACTGGAAGAAGCACACTATTTCTACTGGTTGTTGAAGAAATAGATGAACCCTCTGCAAGGTGGATGGCATTTTAAACGTAAACATGTTTCCATTGTTCTCTGGTGCATGAAGTGCTGTTTGTGTTTTGGTTTTGCAGAGATGGAAGTAAAAAGCCATTAAAAAGGTAAAGAGGCACAAAATCAGACAAAATGAACTGAAAATGTCAGTAGAAGAAGCATGGTTGGAATGTGACTGGCAGCTGTGTGTGCTTGTGTAGCACGTGTGCCAGACCCAAGGACTCATGGCATGTGCTTGCCCAGTGAGGCTGGTTGTGCTGGACGATGCAGAGTAGCACTGCTCTGTCTCCTACCCATAGGATTCCCCGGGCTGGATCCAAACAGGGTGCTGGGGCCATGGTTTGTAGGAGAGCACCTTGGAGCAGAGCAAAAACCTTATGAAAGCTTACCGCAGTGCAGGAAAAGGCGAGTGGACAAGTTGATGTGCTAACCTGAAGGAGCCGACTTAAAAAAAAAACAAAACAACAAAAAACAAAACAAAACAAAAAAAAAAATCCAAAAAAGCCCCTCAAAACCGCTACATCTTTATTTTTTAAGGAGCTGTTTGTATGAAGAAAGGCTCCAAATTCCTCTGCCCACCATAAAGCACGAGGCAAGGACACTTCCCACGAGATGGCACTATTGCCTTATGAACGGAAAAAAGCAGGTTTTTGGCTTCATCTGCGGTTTTAAAAGCTGATTGCCAAAGTGAGGTTTGCAAGTAAGTGCATAAATGTTACAGATCCTAGAAGTACCAACAGATGTCAAATGGAGAGTAAGGTTGCTGCTTGATAAGAATATGAAAAAACCTGACATAGGGGTGATGAGATGAGCATCGCTATCAATCCATTATTGGGAAAATGGGTTGGATTTAGGCTTTTGGGGGGGTCAGTTCTTCAGAATTAATGTGGCTCTCTAAAGTGAATGGCATTTACCTGGTCACGTTCTGACTGATCTTCTCAAAGAACTTTTACTACCAAAAAAAAAACCCCAAAACATAACCCCCAAACTGAAGATGGCATTGAAAATGAGCTACTTTTACCATTTGCTTATTTTTCATTATTTCTAGTTCTTACTTACTTCAAGAAAATATCAGCTTGCAAAGTTTTTCTATTGTAAGTGGTCGCTCAGTTGTGATGGCTGCCTAGCCACTTGCTCCACTGGTCCCTTTGTCTATGTCAGAAAGAGGTGTGTTCCTAATAAATTCTGCAGAGTCTTCAATCAGAAACATACTCCCTCCCTTTAGCTGCACCTTCTGTTGATTTTCACATCAAACACAGGGTGAGTCACATCTCCTGAGCCATCAGGGTAGAGCTGGAAGGAGCCCTGCTGTCAAGACTCCACTGGATAATCATGTTGTTAATCTTATTAGTTGCTGTTTTAAAACCAAGTTTGTTTTGCACCAAACTCTATCTCTTATTGCAGCATTGTTCCAGAATCTCACTCCTCTGATGCTTGTAAATTTTCTTCTGATTCCCAAGTTTATTAACTTCCAGGCTATAGCCCTTTGTTCTTCTGCCAGTGTTCTATATCTTCAGAAGTCCTTGTTCCCTCCTTTGGTATCTGCCCTACTGATGAGAGCAATCATTTCTTCTCATTTTTGTTTCTCGAGGTTAAAAAAGCCAGATCTTTCCATCTCCTCTGAAGAGAGAGGCTCTTCATTCCTCTGATTATCACGTTTGGATGGCTCTGTGTATATTTCTGCTTCAATCCATCTTTCTCGAGCACAGATGACTAGTAAATGGTGCACATACATGCACAGGATAAGGCCTTACAACAGCTTTGTATCATACATTTATCAGTTTCACTGTGCCATTGTAACGTCTCTGTGGGAAGTGTGTTAATAGCTGTGATTAATTAATAGGCTGTATTATCCTCTGTTGTTTCAAACTGATGAGTCTTTTTCCCCTAGAATGTCAATTCATCCACACACTTTTTTGTGGGCTCTTTGTTTCCCATCTCTAAATGCCTTTCATATGGGTGGCGCAGTTATTTTAGAAACCCTGAGCTTTGAACATCCATTTGCATGCATACCATGACAGTGGTGTCTGTGGGTCCTACAATGTATCATGGTGTGTTCCTCTATTACTAAAAACTACTGCCAAATGATGCCTTGCATTAAGCTGCCTGAGCAGAGCTTAATGACCAACATTACAGAGTTTAAGTAGAAATAAAAGAAACTGCCTAGAGCTTGATGTTACAATGGTAGATATCTTATTTAGCTCTATTTATATTCATTTCAGCAAGAGAAGAAATAAATGTCACTATAAACTTATTGAAATCTAGAGTACCAGTTGGTGGATGGAAGGCCTCTGTCAGTATTAACAAAGTGAAGTACTAGGAATTCCTTATGAAAAGAATATAATTTGTGTGCCTGATGGTTTGCAGCAAGAGCTTAAAATAAAATTGAATATTTTATAGGTTGTCTAATTCCTGACCGTTTGATCAATCACATGGCTCTCATTCTTGTGAAATGCTTTTTTCCTCAGTTGTTCATCTCTTAAATTTGCCAAAGGCCCTCATAACCATATTGACACTACGTGTATGTCACTTGCCATGGATAAAATACCCCTGTGAAATTATTCTCTGTGATGCTTCTGGATTTGTGCTGTTTCTCTGTAAGTTAGGGGCCATCCAGAAATTTGAGATCTCTTCCCTTGGTCAGATGGGACTTTTCTCAGGCTAGGGATGATCTGGTGCCATCACTTCATGTCTGAACTATGCCACCAGTAGCAGCCAAACAGGGAGCATATATGGGGCTGTCTCTGTTGCTGAAATATCCTGTCAGTGTGTTTGTCTCTATGCACCCACAGGATGTGGCTATTGTCCCTGTGGCTTTTCCTCCACATACTGTACATTTCCTTGCCTCTTGCAGACTATAATCTTTGGGTTAGGACAGTTTCTTACCTCTGCTTTTGCACCAGGGCTGGATTTTCCAGGCAATGTGTCTGCACAGCTGATGCAGACTTATGGCTATCACTGCTTGGTGCAATGTGCTCCTCTGGACCCATGAGACAGCTGTGAACCCATCCACCTTCCCGTTGCATAGCATACATTGCTATCTGTGCCTGAGTACTGTGCAGTTCAAACAGCTCCGTCATCTGGTATAAATAAAAACAGCCCAGGCAGCTGAATGAGTGTTTACATGCACAAATTCCTATGAGCAATAAAGGCAGGCAGGGAAGACTAGAGGGACTATGATCAAAAGGCAGATTACTTCTACACAGAGCACTGCCCTAAGTCACCCCTGAAGCATAAGTAGGCCTTCAAGTGTTCCTTGCAGGTAATCGTACGCTTTTCCTGCATTTTTGAACAGGCTTAATGGTAGTTCCTCATTATCTCCCTGAAGGATGGAGCACATGAAGTGAGCAAAGCTGCTTGGGAGAATGAGCTGAGCCAAGGACAGGAGGTTTTGCACAAGGCAAGCTCTTCCCTGCAGCTGTGGTCGAGGACTCTTCTCAGAACTTGAATAGATGGGCTGTTCTAATTTTTTTGTTGTAACTTGGCCTTGTAATGATATCAGATAAATGAGGACTTCAGTGAACGGTGAAAGTTGCCCGAGAGAAATTGCTTTTGGCAACAGTTCCTTCTAATTAAAATGAAAGTCTGAAAAGCCACAGTCTTTGGGAACAATTAATAAAATGCCAGCAGTAGATAAGATATACATAAATCTTTGTGCCTATTAACTGCTTCCTACAACTAGAACGTGTGTGTTCAGCCAAATGCAGCCTGACCCTGGTATGGTAGGCAGGAGAGATTCTGATTAAAATGAGGGCAGCAGCTGCTGCTTGCCCTACTGAGCAGGCCAGTGCTTTCCCACCTTCCTAATAGCAATAGTAAGAATAACTAATAGAAAGTTTCAATATTGAGAGGTTCCCAGTGTGTCCCCAGCACCCTGCAGTAAGCATCAGGGGGTTTTCTGCTCGTTGCTTAGATGCAGCATCTACAACATCTCTGTGAGCATTTGGGTGGATAGCCAGGCAGAAACACAGAGAAAGGGAAGAGAAATTCTTTCTGTCTGGCGTCCAAGGTACCAGTTTTCCTGCTGGGGGCTTAAATGCTGATCAGGAGCGGTCAAAGACACAGGCGTGCAGGACCTTCAAGTTGGCATCAAACCTACTTATTGCCCAGCCTATGAAATAATTAGCAGTCCTGATGACAAAACCCTGATGAAGCCTGTTCTTTCTGCCCCCCGAAAGTGGCAGCCTCAAGGCCAGGATGCTCATGTGCTGGCAGCATGGGGATGGGACACACTTAACCCTGGAAGGCTGGGGACAGGCAGCTATTGGAGGTCCTGGAGGAGGCTCTGCACCCTGGGTCCCAAGGACCTCAGAGGCTGTGCCTGTCATCCGTCCCAGCTTGGGAGGCCAAAAGCATGTTGAGAAAGCATAGAGCAGGAGCAGCAGACAAGATACATGTGCACATGTGTGCAGGGGGCAGGTGAAAAAACACCCAGCTGGAGGCTTTGGGAGGTGCTGTTGGATTTATGGCAGCCCAGCAGTAGGAGATATGCCCCCACAACCTGAGAGAAGGGGCTGTGAGGGGAGGCGCGCAGGCAGGCACCTCGAGGAAGGCTCTGGAAGAGAGTTGTGGATCCATACATGGGGAGGGGACACACTGGAGCCTGTGGGACCCAGATGAGGCAGAGGCAGACAAAGAAGGGAAGTTCTGAACCTATTGTCTTCATACGGAGTATGTGTGAGCCAGGGGTGTGGGAGAGCCGAGAGTGCACGTGTGCATGCATGAGAGGGAGAGGGGCAGGGGACAGCCAGCCTGCTCATCTCAAACAGCAGAGGCAGGGGATTCAGGTAATGTCTCCTAAGTAAAACCAACTGGAAGTAACATTTCAGACAGCACAGCTCTTTGAGTTGAACATGGCAGTTCGGTGTCATCATCCAGCCTGGCTGCAGACCTCATCCCCGACAGTTAAATGCATGGTACAAAGCTAAACGGGCCAGTTGGCATATCCATTCCAAGCAGGGCAAGATGCTACTGCGTGTAGGGGCATTGGTCTGTAGGACAGGGACCATGCTCTGGGGATGGTAGCCCCTTGGGTTGACCTGAGCTAGCTCTGAAGATGCTCAGGTGCTACAAGCCATCTTGCCTTGCCATCCAGCTTGCAGACCAGGCAGATTACTTCAGCTGAGGCTGAGAGGTGTAGAAAACCTGCTGTTGAGCAAGCCATGTATTGGAAAATATTCCCAGAACTTGCTTTAGTCACTGCTACAACCCAGTGGTTTCAAAAATGACTGCAGAGTAGCTGCACTGCTCCTCCACTGCTGGGCTTTGATTCAAGGGTGGGATTTATTCTGGCTATACTATAGCACAGGGTGCCTGCACAAGCCTGTTTTTCCTTTGCTTTGTGTGCAGGAATGAGGGTCTGGGCCCAAGGCTGCTCTCTGACGAGGCTCATTCCCAGAATAACTCCTCTCCAGCCTCCTCTGCCCCCCAAGAAAAAAAATTCTTAATCAAATATATAAACACTGGCAGCTTTCAGGTTTGTGTTTCTTTCTGAGCCTAATTTAAATGAGCAGCAGACATTTTACGGGCTTTTCCAAGTGAACCTACAGGGGCTTATTTGCTCGAGTCTGACTTTCTGACAGCTCTCTACAAGCCTAATCAGAACCAGACTTACTCTCATATGAAGCAGAGTGATATAAATTCATGCAGCTACAAAGAACCAGGCTAAATGTAGTAAGTCATTAACCACTACTATGGCAGCAATCATTTAATCATGTACATTTATCATGCTTGGATTTTGGAACAAGGGGTACATTTGTTTTGTTCCCATTGTATGAGGAAAGTTGCAGTGGCGAGGAGCCAAGTAAACATGTCTTGCGTCTAGAAAATGCTCCACATGTGTTACTTAGAGTTTGTAGCTACAACATGGAGGATGCCTCTTCAGTTTTCTACTCACAGGCGGGAATGCTGAGTCTTTGTCTCTCAAGCTGAGGTGCACCCAGGTCTCTTTGGGGAAGCTGCTAGGGGGGGGCACTTCCTTTGAGCTGGACAGGACAAACTCTAGGACCAAGCTGGATTTAAAGCAGATTTGTTTTTATCATCTTTACATCTTGTCATTCTTCAATGCAGACCATATTTCTGAAATGTTCCCAAGACTTTCTTTATTTAGACAAACTCTGGATGGCATCGATAGGGCAGGGAATACTGCAGAAACATTAAGTACTTACAATGTGTTGACAGAGAGTTAAACACTGACCTCTAAAAGAAGACTTATTTTCTATTTCTAATTATCCCACAGTGTTCCCATCACATAACATCACCTCTCTCTGTACAAGGATGCGCTAATGTTCAGTTCCTGACATCTGGAAGAAATTTCTCCTTATCTGGCATGTGCATTTTTTGAGTGAAATGTGAAAAGAAGTGCTGAATTGATAAAGCAGGGATGTACCTTTGGGCTGGGCTAGATGGTGAGGTGCTGAAAAGGAGAAGGCATTCTGCCCAAAACAAGGAGGAAGGGCAAGGAAGTCTGTAAGACTGGGCTAAGCTGGAGGAATGGGGAAATCCTGTGCCTGTCTGGGAGGCATCAGGCAGTGTAGTCTTTGTCCACCTTCTAACAAAGATTTTAAGATTGTCTGAAACTGGAGAGACTTCAGGCAGCTTTGGATTGTGTTTCTGTCTAATTTGGATTTCAGTGTTCCCAGTTTATCTGTTGTGTGACTAAGAATCTTAGCTGTTAGAAGACAGCCAGCACTGGCTGCAGCATGTATAACATGGTCCATCTGGTTTCCTTAAACCTTTTGTGTTTCAGTAAAAATCAGCTATTCCATACTGCGGCCACACTTTAGCACTTCCCGTATTGCCTTAATGATTTTAGGTTTGATGATGACTGCTTTTGCCTAAAACCCCCACTCTATTCCCAACTACCTGTAGCGATTTGTCTGGAGAACAGATTTCAGCTCATGGGCTGAGATTCCTTCAACTTGCTGTTTTGCTTGTCCAAGGGTGACTACTGACAGGGCTTTAAGGTTCCCTCTATGCTGTCTCCCAGTGATTTGGAAGGAAATGTCTGGTCCTAGAGAAAAGTTGCCTTGTCTGATTCTTTCAAATTCTGGCTCCAGCAGACCAGAATAGATCAAACTGGGCTGTTGAGATTTGATGGTGTTTGAGGTCCATCTGGCACAGGATGCAGGAAAACATCTGCCACAGACAGCAGTAACAGGACCAAGACTCAGACTTGCACCATCTCATACATGGTCATGTCCGATCACCACAGAGCATTTTGGGTGGATATAAAACCAGTAACAGATTCATTTTGGTTTGTTGTTTTTTCTAGTGACTTGAACTGAGTGGAAGGTGAAGATCGATTTTGCCTGCGTAGATTAGGTTGGGGTTTCTTTTACTGGGCACTCTTCCAGAGCATTCAAAGCTGCAGTTTTTATTCAGGGTCTGTTTCATTGAGGCTGTTTTTGGGAAGGGTGGGCTCTTTTTAACTGAGCTTTTTACTTTGTACAAAACCAGCACACAGACAAATGTCATTAACTGCATGGGCCAGGTATTTTGTTTGAAGTCAGTATTTTTCACTGCTCTCTGCAGAGCATAATCACTGAATGTTTGTTAAAATACATTGTAGCCATTTGATATGTTTTCCAGGTTTGGTGTCTCTCAGCACAATGCGTTACAGTATAACTCACTTTCAGAAGAATGGATAACTATAGATAAAACATTATCTTGCTTTTAAAGCATGGAAGTGCCTTTTATTCCTGTTTTTATGAGCAGTATCTAGTTTTGGCATAAGAAAACCCACGCAGTATAAATCAAATCATTTTAGATACTTAGACTTTTCATCATTCTCTAAAAGGTGGACGTGCTGACATTTTATGAAACCACCTTTAAAGTCTTTTTAGATGAACCATTTATACTGCATCTTTTTTTAGGCTTTCATTTTAGTCTTCCAGCCTGTTCGGTTTTATAGGTGTCATGGTGACTCTCAGAAACAGTAATTTCTGTTTCTTTTTGTTGCTGTTAGAAACAGACAAAGTGGCAATAATAACTCACTGAAAAACAGCAGAATTAGGTAGGGCTATTTTTACCTTTCTGTGTAGAAGATGAAATAATTTGAATTCTAATTTGAATTTCTAATGCATAAACTTTTTAGGGGGTTTAACAGTAGCTGTTGCACTGAATTGGAATAAAATGCAAACTGTTGTCTAAGAAATGGTAATTACAATTGTAGTGCTCAGTTCTGCATGAGTTTGGTCTACATTTGAAAAGGCTCACCAGGGATTGATTTGCAGACTGGCCTCTGGTGCCTTCCTGTCACTTGAGAGGCCAGGGCAGAGCAGACAGCAGAAACCTTTCCAGAGCTGTTTGCTGAATTTTGTATCACACAGGCTCATGGAATGCAAAAAGCCTTGCTTAACATAAGGAAAGACATTTTCCATGACTGTTGGAAGACTGGCACTCAATATTTCTAGGGGTTTGGTTGCTAAAAGTTGGCTAGGTAGGATAACCATAAAAACATGGGTACACAGGAAAATATTACACTTGCATGTGCACCTGGCTACACAGAGGACGCCACTGACTTGTGCCCTTCCTTTCTATGAGAGGAAAGAAAAAGGCACATACTAGGTATTTTCATACAGAAAAATCACTGAGTCCATCCTTAAATAGCCTGTCAATGAAAAGGAAATAATTTTGCCTCTGTACTTGTGTTAATGATGAGTATTCAAGTTCTGTGTATGCTTGAGGAAGTGGCTTTTTTTGGAAATAGACTGCCTTGTCTAATGGGAGCATAGTGGAACTTACAGTAATAATATTAAATCAGATTACACTGAAAAAAGTAGATTTGTGCCGTTTGGAAAGAGCAGGTTCATTAGTGAAACAGAGAGACATAATAATTCACAAGATCTAATTGATAAAACCAGCAACCTCCTGGGCTGGATTTAGCCATTCCCTTACCCAGCTGCTTCTGATGGGAAACACGGATCGTACAGAAGAGTGTGCAGCCACACGAATGAAGTGTGAGTGAGTTTGCCCCTTGACAGCAATAGCAGTCATTTCTTTGTCTCATTTGAAAGTGATTTTGAGATCCTGTCTGAGTAGTTTTATCCTTGTGTAAATAGTCCTCCTCTTTGCCATTGTACCAAACCTGAGTCAGAATGCCAAAATCCAAACTCAGTTTTCTCACAGATGATGCAGGCAGACTTTACCAATGCCTCTGATTATTTGTGGTAATGTAAATATTGCTTGGGTGCTATGTGTGGCCCACAGCTTGGTGATGAGTTAATAGGCAAACTGTTTTACTATGCCTTTCATAAAGGGTTGGTTAGTGAACAGTAACAGTAAGTAGGTTTTATTCTGGACACAGAATATCAAGGTATGCTGGTTTTGGATTCTTTATTTATGCATACCCCAGATGTGCTCCTTGCTGCTTGGCAGTCACTGCATTCCTCAAATAACTCTGTGAGTAATAATAATATTAGCAAAATCCTAGTTACTGGCTGTGCACAGCAGCTTTCAACTATATATGATTCTATAACAATTTCCTGCTTGAAAAGAAGGAGATTCAGGTATGTTTTTTCTTCAGTGTCTTACTGGGATGATTGTCTTACTTACACGTCTTTAAAAGGAGGAAAACAGAAGGTGATACACATACAGACTGCATTTTTGCTACCTCTCTCTGGTTGCCAGCAGATAACAGCAAGATGTAGGTTTCACTACTGCTACACTGGGGTTTTTTAACCTGGATACCATGCCAAAGTTTTCTTTTTCCTTTTTTTTTTTTTCAAAGTAAGGTATATGTAGGGGAAAATTGAAGTTTTCTGCTGAGTTATTTCTTGCCAAGCTTTTCCAGCTGCAGGATATAATGAAGGCCAAACTTTTTGTAACTTATTAGGACTGTCAGTATAATCTGGGGAATTGTGCGGTGATACAGTCATGAATATATGCCATAGCCCCTGTGTGTAATGGATGTCTGTAGATATACATAGATGTATTTATTATGCCAGGGTGCTGTGGCATAGCTCCACATTTTTCTTCAAATGCAATTGCTTTTGGTTGCTGTGTATGTGTACACATACACATACACACAGGAGAGAGAGTAAAAGAACTATCTCCTCCCCCTATGTTGTTCTAATCTTTGAAGAAAGCATCTGCTCGTAATGATATGGTCACTGACAGGCAGGTGTTCCAAAGCTGAGTTTAACTGTAGCATAAATCAAAATTTCAACAGTTCCTTTATATTTTGATATGGCACTTTCAAAACACCATGTATTTTCAATTTAGGAAAGACAGAAATAGAAATGCTTTCATTTTATCTCGTACTTTAGCCCCAGAAGCATGTTTTTAAAGTATTAATTCCTTTGTCAGGAGCCACTTTCTATGGCACAGTCGCAGTTCCATGTGGAAATGGAAGCTGTGATTTGCATCATTTGTTCAGAGCTGTGGTTGTGCAGGCTCTCTCTGCCTTGGCTGGTGTATGCAGTGCGCCAGCGCCCTTACAGGAGTTCCAATCACGATTTGTAAGAGGTTTCTTTTAACCAGAAGTTGCTGGGAGGAAGACATGGCTTTCACTCAAATAAAACATGTAATGACACTCAGAGCCAAATCAGCTTTTATAAAAATGATTTTAAAGGTCCTGCATACAGCAAAATGTGTCAGGAAATGTGTGTTTGAGTCAGAAAGTCCATCCTATGCTGTTTTGTCTGACACCACAGGAGGGTAAAGAGGGGATACAAGGCTAAATATAAAGGGTTTGCAGGAGGATGTTGCTTGCGTTACATCATCTTTTCTTTCCCGGTGGGAATCTTCCTGTGGGACTGTACAAACAGCAGGTTTCATGCTGTGAAAGGGAACAGGCCCCCGACTGTGGATGTCTGCCCCTGAGCTGGGCTCTGAGCCATGACTGGCATCAGCCGGCTAAGTCTTGGCTCCCTGTCTTCATTGGCTTGCCTGCTGTGTGCTTCAAGGGAAAACTGCCCACAGCTAGCCTCGTGCTGCAGTGACATGTGGGACAAGCAATGGACAGGCAGAGGGCAGCTAAAGGACAAGCACGTCCAGTGCTCCCAGGAGCCTGTGCTTCAATACAGGAGCTCTCTGTGCAGCTCTACAGAGCTGAAATTAACTCAGAAGGACATTATCCTGTGTAATACCCAACAGGCTTGGATGGGATACAGATGAGGAGCACCTCCTTCTGTGGAGCAGTCTGCCAGCCAAGGACACGTTCTGGCTCAAAGAGACCATGTAGTGCACAAGATGTTGGACTCCACTCTAAAGTGAAGCAAGGTCTAAAGACTCACCTCTTTTTAACTTGAGGTTTGGGGCACTCTTGGGTTTTGAGGTTTGACTTGGAAAGTAAACCCTGGCAAGACAGGCAGTTTAACTGTAAAGCTGCTAGAGTTTTCCAGAGTCATAACGCTGTGTGGGACTCTGGTTCTGCACTGTATAGCTGCACAGTGCACATGGTGAGATTCAGCTGGTGAGTGAGATCCAAAGCAACATTTTGTCTCTTATTATTTGTCGTAGACAGATGAAGGAAACATCACTTATTCCCCCTCCCCCCCCAACAATCCCTGATTAGCTTTTCAAGCTGGGAGATAATTTGTCTATAGTTAAACAGAAGATATTTATAGAGACATTAGCTGGTGTACAAAATACTACAGAAGTTTGTTTAGAAGTGATTGAAATCAGCTGTGACTGAACTGAAAACCAGCCACACAAGCTACATTTACAGCCCTTGGTCTGTCTGTTGTCTGTTCATGCAGCACTTTCTTCTTCCAGCAACATCACCAGTTCAGGGCAGCAACATCACCAGTTCAGGACAGCAACATCAATCTCCTGCCTTCCATTGGTGGGTATTAATAATTCAAGTATTAAAGTCATCACTGAAGCAGGGAAATTTCAGTGGGTTTTACTGAGAAACTGCTCAGCTCTTTTATTAAAATATATTTAAAATATTGCCATGTTTAAGACGTCAAGCACTCAAGCACCAGGAAAACTGGCGTAGCCCTCAGCCAAATTCCCCTTTTTTGGCAGTTTTAAACCTAGCCAGAAGTGAGTGATATGGGAGGTGATGAAGGGCCCTTCACTGGCAGAATCCTGTAGGTCAAAATCAGCTTCTGCAGCAAGCTGCAATTAGGTAAATGATGGGGTCAGTGTGAAGCAGGCTGTTTTGCCCCACCCAGCCCTCCTGCCTGCCCCCTACAAGCTCTGATCACTTTTATTCTCACAGCTCTTCCACCCCTCAGCAACTGTGGGCACAAGTACAATGGTGTGATTTGTACAAGCTGGGTGAGTAGAGCAAAAAAATGTCATTAGGGTAACGAAACCTGCCTCATGTGGAAAGGAGCTTTCCAGACCATGCACTTCCTACTGAGGGCAGCTACGCTCCACTGGTGCCCTTCCTTTAGGCCATTTCTGGAGTATATTGCTAAACAAAAGCATTGCTTTGACTCCTATAGAATAATAAAACAGGTCACTGATTTCAAGGCATTAATCACTAGGTTGATAAGCACAAAATTAGTAAGTATTTAGGTTTTTCGTTTGTTTGGTTTTCTTCTTACATATATATAAATAATGATCATTAGATTGCATGCTTAACTTGCCAATATTTAAATACGCTAAGAAAACCTCTCTTACAACATCCTCATTTACGTGATACCAGTGGTACGTCCGCAGCAAAACCAGCCCCATTTAATACCTGAGCAGCTCAGAGCTGGGTTCTTGCTTGGCATATTCCCTGGTGGGAATGTCACAGCCTTGACCATGGGGTGTCCTGTGATTTGATGTCTCCCTGAGGTGGCTGGATTCCTGGGGACACAGTACCTTGATGGATGGTGTGCAAAATCCTTTCACAACAAAAAATGCCAAGGATGCCTTTAAAATATTTCAATGCGAGGCGCCTGAACATAGGGTAAAAGGAAAAGCTCTCCATATTTAATCTTGAAGTCAGAAGTTTATTGCTGATGTTTACACAGATGCCATAGAGCTGGAGCCACTGCACATCTGGGGAGTAGGCGGCTAAATCTCCCTTTCAGTTTTTTACTGGAAACACAGTCAGAGGAGGTTGCCTGACAGCATGGATAAATCAACGTGTTGTCCACAGGAAACAAGGAGATAGCTGGAATGAAGCATAAATAATGTGCCACTAACGTGGAGAGATTATTTCATACTTTCTTTTTTCAGAGGACTACAGTGAATGGTTTGCTGGAAAAATTCTTCGAGAGCTGCTCTAAGTGCAGCTTAGAGTTATGAATGACCTCTTCACCTCCATGAAAAAGGCTGGTTAGCAGGATTCCACATGGCCGCAGACAGAGAGGCAGGGAAGATGCAGGAGACGGGAGACAACATGCAGGAGACGGGAGACAACATGCAGGAGACGGGAGACAACATGCAGGAGACGGGAGACAACATGGACAGATCTTTTGGCATGTTTTGTCCTACCTTTGGTTAGGGGAGTGAAAGAACAAAGGATTTGTGGTTTCAGCAGCATGAAAAAACTGTTTTTTTCTTTTCCATGGAACTTCCTGGATTACCAGAGCGCAGGGCTGTGCCATTCTTCAGTCACCTGCTTTTCCCCATAAAAAAGTTCCCATGCCTTATCTTTGACAAGAGCAGAGTTGCTGAAACTTGCTTAGTCAGAACGTTTAAAACCCTATTCCTTTCCAGCATTTTTCTTCTCCCAGCAAGAGCTCTGTCCCCTCTCTGCTTGCTTGCACTTGGACACTGAAGAAGAGGTACCGGCCCTAGGGCAGTGTTCTCAGGAAAGCTGTGCTGGCGCTGAAAAACTCAGCTATTGTTATCACAACAGGAGGTCTGATGAAGCCGGAAGTGCTACTGAGGGGGTATCTCAGCAGTCACAGCCATGGCTGGGTGCAGTTTTGCCTGTGTGGCATGAAGAGTGTCAAGAGAAGGAGGGACCATTTCTTCTCAATCTCTTCCCTCTCCTTTGGTTCCTTTCCTCCTACAAAAGCACCTTCAGCACTTACTGGTGCTGTCTGGCTGCTTCTGCTCATGCCAAAGCCTTTAAAATCAGTGTGATCTAGCTTTTCCAAACAGGTTGTGGCTTTTCCCTTCGAATTTCTGAAGACAAAGACCCCTAGCAGGGAAAGAGACTCTCCTGAGCATGGACTGCCCCAGGAAAGCTGTGCCAAGGGTTATTTATACTGAGATGCTTCTCATGGGTGGCATATTTATTTATTGGGGGGTCTTAAGATTTATTGTACTGGTTCATCATTATTTCATGGGGTTTTTTGTTATTCTTGTGCCATAACACTGCCCCCGACATCTGTGTCCAATATTAGAAGTTTTGAGATACAAGAAACACAATGCAGGAGGGGTCGTGAGGGATTTTTAAAACTCCAGAAAAGTTCCATTGCATTCAGATGCCCAGAGGAATGCTCTCCCATCTTCACTAAGTGTGCACAGTTTTTCCAGGATTCTGTAAAAGCCCCAAATGAACTTCCTGTCGTGGCAAAGCACTACAAAGCTCTGCACATCCGTAAAGCTGGAAATTTGGCTAGTCCTACACAATCTTATTTTGCTTTTGTTGGTGGAAATTCCTTCCTTGCTGATTATGCTTTTCTGAATACTTTTTGTTTCAAAAGCAACAAATTAGAATGTAGATGCAGCAAAGATAGTTAGAGAGGTCTATCGGCTATTCCAAAGTGATCTCTATGCCATACAAGCTATTGCAACCACAGTCTTTTCTGTTGACCCACCCTGTGCTATAGGCTCTCCACTATCTTCTGGTTCCATCTGTCATTACTTGCTTTTAATATCCAGCATGTGAAAACTAGTGGGTCCACTACAACACCAAGGGTAGCATCCATGCATGGTACAGGATATGATTCCTTCACAGCAACTTTGCTTACTTCCCTGTGGCCAGCCCTAGATGGTCTCTGAAGTCTTTGTTCTTTGTCAAGTGATGGCCAAAGGCTCTTGGAACAATTTTCATTGGCAGTAAGATGACTTTGTTCTTGGCAGTACCAAATGATAAGGCAGTTGTTTACTGAGCTTCTTCCCTCTGCATCAGTCTTTGCTCGACTGATGCTCTATGGTTGATAATATCTGAGATGAAGGCAATACCTAAACAAAAATTATATTCAGGTTACATTGAAGGCATTCATTTAAGATCCACTCCATGCTATACTGAGACAAACTGAATCTAAACTCAGGGAGTTTGGATTGGAATATCGTTTCTTCTTTTTCCTATAGTGTTTTTTAAAGTTGATATCTTCAAGATGGAAATGCCTTTCTGTTCATTGTCCTGACAATTTACACAGGCTGGATAACAAACTGAGAGATGTAAGCCTCTTAGCAAATGGTCTCCTTAAATTAGCAGATGTTTTCCTGATTTGAGCTGTGACAATCTGATCTCCACTTCCTGGATCTCTGTAGTTTACAAAAACGTTGTGGAATTCCAGTCGTAGCAAAGTCCTCTGGTGGGTCCAATTCATTATTCAGGTGGTGATTTTGACTGGGATTTTTAGTTTCTTTGTGGATCTAATGCCTGTTAGCTCCATCATTTCATCAGCAGCTCATCTGTGGTGTATGCGAGGAGAAGCCCAGTGGACAGGCAGGCTAAGGTTGAATTTGTAATGAAGACAAGAAACAGGGAGACCAGGACAGACATGAGCTGAGGGGTAGAGCAGGGAGGTGGTGAGCATGAAGCCTGAAGGCCAGGGTGTTAGACATTGCAGTAAAAGCTAAACAAATCCTCAGTGGGATCAGAAAAGTCTGATGCACAGAGGCATTTGGGCTGAAAAACAGAGGGAAGATCAGAGCAAGGAGACAGGGTCTGGGCTGACAGGAAGCTCCCAAGAAGATTCATTTGGCTATTGCTGGCTGTGAGCTGTTGTTTTGCAGAGGATTTATCCTTGTATTAAAGGTAAATGAATGGCTGCCTGAGGAATCAGTCACTCCAGCAAGACTCATGTTAGCAACTTCCATATTGACATAAAAACTTCCTGACTGCATCCTTTTCTTGCAAAGTCTGTTCCTCAGTAGTTAGTTTTCTGGATGTGGCAGTGATTTGCCTTGCTCCTTGAGTATAAAAGCTATAATACCTACCTGTCTTACTGCTTTCCCTGGTGAAACCCCCTTATTTTTAAAGAGCCTATAAAACTCATTGTCTTGAACACAAGAGCAGTCCAACAACAGATGAGTATTTCTTTTCTTGGAGTCCCAAACCGCTTTTGCTAGCACCTATCCCAGAAAACTCTCTGGTGGCTTTCTCCTAGGGTTACACACAGCCTGCAATGTGGCTGCCCCTTTTCTCTCTCTTTGCGCTGCTCCTGCCAAAGTAACACCCTGGTAATGCCAAGCCTCTACATTTCAAATTTTGGAGTAGCCTCTCCTGTATCCTTGCATGGGCAGCAGAATACTTACTGAGACTTCAGGTGACCTCTATTGGCTACTTGTTCCCAGAAAATGAAACACTGCTCTCTGTCTTAATGACAAGTTTATAACTGTCTTCAATACCAGCCTTGGTATTTCCATATTCCCAATTTCTCAACCATGGCATGATCCAGTATCCCATAGGCTGTTCAGCGACCCAAATTTGTGTCATTACCAAGTTAAAGTCAGACTCTTGTGCCCTGGGTTAACAACAGTATTTGTGGTTTGGTATGTTTGTATGAGTTAGTGACCATAATCCTGATGCTGAATTGTTTTCTGGTGGTTTCTATGCTTGTGTTGACAGTACTGCTCGTTCCTGAGAAATGAACAATCCCTATAGTTCATATTAATTAGCTTTGAGGTATTAGGCCACAGCTAATAATTTTGCCCTCCCTAGGCTTTTGTTTTCTTTAGAAAACACTTTAAAGATTGCTTGGTACTCTTGTCCTGCTTTTGGCCAGACTCCATCAAAACAAAGTCTAGAAGTCACACTCTCAATTAAAACAGTCGTTACTGAGAGCTATCAACTATGAAACATATCTGTTTTTTCAACTCTGAACTTCCTTCCTGAGGACATTATATGCTTTAATGAAAAAGAACATGATTTCTTCAGCAGGTTTTTTTTCTCTTCATGAACCACAAAGATAAGGTCTGTCACATATGCTGTGTATCAGAGAAGCACTCAAATGGTTAAGAGAAAACCAGAACATTTCAGTCAGCGTGTTTCATTTTGATGATTTCTTTATTTCTTTAGCAAAGGGGGGAAAACAACTGACATTAGCTGCAGGCCCTGCCAAAACAAACATTTGTTTTCCATTAGCTGCACATATCCTTTCTTAAGGGCTTACTATGAATTGAGACACAGCTCTGGGCACATATCTGGTTTATATAAGGCATTTTTGATGTGGATAAGTAAACTGCACACTCAGAAGTTTATTGTCTCTTCCTCTAATTCTGTATGAATTATCTCCCTTCTTAACAGCCAAGGGCTCTGAGTCTGTCCCACCCTAGAAGAGGTGTCCCGGAATAGGAGGGAGTGATGGATTTAAGTGGCACTGGGCATTTAGAGGTCCTACAATAATAAAATTCAAGAATAATATTCTGTTTAAAACTCGATTGTCATTCTCTAGGTTTAAAAGATGCTCCATCTGTGCTCAGGTGGGTGCTATAGGGAAAGGCATCATTCTTTAGCTGATCTACTCAGCAGTCTACAGCAAATGGAATTAGAAAATGTTCCAGAGGTTTGTTGTTTGTAGCTGAAGTGTAAATTGGAAGCAATGCTTTGGCCAATGCACTACCAGCAGCCTAGTGCTGTGTAAGGAGTCACTACTTTTGAAATCCAGTTTTCACAAGTTCCAGGGGTAAGAAGCTGTTTATGACCACATGGATACCAGAGGGCTTCAGAAGAAGTTATTATTTATACTTTTAGATTGAAAAAATCTAAAGACTTCAGTGGCTACGTTTTCTGTGGTGCTGAGCAACACAAGTACCGTGAGAGATCATTGCCTCTGAAAAAATCTAAAGACTTCAGTGGCTACATTTTCTGTGGCGCTGAGCAACACAAATACCGTGAGAGATCATTGCCTCTGAAAAATCAGGTCATTGATTCTTTGGGTAGCATAAAATCCCATAGACAGGAAGAAAAGAATGTGAAATGCAGCGTCCATCACAATCACAACTGCTGAATGAAAGTGAGTTGCTGGAAAGCTGAAGCTCAGAAATACCTTATCAGCTCCCAGGCTCCCAGGCTGAGTTCTGTTCCCCATCACAAGGAGCTGGAGGAAACAGATAGGGTTTCCAGCCAGTTTTGGTGGTCAGTGGGGGAACTTCCGCTGTTTCTATCTATGGGGTCTCTCTACAGAGGTTTTGGTCTTGGGTTGGAAGGGTGCACATCTGTAAATAAGGTGTGAAAGTGTGGCTGAAGAGAGACAGGCCATCGTTACAGAAGTATGCTATGCCAAAGAGTTGGAGGACAGCAGCATGGCCAGAAATGGCCTGCTCACTTCAGGAGAGGCTCTGCCGTGGGCAAAGATGCACTGGCTAGTGGGCAGCCCTCAAGAGCTCCCATTCACAGCGTACGAACATGCATTGACTGACAGAGGTGTTGATTGTTTTCCAGTCTTGCAGAAGAAACAGCAGGAAGATACAAACTACCTCTGTCATGAGACAAGAGATGAAATGGGAAAATCTTTACCCAGAAAGCTGTAGCTATGGTTTTATTTGGACTGGTGTTGTATAATATGGGCAATGCTGCCCAGATGGAGTTCTTTGCTGCTAGAAATTGTGATAAGGCTGATATTTGACACGTTCATGCTGCAGTGGTACAGAGAATGGAGTAAGTTACTGAAATCACTGTGACATAGTAGCTCCCAAAGCAAGGGAGATTCCACCTCAGATGTGTTTTGATGACTCCTCATTGGACTGTTTTTAATTCATTACTTTAAATGATTGTCACAGTGTGCAAACAAATAAGAAAATCCTTCCCTCAGCAATCTTACAACCTGGAACTAAATGAGAGTAGTATTTTCCTAAGTGGGATCCTATTTTTGTTTTTTCTTTCTCTATCATAAGATGCATTATACTCATCAGAAAAGATTCAGGCTGTGAGATCAATCAGGAGTCATATCTGAGGTGTGTAACTAAAATACAACCACTAAAATAAGACAACTGTTTTTCTTCTGTAGGATGGCTGATATTGAAAGGTGGAGCTAGTCCTATTTATATTTGATTTTTGTTAAATCACTTTGGAAAAAATAATAGGATAGTGATCCTGTCTCATGAATGGACTCAATTTTGTAGATAGGCCCCACTTACACTGATGTCCATCAAGGGCCTCTTTGCTGTGACTGTGCTGCTGCTTTGATTTGGCTGCTCTGGCAATGGACTCCTCAATCTGTTCCCCAGGACAGAAGTTCACAACACTTTTCCCTGCATTCACTAGAGTAATTTCCAGTGTTCCACTACAGGGAATAGATTCTGGGAGCATGCACCCAAACCAACCTCTGCAGGGAATCCAGTCCCATGAAAAGATATGTGGATGACATGAAAGCGAATTGCTGTTCTCATGACTAGACATATGGGGAGGGAAGGTATTTCAAACTCAGACAAGTAGAAGTTGACACAAATGCCTTGAATATGCCTAGTGTTTCAAGAGCAATTAAAAAGATATTTGCTAAACAATGACAAATGCTTCTTTGGAGATCCAAACAGGAAGAAATCCCATTTCTTTTAATGAAAGGGAGTATTTAAAGGAATATTCTGTTTTCTGTAGTGCTTGGTTAAGCTGTAGTATCCAAAATAAGTAAAGGATACAGATTCTCTAACATCTCAGTGCTTTTAGCTTAAAGAATTTTGTTTCATCTTTCAATGGGATTTTTTGGCAAATTATGTTTTCCCTCATATTCAGTAGCAAAGACTTTCTTCTTTCCAGAGCAGTAACTCACATAAGATGGTCCAAATGAGATCATGAAGTTTTTAATCCATGCCTTTTTTGTCTTTTCTAGGCACATATGTTCCCTTTCCTAAAACATGTTCCTTCTGAATAACTTATGCCAACTCATCTTCTGTCCAAAATGAAGATAGCACTATTCTATGATTCTATGATTCTATGATTCTATTTCAAGACTTTCACTGTTTGGGGTGTGTGTGTTAAATCTTACACTGAGACTGTAGAAAAATGTATATTGCATTGTTTAAATGTATGTGAAACTTTGTTTCTACAGACTTGGGCTTAAACCAAGTGTTTTTTTAACTCATCCCTCAGTTGTGCCTTTTTGCCCATGAGGTGGGCTTTCACTAGCGCCCTAATGCTTCATTTGGAGAGCACCAAAGCAGGTATTTCAGAGGTGTTTGCTCTTTAAGCCACCTACATGAGCATGTCCCAGGCTGTCACTACTGTGTGTGGGGATGGTGCCTTGGCCAGCTCATCAGCCCCATCATGTTCCTCTGCCATTATGGCTGGCATGATACATGGTGAGGATTTCATAGGTAATGTGCTTCTAGAGACTGATGCTACCAGAGGGAGACCTGGCACAATGAGTGGTTTGTCCTGGTCCTAGCTCACACTAACCTCTTTTCTGAGCATGAACCATTTTGATTCAACACACAGCAGTTGTAATCTGTGTATGGGGCTCAGGCTACATACAGGAACTACTTGTGCCTACCTGGAAGCCCAACCCAATGCTACCAAGTCAGAGCAGATGGTCTCTGTTGGACAACAAAGCTAGCTCTTTTCTCTGCTTTCCCCATGAAGGAAAGCAGTAAGCTGCCTGTTCCCTCTTGCATGTGCTTGGAGAATGGGGCAGAGGAGCAGATGTCACATCTGTGATACCCAGAGTCTCCTTTCTGCAGCAGAACAGAATCAGATATGTGCTACCCGTAAGGAAAACAGGAATAGGGACCCCCCAGGGCTGTTTGTGGAACAGCATGTTTGGCACGGGGTCGGTGTACCCACCAGCTTGCAGGTGCAGTGGGGTTGCCAGCTACTGAGCATTATGTGGCCTGATGGTCCCTCTTTATCCCCACAGCTCTGCCAAGCAGCCATCTGGGCATCTTGTTGCTGATTTCACTGACTCCTATGGGGTCCTGACAGATGGATTTACCTTTAGCAGATGGGTGAGTGAACATGTATGATGTAGTCAGTCCCTACAGAGGGCTTATCTCTACCCCAAGGAAATCCCTTGGCAATGGTGGATCTGGGAAATGAAGAAGCTGCTGGATGTGGAGGCTGAGAGAGGATCCTGGCAGTGATTTATCTTTCCTTTGTTTCTGCCTTTGTGGTGTAGACTGTCACAGCCACCATTGTACATGTTGTGGTGACGGAGACATACAAGGATGTGTGTGGTGAGCCCCAGGGGACTGATGCTCATTTCTGCAGAGCACCTCAAGGCTGAGACACTGCCGAGTCACTTTCTGGTCTTCGTTGCCTTTGAAGGCCAGATCATCACATAGCCTATTCTTTGAGCTATGTGCCTCAGGCTAATCTCATATTGATGTCCTTGAAGTCTGACAGACTCAGAGGGATACCAGGTGGCCCCACCAGTGTGAGAAAGGTCTGTCTGAATGAGTGTACCCATGGGATATGGCTAAACTCCATTACTGTTGGCCAGCAGAGAAAGTGCAGCTTGCTGTGGGCTTATCTGTGCAGCCGTAAAGACATCACCTCAGTGTTTAAATTTGCATCTAATCTGAGCTGGCTCTGGCAAATAAGTGTTGCTGTGGCTAAGGACTCTGTGCCTTGCATCCTGGCTCCAGTGCACAAAGCCGACCATGTGCCATGAGCCCTGGCCCCAGTGAGGGCTGGCCCATGTCCTACACTCATTTTTTTGCCAATCTCTGAGGTAGGCAGTCCCTACAGCACCAGGAAGTGTGAACTGACTGTCTGGGCTCACGTCTTGCCAGCAGCCTCTATGCAAGGCTTCCATGGCTGCTTCCATTTGGCAACATAAAGAGGGGTTTGCAGCAGGCAGCAGTTAGGTATTTCTGTGTTTTAAAGCATGTATCTGTTCTCTAGGACAAGCGCTCTGTGCTTAGATGTGTTATACCCTTACTGCCTACAGATCGCTGGGGTTTGACTCATCTGCATTCAGCCACTCTGTGGTCAGCAGATCCATGCACCCGAGGGCCAGGGCCACCAGGTAGCTCATGTAGGAAGCAGGCAGCCTCTGAAAGGCTGGGGAACAACCTGGGAGGAGGAAGTGGGAGCTGGTTTGGAATTCAGAAAAGCTGGAAGCTGGCCCTTAACCCTCTGTCTGCAGAGCCTCTTCCATCTTCCCTCACTTGGTTGCACCTGCAAGGATGTAGGGCAGAACGTGCAGGCATGTGCATGTGCTTCCTGGCACAGCGTTTTTGCTGGGAAGTTTGACTCCAAGAGCTGAAGAGCTGTCTTTGTCTTCCTGGAAGGGGTGCATGAGCACATACCTTCCAAGCAGGGTGGTAAAAAGGTGGACAGGTCCCAGCAGGATGAGACTTCTCCAGTCTTTGCCGCTGAGAGGTAGAAACCAGAGAAGGGAGTGATTGTTGTTTCTGAAGATGGTTTTGGTAAGTGGCAACCCAGAACACCTGCCCAATGGAACAATGACCAAGGGAACAGGGGGAAAGAAGCAGCTAAGGGAAACTGATGGAGAAATAGAAGACATTTGGCAAGGCTAAAGAGGAAAAGAGAATTCTAGACTCTCAAGGCCAGAGGCACATGGGCTGGTACAAAAAGTCCTGGAGGCCAGAGAACTCCTCTAATCTATACACAGATGGTCTTGTGCATGGTCCGTTCCTTGGTGGAGCAGCATCTCTTGGGACTGCGGCCATGGGCAGTATCAGGTGTGGTGGAGGCCAGCCAAACTGATCTTTTGTAGCTCTTTGGGTGGGCGGAGCTCCCTCCTTGCTTTGCACAGTGGTTCTTTTGTCATCTTCCATGTAAAGCCTTTTGTCAACCTCTGTGGACACTGGGCACTAAGGGGCTGAAAGTGCACTTGGTGGACAGCTGGAAGAAACCAAGGTTGCAGCCTTCTCAAACTGGCTGTGACTGTTGGAAAGGAATGACCGAGGAATGACATCGGAAAGAGAGCACTGTCCCCAGCTGAATGGATGGGGTCCCTTCCCCATGGATATATCTGTCAGTGAGCAGGCAGAAGGAGACGTCTGCTTGTCCTAGTCACCTGTCACCCATGCATGTAGTTTGTGTGTGTGAAATGTTGTATGATAGTTGTCTGCAGTGTCAGATGAAGGTGCACAGTACAGGGAAACGTCAAGGAAATGTTATTCATGAAACAAGCGTGGGTCTGCGCTGAGGACTGTGCAGACCTGTGTTACAACCAAATGAGATCCCACCTGCAAAGAAAGAAACCTGGATATTTCCGGGATACTGTTGTTGAGATGAGGTGGGACAAAAAAAATGGGAGTCCTTTTGCATAAATCAATGAAGATCCAAAAGACAGAAATGGCATGTGAAACATTTGAAGTTTTGCAGAAGTAGTTGAAGCTAGCACTGAAGCTGAGGCCTTCACAGGATTTGAAGGAGCTTTGGGTTTTGGAGGTTCCCCAGATAGAACAGATAAAATACTTCCAGGCACAGTAAAACCTGGCTTTTAATGAAGGAACAGTTGGATAGATGGGAAGTGCACTTGTGACACCTCTGGCCTGGAATAGCAAGAGGAGCTGATGAGGTGATCAGCAGCCCTACTGCCACAGACAGGAAGTCTTTTTGCAAAACACAATCAAGTTGTCTCTGGCCAACTTGGAGCTTGTCAGCTGATCCGAGCAAAGACTGAAGGAGCTAAAATGTCAGCTCCACACCTGAAGAGCCACAGTAGAAATCCTTTGTGCAGACATGGAATTCAGCCAGCTAAAGGACTTCGGTGAGATGTGAAATTCTTGTAAGTTTCCTACTCTGTTTATAACATCTTGTGCTGCAGAGGGAAGAATTTGAATGGTTACAGCTCATAACTCCTTAGCAGGTTTATTTAGCTTCAGTGCTAGAGCTCAAAGAAACATGTAAAGGATGGAGGTTTTTTGAACACTCAATGTGACTCTTAGAAGGTGCCAACAGGAGACCATGGCTCTGCAGAGGTGACCTCACCTCTCCAAAAGCACAGATATTTCTGAACTGAAACAGGCTTTGAGGCTTACCGCTCCAGGAGAGGTTGCCTGGATTGAAAGGAAAAGTCCCGGGGACTCAGGGTGACTCCTTGTTCAGTTTGATTTAGAAAAGTCAGCATGAAGTTTTTGTACTTTCTGAAATAACACCTCCTTTACGCAGGAAATAACCAAATTCTGGGTCTTCATTCCAGTTAGGAAGGAAAACATGAAAGATTTCTTTTTTAACTTCTGACAAACTGGAGCTCTCATTCCTCATGCTACAAGACTGCTCTTAAAGTACAAACCCATCTCTTGTTTTGTCCTATAAAATGAATGGCTGCAACAGAACGGGGATTTTTGCTGTTTGGTGTTCCAGACATGGACAGTCTTACTTGCTGTGCCACAGTTACTATCGCAGGCCTTTACCTACAGCAATGAGCACAGCAGCTGTCCAGTATTCACACGTCACCCCTAAGGTTACCTTGTGAACAGCCGCTCCTCCACAGGAGTACTCACACTTGCATCTTATGGGATTGATGATTTTTAAAAACATATTTTCTGAAATGGTGAAAAAGGGATATAATGATGAGCGACAGACCGCTGGGGTAGTTCTGGGACAAAGCCCCTACACCCAGTTTTCAACACCTGGGAGAACTGAAGACTGAAGGAGATATCCCACCTCTGAATGCTGCCTGTTATCAATTAGCCCTTTTCACGTGAATTTTTCTAGCAGTGAGCAGCAGTGCAAGGGTGGGGATTTTAATCCAGCAAGCAGCTAAACCCTTTCGGAACTCACTCAGCCTGCAGACACGCACCAGAAAGATCTAATTAACATAACAAGGGGGCTATAGAAGGCAGCTGACAGGTAAGGTACAAAGGAAGATAGGGGTTTCTGCCTTCTGGAGGGACAGAGTGCTCTGGGTTGAGAAACTGTGTGATCAGGCATGTAAGGAACAAGGATAACATGAGATGAAGTTTGCCTTGTTGTTACTGCTTGTTAGTACTAGTAAATATGGTGATTAAGCCTATTTCTGAGAGGGAAAATGAGTGGTTAGTCTGAGGTAGAGAGTAGCTGGAGTGCCCTAGGAGGTGAGGACTTGATGGTATCCTGCTGTGGGACAGGAGGTCAGTCCCACATCTGGCTATGGATCTTAGTTTATGAGGAGTTCTGAGAGCTCCGGATACTTCCCACAGGTTGTCTTGTGCTGTGGGAAGTGTTAGAGAAAAGCTAAAGAGAAGAACTACTAAGGGTGCTGCTGGTGAGCAGAGTGTGAAGAAGTGTAAGGATGTCAAGCTTTGAAACTTTATCCTGATTATCTCTCCAGTGATTACAGTGATGGTAGCAATCAGGAGGCAACGAAGTACTGTCACCCTCTCCTGTTCAGACAAGTGATAAGAAAGAATTGATAGTGGCTTTCTCCATTGTGCTGCAACTGACATAGCACTTTTTTCACTTTTTCCTCTCCAATCTGTTAGCCTTTAGGAATCACTGCAATTGGTAATTAAGTTGGTGAAAAGTGGATGTGAGCTGGTTTTGACCCAGGCTCAAAATAGGGCAAAAATAAAGCACCAAGACAATCCCAAGTACTGTACTTGCCCTAGCATCCAGTAGGTCCTTATGCTGGCAGCTGAGCTTGCCATTGACATGTAAGATCAAAAGGGGCATAGCTATATTTAGGGAGAACATGAAGAGAAACTTGGAAGCACCAGGTAATACAGAGGGTTGCCTGTGTCCAAGAACTGTAATTGATCACAAAGCCAAGAACAGTATTACAAAATAAGAACATCTGCTGAATGGTATGAATGCAGTAGGCATATGAACTTTAAAGAACACTGTGCAGCAGCTGGTCAGGAGTTGCTGATTTACAACTGGAGGACTGCATATGTTTTTACCACATCTAACAATGGCAGTGATACCTATTACTAAGCTGTGGCATTGTTCCCAGGGCAGAAGTCTAATTGGGGCCCATTTTTTTTTTTTAACTTCTCCTTGTTTTCATCTGTCTAGTCAGTTTCTGAGACTTCTTCCTTGCTCCATGTTTCATCCTTGGACTCCTACTATCTCCATTTCCTGTACCCTCTCACTTTCTTCATCCTATGTTCTTACTGAAATCCTGCTAATGTTTGTGTAGATGACCTTAAAATTAAAATAATATAATAATTTCTCTTATTTTCAGTCTTGGATGACAGAACTGAGTACTAGGAAATAGCTTTTGAATTATGTTTGTGTTCTTATTGTGAGATGCTAGTGGCTGTGATGCAGAGCTGCAACTGGCTTTTGCTATAGCCTTTAGCAGCCTGGTAAAGGTTGCTCACATCTGGAGAGTCATTGTCCTGTATGTTATTTGGCTTTTCTTGTTTGATACTTTCCTACCTTGAGGTTTCTGTGCTGCTGGTACTGATTTTACTTCTAATAGATGAAATGGAAGGAAGAAGATATGCTTTCTGCTCTACCAAACTCCTGAAGACGTTCGGTAAAAACAGGTCTCCTCTTTGCTGTCAGTAGCTTCTGTGGTTGAAGGCTGAGTAAACGAGGGAGAAAGTGAACTTACAGCACTGGTGTACAGGATTCTAAGCTTTTGAGCTCTTCTGAAACAATCTGAGTATCTACTTCCCAATTAACCAGAAGTGAGCTGGGGCATGCAAGTTTGGATCAGATTTAGGTTGCGCCCAAATTATACTTGATTCGTGTTAAGTGTACTTGGACATATACATATATACCCAGGAATTGTGTAAGAGCATTTGGCAAATTACCTATCTTGGCAAGATATCTTTATTGGCATATTTCAGTCTAAATGTTACTGAGCTCTTATGTTGCATCAATGAGAAGCTTTCTTCAGGATGGTAGTGTGTTTTATTGCTAAGGCTGTTTGTACTGTGAATTTCCCAGGTGGGAGGAATACATAGTCATTTAATGATCGCCAATTTCTCTTGCCCCTGAGATCAGGTAGCTCAGCTAGGTATTTTGCCTGTACAGACTGTACTATTTCCACTGTTAACCTGTATAAGAATTTCTCTGTGTGCATGGCTTTTGGACTTTGGCGAAAATCATATTAAGGGCAACTTCAGTATATGCTATAACATTCTGTTTTCCTAAAGTACATGATTTTAGGCAGCATAGAATCATATAATGTTTTGGGTTGGAAAGAACTTTAAGATTGCCCATGGCACAGGGGTTGGAACTAGATGATCTTAAGGTCCTTTCCAACCCTAACTATTCTATGATTATTCCAACTCCCTGCCACAGGCAGGAACACCTCCCACTAGACCAGATTGCTGATAGCCCTGTCCAACCTGGCCTTGAGCACTGCAAGCCACAATTTTTCTCATAGTTCTATGTTCTGATCCAAATGAATATTCTTGCCATTAAATTACTCCAGAGGATTTTTGCATAATGGAAGTGGAAAATAAAGACTCTCTTACACTTATGAATTTTTTCAAGTTAATTTTCCACTCCATACAGCTTCATACTGTATAATAGAATGGCAAGTTAGATTGTTTTCACTGTTTCCTTAGGTGTTTTTTCTGGCAATAAACTGTACTAATGGCAGGAAAGGAACTGTTTTAAGACCAACCTTATCAGGGCCTTGTAGACCTATATGTAATATAAGGAGTGATGTATGTAGATATTCTGGGACAGACTTGTTCTCTTGCTATGGCAGAATCAGTACTGAAGTACTGCAGAAATTTCTTCCTACAGTGGGATGACTTCTGTGACTTTGTTCGGAAACAAGACAAAGCAGCCTGTTCATTTATGGTCTGCAAGCTGAGATCATGAACAGAATGGTCTGACATGCTCATGGGACCTGGGGGTACTTCTGTGCTATATGCTGTGCCTGTTACAAGTCAAAATGGGAATATGGAGCCAGCTGACAAAATCTGACACAGGACCTTTGATCCTTGGGAGGGTGCCCTGGAAGTTCATGCATGCTGTGCAAAGCTGTCTGGCTCTGCACTTGCCTGAGTGAAAAGAGACATATCAATCCTTGGCAAAACCTTAGCCCTTAAAAACCATTTAAAGTAGGTGAAAAGTAACCAGTTATTTCTGTGAAAATAAGTGCTCTGATCTACTTTTTTGAAATCACACAAAGCCCCCAGAAAGCTCTAGAATCTCATGAGACTTCTGTTGTAATAATAATTATTCCTTTATTTTCCTTTCATATTCTTGGCACAGATCATATGGATTTCCACAGCATCTGGCATACAGTTTTTGTTGAAATAAGAACTATAAAGGGCCTTATTTCCCTTAGGAACTGGCATGTTAATCAAACCTGCACTACTACAGCTGATATGAGCCAGATGAAATCAAAGCTTTGAGTCCATGCACCTTAACTTTGAATGGCTTCGATTCTCAGGGACTGGATCGATTTAAAGTCTTCAGAAACCAGCTGTAGCTCCTCGGAAGCTTAACAGTGAGGAAAAAAGTATGATTTACACCTGCTGAACAAGACAAACTGAACTGTAGTTTGCCAGCTGTCATCTATTTTTGAAGCTGGCTTCAAAGCACTGTATGGTACATTCACCTCTCTTCTCATTCCTTTTTGAGAGCTGTTTGTTACAAGCTTATCTTGTTATCAGCAAGAGCAATATTGAATTCTAATCATCATGCTCTTTAGGATGTATTGCTCCTTTAAGTTCTTTTTCTTCTTAGTTGCATACAAATGGCAGCAGAAATATTTCCGGATGCTGCTAGGCAAGATGTTCTGATTTATTTAGTAGTATTTAGCATCCTTCTTTAAGCTGGTTCACATTTTCTTATAAGCCTGGGGCCTTGAGTTTTGAACTGTAACTCTAGTGGATAAAGTCTTCAGAGAAATAAAGACTCTGTAAGTGAAGTTTGATTAGCAACTGCTCCATAGTTACCTCTAACCACACCTGGGCACCATTTGATCCTGAGTAGCAGATGTTCATTGGATTGTGCCACAGCTGTAATCCAGCACTGGTGTAAAGTGACCAGCTGGAGTGAGAGCCAGATTAATCTCATTAGGATGACAAGAATCAAATGCTTTGGATGAGGTGTTTAGGCAAGATTGTTCAAACTGTGGTGTTTTGTCAGCCTGAAAAAAAAACAACCCTAAACACTTCTCTATCAGGTTACCATAAAGACTTGTTGCTGTTCTTCCAGTGTGTAGGTAGGAAAGATCACATGGTGCTCTCTGCACTTACAGGGCACTTTGGAAAGGCTTAAGAGGGGCAATGCTTAGAACACATACACAATGTATTTTCTGAATATCGTCCCCTTGGAAAGGACAAGGTAGGCAGAAATCTTACGTTGTTCTAGTGTGGAGCAGTTAATAATGGAGTTGTAGTTTAATTTTATATTGACAATTAACAGGAATTAAGAAAAACCCCAGGACTTAAACTACCCTTCCTAAGGAATTCCTTAATCTGTGTGTCGCAAACACGCCAAAAAGTGGTCCTGTTTAGGGACATCTAAGGAAGTCTGACTTTGGCACAAGTTGTACATAAACCAGGCTGGAAATAGACCCTCGGTCACCTCAGTCACAGAATCACAGAATCACAGAATAGTAAGGGCTGGAAAGGACCTCAAGATCATCGAGTTCCAACCCCCCCGCCATGGGCAGGGACACCTCCCACTAAACCATGCCATCCAAGGCTATGTCCAACCCCACCTTGAACGCCGCCAGGGATGAAGCATTCACAACTTCCCTGGGCAACCCATTCCAGGGCCCCACCACCCTCACAGTAAAGAATTTCTTCCTCAGATCCAATCTAAACTTCCCCTGTTTAAGTTTAAACCCATTACCCCTTGTCCTCTCACCACAGTCCCTAATGAAGAGTCCCTCCCCAGCATCCCTATAGGCCCCCTTCAGGTATTGGAAGGCTGCTATGAGGTCTCCACGCAGCCTTCTCTTCTCCAGGATGAACAGCCCCAACTTTCTCAGCCTATCTTCATCACTACACTTTTTAAATACTTTTTAAGACATGTTTAGAGTAGAGGTTTGAAAACTGCACTGTCCTGCTCCTTATTTGCATGAAACTGAGAAGTTCTTTCACTTCTGTGCATTTATTTTCTTATCTGTAAAATTGTAATCATGAACCTCCTATGCTGTACATGTGTTCTCATGTATACAAAATCATGGTATTCCTGAGGTCTGAACTAGTGATATCAGAAGTCTGTATTGTTCAACATCTTATCCCTGGATCTAGCTGATACAAATGATCTACAGGGAAGTATATGAAATGCTGAAGTGGCTTATTAAATCCCATTTTGGTATTTAGACTTAGCTTTAATTTTTAGATGGAAAAATGTAATATTTTTAAATATGTAATGGCTGTAACTAAATATGTAACCAAAGTTCCGGCTATTCATATAAACATCCAGCTTCTTGAATCTTGTGAATTGATTGGCCACAAGTTCTGCAGTTGAATTATGCAATACATGAACAAGGCTATATTTAAACTTCCATCCTTTAACTTGACTGAAATGACATCTTGTGCTTTTATTCACATATGTTCTTTTGAAACTGTCGGTTAAGTGATCTGAAAGTGTACAAGAACACTTGACATTATATCCAAAGCTATATGCTAGAATCCACATTGTAAACCTGCAAAGATGCTATGCTTAGGGTGGCTCTTTTCTGGGCATATAGACAGAACAGGATGTGGTGGAGATACAGGGAAGAAGAATGGAGGGCTTGAGACATACTTAGTGTAAAAGCTTGTCTTGGAGATATACAGCTGGAGTATATACTTCACCTGCTTTAATACCTGTCTAACTAGTGTGCTGCTTCTGCTTCTTCAGGGTCAGTCACACTTTGGTGCAACAGGAAATATCTCCTGGGGCTTTGCTGACAAGCAAAGCTTACTCATGTGTTTTGTCTTTAATTTTAGCAGACACTGGCAGAGAGAAGGGGTGATCATAATCTGTTATAGCCTTCAGAAGGCTGCCTCCCTGTCTGTACAGACAATGACATTCAGGTGGGATGTCAAACTGCATGTGAGTCCCACAGATTTTTTTGTGACTAATGTTAATAAACATGCCACACAAATTTAATCTGAAACAGCCTTCTCAACTACTTGTTACTGCTTAATAATGCTGAAGTGGCTATGTTCTGAGAAATAGTTGATCTTCTGACAGTATGGCTTTTGTACATCTTCCTGCATTAAATTCTGGGATTATTCTTGGCTTTACAAAAATCAAGGTAATACTTCTTAAACTGCAAGCGTCTGTAAGTGAGCTTTGGTTCCCTGGGGACTGGTTCTTTTCAAGCTAACTGCCTGGGTTTCCCTCACAGAATCATAGAATTGTTGAAGCTGAAAGGGACTAAGAGAGGTCATCTAGGCCAACATTTCTGCTCAAGCAGAGTTGGAAGGAGATGTCTGCTTAGTCCCTGTGGCTTCTGGTTAGAACATGGGTCTGTTATCTCTGAAGAGCTGCTGGATCTCATCATTGGATGTGGTCCTGGCAAATAAATGAGGGTCACTTTCATTTTGCATATTTGGAAGGGTAAATTGTAACGTGATGAGCTTAGTAGAAAAGTTAATTCTGATGCAGAGTTCTCTTAGACTCCTGCAAACATTTAGTTTAAATCTTATCAAAAGCTGAAATTATGGATCTTGGTTCACTTTTCTGTGACAAAGCAGGATCATACTATTTATTTGCTTAGTCACAATAGTCGGAACAAAACATCCCAAACAGGGTACGGTAAAAATAAAAAGTTATTAAATTGTCAATGCCTTGGGTGTTGGTGATCAGTTGCTTAGAGGAGAAACCAAACTGATGAACCATGCTGATAAGTTATGCAGTGCTATGAAACAGATGCTGAGGAACTGATTAAATGCACATATCCTTTGTACTTAGACATTATTTCTGTAAGTTCCCAACTCTAGTCATGGCACATGGCAGCTTAACTATAATGTGTCTGAGATCTAAATCTAGTGAGCCAGGATCTCTGCTGCTGGCTCAGTATCCAGAGATGAAAACTGACAGAAGACCTGCTGCACATCAGAATACTTCTGTCTGACTGCTCCTTCTATCCTGTGCCTTCTGGACTGCTTATTTAATGGCATTTAATAATTAATTACTTGGTTGTTTGAAAGCCTGTTTATATTGATGATTACAGCTGTGTGCGTATCTAACCAACTCATAAATAGATCTGAGTTTCAGATGCAGCTTGTTATCATGTGGTCACCCTGTGTGAGGAATCACTAACACTGTTTTAATCTGTGAAATTGCACCATTGGTCAAGGATCCCACTTGGAGTACTGTACGCAGCTCTGGTGTCCTCAACATAAAAAGGACATGGAGCTGCTGGAGTAACCCCAGAGGAGGGCCACGAGGATGATCAGGGGACTGGAGCACCTCCCGTACGAAGAGAGGCTGAGAAAGTTGGGGCTGTTCATCCTGGAGAAGAAAAGCTGCATGGAGACCTCATAGCAACCTTCCAGTATCTGAAGGGGGACTATAAGGATCCTGGGGAGGGACTCTTCATTAAGGACTGTAGGGATAGGACAAGGGGTAACGGGTTCAAACTTAAAAGGGGAAGTTTAGATTGGATATGAGGAAGAAATTCTTTACTGTAAGGGTGATGAGGCACTGGAATGGGTTGCCCAGGGAAGCTGTGAATGCTCCGTCGCTGGCGGTGTTCAAGTCTGGGCTGGACAGAGTCTTGGATGGCATGTTTTAGTGTGATGTGTCCCTTCCCATGGCAGAGGGGTTGGATCTAGATGATCTTAAGGTCTTTTCCAACCCTAACTGTTCCATGACCACATTTTTTTTTCTTCAGAAGGAAAAGTTCTCTGGAGTGATCAGACTGCTTTCTAACAGTCCCCACCCTACCATTAAGGTGCAGAGGCACAACTCCTGCTGGGAACCCTCCTGGTTCAGGTGTATTTGCATGATAGACCCCCACATCCCGCCATGAGACACCCCAGGAGCAACAGGTTAAGTCAGACCATAAAACTGATATTGGCTTTCTAGGGTTTTCTAAGATATCACTGTCCCTAAGGCAGGGTGGTGAGAAGCCATTCAGCTGCGTGTTCAATGGCTTTGCAATAACAGCACTGTGGGATCATTCCCAAATCAGGTCATAGGCTTCTTACCAATAGAAAGGTGAGACATAGGGGACCTTTGTACCCCCTTTAATACTAACTGTAAAGAAAGAATTGTATTTAGAGATTTTCTCTGCAGTAACCTGTTTGTGACTAAACAAAGAGGAAGTGCTGTTGCAAGGAATCTCGGTGTATAAGGGATGGATCATCTAGGCTCCACCATGGCTTAGAGGGGGATGGACAAACTGTCCACATAAATGAAGTTTCATAGGCCAGCTGGTAGCTCTCTAAGACAAGATGCTGAGAGGTACTTATGGCTGTATACAATATGCCACAGTTAATATGGAATGAAGGCAAAAAAAAAAAATCTCTTGTCACTCTGAATGTGTGGTCTCTTGGGGTAGAAAACTGAAGAGATTACTGCACTCTTGTCCATTGCTTCTGAAGGCAATGATTATTTTAACAGTTTTCATTTTTACTTCAGCTAAAGGAGCGGAAGCACTTCCTGCTGAAGCAGCTCTAGGTGCAGCTGGATGTCTGAACCAGGAGAACTTCCACTGAAGTACATCCTCTTTTTTCAATATACAGTCACTGGAGTTCTCACATATATGGTTACTTTTCAGAAGAAAGGCTACATATGAAACTTATTCTTTTGCAAGCAACACTGAGTATTCTGATTGGATAATTCATAGATGGTTTTGTTGGGGATTTTTCCAGATCTTCTAGTTGGGTGAAGGCTGAGCCATAATAAATTCAAGGACTAAAGTGAGAAATAACCTTGACAAGGAATAAACCTTTGCAATGGAGCGTCTGGGGAGGAAGTTGGGCATAAGTGGCAGAATGACCTGGCAGCAGAAAAGGGCAAGAGCATCCTGGGCTGCATTAACAGGAATATAGCCTGATCCAAGAAAATGATTATTCCCTCCTCTTTAGCACTTGTTTGATCAAACCTGGTTGTTTCATCTAGGTTTTTGTCCTATACCTCTCCAGCCAGTAGAAAGAAGATGAATAAGATATAACAGGTCCAAGGGGGAGCCAACAAACTAGTTGTGCAGGAGCACTTGCCATGTGAGATGAGACTGACTGGCTAGGGCAGATGAAGTAGTTTCAGTGGGAGCCAACTGCAGGCCCATGGTGCCTGCAGAGGAATTATTTGAATAGATATAAGGAACCTCATGAGGACAGTTAAGGCTGGAAGCACGCAGGCTCCATCCTTAGAGGCTTTGAAGATCTGATTAAATCAAGCCCTCAGCAGTCTGGCCTGATGTCACAACTGGCTCTGCTTGAGGAGGCGGCTCGACTAGAGACCTCCTGTGGTCCATTCCAACTAGAGCTACCCCATGATTATAAGGACAACCTATTTTATGCTAATGTCAGTAACATCTCTGAGTCAACTGGATCTGGTTACTCTGACAAGTTTCTGAATGACAGTCTGAAGTCCTTAAGATGTGATATATGCCCGTGCCTGGGTTGATGGCAGTACTGTCTCAGATGACAGATATGATATATGCCCGTGCCTGGGTTGATGGCAGTACTGCCTCAGATGACAGATATGATATATGCCTGTGCCTGGGTTGATGGCAGTACTGTCTCAGATGACAGATATGAAGGCCAGCTAGCCAGCCCCTAAGAAGGAATTGGTACTCTTGCAATTAAGAATTGTAAGAATCTTCTGGTAGACTATATATGTCTATACACGCACGTGTATATATATATATATATGTCTGTATATATAAATTCCCCTCAACTGGAGGCAAATAAACTGCAGTAAACAGGGAGCAACTAGGGTGTAGTCTTGGCAGAAAGGATTGATTTTTTTTTCATTATTATTATTATTTTTTTCCCTTTAATGTGAAAAGGTCTGTAATCAAAGAAAGGCATAGTGCTTAAATGGTTTAACTGTGCAAGAAAAATGAAAGAAAACCTTACCTTAGAGAAGAAACACTTTCAGGTTTCTGAAAGGCAAAAGCTGCTGTTAAATTAGCTGCAATGATGGCAGTCATGTTGTGTGTCGTGCGTTATAATATAGTCAAGAAGAAAGATAACCTCAGTGTAGTGTCCAGTTTATTCTATTAATATCATAGAATCATAAATAATATCATGGGTGTATTATTAAATTGATTAAGGTACTTGGAGATTGCATGCAATCTCTCTGTTCAAATGGTCATGTACCAAAAGGCTGGAAAACAACATATAAAAATAGCCACTGGTGCCAACTCATTTACCTTCCGAATGTATCTGACCTTGTTATCTTAAAGTAACATAGTAACTCTTCAGCAGCTTTTGAAAGTGTGACTCCCCCTTGCCCAAATCTCTTGCAGGGCTTAATAAGTAGCTGTGGATATAAGAAACATTACCAGTCACCTCTTGGTACTAAATGAATGGTGTAAGTCAAACAGTTTGAAGTGGAAAAAATGTTTTGTGTGGTAGGGCTATAATGAAGTTATGGGCTTCCATAGGGATGCTGAGGAGGGACTCTTCATTAGGGACTGTAGTGATAGGACGAGGGGTAATGGGTTCAAACTTGAACAGGGGAAGTTTAGATTGGATATGAGGAAGAAATTCTTTACTGTGTGGGTGGTGAGGCCCTGGAATGGGTTGCCCAGGGAAGTTGTGAATGCTCCATTGCTGGCGGAGTTCAAGGCTGGGTTGGACAGAGCCTTGGGTGTCATGTTTAAGTGGGAAGTGTCCCTGCCCATGGCAGGGGGGTTGGAACTAGATGATCTTAAGGTCCTTTCCAGCCCTAACTGTTCTATGACCTCAGTTCAATGTCATTAACTGAAATTCAATTTGTATTCTGAAAGTACTAATGTTACCTACACTGGCTTGAATTTTAGTCTGTTTTTCTTGTTCTTGCTTGTAACTTAGACCAAAGGAGTCTGTAACCTAGCACATCAACCAGTGCTCAGTTGCTTGCTTGATATTCATATGGGCTTTTAGGTTGTTATCAGGTATGTAGTGGATGCTTCCCCAAGTTTGATAAACACTTTTCTTGTTTGCTTGATTGTACTATTATCAACATTATGGACATATGAAATCTCATTCTTATTAACTGTATCTCCTTGCCAGAGGCAAGAAAACATTGCTTGCAGAACAACCGCCTGTCTGGCATGAAGTATCCTTCATCTGCTATTCTTCTTTGTATCCCAGGTTTGCCATTGCAACTTGCTTTTTCTTTACTTGAAGGATTTGTTTAAAAACAGAATACGCACACGTGTTCCCAACCTCAAGCCTATTTATGTACATATTTAATGCTTTCCATAAGTTACTTGACATCATGTCTATGTTTGGGATAGGCCTGTGAACAAATTCCTTTTACTTGAATGAAGTTTAGGGAAATCTGGCTTGTCTGGAACAAGAGCAATCTCCTGCATATTTTCTTGTCCTGCGTTCAGCAGCAGCAGTCATTTTTTCTCCTTCTCAGTAGCTGGTGCAGTGCTGTGTTTTTGACTTTCAGCCTGGGAACAGCACTGATAACACCGATGTTTTTAGCTGCTGCTCAGTAATGTTTACTCAGACCAAGGACTTTCTGAGTCTCATGTTCTGCCAGGGAGGAGGGGAAGCCTGGAGGAAGCAGAGACAGGACACCTGACTCAAACTAACCAAAGAGGTATTCCATACCACGGCACATCATGCCCACTATATAAACTGGGGGCAGTTACCTGGAAGGGTTAGATCACTGCTCGGTCAGGCTGGGTATCAGTCAGTGGGTGGTGAGCAGTTATATTCTCTTCCCTTGTTATTTCCCTTATCATTATTATTATTGGTGGTAGCAGCAGTGGTTTCGTTATACCTTAGTTACTGGACTGTTCTTATCTCAACCCATGGGAGTTACATTCTTTCGATTCTCCTCCCCATCACTCTGGGAGCAGGGGGAGGAATGGGGGGGTGGGGGGGTGGGGGGAATGAGAGAGCAGCTGCATGGTTCTGAGTTATGGCTGGGCTTAAACCACGACATTTCTATCAAATGCTGCTCTACCACTAACAATTTACCTTCAGAAATAGCAATTGCATGTGTAGTGACCTTGCATGATTTGGACAAGTTACAGGATTTGTCAGCATGTCCTTGTTTACAGTTCCTGTTGCTGTTAGTGGGCTGAGATAACTTTTGGAAGATTCCAGAGTGTTTCCAGCACTGTGCCTGCAGACTGCCTGCTGTGGTCATCACTGTCCGCATGTCCACTGTGAACTTTTCAGCTTATGCTGTTGCAACGCAATAGTTTTCACATCGTCATTGGAAGGCACTTGAAGTTGTCTTATGGTAATGCAATCCTTGATAGAGGGCAATACAGCTGGCTTGCTGCTCCTCCCTCAAAAGCCCTTAGATGTACAGGGTGCTGCAGAGTGATTTGTACAGGGATCAGAGAGGGTCAGATTCCACTTCTCTCTTGACACGTTTGTGAGGTGGGCTGATGCCAACCTGATGAAGTTTAACCATGCCAAGTGCAAGGTCCTACACCTGGGTGGGATCAATCCCAGGCACAGCTGCAGGTTGGGCAGAGAAGAGATTCAGAGCAGCCCTGTGGAGAAGGTCTTGGGGGTGTTGGTCGATGAGAAAATGAACATGAGCCGGCAGTGTGCGCTTGCAGCACAGAAAGCCAACCGTATGCTGGGCTGCATCAAAAGGAGTGTGACCAGCAGGTCGAGGGAGGTGATCCTGCCGCTCTACTCTGCTCTTGTGAGACCTCACTTGGAGTATTGTGTGCAGTTCTGGTGTCCTCAACATAAAAAGGACATGGAACTGCTGGAGCAAGTCCAAAGGAGAGCCACGAGGATGATCAGGGGACTGAAGCACCTCCCGTATGAAGAGAGGCTGAGAAAATTGGGGCTGTTCAGCCTGGAGAAGAGAAGGCTGTGTGGAGACCTCATAACAGCCTTTCAATACCTGAAGGGGGCCTATAGGGATGCTGGGGAGGGATTCTTCATTAGGGACTGTAGTGAGAGGAAAAGGGTAATGGGTTCAAACTTAAGCAGGGGAAGTTCAGATTGGATCTCAGGAAGAAATTCTTTACTGTAAGGGTGGTGAGGCACTGGAATGGATTGCCCAGGGAAGTTGTGAATGCTCCATCGCTGGCGGTGTTCAAGTCTGGGCTGGACAGAGTCTTGGATGGCATGTTTTAGTGTGAGGTGTCCCTTCCCATGGCGGAGGGGTTGGATGTAGATGATCTTAAGGTCCTTTCCAACCCTAACTATTCTATGATTCTTGTGTGGGCAGAAGAGAGGATCCTTACGGACTTGTCAGGTTGAGGCCAGGAGACAATAGCTTTACAGTTTGAATATACTCCTTCTCCAAGGAGTAAAAAATAACCCTTGTCCTTAACTGCTTTACAGTAGGAACTGGCAATCCATTATTCAAAATGGTGCTGGAAAAGCCTAGGAGCATGGGATGCAAACTACAGGCCAATAAACAGGGCTGAGTAGTATTGGTAATGTTGAAAGGACCAGCTTGTTATAGCTACAGGTTTCATTTCACCCTTCTTCCTGCTCTTCCCTCCTCTGCCTGCAGACTACTGAGTGCTGATTGGTCTGAAATAACAATGAAAAGGATACTGTTCCTTTCAAACCTTGCTTAAAGCAGTAAGTAAGGAAATAGAGGGAATATGATCTGCTTGGCTTCAGTCCTTAACATTTGCACTACTTCACCAGCTTTAGCTGTTAGGGTTGATGTGGAGGACAAAAAACAGATCTCCCTTTTTCTAAGTTGGTGAGGAAACCCTCTCTAAAACACATTGCATCTCCCTGTGAGAACCTACAGAGGTACCTGCCTCCCTCTCCCCTGGCAGCATGCAGACTTGAAATGCCTCCTGGGGATGCCCTGGACCTTCTGAGGAAAAGATCTAGCTCTCAGTTTACTATATAGGGAATTGTAAAATATTACTCATGTCTGTCCTGATGGGAGCCTGTCCATGTGATGGTGAGGCTATTGCTTGCCTCTGGTGTACTGGTCCACTGATCAGAACACTGGTTTCTTGCTTTGGCTGGCCCCAAAGTGAATTAAATCTCTCTATCTTCTATCCTGCCTGGGTACCCAGATCACCAGGAAGCTGTGAAGTGCTCCTCAGGTGTCTGTCTTCCTTGAACTGGTTTGCAAGGAGTTTCAGGCAGAAGACAAATGTTTCTTTCTCCAAGTCTAGTAGCTAATGGATTTACTCACCTCAACAGTTGTGCAGAGATTTTTATTTTATTTTATTTTATTTAGACAGATCAGGCTGTCATTTAGGACATCAACAGAGTTAAGTAAAACCCATGACCACACCACCCAAGTCTTGGAAGGCAGACGCGGGGACGGTGAGGGTGGGACCCTGGGCCCACTGTGGGGGAGGATCTTGTTCGGGACCACCTTTGGAACCTGAATGTATACAAGTCAATGGGACCGGATGAAATCCATCCACGGGTCCTGAAGGAGCTGGCAAATGAAGTTGCTAAGCCACTGTCCATCATATTTGAAAAATCATGGCAGTCAGGTGAAGTTCCTGATGACTGGAGAAAGGGAAATATAACCCCCATTTTTAAGAAGGGAAAAATGGCTGACCCAGGGAATTACAGACCAGTCAGTCTCACCTCTGTGCCTGGCAAAATCTTGGAGTGGATTCTCCTGGAAGGCATGCTAAGGCACATGAAAACCAGCAAGGTGCTTGGTGACAGCCAGCATGGCTTCACTAAGGGGAAATCCTGCCTGACCAATCTGGTGACCTTCTATGAAGGGGCTACGGAACTGATGGACAGGGGCAGAGCAGTTGATGTCATCTACCTGGACTTGTGTAAAGCCTTTGACACTGTCTCCCATGACATCCTTCTCTCTAAGTTGGAGAGACATCAATTTGATAGGTGGACCACTCGGTGGATAAAGAGCTGGCTGGATGGCCGCACGCAAAGAGTAGTGCTCAGTGGCTCAGTGTCCAGCTGGAGATCAGTAACGAGTGGTGTCCGCCAGGGATCGGTGTTGGGACCGGTCTTGTTCAACATCTTTGTGGGTGACATGGACAGTGGGATTGAGTGCGCCCTCAGCAAGTTTGCCGATGACACCAAGCTGTGTGGTTCAGTTGATACATTGGAGGGAAGGAATGCCATCCAGAGGGACCTTGACACGCTTGTGAGGTGGGCTGATGCCAACCTGATGAAGTTTAACCATGCCAAGTGCAAAGTCCTCCACCTGGGTCGGAGCAATGCCAGGCACAGCTACAGATTGGGAGGGGAGGAGATTGAGAGCAGCCCTGCGGAGAAGGACTTGGGGGTGTGGGTTGATGGAAAAAATGAACATGAGCCGGCAGTGTGCGCTTGCAGCCCAGAAGGCCAACCGTATCCTGGGCTGCATCAAAAGGAGTGTGACCAGCAGGTGGAGGGAGGTGCTCCTGCCCCTTTACTCTGCTCTCGTGAGACCTCACTTGGAGTATTGTGTGCAGTTCTGGTGTCCTCAACATAAAAAGGACATGGAAGTGTTAGAACAAGTGCAGAGGAGGGCCACGAGGATGATCAGGGGACTGGAGCACCTCTCGTACGAAGATAGGCTGAGAAAGTTGGGGCTGTTCAGCCTGGAGAAGAGAAGGCTGTGTGGAGACCTCATAGCAGCCTTCCAATACCTGAAGGGGGCCTATAGGGATGCTGGGGAGGGACTCTTCATTAGGGACTGTGGTGAGAGGACAAGGGGTAATGGGTTTAAACTTAAACAGGGGAGATTTAGATTGGATCTGAGGAAGAAATTCTTTACTGTAAGGGTGATGGGGCCCTGGAATGGGTTGCCCAAGGAAGCTGTGAATGCTTCATCCCTGGCGGCTTTCAAGGTGGGGTTGGACATAGCCTTGGATGGCATGGTTTAGTGGGAGGTGTCCCTGCCCATGGCGGGGGGGTTGGAACTTGATGATCTTGAGGTCCTTTCCAACCCTTACTATTCTATGATTCTATGATCCTGTTGTAACTGCTATTCAGGTGTCCTGAATCCTTCTCCATAAGCTTTAAGTGGTGGGTACTACTTCTGTTTTTGACAGCAATCCATCTAGCATTTTATCAGCTATATTTTAAGTTCAATGTTGTTAAATTGCCACTGCTTTCTCTAGGTAGGGGAATGTAATTTATAGGCAGCTTCAACAGCTTTCCTGCAAAGACAGCAATGAATCCTGTGTTTAAATGAAGAACAAATAATAGCTAGTAACAGACTGTATTCAGTCTTGAAGTACTGACCAAATGTCATGCATAAAAAAGTGCTGTATCCTGTATAATTAAGATTAGTTTGAAAGTTTACTAGCTTCATCATTAGTAGGGAAAGTTAAATACAAATTCTTAAAGCTATACTTGCCAGCGAAAAATGTAGTTTTTCTGCCAGAGAGCAGTATCAAATGATAAACTACATAACTCTCCCTCCTCCTGTGTCCCTGCTGCGACCAGACCATCAATGATAACTGCCTAATTCTACCGAAGGGGATTTAGTTGTCAGCAAACAATCCTGTGTAGATGGTCAAGGCCAGAAATTCAAAATACAAATGTAAGGGTTATTTATCTAGTTCTCTTTTTGTCTATCCCACAGAGCCCTAACTCTAGGAAGCAAAAATTTGCATGAATAGAAACCAAATCAGAACCTTGACTTTAGTCCTACTGCAATAAAAATCCTGAGATAACCCTTTGGCGGTTGTTTAGTCCACCACAACTGTTTCTCCTATCCATTCTGTGGCAAGAGAGGGCTACAAATGATTAGAACTGAAGCTTGTTTTAATAAATCTGCAGGTAATAGAGTATCATTTCAAGTCCTCAATTGTTTTTACATTACAGAATTGGCTGATTTGGAGCTATCTGTTCCTCTTCCATCTTGCTCAGCACAGCCGAGTGTCTGGCCCCATTTATTCTGCTTCTTATTTCCATGATGTTCTGCGTATGTGGAGGAGCTTTTCAGTATGTAGGGTTTTTTCCATTTACAGTTGATTCTACCTGTGTTTTTATTGTGTCAGAGCTGCAAGCATGCTTTGCGACATATTCAGAGCACTTGCATCACCCTGGATCCTTCAGTGACAATCACTACCTCTTGCCTTGTCTTATTACTTGTAATCACTTGCTGAGTTCCTTCAGTAATCATAACTTTTAACAGTGGTCCAGAGAGCAGTAAACTACCTGTTTCCATAACGGCCTGCTGGCCAGTCCCTGAGTAATGTGTGCTGGGGACAGTGGCAGCCTGAGAAAGAGTCTGAGTCTGAACTCAGTCAGGACCTGGAGCTCCTGGTACTAAGCTATTGCTGATAAGACCATATATGTAAGATGTCATATACATTTCTGTCCAAATTATGGACCTAAAGCTGTCAGGCTCACATTGTTCTTCCAGGCTGTGGTGTGGGTCACTATACAGCCCTAGGGTTTCTCCCAACAGGTATTCAGGAACATATTTGTTCATAAACTTCTCTATTGAGATCTTAACCGAAACTTACTGACTTTTCCTGAAAAATGATTCCCTGAAATTAGAAACCACAAATATTTCCAACAATAGCGTCTCCCTCCCATCAGAAAACCTAAATGGCTGAGCTGTTTTTTCATGGTTAAAAACACGAGTTCTCCCTACCACACTTACTGCTTGAATTACTAAGACAGATGCCTGCTCAACAGTTTGCAAAGATACAACCTGCTAGTTACATGCCATGTTTTTCATTCTGTTAGATTGCTAATCAATTCCACATCTTCCTCTTCACTTTCTGCACAAATTTGCTCTGTGCCCGGTAGAAACTCTTGGCTGGTTGCTGCAGGAGCCTGTGACAGTCTGCACAACTGAAGTATTAAGGTATTGCTTCCAATATGAGTTGTAGTTTGTGATAACTTATTTCTGGCATAAGTAGCAATGGCTGTGGTGCCATGCTTCCTTTTAATGATGTGAACAATCCAGGCCTTGGGCTGAGTTCTAGATAATTTGAAGCAAATTAACTGATAATTAAAATAAACCTCTTCAGATGAAACAACAACAAAAAACGCCTCAGTCTGTTCGTACTCTCTTCAAACTGCCACCAGATGACAGTGTTCTATCAGATTTTGAAACTATGGCCAGTTTTTGTTGCCGCTGAGGACTATGTGATGCTGCATGTTATTCTTTGCTATGCTTGCTTGCATTTGGTAGCAGACATCTTTGTTAAGGTTCTACTCAGATTTGCACTACAACTCCTTTTTATCACACCTCAGTTTATTTTAAAGGAATTATCAGCATAAGACTATTCGAAAAGAAAGCTTGAACAAAACTTGTTGCCTTGAAGCTCCACAGATGTGAAAAATGAATACTCTTTGTGCCCAGCCAAAACTAGCGCAGGTTTTAAAGGCTAGAACTCTGCGGTAATCTGAATGCGTCCTGTATAAAATGTTTTTTCAAGTCTAGAGTCTTAATGCTACATTTCTAAGCCTGAGATCCATAATCTAGATTAGTTCACTAAATATGATCCCATGTTGCTGTTTTATCCAGAAATTCAACGTAATAGCTGTCCAAATAATTACAGCAGTACAAATACTGCTGGTATCAATCTTGATAGCAGGATCTCTTGAAGATGGTTGTCATAGGAAGAAAAATTGATGCCTCTAAAGGCTTTTGAAGTTATTGAGAAATCCAGCAGGAGATACCCAAGTGACTTGCAGGTGCATGTGGTGGTCCTGCCCTATAGAAGGGGAGATCTCAGCCTTCTGAATGGTATTAGCACAAATATTTATACACACATGTATTAATTGAAATCGTCAATTAACAGACAGCAAAATATTTATACCAAGTTAGGAAACAGTGCAGGTGCTGCAGGTTTTGTGTTGGGGCAGGAGCATGGATTAGACCAGAAGACCAGAGTTTGTCTCTCATGAGCTTGTAGTCCGTGAAGTATCAAAGGCGGTCCATGAAAGTACTGCCATTAATTGAATGCTTCATTCATAGTCAGCCGCTACGGAAATGCAGATTTTGCTGTGTTAAAATATCTGTGTTAACAATACTTGTAATCCTCTAGGAATGCAAATGTGACTCTAAGATAACTTGTTAGTGTTATATGTGCGATTTTCTCTCTTGTGGGATGTTAAGCAACAATGCGTTCCAATCAATTTACCAATTAATAAAATCAATCAATTTATGTTCCTCCCCAATTGAAAGGTCAGTCAACTCCCTTGAAATTGAGCAGTATCTTAGATGACCTCTAGAATTTTCTTTCATCTTTCTTTTTATTGCTATTAAGATACTTGATTGAGCAGCAAACAAGTATGAAGTAAAACATTAACAGAAGGATTAGTGGAAAGCCAAGATGTTAGGAATTCAAATTATCTGTACGCATGAATACTTCTACTAACCTGCATTGATGAAACATCATTAATGCTTTTGCTTCCTATGGAGCACACATGGTTTTATTTTTCTGACCACCAGTCTAAAATAACATACTGAAAGCTTACAGGAAGTCTATTATGAAATGGTTAAAACTTCTGAGTCATAAATTCTAGCACAATTCTTTAGCACTGCAAGTGCTATTTACCTTACCTTTCTTTTCTAAAGGGGTAGATTATTAGCTTTAATTTTTAAAATCACTTCCATACTGACCTATCAGCTGATGTCTATGGAAATTTATAGGCAGGTTTGATATATCTGGGTAACAGTAGAATGAAATACTCAGTTCTCTTGGCATCTTCCTTCCTTCCTAGAGACCTAAATTATAGAAGGTTCCTGTTTCAGCTGAAAAGGCATTCAATATTTTTTGAATGTTTTTCAGAGAATCAAATAGCTTGAAGTCAATCATAAATGAGCCAAAAAAGGCTAACATGAAGGCTATGTATAAAGTATAGTTTTATTAATAGAGCTCTCTACCCCTCAGGGTACAAACCATCTAATGATTCCTGCAATATCAATTCACAGTGTCGAGGAAATGTGGTTGGAATAACACTCAGGCATACATGTACTTCTTAATTCTATCTTTAACAACCACCTAAACTGAAAATGATTCAGTCCAGTAAATGAGTCGTGAGCATTAGAAGAGATGAATGACTTTTCCACAACGGAAGTAAACTTTCCAGTGAGGGCATTTCTACTTTTCTGCAAGCACTTTTTCCCTATTATTTTACCTACAGCAAATTCTCCAATGGCAAACTCGTTTACAGATGGTTGAAGCTCTCCAGGGGTAAACCAGCTTGAAGGGCTAAAGGCAAACTCTCTGAGAATAGATGCCTAAAAAATACCAGGAGAGATCGGGGAGGTATGCTTTGTCTCAGCTGGTCAGAGCTGAGTTAGCTAGAGTTATCTTTTGGGTGTGCATGAGGTAGCAGTGGGCATGGTCTCTTGTTACCTTTTTCGTTGCTTTTAATCTGCGGGAAACTGTTTTAAATCACTGCAAAAAGATTTAGCAACATATCTGCAGTCCTCTGCACCCTTTCTTTCCAGCCTTTCTTGTTTGTAGGGTTTCATATTCTGATACCATGCAATGGATAAGAATTCTTTGTTTGGCTGTTTTATTTTCTTACACCTGATGGCGGCTGCTTGTGTCCTATGTTTTTCTTTAACATAATTCTGCTGTTGTTTTGCCCTCTTTAAGCCCTTTTTGCCCTTCAAAACATGACATTGTCCTCACTGTTGCAAAGAGCTTTGATTTGGTACAAGCAAAGACTGGTTGGATGCAATCTGTATCCATCCCAGAAACTTCAGTAACAACACTTGGGGAGCAGTTTTAGACATAAGTGATCCAATTATGAATCATAAAAGTGAAAAATTCTCCTTCTTGGGGGAAGAAGGCAAACAAAGCACACAGTTCTGTTGTCATAAATCAGTTGTTCTGACCTGCCTTCCTGCCTATCTGCTTTGTGTTGCCACTACCATTTGCTGAGATGGAAAGGATGGGAAGCTTTCTCCCCCAGAGAGATAAAGGCCCACAATAATTTATGTTGGGATTTCCATAATTAACTCTCCAGGCTGACAAAAGATAGTTAAAGGCACTAGTTCATGTCTGATTTAGAATAATTAAAACACCTTCCTCACTTTCCAGTCTGTTTTTCTTCATGACCAGTATTTATGTTATACTTCAGCTGAAGGATCTTAAATATCCTTTGCAATGCTTGAACTAATTTTGGTAGGTGTGTGTCCCTCTAGGCACAAAAAACTTCAGTTTCCTGTTTATCCATAGTTCTCACCATTTAGAAGTCAGGATTGAAATTAAAACCTTTATAGGATGACTGGTGACTGCTATCCTGCTGCTGCATAAAGTCAGTCCCCTGGAACATAGCCAGCCAATGTTTTTGGCAGTTTTCCTGGAGCAGAAAGAGGACTTGCTGACCCTGACATCTGGTGCACCTTATGAAATCCAAGCAATTAATCGTGATCCAAGGTAGAATCTCTCTAGACTGGCTAAGAATGTCTGTTTAGCAGAAACCTTGTGGTATTCATTAAGACCCTTCCAGATAATTTCCAGCAGGTAATTCTCCTAGCCTTGAATAGCATTAGGTAATACATTATCCAGAGCACATTCTAACATTCATCTGTTTTTTGGAAGATAAACTAGGGATTATTTACCAGGGGATATGACTGACTGAAAACAAGACTGAGGATAGAAAACAATCTTTGTGCTATTGTCTGAGATGCCTTTAAGGTTAAAAGTGTTGAAGAACAGGATGGATCTTATTAGGTTGCCCTGCAACATAAACAGGTCTTGCCCCTTACTGTTAGCCAGTCCTGCTGGGTCACTGTAATACTGTCACAAGTCTGCTGGGAGTGGGCCACAGACATCTTTTTAGCAAAGTTATTTCTTAAACTCTGGAGGTATCAGGTTTTGTTCTTGCTACAGGTGAGCAAACAAGAGCAACTGCAAATTTTATGTCCTTGAGTGTGAATCTGCTCCTCTAATGGAGGAAGGGGAACAAGCTGTTCAGATAGATGTACAAAGCCCCAACAAACCACTTGGCTTAAGTGGACATAGCATATTTTGGGTCACTCACTGCTTTTGGTTTGCATTGTTGGAGTTGCACAGAAGAGACAAATGCTAATAGACTCTTGTTTCCACACAGTGAAAATCATGACCTGGATTCACTGGCAGGAACTTGCTAATACCCACAACTCTGCTTACTTTGGTACCCAGCAAGGCAGGTATCCTTCCCACATACCATGGTATTCAGCAATATACGATTTTCCTGATAAATCTTTTTCCTGACAAATGTTAGTTCTACCATAACCGCAGCATTAAGATATGTCTACCATATTGCCTATAAATAAACAGGAACCCACAGGGGAAATCTGTCCTCAGCGTAAGCAGATGTAATCCAGGCAAAGTTAAAGGTGTTTATCTTATTTACATCACAATTGAATTATACCACACCAGGGACAGACCCACTGCAAAGGGTATGTCGCATAACGAGGCTGAACATTATAAACATGTAATATCATTTTAATTACCTTTTAATGGGACGCTTTTTGCATTTTTTGTTGTTGCTTGGCCAGTGTCTGCTGGAATTTACTAAAAGGCATAACTTGTTGACTTTATCTCTGGCCATAGAAGACTTTTGATTCTAAACTCCCAGATGGTGGTTCCCTAATGCCCAGATGGTATAAATATAGGCTTTAAAATAATATCTAGGCCCTTAAAAAGTGGGCTCAGGGCTAAGTGGAGTTGATTATTCCATAGTTTGTGCTTCAACTAACTGTCAATACCCAACAAATAAGCAAATCTTACTCTGGTAAGGTTTGGAGATCTTGCAGTGCAGGTGCTTGCTTAACCCAATTGCTATGCTGGGACTCGTGAAATCTCAGTTAATATGTGCAAAAGCAACCCATCATGCAAAGAAAATTCCCAGTTTGTAATCAAGCATGGATTTTCCAGCATCTGAGGCTAAATTGTTCTCAGTAGGATACTAAAGAAAGAAAAAAGTGCTTGGAAAAAGTGTTTAAATTTCCTGTCCACTGTGTCATTTCACAGTCCCAAAGTTAATGGAAGGGATATTTCTTGGCACTGTGGTTTTAGCAGTCAGGTGGGCTTTTAACTCTCATTCTCTCTCAGATAGGGAGCTGATGCTTTAGGGAAGGGGTGTGCATAAAAGCCTGGAACACATTCATATCCCATTCAGCGGAACAAGGGCTAAGGATCCCAACACTTGGGAGAACCTTGCACCATATTTTTGGATAGATAGTTTAGAACAAAACAGTGTCCTTTTTCATCCATGCCCTCTTTACGTGAATGAAAATGATCAGTATTTCCTACTGTCAATTCCAGGTTGTGATGTTCATTTGTTAATCCATTTACAAGTGACTTTGTTGGATGCAATACTAGTTCAGACATACAAGTCCACAGAAGTAGTCAATATTCTTTTGAAAAAGGGAATAAGATAGTTCTTGTTTTCCTGTTTGTATGTAAAGTACTTTGATCACAGCTTGGTGCATGAATTAACGGTTTCTTGTCAGTGGGGTAACTGTTTCCTGTATTTGGGGTAGCCACAGTGACTGGAGGTGACTTTTATAAGTGCCCATGAAGAGTCTATTTTCAAGCCCAAGTGAGGACTGTGATTCTCCCTGAAGGAAGTTGAATTGGAGGGCTGCAAGTTTGGCAGTTAATGCTTTTTCTTTTGAAGAAAAACATTGAGGCTGTGAGTTCAAAATTATCTCTCTGACACCAAGGGCTTCAGGAGGGTGACTCCTGCCTTGCACTGGTACAAGGCAGAGCAGAATCAGGCCTTGTATGCAAAATAAAACGGGATGTTCCCTCCAGTATAACTGCAGGACTCATTATATGTTCTGTATTTAAGTGGTGTTGCAGACATTCATGCGATACAGACAATACATCTTTGTCAAGGCGACAGGTCTCTTTTGGAAGGAAGTTTTCTTCTCCTGCACACTGTGAAGTGCTGCATGCTCTGTATTTAATGTGCACAACACTGTCTGAATTCTTAAGCTTCGTAATTCCCCCTACACCATCTGTACATCTTGTTGGAGGATGGGATGCTGATGAGAACTCTCCTGTGCTTTGCATATGCCAAAATGATGCCTTTAAATCATCACCTCATTACCAAGAAGGTGATTCTTGGTGCTCTGTCCTGTTGCAAGCCTCACATCAGCATTGCTCCTCTTAAAAATCTTGGTTGGGAGCCTGTCAGGCACTCCACAATTGCATATGGGTAGAAAGTTTTCTCTGATTTTAAAAGAATTGTTATGCAAATAAAATACTGTCTTAGGGTAAAAAAAGGCAACCAAAGCCAATATGCATTTGTCATGTGTCTGTGTGTTAAGATAAAGAAAAATAAAAACAATATTAGTTATGGGCAAAATTATGAGCTACCATCAGAAATGGGAGAAATTAAGGAGATTGTTTAAAGGATAAGCCTTTATTTCTACCTCTATTTGACAACAACAATTCTGTTGACTACAGAAAGACAGCTTATGAGTAAGAAAACCAGAATCTATCTTTAATTCTGCCTAAGTATACTTAGCTGTAAGTAGTAACTGCTGAATAATAGAGGAGCAGTTTGCTTCTCTGTTTTGTAAAGGAAGCTCAACAGTGTGAAGCTACCATAGAAAAGGGGAGGGAGAGAAGAATGGGAGCTAGAAAAGCAGACATCTGGCTCTGCAAATAACATTGAGTAGTATAAGACAGAGGCACATGAAGACATGAGCTTATGTAAAGCCGGGCTATAGTTTCCCTATGGTTAGTTTGGTGAATTCAAAGTCACCTTTATCTTGCTACTTGGCAGTCGCGTATATAATGAGGGCCATCTTTCTGGGGGTGTTCAGTCTCACAGTCACTTTTGTCTTTCAGCCTTTCTTTATCAGCAATGTGTTCCTTTTCCTGATAGAAAGGATAACTCTTGGCTATATCTAGGAGAACATCAATCTGTTTGGTTAGGTTTTTTGTTTGTTTGGTTGGTTGGTTTGTTTTTTTTTTTTTTTTTTTTTGTTTTGTTTGTGCTTTATTGTTGTTGGTTTTTGTTTTGTTTTTAATCCATGGAATTTAAAGCATTTTACAGAGCAGGTCGATACTAAGGCAGCAACACAGGCATGTGGATGAGGTGGCTGTGCAGCTGCTAGTGCCTTGAGTGACCAGAGGCAGGCAGGCAATGCACAGGAGCACAGCTGGCTCAGCCTGCTGGCATGTTGCAAGCAGACAAGTGATGTTCAGGGAAGAAAAGTGCTTATGCATGAAGAAGCTAGGCTAAAATACATCTACATTTCCATTTTAGACTTGGAGTATGCAAACTGCATCTCTCCGGAAGATGGGCACCAGTGGAATGGTTCTTGCTCTGCAGCCACTGGTGGCTGTCCTGTCTATGCAGCTGGACTGATAGGTGATCTCTGAGGTGGTCCCCATGTTGAACTGGGGGTTGTATGGATGTTGCATCGTCAACACCAGCTATACTGTTTTACAGACCTGCTTCTGCAGTGCAGCATTTCTTACTCATGTATGCATAATCCTGGTGAAGTCACTGGATGCAAACCTGAAGAAGTGTGTGGGATAAAGGATGCTAGGTCTTAAAGATGAAGAATTTCTTTGTGGTCATTTCCACATTCCCCAGGTAACTTTTGTTGATACAGTGAATTAATCCAAGAACTCAAAGTGGGCTGCATTTCAATAGTTCATTTTTTAAAATGTCTGGGCATTTGCTGAGCTTTAAGAACCCCAGGAATAATTAACTATACTGTTTTAATGTGACCAGATGCCACTTTAAGATGCACTTCCAGGAGAAAGGGAAATCTCAGCAACACTTGCACTTTACTTGGAAGGCCTAGGACTTACACAGAGCCAGTTCTGGGAAGGGTTTGTGTCTTCCTCTTAACCATCCAGCAGCAGCTGAGGGAAAGCTGTCTAGAGCAATATCACGGATTTTTAAGTGAGGTGCTTTCAGTGACTTGCTGCAGCTGCTCTTAAAGATGAGTGGGGAAACCTGCAAATCATCTTAAAGCTTGACTTTGAAAAGAAACCATTCCTAAAGGCTGTAGAATGACCCCCCTGCATATTCTGGATTTGGTGCTGTGCCCTGTGGGTCCTCAGTACAGGTTGCAGCAGATGCATTCTTTGGGGGAAGTCTGGGGGCTGGCAAGAGTTGTCCTATAAAATTTACTTTTTCTGAAGGCATCATCCTGCCAAAAATCCTAGGAAGAAGTAACTTGATTCTGAGCATTCTGTCAGTCACAAAGGAAAAACCCCACTAGATGTCAGAAAAACTGCATGGTTCAGCTGGAGAGGAAGGTCTGTCTGAGTGTTTCTGTTGGCGGTTTTTGCACTTGCATAACACTTTGGACAGGGCCCAAAGAAAACAATTAGACATCTGAGTTTATTTTTGTTTGTGTGAAATAGTAAATATGCTCTTGGGTCAAGCTCTCCTCTCATTTCCCCCAGAAGAAAATGGAAATAAACTTTTTGTCAAGAGTTTTATGCCACCCTGGAACACAGCAATTGCTTTTAGTCTCATCAGCAAATCCCTCTCGTCTAGAGCTTTGTGGTTTTGTATTCTATGGGTAAAGCTGGTCTGAGTTTTAGGCAAGTCTAGTGGAAATTTTGTGCAAGGTGGGTGGTTAATTCTGCTTCTGCAGAAATGTTGTGGTTGGGATGCTTGTGTGCATGCAGTAAACATCAGAGAGGATGTTTCTTGACGTAGGAACAACCTCAGTTCTTAGTTCACTAGGATAAAATTGGTGCAGATTGAAATTCCTTATTGTGAAGAACAATGCCTAAAACCTCCTACAGAATTACAATGAAACATATGCAAACCCACCTAAAACTGTCCCAATCTCTACAACGCAGTTCATCCTTAAGAAGAGAATTTGTCCTTTTTGGCTACTGTTCTGCTGCTTCACTGATGCAGCTGCAGAGTTTGGTCTGTATAGCTGGCTGCAATTCAAAACACAAATGAGTTGTCAGAATTATGTTTGTGCATTGTATATAATGTGAATGGGCAGGTCACTGTTTTGATCATAAATACATATGCCTGGATATTTTATAGACTAAAATCTGCTTTGGAAACAGCACAGAAGTTCACACTCAATGTATTGATTTTATATGCTAATGTGTGCACCTCCCTCTGGGAAGAAAACACATTCCGAGGGAAAAAAGTATATAGCTTGTCAAACATGAGGATTTCTGAAGCAGTTCCATTCTTCTGAACTCTTGCTTCTTGCTAAGGACCTGTGCAGTATTCAGTATTTAAACATCAAACTGTGACCTTTGACAGGAACATTGCCAGAGAGGAATATCAGCCCAGGAAAAAAGAGTCTGAGGATTGAGGCTCTCTAGAGACATGCGATGTACTCAGTGTCTTGAATTTCTACCTAAATGATTATGCTTGCCTAAATGATCATGTTATTTGGGAATTGCTGCATATATGTCTCAGTAGCATTATTAAAAAGTGGAACATGAGTTGAATACTGTCTGCTTTTAAAAAGCAAGTATGTATTTCCTCTATGTATAGGTAATCCCTAATAAAAATGATGTTAACACATGGAAGTCAAATGTAAAGATTTTTAAAACTATTTCAAGCTCCTAAGCATGAAACCATGAGGTTTAGAGTTTTGCAGTTTGTGACAAAATCTGAGATTCCTAAATGCTGTGTGACTCCAGAGCTGGGAAAATCTTTACACCTGGTAGATTTGAGATGTAATTATGAGTCAACAATAACACATACCAGGAGCCTTTGTCCTTCAGTTGGGAGGGTTCAACACAAATTGCCTTCCCCACTCAGAAGCAGGGTAGCTAGCGCCAGGGAGAAGTGTGGAGGTAGAGGAGGCTGTCTTGCACCTCCCTTGCTGTGGCCACCAACTGGTAGGAGGCATATGCATCTCTGACATCTCTGCAGGGACCCTTCTTTCCTCCAGGAGTGTGGCGACAGCTATTGACTGGCTGTAATTTAGCACAGGAGAATGAATGACATCTCAAAATCATTGCCTGTGAGTGGTGATTCTTAGCAGGTCCAAACATCAGGTAGTCACAGATTAAGCCTGCACTGTATTGAAACCTTCTTGGAGTTAATTCCTCAGTGGCTCTTCCTTGGGTTTTCTTTTCATCAGTGAAGAGCTGAGGTCAGGGCCCAGCCAACCACAGGGTAGTCTCACATTTAATCTCTCCATGAAAGCTCTGTGCGTGAGGCACCGTGTGGTATTTACACTGAAATATTGACTCGGACGGTGATGTTTGTAGCTTTAGGGCAGAAGAATTGTCTGTAAGCTTCTGTCCCCTTTTTTGAGATTTTGTTCTTGTACACTCTGCTGCCCAGTGTTTCATGCACAAAAAGTGGGGAAACACAGCTTTTTCCTATTATGCATGTACTTGCAGTGCACAGCTTTTGAATAACTAGAAGTGGCAGCCAGATAGTTACCTCTACTACTGCACAGAGGTGAAAGACATTATTAACGTGTGCATCAGACGCAAGTGAAACTGCAGTCACCTGGTGCCAGGGTTGCGAAAGTTACGCGTTCTTAAAAATAGAACCCAGTTCTGACTGTTTGAAGAACAGAAATTCAGGTATAGATGGATACATTGCTAAGTGTACGGACTGCTGAAAACTCTCAAGCTGTAAACAAGTTTTGGTTGGAGTGAGGTTTTTGGTACAGTACGTTTGCTGTCTGAGTGGTAATTATATATGGTAATAATACAGTGCAGAAACTGCAGTTCTATGACTCCTGTGATTTCCAGATAGACTGAGTCTTTTCTGCCAGAAGTTGCTATATGAAAAGAGACTTAGCTGATGGCTGCATCAAAAGGAGTGTGACCAGCAGGTCAAGGGAGGTGATCCTGCCCCTCTGCTCTGCTCTCGTGAGACCTCACTTGGAGTACTGTGTGCAGTTCTGGTGTCCTCAACATAAAAAGGACATGGAACTGTTGGAACAAGTGCAGAGGAGGGTCACGAGGATGATCAGGGGACTGGAGCACCGCCTGTACGAAGACAGGCTCAGAAGGTTGGGGCTGTTCAGCCTGGAGAAGAAAAGGCTGCATGGAGACCTCATAGCAGCCCTCCAGTGTCAGAAGGGGGCCTATAGGGATGCTGGGGAGGGACTCTTCATGAGGGACTGTAGTGACAGGACAAGGGGCAACAGGTTCAAACTTAAACAAGGGAAGTTTAGATTGGATCTGAGGAAGAAATTCTTTACTGCAAGGGTGGTGAGGCACTGGAATGGGCTGCCCAAGGAAGTTGTGAATGCTTCATCCCTGCCGGCGTTCAAGGCCCGGTAGGAACCCAGACTGTTGATTTTGGAGTTCCTTTTCAGTAAACCTTGATGTTTTTTTCTTGGGAGAATTTAATGTGAAGACAGTGCTCTGAAACTTTCATTAGGATCTAGATCCAGGTAGCAGATAACTAGGAGGCCTTGTGAAAACCATCTTGTAGAAACCAAACAGTGTCTTTCTAGTGTGTGGATGTGTGAATACTTGCATATAGATGCATGTAGATGTTCATATTTTTTATTTGTATATAAAATCTCTAGTTTCTGTAGGTTAGCGCTTAACTGCAAAACTGATCTGGCCAAACCAGAAATGAGCAGTTCGTGTACTGCTACCCATAAAAAAGCTTTAGAAGTCAGAAGAAGCTTTTGGGTGATGTTTTTACTTATTAAGATGGTCTACTGGAGCTCAGATTGTCTTTTCGTCAATTCTCCAGGATACAGGGCAGGACCTTGAAAAGGTTAGGAGTATTGGGCAGGTTAATAAATGGTTAGAAGGGTGGTGCTGTAGTCAGGGGTTTGGGTACCTTGACCATGGGACTCAATATAGTAGGCCAGGTCTACTGGGGGCTGGTGGAGCTGGTCTGACAAAGAAGGGGAAGAGTAGATTTGGTAGGAGGCTTGCCAGACTGGTCAAGGATGCTTTAAACTAGATGTGTTGGGGGAGGGGGGCAGCATTCCATCCCAACACACCCAGTCGGTTGGTAGCACCTATAGTAAATGTTCGGAGCAATGTAGGGATATTCCAGCTGCTCCAGCCAATGAGCCGGCTTCAATTGGATCTCGGCTCAAATACCTCTACACAAATGCCCGTAGTATGGGGAACAAACAAGAGGAATTAGAGATGTGTGCACATCTACGGGGGTATGATATCATAGGCATCACAGAAACATGGTGGGATGGCTCCTATGACTGGTGTGTTAGAATGGAAGGTTACTGGCTCTTTAGGAAAGACAGGCTCGGCAGATGGGGAGGGGGAGTTGCTATTTATGTTAGGTATAGGCTGGAGAGTATGGAACTCTGTCTGGGGACAGGTGAGCAGTCAACAGAGAGTTTGTGGGTCAGGGTTAAAGGGAGAACAGCGATGGGTGACATTATTGTGGGGATCTGTTACAGACTGCCTGACCAAGGGGACTTGCTGGACGAAGCGCTCCATAGGCAGACAGGAGCAGCCTCATGCTTGCAGGCCCTTGTTCTCATAGGAGACTTCAACCACCCTGATATCTGTTGGAGGGATGGTACGGCCCGGCACAAGCAATCCAGAAGGTTCCTCGATTGTGTGGAAGACAACTTCCTTCTGCAAGTAATAGAGGAGCCGACAAGGAGAGGTGCCATGCTTGACCTCGTCCTCACCAACAGGGAAGGGCTGTTTGGGAATGTAACGCTCCAGGGCAGCCTTGATTGCAGCGATCATGAGATGGTTGAGTTTGAGATCCTCAGGACAGTGAGAAGAGCATGCAGCAAGCTCACTGCCCTGGACTTCAAGAGAGCAGACTTTGGCCTCTTCAGGAACCTGCTCAGTAAGGTTCCATGGGATACAGCCCTAGAGGGCAGGGGGGCCCAAGACTGTTGGTTGATATTCAAGGCTCACCTGCTGCAAGCTCAGGAGCGATGCATCCCAACTAGAAGGAAGTTCAGCAGGAGGGCCAGGAGACCTCCTTGGATGGATAAGGAGCTGCTGAGCAAAATTCGAAGGAAAAAAGAGGCTTATAAAAGGTGGAAGCAAGGACAGGCGGCCTGGGAAGAATACAGGGATGTTGTCCAGGAAGCTAGGGACCAGGTTAGGAAAGATAAGGCCCACTTAGAATTAAACTTGGCTAGGGATGTTAAGGATAACAGGAAGGGATTTTATAGGTACATTGCCAATAAGAGACAGGTTAGGGACACCGTGGGCCCTCTCCAGAAGCTATCGGGAGAACTGGCTACCCTGGATTTGGAGAAGGCTGAGGTTCTTAATGACTTCTTTGCCTCAGTCTTCATCGGCAAATGCTCTGACCACACCACCCAAGTCTTGGAAGGCAGACGCGGGGACGGTGAGGGTGGGGACCCTGGGCCCACTGTGGGAGAGGGTCTTGTTCGGGACCACCTTAGGAACCAGAATGTATACAAGTCAATGGGACCGGATGAAATCCATCCACGGGTCCTGAAGGAGCTGGCAAATGAAGTTGCTAAGCCACTGTCCATCATATTTGAAAAATCATGGCAGTCAGGTGAAGCTCCCGATGACTGGAAAAAGGGAAATATAACCCCCATTTTTAAGAAGGGAAAAATGGATGACCCAGGGAATTACAGACCAGTCAGTCTCACCTCTGCGCCTGGCAAAATCTTGGAGCGGATTCTCCTGGAAGGCATGCTAAGGCACATGAAAACCAACAAGGTGCTTGGTGACAGCCAGCATGGCTTCACTAAGGGGAAATCCTGCCTGACCAATCTGGTGACCTTCTATGAAGGGGCTACGGAACTGATGGACAGGGGCAGAGCAGTTGATGTCATCTACCTGGACTTGTGTAAAGCTTTGACACTGTCTCACATGACATCCTTCTCTCTAAGTTGGAGAGACATCAATTTGATAGGTGGACCACTCGGTGGATAAAGAACTGGCTGGATGGCCGCACGCAAAGAGTAGTGCTCAGTGGCTCAATGTCCAGCTGGAGACCAGTAACGAGTGGTGTCCCTCAGGGATCAGTGTTGGGACCGGTCTTGTTCAACATCTTTGTGGGTGACATGGAGAGTGGGATTGAGTGCGCCCTCAGCAAGTTTGCCGATGACACCGAGCTGTGTGGTTCGGTTGATATGTTGGAGGGAAGGAATGCCATCCAGAGGGACCTTGACACACTTGTGAGGTGGGCTGGTGCCAACCTGATGAAGTTCAACCATGCCAAGTGCAAAGTCCTACACCTGGGTCGGAGGAATCCCAGGCACAGCTACAGGTTGGACAGAGAAGAGATTCAGAGCAGCCCTGCGGAGAAGGACTTGGGGGTGTGGGTTGATGAAAAAATGAACATGAGCCGGCAGTGTGCGCTTGCAGCCCAGAAGGCCAACCGTATCCTGGGCTGCATCAAAAGGAGTGTGACCAGCAGGTGGAGGGAGGTGCTCCTGCCCCTTTACTCTGCTCTCGTGAGACCTCACTTGGAGTATTGTGTGCAGTTCTGGTGTCCTCAACATAAAAAGGACATGGAAGTGTTAGAACAAGTGCAGAGGAGGGCCACGAAGATGGTCAGGGGACTGGAGCACCTCCCATACGAAGAAAGGCTGAGAAAATTGGGGCTGTTCAGCCTGGAGAAGAGAAGGCTGCGTGGAGACCTCATAGCAGCCTTCCAATACCTGAAGGGGGCCTATAGGGATGCTGGGGAGGGACTCTTCATTAGGGACTGTGGTGAGAGGACAAGGGGCAATGGGTTTAAACTTAAACAGGGGAGATTTAGATTGGATTTGAGGAAGAAATTCTTTACTGTGAGGGTGGTGGGGCCCTGGAATGGGTTGCCCAGGGAAGTTGTGAATGCTTCATCCCTGGCGGCGTTCAAGGTGGGGTTGGACATAGCCTTGGATGGCATGGTTTAGTGTGAGGTGTCCCTGCTCATGGCAGGGGGGCTGGAACTCGATGATCTTGAGGTCCTTTCCAACCCTTACTATTCTATGATTCTATGATCTATGAAGAACATGCTCTAACTCCTAAGTTACAAACTGGATTAGTCATGATTTGTTGTCTTAACGACAGCATGAATGAAAAACAGTGAAATGTATTTTGAGTCCTTAAGTCACCGGAATGGAATTTGAATGTGTTGAATGAGCCCTACGACTTAAAAGATATCGTTAAAAGGGTGATATTTTTCAAGATGACACACACATTTTACTTATTGTTCATCTTTTTCAAAGCCTTCTCAAAGATGCCAAAGACCCATAGGTGGAAGATAACAACAACAATTTGTGATTTTCAGGAAAAACTTACTGGAATAAGTCTGCCTTAATCTAAAAATCAGAGATGGCTGTGATCTCCTGCATCATGTTTAGGAAGAGTTTAAGACTCAGTAGTTGGAAAACTATACCTGAATCCCATGAACCTACTTTCATGAGAGCCAGCTCCTTCAGGACTAAAAACCCGAGTCCCCTAAAACTTTATGTACCCTAATATGTGCTCATGATGGAAGTGCTTCTGTGGGAACGAATAAATTCTTAATTACACTCATAATATGTCATACGATACGATGTGCTGCTCAGAGACCTGTACATGTCTTGTTTAGCACTAAACTTAGTCTTCTGCATCTTCAGATGCTGTAGATGTACAATAGCCAGCGGCTGAACGCAGATTCCTTGTTGCTCTTAGTCTTCCCAAGTGTAAATATGAAAAATGATGAATAGTGCAAAGCCCTGAGATCCATGCCCCAACTTCCTCTGAAGATGCTAATTAAAGAGACATCAGATTTAAAAAAGGCATGCAAAATCAGTCCAGGAAAAAAATGTTGCCAGTAGCTGCTCCTGTGTTGAAATTCTAGACAGTCCCTGGAGATAGTGGAGAAAAGAATTCTGCTGTGACTGCAAAAGCAACAGTAACTGACTAAAACCAAAAGTCTGCCTCGAATGTGAATGTCACTTTCTTTCTGCAGATTGTTTTGTCTCTGAGTCAGAATTCTAAATTTCCCCTTTGTGTATTGAAGAGCACTTTTCAATCTATCTTGGCAGATACACAAAATGTATCCACATGACATAGTTCAACATATAAAATTTAGTTATACCTTGTAATATTTGTACTTGTAAATTCCATTATGCAGAACATGCCCTGAGCAACGTACCCATTGTATTTAATTATGTCAGCTATTATTAAATTGTGGAATGGAAAAGGCATGCATAAAGATTTCATGCATGCCATCCAGGAGACAAAGTGATGGCAAAGCTGCAAATGTTGTCCCTGCAATATCTTTACATTATATTGGGATCTAATGGGGTTAATAATTCCTGATAATGTTCAAAATGTTCTTTCCTCAGACCTTACGATGTTACAGCTGCAGGGAGGAGCAGGCAAACCTCTTCTGGGTGAAGGCAACCTTAAAGAATTAAAGTCAACACACGCTTGCACATTCTGCGTGTGCTAAGAGGACTTTGTGTAAATATCTCAGTTGTGACCTGAATCCCTATCTAGACAGTAAATCAGCCACTACTTTTAAGAATAGGGCGGAAAAAAAATGTAAAAATATATATTTATATATATCATTGTGGCTGAATCATAGAATCATAGAATAGTTAGGGTTGGAAAGGACCTCAAGATCATCGAGTTCCAACCCCCCTGCCATGGGCAGGGACACCTCCCACTAAACCATGCCATCCAAGGCTATGTCCAACCCCACCTTGAATGAATAGAGAAGATGCAGGCTTGGAAATATGATTGCATCAAAGAACTGGTCAGATCTATCTCTATTGCATTTCCTGAAGAGGCTGAACTACATGTTTTCTTGAGTACCTCTATCTCTTCATGGGTGCTCTCAGACACCATGGCTGGAAAGAGATGTGTTAGGCAACAATTCTAGCCTGCCAGAGGAATGAATGGAAAGTTTCCTGCTACTGTAAGTAGACAGGGTTTGATGCCTTCCTGCTGTATTTTTGCAGATACAATCATGTCTATTGTCAACCTTGACATAAGGCTGTTCTTGGCAGCTACTTCTGTTGATTGCCAGATGCATTAAGATTTAGTTTATGTGGCTATTGCAACACACTGAGATTGTCTGAATTGAAAGGTAAATGCGACTCTTCCTGCTGGTTCAGAGGACACCTCCTGCTAACAGGCTGGAACGCTTCTTCAGAACTTGCTAGAGTTGAGTGTCCAAAAGCATTAATTTGCTTCTTTCAGCATGAAACTAACTCTGCGCTGAAGTTAATTTCAGGTTGAAACAAAGTTCATGCTGAAAAACCCAAAACGAGCCAACCAAACACAACAGAAAAACAGTGGGGCAGACTTAGGAAAAAAAAAAGGGGGACGGAAGGGGGGAAGATTTATAAGGTATGTACCTGAACCCAATAAAGAAATAGATGAAAACTAAGGTATAAAGAAAGGTAGATGCAAGTAGGAATTCAGCAGATTGCTAACTTCTAAAAAGCACAGGAATCATCTGGGATGCAAAGCAAAACATCATAATAAAGAACAAATTATTATAAACACTATGTTTCTTCCCCTCTTTGCCAGGATAAGTAAACATGAACAGATATCCCAACTTGTTCCCTCCATATGTTTTCACAAGTGTGTTTTGTTTGATATGGAAGAGATGCTTTTCCATGATGTGATTTTTGTATTACTGTATGTGACTTTAATCGAAGATCTGATTATTTCTGGGAAAAAAAAAGAAAAAAGATTAATCTAGTCAACTATGTCCTTTGTGCAAACAGAGAGGGCAGTGTTGTTGGGTTCTCCTATTACTCTCGTAAAGGTTTTTGCTAACTCTGAGGTCCACACCTTTCCTCTGACACCTCTTGGATTCATCCTGATGTTTGTTCATCCTTTTAAAGGGTAGAAGTGGTCTTTTGGCTCACATGAAAGCTTGTTCTATGTAGATCACATCTTTCTGCCAGGTCTGTTTAGCTCATTGTAATAATAAACCACAAACGGGTTCCAAAAAATAAAAACTGCCTCTGCATTTCAATTTGTTTTCTTTTAGCATAACTTCAGAGATCAGAATGTAAGATGAAACACCAATCTGCTTTTTTTGGCCTGTATCCTTGCTGTATTATGACAAGTGAATTATTGCAGGCTTTGTAGGAATACATTATAGGGTATATTATAACCCTGAGAGTCTGTAGGGATCTGGAGTAAGAAAGAGATTTAGCTATTTAGTCTGAGTCGTGTTGAGACACACTCCTTGTGGTGTGGGATGTCTTCTATGGGTAAGTGCAGGGACCTCAGTGGCATACGAGCTTCTTCCTGGCTTCATGCTGCTTACTTGATACATTAGGATCATGGTAATGAAACCTCTCATCCAAGCCCTGGTGTCACCAGCTGCTCTGCCATGGTTAACAGTCACCTCCCGAACCAGTGTCCGCTGAATGTCTGTATCCTGGTCGCTGTGGCTGCTAGTGCCCTGGGGGAGGGAACCTCCCTGTCCCCATATGGAGGGGTATCTGTGGTTTTGGGTGCAGGTACAGCAGAAGCCCATGGCAGGGAGATGTATACTTACCCCACCATTGTAACACCAGTTATTTCACTGTGATTTGTGGTAGGCTGGCAGCACCGTTATCCAGGCTGCTCATTATTTCCCACCATAAAACTCAGGGGTTTGTTTTCCACAGCTCTTCCAAAACTTCACTTAGGCTAATTTTCCATGCCTTGGGCAGGTTTTTGTTTCTGAAAATATCAGTCAAAGTAGTTCTGCTGTTTATGAGAACAAGGCAAAGGAGTAAACAATGCATTCGTTTCCAAGGCTAAAAAAGGTTGGGTGACCTTTTCTTTGGGAAGTTCGAGTGCCTTGGAGCTTTGCAGTAGGGGCTCTCCGTTTGGCACAAGAGCTAACTTTGTCAGGCGTGTGTTTTTTGGTCCTTCAGGGAAAATCTACTCATGCTTTGCCAAGGTATAAACAGTTGAAAATTTGCAATTTATTCATACTGAGAAGAAACTTGTTAAAATTTAGCAATGAAAATCCCTGTGGTGTGTTGGAGCTTCCACAGCTTTATGTGCTGGACAGACCTGGCATGATCCAGGCTCAGGCTACAGAGATGGTGCCAGAAGGACTTTGTGATGGCTGCTTCCTACTGCTTGATCTGTACTGTGGTCAGAGGTGATGTAGATCTCTCTATCTTGCGTCTCCTCTGTCCTTTGCACCAGACAGTCTGGAAAGGAACAGACAGTGTAGGCAGAGAGCCTGTGCAGTTGGGTCAGGAGGCTGACCTGCTAGGGTGTAGGGCAAGAAAGGGACTTGCTGGACGTGGGAATTGGGATGAAATGTTGGAGAAGCCAGGATACAGAGGAGGTGCAGGTCTTGAAGTCAACTGCTAAGGCACATATCTGGGAGATGTATATTTTTGCTACCATGCAGATATATTTCTTCAGCAGAATAAATTGTGCTCATTTATACTCCTTCCAGAAGCACCAGCATGTTCCTGTTTGATGTCAGGTTGAAAAGCGATATCTAGATGATTATTTTTATCCTAATACTAGTGGTGTTCTGTAAGTATTCACAAAGGTAGATAGTCAGGGCTTTTTTAATTGCTGCCTCTGTCATTAACATACCTACGACAGAGACAACAGTTTCTTTCTTGTTTTGGACCCTTTGGACCCAGTGGAAGATTACATTCACACATGGCTTGGCTTATAATTAACCACAGATAATTATCATATTTACTGTTACAAGAGCATTGCCAAAGAGCAAGGTTATTAAGCAGAGTACACAGGATTTGTATGTGGTTTTCACAGGCACGCGTTGCAGGCTTCGGAGAATGGACAAGATGTTGCATGTGTTTTGTGAATTCTTTTGTGAATTTATAACAATGTGGATTCTCCTCCTGCCCCCATGTTTACTCAGGGCACTTGCGCACTGATGTATTTTGTGTAGGTGTTGCAAGCTCAGACTCTACTCAGTTTTCTGTTTCACAGGCCTGTGCTAGCAACCTGCTGGACATTGTTTTTTGGAAGGATGTCTCCCCTCTGGTCTTTTCTTCTTTGCCATTGTTTTACAGTTCCCAGTGTCTGTTTCTCAGCCTTCTCTTGGCTGCCAGCAGCCCACAGTGCCAGGTCTGGGTATTGCTCTGCTGGTTCTGCCAGGCTCCCGTGGGTCTGGACAGGGTTCTGTTGAGGGAAGCATTGACCAGTTGCTGGGGGGCAGGACCTGACCCCAGCATCAAGTGCTGGTGTCAGCAGCATGGGAGAAAGCTGTCTGTGGACAAAAAAAGGTGGCACATTGCTTGAAAGTCCATGAGGCCTTGTTCAGTCAAAACAGAGCCACTGCCAAACTGCTAATTGCAGCTCTATTTTCCCCTACTGCTTTCACAGGTTAAAAATGGCAATTCATCCCTTTGCAGAGCCCCTTGCCTCCCCATAGCTCTGGGGGGACCCTAACCCGCTACCACCTCCTGCAGTGCACGGGTAGCTGGGTAGCTGTCTGACAGTTTTCAGCATCACTTTCTAAGACATTTTTCTTTTTTCCAAACTCTTTCCTTACACTGGCGTGGCATATGGTTTTGCTTTAAGAGTAAAATGGTTTTCCATAAGCAGCTGGTGAGGTCCCTGCACACATGTTGCTCCAAAACACAGAACCCTGGAAGACATCAATTCCCAGTAGAAAGGTTACTTACATACAGCTGCAGAGAACTGCTTTAAGGTTCTGGAAAGTAATATTGTAGTCAGCTGACATAATTTAGTCACTTTGATTAGTTTCTTGTGCCTGATGGCCGAATGTCCCGAATAATGACAAACGAGGCTCCTTCGAAGATCACATCTATATGCACTTAAGTAACAACCAGAAAATAAATCATCATTTGTTTCAGAACTAAACCCAGGCAAAATGGCTCCAGGATATAACTGGATTAGCTGGACAACATTTAAAACAAACACGATTACAAAATACATGTATTGTAGCCAAAAGTATTGTTTGAAAAGAGGGCTTTCTTACACTTTCCATTCTTAAATAAGGTGGAGAAAATGTTCTTTCTGAAAAGGAAACAAGGGAATTAAAGAAACAAAGGCTAGCTTAAGAAATAAAACCACATCCATTCACTCACAAGTTTTCCCTTCTGAATGCATGGGGAAGAATGGGCAGGTTGTAAAGTCAGAAGAAAAGAATGTGTTTCTTCCTGAGAATTTGGATTTGGGTAATTTGATCCAACTTCTGTGTCTGTAGAGAGAAACTTGCTCTTTCCTTTAGCAGCTCTATTGCTGTCACTTGCAACCTACCCTCCTGTAGGGTCCATCAGCCCGGGCAGCACTAAGCTTGAGCAGCAATGGCTAGAGAGGCAGCACTGGCTCTGCACTGGCTTTTGGCAAGGGGCATCTCAGGAGCACACTGTGGGATCTTTTCTGTAAGGGAATGTCTGAACTGGCTGTTTTAGAAATCTCTATTTTTGCTTCTTCCCCTGCATTAAATAGAGCCATTCATGACAGTCTGCTCACATGCTGCGTCTTTCCTGTCGCTGTTGTATTTTTAAGTGTCTTCTTGGACCAGCCAGCACTCTTCCTTTTGAAGTGTAAGACTCTTGGTTTTCCTGTACGGTTTCTTGTGGTTTTTAATGTTAGCACTCCCAGTATATGGCTGTGTCCCTAAGTAGAGGGATAAGAAAAAAGAAAAAAAGAAGAGCTCTGAGGGTGGCAGTTGTACCTGAGAGAGCACCCCAAAGGGCAGGAGGTCACTAGGGGTGCACACGCTTCCTGCCTGCAAGGTCAATGTACCTTGTAATAACCTGAACTTCTACACTTGTGAAGTAGCTCAGGCCACCAGACAACAGCCACAGCACCTGTGAGGAGGCTTCATGACAGCATGACTTGCTCCCTTCCTTTATCCTCACTCTGGGATGCAGGAGAGTGCAGGAGGTACGTGGCTGTGCTTTTGTGGTGGGTCATGTCAGTAGTGTTGCAGCTGCACTGGGCCATTAGGAAGCCTCAGCACAGCCATACGGGGTTTCCTCACTTTTCTTTCCTAGGCTACACTGGATGGAGAGAAGTTGTCAGTCATAAGTTAATGATTTTGGATTTCTGTCCTACTCTCCCCAGGGTCTTCTCAGCTTGGCAAGCTACTATCCAAGCAACAGCAAAGCTTTGCCTACTTATTTTCATCATGGGTTTTTCCACCTACTTTTTTCATCATGTTGCTGCTGGTGAGAAGGCTGAGAGCTGCCCTAGCTCATATCAAAACTACAGTGGGAAGATAATTTCAGACTGTGGCTAAATTTCAACCTGGTGGACAGCTCACCCAACAGGGAGAGCTCATAAAAGATGGCTGGTACCATTGGTATAGTACCTTGTGCTTGAAGCTAAAGGTGTTGCTCAAGAGACCATGCACATTAATAGAGACGAGTGTCTGGGAGTCTCTATAAAGGTGTCATTATGATTTTTTTTTTTTTATTGTGGTAAGGCTGGTTTGAATTTTAAGAAGGTGCTAGGAGAAAACAGGTTAGTATTTGTTCTGAGCTTTCCACTGCTGAGCTTTATTTCCTTTAAAGCTCTCTTGTGAGATAAATTGAATGTTGTTTGGTTTTACCTGAAGATAATATAGAAGTATTAGTAAAGGCTTTATTGGTATTTTGGTATTAGCAATTTTGTATTAAACTGTATGGGAACATTTTCCTTTGAATGCTGAAGATTCATGTACTTACCTTTATCATGTCTGCATGTTGGATAGTGATTTTTGCCATGGACCCATAGAGCATGTCAACAGCCCAATGATACATTTCAGAAAACCCAATTTTCTGCCTTTATTTTTAACAAGAATATAGATCTGCTCAGCTCATGTTATTTCATAAAGCCTTCATTCTCCTGAAATGCCTAACTGCATTGTTGAAAATTGTGGAGGAAACAGCTAGCAGTTTTGCACTTTAAAGTATTGAATTATGCTAATCCAATGTCAGTTTGTCTTAAAGTAAGGATGAATCACAACAGATTTTCTATGGAATAGCAGACCCTGATTAATTCTAGAGCAATATTTCTGTTCAATGGTATTAAACTTGGGTCCTTAAAGCCTCCTCTTGTCAAAAACATAGAGTTATGTAAAGTAAAATAGCAGGAAAAATGTACCACAATTTCTCAAAGTGAAAAACTCCAGAGAATGGCTCGATGGCTTTTCAAACCTCCATAGGAAAACCAGCCAGCCACCCTGGACTGAATACTCATGTATTAAACTTATAAATGGGGTTGCAAGGTGACAAAATCTGCAGGATGAATTTTAGACAGGAAGCTGAAACTGCCTGCATCTGAAGTGCTAAAATGTGACGATGATTGCATGTATTTTTAAAGCAGGTGTGAAAAATCACAGCTATCTGCTTTCAATAAAGAAAGGGCAGGAAATTCACAATAAAACAATAAACCCATAAACCTTAAAATACACACATGCAACAGGTGCTGAGATGTACAACAATATTAGAATGTAATAAAATGATTATCTGTTGTCCAAAAGGAACCACAGCAGGGATAAGGCATTTGGCTACATTCTGCCCTTGACATGAATTAGTTCAAATATCCAAAGCTTACATGTGTTAGAGAGGGAATTTCTTTGGAAATGAGAATGGAAAATATGTTCTGGTTCAAATCACCTGCTTTAATCTATTGAGAGGTCTCTTGCTTTGGTACTTCTTAGCAATTTTTTCCTAACAGATGATTCACCTGAAATGTGGATTTTTGACCCTTTCATTCCCAAAATTTCTGTGACTGTGATTAGCTCCCAGAGATGCTGGTGAAGTGAGGACCGTATGCATCTTGCTCAGCATACAAAGCAATGAAAGCAAACAGGCTTTGGTTTTCTTGTATGTGTGAGCTCTGTCCTTCTGCCCTGTTGGAGCCGGTCTGCATTCCCAGCATCAGCTCCAACTGAGAACAGAGCTCGGCATGTCTTGTGGCCTCCTTTTCTGAGACAGAGCATGAGTGGTGTAAGAGCAAAAAGGAGGCCCGCCCAGTGAGTATACAGGTCAGTGAGCATCCAGCTGCTGAGAGCTGGACTTGGGGGGTGGAGATCTGAATCCATGCTTGGTGTGCTCTCTGAATTTGTTGTATTACACAGCTGAAGGGGATATATTAGATATGGACACTGAGTAATGTGCAAGGAAGCCTGGAAGAAGAAAATATATTGCAGTCTTTTCCTAACCAGGCTGATTGATTAGCACATAAGAACTGTTTAAAGTGTGACCAGAGTCTTGAAACTGTCCTTAATGCTTTAATCTACATGGGACCAACAGAGCAAGTGCTCTGTTCAAGCCCTCATTTTTTGGGCTGACTATGAAAATCAATGTAAATATCTTTAGAAATAATGTTGGTCTCACTCGATGCTTTGCAAAGAGGTTAACGATGAAAGAGGTGCTAATCACCTGTTTTCTGCACACAGTGTGATATTCATATAGTGGTCAATCCACTGTTCACTAGGGTCTATAGAAGAGCTGTGTTAGTGGACCCTAACTCCTCAGTTAGGAGGTTTGAAATGATTACAGAGAAAAAAGATTTTGACTTAACACAAAATATTTGCAAGGAATATAAAGTAAATTCAGAGATGAGGGATGACATGTTCTGTCTTTTCAAGATCCTTTTTTTTTTTTTTTTTAACTGAAAGATTAAGTTAAGTCTTGCAAAAAAAAATTGGTTTAAATTTTAAATGTTTTTCCTCTCTTTATCTGAATTGCCTACTCATGATCAGCTGTATAATTTCAAGATGGAGGCAGTGCAAAAGTGTGCACACAAGTACTTCATTATGCACCCTATATGTGAATGAATCTTCTCCAACTCATTTGTCTCTCTCCTTGTATCCTTGTTTTCCCCTGACCTGAGTGAACAAGGCTTTCAGATCCCTTTAGGCTATATTATTGCAGTGGCATGCGGCTAAAGTAGCTTATGCAGGCACAGCTACAAAAGCTGTTGTGCCTTCTCACAGTTTTTGGTGTGATGCTATGCTCATCTGAGCACTAGTACTATGATAAAACAGCATATACACTGGAAACTTTTGCTAGCATAATTATGCAAGGCAACAAGACCTCTCTGGTGCACACTGTAAATAAGACCCAACAAGTATTCTATATTATAAACAGATTGAGGACCACCACAGGCTTTCCTCTCCCCTGTGGATTTGTTCATTGTTTCTGTTACAATTGCCAAACCACTGGCTGTAAAACTTCCTTGAGTCCCTGCTATATTTCCATGGTGGGTGCCACAGCCTTATCAACATGCGTCATGCACAATGGCAGTCAATACTGCTTTTTCGCCTTTCCCTAGTCTTCTGCTACTGAAACCCAGCAGCATTACCCAATGTGCACCAGATCTGGGGGTTTTTTTGGTTGTGTTTTTTTTTTTTTTTTCTCCTCAATCAGCAAAAACCCAAGGGTTTTCATAAGGAAATCTGTGTAAGAAGGGATGCGGCACCTATTAAGAAAAGAGCTTGAGCTGAGAGAGAATCTCTAATTTCTATTACTCCTTAAACATATCCAAAACTGCCTGAGCTAGCCTTTGTCGGCAGTGAGACATAACATCGCTCATTGCATGGGACTCCACCAGGAAGGCTGCAACAAATTTGCCATTTCTTTTAAAACATTAATGTAACTGTTGCTTTATTTCATGAGAGTTAGAGTGTCATTGCAGAGGCTCTAGCTTGCAGCAACAAGGTGAGAAGTGTACCAGTGCGAAATAACAGCGCTTCCTCCATGGGGTGGGTTTTGGTGAGGAGGTGTGAAGCACATCTGGTCTGCAGCCCTGTTCTCTGGGAGCAGCACTAGTCACACTTTTTACATGTGGCCTGTGTTGTCTTAGAAGCTCATTTGACATGCATCTTTGAAGGGCAATGCTGATGAAAAGGGCAGGGCATACTCTTTCTTTTTCCAATACATTGGTCACCCAACATACATGCTCTTTTGCAATTTGAAATTCCTGCATTAGGAAAGCTGATGCAGTAAAGTCATTGAAGATGATAGCAGAAGGATCATTCTTATGGCTTTCCAAAACCAGCAAGTGGAGATGGTACATTATCAGAAAAAAGACACGTAAAGTTCACATCTCCTATTCTGTATTTTCCTCCTCTTCTTGTCATTCCTGGAATGCTAGTTTTGACAACTGTTTGATTTCTTCCCACAGACATCTGCTGTTTCCTATGGTATTTTTATTGCAGATTTTCTGCACATATAGCTCTCACAAAATGAAGGTTAATTCCTCGGCATAGGGGAGCAGGCAAATCAGAATGTCCTCACTTCAATGAGTACTGACTGCCAAACTGTTTAAAGCTCCTGGCCTGTAATGTTAGAGTTCAGGAAAAGTATGTTCAGCTAAATAACACCACTGAGGGTGCAAAACTCTAATTTTATATATAAGCTTTATTCTATTCTCTTTTTGGCTGGGGAAGGGAGGATTTGTTTTTTTAATTTAATTGCCGATTGGGTGAGTCAGTTTGGGAAACCTGGGTTGAACTATTGGTGCTCTATTCCTCTCTGAAAGAAGAGGTAAACATTCAGAACCTTACCCAGAAACATAACTTTTTTTAATCTTGAGGCTCAAGCAGATAAGAATCTAGATGTTCCCACAGAGTTATTAGGAAGCTGAATTTAAAATAAAAATACTGGTTTTCCACAGTCAGCTGTCAGCCTTCATTTGCCACAGCAAGTCCTATGCCTTATTCAGCAAGTAGTCTTTCTGACCTGGCTGAATGCTCACTCTGGGCAGAGGAAATTTGCTATAGGGCCACTGAATTTCTAGTGTTTCCTTTACAGTATGTAAGAACTTCCGAGTCACATGTGGTATCATTTTAGATGACACTGTCTTTTCATCCAGTTAATTTTGCCTATCAGTGTGGTGTGACATTGCAACAATGACTGCACAACAGAAATAGGATGAAGGTTTCTGTCTTCTGACATTTAGAGAATCAGACACTTTAAAGCTCCTTAGTTTCTCTTGAGAAATAGCTTACCATGGTGGCCTGTCTTAGATAAAAAGAGGAAAGAATGTGCTGGACAAGTGCAGCTTCATTTTTCTCTCTGTACTCTTCTTAGGTCTTGCATTTCCAGTGATCTCTGGCATGTTTCCCCATGAACACTTGTGCTCAATACTGACAGGATGAAAGCCAACTCTGAATTTTGTCTGCTGGTCCCATTTCTGGCAAAATTCCTCTCTCCACCCCATTTGCCTTGTTCAGCTTCCCATGAAACATTCATTCCCTTCTCTGCTCCTACATATGGAGGCTAATATTGAAGCTTACTTATTCTACACCTGGGGGTGTGTAAGTGGTGTGTTTCTTTCCAAACTCATCTCCACAACAGCATCTGTCTCATGTAGCTTTTAAAAAGTCTTCTCCTAACAATCATGAGTCGTCCTTCCAAACCTTCCAAAACTCCATTCTTCTCATCCTAATGTAAGAACGACAAACCAGGCTTTGCAGATAGATAGCCACGTGAATCCCATTTCACATGCCTCTATCTTTGGCTGTGAATATCATGTGGTGTGGCAACCAATGCCCATTGGTTGGTGTGGTACTCCTATTGCCACCCTTGTTCCCTTGAATCTCTGCTCCTCTTAATTCCAGCCCTGGCTCCTGTTCACAGAATCATAGAATAGTTAGGGCTGGAAAGGACCTGAAGGTCACCTGGTTCCAACCTCTCCCTTCCATGGGCAGTGACACCTCCCACTAAACCATGCCATCCAAGGCCCTGTCCAACCCAGCCTTGAACACCGCCAGTGATGGAGCATTCACAACTTCCCTGGGCAACCCATTCCAGTGCCTCACCACCCAAACAGTAAAGAATTTCTTCCTTATATCCAGTCTAAACTTCCCCTGTTTAAGTTTAAACCCATTACCCTTTGTCCTGTCACTACAGTCCGTGACGAAGAGTCCATCCCCAGCATTCCTATAGGCCCCCTTCAGATACTGGAAGGTTGCTATGAGGTCTCCACGCAGCCTTCTCTTCTCCAGGCTGAACAGCCCCAACTTTCTCAGCCTATCTTCATATGGGAGGTGCTCCAGTCCCCTGATCATCCTCGTGGCCCTCCTCTGCACTTGTTCCAACAGTTCCATGTCCTTTTTATGTTGAGGACACCAGAACTGTTCTCTCATGGACTCTGGAACACTGTCCTGGTTTTAGCTGTAACAGTTATTTTTTCTCCTTCTTAGTAGCTGGTGCAGTGCTCTATTTCAACTTTAGTCTGAGAACAATGCTGATAACACACTGGTGTTTTAGTTGTTGCTAAGTAATGCTTACTTTTCAGTTTCAAGCTCTGCCAGTGAGGAGAGCACAAGAAGCCAGGAGGAAGCAGAGACAGGACACCTGACCCAAGCTAGCCAAAGGGGTATTCCATACAAGTCATGCCCAGTATATAAACTGGGGGAAGTTACCTGGAATGGCAGATTGCTGCTTGGGTCTTGCTGGGTATCGGTTGACAGCTGGTGTATTTATTGGTTTTATCCTTTCCCGTCTTAGTTTTATATTCTCTCCTCTTATTTCCCTTATTATTATTATTACTATTATTATTATTATTATTAGTTTTGTGTTATACCTTAGTTACTGGACTGTTCTCATCTCAACCTCATCTCAGTTCTCCTTCCAATCCTGCCCAGAGCATGGGGGGAAGACAGAGGTGTGTGACTGCATGGTGCTGAGTTACCAGCTGAGCGTGAATTATGACAAACACCTCTTTTCTTACCTCCATTTTGGACCTTCTCACTTCCTCTTCACCCAGCACTGCCTTTGCTCTCAGTCACATGTGACCCTTTGCTCTGCCCAAACTCAGTATCATCCTGTCTTCCTCATAGTCCCAGGTCTTCTCAAAGGGGCTTCTGTACTGGGGTGCCCATCCTTCTTTTGCTGCATATTATTCCTAACATATACTACTTCCTGGCAGGTGTGGCATCATTAATTATCATAAATGACTACTTTAGGCACACTTTGAATCTGAGTCTGATTTCTGATGGATTTACCTTCTCATTGATTATGATTTCAGTGGGATTATGGGAAGACTAGCAGGAATAAGCATCAGCATGCATCTGTGGATCAAGACTTGATGAGCAATACAACACATCAGAAAGCTTTAATCTGGCTTTCTGGACACTAGAAAATTCTGAAGGATGAGAAACTTAAAGAAATGGTTTCTATGGCAAATTGTGAGCAGAATTCTCTAGCAATTTACAAAATACAAATTCTGACTGAAGATGTTGCTGAAGTTAGGCTGGGCATGATCGTCTTTTTGTTGGGATGCTCTGGGTTATGCAAAGCATCATCCTCACAGCATTTTTCTGTCTGCAAGAGGTCAGAGAGAGACTCCATCCTCTGGGTGGCTTCTACCTCTCACCAGCTATGAGCAGCTTCATTCTTGTATTGGCTAATGAGGCCAAATCTATTAGGATGAGATGAGGTGAAAGGGTCACTTTTAATAAAAAGACACAAAAGCAAACAGAACAAGATTCCTTAGGAAAAATAAGAATGACCTAGAATGGCAGCAAAGTGACCTAGCTCCAGCACTTTGGTTTGTGTGCAATATTTTCTGTGCTGCTTTCTTACTGTAAACTTCTTGGAACAGAAATGACCACTTATAATTCCACAGAGCATAGTAAAGTCTTTGTATACATTAAACAAGCAAATGTATCGAAGTTAATGACTGGTAATTTTCAAGTATTAGGATCATTAGTTTAAATAATAGGGACACCAAACATTTTTAAGATCGAAGCCAATAGGAAATATTTTTTTAATATTTTTTAATACTTAAAACTAATCACTTTAAATCATTATTGATAGTTTAGAAGTGCATTTGAGTTGGATGCCAGCTTTGAAATTGCTGGAATGTTTCTGAGCTCCAGATCTTGGAATTTTGGGCAACTCAGTTTAATTAATCACCAGTGTTGCTTTGAAACATACTTTGTCCACTTTCATCTTCTGTTGATTTTATCAAATCTTCACAACTGATAAATACTGGGCTTCATATCTTCAAAAATATTCAAATGCCTGGTATAGTAGCAAAAATGCACAGCCATTTACCAGATATGGTGCAACACTGAAACTTGGTAAGTGTAAATTTAAAATCTCTAATAATCCAAAATTATCTCTTTGGTGGAAATTATTTATGGTGCTTGCTTTAGGAAGTGTATCATGTCTCGCTCCTGCCGAGTACAAACTTTGCAGCCAGCTACCTCCCAGCTGGAGAAGGCCTTGAACAATAGTGGAGTAAATCATGGGGAAAAGCAGAGCTTTCCTGAAGGATTTCTGTGTTTTTTTGTTTAGGCACTTTTTCCTTAAGAATTAAGAAGCAGTTGTGGGATCATCACATACTCAACTGGGTGGCAGGATTGTATCCTGCAGGCTAATTGGATTTCTCACTGAAAAAGTTGATTCTCCTCATTTGAACTTGGTTCTTTGTGGGTTTCAAATGCAAGATACAGCTGGAGGCAGAGTTTCTCACTGTGAAATATTTCTTACTGAGGAACACTGGGAAAGAGGGGAAACAGCTTCCTAATGACTGTTTTAAGCCAAATAAAACCTGTGAACAGCATGGCTCCTGCTGGAATGAAATTGCAAATTAGTCATCAAAACTAATGATCTTTTCAGTAATCTACCGAAAAAAAGGATTACAAATTTTATTTCATAATGGTCATAATGTATTCAAACATTCTAGAGGTTATCTCATATGATGGAGAAAAAAACAGTCAAATCCTGCTTGCTGTGTAAACAGTTTATATCACCAGGATAGACTCTAACAGCAGAATAGGGAGAAACTGTCATGTACCTTAATTAATGTATTAAAATCAGATTTGGGGAATTTTGCCTTTGAGAAAAATGGGAAAAAATAGTTTTCTTTCACTTCAGGAGTTCTTTACTTCCAGTAAATTAGAAAGGTAATTTATACAGAATTGCAGTATGTTTGTCTCCTAATTCAGATTATACATAGGGAGTGGCTGCTCTTATTTCAGGCCTGCACCAAGGTGAATGAGGACAGCATGATACCATTCTTCTGTTTGGTCACCATTAGACATACAGCCATGTTTTTGTATTGATTTTGTAATACATCCTCATATGCAACACTAGCGCTGGCCTGAATCTAAGGGTTTGGATCTTTCTTTCAGGCTTAAAGTATTGTCATGTTAATCTTAATTTGCTACACCTATTTACCTGGGTTTTAAGCCTCAGGTTACTTCAACTTTTTAATGATAAATTTAATTTTGAGAAAATACAATGATAAAATATTTGCTGTTGGTTACACTATTACAAATGAAAATATCATGAAAAGGAATAATTTCAGATCAAATCCTATAGCATTTACACATGCAAATGGTCTTACCAAACTACTGATGTAAGGGTATGAATCTTGAGTTAGAAAACTGTGAATCATAGAATCATAGAATAGTTAGGGTTGGAAAGGACCTTAAGATCAACTAGTTCCAACCCCCCTGCCATGGGCAGGGACACCTCCCACTAAACCATGCCATCCAAGGCTATGTCCAACCCCACCTTAAACACCGCCAGGGATGAAGCATTCACAACTTCCCTGGGCAACCCATTCCAGTGCCTCACCACCCTTACAGTAAAGAATTTCTTCCTCAGATCCCCTTTACAACTGAGTCAATTTGGTATTATCACAATCCATCAAACCACCTAAGTAGAACTACCAATAAAAACTGTATCACATATAAACTATACCAGTATAAACTATCACTACAGAGATGTGCAAGTCTTCTGTTCGTAAAAATGCAAGGGAGAAGTTACATGGCAGGTCAGAGATGTATGTGAATGAAATTCTTGCTAAATTATGTGATTAGTATTTTTATCACTACCTTTGCCTACCCATTGTGTCTCTGCCTGTCAAATCAGTTCTTTGAATTCTAATCCACAGCCATGAAATGGATACTTCCTCTCCCAGTAAATCCCTTTGTATTTGAACAAAACAGAGCCTGAATGGGGAGACTTCCAAAGAATAAAACTATTAGTCCTGCCATATTTCTGCTGGCTCAACAAACAGCTGAGTGGGATTTATTTGCTGGCAGATGGAGGTGACTAATGATGTAAGCAGAACTTTCATGCATGGGCGACCTCCAAATGTTTAGCTAAATGATGCCTGACAGGAAAGGCAGCAAGCGTCACATCCATTTTTAAAAAGGAATTTAAAATACTACTCAGTATTTCTTGTTGTTTTGCTTTTAGTTTGGTCTCTCTTATTTTGGTGATCTTGGCTTTTTTTCTTTTTTAAACTGGGGCCTAGACATCTCCCTTTAGGCAAAGTGTCTGCTTAATACAAATGTTTTGGCATGTATGCATCTCCAGTTATAGCTGCATGGAGTAACTCCAAGAACAAAATGGAGAGAGTTATGATGAAATAATCTGACTTGGCTTGGCTCAAAGATCCAGAGCATATTATGGAGACCACCAGGTTTCATTGACTGTGCTAATCCTCCTTAATTAAACTCCTTGCGTAAGACTGGTGTCTCCAAATTTGTGAATGTGTCAATCAAAGCAGAACAAAATGAAGTTTCCCGTAGTGATCAGACATCTCCACCCAGGGCTTGAACCCACTAAAATGAGCTGAGCTCCATGAATTGTGCTGTTTGAACCCATTTTCAAACCCCCTCCCAGCAGCCTTCTTATCCTGTATCTGACTGAAGCTTGAGCTGGCTCTGTTTTATAATTAATTTTGGAGACTCTGGAAGCTTTCAGTCTTACCCAGAAACTTTATCCTTTCTGTCAGCAGAAGCTGAGCACTTTCCTCAGGGGTGTCCTGTTTTCTGCCATGATGAAGCCCCCTTTGGAGGTTCTCCTTAAGTACCCCATTCTCCTGAAATGCTGCCCAGACCTTCTGGAAGAGCATGTGTTGTTTTTCAAAGGTGCTGTTGACTTGTCACTGCTAAAGACCAACTCGAAGATATCAGTCCCAGGGGCTTGGGAGGCCACCCCTGCCTGGGTGAAACTGTACCACTGGGACAGAGGGAATGAAAGCAGAGAAGAGGGAACTCCAGCCCCTGGCAGGTTGTAGCTCATCATTTTCTGGTTGTAAGCAGCCACCCTGCTCTGTATCTTAACCAATAATAACTCAAAAATGGTTAAGGATTTTTGGAAACAGAAAAGCGAAATGTTTCAAACGTGGGATGCAATCCTGTATTGTAGACTTGCTTTCCATGGTGATTATCAGAACTGCAGTTAATTTCAACAGGACTGAGATCAGTGGTGCACATGTACTTTATTTCTGTCCTGACTTCTTGAATGTGAGCACAGTATCTTTCATTGAGGCTCCATAGATAGTTCAAAACCATTGCTTTCCTTGATTCTGACCTTTTACATTAGTTTCCTCATTTTTGAGCTCTCCTTTCATGTGGCTTAAGACAATCATAATCAGTTTGATGAACATGCTGAAAGCATTTCTGCTGCAGTGAGTTTTGCTTTGTGGCTCAACTAGTGTGTGTCCTGAATTCACTTTTGTGGGTTGCTAATGAGTAACTCAGTAACAGCTACGCTTATCCCTGTATTTGCTGCACCCACGCATGCAGTTGAAGCCAGCTATATCTGTGCTTTGATATTCTTGAATATTGTGCAATCATGATTTTCTTGAATAGGAGATTAAGGAACATAAATCTATGGGTATACTTTTATCATACCTTCATAGGGAAATTAAATCCTTCCTGCACAGACTGGTGATAGAATTTTAAATATCCCTCTGTTCTTCATCTTCATGCCATTTATCAGGATGCTTGTCATCTCAGTATCTCTGTCATCATCAGGTATTTTATTCTTTGAATGTTAATTTTTGATTTGGATATTATTTGAAAGATAATCTGGCAGATTATTTTTAACTGTTTCTTTTCATATTGCATTTTGATATGGCATTCAAATCAGTCTAATTTTCTGTGCCCAAATCCCACTGAAATTTACTCAAGTACTTCCCTTTCTCAAGTTTCATTGGAAATCTCCTGGAAGGCATGCTAAGGCACATGAAAACCAACAAGGTGCTTGGTGACAGCCAGCATGGCTTCACTAAGGGGAAATCCTGCCTAACCAATCTGGTGACCTTCTATGAAGGGGCTACGGAACTGATGGACAGGGGCAGAGCAGTTGATGTCATCTACCTGGACCTGTGTAAAGCCTTTGACACTGTCTCACATGACATCCTTCTCTCTAAGTTGGAGAGACATCAATTTGATAGGTGGACCACTCGGTGGATAAAGAACTGGCTGGATGGCCGCACGCAAAGAGTAGTGCTCAGTGGCTCAATGTCCAGCTGGAGACCAGTAACGAGTGGTGTCCGCCAGGGATCGGTGTTGGGACCGGTCTTGTTCAACATCTTTGTGGGTGACATGGAGAGTGGGATTGAGTGCGCCCTCAGCAAGTTTGCCGATGACACCAAGCTGTGTGGTTCGGTTGATATGTTGGAGGGAAGGAATGCCATCCAGAGGGACCTTGACACGCTTGTGAGGTGGGCTGATGCCAACCTGATGAAGTTTAACCATGCTAAGTGCAAAGTCCTACACCTGGGTCGGAGCAATGCCAGGCACAGCTACAGGTTGGGAGGGGAGGAGATTCAGAGCAGCCCTGCGGAGAAGGACTTGGGGGTGTGGGTTGATGAAAAAATGAACATGAGCCAGCAGTGTGCGCTTGCAGCCCAGAAGGCCAACCGTATCCTGGGCTGCATCAAAAGGAGTGTGACCAGCAGGTGGAGGGAGGTGATCCTGCCCCTTTACTCTGCTCTCGTGAGACCTCACTTGGAGTATTGTGTGCAGTTCTGGTGTCCTCAACATAAAAAGGACATGGAACTGTTAGAACAAGTGCAGAGGAGGGCCACGAGGATGATCAGGGGACTGGAGCACCTCTCGTATGAAGGTAGGCTGAGAAAGTTGGGGCTGTTCAGCCTGGAGAAGAGAAGGCTGCGTGGAGACCTCATAGCAACCTTCCAATACCTGAAGGGGGCCTATAGGGATGCTGGGGAGGGACTCTTCATTCGGGACTGTGGTGATAGGACAAGGGGTAATGGGTTTAAACTTAAACAGGGGAAGTTTAGATTGGATCTGAGGAAGAAATTCTTTACTGTGAGGGTGATGGGGCCCTGGAATGGGTTGCCCGGGGAGGTTGTGGATGCTTCATCCCTGGCGGCGTTCAAGGTGGGGTTGGAAATAGCCTTGGATGGCATGGTTTAGTGGGAGGTGTCCCTGCCCATGGCAGAGGGGTTGGAACTCAATGATCTTAAGGTCCTTTCCAACCCTTACTATTCTATGATTCTATGATCACTTGTAGTGACCCTTAATCACTGGCAAAGTAGGCTTAGTCAAGCTGAAACAGCATAATGTTTTGTTGATATACTTTTCCCTCCTCAAGCTGTCTCTCCAGTTCTGCAGTAAGTTGTGTCCTGAAATGACGGAAGAACTTTGTTCAATTTTACAAATTCACATCCATATCTAGAAAATAAAAATATGAAAGACTATATTAAAGCCTATGGAATTTGATGAGTATCTTTCTATTTCCATTGTGTTTTCGATCCAGCTGTGAAAGCAGACAGAAATCTTTCAGTCCACTTCCCCAGCTATTTTCGTTTTCTCTTTAGGTTTATAAGCCTATACCCTTCCTTAGGGAAATGCGGGTCTATCTGGTGTATTTTTTGTTTGCAGGAAATAATTGAAACCTTTGATATATTTATAGCTCTCCCTCATGGGCTGACCCTGTTGTGTATCATCTGAAAGTGAACTTCCCTCAAAACAAATCGCTCCAGTGATGACTTTGGAAAAGTGAACATATGGCAACACAAGGAGATTTCTGCAAATTTTTTACCCAAGAATGCAAATTCCTAACAAGACAGAAACCTCTTTCCAATTTATTTCTTCAGACGTTTGTGGTGTTCCTACAATGGCACAGGATGACACAACATTCAACTTCCTTGCTCAAAGCCAGATGAATGGACTTATATTAGAGCAAAATCCAGCCTATTTGTAAGTGAGCATAGTCCAGTCAGCAAACATGTCACACTGTCCTTTTAGTGTAGCACTACAACACTGATGCACTTTCTGGAGAACATTGCAGATGGTGTTGTGCTCAGTGCAACTGAATAGGTAGTCAGGGAGCTACCCAGGGAGATAAAATACCAGCCCTGCTGGTGCCTCCAGCCACAGGGAGCATATTTGGTGAGTGCCGTGGGCCCCAAAATGATGGGCTTTGGTCTCAAATGGCTTTGAGTAGGAGATATCTTACATCCAGTTGGCCTTATAGAAAAGAGATGGCAAAAAAAGCAGCTCCTGGCATCTCCTGTAGGTACAAAAGAAGATTTAAATACATAAAGGTGAGAGACATTGTTTTGCTATTTCCTTTGCTCCTGTCAGTACTTATCACAATAAACAGGTTTAGTCTCAAAATATTTCATGTGAAAAATGAAATTAGTACATTATCAATGATGTCTGGCAGCTGAACAATAAAAAATCTCAGCCAGTTACAGAGCTGAGGCCAACTGAGCTCTGGATGCAAGGGGTAAAAACAACGAGCCAGAATATATAACTGAATGAAGTAAGGATAAAATTTGCCTGTCTTTGGGCCTCAAGTAAAACATCTTAGGACCCAAGGGCCCAAATAACAAACGCAGACCTCCAGATGTAAGTACTCATGAGGATCTCCAGAGTTAAACTAGAAGACACCCCTGACAACAAAATAGAAAACTAATGCTTATTCACTGGATACTGGCAAAACATAAGGAATGGTTCCTCAGCTTGTGTTGATTTTGCATCTTTTCTGTTGCTGATTGTGGCTACAGGTCTGCATGCCTTTGCTCTATCATATATGCTCCATGTTCCAAGAACCAAGATGTGCTTGGTTCTTGTGGGTGCTACCCCAGTCACTGTATTGCCAGGAATTTCTATATTCTTTGCATGTTTGGCAGCTTGAGGAGTTTATATACACATATGGGATTTAAAAGAATATTGTTTAATGCTTTAGATGCAATTTAAACTAATGTCTTGTATGCTAAAAAGTCTAAACAGCATATGTTTTGAGCTCCAGGTGTCTCCCTGAGGGAAGTAGTGAAGAGGAGAACCTAGCAATGTGAGACAGTAAAGAACTACTCCGAAGTATTGTATCTGGACACTGATCATAGAATCATAGAATAGTTAAGGTTGGAAAGGACCTCAAGATCATCGAGTTACAACCCCCCTGCCATGGGCAGGGACACCTCCCACTAAACCACGCCATCCAAGGCTATGTCCATCCCCACCTTGAACGCCGCCAGGGATGAAGCATTCACAACTTCCTTGGGCAATCCATTCCAGTGCCTCACGACCCTTACAGTAAAGAATTTCCTCCTCAGATCCAATCTAAACCTCCCCTGTTTAAGTTTAAACCCATTACCCCTTGTCCTCTCACCACAGTCCCTAATGAAGAGTCCCTCCCCAGCATCTCTATAGGCCCCCTTCAGGTATTGGAAGGCTGCTATGAGGTCTCCACGCAGCCTTCTCTTCTCCAGGCTGAACAGCCCCAACTTTCTCAGCCTAGCTTCATACGAGAGGTGCTCCAGTCCCCTGATCATCCTCGTGGCCCTCCTCTGCACTTGTTCTAACACTTCCATGTCCTTTTTATGTTGAGGACACCAGAACTGCACACAATACTCCAAGTGAGGTCTCACGAGAGCAGAGTAAAGGGGCAGGATACATATCTCTACATGATGGTAAGTGTATTTTAACTCTATTTTCAAATCAGTACTTCATAGCTGTTTCTTACTCTGAACACATGCATGGCCTTACAAATTAAATGTAGTGATGGGGTGATGCATAATAAACACACTAATTGACAAGGTAGGATTCAATAACAGAGTTACAGAAAGAGAGAAAGAGCTCTTAGAGATATTATGAGGAAAAAAAAATAAACAAAAACCAAAAAAACAACTGATCACAGAATACGTTAGAAGTCCCAAACCATCTTCATGTAGAGCATTCACAGTATTATTGGAAATTAATAAAAATAAAGCATCAAATTACTAACTAAAATTAAATTACCAAATTCACTGCTGAAGCCATATAAACCATAATAGAGTGGGTCTGCCTTATAAAATGGTTACAACTTCCTGCTGAATATTTGAAATCTTTAAACTGAGGGAAGCGGCTCCCTTTGTTGTACTGCTGACTTTAGGCCCCTCCTCCACATTTGTGCCAAAACTAAAGCTTTAGGGCAGGCATCTCAGTGTCCTACTGAAGGGTCACTCTTTCCCCTTCCAGAGCTGCGGGAATTGAGGATGTGGAGTCACTTGGATAGGATGTCAGAGGTCAATAGCATTGCTAGGAATAGAAATGAGATCTTCTGCTTCTACTCATTTCAATGGAATTCTGTGTTGTTCTTTTAGAAAGGGCTTAGTGATGTTTTCAATGTTCTTATAGCAGTGGAGCATGCTTAGACAACAGCCAAGACAACTTTATTCCACAGTACCTCTTAGCTGTGGTGCACCTGTGTTTAAGCCAATATAAACCCCAAAATAATAAAACATAAATTTTGGGTGCTTGGTCTGAAACACTTCAGTACTTTTTTATCTTTGAGCTTTGAAGTGTCACAGCTTGTGCTCCCAAAGGTATAACAGAAGAGAGGCAGGGAAATGGTGCAGAATGAAGTGCTATCATCTGCGGTGAGAGATTTCATGAGCACAATTTCACAACTGCATTTTCCTAGTCAATGAATTGTAGCACTAGTGAGTAGGATAACAGGAGGTAATTGCAAGACACCGAGCTAAGAAAGCTCTGCTGGGGCAGGGAGTTGCAAACATTGGTATAGATCAGTCTTAAAGATTAAGACTTACTAACATCATTTTTTGGTGATAATCAGAGTTTAGTCGTAGAATCTGCCACCTTTACTTACGTGTGACAAGCTGTAGCTGAGGTGAAGACCCCAGACCACTGTACAAAAGAATAACTGAATATTTTTGCTTCAAAAAAAAAAAATTGTCCAAACCTGAACCTGTTGGGAATCCAACATCTGTTCTGAAAAGGAGATGAAGAGGTAACCCCTACCCTTGTCCCCTGCAGGTTGGGGTAGGAGAGGAAAACAGGAGGTTTTAGTCATCTTTCTTTCTTTCTTACTCGACTTTCCGAGTTACAGTCTCCAGCTGTTTCCATCAACTTTGTTTTCTGAAGAAAAGAGACCTCCATAGAGCTCTTCAGCTTTCTTCAAAGTGGCTCTTTGTTGAAACCTGCGCTGCATTTTTTTTCCATGATTCCAGAGTAGTCGTCTCTCTTCTTTTCCCAAAACAAACATCCCTTACCCAGCTTCTCCTCAGCCTGAAAGAAAAGAAACAAAAGCAAAATGAAAACAGCGGGCTGGGGGTGAAGGGAGAAGAATGGTGTCTACAGCAAGAAACGTGGCCATGCAATGTCAGACCTCAAGTGTTTATCACAGGAGACAAGTGAAAGCCTACCAGCAGGCAAGCAGCAAGGGTGCCTTCTACTTTGCCTAAAATCAACATTTTACAGAATGTTCCCTGATACAGACTGACAATAGTGCTCAGCGTTTTGGGTCTGCTGGGATGGTATTTTAAGTGGTATTCATCATATACCCTGTATCCCACTTGCAAGGCAAGTTCTTCCAAGTGTTACCCTTCCCAGAAGTGCATTAACCTGCATGAACTGTAACATGTAGAAACTGGCTGCTTTCCTTTCTTTCCTCCTCTGGTATAGGAGCAAGGCCAGAAACCCCTGCCAAAGCTGGGGATCGATTAGCTGTCTTTGAGGCAGTTAGAATAGCTGTCATTGTTGTTCTTTCCTCTCTTTTTTTGCACCTCAGGGAAGTGAGATTATTGGGTGTTTTTCAGAAGGTGTCTGGAAGCAACTGTCTGAAGTAGAGAGGGATAATCTGTAGAAGCGCCTCTTTGTTTTGCAAGTCCAGATCATGTTTCAGGGCTGAGTAGCAGGAAATAAAGCAGCAAATGATATATATATATGCAACTAATACTCCAGTGTTGAGGCCAAATTATGAATACTCTTGGGTGAGAATATTAATAGAGTCTTTAATACTTGTGGGTTGGTTTTGTTTTGTTTTTTTTTTTTAATCATAGAATCATAGAATCATAGAATAGTAAGGGTTGGAAAGGACCTCAAGATCATCGAGTTCCAACCCCCCTGCCATGGGCAGGGACACCTCCCACTAAACCATGCCATCCAAGGCTATGTCCAACCCCACCTTGAACGCCGCCAGGGATGAAGCATTCACAACCTCCCCGGGCAACCCATTCCAGGGCCCCATCACCCTCACAGTAAAGAATTTCTTCCTCAGATCCAATCTAAACCTCCCCTGTTTAAGTTTAAACCCATTACCCCTTGTCCTCTCACCACAGTCCCTAATGAAGGGTCCCTCCCCAGCATCCCTATGGGCCCCCTTCAGGTATTGGAAGGCTGCTATGAGGTCTCCACGCAGCCTTCTCTTCTGCAGGCTGAACAGCCCCAACTTTCTCAGCCTAGCTTCATACGAGAGGTGCTCCAGTCCCCTGATCATCCTCGTGGCCCTCCTCTGCACTTGTTCTAACAGTTCCGTGTCCTTTTTATGTTGAGGACACCAGAACTGCACACAATACTCCAAGTGAGGTCTCACGAGAGCAGAGTAGAGGGGCAGGAGCATGCCTCATATTAGCATAAGTGCAGGATGTTTAAACTGTTGGAGATACAATGCAACGTTTTATGCAACCAACTTCTATTCGTATTGGAGATGGACCTATTCTTGTACCCTGAAACATTTCGTGGTTTTCAGTCACTTAAAGTTTTGTGAAATGTTTAGCATTGCAATGTTAAGGGTTTGCCTTGGGCTGATTTTTCCTAGGAATTTTCTGTAAATTTTGTAGATGTTGCTAAGAATAAAGCAATGGGAAAAAAGATACTTTTGTTGACTAAAAATTTGCTAAAAGAAAAGTGACAGGTTTCAAATCAAAGCTCACAACTGGAACTTGATAGGGGAAGCTATGACTGGTTGAGTAGCTGGAGATGTGCCAAGGGAACTGTATCTATGGGACTAGCTGAGGGAAAAGAGGAGGATAAGGACCCAACAAGGCTGAGGGAAGAGGTTGGTGGAGAAATGAACCAGGCAGTCAAAATGCATGTCCCAGTTCCCTGATAGTGGTCTCTGACACTTATCACCATTTTCTGACATGCCATTAGCCGAACAGCAGAGATCGCTGCAGTGCATTTAAAGGCCCGATTTAGCTCCTGGTAGCCTTGTGAATGGCAGCACAATGAAATTTGTTGCTTCTTTGGAAAACCAAATGTTGTTTACATGCCAGCTGAAGAAAATATAAAGGCTGAAAACTTTGGTACTACTTATGTTTAAGCAGGTTGTCTTTCTTGACAAGGTTCATTCCATAAGCAGCACCAGAAGTTCCAGAAACTGATCATGGTTACACAGTTGAAGACACTATAAGACCCTTCCCACTTCATTGGTCCCAGAAATGGGAAGCTGTGTAAAGAAGGAGACAGAATTTGGGAAAAGAGCATATGGCAAGAGAGTGATGTTCTACACTGTAGAATTGGATACTGTCCCTTTTTCTGTCACACAGCTCCCATGTGATGATAGCTGAGTCACTCGAGCCAATCTTTTCAGAAGCTGTCAATAGTTTCACATTGCTTTTATTCTTGGTGCAGGGCTTGTAGGCGCGCTGAACTCTCAGAGCTGAAGTCAGTGGTAGCCATGTTCCCCATACAAAATAGTATTCCAAAAATCAGATTAGAGGAATTTAAAATCATGTCCAAAATGATTATGTTTGACCTTAATCTTCCTGGGACCCACCAGCTTTCAGTGTGAAGGGACACTGACAAGCCCTCTCACTTTGAAGTGATACTGTACAGGGAGTTCACTGTGAAGCTCTCTGTTACAAGGGAGTTATATCTCCAAGAAAATCCTGTACAGAAATGACGGATACTGTCTTCAGAGCAGGTTTTGAACAGCATGCAGGAAATAAGGCAAGTGTAAGTCATGTTGAACTGCAAGAAGAAAACAAAAGGTGGAATAACCTGCTTATATCGCTAGCATGCCATCCTTTGAGCTGTGGGAGTATGCTAAAGGCATGTATATATATATGTCTTGTCATCTACAAACTCCTCCGAATTCTCATCTTGCTAGCTCTTTTCCATAGATGTTTGGTAAAGTAGAAAGTGTACAAATGAAGAAATAAGCAATTTCTCCAGGTTAGGCAACTTCCCACACAGGAAGGGATCCCCTCCTTCACTTTCACTGCAAAAAGTCAGACTGTTAGTATTGCAGCAAGTGGGCTCAGCCCTTTTCCAGGTCTGACACTGCCAGCATTTGCTCAGGTCTCTGACAAAAACAAGACAAGCGCAAGACGAGAAAGAAGCCACTCAAAAACACAATCACCAGCGCTCTGCCCTGCATTCTTGATTCCTGCCCCATTACCTGATGGTTTCACTAGCTTGTCTGAAACTCTTCTGAACCATGGCTCTTCCAGTGTTAGAGCAGTAAGCACATTAGAAACATAACTAAGCACATTAGAAACATAACTAATTGTCTGCTGAGCTGGGTGCATTGTTTTGGGGCTAAATAGAGCAATATTATCACTTCTGGTGTGACTGGGAACTTGTGATCTGGATAAATATCTAAAGAAAAACCCATGATCATAAGGATTGTTCCAGCTAAGAAGAGAAATTAATGTTTTCTGAAATGTGGCTTCTTTAGTGCAATCTCATTTAATTGCAAAGAAAGTACAAAGCCCTCTCCTTCTTCACACAGCAAGAACTGCAGAAAAGGCATGGCCTCTGTTTACAGCTCAAGTCTATTTTCCATGAAACACTTAGTATAAAAGCTCTTTTTCCCTTTTCTCTCAGCTTTTCTCAGAGGCACATTCCTGGCCCTTGTTATGTCTCTGTTGTTGGCTTTTTCCTTGCCACCATCTGTCTCTTCTTTGATCTTTTTGTCTCTCTCTCATAGACACCCAACTGATCACAAAACAATGGCCAATGAAACCCTTCCATCCATGTGTCTTGTAGGTGCCCTGGTTTTGGACAGTGACGTCTGCTAATGGTTGGAAGCAAGGCTACAGTAGTTTCAGCTGTGTGGTCCTGTAATGAACTTCACTGTTTTTTACAGCTGAGGGTTATAAGGTCAATGTTCACCCTGATTTAGAGGTATTTTACTCCATGTAGAGAACTCCATGTAGACTGTTGATGAGAAATTGGTCTGTTTCTCAGCAGCTTTGAGAAACACTGAAAGCACAGCGCTTGAGGCTGTACTTGAGAACAAAGGTCCTTTCATCTTCTTCTGGTTACAGTCTCTGTGCTTCATCTAGTTATGAACTTGATGCTCTTCCTCAAAGCTGTTGTGACTTAGAAGTTTGAAAAAGTGTACTTAATGCATTCAAGCGTTACCATACTTTTCACATTCATTACTTCAGCCCTCAGGGAAGGACTTACGAAACAAATCATCCTGGGGGCTATCACAAATCAAATCAAGCATATGATTGGGAAAAGCCAGCAGGGATTCACCGGGGCAAATCATACTTAATAAACTTGATTGCCTTCTATGATAGTTACCTGCTCAGTTGATGTGAACATTACCTGCCTGGATTTCTCCAAGGCTTTTGATACAGTTTTCCACAGTCTCCCTCTAGAGAAACTGACATTTTATAGTCTAGACAAGTGATCAGTGCAGTGTGTAGGGACTGGCTGACGAGCCACACCCGGAGGGTGGTGGTGAATAGCCCCTTCTCAAACTGGCAACCTAGCACTAGTGGGGTGCCCCCAGGGGTCGATATTTGGCCCAATGCTGTTTCATATCTTCATAAATTATCTGGAAGGTGGGATCAAGTGTACCCTGACCAAGTTTGCTGATGATAACAAACTCAGTGGGGAAGTGGACACTTTGGAAGGTAGAGCCACCCTGCAGGAAGACCTGGGTAGGCTGGAAGAGTGGGATAACAAGAACTTCATGAAATTCAACAAGGATAAGTGTAAGGACTTGCACATGGGAAAACACACCCAAGAGTGCAGTACAGGCTGGAATCTACCCAGCTAGGGATCAGATCTGTGGAAAGGGACCTGAGGGTCCTGGTGGATGGGCTGCTCAATACGAGTGAACAGTGCGCAAATAAAGCCAACAGAATGCTGCGTTAGATCAACAAGGGCATCACCAGCAAGATAAAGGAGTCACTATCCCACTCAGTGCTGGTCATGCCACACCTGGAATACTGTGCTCAATTTTGGCCCCTGCTATACAAAAAACATGTGGACAAGATGGAGAGAAAAGCCACAAAGATGATCAAAGGACTGGGAAGGCTGATATATGAGAAAAGGCTGAGAGAACTGGGTTTGTTTGACCTAGAGAAAAGAAGGCTTAGGGGAGAGTTTACCTGCATGTTCCAGCGTTTAAAGGGTGGCTACAAGGATGGGGACTCCTTTTTTGCAAGAAGTCATGTGGAAAAGATGAGGGGCAATGGGTACAAATTACTGCTGGGAAGATTCTGGTCGATCGCAAGAGGAAAATTTTTCACGATGAGAACCATCAGCATTGGAATAATCTCCTCAGGGAAGTGGTGGATTCCCCAATACTGGATACTTTTAAGGTTCAGCTGGACAGGGTGCTGGACTGTGCTTTTGTCAAGAAAGGTTGGACCAGATGATCTTTGAGATCCCTTCCAACCTGGTGTGCTATGATTCATCACAAAGTTATATTTAATTGCCTAAGTATGAGTTGTCTGAGAAAATAATACCTAGGTGTCACATGTTGTTATCAGCACTGCTTCTTATAGGTAGCTCCTGAAGTCTATCCAGTGAATTACGGAATCATGGAAGTGCTGGCTAGAACTTCTGAAGGTCTCCAGTCCAACCTCCTGCTTGTAGCAGAACTACTGCTGAAGTTAATGCACGTCAGCTACAGATTTGTCTACTGAGCCTTAAAAAGTGTCAAGGGTAGAGAAACCTGTCTCCCTGCGCAACCTTTCCAGTCTTGCACTGCTCTCCTCCTGGTGAAGTTTTTCCTAAGTTCCTGCCCAGTGCACAGGCACGTCTCTCCTGTGACTGCCCTACTTTCCCAGGTGCCCTCGCATAATAGCTATTACATCTACACCCTGCAGCAAAACTGCTTCCAGAAAGAAAAAAAGAAGGGTCATTGTCATGGGGGGCTCTCCTGAGGGGAACAGAAAACCCAACATGCAGACCAGACCCACTTCTTAGGAAAAAATTCCTTACCAAAAGGGTTGTAAACCATTGCAACAAGCTGCCCAGGAAAGTGGTGGAGTCACCATCCCTGGAGGTATTTAAAAGGCATGTAGATGTGGTGCTTAGGGACATGGTTTAATGGTAGATTTGGCAGTGTTAGGTTTATGGTTGGACTTGATCTTCAAGGACCATTCCAACCTGTGGTTCTAAAAATACCTCTAAGGTCCAGCCTGAGCCTCCCAAGGTGTAGTTTGTACCTCTTATACCATCTGCCACTATAAAGAAGAGTTTGACTCTGATCTTTATAACTCCCCTTCAAGTAGTAGTGTGCAACTGCTAGATTGTCTCTAAGTCTCCCAAGCTAAACAAGCCAGCTGCCCTGACCTGTCGTTGTATAACTTGCAGTCTTGGGCCTTGATCATCTTGGTCAGCCTTCTGCTGATTTCTCTTCCATTTTGCAGTATCCCTTTTGAACTGGGAGTCCCCAGATTGGACAGTATACCAAATGCAACCTGATCAATGCCAAGTAGGGAGAGGAATAATATTTTGCCTCCGTCTGTTTGCTATAATCTTTCCCAGGTAGACCAATATGAGGGTTGCTTTACGCAGTTGGTGCATATTCAACATGGTGTTCACCATGGTGCCCAGGTGGCTTTCAGTGTTGGCCTCAAGAGGACGCCGCTTGTTACCAGCTGCCAACCAGCCACCATGCTAGTAATCATTACCCCTTAAGCCTCATAGTTCAGCCAGTTTCCAGCTCAGCAGTCTGTTTGCCAATGTCACAAGCCTACTCAATAGTTGATTACTCTTTTTCTGGCCATTTGAATAACACTTTAGTAACTGCACCATCTGTATTCATTCCAGTTGTGGATTAAGTAATGTGACTGTTGTGTATGGGTAGTTTTTGCAAAGCTCCTCGCTGGGGTAACTGGGGAGTAACCCACATGTGACAGTGTTCTGTTAACTTCTAAAATATGGATGTGAAAGGGTCAGCTAACTCCAATAGTCATGAGTGAAGACAAGTAGGAATAAGGGGAAGTCTTGTCTGAAGCTCACTGCAGTCTTCTGTGGAAGCATCCTCAAGTTTCAAGTTTGCTGTACTGAAAATCAGCAAAATGCTCAAAGACAAGGTATACAAAAAGCGTTGCCAACACTAGAAGTGTTGTAGCACTCAGACAAATTAGTAATCTGGAAAGAGAGTTTGTATTCCATGTACAAAGAGCATACAGCAGTCACCAAAACTGAGATTTATTCACTTCCTCAAGACAGAAAATTCAGTCTGTTAATAACCATTTTTTTTCTTTGGACTAGCCTAGCATCCAGTATTTTCATCCAAGAAGATTTAGCTGATTCTTTCTTTCCATCTAAGTTTGAAAGTTTCAGCAGGCATTCATTTGACCGTAGAAGAACCACATCTTTGATTGGGAAGGGCAAAAGAAAACCCAGAGATGATGAAGATTTCAAAATATCTTTTTCAAATAAGAGCATTAATCCCACCAAAAGCTGATTTCTCATGTACAAAGACAGTGACAGTCAGAAGTAAGTCTGTACTCCAGTGACCTTCTACAAGCTCAGTGCTTAGCGGTGTTCTATGTACTGGGCTTTTAGGCTAAACTCAGGGTATTTTAGGACACAACTGGTTTTATTATTTTCTGCTTTAGCAAATTTGAGTTCTTCTGGAGTATATGTTTTTCAAAAAGAACTTTGTCAAATTGACAGGTTTTTTGAAGAAAACTGCAGGAATGATTCAAACTGGAATATTTCCCTTATAGTGAGAGATTGAAGAGAAAGTTAATGGATCTCTAACTCAGTCTTAAAATACTTCAGCAAGAAAATTATTTTTGCTAAGAGTAGATGACTTCAGATTTCTAACAGCAGAGGGAGATTTCAGCTCTGGAATCCAAACCCAGACAAAATTATGCTGAAAATATGGTGCTTGTTTTTAATAGCATGATTGTCCAAAAGCAAGAGTGAAGGTCTTTTCCAACCACTGCACATTAGCAGAAGCGAGTAGGGCCAGGTTCAGGAATGACTGGCAGAGACGTTGGCCTGAACCATGCAGAAAATCAAACTAAAAAGGCAATTGCTGACAGATTTTGCGGCCCAGTTTTCCTGCTGCTCTGTTCTCTTGTCCTTCCTTTTGCTTCCCACCACACAGGTTCTCTCCTGCCAGCTCCCGTTCCTGCCCTTTATCCTCCTTGCACTGCTTCCTTGCCAGCACCATCCTTTGGTTCTGCTCTGGCTTTGTCCCCTCATCTCCGACACTCCCAATAACTCCACATCTGACTTGGGCAATGTGGTTGGCTTTTATTAATTTAGGTGCTACTCAGTAATTCTCCCCAAGCTGTGGTGTGAAATGTCTGACCAGACAGCCACACACCCTGAAGGCAGGAACGGGCAGCCCAGAGGATTGCAAAGAAGATCTTCCTTGTCCGTCTAAAGGCACAGAACAGTCCTAATGGCAGGATTTAAACTACATCAGGACTTTTAGCTCTTTTCTAGCATTAGTTTCAGACCACATCTAAACTATGCACAGAAAAGTGATTATGGGTACTGTATATTTCAGATAGCAGTGGCATCTGTGACTGAAGATCAAGGGAGGTCATTTAGGCCTATTGCTATTTTTTTCAGCTGTCCATGGCCATTTAAGAAAACTCCACAAAATTAACCTTTGAGAAATCTATTTGTGGAAAAGAGGAGCACCCAGGCACAGAAACACAACGTATTCAGACATATCTAGTGTAAAGGAAGAATTTTCTTTTTCCTTTTGTTTTTAACAATGACACTGAACATAAATGGACACATGAAATAAACAAAACAGTACCCTCCACGAGGTTTCAGCTTTGATTATCATGTTACAAAATCCACATCTTTCACCATATGGTGACATCTGACATGTCTTCAGCATTTCCACTGTCTTTTTGGACAAAAAAACAAGAGTTAGGACCTGGCAAAACAAACGCATGACTGAAAACGTGTGTGTTATTAGCACGAGAGTGCTTTTGGCAGGCATGTTTTAGTACACCCGCTCTTAACGTTTTACTTGCTCTCTGCTGCTGTAAACAAATCTGAAGGGGGTGGAAGATTTAGAAACTAACTAATGAGTGTGAATGCTATAGAAAGGAAATGAAGATGAATGGCTATTGACCCTGCTCTTGCTTATTATGCAGCAATTAATTTTTCAACTGTGATAAAACCACTTCAGCCTATCAGATGCCTGTGGTGGAATTAGACAGTCAATACTTGGGGGCCTGGTTTTCCCAGTAATGCCCACAGGGCAAGCTTTTTCCAGCCATCCATGAGCCTTGTTTGGCTCTCTCCCTCCCAGATTCCCCTGCAGTGGCCTCACGATCAGCCTTTCCCTTAATTGCCCATCTAGGTGACACTGAAGGATGTTGGTACTTTTGTTGGCTCTGCTAGATTTTGAAATAGAGAAAGTGGAAGGCTAGGTCTTGGAGCCAAAACTCTATGAAAAGTGGATTTTCACCTCCAGGATGGCATTACAACTGATTTCCACTATATAATGGAGGGTGATTATAACACTGTGTATGCTTTGTCTGGAGTTGATTCTCCAGCTGTTGAAACAGTATCTTTTTACATTAAATTAAACTGAACTATAGCCAGCATCAACATCAAGCTCCAAAAATGTTGTGCTTAAATCTTTTAGGCCAGATGCTGATCTCAGAAACACTGGTGTGAATCTAGAGGAGTTCCAGTTTTATGTTAATGTATGTGAGATCAAGGAGCTGATTTGGGCTAGTAATCTGCTTTCACAGGTGTGCCTTACTTTAAGATGCCATCAAACGAACTTCTCCCCTTCACTCTCAAACTGTTGAAGACTAAAGGTAAACACGACTGGTAAAGAATAAAAAAAAAATCTAGGGGAAAAAAGGTTCACCTTCTTTTCTCAGATTCTAGTCAAGGAAAAAACAATTTCTGGGGTATTTCCTTTTTATCAGTTACAGCAAACTCAAACTAAGCAGGCAGAGTACAATTAAAAAATGCTGTTTCTTTAGCAGAAACTCATTTGCACAAGTTTTATGATAGAAACTTCAAGAACTGAGTTTTGTTCACTCTCTCTGGGTTTTTTTTTCCCCGATCATGTGTAAAACTTCAGTTTTTATTAAAGCCAACTGATAGAAAGTTTGTTACATTGCACTCCCTGTTATCTTAGCCTGGATTTGCTATGAAAATTCCTTGGGGGACTTGGTGAGAAACTGTGGTTTTCGTGTTTTTTGTTTTGTTGTTTTTTTTCAGTGCCAGACACTCGGCAGTTGAGGGGAGGGGGGTGAAAATAAAATAGAATTCCTTAAACTGAAGAAAGTGTATATATGGCTGGGAGGAGCTGGGGGGCACCTCTTTATACCCCTATACCTCAAAAATAGCTGAAGGGAATTTTCCAACAATTTCCACATACCATGCACAGTTCATCCCTGGACTGGGACCAAACATGGGAAGGTTCATTTTCTGAAGGAGAATTTGGGAGGGTTTTAGATAATATGTGAAAACGGAGAGTGACAATGGAAATCTGCCCATAAACAGAGATTTTGCATCCTATGTTGAATGAAATAGTTCCTTAGGAAAGTATTTTTTCAGTCCTCTATAGCATTTAAAGTGAAGTACCACGGAGGCATTGTGCCTCACTCTCAACCTCTGGGTTCACACCTAGCCTGGAACTCCCACAGCCATGGCTTGGCATGATTGCAGGCAGGGCAAATTCCAGTGTGTGCCAGCTACTAGAGCCATCCTGGGGAGGCACGTCTGAAGCATGATGCAGCAGCATGAACAGATAGTGTCACAGCCTTGCTGTGCATTCACCACCTAAGCTGTAGTTTACTGGCCAAGAGTCTCACTCTTTTCTTTCTGTCTAGTATCACATTTGGGTGTTCATATGAGGATAGTGATGCTCCTAAGTGATCACCACCTTTTGCAACAGGCCATTAGAGCTTTGCTGCCAATTTATCCAGGCATGGGGAAAAAAGCATGAATCCCAAGCACAAAACAGTACTGGACTAAGAAAAGTACATTAATCTGTCCTCTGCCTTAAAACAAACTGATCTACTTCAGTGGGGGGTTGGAGGGGAAATACCTTTCTATGTTCCTCATAGAATATAATCTCCTATTTTCCTGCTAGGGCAAGGTTTTCATCAGTACATATACATAATTACATAATGCAATTATGTATTTATACATTAGTTTTTCCATTTTCTGTCATTTCAGTAAAAACAAGCAAACAATAGAATCACATAAGCCTTTAGTGTTTGTGTCTTAGCAACACTTTTAAACAAGCTCCAGCATGTTGCAAGACAGCTTCATGTTTTGCCTCGATGATTTGTTTTACCTCCTGAACAGTGAGATTCTTTTCTGTTTGAAAACACAAAAAAAAGAGGATGTCATCGTCCCTCCTCATTCCTGTCCACCCCAAAATCTTTTCTTGTCTTTTAATTTAGCAGCATGACATGAAATACATCAGATTTTTATCCACCAGCGTAGTCTTACTGGTTTTAGCATGAATTACGCTTTGCGGGTTTGTACATATAAATAGCAACACTAAAACCAAAATGGTTTCTGGGCCAAAACCCCTTAAGCAACAGAATGAATATGGTGGTCATAAAGTGGTCTAGGATAATGTGGTATTAGAAATACAAGCCCAAGTGTCCTTCCATATGCATTAAAAAATTTACGTGTTAAACGAACCCCAAACTCATCTATACTGTTTAATTATTACCCTTCTAGTAGTGCCATACATAGATACCTTGACTGACCTCATTCCTGTTTTGTAAAGGTTCATGTGATTGCTGACCAAGAGCAAATTCTGCAGAGCAGCTTACCCTCATTTGCAGGGAATACCCAGCCAACTAGCAGTCCGAATGATTCATGTGCAAATGTGAATGTCTCTGCCCAGGACCACTGCTCTGCTTGCAATGTTCGTTTGCAACCGCTCAGCTGTTGCGTATTTTCATATAAGGTCCCTCTTGCCTGGGATAAATAAACACAACAGCAAGCTCCAGATGTTATAGGAAGCCCAGGCTGAAGAATGAGACCACACGTAAAATAAACCCTAACAGTAAGTAACATGTCAAGGTAGTATTTATTCTTCAAATGTTTATTATTTATTTGCATTGTAGGAGTGCTTAAAGGCCAGGGCTACTTTGTGCTAACTATTATGTAGGCTTAATAAAAAGCCTAAGCTCCAAGGGCGGGCCTGTCTGCCTCTACATTTACATTTACTGGTTTTATTACACTCATTTGACTTTGGAATATCAAAGCTTTAGAAGAAATCTCATCCGCCTCCCTTCCTTTCAGACCTGAAATCCCAAGAGCTCTAATGCAAATCTTCTCCTGTATATTTATTGCTTACTGAATGAGATACAGGAAAGGATTATAATTCAGACTGCAAAATTCTACCTTCAAAAGCTAGGAAATGCCAGATTAAATATGTAATAGCAATTCAGTCCTCTTAGGTATTATATACATTATGATACAAGGCATAACTTTTCCTTTCCCCTGGCAACTTTGACTCATTCAGTGCTGACAAATGAATCATGGCTTAATATTGTCTTTTATTCAGGTGGCTGAGTGTATGTTATGAGCCTCTTTTGCTGTGTGCTAGACTAAGTCCTGGGTGGAAATTAAACGTTTTGTTTCTTAGTTTTCTGTGGTGCTCTCTGTTGGTGTATTTGAACATTTCTAGGTTTTTCTTCAGAAAAGCCACGGGGGAGATTCTGTTTCTACATTACAGGTGAAAAATGATGCAGGGGCTGGAACACTTCTCTTACCAGATGGTGTCATGGGTGGTTGCTTACTTCAGAAGAATAGAGAGACTGTGGAAACTGAGGCAGCTTTTGAGGATCTGGAGGCAAATGTGCCCTCAGAGCACAGTCTTCTTGCTGTTCCTGAAGCTTCTTCAACAGACTTCTCAAATCCCAGCTCTTGAATATTCACCGTTCCTGTTTGCTTCCTGAAACTTCTTTCCTCAGGTATTTTATCACAATGCAAGCACCTTCAGTTTTTAGGTTTTCCTCTCTGAGCTCACAGCCCAAGTGACAAATCATCCTCCTCATCACCCAGTCTCTCCTTCTCCCATTCTCACACATGCGCTTGACATCCGCAGGATGTAATATGACTGGGATTTTGACAGGAGGGCTCCAGCACCTCAAGGGCTAGACCAGCTTTCCTGTAGTGCTTTTAAAACCAAAGTCCAGAATTGAAAGTGCATTTCATAGTCATCCAGCTAACACTCCAGGACAGGAATGTCCTTCTTGCAGATATTCTTTCCTCCTTGCAAAATTCACAACATTTATGAGGGATGCCTGAGGACAAACTGCCAAGGGATCTTCTTTACTCTTCACTATTGTAAAAGAAATAATTTCCTTGCCCTAAAAACGGCTTTACACAATTTGCTATTCCTACTCCAAGTTCTAGGGAAAAGAAAAAGACAGCTTCCTAGATTATGGCATCATCATCTGTGCTTGTGAATGTTTTAGGTATTTGATGACCTGTGGGTGCTGCTTTAAGATTCACATATTTCCTAATGCCATTTCCACAATAAGAAATACTGGGTGGAGGTAGGTTACATGACAGGGGAACAATAGTGGAAGTCTGTCAGAAAAGTGTTTAGTGCCCCCTGGGCATGCTGTAGGTCTAGTTACAGTTCAGCTCTAACATGTTTTTTTATCTAGGAAAGCCTCAGCACAATCAATTGCAGATGAAAATAACATTGCAGTAGAGCTGCATTTGTACCAAGGCCTTCAGCGTTACCTGTATCTTCTGCTGGACAGGCTGGCTCAACAATGCTTTGTAACACATGTAACAGCATATGCATCAAAAAGAGCATTGAAAGAAATATAAATCTTGTGGAGCACCCCAGGTCTTCATGCAAGTCCTTGTTAAATGAGCATGAAGACCAAGTGGCACCTTAAGCAAAAGTGAGTGGATGAACCAACAACTGGCTCTGGTTGTGTTTGCCCCGAGGTGGCTTCCTCTGCATCTCAGTGCCTGCTGAGTGCTGCCTCGGAGACGTGGCTCCAGGCAGCATCATGGACTGGCCAGACCAGAAAGAGAGCTCTCACTGAGTCCATAAGTGTTCAACAGGTACTCTCTGAAGTGCCCTCATGCATTTGGGAAGCATTTGACAAGTATCCCTGAAGCCTCAGCTCTGCTCTGGATTAGGGGTTGTTGCTGTAGAAGGAATGTACTTTTAGAAAGAGGTAGCTGACCCAAGAAATTCAGCATGCTGAGTTAATGCAATTGTCATATTGCCTTTGATTACAATTGCTAAAGGTGAAAATAATATGACTTGAACTTGTTTGATTCACTTAGATTTCTTGGGTTCAGTTATATTTGCTGTGCTAAATAATTTTGAAACCAATTGTGATGTAGGATTTTGTAGGAACAGCCAAAAGCCTACAGGTCCCTTGGCTCCCGTGCGCTCTTCCTTCCCACATCACTCTGCAGATCAAGCCAGTGCATTGTATTGCTTGCACATCACATCCAGCATCTGATGTCCCACACCAACAAAGCATGAGTAAATTCACACACAGGAGAAACTTCAGAATTGCTTTAGAGAAACCCCATGGCTGGCTTCTCCTGTTATTTATGTCTTTGAGTGCCCAGCCTTGCTGTGGCTCCTGGCCACACGCCGCTCCTCCAGCCCCGCAACCCTCTCCGAGCTGCCCTGGCTTGTGACAGCAGAGGGCAGCAAGAGACAAAGAAGATCGTTTCATAAAGTGGGTCAAGTTCCACTTTCTGATATTTGCTTCGTGGATAAAGTTGCTGCAAAAAATCGCTTGTGGCTCCTCTTCCTGCTCCCAAGCTGACAGGCAGCGTGCTGGCAGCTAGCTTGGGTGCTGTGCCAGAGGCTCATGTCATCCCTGGCAGGACGATGCTCTCTACAGGGCCCTATCGAGCAGGAATATGGCCTTGCATGGCTGTGCCTCACTGACTGGGTTAGAATGGGAATCATGCTGATTTCAGAGACTTTGCCCAGATACAAGAGCGCCATATGGCATTTTATCATGCTCATGTTGAAAAGCTGCAAAAGTCTGAAATTAGCTATGGTTAGCTCTCACCACACAGCAAAAAGTATCACTTGCTCTAACGGTGAATAAATAATTTCTTATATAATGATGAGAGCTGCTGGGTTGCATTCCTTTTCTCCTTTACTGTGTAAATCTATGAAGAGAGATGTATGTTTGGGAAATGTTTTTTACTGAAGAACAAAGAAGGAGGGCCCGTGCTACTATGTGATTTCTAACGAATAATTATATTTTCCTCTACAGACTCATAGAAATAAACCTTTTTGCTTGCTTTGCTAGCGGTTAGACAAACAAAACCTGGGGGAATGCAACTATCCCTTCACTCTCCTGCCAATAAGTGCCTGAAACAGGTTATGTGGGTGCAGGGTGGAAACCCAGCTGCTGGTATCCTCTCAGGTGACAGCACTAACCAAATGGGCAGATGCATTTCCTGGAGGTAAGAGCAGCTGCCCACAACTGTAAGAACTGAAACTGCCATCACGGCTGGTCTTTGTGCTACCTGTCACAAGTAGGCATGTTGTTACCATGTTCAAGCACCATGCTGGTAAACTGTAAACAGTAGCATATATGACTTTAGGCAGGTACAGATCAGCTCTGTGATCTGGCGTGAGCAAGTGTAGTGAGGTGGTTCCTCTGTCCCCTACAGCAACAGCAGCAATGTTCAGCTTATACATTATCTTCAGAAACTGCCTCATTATCTGGAAGATGAATGGCCTTAACTCTTCGCATTAAGCTTCCCTGGTCAGATGAATTATATCCATGCTGAACAAACATTTGCGAAATTCAGGATAGTCTTTATGTTAGAGAGAATTCTTGCACCAGCAATAATTTTGGATGTTCCCTCCTCTCTGTAATGGAAATAACAGTTGGGCTTATGGCCTTCTAAAATCTCTGTTCCTACAGTGTAGGGACAGAGATGCTTACAGAAACATGGCAGGTGGTTCAGATAGATTTCAGAACTGCATAGGGGGGATTGATGGAGAAGGAGATAGAGGATGAAAACCAGCCCGAAGCGACCTTCACTTTCAATAAATATATGTTTAGGAAGAAGAGAGCACTTTTGACCTGTTTGTGGTTTTATTTTCCTTCTAATATTGAAAACTGAGACAGCACTGTTGTGTTCTGTACTCTGCTAAGCATATAGCTGAGTGAAGCTGGCTGGTCTAGTTTCACTGGAGCTCAAGAAGTTCATCGTAGCTCAGATTCTCATTAATCAGATACTGCTAAACATTGGTCCTTCTAAGTAACCACAAGCATGTTACAGTACATGTTTTATTTTTTCCACAGCTCCCATCGAGCAGCGTGCCCCTCTACTGAGCATGGAAACAAACCCTGGCATTTCTTCCTGCTATCAGCAGTGTGCAAAATGATAAGGTAGTACTCAGTGTGACAAGGCACATCTTGATGGTATACAGAAAATGAGGCAGACCTCCAGTTTCATCTGGTGAAACTGTTCTGATGTAATGTACTCCTAATGCTTGCTTATTTTTTGTTTAAACATCTCTCAGTTTGGACCTTCTTCCACATCAATTCCATATTTCAGTACTAAATTAAATTATTTGATAAAATTAATTGTATTCAGTGCTGCTATAACCTGAGAGCTGCAAAAAGAAGAAAAGGGTCAATTTGCGTCTAATAGGTCTTCTAATTTGTTTTTCAACTCAGTGGGAGCAGGATTTGGGCCTGAACTCCCAGTCAGGCTCTATGTTGAAGTCAAAGCAACCACAGTCTTTTCATAAACAGGCTGCTATTGGAGCTGTGGTCACTTATAGTCCACGGTAATGAGCACTGTACAAAAGTCTCCAGTGGATACATCTTAACTTCAAGAGACAAAGATAATGAAACACTGAGTGACTTAATTTAGACCTACATTTAATACCATTGAGTGTTGTGGACCAGACAAGTGCCTTCCCAACCTAACAGAGTTGCTACTGGCACTGGGGCGACAGTCATGTGCAGCAACCTTTTACCCCTTTCTTTTCTTAGAAAATTGTACATAAAAGTCTGCTAACAAATGCTGATGTGTTTTCGAGTTCAATATTGCTCTCCAAAGAGAACTTTCAAGTGGATTTTTCCAAGGGGAAAAAACTCCAACTGTAGTGTTATTGACCAAAATCCATATAATGGAAGCATGCTTTACTTTACATTATTCATTGTAGTTGTGATTTTCCAAGATCTCTAGGATATAAAATAAATAGTGGAAATTAAATATAATTTTTAATTTGAAAATAAATTCTAACATTAAAGGTTTTAACATAAGCTAATAGACAGAAAGTTTTATTCCTTCATCTTAGTAGACAGTGAATAATAAATTCACTTCTTATAAATTTGATAGTAAATTTGTGGGTTGAATTACATGGCTGGTGAACAAACCACATGTATAGAGTAAGGGTGAAAATTTCATTTCTTGTCTCAGCCTTGCTACTGAGCAGAAATATGAAAATTCTAGATGAATTTTCACAGAATTTAATGCATTTAATATTCCGTAAAAGTCCATGAGAAATACTGCAGGATGTATTTTCCTAAACTGCCATATTTCTATTGATATTTTCCTTATATCTTTTTTTCATCCCAGTTTTCTTCTTGGAGTACTGTTGCAGAGTGAAAGCCCTTACGTGCTTCTAAAGAGCTGAAAGAAGCACAGCACACCCTTGCCTTTAGGTGTAACACTATAACATCATCCCATACAATTAACAACTTACAAAATGTTTCTTTCTCTCACTGTTCATGGCACATATTATAGATTACTTGCCGAAATTCATCTTCTCACCTAGGGCAGGAATCTGCTGCTTGGTAAATTTCCAGATCATGTCACCCAGGCGTCAGGATAGACTTACACCCCTTAGCACAAAACATCCTTTTTGCCACCTGGAATTTCACAGTGATTGATTTCCTACAAAGCACCTCACTCCAAAGTGAACTAAGAATTGGACTCACCTCCTTCCTGCTTCAGGAACCATTTTAATAGACGAACTGTGCTAAGCTAAGCTTCTCCCAGCAGTGTCGGTCTGAGACTACTGAGCCTACAGCATTGTGGAGGCGCAGCCATGAGTTCTAGTTTAAATCCTTTACTCACTCCCACACTCTTGGTAGACGTTGGGACAACATCTTTAAGCATTCCTTCATTCTGACATTTCCCACAATTAACGTTTACTCAGTAACCCCTTTTTGCTTTCCTCCTGCCTCTGTGCAGGCTGTTTTCAGAAGTGACCAGTGAATCTTGCAGGTGTCAATCAGCAGCTCTGAAAACCAGGTCATAATTCACTTTTATTGTCCCCCTCCTAAGCAAGGCTGAAAAGCCTCTTTCCTTTGCTAGCCACATTTGCCCAGTCAGTATTTTTTTTCCAGAGCTGTAATCTGTCTCCTGGCAAGTTCAATTGATTTCCACAATAAAACTGACCCAGTGTTGTTTTAGCCTTGCTTTGGTTTTGGTTTTAGTTTTTCCCCTGCAATGTCTTGACATCAGGAGAGCAGAAATTTCCAAACATTTGTCAGAGAAGCACATTCTCCTTATTACTATTTACCTAAGAAAAATGAATTAACTCTCCTAGATTTATTTTGTTAATGGTGCCTAGATACAGGGCTGTTGGGTACACTGGAAATTAGCCTAAATAGATCTGTCCTGGAGAATTCACTTGGAAAATAACTTCATCCTACTAAAAAGCTTTAGAGATGAAGATGTAACTTTGTCTTCACAAGCATTTCTTAATGGGCTGTATTTCAAGTATAAAGCATTTTGCATTTAGGCTAACACTTTCATGATGCATTTGTCTTATCTTTTTGTTTAAAAACAAACAGAAAATACTTGACTAAAGCTTTAGAGTGAGAACTGTTCAATTATTCAATGCAATTCTTTATGCTAACAGGTAAAGGGAATTTGAAGTTTAATAACACACGTGAAGATGGCAAGGGAGGGGCAATTAGTATGACAGTCTGGCATATGGGATATACATGCAATACTTGAAAAGCATTCCCAGAACATCAGTATTATAAAATTTGACACTGTTTTTTGACCCCGGTGCCTAACCAATAATAAGAGTCTCAGAAGGTATTCCTCTTGAGGTGAGAGGACGGTGTGGGATCTAGATACCTTCTCTGATACAGAACTTACAAACGGAGCATGGAACAGATCAAACAGGGGAATATTTCTTTACTCAGGAAAGTTCCTGATCTGATCAGCCAGTAATGGAAACTCACCTGGGCTGCTGTGTTTGGAGCCTGAACTGTTGATCTACCTTTTGCTATGACACCTTTCTTTGTTCCAGCAGACAACAATATGGACCCTTTGTAGCACCTTTCCAGCATTCTCCCTGGTCATTCCTGTGTGCCCATTTTCATGTACATGTTTATTTATGATTTATAGCTTTTGTGACACAAGTATTTCTGAAGTAGGTTTTTATTTCAACAGCCTAACATCAGCAAGGATCTAGACAAAATAGGTTATCTGCTTGCCCAGCCCCATTTTTCTTGAAACATTTGGATTAAAGCTATTCCCCTTGGCTGTGGAAATCAGCTTCAGTAAAGGCCCTGCCCAGGTGATCTTGCAGCTTGTCACCATTGTACCAGTGTGCAATTTCTTCCTTTCTGTCCTCCCTCTTTGTCTATTCCATGGGAACAGGAAATTATCAGAGTTTCTGTGAAGCTCCATTACTGACTTAGTACTGGGTTGTGTATTTTTCCTTGGCATTTCTTGGGTGTTATAAAACAGCCTGGAGCTATTTCACAATCAGCATTATCTAAAAAAACCTGACTGTAGAAATACATTGACACTCACAAATCAATCACAGCTAGCTCTTAATCCAAAAGCTCTCTATCAGCATTTTTACCAGATGACATGCTACATCTGTTTGTGTCTGGTGTGTCTTTGTTGCTTTCATTCTTTGGTATTTCTCACTCTTTTTGTGGACACCTGAAACTCTTCAGAAGAGCCATGAGTTACCCTCAGGCAACTGATGTTTGCTTTGCGCTTTTGGGGGAGTGCTGACACGTGCCTGGCTTTGGCAAACTGCTATTGTTTCAGCTGCCTGTTTTTGAAGGGGGGTTTCATGGCTTCCAGAAATTCTTGCAGTTATCAGAATTATATCAGTAGTGACTCCTATAATGAGATCTCTTTCCCTATTTTCAAATCCTGTCTACTCTTATATGAGCAGATTTGAGTCAAAGGGCTGAGTGCTGAGGGTTACAAGCATTGCTTTGTGTATTTTATAGTCAACAGTGCACAGTTCAGTGCTGAGGCAGTCGGTTTTGGATATCCCCTCAACTGGACTGTTTAATCCATTGTGCCTTAAATTCCACTGATGCAAAATGAGAGTACAAGGTTTGCCATCTGTTGCTCTGTCAGTATCTCAAAGAAATCAGAAACTAGAAAGAGAAAACTATTAGGAAAATGTACTTTTCCTGCATTAAAATATGTGCAATTCACATTGCATCTTGCGTTAAAACCAGGTTTTTTATTAATGTATTGAAAAATATAAAAATTAAGTATTAAATATTGAAATTTCTCTTTCTTGCTTCCCTCTCAAAATATGTATTGTGTTCTACTTTATTCTACCAAAAAGGCCACAGAGCTGGGGATCAATGTGCTTTTTGGGATGCAAGACCATTGTTTTGTGGAGCAAAACACTGGGGCAATTCACAAGGCATTTCAAAGAAGCTCTTTGGCTCCCACATGGCATTCCAGTGCAGGCAGTGAGCTGTGGGGAGCATACCAGGTGATTTATACCCAAAAGAATTCAAAAGGGAGGCAGAGAAAGCTATTTCTCTGAAGAGCAGAAGTTCTAATCCCAAAATAAAAGAAAGAAACTATGCAAACAGGATTTGCCTGTAAGAAAATCACATACCTTGGGTCTGCTATGGGGTTTGTCCAATGGTCCATCTACATTATAAGGCAGTGTAATGCTCAGATTATGGTATGCATTCATAGGCCTTTTCAAATACTCAAATGTCCTCAATGCTGTAACAATGAGACAAATGCACAGACATACCTCTCACACTGTTCCATCTCATTTAGGTGAAGCTAATCCTTTTACAGTCAAGATTGTAAATAGCTTCCAACCAAAACCCTAATTTAGGCATCAACATTTCATTCCATGTTTATATAGAGCCTGGTGCAACGACATCCTAATCCATGACTGTGCTTCTTTAGCAATACTGCAATATGATTAACAGGTCTTTCCTTTAGTGCCAAGAGAGGTATGGGGCCAAAAGGAAAATGGCAGCATACAAGAAATAAAATGCCTATGGAGAAAGAAGAGGAATACAGGGTCTGCCTACTCTTTGCATTGTGGTGATTAGATATTTATTGATGTTAGTGGTTTTGAATCAAGCAGTTGGTGGTCGATATAAAGATGTACTCGGAGAGATGGAAATAATTATTTTGAAATTCTAGATGGTTATGCTGCAAGATGATTTCTCTTACAAGCATTTGTGATTATGCATCTCTGAAAGCAAGATGATTTCTCTTACAAGCCTTTGTGATTATGCATTTCTGAATGCATGAAGAGAAGTTCTGCTTTAAAATTTGAACTTTACAAGCTTGGCATTTATGCTGATGAAGTCTTGCCTTCACGTCTGCAGGTAGTCCTACTGCACTGAGTGGATCCCCTTCTGGGCATGGAGATATATTGCATTTGATCATGTGAAAATATCTATATTCAGTAGATAGTGTTCCAGATGCACTAGAACAGTTTTAAGCTGTTCTCTCCACATCCAGTGTCTTCTTAGCTGAAAATTCAAAAGTATCTATTTGTTTATTTCCTTTGCATCCTGGGTGTGGACATGGCCGACATTGCTCTCTTCATAGTTTTAAATTGTTGCTCACATTTTGCCTCTCCTATCTCGACTCACATTCTAGGAATTTACTGATTACGTAGAGACTGAGATTAAGAAGTAACACAACAGTTTATGACTCTTTTTATTTAAGGAACTTCAAAATTTTCACGTATTTGTTTTCATATTAGTCCAAAGACTTTAGACCAAAGCTTTTCAGACCTTAAAGATTAAATCGTATGCCCCGGCAGGAAAGCAGATGAGATGCTTTGAGTCAGTATAAGCTGAAGAGATCTCAACTCTAACACAGTTGCGCTCCAAGCAGACAAGTAAGACATATGCAGGTTTTATCTGCCAGTGCTGCTGCATCACATCCTTTGGAGTGAGGGAGGAAAGTCTGGCATATCGGGCCGTGCTCATGGCATTTTCAGTCCTTGCTGATATCCGAGCCAAGTGTGACGGGATGCTGGTCCATGTCTGGGCCTACTTAACAAGTGTCTCAGTCATCATGCATCACAAGAATGCTTTCCTGAGCCTTGCAGAAGGCCAGCAGAGGCCTTGAATCTTGAGCTCTGATTTTGACCACTGTTTTCGTATAGCACCGTGAATGTCAGGAATGGGATAAGTATGTCCAAGCTGGGCATAGAAGGTGATCTGTAACACATGGAGTCCTGCCCATGCAGAAGAGAGGCTATGGGTGAGAACACTGTCCCTTCAGTCCTGATATCTCTCCCCTGGGGTTTCTTCTCAAAACAGATTTACCTCTTTCTCTGGAGCAGTGTCTGATCTCACGTTGAACCCTGCTAGGGTGAGATCCCACTGGAGGTGCCCTTGGGAATCTGGGAAAGGCAGAAGGTTGGCCGACCGTTGATTGCTGGAGCTGCTGGACACCATATTCCTTTGTATCAGTATCTGGGGACCTGGCTGAATGCCCTGGGACATCCCAAAATACCACTTGCTACCTGTGGTTGGGGATCTGGTTTGTGCATTTGCTAATGAGTTCCCCACTCCTTTTATATGCTGTTTCAAAGTATAAATAGTCTTATAAAAAAAGGACATGGAACTGTTGGAACAAGTCCAGAGGAGGGACACGAGGACGATCAGGGGACTGGAGCACCTCCTGTAGGCTGAGAAAGTCGGGGCTGTTCATCCTGGAGAAGAGAAGGCTGCGTGGAGACCTCATAGCAGCCTTCCAGTATCTGAAGGGGGGCTATAAGGATGCTGGGGAGAGACTATTCATTAAGGACTATAGTGATAGGAGAAAGGGTAACAGGTTCAAACTTAAACAGGGGAAGTTTAGATTGGATATGAAGAAGAAATTCTTTACTGTAAGTGTGGTGAGGCACTGGAATGTATTGCCCAGGGAAGTTGTGAATGCCCCATCCCTGGCGGTGTTCAAGGACAGGTTGGACAGAGACTTTGGGTGTCATGGTTTAGCGGGAGGGGTCCCTGCATGTCAGGGAGGTTGGAACTAGATGATCTTAAGGTCCTTTCCAACTCTAACTATTCTATGATTCTTTGATTCTATGATTCATATATCTAAGCTTAACTCTCAAACCTTAAGTCTCTTCAAGCATGAGTAAACCTGTGCTCTCTTTCTTCTCAGACTTCTCAGACTACCATAAATCTTTTATATGGTGTGTCATGTCTTTTGAGAAGCTAGGTAAGTTCAAAACATTTTCGTGACTTTCTAGTGTTCCCTCCTGTATTCCCACATCCTTCCCTATGTACAAGCACAGGGAAAGAATGAATTTCTCCATAGCAGCTTTACCAAGGCTGTGTGTAGAGCCAGGTTGTATTTGCTATCTCTTTTCCTTATTTCTCTTCTTATTTATCGGCGGGTTATGGCAGCCTTTAGTAGTAGTATTGACAGTTACTTTAAACAATATGTGAGTGGTGGCTGTTACCACAAGTCTGAGTCTTGCAGTCCATAGCTATCATCTGTGTCCACAAGTCCTGTTTGGATGATGACTGACTAACCCTGCAATTCAGATCACTGCCTCTGCAGCCTGCTATTATACCATTTTTATTTTGTTCTACACTGAATGCCACCAGCAAATATTTCATGTTTCTAAATGACTGATAAGCTATTAGTAGTGGCTCAGGGACTGGTCCCTGTCGACTAGGCTGGAATGGCCTTAGTGAGAGATACATCTCCATTAACATATGGTAATATTCACCAGTGAGGCAGTTCATAGTTATTTTAATAATGTACTCTTATTTCTGCATAAAATGATTTTAAACAAAATATCACCTGCTCCTAAATCAAATGCCTTGCAGAAATCCAAATAGACTGTATCAACACACACAGCCTCGTCAACTATGCCTGAGATTCCCTTGAAAAGAGGTTATATTTAATGCTTTGATTTTCTAGCACACAGGGAAAACATGAGTGCCGTTTCATCAAGCATATGATACAGAGCCTGAGGCACTCATAGTTAATGGTGTGTGAAGCTAATGCACTCCTCTTAAAACTTTTTTCTAACCCTGACTGAAGAGCAATATTAGTGCTTTGATCATAGAATCATAGAATCATAGAATAGCAAGGGTTGGAAAGGACCTCAAGATCATCGAGTTCCAACCCGCCTGCCATGGGCAGGGACACCTCCCACTAAACCATGACATCCAAGGCTATGTCCAACCCCACCTTGAACGCCGCCAGGGGTGAAGCATTCACAACCTCCCTGGGCAACCCATTCCAGGGCTCCACCACCCTCACAGTAAAGAATTTCTTCCTCAGATCCAATCTAAACCTCCCCTGTTTAAGTTTAAACCCATTACCCCTTGTCCTCTCACCACAGTCCCTCATGAAGAGTCCCTCCCCAGCACCCCTATAGGCCCCCTTCAGATACTGGAAGGCTGCTATGAGGTCTCCATGCAGCCTTCTCTTCTCCAGGATGAACAGACCCAATTTTCTCAGCCTAGCTTCATACGAGAGGTGCTCCAGTCCCCTGATCATCCTCGTGGCCCTCCTCTGCACTTGTTCTAACACTTCCATGTCCTTTTTATGTTGAGGACACCAGAACTGCACACAATACTCCAAGTGAGGTCTCACGAGAGCAGAGTAAAGGGGCAGGATCACCTCCCTCGACCTGCTGGTCACACTCCTTTTGATGCAGCCCAGGATACGGTTGGCCTTCTGGGCTGCAAGCGCACACTGCCGGCTCATGTTCATTTTTTCATCAACCCACACCCCCAAGTCCTTCTCCGCAGGGCTGCTCTCAATCTCCTCCCCTCCCAACCTGTAGCTGTGCCTGGCATTGCTCCAACCCAGGTGGAGGACTTTGCATTTAGCATGGTTGAACTTCATTAGGTTGGCATCAGCCCACCTCACAAGTGTGTCAAGGTCCCTCTGGATGGCATTCCTTCCCTCCAATGTATCAACCGAACCACACAGCTTGGTGTCATCAGCAAACTTGCTGAGGGCGCACTCAATCCCACTGTCCATGTCACCCACAAAGATGTTGAACAGGACCGGTCCCAACACCGATCCCTGGGGGACACCATGATTGAGTGGAAGTAACTGGGTTTCTGAGCCGGCTGAAATTATCTTTGCATGCCATGATTTGCATTTTGGAAAGGCAACAGATGAAAACAGGCCACTCATTTACAAATTATTTTGGCTTTTAAATCATAACAGGCTAGGCTGAAAACAAGACTGTGACATGTCGGGTCTGGCAAACTTGCTCAGACATTGTCAATCATTTGTATGTAGGACTGGCTGGCATTTTTCCCTTCTTAAGTGATGATGATCCCATAGTCAGAGAATATAAAGCTAATTATTCTTTATTGTACTTGGTTTCTTGTATCTGATTTCTATTTCTATTACTAGCTGTTCCCTAGCAAAGTGTCAGCTTGGAGGCCACTGAGCTAGCGTTGCAGTTCTTCAGGCATAAATGCCAATACACTTCAATAAAGTGTACAGCAGGCTTCAGTATAGATTAGTGAGCCAAATTCCACTTGCATAACACTGTCTCCAGGAGACCTGCAGTCTGGACCATTACCCAATTGTCAATTAAAATTCCAGCAAAGCAGTGGACTCTCATTCTTAGGACTGTGACTATAATACATTATTGTGTGCCTTTTTGAAGGAGATGTTTGAAATTTGAATAAGCTTCATCCTAAGTAAATCTGAAGATTTTAGCCCAGAAGATATAAAACTGATGATGACGTGTCTCAGCGTTTCTTATTCCATTACTATCCATTTTTATGCCAGACAGAATTTGTATGGAAACAATGAGAATGAGCTAAAATGGGATCAAAGTAGAGTCAAATGGAAGGTAACCGAATTGGTGAGACCTCAGACCTATTTGTCAACTGTTTGCATTTTAAGCAACTCTTTGGCATGCTTTTTGTTTCTTTCTTATACTTATTTCTGTAGGGTGGCATTTAATCAAGCACAGCAAAACTTCAGGGTAGCCTTGATCCAATTTCTCTTCATCTCAGAGCTGGAGAAGCTCAGCTAAAAGAAATATTGCAAAAAAATGATTCATGTCTCTCTCTTTCTAGAGTGGCTCTTTATAATTTGTAATTCATAGAAGTATCCTCCTTTCTGCTCATATGTCGGGGTCATAAAAACATAGAGCTGCTGTTAGGAGGAGGCTGGGAGGAGTGTTTGCTACTGCTGCCTCAGAGGAAGGCTGTAGCTGTGGGGCATGCAGGCTGCCCAGGCCAGTGGAAGTGGTGGCTGGGGAGCTGCTGGAGGAGATAATGGCCACAGCTATCATATGGGGCCTTCCACAGAGGCAGGGAGAGCTTGGTATGGCCACCTACACAGCACCATTGAAGTTGTTGGTGTTGGGTAACAGGGAAGAGCTCCAACTCCTACTTCATAGAGGCAAGCTAAGAGCAAGAAATGAAACTAAAGTCTTGGGGAGAAAATTATTTAAATGCCTTAGCCTAGCAAAGGACTTAAACACACAAACACTGACCAATATCAGTACAACTGGAAAAGACAGGAGCTGATCCCTTTGTGAAAAAATGTGAGCCCTGAAGAAAATAAAACACCTTAAAATTTACAGTTTCTGACAATAACGTGAATATATGGTTTTGAGATTAATATTTTTATTTTTTGGTGAAGTAACACCATTGAGAGTGTCCTGTTGTGATTGAAACCAAGGATGACTCTGCTGCTGAAGTGAGGCTTCACTGACCAGTGAGAACCAAGAGCAGTCTTACTTGAAGAACTGTATCACCTGGCAGATAAACAGCCTGCTCATCCGGTATGCAGGGTTACGCTAATCTAACCATCAAGAGAGTTACAGAAGGCAGTGATAAGAAGAACAAAGAAAGCAAAAGTTAGAGGCTGAAATATGAGACTGAGAGGGGGTTGCCTTTCTTTACCCAATGTTATTAAAATAGATTGGCAGGTTAGCTCATTCTTTCAAAGATGCTTTTGAATAGTTAACAAATACTTCAGGCTCTTCAGAAAGCATTTATCAACACCTTTACTAAGTGGTTGTTTGCACAATCTTTTGCTGGATTTTGCTCCTGCATTCCTTGCAATCATTTGGTAGTTTCACAGCAAGAAGCAACCTAATTGCTGCTTGTGAAGGCTAAGACAGTGCAAAGAATTTGACAATGCCTCTGTGCCTACACGCTGCGCAGAGAACTTGGTCACCTAAAGCTCCTATGAGGTCTCTGGAGAATTCCATGTTCAATAGGCCAGGTGTGCAGTTTTGTGTTCTAATAACTCTAAAGAGGATGCCACTGCTTCCTCACCCATAGGGATTTTCATAATGCCCGTGGCACTGTCCCAGAGAGATTTACTTGTCTAACTCTTAGTGGATTCATAGCAGAGTTAGAAATCAGAGAGGAACAATTGAAAGCACTACCTACCCTGCTTCTCCAGCTGGGAAGTAAGGGATTAACCAGAGAAATGCAGCAGACAGCATATTTAACAATGTGAGCAAGCATTCTGTCTTGACCACCTCCAGTCCTGGTTAACGGAAACAGTGTGTCAGATGACAAATGTGGCAAAACATAGCGGTGTTTGCTCTAGGCTGTGTATTTCCGGGATGTGATTATGTGTCTGTGGGAAACAGGCTCCTTCAGCCTTCCTGGCCAGCTATGGGAGAACATGGATGGGGTGTTGAATGTTATTTGTACTCTGAGGTTGCTGGTTCAAATATCACCCCAGGTAGCTTGTGACTACATATTGCTACCATTTGATTAGAGCTCTAGCTTTAATATCAATTAGCCAGTGAAAATGGAACTTGTGGTTTCACCTTGCTTCTGAGTAGACAGATATCCCCATCACAACAACTAAGCCCTGCACAGCTTGTCTGGAATGGACAAGTGAGGCATTTGGGAAAGCAGCTAACCATAATCCTGGGGAAAGTTTTTTGATACCTGGATTATTTAGTGTTGCTGTACTTTTTGTGGTGGAAGACTCAACTTTCCATTCCTTTCTGCTTTCATGTGTGATCAATTCTCTTTAATTACTTGCTTCTAATTAAGAAAGGAAAGAAAACACAGCTGTAGCAAAAGACTAATTCATCCTACAGTTGAGGACAAATCCTTCACCAGTATAAACTGTCATTGCTGCTTAAGGGGAGTGTCAGTTATCTGGAGGTCTTCCCCATAAATTTTGACAATTTGAGCCCATAAGCCTGTTGTAGTCCACAGTAGTGATTAGCATGCAAGAAAACCAGCTTTGGCCTCTTGGCGATGATGTTTGGTGAAGTTATTTGGTGCTAATGTTCAAGGAATGGAGGTCAGTCATAGATGAGAGCAAGTGCGATTGCTGTTCTGAGTGTTTTCTTACAGATGTACCAGGGCCTCCTACTCAGAAAAAAATATCATACCTTAATTTGGGTGATGAGATAATGCTGTGAAGAATAATTCCTGGGAAGATTTTATCTTCTTTGTCTTGCCTTGTATAATCCTCAGCTCCATAGCAGGAATGCTGTGATCAGAGATCTACCGCCTTGAACCAAATGCTGTATAAATGAAGTTTAAGAGGAACACATGGAAAATAGGAGCCTTCCCCCATAATGTTAATCCATCATTTTACCTTGGAAGCGGAGGGTGTTTCCTACATTCACCTTGGGTAAGAAGACCACCTCCAAGATGCTGAGTTGAAAAGGTGAACAGTGTTCTGACTTGCAAACATCAAAGACCACAGTGGAAGTTTTTGAGTATTTACTCATATGTTTCACATTCATGATGCAGACTAGAAGCTGACAGGAAGATAAAAAAAGCCCACAGAACCCAACCACTTAGTAGCTGGTTGCAGCAAAACCCATCAAAGTTTATTTTTATCCTGTCCCAAACTTTTCATTAGTCAGAGTCCCCAAAATAATTTTGTATGCTGGAGAGAAATATTATTGTATAAACACGGGGAAGAAATCTTTTCCTTCATAAGTAGAAAAATATGGCCTTTTATAAATGTTGACTTTTCTTTAGGTAGTCTATAATAAATTAGTGTTGATAACAAAAGCAACTGAAATCCAGTACAAAGAGCAAGTGGGTGGTCTGGAAATATAAGAAAGCAATATGGATTGATTTAATTTTTTTAGAGTCTCTCACAGAGTGAGACTCTGTGAGACATTTTAGAGACATGACAGTCTGGATTTTTTTGCCTCTCTGATTATTCAGTATAGGATAGTAATAATGGTTGTGATATCTTTGAAAGCTTTGCTGCAAAGGAATCTCTAAGACATCCCAATAAACTCAGTTTCCTAGTGTTTATCAGGTCAGCAAGCATATTTATGGAACTGGGCCAATTACAATACAGGAAAAGAGTGTGGCAGATTTTTGAAGACATACTGATGATTTTGCAGGTGGAGGAAGATCTGACTATATGATTTCCATTTTGCATATTCAGTAGTTGATGCAAATTCACAAGCGCTACAACAGTACTAAAAGAAAAAGTGAAATATGAGAAACACAAAATACAAGTTAAAATTGGTTGCTTTGAAGTGTTAGTCTGCTTAAACAAAACTGTGGAGGGAAGGAAGGAAGGAAGGTAGGGAGGGAGGAAGGAAGGAAGGGAGGGAGGGAGGGAGGGAAGGAAGGAAAGGAAGGAAAGGAAGGAAAGGAAGGAAAGGAAGGAAGGAAGGAAAAATAGCTCCTTATCTGTGACTGGGTGCTTCCAAGTTGATGGACTCACCAGAGATGGTAATGCTGCTGCTGCTGGGAGAAGCACGCTGGGGGGTCCACTGGGGCCAGGAGAAGGGACCTGAGCAGCTTCTGCCTGCAGTTGCTCAGACCCCTTCCAATGGCCCCGGGAATGCTCTTTATCAAAGAAAAAAACAGCAAAGTTTTGGTTTTGTTTGTTTTGTTTTTTCCTCCAGAGAAATGCTTAGGGAAATGCAATTTATTCATGAGAGAAAGATAAAGTAACTGTTCCCTCACCTGGGAAAATTAGAATAACAATGGCTGCATCATCTATATATTCTTGCTTATCGCTCATTGAGGAGCTGTCTGAACTCTTGCCTGTTGAACTTCATAGGGAAGAGAGTAGTAAGGAACAAAAAGTGGTGGTATCCAGTTATGTCCTGCCCTAAAAAAAGCATGTAAAAAAAAGAAGAGAAAAGTCTGGTAAAATACATGCATTTGTTTATCAACTATTAGACTGTTTGATAAAATATTTGATATATAATTCAGTGAGAGCTGTGGAAAATGAAAATGTTTCTTTCCACATTCATTATTTGTGTTACTCATAACCTGCTATAAGTCTCATTGAAAGAAGATAAAGCAATTTGGTGAGTGATAGGTTTAGTGTAGACATTTCTTTTGTGGAGCTGGATCCATAAAGATAAACCGAACCAATCATTAGTCAGAATTTGCTGATACTAATGAGCAGGGATGATCTGTGTACAAAGGTATATGATGTATATATGCAAGTATATGATCTACGTATACAAGTATTCAAGGCCAGGTTGGACAGGGTTTTAAGAAACCTGGTCTAGTGGAAGGTGTCGCTGCCTGCGGGGGGTGATTGGAACTGAACCATCATTAAGGTCCCTTCCAACCCAAACCATTCTATAATTCATAGAATCATAGAATAGTTAGGGTTGGAAAGGACCTCAAGATCATCGAGTTCCAACCCCCCTGCCATGGGCAGGGACACCTCCCACGGGCAGGGACACCTCCCACTAAACCATGACATCCAAGGCTATGTCCAACCCCACCTTGAACGCCGCCAGGGGTGAAGCATTCACAACTTCCCTGGGCAACCCATTCCAGGGCCCCACCACCCTCACAGTAAAGAATTTCTTCCTCAGATCCAATCTAAATCTCCCCTGTTTAAGTTTAAACCCATTACCCCTTGTCCTGTCACCACAGTCCCTAATGAAGAGTCCCTCCCCAGCATCTCTATAGGCCCCCTTCAGGTATTGGAAGGCTGCTATGAGGTCTCCACGCAGCCTTCTCTTCTCCAGGCTTAACAGCCCCAATTTTCTCAGCCTACCTTCATACAGGAGGTGCTCCAGTCCCCTGATCATCCTCGTGGCCCTCCTCTGCACTTGTTCCAACAGTTCCATGTCCTTTTTATGTTGAGGACACCAGAACTGCACACAATACTCCAAGTGAGGTCTCACGAGAGCAGAGTAAAGGGGCAGGAGCACCTCCCTCGACCTGCTGGTCACGCTCCTTTTGATGCAGCCCAGGATACGGTTGGCTTTCTGGGCTGCAAGTACACACTGCCGGCTCATGTTCATTTTTTCATCAACCCACACCTATAACTAGACTCTTAGACACTAGACTGATTAGTCACATTAGGCAAATTCACAGGATCAGTCTGTATTGTGTAAGGTTATGTTCTTTATGATCTGCTTTATATTATGGACATAGACTGAGGTGTACCAGATCTGAAGATTCCCAAGGGAAATATTTTATCTTTTGAACACAGTTCTTCATGTAAATACCACAGCTGACCATGATACCTTGTTTACAGCTGGGACCAAAATCTTAAGCTATTGGACTTCCCCAGAGGTGGAAAGGAAATAGAAATCCAGCTCAGAGCGTAAAGGCCAGGCTCATCTCTAGAAATAAGCATCATGTATAGCTTTCAAAAGACAGTGGTTCACAAAATTTCCAAGCAATCAAACAAGGTATCATGTCTAGTGTTTAAAAACCATCATTTTTGACAGATATTGAAGGGCCAGTGCAAAGCTGGGTTTATAGCTGCAGGGGTGTTCTTTACAATCCCATTAAGCATCTTCCCCTATATTTGGACATCAAAAGACTAAACACACTTTGCTGGCACAAGAATGGCTGGAAATGACTCCATCTCTGATTTTTTTTTGTGTGCCCTGACTACTTGCTAACGGACTCATATTTCCATAAATTTGCAAAGCACATGCCCAAGGCACTCCCAATGGCATAACATCTCCCATGATGAGAAATTTGCATGGAGGCATGAGGGTAACCACCTTCCTCCAGGTGGATGAGAAGGAATGACTAGCATGGTAAGTAAGGAGCAGTGTCAGGTCCCTATAAAACATGTGGGCACAGCACATCTCATGCTCAGCTTTTGTTGGCAAGGCAAGATGTGAGCTTGCCACTGCCTCCTGTGGGACCATCATCCAGGCTAGTGCAGTGAATGTCTCTTACACCACACTCTCATTTTGCAAAGGGGAACCAAGTTTTTTATACTTACTGTGGTTTAACACTGCCATGTAGCAAGAACAAGAGACTCATCTATTCAATCCAAAGTGATCAGGAGTTAGCCCAGGAAGAAACTGTTATGGGGATTCTCTCAGCATCTTTAATGCATGGAGTAATAGAAAAATCAAGAAGCATCATGGGCATCACGATTTAGTGCTTATTTTCAGTTAAATGTGCAGGGACAATGAGACTGGATTAGCTGGAAAAAAAATGTAGACCTTGGTAAAAAACAGGACAGTTACATGAATTCCCAGAATTTCAGTAGTAAAATCAAGATAGAGTGTTAGGCAGATACTATCATCTCCCTTTTAAGGAAGCTTAGCAGATCAGATAGGGTTTTCTTAATCCCTTCATGTTTTATTTGAATGCTGAGTAAACATCTGAGGTCTATAATGAATGCAGGCTGTGTGAAAGATTAATGTGGAAAAAATCAGCCACGTTTACATACATCTGGAAATAATTATTGTGCACTTCGTGCTGGGTATACATATTGTCATAGTTCCAATCTTGGTGACACAGGGGGCATGGGAGCTCATTAGCATTTCCCCTTTAGAGAGACAGGTTCAAAACCTGATTTCCAGCAGGGATGCAAAGAGGTTTGTTGATTCGTATTTGTTTACCATGTGTTTGAGGAGTTTCAGAAACCTTGTCAGTCTCTGTTGTTACAGACAGCTCTCTGTGACCAAGGAACCTGAGAACACCTTACTTTGGTATTTTAGGAGGTACGTCCCATCTCCTTTCTTGCAGCTTTTCATTTCAGCCTTGCAACTCCTCTATCCATCACACCAGCGTGCTGGCACCCTGCTATCTGAGAGGGGAGAATGTACAGGGCTGACTGGCTGCTCCCAGGCCAAAGCCACTGAAGGAGGCTTCTTTTAGGACTGCAGCAGTTTTCATAGTCCCTGAATCAATGAGTGCTGTAATTCAGATTTTTCCAGCAAAGCCAGTGTCCAGTGCCCTGCTACTATTTACACTGGGAGATCTAACAGGGGGACTGTGTGGGAGTGCCTTGGGAGAATGTGTTGGTGGTTGACATTGACCTTGAGGCACCCAGGGAGGAGACTTACATGAGAGTCTTAACTAGGGTAACGTGCAAACATCCGCAGAAAGAAGGGTGCCTGCATTTTGGCCAGGACAGGTTGGGTTGGGCTCACTTAATGACAAGCTTCTTTTGCATCAGACTAGTGACGAAGTAGGGGGTTAGGGGTTTATCCGTAACTCTTCCAGTATTTCAGGACAGTGAAAGATACCGCTGGCAGCAGATTTCAAAAATTGATAAGAGCAACATTGACATCGCTGGAGAAGCATATGGTCTCCTTACTATCAAGTCATTCAAGTCTAAGTATGTGCTCACACGTAAGCAGCACAATAAATGAATGTTTTGTACTGATTATGCAGTAGGTGGATAAGAACAAGTTGGCTCAAAGGGTGTATTACGTATTTCAGCTGCACTTGACATGACAAATCTTTCAAATGCAGCACTGGCAAGGACACGCTTTGAGCTCATTTATTTCCCTCAAGAAGCAAAAGCAACTCTTGAGGAAATTTCTTGGTCCTGCTACAATCCATCAAAACCAACAGTTATACCCATGGTCTTTCAGGTGGAGACATGAATATTTTCGCCTCAAGGCATCTGAAACCTTGGTTCAAATTGTAAGTGAGCAGAATTCTAGCTCGTGAAATGAAATAAAATAAAATGCCAGGAAAGAGACATGAATGGGTTAATGGCAGGGTCAGAAGTAAGATGAGAGGCAATGTATTGATTTCATGATAACAAAATGATGGGTTTCACAGCAAGGATTAATTACTCTGAACTTCACAATCTTGGACAGTAAAGGCTGACTTCAATCTCAGCTGCAAAATTAAGATATAAATTCATACACCCCCCCCCCCCCCCCGCCTCCAGAGTTGTTGACTTCAGTCTGGATTTTGATTTATCTCGTAAGAGGAATGGAATATAGTGTTGAGGTTTGGATCTTGATCCAAACAGGGTGCAGAAACTGGACCATGCTGGAAAAGATGAGATTGCGATATTCTGGCTTCATATTCTGTGGTCAGGTTTTCTATTACATGCAAAAACCAGGAACAGATCCTTCTGTGTTGGTTGCTAATAGCCCACACGGGAAGACAGTGGTCATTCGATCATGTATGGGCAGTCTCAAATGTCTAGGCTTCAAAATCTCCACACTGGCCTCACCGTCTGTTGTAGTCCATTTCATCAGGTTTCACCTGGCCATACTTACAGAAACGTGCATGTACACGTACATCAAGTCTTTCACCTGGAAATGTTCATTAAGCATATCTTCTGTGCTGTCGATTCTCCATTTGCTTTTGCAGTCATTCAAAACTTGGGAAAGGAAATATCCTGGACCGAAGTGAAGGGTTTTTTGCATTATGCAGTAACTTGAGCATGATATGAGCCTAAACCATGTGCCCCATTCCTTCCCTTCCCATGACTTGTACCAAACCTATCCCACTGCACTGCATGAAGTTCAGCACTTGTTGCTCCAGACCATGGAGCAGTTTGGTGAATGTAAGACCAGGTTCCTTTCAGAGGAAAACAGATTGGAGGCTCTGCTCAAGGTGAACACCTATGTCCTTCCACCCCTCATGAGGACATTAGAGTCTCAAGCAATTTTGGTCCTGCCAGAAGCATGTTGGGAATATTTGGCACAGGAAACCAGTGTGGAATAAAACCCTTGATCTGCTTACATCATTGCTCAACCCTCTTCTATCTACTGTTCCTCCTGGGCAAAATTACTTGCTAATGTGGATTTACCCCTGAACCCTTAAAAATACAATCACTTCTGATTTTAGTAAATGCTGAGGCAAGCAGTGTGCTGCAAAATCGTATCATGGAAGTGGATGGTCTGATTATTCTTGCCAAAATATAGTGTATAGCAAATATTTTCCTTCATTTGGCTGTGTTTCTTTGTTTGGCCAAACTCTTGACTATGGGGAGGCCATGGTGGAAAGAGTAATAAGGGAGAAGTCAACAGTTCTGTACAAAAATGAGCACTGCAAGTGGTCTCACACTGTCTGTAGGGCAAAGAGATCAAATGTTGTGCAGGAGGTAGAGTTGTGCAAAGGAGATAGGGTACAGAAACGAAACTACAGGATTTTGTAGTTTTATAGCTTTGTTATTTCCTGCAATTTTGCTCTGTAACTTGGGTTATACGCTGATATATTTGGCTACAGATAGGTGATGAAGAAGGTATTGTCACATGCAACAGGTTAGCGGAACTAATGGTTTTCTGCTGCATTTGCCTCGGGGCATGGCTGTGTGTATTTTCAATCTGGAACTTTCAGGTATGAGCATAGCCAAATTTAGCACATCTTTTCCTTCTGAGGACTGAACAGGCTTTTCAGTCCCTTTGTGTGTGGCCATACTTCACCATGTCCCCAGTGTTATTCTAAGCGCTGTAATTTTGCACATGCAACACAGAGCAGCAAGTCACAGGAAAGTCTTTCAAGCTGTATCCGTAACAAGGGTGTAGGTTTCCCAGTTTCTGGAATAAACATACCTTTGGGCAAATATTTTGCAGTGCTTCGTGGATAGGACCATAGATGATAATGATGAGAGTAATCTGAAGCCTTTTTCACATGAGCAAAGTATAAATTTACTAGGGCTACGGTTGGCCTGTATGAGGACATCCCTGATCGTTATTTAACAGTAGCAACATGCATGAGATGAGTGATTAGTTAATCCTCTGAAAAAACAAGGCAAACAAGGAAGTTACAATGAAGCTACAGAAAAAAGTGGCACTGAAGCCAGGATTTCACCACTAGAGAGTGTAATTCTACTACATAATTTGACCTTTTCTTCCCCCATAGAAACTGATTCAAGGTGAGGAATTCGGAAATGTGCAACAGCTTGAACAGCATTGCCTGAAGTACTTTCTTTAGGTCTTTTATAAAACTGGACATCAAGGAGTTACTGTATACTTGGAAGATAAATGCATTACTTCCTCTTTGCATTGCTCAGCATGAATTTCAGACGGCATTTTACAAAGTAAGATGTATGTGCATTGGAATAAGATCTTATATCAAACCTATCCTTGAGGCAACTGGTTATGCATTCAAATTTAAATTTCAAATGTTTTAATAGAAGAAGCCAGCTAACGTATTTGTACGTGTTTCTGAATTTTGTTTGCAACATATTCTATCACTGTGCATTTCCCTTAGGCTGATGTTGCAACTTTTACCTTAAAAAATGTTGTTTGAAAATTCCTTGTTTCTGTTGGTGTGGCTCCAAAACTTCCCTGTCAATGTCACTGCTGTCCCGTGGAGTAATGATAAGCAAACCAGCTACCTAATACCTAGAGAAATAGGGGAAATTAGTCTCTGACCCACATGCAATGTCACTTCTGTTTATTGGACACATATCTTTGTCATGAGGTTCGCATGGGAACTCTTCACTTGAGAGCTGCTGTCTGCCTATGGGGGCATCCACGCTTAGCTTTAGGTCTCAGTGATCACATACTCGGGCCTGTCGTGTCTTACTTGTTAATTCCTGGGGTTTCTCTGCCTTGCTGCAGCCTTATTCCTCCTTGCTGAAGAGAGAGGTGAAGATGCAGCTGACAGTAATAAGCAAGAAACAATAGGCACCTTAGAGCATAAACTGTGAGTGAGCTTTGGGAGCCCATAGCATGGGTCTAGTCATAGATTGATGCTGGCAGAGCAAATGAGGGTTCTCAGGTCCTCTCCTACAGTCGCTGGTAGATTATGTGAGAAGCCTGTGAAGTGCGGAGTTACGGCTGTCAAGGCTGTGGGTGAGGGAGAAATGCAGACTGGCATTATGCCTGGGGACAGCCACTGTAGCCCTTGTTCAAACCAATCTCCAGCTGAGCTGGAATCACCAGAAGGAACACTGAACCTGGGTAAGAGTAAGGGTGTTTAGTACACTCCAGTAACATACTGTTAATGGCTCCTCTGGGTGTGCACAAGTGTGTATACAAAAAGTACAGCACTGGTGCCTGGAATCCAGCAGGTTTAGAAATAGGTTGACTGAATAATGTATGCATAATTTATCTCCCACAAAGGATATTAGGAAGAAGTTTATATCACAGATTCCAGCAAGCACTTAAATCCTGTCCTTGGCAACCTGGGAAACAATTATCATATATGCTGAAACCTGTGAATGTGCTTATGCCTCTAATAGCATCTTTGGAAATACGTTTTACTGCTGAAACTAGTGAAACAAGTTAATTTTTAACACAACTGCATTGATTTTAGCTGAGTTTACTATAGGGGTGAATCTGCGTAAGTCTTTCTTTTCTGGAATGTTAAAACTTTGCAGTGAATTGAAATATATACATAATCCAGAATATCCATTGGTGTTTTAAAAGTTTTGCCCCTTTGCCTTTCATAAAAGAACTAGTATAAACTTGCATCTCATGTACAGTAAAAGCAGCAATTAATTCAGCCATAGGATGTTCTAAAGAACATGCTGTTCCATGACTGACCACTAAAATACTAAACCAATTATGCTCAATTCATGTATCATTTAGGCAACACAAAGCATTTAAGAAAGAAAAGGGAGTTTTATACAGTTTCCGTGGTGATGGTATTAAAAGCAATAACAATAGTTTGAAGCGTGTTTTCATTTAGAATATCTTTAAACGAACTTGTTTGGTTCAGACATGCTGTGTTCATGATCTAATTTGTCCCAAATCACTGATTATTATGAAATGTAGCTAAACTGGCATGGCAGTATTGTTCAAACATTTCAACAAAGCACCAAAATAGTTCAAAGCTTGTTGCTCAGTATTTTTATCACAGCTGACATGCACATTAGAATGTGAAAAGGTTTCAAAAAGGCAATAACATTATGATTTAAAATCCGTGCCACAGTTTTGCATTAGGCCATCTTCCAGAGTACATTTTGATCTGACTCTTTTATTACAGCGTGCAGGAGCTTATCGAGAGGCAGCTAAACTTGTGCAAACAAAGGCAACACGCTGGCAGCTTCTTAGGAACCTAGAGAACTGTGAGTATTCCCATAGTAGTAAGGTGTAGGGGGAAGAACTGATACAGGATTGTACTGTTAGCCCTTACTTTGGCCTTCCTTTAAGAATAATACAGAGATTGCTTCAGCTTTGAATCTACCTGCAACAAACAGCATTAAGGAATGTGTGGGAATGCAGTAAGTATAAAGTAAGGCACAAGGATTTTTGGGGTGTTATGCATTATGATTTGCAGGTTGAACATCGCAACCTTGAGACTTAATGTAACTATTCTGATTACTTCTAGCTAGCTGCAGGATGAAAACTCCTTGAAAGGCCTCACTGCCTCTCAGAGTGAGGTAACTGAGCAGTACTTGTTATGCCTGCTCAGTATAGCCAGCAAAGATTTATGTTCAAAGCCATGCTTTCCTTTAAGTGTAGTGGTATTTTTCCCTAGTGTTTGTTTTCTGGATTAGGAGCAACATATTGGTGAAACTTGTACTTTGCAGTAAAACTGTCCTTGTATCTTGTATCACCTTTTGGTGACCAAAGCTAACACTGTATATGTGAGAGGATCTTCTATCTTCAGTGAGCTGGGAAGCAGTAAGTGTGAGTGATTTAGATAAAAAAAGGTAGTTCTCTAAAGCTGCAAATTGTCCTTTATTTCTGATTGCTTTCCGGCAAGCCTAATCCCTTCCATGGTAGCCATGAGCATGGCCTTAGGAAGTGCGTCTCGCTGAACTCCCTCTTTGGTAAAGGGATAGAAATAAGCTCACCCAGAAGACAGCTAGGAGCATCTGATGCTTGGTTTCTCTTCTGGATGGCCTCACGGAGGTGCCCACCTGACTCTTCCGGCTATGAGAGGTTCTGTGGACATCAGCCTAACCACAGTAGAAATATGTTTTGTGACTGCAACCTCCCCATCCACACATGCTTCAAACCATATCCATAGCTAGGTCTCTGGACTTAGCTGAAGAGAGGAGCAAGATCCCTCTGAAAAGCACTTTCGGGTGAGTATTGAACAGCTCAGTCTTGGCCTCTCAAGTGAGGAATGAGGTGGCTTAATTCATTCCGAAGCTTTGGCTGTCACTAAGTAGTGTAAGGTTGCAGCATGCACATAAAAATCTTGTATTCTTTTTGAAAGTCAGACAAGACTAAATTATGGTGTTCTCCTATGAATTATAAGTGCTGCAGCCACTGTTAGCTTCCAAGTTATGGCTCAAGCTGAATGACGTGTGGACTCTGAAGTAAACTCAGATGAAACTGCTGCTTCTGCACTTGACTCAGTCTTCTTGGAAACTGTCCCTCCACAAACCGTTGATAATGCACAGTAACTGCAGATATCCGCCAACTGGGATATGGATGCTTTTGTTCATATGCCACTACTTTGAAAGGTTGAGACAATGCTGAGAGGATAACAGTGCTTGAACTGAGAAGTATTTGTGGATATTTCTCCTTGACTCCTACTCCCACACTTGACATCTGAGTATCTTTCCTCAAGGCTGCATGAAAATCTCACTTTCCAGTAGAGCTGAGTACAACTGTGTACAGTCGTGTAAATGTTCAATGCGTACAATCATGTGCAAATGCTCAAGGTCGGTGATTCAGGAAAAGGTGTGCACATGTTCTGAGACAGTGTAAAGGGGAAGCAGGAGCTGTTGCTACTGCAGTCCCAGCTTGCCAGAAAGAAATTTTGTTTTAGGGGAGCTCTGGGGTAGGAGTTCAATTCTTCTGTTCCAAAACTGTCTCTTGTTTAAAGCACATTTACTCATGGTTTTCCAGAGAGGGACATGGCTTTGATTTCATAGGGGATGTTGGATTTTGGCTGATATGCTTCAACTGACTAAGATGGGGAAGTATGCAGAAACTCATTACAGCTCATGCAGGAGGCTTGCAACCTCCTGGAGAGAATGAGCTACTGTTCCTGGGTAAAGTTCTCCGTTCCCATTCTGTAGGGGTTGAACAGCAAAATCAGATTATTTTTGCCAAAATTTTACTCAATGATTTCCACCCCTTTTTAGTTTTCTGTAGCTCCCTGGCCTTGACAATGAACTCTGTGTAGAACACTGACATCTTGACTCCAGTTTTCCAGGCAGTACGTCCTTCCTTTAGATTAAATCCACCACTCCTTTCACATCTACATTTGTCCTGCGACACCTCTGCCATGCAGAAGGCAGTTCCTTGGTCATTTTCCCTAGCTGATGCTCACCCCACCTCTGCCTTGTGCAGGGACAAAGTAAGAATTTGTAAGCTTATCAAAATTACTGGAGGGAGCTGTTGAGTCAGAAATAAACTAGATTTTTGCTCTCTTAGAAGCACTTGATATTTACCTGTATCAGCCTGTGCATCAGGGCAAAAGGCCTCACTCTGGGACATCTTTGACTCAGATCAACACTATTCTACAGCTCTAGCTACATCAGCCATCAGCAAAGCACAAAGCTCATCAAGAAAACTGTCTACTAAATGTCAGAGGGTTGTGGTGACCCAAATGAGAGCTTGTTAATTTATACTATTAATAGTTGGTTTAGCTGAAGAGTATCTGAGGAATTACAAATAACCTTTGTTTCTTTTATAGCAGGAGAAAAAAGGGAAATTGTGGTACTTCAAGTGCTGGGGTGTGTGTGGTCTTTTCCTCAGGCAAGCTTACTTGAAAAGTCATTCCTATGTTTATAAGCAGTCTGCAGCTATTTTAACTTCTTTTTCTTGGCCGTAATTACAATAAACCTTCTGCCCAGGTATCAAAGTGCGTCACACGTTTGTAACTAGAGATAGCAAACCTGAGTTATCTCAGATCACATAGCCAAAACCACACATGCTATTCTGCACTCCTATCTCTAATATTGACAGATTTTGCCTGACATAAAACATGTTTGCTGTAGAAAAAACAGACATACCTTGAATAACTAACTGTGATTTGCAATTAACTGTAAAGTGCAAAGCAACTGTCCTAATTACCACACAGGTAAAAGGGACTTTTCAGGATTTTTACATAGCATTTTACATGCCCTAAAAGTCCTTGAGTTCCTTTGAAATTACGTGTTGTCCAATTACAAGCAGCAAAACTTCTTATAATGGTATACCCTTGTTTCTTTACCATCTCCATAACTACATGGTAATAGGGCCTTCTGCTTTGGTTCACTCTGACAACTTCAAATAAAGTGAACACAGGTACCTACCTCCAAGCTTTATTTTTCTCTTTTATGCAGATCTTTGTTACTGGATAGCATCACGGTGTTGTGCTTTGTGAGCAGCACAGTTGTGCTAAAGGTGAACAGCAAGTAAATGAAAGTAACAAGCCGACAGCTAGGCGTGTGTCTTTTTTGCTTTCACCATCCTTTAAAAATACTTTAATTTTTACACTAATAATATAATCACTTTTCCTTTCTTTTTGACTCACTTTTGTGCTGGGCGGGGAGGGGGCAGATTAGGTTCTGGATTAGATTTGTGAAATTTCTGAATTTACCAAGAAGCCATTGCTATGATTTTCAAATGATACAGGAAGAACCATTGACCTGATACACTACCACTAACATCGGTCAGGCTGTGAGTGCACTGAGCAGATGTGCTTTGGGCTGTGTAGGTACTTGGTTTAACACACCATATGCAAAAAGGAGCCTGTGATCAGATACTTCCAGAAGCTTCTACCAGAGGCATTAGCCACTGCAAGTCCAGTTCTTCCCGCAGTGCTCTTGCAAGGTAAATAAGCAGAAATATTATAGTACAGATACTAGGCTGAAACAGAAGCAGGGAAAGGGACTTGTGGAGCCTGAGGCTGTCTGCAGTTGTATTTGGCCACATTCCTTAATTTTCATTCCAGGCAGCAGGTTCAGAAAAAGAAATACTTTGATATGCAGAAAATAAGTTTACTTTTCATAAGGTAGTATTGATTCAATAGGACCAGGTCAATTTAGACCAGCAGAGAATTTTATACATTTCTTCTCACTGATGCCATTTGCAAACCTCCAGAGCAGTGTGTTATTACTCTTTGCAGTATAGAGCACTGATTGCTTTTGAAATGCTGCTGCAGTTTGTCAAAACAATGAGACTGGTTTTCATTTATGAAAAGACTTCTTTCTACAACAGAAGTAGTGCAAAGGAAGCTTTCAGAAAGCAGTAACTGAAGCTCAGTGTCTTTAATGTGCCTGTAATTTTTTTAAGATAAGTGTATGTTATTGTCAGCAGCTTTTATAGCCAACCCATCAGACAAAACATTTCATGTAAACACGCTAGAGCCTTAAAGGAGAAAGGAATAAATGGAAACTGCGATGGTTATAGGTTTTTTGATGGTCTATCTCTAAGAAAATTCCCTTTTGTGACAACCATATCCCTACCAGTATTCTGCATCAGGCAAACTACTTTTGTCTATTAATTGGACATATATTTGCTAACAATGTTGGCTCTTTGATAACAAAGCAAAAATCAATGAAGCTGAAGTCAGGAATAGTTTGATTTCTATTAGAGTCTCAGCATGAAGCAAGATGAGTTTTCTTCAACTGACTAGCATATCTGAGTCTGCAATACTGGTGATTTTTGTGAGGGGAAGATTTATTGTTTTAATAATCATGCTGGGTATTTAGTCATTCTATGTCTCTAGGCTAATTTCAGAGAAAACGGCGGTGACATAGGAGAGATGTGAGTGCCTAATGCTGCAGGCAGATGTGATTAGTTTTATACTTATTTTTCAAGTAGTACATCATGATATTAAACTCGCCAAATACCCTTGAGAAAAGGAGACAGGGCAAAAAGGTTTGGAAAACCACTTACAAGGCCTTAAAGGGGCATTGTCAAAATTTACGGCCATTGAACTAACTGAAAATGATAAAATATTATTGGAAAATTATCCTAACAACTCTGCAGACTTTCAGATAACATAAAGTACCATCTTTCTACTGTAGTAGTAGCTTATATCACTTGAGGATATGTCCCCTGTGTTGTTAAAAACCACCAGATTCCTCAAGCAGTTCAAAAACATTCTGGTTAGAGGTGGGATATGAAGTAGTGTTCACAACATGAATAGTCCCTGTTACATTCAAGCTCTGTGTGTGTGTTCACTTACTGGAAAACCTAAATTCACTTAACATATCTTACCTAGGTTTTTTCTCTTCTCTCTGAGCAATAATGTCACCAACTAATTATTCCTTAAGAGAGATCCCTTGAGAGGTAGCTGGCATCTGTGTCACGTACTGACTGCTCTATGAGAAGGCTACTGTTATACACGGTTGGTGCCTGATCAGATTTCATGTGCCTCGAAAGCCAGACAACCTGCAATAGGATATGCCTAGGCAGTTAAATCACATCAAATATTTAAACATAGAATTTGACATCACCCATTAAATCTACTAGAGAATCTCTCCTCTTGCAGCCAGAACTAACAACACAGCATACACCTTGTATGACTTTTAAAATGACTAACTCTGCTTCTTATGTCCTCCATGAGTAAGTTTCCATGGTAGTTTCCAATGTTTCTGCAATACAGTTTTTATGAAAGTTTTTAATCTCATTTCCACTGAAGACAATGGCACTTCAATTATTTTTGTACTATATGAGAGAAGGGATGTAATAAGTTACAGTAGATAAATTAATGAACAAAACTGCATGAAGGAAATAAAGTTTTTTCTTAATTTGTCAGTAAAATCTGAATTCATCAAGCAAAATGTTTTATTGTAAGACCTCTTTGATCTAGCACCAAATCACAGAGAATCCCAGAAGGGAGGAAAGCAGTTCATTGACAGTTCTTGGAATGAAATCCAGCACAAAGAAATTAAATAATTTCCCTGTGGCCACACATTGGTTACAATGGCAAAGATGAAGATTACAGCCAAGTTTTGTAATCCTGTCTTTAGACTGGTGAAGATGTCTTCTGTCTTTGGAAAATGCCACGGTGTTTTTGCTCAAAATAACACTCAGTGTTGCTCTAGTTCTTCTCCATTTGAAATGCTAATATTAAGCCCATATTCCATATATAAGTGATGATACCATATTGAAATTGTATTTTACTTTCCTAGAAAGATTGACACCAGTCTAATAATAATGAAAGCCCTCTACGTGGTGCATTTCTTTTCCCCTTAACATATTTAAGGTGCTTCTTGGATCACCAATTCTTTCTTTGGCTTTCATCAGAAAGAAAACTGTTCTTGTTTTGTCTGATTTTATAATCTTGTAGCCATCTTTACTGATTCAAGAAAAAAGATTGCTTTATGCTTATCCCATTGTCAGTTTTTGAAAGCTCTTCTCTTCTAAGTTTTTGAACAGTTCCAGAAAAGAAACTTTTGTAGTATTATCTACACATTGTTCTTAAATTTAGTATCTCCTCTAACTTAATGTCCTGAGAAATTATTCCACTTCAGAAAATACTCAGCTTTCTTCATTCTGTCATTATTTAGGCTATTTTCACTGTGATTTCAACAGGAGGGTAGTTTCAGTAAGAAAGCAGAGCTAAACACAAAAGTACTGCAGGATGAGCAGTAGTTGGCTGATGTGATATTATGATAACTTTGAAGTATTATTGAAGTTAAAACAATACTGCTTTCAGGAGATTTTGGCATAGACTATTTGTATACAAAATGATTGCATGTCAGAAAGTGTGGTATTATACAATAATAGCAAAAAGGAGATGAGAAATTGTATTTAGGAAAACAAAAACAATGAATTGGGATTTTTTTAAAGGTGAGAAAAATTGCAATTTCTTTTTTAACAAAAACAAAAAAAACATTTATCTGAAGAAACATAGTTTTATGATTTATTTCAAGGAGGTGGGTAGTAGTGTTCATATATTAATCACTGTCATGGTTCTAAATTCATGGGAACTTTAAACTTAAAGGTAACTTCAGCTCACAGTGTAACTTCTAAGAATAAGTGTAGGAGAAGAGAAACATGACAGGAGGGCATGAAAGTGATGACAGAGAGTATAATCTTTGGCCAGTAAAAATAACCTACTACTTCATCTGCATGGTCTGACTGTGGGAAGCATTTTGGGATGAGCTCTGAAGTGACTTTAGCAGCAAACCTGGGAGGAAGCAGAGTGTGTCTACTGTTTAGCATACTCCCCAAGGGACATTTGCCTCCTGTGGGGTGGACCTTGATAGTTTCTCTTGAGTTTTTCTTGAAAGGTCTGTAGCATCCATCCTCAGAGAGCTTTGAAACTGGATGTGTGTGACTGAGTAGCATTAGAGTAAAAAGAGCTCCATCTGCTCACAGGACACAACAGGGACGGTGGCTGCCAATTCCTGTGAGCAACCTGGAATTCAGTGTGCTCTTAGGATTGCTCTAGAAGGTACTGTGGGTAATGATCCATGAGTCTACAGAGTAACTTCTGTGCGAGCAGGACACCTTCCATACAAATCAGTTTGGAGGGTTGCCTCCATGTCTGTGCTTCCAAAATCAACTCAAGTCTTTGCCTCATTGTTTGGTAAATTGCCTTTTTTGCTTTCTTTTTTTATTTTTTTTTCCTCCAGCTAATACAGACTTGACTGATTTTTCCTCCCAGAGGGGAGATATCTGTGGTTTCTCACATAGGCAAAGCTGCAGGAGATAAACAGAGAGAAATATGGCACTGACACATTTATTCACGAGAAAAAAGTCCTTCAGCCGTACAAAACTTAGCACTGGAAACAGATATTTAAAAACAGGTCAAGTCTGAGACCTTCTGAAGCTGGCATTTTCAAAAGTAAGAAGTAAGAAGAATCTTCAGAGCACATGTTAGAGGCAAGGGAGTAAGGTCAACGGGAGACAGAGAAATATCTTTAGTCAATATAGCCACTATAAGGAAATGAACTGAACCAGGTTCCTTGCTTCTTCAGAAGTTCGTCTCCGCTCTCTATACTTTTACAGGTTTCTCATCTCTTCCTATATCTCTAGCTCCACTTTCCTGTCTGCAAACCTCCCAGCTTCCCCATCTGGGTTCTGCTTTTCAGCCTGCCTCTGGTTTTGCACATACCTGAGGAATCAGTGCAATGCATAATCTGCTCCTCTCTTCACTCATACTGCTCCAGAGATGCTGCCTCCTCCTCACATGTTATCTTTTACATGCTCTTGACTGATCCAGTGCACCTCTAGAAAGCAAATCTCCTTCCCTTGATACTGGAATGGAAATGTCACTTTCTTGGCAAAATGTAAATCTGATTGAAAGCTTCTGACATGATTCAAAGCTATATGAAATATTACAAATATCAAGATAGCCGATCCCACTTCTACCGCTCCGAGAGTGAGCTGTACAGTGCATTTTTTATCATCCTGTCTTCCCCCAACTATAAGCCATTATTGCCATTATTCACTAAAGTAATTCCATCTTAGTTGCTTTGCTGTGCATCACAATAATTTTAGGGTTTTCTGGTTTTTTATTTGTTTGTTTTGTTAATTTGCTTGTTGTTTTTTTTTCTTGTTTTGAGTTTGGGGGGGGGGGGAGGGGTTACTTGTTGGGCTTTTTTTACTGAACTTTCCAGAGTTTTGCTCTGCTTTTCTTTGAGTAATTTGACTTTAGCTTCTTTTTGCTTTTGAAGCTCTTCTGCTAGTGCCCTGCTTCATGATCTGAACAAAAATGACCTTTGAGGAGGCAGACAATCTTGCAGTCTTTGCTTGTTAAAGAACTGATTGAAAAGCAGTATCCCATTTCCTCTGAAAATGTCTGGTTTTTTCCTCTGCTAAGCTTTTGCCAGAAGAAGTGGAACACTTCTTACATTTCTAGCATTTTCCAGCTTCTCAGTGTGTCTGCGTTGTTTGCTGCTGCTGCCGCATTCAGTCTGAAGTACCCTCCACTGCTGAGGGATTTCGTATCACACTAAAGAGAACCAGCAAATACAGTAACAGCTTCAAATACATTGAAACAGTGGAAAAGCACAGAAGGAAATAATTACCGTGTTATTCATGCTATTAGGCTAGACTGACACAGCCCCTTTCACCACACCATCTGTCTTCGATTAAAATGGAAAGGTTTCTTATGAAATAATGCATTTGCAAGCGGTTCACAGCTGCACAACCAACCAAATCTTTTAACATCTGTTCAGTCCAATGAGATCTGGACCTAAGGTACCTTTGAATGAATATTCTTGAAATGGTGCTTTACTTTAAGTGTTCCTCTTCTGTGGTCTCAGAGGGTAAAAGAACTGCCATTGGTGACCAGTGTACTTTGCTGTGTGGAAAGGTCAGGAAGGAGGCTGATTTGAGCCTGGCCAGCTGCCTGGAAGAATGGCCTTTTAAAGCAAGGCCAGAGTGGACTGTGCATTATTTTTTTGTGGCTTTGTTGGTCTAAATTTACTAATGGAGATATCAAATGGGACTGTGGAAGGAACTCCCAGTGGAGGGGGTGAGTTTATGTGACACGAAAAGGTCTGCTGTCCAAATATGTCAGGGCTTTTCATCTTCCCAAGTCTATTCCAGGTTTTCAAATACGTACAATGTGGGAGTTTGAAATTCTTATAGTTGTAAGAAGACTGTGACTGTGCACCGAGAGGTCATTGTGTGATCACTAACATTGCTTAGTCATGGGTCTTGATTTGCCACCAGGCGATGATGAACAGTAATAACAATCACAGAGTATGTTCTTTCAGTAATGAATGCATTTATGACTACAACAGTTTTGTTCTTGTCAGGTTTCTACTGTGTTTGCGCACTGAAATGAATGATGAGTTTACTCTTACTTGAGCATTTATCTCAAATGTGTTTGTGTTTTGTAATCTCTTTGTTTGAAGCACAGGAAATAACTAGATGCCAAAAAAAAAAAAAAAAAAAAAAGAAAAAGCCAAATATTTGTATAGCAGGCTAGAAAGGTCATAGAATTTTGCACAGAGATAATCCATCTGTGATCATCTGTCTTATTTAAAAGGCAAACAAAATGGTTACCTCCAGGTATGATTAATATGTCTGCAACTAGTTCATGCACGCATGGTTTTTCCAGAATGAGGTTATAACAAAGCTGCTGCTGCTGTGCCATGCATCTACATGTAAATGATTAATCCAGCAGGTCCAACACATGCTCAAACTGACAGGTGTGCACAGGCCAATATTATGGACATGCATAATAGCACCAGCACATCTGGATCTGAGACTTCTGCTAGTCAGAAAGGCCTGACTGTTCGCACCACAGGTTTTAAACCAGTGAGACCCACTCTGAAGTGAAGACACTGTAGGTGCAGACAGCAGCTGTTTTTGGCATCAGGCTGGTAGGAGCAGCAGCAAAGCCACCAGAGCCCCATGGCACGGAACATAGAGTGCCTTGGGAGATGCGCCAAGCTGTATGGGGCAGCAGTGGAACAGGTCAGTCATATTGCTCAGCAGAGGAAAGGGTTCTTCTATCCAGCAGCAGAAGCAGCCAACCTGTGTCTCTGAAGCTCTTCATACTGTGGCTGTGTCTTCCCCTTTCTTTGTCTTTCCAAGGGTTATATCAGGGATTGCTTGGTGTTGGACCATCATCCCTGGGGCAGCACGACTAAATCTGTGCTATGATGTTTAGAAGCTGTAAGCTGGCTGATGCAGTAAGTTCTGGTAATTACAGCCTGTGCCCATGGCTATAGATAAGGGCCCATAAACAGCTTGCCTAGACAAGCTGGAATGACAGCTAGTAGACTAAATTCCTCACAGTAACACAAAGAGAATTTTGTGTAATATATCCATTCACATCAGATACTTTGGCTACCACAAGACACATGGTCTTGTGATTATATGTTCTGTTAGAATTCCCACATTTCTAGCAAAATCTGCCTCCCTCCAGCCATGAGTTATGATTGAAGACAGTAGACACCACTTCATACAGAGCTGTGATCAGCTAGAAAGTAGATAAATAGCACAAAACCAGTCCAGTTCCTCAGAAGTGAAAATGTAGTGATAAATGATACTTTGGCATTGGCTAAAACACATGGTACAGTAAGAAAAGGATGTATATAAAGCTATTTGTGAATTTGAGATGTAATGGAGAAGATGCAATAAAGAACACTTTATATATGGAGACAAATAAGTGTTTAAAATGGGCCTAATATTTGGCAGTTTTGGCTGGAAGAAAAATAATGAAGCAGGAAGACATGGTGTGTATGATATACAATGCTTTTTTACAGTGCGCCTTGTGACCCTACTATTTGGATCTCCTGATCACTAAACTCTTCACATATCCCTGACCAAACATCTGGAAACCATTAATGAAGAGCTAAGCTGTGTACTATAGCTGCTGGTGTACAATGGTGGATGATTTCAAGACTTTAGAAGGTAAAGAGTTGAAAGAAAGGAATTCTTACTTAAGCTATGTTAGGTGTGGTAGGCTTGTTCACCAAAGCCTGGAGTATGTTTTTATTTACCCAAGCAATAGGACCAGGACCACTGCTCTTGCTTTCTCAGGAAACAGGTCATCTCAGCCTGAATCACCTGCCTGGTAAGGAAACAGAACCCTCCTGACCAGAGAGACCCATCCTATGGCTTCTTACTCATACTCACTAACTAGGAAGTTACTCTTTCATAGCAGGAATGTTAAACAGGTATTTCTCACTCCGGAGATGTTCATACCAGAGCTGGAAACAAAAAAAACTCAGTGCTTGACATTTTTCAGCTATCATAATTCTAAGTACTGGTAAAAATGTTTTTACCAAGATACAGTACTCTCCATGCTAAAGAAACACCAGCCCTGTGTCTCCATTAATGCTTGTTGCATGAAAGGATTGGGAATTTAGCAAGGACTTTGCTTCCATGAGTAGCAGGAAAAGTGCAGGAGAGCACAGTGATTCTTCCAGCCTTCCGTGTCTGGTGTTAGGTGGAGAGAGTGAGTCTGGAGAGCCCTGGAGAGTGGGATCCAAAGGTACGAGCTGGATAAAGCTTTTATCTGCTCTTTTTGGTTGGGTTTGATTTGGTTTGGGAATTTTTCATGGATGAAGGTTAGGACTCTAACAACAAAGCACTGGGATAAAATGAATAATCATGATGATGCTAAAAGCTGTTAAACATCTCTAGCCACTGTCTGAAGGGATCAAAAGTATGCTATGTAACACTGATAAAAAAGGCAGTTGCTGATAAGACTAAGAGCGAAGCTTGAGGCCACTTGCAACAGCAAGTGCATTCCTCCAAATAGAAAAGCTTGATGCACTCTGCCTGACCTTAGCCTGCTGTCAGTCACAGACACTTTTGCAATGTAACATACTGCTGGTGACAGTTTGAAAAATGAAGAATGATCGAAGATCCAAATATAGGCATCTGGAAATAAGTATGTCACAGCACATGGACCAGGCCTTAGCACTGAAATTATGCCAGGTGTCCGTAATATGCCGTATATGGCTGTACTAATCTACACGGTTAATTAGCTATCGCTTGCTTGCCCTTGTGGCACAGAAGTTCATGTGAAATGCCAGATTCTGGTTTGGGCTCTTCTCAGTGACAGCTTCCCACCTCAGCTGCACTGTCATTTCGGACCTTCCCTGGAAAAGGAGAGTTTCTTGATAAAGGCAGGGGAAACAGCCACTGCCAAACTGTTAACAGCCCCCATTTCTCTCTGCCTGCTTCCGGAACTGCATCATGTGCTCATTGATTCAAGCTAGAATTTGCATTATTCATTATGTTCTTATTTATTTTTCATATTTGCAAAAGTCTAGTAGGAGGGTTTTTCTCCTGGATACCATCTCCCCAGTGTAGCTTAGGCTAGGGAGGAAAATAACTTCAGTGGAAAAAAAATCCAAGGGCAATAGATGAAGCCTATATCACAATGAAGACTGCACAGCCTGAATACCAGTGATGGCAAAATACAACAGACTTTGTTTTAGAGAATTGTTTCCAGTGGGAGAAGAATGGAAGAGAGTCACATTCCAGCATCAGGGAGTCTTTGAGTCACTTCAGAAATTGCCACAGTTTGCACAGGTTTCACTAAGCAGGGAGAGGAGATATTGTAGTACTTTTACTTGTGAACACAGAATGGCTACTTAGGTTTGAGCAAAATTTGAGGTTAAAGTACCTAGCTGTCAAAACTGAAGTTCCTAAGTAAAACTGCCATTGCCTTTAATTACTGCAGTATTTGAAATCTGGTCTGCCAGAGGATGACTAATATAGGCTGGTTTATTTAAATTTTCTCATTCCACAGTTTATAATACTTTTCGAAGATAACAATCAAGAAAAGCTCTAATGAATGTCTTTAGAATAAAATCATAACAACACACAGGGAAGCAGGTCTTCTGGCCAAACACTTTTTTCACATCACTTCACAAAGCCACTTTAAAAGTCCACAGAAATTCTTTAGCATCTAAAATGACCATTTGGAAACATTGTGATAGCGTAGTGTCAGCTGGGAACAAAAGGCAAAGTGGTATGTCCTTTATCTAAACAATTTTCAGACACAAACCAGAATTATTGGGTTCTGTGACTAAATAAATCTTCATGCAGCACTAACCATGCTGCATGATTTAAGGCTGTTACTTGACAGTGCACAGTGTGTGAAAAGCATTATCTACAAAAATTTGGTAACCAGTACAACAGCTTAGACTTCCCATGGTGGCCACTGCTTTAAAGAGGAAAGGAAGTGGAGGTCTTCCTCTACTTGCTCTACCTAGTCCTCTTTCAGAAAAGTCAAATGGACTTGACTGTAAATGAACCCAGCAAGAGCTGCCTGCCAGACAAGAAAAAAACAACTTACAAAAAGATGAGTCAAGAACTGGTGCAGCCAGCTTCGAATCTTGAAACCCTCCTTAGATCAACACTCTTTCCATAAAAGCCTTCCTTGTCAATGTTCCTGACTCCAAGTTGTGTTTCATGGGGACCTACTCACCATAGCACATCAAAGCACTCCTTTTGAAGTGGAACAGAAAATTTCCACCACAGTGTTTATCAATTAAAAAATGCTGCTTCATAATTAGGCCTGGTTTTTAATGCTAGTTTATATGAAATATCACTGTAAAAGAAGTCAGGGAGATATTCCAATAACGGTCAAATCTTCCCTTTTCCATTTCCAAAATGTATCACTTGTGTTCACCATTTAGAATTTAATTACCTTCTAACAGCTTCAAAGTTTTATATGCTTAAAAATGTTAATCTTTCAAAGTCAAAGTAAAAAGCTATCATTGAAATAAATATTAAACATTTTATGCAGTCCAAAAAAAAATCCTTAAAATACTTTCAATATACAGCAAACATATTTTGTTTCAAACTTTGATTCATAACAAAAATGACCTTGCAACATCAAAACCTCCTCGTTGTACACAAGTTCAAAATCTCAATCACTTTTATTCCTTCCAAAATCCTGGGCTAATGCCTCATTAGATATCTTGCTGTTTCTACTGGAGTGCACAATAGGAGAAACTCAACAGGAGATGGTCACCAGAAAGAACACTGTCGCCAGTGAGGTAGGACTTGTGGCTCATCTGGATCTTAGCAGTAGTGTCCGAACACAGTTCTACACTTGTTCTGGTCAGAGCCAGCTTTGGGAGACACAGACATTCGCAGAGCAGAGAGAACCAAAATCTGCGTAGCCTGTTTGGGTTCCCACTCCCAGGTGGTGTTCCAGGCAGCCACCCTTCATCTGAGACCACAAGCTGAGAAGTACAGCACTGGTGGAAAAATGGGCTCTTGTTGTCCATTAGAGCTGGCAAGAGGGAAAGCTGATAACTGGCTGCATATTAAACCTGAAAAAGGCAGAGTATTTACAGGCCTATAAAGAAGGAAATTAGTAATAGGAATGATACCTGGGAAGATGGTTAATCCTTTACTTGTTCAAGAGAGAGCCCTTATTATCTGAAGAACCTGTAACCTGATTTTCATAACATGTCTAAATAGAAATACCCTGGTCTCAGCTGTGCTGGCCTCGTAGGCATCCTGGAGGTTTTGCAGCGGCTTTGAGTCATAAAAGTCACAAGCAGCTGTTTTTGTGCCACATCGCACTGTAACACTGAGCTTGATTACACTCTGAGCATCACCAAATTCTCTGCTTCCAATTCAAAATGTTGTCTAAGCTCTGGCTTTGAAGTGTCTTCCTGGAACAACACAAGAACAAACACTAGAAAATTTCCTGAGAAGCTTTTGTTTGCTTTTTATTCCTCCATTCACCTTCCCCCTTCCCACTCAGAAATAACAATTGCTTGTCTTTTTAACTGAAAGCAAACTATGAGAAAACCAGGTATTACTCTACTCCAACAGTTGTATGTGATTTACAGCACACATTGACTATGCTGTTTTCATTTTCATCACTTGTCTCACTCAGAGCAAACTCAGCTGTCTGCAAGTGCAATCCTGGGAAACTGCACACCACAAAAGCACTGGCAATCTTGCACATTTAGTCAAGTCAGGCTAGGAACTTGCTCTGTTATCACTGCTGGTGTGTGCTATCTGAGAAGATGTTAGCTCCATAGTTGGTGATAATAGTAGAGCTCTGTTGATTGCTGGATGCCAAGACCTCCCACTTATGGAAACAGACTATTGGTCTTATTTTAATCTGATCAGATCCTCAGTGGTTGCTAATCACCATATTTCCAGTGGATCACAAAGTCTGAATGTTTGAATTGTCCCCTCTATGTACATTAAGTCGTTGCTGGGATTTGACAATCCTAGCTCCTCCATCTATGCAGATCTGGATCAGCATTTTGTGACTGTTTAAGTGCACTGTGTCCCTGGATAGCACAATTATATGACCCAAGAAAACTTTCCTTGTTTCATTCCCAGCTCTATTTTTTCATGTCGGGTACCTAACAGGGTTGGCCTGCAGTCATTCCAGTCAGAGTTGGAAGGTATCAGTGTGTTGGTGTCAAATCAGATAGCATCTCTTGGTAATGCATTACCTGTTTGGGAGTTAGAAGTTTGTTTTTTCCTTACCCTAGTTCTTATAAGACATTAGTACTGCAATATTTTATTTTATGAGGCTAATAAATTAAAACTTTCTTTCCATTTTCTGTGGAAAGACAAAACGTTGTTATTATTCTTGCAAAACCACATTAAACAGAAAGCAACAGCAACGGGGGTATTGCTGACTTTGCTTGATGAAAACCAGAGCATTGCAGTGGAAAATATGCTGGGAAGGACAGCTTCAATTAGAGGAAAGGAGAGATTAAAGACCTTTCTTTTATACAACCTAGGGAAGGAATGTGAAAGAATGGATTTGGAGAAGGGTCTAATTGAAGGATAAAATGGAAACCGTAAATGGCTTAAGATAAGATCAGTAAGCAGAGACATCGAAGCCAGTATTGCTAGAAACATGTGTAGAAGTTCATAAAACCCCCAAAAGCCAATTCAGCCTGCCACAGACAGATACAGAGGAAATATCCCAGGAATTGTGAGCACGTAGAAATCCTATTGGACAAGGACAAAAGGTTTGAAAGAGAAGAATGTAAATAGGGTGTTTTTTTCACATTAAAAAAATATTCATTGAAACGGGAAGAGAGTCAGGAAAATCGGGTCTTTTCCTGAAGGAGGAATGAATGAAATTTGGTGACAATTACGCTCTGAAGATACCCTTGTAATCACAGAAAATTGGTTTTCTCAATAGGGAAAATCTGGAGAGCTTGGAGAGGTAAACCCTCTTAAACTCAAAACTACTATAACCATGTGTCGTATTTCTTCTTAACACATTGCATAAAAGAGCTTTGACTTTGTCAAGTATGTTTTTAATTAATTTAAATTTTTCATTCAACCAGGCTAAGAACAAGGGCAGGGCAGGAGGAAAGCGGGATGAAGGAAATTATTTCAGCTTCAAAGAATGGTCAGTTGCATTAACAACAGCCAGAGTAACAGGATATCAAGAAAAGAAGGTTTTCTGCAAAGAAGTCCTCATTCTCATGAGGTTTTCTGTAACAGCTCAAAAAAACCCAGCCTTTTTGTTTGCTACTTCTCTGATTTTGGGTCAGGGCTAGCAAATCTCATCTTCATTCACCTATCAGTGCTTTGGAGAGCAGCTCCATCTGAGCAATCTGCCACTTGTCTTCCAGTGCAATCTCTTTTTCACCAGTACCTGGTTAGCAACACAGGTTAACTGCTGTTATCTTTTGTAGTTATTATTGCCTTCTGATGCCACTGACCATATCATGTATTCCACAAAGTGTCTGAATGTACCTGCCCTCTCAAGAAGCCATGCACATCCCATTTATTTCTGTTCGTAACTGCTGCTTTCCTGTCTTCATACCACATACTTGTTCTTGTCACTTGGTCCTTCCCACTGCCTATGTTTATTCCACCAACTTTCTTTTTCAGCTATTAAAAGCCCTGAGGCTAGTCCAGTATGTGTGCATAGGTGAGTATGTATATGCATGTATGTACATATTTGATCTATTGAGGCTGTACTACCTCCCTGATCCTTTTTGATAGCTGGTGTTTTGGGGATGATTGCCTGGCCGCATGCAGACGTGCAGTGGTGGAAGGAGGAGAGACTGTCCCTGGAAAAGAAGGCTATTGCAGGTCAGGGCTCAGAGACATAAGGAGAGGTATGTGAGAAAGCTTGGCTGGTGACTGCCTGTACCATAGATAGCTTTTTCCAATGCCCTTGATCCATGTATTTTGTCAGTACTTAAAACCTCTTTGGAATATTTATAATTTTTTATTGGGTGTTTCTAAGAGACACACATAATATAAGTGGTCCAAAAGTAAATCTGCTATGATGTGCTTATAAATGCAGGCTTTAGTGTCTCTGGAAAGTTTAGCATTGAACAATGCAAATTTAGTATTGAATGATGCAAGTTTACACAGAGATAGAAATGTGAACCAGAAGAACTAGGCCATTAAGAGAGAGTTTCTGTTTTTAGCTGAAATAAATGAATATTGACTGACATCCATACAAACAGATGACACTTTTTTCATTAACTTATGGGCACTCTGGTTTATCTTCGGTTTAACCTCTGCCCTGGTGAGGCACTGGGAAGTGTTCCTGTTGCAGTAGCAGAGCTATATACAGCTATCCAAATTAATTAGTCGTGTAAATCAACAAGGTGTGTTCCCCCAGGCTGAACAGTACATTGGTGGGATTTTTAATTTAGCTGTTTAGCTTCCTTGGTACAGTTCTGTGTCATGTAGACATGCTTGGACTGACCTACATGATACACCTGGTAACTGGTACTGGTTTTCCCCAGAGTGATGAATGACCATCAGTGGTTCCCAGGTGGGAATCATTATCCTGGCCCTGAAGTAGTGCAAGATGTGGAGCAGCTCTCTATCAACAGCTGCCTCTGGTTAACTCTGATAGCCTAACAGAATTTGTCATCACTTACACTCCAGGTAGGTGATTCCTACCTCCTTTCTTCTTCAGCACATACAGACTAGTTAATGTTCTGAAAAGAGAATTACTGAGATGGATAAAGATGACTTAAATGTAAAATTGCTGTAACTACCGCAGTATGAAACTGTTAGTATGGAGACTAGCAGTAAGAGTGGTTATAAGTCTTCCCACAAACACCTTCTGTGGGTTTTTTTACTGCCTTACAAAGCAGAAAAGTTTCAAAAGTTATTTGGTAAGGAACAGGAAAATGTCTCCAATCTTAAATATTCATGAGCTGTAGAAGGCCATTTCTCAGGTAACTCTGATCGGATGGATGTTGTTGTTCCTTTTCCATCACCTCCATCTTGCTACACCTTACTACAGATCCTAGGCAGGACAGGTCTGTACTGGAAGATCCTTCATGGGTAAAGTGCTGTTGCTTATGTAACTTGTTTTATTTAGGATTGGGCCTAGGGTCACAAAATAGTTGCTTTAGTGGTGGGTTTTTATGATGCCAGCTGTCTAGTATACCTGAAGAAGTGCATGGGGAATTTGGAAGGCTACTGCTTTGTACCTTTGCTTCTCTGGGAGCTTATTTCCTCCTCGATAATCTTCAGTTACATCCTGCCCATTTCTGAATATTTTGTGCCAAATTTATTCTCTGGTCAAATAAAGCTCAAAATTTAAATTGGGTGACAAGAAGTTTCATTTATGCTTTTCTGTTCCTCAGTTACTCAGAAGATGCAAATCCTGCGGAAGAGAGGCAGTAACTACTATTTTACATAAAATGTATGTGTATATCTGTGCTAACTCATTTAAAATTACTGCTTGATCTGCTGTGTGCATATAAGTTTTACACATATGCTCTTTAAAAACCACAATTTGAACGTCTGACTTTAAAACTTCAGTGAACCAGATTCTGCCTCTATTATACAGAATGATCCTTCAGCTTTGACTTTGGATAAGACACTGCTGAAAGTGCCTTTTAACATAAGCAAAGGTAGAGGAAATGGTCTACCTTTTCAAATGCATCAGCAAGGCTCAGCTTCCCAAATATATTTTGGTGCCTAATTGCCACTGACATGGCCTCTGAGGTAGTCATTCTGTCAGTCATTTTGTAGAAATGAGACTTGGCAATTTTTCTAAAGCTCTTAAATAAAAAAAGGGTTTGGGGAAGGCATTTAGCAAAACAAGTGAGACTGAAGTGCATAGAGGCAGCCTCACCTGTAGAAAGGATAGCATTTGAGGCAATTAGAATCACAGTAGTTTTGCTATTCCTATTTTTAAGTCTCTTGAAGTACCCTGGAACATAACTGGCATTTTAAAAACTCAGTGTATTGTGCATGATGTTAGAAAATGTAGTCTGATATTTTAACGGAGAATAATCTGTGCTTGAGATGGAAGCTAAGTAGAAACCACAGAAAACTTCAATAGATATGTGGTGAGGTCCTATAGAAAGGAGGAAAATGATTTGTGATGGGCATTTTGAGCAGAGCAGATAGAATACGGTAAAGATGGCAGTGGCATGTCTCGGTAGTTGCTAGAGGGAGCAGAATAGCCAAGACAATAAAATCTGAGACTAGTGCAACTCTGGGCCTCCCACAGAGAATCAAAATCCTGCTTTTGAGGAATGAGCAGAAATAAAACCCTGTGAAGCACTATGGCAACCATCACCAGGGATACCATCACAGATCTCAAACATGTTTATCCAGAAGAATTACAAGTCACGGAGTGAGATGATAAACTTGGAAATGGTATTTTAAAAGTAAAAACACTGTTACCTGGTAATTAACTGGTACAGAAATAACACACTTGGACTTCTTAGTAAAACAAAACCATTTTTAATAGCTACTGCAATAAGTATCTCTTAGAAATAGCTACAGAGAGCTGTATTTGCAAAATATCTGTACACATTAGAACTGGACAGTATGCAAGAAGGGAAGCCTAGACCAACAAAGTCACTGCAGTGGAACTAGGTAGAGATGGTTAAACAAATGAAAGTGGTTTTATTGGTGTGGGGTTTCTTGTAGTTGTTTGTTTGGTGGATTTTTTTAGAAATTAATAATCACAAAAATATTATGGTCTTATGTTAGACCAACGCATATTGACATCCTCAGTTAATTGTGTTTATGAATGAAGCAAATCTCATTGAGTGTAGTGTGGCCCTAACAGATAGGGTTCAGCTGAGCTATACTTGTATTTGGCAAAGGTAGAAACCCAACTGATTCTTGGCTTTATTTTATTTTAAAGAGGGAAGTGGGAATTGTCTCATCCTGTTACTGGATGTATCACTGACCTAATCAATCACATTGGCCAATTCATCTACTTTTTTAGAGTTTCTGTCTTTCGAAGGAAGACAAAAGCTTGCTGGAATATTCTGAAAGTGAGCTACTTGCCATTTATGTGAAGGATTAAACATGTGAAGGGTCAGTTTACAGCATGCTGGATGACGTAATTTGTTGGCATTCTTCATATTTGACATTTTCTATCCAGTGTTTTTCATGCTTTTCTCTTCCACCTATACAATCCATGAGTCATTTTGTTTCTCCATAAATTCTCCAGTTTCACACAGTTCTTGCTGATGCTGTCTGTTCACCTCTTCTGCAGAAGTACAGAAAAAGGCATTGTTATCCTTTACTCATGCTGAATTCATGAGTGATCCTATGAGAACCATAGCTAATAGATATAATAATAGCTAATGTCTGCATAAGCAAATGTTTCCGAATCTCTTTGCCAGTCCTTGTTCAAATGTGAATTTGAACTGTCTTTGCTGGTAGTTGGATGGTTTCAGTCCCCTGCTCTAACTCCCTGGGTGAATAAACATTCATCGACCTTTGCAGATGCTTCAGCCAAAAATAATCCAGTATACCACAAGCCCCTCAGTCTCTGCCTGGATCTCCAGCTGGTGCTAATTGACTCCTCAATGAAGGAGGCTGGTGCCTGTGTGCAAGGCTGGGTCACTCTGACACTGTATCTGCACATCCGCTTGTACCCTGAGCCACCTGACAGATTAAAATGAGTAAGATTACAGTCTATGTCTCTGATGATCAGGAAAGTACAAAGCACCCTAAATCAGAAAAATAATTCTAATATTTGAGATTTCAGAGAAACTAGTAATGTGTTTGTGGCTGTAGCCTAATCCTGAGTCTGAGTAAGAAAAAGCTGCTTCTGAAACAGGAAAGACAAAAGAAAAAGACAAAAGAAATTATCACAGATGCATTCCTTCCCAGTCTCAAAGATACTGTCATCTCTGTATTTTCTTGAGTGCTTTTTTTGACTCTGGTGTTGTCAGTGCAATGTTTGCCTCCCAGTATGACATCAAACCATTTCTCAATGCTTACATCTTGGTTTATGACTTAGGAAAGGAGCACTTTGTTCTGCTGCTCTCTTCAACATTACTCTTCACTTTTATTGGCAGAAATACGTTACTGTCGCTAGCACACTGACACAAATTCAATCATCCTTTCAGTGGAGGCTTTATGTAGATTAAATTAACCAATATTCATAGCATAAAAGCATTTCAAGTTAAAATGGTTCAAGTCAGTCACATAAGCGAGAAGACAAATGATTCATTACAGCTGACACCTTTGGTTATATTGATACTGCATCCTTATCTTTTTTTGAAGGCAATTAATTTTTTGCAGCTTGTATTTTCTTACTGCTGAACACAGAAGCTTTATTGAATGAATTTGCTTGGAGTGGGGAACTGTATGTTTGGAGCTTTTTTCCCCTCTAGCTTTTTGTCCTGGATATCAAGGGTGGCAGAGCAGTTGCTTGGCCTGATGCTGGCAGCAGCTGCAGTCACTGGACGAGTGATGCACAGGCCACAAAAGCTGCAGCTACTGCAGTTACTCTGTTCAGGTACATGGGTCCATCTACCACCAGAAAAGGGAAATGGGCAAAGGCTGGTCTCTTTGCTCACTGCTATGGCTGAGCAAGCATGTGGAGGTGAGTGGTATGTGACTAAGAGACTAGCAGTAAGAGTGGTTATAAGTCTTCCCACAAACACCTTCTGTGGGTTTTTTTACTGCCTTACAAAGTAGAAGAGTTTCAAAAGTTATTTGGTAAGGAACAGGAAAATGTCTCCAATCTTAAACTTTCATAAGCTGGAGAAGGCCATTTCTCAGGCAACTCTGATCAGATGGATGCTGTTGTGCCCTTTTCATCACCTCCATCCTCGTACACCCTATTTCAGATCCTAGAGAAGATGGGTGTATAATACAAGATCCTAAATATCTAAGTGCTGTTGCTCATGTAACTCGCTTTACTTGAAACTGGATCTAGGGTCACAAAATAGTTGCTTTAGTGGTGGGCTGTTATGATGATAGCTGTCTAGCATACCTGAAGAACTGCACAGGGAATTTCGAAGGCTGCTGCCTTGTGCCTATGCTCCTATGGGAGCTTATTTCCTCCTTGATAACCTTGAATTACATCCTGCCCGAAAGCACCCTTGCATGGCACCCACACTCTGCCTCTGAGAGGGGCACTTGTTGGCTTCCCATGTGTGGCAGCATTCTGCCCACACTTTTCAAACTGAGAGATGATGTCTTTATGAGCAGTTTATTCTGAGTGATGAACGAATTGGGAGTATTTCCTCTAGCTTATGGATACCGAAGCCTCTCTTAATGATTCAATGTAATAGTTTAAAAAAGTCAGGGCTTACTTCTAGTTGGATGTGGTCATAGTTTTAGCTTTATAAGTGTATACACCAAGTGCGTATACCAAGTACAAATCAACTATGAATCAGAAGTGCCTGTACAGAAAGCCTGCTGATGTGGGAGTTTCAAGCATGCATTACCAAAGAAGAGCTGTGGCTCTACCGTAAGTGCTTTTTGAGAGCCAGACTCATCCTGTATTACAAATAGAAGAAATAATTATCTGAATTAGGTTCACAGCTCAGATACTCTTCGTATCCTCTAATCATGAAAATTAGGCAAGATGGAATCTTATTTCACTTTGTACGAGTTCCTGTGAGAAAACCACAGAGCTACGGCTTTCTGCTAGGTAATTTAGATACTTGGATCTACCTCTTCTTGGTGTTTCTATCATACGTTTTTATAGTAAACTAAATAAGAAGTGGATAGATGAATTTTTCATGACATTATGTATCACAACACTCTACGGGCATCTCACAGAGGGTTTCATATAGCAGCTCCCTTATATCCCCAAGGCTACATGTCTGAAATCAGAACCACTTGGTTCAGAAAAGACAGCATGAATTAAGGATGGTGGGTGGTTTCCATGTGGTAAAAGTCAGTAAGTTTCATGGCTCCCAGTAGAGCTACTCAGCGTATTTCAGCAAAGAACTTGGCTTCTTAGGTACCTACATGGCTTTTTGTCAAAGATGACTTTGTTTTTGGAGATGTGTACCAGAGTTAGCAAGCTGACGGGTGGCCTCAGAGTAAAAGAAAACAGGTTAAAAGTGCTGAATTCAACACATGATGATGTTGGGGAGAATCTCATGTTTTCTAGTGCCTTCATCCTTTCTCTAAGAACGACATAACACTGATGAAACACCTCAATGGAAACTTTCCATAGCAATTTTCAAACACAAGAGAATTGAAATTTGTGTGTTCAGTGTCAGAGACTTCTGAATTTTACAGGGTTATAATAGAATATAAGGGGCATAAACTGCACTACTTTTTCAATAGGCTTCAGACAGTGCAATCTGCATACAATCTTTGAACTATCTGATTATTTAATCTCATTAGCAGCTTTCCTTAGGTGACTGACGAATCAGTCAGCTAAGACACAATGGGGCTGCAAAAGAACTGTTTAATTTAATGAATTTCATTAGATTATGAAGTTCTCACTTGATTGAGTTTGGAATTATGAACGATTTAACTTGTGAGGGGCAGCAATGATCAGGCTGAATTAGAATGTTGGGAGCCAGGAGGAGCAAGAAATATGATAATGAACTTTAAACTGCTGTTAAAATCCACATGGGATCTCTGGATAGAAAAGAAATCTGGAATCTGAATACTGTGTTTTTTAATTTATTTTTTTTAACTACAAATGCTTATCAACCAATCATAACATTCTGACATTTAGATAAAAAGTTATATTAAAATGTAACATTTGAATAAAGCAACTTCCAGTGAGTACCTTAAATTCAGTGCTATTCTCACAGCAATAAACTAGGATCAGGCAGTGGCGATATTATGCATCTATTCCATTTTCCCATTTCTGGACCAGGTCCAGACCCACAGCTTTATTAATGCAAGTGTAAAGCAAAAGCTATTGAATTCAAAGGAAAGAATCCCTGTTGATTTCAGAAGGAGCAGAAGCAAGCCATGTAAGTGGCAATTTACCTACTTTGAAGACAAAAAATAGAACAGAATGTTTGTATACCCACAAAATGGTTAAATCATGTTTTATTGATCTAAGTTAATACCAAAATAATAAAAATCTGAAAGAATTATAGTAAGGATATTCTCAATTTGTTTGTAAAAGGATATACACTTATCACTGTGACATTTGTCTTTCCACTGCTGTGCTCCATGAGAGACACTTAGGTCTGTTAGTGATGTTACTTGGTTGAGTCCCAGCCCTTCTCAGAGCCAGATGACTTGCTGCCCTTTATTGTAATAACAGCAGGTCATGTACTGGTGAAACAAGCAGCCTGGATAATTACCACAGGGTCCTACAGGCCAGTGGGCATGGGAAGAACAAGTGGTCCAGGCTGGGGATGAGAGAGAGTGGAACCCTGGTGAGCCTCTGGAGACATAGGCATTAGGAGCCCTGAGTTTTATTGCCTACAGGTCACTGGGGTGTTGTGTTGCTCCAGTCAAGGCCTACCAGCCTTTCCCCCCCAGAAAAGCTAATTAAGGAAATAGTGGTTGCATATTATGCCAGAATTTGTGGGTTTATATTTTATGTAAGCAATAAAATAAAAACTTTGCTCCTTTATATATTGCTGTAGAGATGCATATAGAAGATCTTTGTAGGAGAGATTTTAGGCAGTTTAAATGCAAGTAATTTATGGGAAAGGAACCATAAAATAATTAAAGGATAGTCATAATTTTCAGTTTAACTGGCTTTTGTCTGCTGTAGCACTGGGGACTGGAAATTTACTACTGCAGAGACAAAATGCATACTGGTGAGAGACTCGGGCAGAAAAGGGTTGTTGGTGTGTTAATTCCTATTGAAAGAAAGGCAGCATAAGAATATTTTTGAGTATTTAGTTGAGGTTTTTTTAAGGTTTAGCACATGCTTGTTCTAAATTCCATTTGCTCCCAACACGAAAGAGAGCCCTCTGTCAAACAGACCTTTGATCAAACGGCTTAGAAATTGTTTTTATTCAAGCTCCTCATGCATAAGTTGTCCTTGTAAAGGTCCTTAAATTACAACCAGGTACTTAAAGGGAGGAGAAAGCACTTACCGACCTCCGAACCAGGCTGCTTCATGATGAGCCACACTCCTGGAGCTGATATTTCCTCTAGAAACCTGGCTCTTTTTGTCTTTTCAGACTCTGGTTGACTAGAAATTTCCTGGAAAGTACAGGCAAAATTGTCAGAGTGCTTAAACTTCAGGGAGTTCATCACAGATTGCCAAGGTCCAACATCTCTGTGTCCTCAAGCACATGCACATAGTTATGAGTATTGTGTGCATACTTTCAATTAACAGACAACTAGTAACTGACTCTCCAAGCCAATTTTCTAACACAACAGGACAGAAACTGCTCATGTTGACTTCAGTGAATGCCCCAAAGCACAGTGAATTGTAGCATGCAAAAGTCAGGATTCCTTTCACATCTGTTCATGTGTATCAAATATTACATGAATATAGATGATGACAATTCGTGCCAGTTGGAGGTTATTTGAATGTGGTGGTCTGTTTTAAGCTCCTTTTTCATCAGACCATGTTCATCAGTGCTTGGGTCCATTTCATCTGCTGGCAGTTAGGATGTTTTGAGGCACAGGGGTTTGCTTTGTTTGGCTTTTTATTAAATTCTTGCTATGGAAGGATGGCAGGTAGGATTTGGGAGGAAGAAAAGCAGTGCTTTTTCGCAAAAGTAGGAAAATACATTTCCAGTATGAAGAGGATCAGTGTCAAAATGCATCTGCTGCCAAGAAAATACACTGTTAGAGAAATAAGATCACATTTTTCTCCTACTGCAGTTTCTCCATTTTAATTAGTATCTGTCTTACAGTGCAGAGGACACAGCAACAGGAGAAGATGCTGTTGCAAAACAATTGGGTGCACATGGTATTGAGAATCATCTTTTTTAAACAGTAACAGTAGGATGATGCTTGATGCTCTCATTAGCATTGCAGGACACTGCAGCACAAGGAGGCCCATGCCCTGAGGTCCATACCTGAGGCAGCCATCCATTGCTTCTCCCATAGCTTTCTCAAGTAGACCTCAAGCCTGAGAAACACAATATTCATTGTGGCTGAAACTGTGTGTTAACCAAGAAGCAAGTAAAAGTAGATGATGAATTAACTGTTTGGGAAAAATCCTTGTCACTTACAAGTTCCTGTGTTACACTTATGTGAGTTACCTAATCCACTGTGTCACCAAGCAGAATATTAGGCACAAGTTGCCCAGCCTCTGCCACTTGTAAATGGATTTAAGCCATATGGCTTGTCATTCCCACAGCAGTCCTAATCTGAGTTTAGTTGGGTCCCATGAGCTGCTTCTAAAAACAAGTATTACTAATGTTTCCATATCAAAATCATAAAATTTGGAACTGGTTTTATGTCTGGATCTGATCTTTCCTAAAGTCTGAAAATGCTGAGATGATTATAGTGAGATTATGCAGCCAAAGAGTAAAGACAACACCTGCTAAGCATCCACAAAGAAAAGTGCTAAGAAGCACAAAACATTTTCATGTCACAGAGCTGATATGGCCAAAACCCAAGGGACAGTGACTCTCTGATGTTAGGTCCTTGACTCCTTTGTTTAATGAAGTATCTCTCTGCTAAACAGAAAAGCCACAAAGTTATATGGGGTTGCTTAATTCGTTTAAAGGAGTTGAAAATACAAGGTAGAGCCCTTGTTCTTTGTGGATGTTGGGTGTGGAAACAAAACAGAAGCAAAGTGTTCCACATTTGGTGGCCAGCATCATACAATTGCCATTCAGCCAAATGAAAATTTTTTTCTATAAAAGCTCTTATCAGCTTTTGGAAGAGGATTGCTGGTCAGTAGAAAGGGTCTGATAAGAGTAGGCATTGAATATGAATGGCAGCTCTTAAAACAACTGGTACATCACAGTAACAGCTGAGGCTGGTTCACTTCTGTATATTTGTTAGTGTTTGTTCCAGCCACAAAATGTGAGGTTTTTTGGAAACCTGATCCTCATGAGCTCCAAGCAGCCATGTAGGTGAGGAATTGCCCTTTATAAAAGGAACACAACATTTCTTACTCCCCTTAATGAATATTAACCATTTCTTACTCAGAACATTGCAATGACTTAGCTAACTTCTCTGTTTTGCAGATGTGAAAAATAAGGTTAAAATAGAGTACAAAACCCAGGAGAGAAATAATTTTAGGACAGAGTTCTGGAATAAAGTGGTGTTGTTTGCCTTTTTAATATTTAATTTTGTAAAACCATTGAGGGCTTGGTTAGGGTTTTTTTGTATTATTTTATCCCTGTTAAGTCAATTTTGTTGATGATCTTCTGGTAACCCTAAAATCCTTCTATGTCATCAAGATATAATAAGTAGGATTGTAAATAACATGATAGCATCCTATTATCTAAGGCATAAATGGAAAACTATTATGGGTGACAAAATTTTTTTTTCAGGGAGAATTAAGCTAAGCAAATACATATAGAACCAGGCAGTACACAGGGCATAACCTGTTAGCATAATTCCTATCTGTACAAAAAACAACAATTAACTGAGTAAGTTTGGACAGAATGTTTCTTTTCCTTGGAAATTTTCCTTTCTTTTCTTTGTAAGGAAATGATCTTCTTAAATGGGTCACTTATTTCACGACTGCCTGCAATAGGGTTTTCCCCTTTTTCTTTGAAGTCTCTAGATACAGTCATAGTGAGAGACAATGAGCTGAAAGAAACATGCAGCAACTCCCTTGTTACATCACCGGTTACTCACTGTGGACCTGATCTTTGCCCACTGACTTTGATTGGGGTTATGATGGGGTATGTTGCTTGGAAATAAAATCCAGTAATTCTGACCTTTCATGACGAACTTGGAGTATATTTGTATCACTGAGTTGATTCCTACCACTTCTGGACAGTTGTTTGATCTTTCTGTAAAGATCTTTTCCTGTCAAATAACAGTCCACTAGTCTTGCTGTCTGCATATCTCCCCTCGTGAAGGGAGGACTGCATTTATTAAAAGAAGACTGCCTGATAAGAAAAAAACATACTGCTCTAACCTAGTTACTGTGCATATGAAAGTAATTGAGGTTGCAGCTTCTAATCCTCTGAGTTAAGCTCCATAGTTCTCTGAGACGATAGGTAAATATTGACTACCCATTTTCTAGGTGGGAAAGAGAGGGAGAGAGAGGTTGTATTATTTGACCCATGTAATACAATGGGTTCTTGATAGGGATGATACTGGAAATAACAGTTTGCAGACCTTGCTGCCTTCCTCAAGGATGAGTCCTAGGAATGTGCCCTATGACACTGGGTATTAAATGGTTGCAAACTTCATCTGAATCTGGACTAGTCTTGCCACCCCCCAGAGAGAGAGAAGTTAAGTACTTTTCGATTCACTGAGAGATGCAGTGGTAGAAAATTTCCAAAACTGTAGGAGTAATAGGAAAAATAAAGAAGTCCATACATCATGGCTTACAGGAGAAAACAAAACAAAACACAAACGAGCCAATAAAAAAGGGGCAGGAAATGGTTGCATGAATTCAGGTGTAACAGAATTTCAAGATAAAAAGTGTTTTGCCTGGGGAATACAGTCATTTTCATATTACAGGGATTTTGAGTAAAGCACCTTTGGATAAATACAGCTCAATTGTATACAGAGCATGGTGAATGGTGTGGTTTGTTTTCAGCTCAGTATCTGGAGGTGGGGATTGACCTCATGAGAGTGAGAGCAACAGATTCAGTATGTTAAGCAAACACATTCTCTAGGTACGTTTCTTCTGCAAGTGTCATGACAACTAAGCAGAACAACTAAACAGCGAGAGTTTATTCACTGCTGTTGCCACTCCGAAGGCTGGATGTGCATGGCCTATATTCTGCAGTACTGCTTGCTTTATGGTAAACGGATTTGTCTTTCCTCATCTTCTGTAACTGCATTTGGGAACTCAAATGAGTATGAATGTGTAATGTTGCCAGAACATAAAGCCTTTAGATTTCATGTACTTCCTTCTCTAAGCCATTGTAAGAGTACAGTTTAATATGAATCTTGAACACTACTCTGAAGCAAGTTATTGCAAAAGTGTGCTTAACTCAATGTTGGTTGAAATCCTGTCGCTGCATACTAATGCAGTATGCCCAGAAAGCTCCCTATAAACGTTAACACTAGAATTGACAAGCTGTGCTTCAGTATTGAATAATATCATAATTGTAAAGGCTAGGGGGGAAGAATTCTACTTACCTTTGGGGTTCTTTTCTTCTAAAGACCAGCTCCTGAGAGGCAGCCGAGTGCTATTCTGGTGTCTTAGCCATCACTGGTCTCTGCCTGAGCTACTCATCTTGCAGAACTAAACCAGCCAAAACTTCAGTGACCTTACATCAGAATACCTTTGTTCATCTGAAAATGTAACTAGAAATATCCAGAAGGAAGAAAGAGAAATAAACCAAATGACAACATCCTTGCTTTACCTAGTATTTCCTGCTAGTATATAATAATTAACAATTACTAGGAGGCAAAAGAAAGCTAATCTATTAATTGGAAGCTCAGTTATGACAAACTTTCTGATTAACCTCAGCTGTCCCTGTGCATTCCAGGCAAGACAAGCTGTTTCAGAGACAGCAAGAGGTCAGGTTATACTAGAGCGATGTGCTACAAGATCTGCACTTTGAACTGCATCCAGACGTGAACAGGTCATCAAGGCAGCTGCTTAGCAGCCAGTGAAAATGTTCCTGCTAGTTAAACTGGTCTAGTTGAGGGGTGGCCAGATTCAGCTCAAGTTGCAGTTATCTAAAATACATAAGGATTTCAGCACTCATAGCCAAATTTCTACAATTTTCACCAAATGAAGAGCTGGAAAGATAAGTTATTGGTTGAACCATCTTGAAGATGAAAAATGATCATAAAATACAGTGAGAATTACATGATTAGTGACTAAATTAAGTGTAAGATTTTGTCTGAGCTCCTGAACTACATTTTCAGAGAGCACAGATATTCCCACTTGTAGTTCTTCTCCAGCTCTCATGGTGTTCCACACATAACCTCCTCTCACAGCTGTACAGAAACCACAGCTCAGCACACCAAAATTTTTATGAGGATACTGTAAGAATATTCATGCCAGTTTCTGTTATTACTAATCCCACTGTGAAACTGCAAACCTGAGCTTCTTTTCAGCTAAACCCAAGTAACTGACTGTAGAATTTGCTCCCTATCATGTAGTCTCTTGATTGATGCCCAAGCACTTGTGATATCTAGTCTGCAATGCCAGGTGAAACCTGTATTTTCTGTTTCAACATCTTTGCTGTTCTAGAATATGGCTTCAATATTTCTCCTCAAATGTGTGTGAAATGAAATCCAAAGGACATTTTTTCACTCTGGTTTGCTCTAAATTTCATTCCAGTATTGACCTCTTTATTTTACTCTTTCAGTGATTTGGCAAAAAGTATCTGTCAGTCTCCACCTCTTGAATTCTGTTTGATCCTGGGAGGTCTCTCAATGCATCCAGGGGCAACGTGCAAACTCCAGCCTGTTGCCTCCTCTGCTGTTTCTGTATTCATGGAGATGAAATGCACTGTTAGTATCAGGAGTACAGTTGTGGCTGGTTTAACTGATACAGGCAAAAAATATTTTCGCTTTGATAGTGACCACTCTTTACAGAGGTGAATACCACCAATGACTTCCTTCACAGCAAGCCCATCCTTCACATCTGAACCTTAGCATTGTGCTCAGAGTAGTAGGCACCTGTGGTGTCTGTTGTGACAAAGACTGTGAGTCAGTCTACAACAAAGGATACTGAGCTTCACCCATATAAGAACATGGGAAGGGAACTATAGGAGGAAAAGAAAGGCAGGGGTGGGGGACAAGTTGTTATGGTTCAGAAAGGTCTTGGATTGATTGTTTAAATGACTTTCCTTTGGTTCAGACCACAGGAGCACACTGAAGCAGGAGAGTACACGCGGTTATTTGTCACTTTGCTTTACATAGGAAAATACATTAGCAGATCTAGCAAAGTGATTCTGTACTGGAAATAATACTATACCCATCCAGCATGTGTTCCTGGAATGCTGAGCTTGGGGAAAATGTGTATTGAAGCTGCTTAGGCGTGGAGCAGAAATTGACGCTGGTCTGGTCTGGTCTGGTGTGCCCTGGGAGAAAGGATCTGGGAAAATCCAGGTCTTCTGAGGTTTGCTGGTCCCACAGCCTGTGCCACAGAAGCTTCCCAGAGACAGCAAGGGCACATAGCTGTAATCTTTTTAGACTGAGGAAAGCTTGAAGCCCTTGGGTCCCAGTAAAGCAGCCAAATGAGTCATGCAGTGAGGGTGAGTGAACTTTAACAAGGAGATGGATTAATCTACTACTATTTGATATAAAATTAATAAGTGAAGAGGAACGTTTTTTCAGAACAGATAACAGGCATGCTCTGTTACCATCTGTATATTTGTGTCTTGAAAATGGTGGTCCCATTTTTCTTCTTTAAAAAATTTTACTTGAGTTTTAAATTGCACACAGACATTTAAGGAAATAAACATCTCCAGAAACATGGCATACATTTAGTCATATCTAATAAATATTGTTTCAAGGCTGGTGAGTGCATTTAAATGAGGAATCTTTTCATTTTCTCCTACAATACCTGAATTTCTGTTCAAGATGAAATTATATTTGTAGCATTTCTTTGGTTATGTAGTACACAGAACACGGCCCAATCTAATGTAAAATGATTAACTCATGCTGAAAAATAAGGAACAGGGACATTGGTAAACAACACACAGCTACCGGGAAAATGCATTTCTGAAGTGAGAGCAATTCTAGTGGAGCCCACATGCAGTGATTGTGAACCTTGCTCTTGGAAACCTTTTCTTGGTTTCTTTATATGTACTCTATAAATTTTATTTACTTAAAATGTTTTGAAAGTATGGATTGGCCATTTTTTTTATTTCAGTCATCTCCTGTGTTTTGAATCTGTCTTCATCCTCCGTTTAAAAGCTTATGTTCTAATAACCTAAAAATAAATTTGAGGGTGCTTCAAGGTTTTGAATTTGAGAGGAAATCTGTACTGTGAGATGCGGTTTTCAACCTAGCCCTTTGATAGTCTGATGTGCCATAAATCTTATAGTATCTTAGCTATAAATTTAACACGCAGCATTTGACAGCTGTGTTCAGTTTTGGTTCTCTAAATGATTCTGAAGAGATAGCAAGAATCCATCTGTACAGGAACAAGAGATTCCAGTCTTTTATTTACCTCACTTAAGGCAAAGTAAATTGTGTTTGGCAATGAATAACTTCAGAAAAATGAGCAGAACACAGGAACCTTTCAATTCTCTGACAGAATTTTAGATGTCATTAGCAAAACCCTTTCCCACTCTAATAGTCACAGGCAAATCCCAGGCTACAGGGCTTGGGATTCTCCTTGTTCCCTGATGTAAAAGGTAGCTCCTTTCTGGCTGCTTTATATTCTGCTCAGTTTCAGCTTTTCTCAGCAACACTGGCAAGGTCAGTGATGCGCGTTAACTAGGTACAGCTCTGTCATGCCGCTGTGTGTATATTCCACCGAGACAGCTCCTGAACTGCACGCAAAACTTTTTCCCCTAAAACGCTTCAGAGGCAATTGGCCCAGGTGGTGCAACCATCTCTGATGTCACTTGAAATACAAGGACTCCATTACATGAAATAAAATACAAGCATCAACAGTCTTGCCATCTGTAAGAATAGATAACTGACATTCAGAAGCATGTCGTGTAACAACCAACATCAATGGTCAGTCTTAATCTGGCTCCAGCTGAATTAAAAGCAAATTGAATGGAAGCAAGATCAGCTAGGGAGTTTATTTTATGTAAAATATAAACATGTTAACAGGAGAAAATACTGTTTTCTTATGTTACAACCTTAATAACCAACATGAGATTTATCTTACAGTTCTGCAGGTAGTGCAGGGTTTAATTACATGTACATGATTAAAAAGAGCACATACTCAATTGTACACATACACCATGTATTGTACACTTTACTAGAAGTTCAGTACTTTTGTGTGTCTCCAATTGAGTGACTAATAATTTTACTACTTCTTACTCCATTTAAAAAACTAGCACAAAATATTTAAGTAGTTTTATAATGATTGCATCATTTTGACAAGGTAGAGGGGGACTCTGTATTTACAAACAGATATACATATTCAAAGCCTCCAAAATACCAGTCCTTTCCATATTTCTGCTGCTTCACTTTTCTCTCCTCCCTACCCTACTCTTATATTCATACAGCATATGGTGACTTTATTCCTAACGAGTCATGGAGAAGTTGTTGAGCTTGTGTTAGGTCTTCTTTAACAAAAGCCACCGAAGCTTGAAAATTGTTTCCAGGAAAAGCACTCTAACCTGTGACATGGCCGCCCTGATGTTGCTCTTGATGTTAGAATGACAGTTGAGTGAGGACTAAGAAACAATTTGGTATGTGAACATAGTCCAACATGGGACATTTGCAAACATGAACATGCTGCAAATACAAAGCTGATGTTAAAGCTCAGTGTCTTTAAGGAATGTGTATCTATTAGCGAGGTTTTGGGGAGCAGGGAGAGACAGGTTGCAAATATTCATTATCTAGTGCGGCAAGTAAGATGTTCTGATGAATCACAAGGTGCCCTTGCAAAGGGCTTGCTTCTGCCACTTTGGAACCCCTAAGAGAAGGATTAGGATTATCTAGAGGACAGAGCACTAACTTCAGATGGGTGCAAGCTGAGTGTTAGGAAGCTGCATGCCAGTCTCACTCCTCCTACATATGTACTGTGCTATCACAGAAAAGCCACTTAATCTTTAATATTCTTGCATATAGCAAAGTTGCCACTTGCAACAGCCTTCACCAGAAGCATTAGGCTGTTTAATTGACCACTGTGAATGGCACACAGAAGTTAATAATTATTTTAAATAGTGCAATAGTCCCAGTTGTTATAACCAAATGAAGCAAAATTATTAAAGAGTTATAGCAACTGTGAAACTACGAATAAAGGGAGTAATGTGTGGTTTCATATGAAACCGTTCAGGCAAAGCCAGCAAGCAAACCTTCTGGGGGGTAAAGAATTATTAGTGTATAAAAAAAGTGTGGGCTTAGCCCAGATGGCCCCATCAGGTGGCCACATACCTCCTGATAGGTGTTATTTGACCTTGTGTGCAAAAAGACTATGTTAATCTGAATAAGACTTGTGGACAGGTTCAAGCAATCTCTTTGAAGTAATGCATGTTAACTGGAAATATCGAGGCTTCCCAAGGGCTATTTAAATATGAAGTGCCATGTTAACTTGTGAAGAAATACCTCAACAACAGAACTGGTGCAACAAGAAAAAGACCTGGACTTTTAATTGATCAAAGGGAGTATAGTGTCTAGACAACTAAGAATAACCCTTCCATTAACAACAAAGAAAATCAGTGGCTTTCTGATGCGGATACCAGGGATGCTGGCCTCTAAAAACATCCAATGTCATTGCTAGATGGTGTGGCTTTTTTTAGAGCAGCACTTTTCCTACTTCATTTTCTCTTATATGAGCCCAAGTGGATAGAAGGAAGATGCAAAAAGATTGCTCTCCTTGCCAGGACTTACACAAGAGTAAATGCAGTAGTTAAGATTATTCATACTTGAGACTGTACAGAACACAGCTAAAATGGCAAAGAGAGCCATACCTGCATGATCAGCTGACTGACAGCTAACTCTGTTTGGTAAAAAGTGTCCTCTTATGAGAAGCGGAGCTCTTCTAAATTATAGTAATTGATAACTGTGCCACAGATGAAAGTATTAAAGTAATTCTCAGGTTAGCAGGTAGAGTGCAAAAAAGACAATGAAATGTGCACTGAGTGCAACTAATCAGGTACATACTGCTATGTGTAGCAGACACATAGTAAATACTGCATCCTTGTTATGCATGAACAAATTTGGGCTTTCCAAGTTTACAACCCAACTAGGACCACAAGCCTAAAAATGGAAATTGGGTTGTAACTAGAGACGATGCAGCCCAGAAGGCCTACCGTATTCTGGGCTGCATCAAAAGGAGTGTGACCAGCAGGTCGAGGGAGGTGATCCTGCCCCTCTACTCTGCTCTCGTGAGACCTCACTTGGAGTATTGTGTGCAGTTCTGGTGTCCTCAACATAAAAAGGACATGGAAGTGTTAGAACAAGTCCAGAGGAGGGCCGCGAAAATGATCAGGGGACTGGAGCACCTCTCATATGAAGATAGGCTGAGAAAGTTGGGGCTGTTCAGCCTGGAGAAGAGAAGGCTGCGTGGAGACCTCATAGCAGCCTTCCAATACCTGAAGGGGGCCTATAGGGATGCTGGGGAGGGACTCTTCATTAGGGACTGTGGTGAGAAGACAAGGGGTAATGGGTTTAAACTTAAACGGGGGAGGTTTAGATTGGATGTGAGGAAGAAATTCTTTACTGTGAGGGTGGTGGGGCCCTGGAATGGGTTGCCCAGGGAAGTTGTGAATGCTTCATCCCTGGCGGTGTTCAAGGTGGGGTTGGACAGAGCCTTGGATGGCATGGTTTAGTGGGAGGTGTCCCTGCCCATGGCGGGGGGGTTGGAACTCGATGATCTTGAGGTCCTTTCCAGCCCTTACTATTCTGTGATTCTGTGTGATTCTGTTAGACCATAAGCAGTTACAAAAGCAAAAAGACAAAGGCAAAATGTTAAGCTGATTGGAATTTCACAAGACTGAAATTGTTTCTTAAAGTGCTAAGGTTGATTACATTGTAAAAAATCAAAGTACATAAAAATTAGAACAGAAAACGAATAATATTAACTACATAAGTTATTATACAAATACAATAACAGACCAATGAAAAAGAAATAAATTAAAACAAACACTAGCAAAGAGCAGGTACACAGCCAAAACTTCTTAAAATTTCTAGTACACATTCAGCTGTAAGATAGCGCTAACTCTTCTCAGTCACCAATAGCAAAAGAGAGCCAAAACAAGAAGGGCCTGCTGCTGAGAGGCGTTGAACCACTGGCAGCTGCAAGCTGTCAGCTCAGGTCTCAAGTACATGACGCTGTAACAGACGGCTAAATGAAATGTAGTGTGTGAAGGTAAAAGGCAGACTGTGGTGGTGTTTTGGGACCCAACAAGTAACATGAATTTCAGTTTCAGCTTAGTTAGGTCTTTCATATCTTTGTTGAATCTAATACAAAGGAAACACCTACAGCTGTATTTTCTTTACCCCAGCTGCTAGAGGAACAATACCTTTAAGATGTAGTCTACTGCTTTGAGGTAACTGTAAATTATTGAAATAAAATTGACAGGAATAATTTTGGGACTTCATTTCTCAGCAAGGTGTTCTGCTTCACTGATATGGTTTTCCCATTACTCCCCTCTTCTGCCTCCCTCTGCTATGTCCCAGAAATAGAAATTACATGAAATCCTGACAGCCTGTTCTGTGAAACATGAAAGTTGAGGTCTGAGCTCAGCCTCTAAGATAACTGATTCATTGGCACTGCAGTACTTCAATTGGGTTTGGTGGAAAAACAGCGCAGGACAAAAATGTTCTTTTTTCTAAGTAAGAACATAGCAATAAGATTTATAAATAAACAACACACCCCAGCAACAGCACGTGAAACAAGTAGAAAACTTCAGATGTCATTAGACTTAATGTGTTCAGAACCTGACACCATAAAAAAGTAATTTTAGGGAAGCACAGAATACTATTGGACACATCTGTGCTACTGGCTTGTTTTCTAGCTGCTGGCTGAAAAGCTTTTATTGTCCTAGATATTTTTCCGTTCTTTCATAAGAGACTGGAAATCTACACAGAAGATTAACAGAAAAAGGATGAAGTTTTATTTAATCAACTAAAATACTTGATATCATATGATTTTTTCTGTGAGGATCCTGCAAAACCAATGCGGATTTTCTTAATTTGACACAGAAGAGAAGTTCTGTTGCCCAAACAGGCACTATTCCTGTACTGTGATGGACACCTTTTGCTGTACTGAAGTCAAGACATTTCGCACACTGTAGACTGGATATAACTCAAAGAACTGTGACTGCATTTTTCATTTCTAATCAAAATAAAATGCTCCATAGTTTAGCTGGTGCTGGCATGAGGTGAGTATTCCACAATATCTCAGAGTTAATATCAGACCACTGATGATGGACTGGTGCAACACCAGTGCTATGATCTTTCCATGGGCTAGCATGAATTTAGACTATACTCTATGAAAAGGCTTATTCCAGTTATTTTATTCTCAACATCATACCGTAATTACCTGCATATTTTGCAACCTAGAGCTGTCTTGGAGGTGGAGAAAACCAAAGATTATTATCCTGTACTTTAGCATTTAAATATTAATTCACATAATTAACATTAAAAAAAAAAATCAATTTTCCAGTAAGTCAACTGAAATATGGAAAAATGTTTCCTAAAAATTTAACCGATTTTAAAGTTATTTTTATGAAAAATTACTTTTCATATAAACGTGAGCCCTAAACATGAAAATAGTGCCTCATGAATATCTTTTTTGTTACTTGTTTGATTATTGAAGAATGCTCTCAGAATGTGCAGGAGTAAGCCATGAAGAATAGACCCTAGAACCAGCACCGGCTAATGCTGATCAAGAAAGTGCCTTCATTCACAACAAGGAAACCTTACCCCTTTTAAAAAGGCAAGTGATTATTATATTTTTATATGGAATTTCTGAATGCTGATAAATAAATACATTAAAGAGGGATTTGCAGGTTTATCTTTTCAGTGGAAAACCTCCTGGGCCTCAGTGAGAACTGAAGTCTGTAAAATGTCTGTCTCCTGTGTTAGAGACAGAACATTTCATTCTAACATCAATAATAGAACTAGAGCTGCATCCCAATTATGCTTATCTTGAGCCTGCATATGAGCCTTCATTCATGTGAGTGATCTTTGTAGACCACTGTTATTATTCACCTAAGTAAGGACTCTAAGGTTACATTCTAAGTCTGTTTTCTTGTATTGGTATAACAACATGATAAGTCATAAGTAATGTTAGATGAAAAGTCCACTTACGTTTCTCATTCAGTATAAAGTGCTACATTTCTTCAGTTTACAAAATGGCCATTGATAAATCCAACTGAACTTCAATTGATGTTACAGTAGAAGTTAGTACTTCATTTTCACCATTATTTAGCAAACGATATTTCACATTCACAGTAGATTACAATGAAAAAAAAGTTATTCTTTTTCCTATAGAAGAATAAATTATAAGATTCAACTGCACTTCAAAAGCCTTTTCTTGAAATGGAGTGTTGGCCATAAAGTGGCAGTCAGGCTTCCTAAAGAAGGACCAAAAGCAGCATTGTCTAATAAATACTTAATGAGAGTGAAAGAAACATAACAGGTAGAAATACATCTTGTGAGATGAGAATATTTCCTCTTAAATACTAGAATCAACTATTAGTGCCCCTGAAGACATGAAGAGTGTTTTTGCTGTTGGCTTCACTGCAACAGGAATATGGCTACTGAAGTTCAAGAATTGTATAATGGAGTGAAACTGTCCAACTAAGCTAAGTGCTCACGCAACGTTACCACTGCCTTAACCTTCTATCAATCCCTTCTCATAACCTGTTGATATCTTCTTCTACATTCATTCTTTGCCAAATTCTAGTGAGTTCAGCCATTTTGTTAGCCAGTATTTGGCTAGTGCCAGCCAAATTCACCTAGAAAAATCACAGACTAAGCCTTTTGATGTTTTCAAAGTCAGACACTCCAGAAGTCTATCTGTTTTTGTGGTGGCTCTAATGCTGTCATACATGGCCAAAAGGTTAGAGATGGTATATGCATGACAGTGAGTGTAAACTAATGGTTGTTATGCATTATGTTATGTTGCTAAGAAATGGACTCTGCCTTGAGAAATGAAAATGGAACCTACAGAAAATTGCAGGATCAATTAATGTCTTATGTATTGTGTGAACAATACATTTAAACGCACTGTCGTTTCAGTCCTGAAGGATGTCATATGTGAGCAGTTTGCTCTGCAAACTTAAGTAAACAAGCCATGATATTTTTATGGAAAGATAAGCTCAATCTCCATACATGTAATTTATTTGTGTCATATGTATCATCTCTCTCCCTTTATTCCAGTGCTCTGTCAGTTCTGAAATCTCACCTCACCTGTACTACCTCATGATGAACGAAGTGACTGGACATACAGAATTACTTGGTTCCACTGTAATTTAAATCCCTCTATGTGAATTTTAGGCCTGAGGTTCTGCGCTGAAACTTCTTATAACCCAAAGCTTAAAAGATTTTGGAACAGTATCAGAGAGTAACATGTTAAAAAGATCCCCTATAAAATCACAATTCAAATCATCATGAAACAGATGTTTTTTCCTTACAATTAAAATGGCTAAATATATGTCAGGATGTATTTAAAGGAATGCTTTGTAAATCAACACACCCCAAAGCCATTTAGAAAGCTTTAAACAATTTTTGTCTAAATGCAATGAACCATATAAAATACTACTCTAGCTGGATTGGGTTTAACAGTTGACATCCAAATCTTATGTGTAAATGTTAGTCCATATAAATTCCACTAAAATCTGACTGCAATTAATTCTTCAATCACACTTAAAAACTACGAACAACCTCCCCTCTCCAAAACAAAGTTTTACATGTCAAAAATGGATTATAGTCAATACCACGTAGACCATTTAAAAGGAGACAAAGTGTAACCGCACAAGATGTGGTCTTTGTAAAAGTCAGTTAAGGGGGGCCGTCACAGTCTCTCACGTGCAGCGTCATTGTGCGCAATTGTCACAGTTTGCCAAGTTACTCTCTTGACTGATAGAATAAAATATAACCAGACTCTGAATTTTTTGATATATCAGAAGTCAGACCATAGAATTCTTCAATAGCTTGAGCATCTATTTTCTGCAAAATAAATAAAAAAATTTAATGTGCTGTTAGGTAAAAGAAGTACCAAACCTGCATCAAATGACTGTGTAAACACGAAAAACAAATTCAGTTACTTATTTCAGGGTAACAAATAACAAATTCTGTTTGCAACTTAAGCAGTGAAAAAGTACTATTCAGGGGCTAAGCCCTGCTGGTCTGTCACGTAAATCAATAGGAATGTTGGTCTTAGTGAACCTAACTGAATTAGATTTTTTCCAATAACAGCGAGACTCCTTGGAATGCAGTAGTGAACACTGCGAAAGCACATGAATGTGACCATGTGACCCCTTCCTTCTGAAAGTTCCAGAAACACTCCTCAAGACATGGCCCATCCAATGTCCCAGTGCTTACTTTCTTCCATCGGATTTACTCCTGGGAAATTAGACTTAAGACCTCAGTTTTGCTAAGGTGCCACAATGACATGAGGGGGTTTTTTACAAATGAATTGCAGAATGCTCAGACAGAATCTGTAATAGCTGCAGGCCAGATCCTGCTCTAATTTACAAACACAGATCAATTGTAGAATCCAGACTTTCTTCTAACTTCCCAATGGTTCAAAAATTAAAATTCTAGAGCAATGCTAGCTTTACCCAATTCAGTTTTGCCAAGTGATGCTGCCACGTATTGCAACATAGTTCATGGATATTTTAAGTCTTAATGAATTAAATTGATTTTATTAGGTATAGAAATAATTCCAAATTAAACCCTTGAAGTCTGGTATTAAAAACTGATGTTGCTCTGAAATAGAACAACCCCCTCTGATACTGACAGAATAAGAACTATAGGGTGAATAAGTTTGTTTGCAATCTTGCTTCTTAACAGAGTAATCCTAAATGTCACATTACAATCAAACTGTGGCTTTGCAAACTAGCAATCTGTACACAGGTCTGGATCAGAATTTTAACCCCAGATAGAAAACAGAACATAAACATGAAAGTTGTGCTCATGACCTTCAGCATACTGACCTCTACAATGTCATCATCAAATAAGAGCCAAAATCCATGACTTTTCACAATAGTTATATAATGTCCCCGATTCGGCCCACTAGAAAGCAAAACACACAAACCCCAAAATATGAGAAGATACAATTGAGTCCATTTTTGATGTCATTTTTCTATATGCAAGCAGACTGAATTACAACTAAATGTTATGAAGAACATAGTAAACCCACCCCTGGTGGTTCAGTAGACATTTACTCCTTTCACCTTTTTACTGAACTTTTGCAAAGGCTTCATCAACAGAAAGCTAAATGTATTTTCATCTGTGCCAAGCCCATTTTCAAATTAACCTATAGAATAATAAACAATTTGCTTTTGGCAGGCACCAACTACTGCAAATATTTTTAAGATGTAATGAACTAAATTTATGGGGAAAAATTGCTTGGTATCAACTGCGAATAGTTACATACAGTCTTTGAGAAGAGGGACAAGTCATATTCTTAAAACCCCAAGGAGTTTTGTTTGTTTCATATTTGACAATACCCCATATGTGAAAAGCTTCATTAAAGCTGTCATTTTCATTGCCTTGGCAGGAGAACAAGACTATTTGTTGCAGGACCTACAAGCTTCTGGCTTTCACAGAGTCCTGGCTCCCAAGCTCTGTAAGTGGGCTCTTGAGGAAGGAGACAGCTCTATTAATTCAAATCAGTCTTGTGACTTCTGGAGGCCTGAGACATTGTTTTTAGAACGAGTAGAGATTTACTATGAGGGAGGGTGGCTAAGAGGTTCAGGCCACGACATAGGCAAGTTGAGGCAGCGGCACAATTTATGACCTCTCTCCCATTCTCCCTGCATCTTGTCAGGCATGCCCCTGCCCTTGGCAATTGTCTGGCAATAGCTTGAGATATGCATGAAAGTATCTTACCTTCCACAGTGAACAACAACAGCTACCAAGTCGTACATGCGATCTAAGTTGACAGCATCACCAGATGTGTTGAAGAGACGTAACTCCAGAGGAAATACTACACGATAAGACAGCTTAGTATATCTGTGCAATTGCTCCATATACTTGAATCTCTTGAGGTGTAAGGCAAGAATCATTGGCAGTTTTTTTACTCTCATCCTGCGAAACCATTAGAGTGCATGTGATAAAGACCTGACAAGTTCAAAGCCATTTTGTCTTTCCTTAATGAGTAAACAGTTGCATTATAAAAGCACTTTGTAATCAACAGTAGTCAACTAGCAGTAGCTTCTAGACTAAGACGCATGTAATAGTTTCAAATTTGTCTGTTAGTTCTTTGGCCCACACAGAGAATGCAGCTGGGGTGTAAAGCTTCTAGGTATCTAAACACAATAAATATCAAGGAGGAGGTTTATCAAAGCCCAGGAGGTACATGGTAAAACAGCCTGCTCTTTGCTTACCTTTTCTGGGCCTCTTGTTTACTGCAGCAAGTTTCACAGTAGTATTTCTGTTCACTACATAATGTCTCTGTGTTACTGAAGTCTCTGTAAACAGACAGAATTATCAGTTTTTAAAGGATCTTCACACTTTTGCCCCACTTGGGCTGATAAACTGAAACTCAAAAGAGACACACAGGATCAAATCCTCTCTCCACTGAGCCCAGTTTTCTACAACATCTGAAGCAGCTGTACTGGGGTTTGCATTGGGACTTTAGGCATCTGGCGGCTATAACCACCCTGTATTAGGAACTGAGGCCCTCCATACTATCTCGAATTATCTCAAAGTGGGAATTATACTCTAGCCTATTACATGTCAAGACTTGAGTGTAGTCGCTCAATTCATCCAGTCCCTTTTTAAATTATTTGTAGAATGGAACAGCTTCAAGTGCACTTCTACCATCCCCAAATAGCTCACATTTTATAGTGTTCTTCTGTAAGATAGGTTTGAATCCTCTCACACAGAAGAATATTGAACTCATTTTTCTGCATCCTCTAACCTCCTGAACAGTCTTCCAGAAGTCATTTGATTATACCTTCTTCATGTCTAGAAGAGAAAGTCTCCGCTTGTATAGAAGGCTTTTTAAATCCTGAGCCAGTAAATACGCTTAGAAATTTTTCTGGATTGAGCTTTTGAAGTGATAGAGGCAGAGGAAGGCAGGTTTGATAGTGCCTCTTAGTTCACAGAAAAGATTTGTCAAAAGTCACTGTGCCGATATGCTTTGGAGCAGAATTGTAGCTACCTAAAACACCTGAGCTGTAAAAAACCCTGATTGATGGTGATTTTTTGTCACCTCTAGTGTTACATTGCAGCTGAGCAGGTGCTTTGAGAACTGTAAATGCAAACATAAGCACCTATCTTCCACTTTAAGCACACAGGTTTTCTTGTGACTTTGGGCCTTAAATAGATATATTTCAAGTACTAAACTGTCCTGTTGATTGCACCTACATTGTATCTAATAATCTTCTGAAATCCAGGCAAATTCAGACCCATAAATAATGAACTCCATTCTACCATTGCAGTTCACATATATGGAGGCTGAAGCTGCACTGTCTGCAAGTGCAGCCTGCCCTTGCAGTAGGCAGCACCAGCATTATCTTACGAAGGCAACGGGAGGATTCTAGATCATTATTTCTTCCTGGCACCATCACCACAGGGGTTGATGGGAAAGCTGAAGGCTATATAGATTGCCATGGCATAGGTAGTAGAATCTATTTGCAGACGTTCCTAAAAGTTCCTCTTTATTATGCTGTATGTTTATATGACAGGAAGGCATTTCATATGGCTGAATATTATACTGGGAATGCTTCTATTAGTTGTTTTTTTTTTCTTTATATGGACAAAATACATCTCCTGAAAGATAAGTTGCAACAAAACTTTGATCATAAGGATGATTTTCTATCTTAAAAAAAAAAAATAAAGCATGATCACTGGAATCAATTTCTTCAGTGGTACATATTGATCTCAAATATGTGATTTCACATTTGAATTCAAAGAGAAAATTAACTGAATTCAGCCAATTCCTCTGAAAAAAAATATTAACCTTTCAGGGGATGATGAATGAAGAGATGAAACTTCAAAAAAGTATTAGAGACAGGTTATATGTGCGGGGAACGCGATACTGCAAGATTCGGTAGAATGTGTTCATGTCAAGGGAAGAGTCTGATGTTTATTTTCAAAGCCTATACTGTCAATTTAAAAACACCCCAAACAAACAACAACAACAACAAAATCCCCCAACAAACTTGTAAAATAATTCATTTCCTTCCTCCCTCAAAGCAAAGCAATATATACATAATTTTTTCCCTAACATAAAGAAACACGTACAGATGTTAGGAATTTGGTAGTTAGGGGCTTGTTCTGTGCCAAGCCTCCCACAAAAACGAATTAAACTCAAAGGCTTTCTGAATTCTTTTTAAAATGTACTAATTATTCTGAAACCGATAATATCTAACATTTTATATGATAAGTTGACTGCTGTGGAAATTGCATCTGTGAAAGCCTGAGAAGTATGCAAATACTTGATAAGCTGAGGGACATTCCCTTACATGTCCCTTAGCATTTCTTCTTTTGTTCCTTTGTCTTCTACTTCCACCTGCCAGACTGCTGCCCTATCCTACCATAGTAGGTGAAGCACAGTCATGGAACTTAAAGGCACTATTAATTCCCTTATTCAGCACATATTAATTCCTTTTCTTATACCAGGAACAAAACTGGTGGTATATTCATAAGCATTAACTCTTTCCTTGTGGGAAGGGAGGTATGCAGGTGAAGATTAGATGCTTTTGCTGCCCTTTACAACTGCAACTGCAGGAGCTGTTTCAGCAATAGAGAATTTTCAGCGTGGCACTTCTGATAGATGCTGAATAGGTGAAGACATGAGATTGTTGACTGGAGTTCACACAAAGTCTGCATGTACAAGGACTATAGGCTTAAAGAAATTTACACCTGCGGAACTAGTTCAAAGACATTTCTAACTCTCCTATTCCATTAACAGACCAATCTGCATTTTGCTTATATGGCATTTTAACAGGAATTCTTAAATTCACCTGCTCCAGCTATACCTATTTATAATTAATCTCATGTGCTTTCACAGCCCATCTCTCTGCAGTCTCTATACTACAGTGTGAAACATGATTTCTGCTGTTTATATGCATAAATAAGAAAAATATTTCTGGTTTAAGAGATGAGAGAATTCTTAGTGCAATAAAGCACAGGTGGACAGTTAAAAGTCAGGATCAACTGGACTAGTAAACTTTGCAAGTCCTAGTGGAAACACAAATAATGGATATGTACTGTGTTTGTTATTATTAGACTTCCATTGCTTCAGGCTTGATTTCCTACCCTGTAGAGTCAGACTATGTCAGAGGTTTGTATTCATTGGACCTTTTATGTACACAAGGATCTTTTCAATCTGAAAAGCTACAAGAATTACTAAAATGAATACTCATCTGTAGTGGCAAAGATATTCTTTCTACTTAAATGTTACCTTCTGGTGTTTCTCTTTAAGTAAGTTACCTTTTCAGTGCAGTAGCACTTAAAGCTGTAAAGACACAGCAAAGCAGTTGTTATAAAAAAAACAGCAAAGTTCCCCCAAAGAGTAATAACTTGGCTGTCCCTATTAACAGAAACCACAAGAGCACTTACACTTCATTTAATAATGCATAATACCATAGAGCAATGAGAGGAAATCCATATTCTAACCGAATATTTGTTTTCTAAACAGAAGTAGACATGCTGCTAGTGTAAAAAACAAACAGAATAGATGGTGATGACTCTCTTTCTGTTTAATCTGTAAACAGCAACCTGCACCTCCCACCCCAAGAAAAGAAAAACTGGGATTTTTCTTCCCTTTATTTCCGAAAGGAAAAATGTGTGGACTTCAAAATGTATGCCACACTGTTGGAGTAAAGGCAGATGCTATACTGAAATGCATAAACAAAGTTTTAGGACATCCATTCTTCTCAGGATTGTGTAGATCTCTGGTGACATATTGTGCCTAATTTTAGGCAACTCCAGGTAAGATAGAGTTCAAGAGAGGTTCAACTGGAGAGAAGGCCAAGGACTAATGAACATGGGCAGAGATCTAGAGAAGATTGACTGTGAAGGAAAGCTGGAATGACCTTAGGCTGCTTAACTTAAGAAAGCGATGACATTCTTCCTGTATATAAAAGGTTGCTGCTAAGAGGAAAGGGAGTAACCCTCTAGTTTATGTCCAGAGTACACCAGGCACGTAGAAATGGGCTTGAACTGAAACAAGGAAGATTCGTGTTACACAGTGGGATAAATTTGTTAGTAGTAAAAACAAGAAGGACTGAGATAGATAGGCAATTAAGCTACCACTGATAAAAGATCTTTCGGAACAGGTCGGACAAGCATCCTATCTGAGGTGGAAAAAGGGGCTAACCTCTTGTGATCCCTTTCAACTCCACCATGCACCTGTCAATTGCAGTAGTGCAGATGCAGTTTTTTCCACATCGTAAGTTACAGCCACTTGTTGTTCAGTAGTGGGAATGCTATAAAACAGCCTGTCCAAACAAAATATTTCCAGGAAGCTTAACAACTAAGAAATGGAATTTAAAAAATGGAGAAAGCTGAAGGGCAGGTGGCAACTTATGGACAGCAGCAGCTTCTAACAAGTTCCCCACACTAAGCTGTAAGATAGTCAGTGCTCAGTCTCCAGTAACTATGTATGACAGAGCCAAGTAATAACTCAAGTTAGAAAGGACCTCAGAAGATGCACACTTCAGCGTCCCTGAATGCCAGTGTGCTTTCAAATTGACTTTGAACATCATAGAGAAAGGCAAGTAATGCTGACAAAGCCAAGTTCAAGGTAATGGCTACAGTGAAGAACTTAAAAGTGTGCAACTGAAAACCTGTAGTACTAATACTGATTCAATTATTGGTGACCATGAACAAACAAAGAGATGGGGAAAAAAGAAGAAAACAAGGCACATTTTTCCAAAGCTGCTCTTCAGTTTACCCCCCTTTCAAAATGAGGCTAGTTACTGTGGTGTTAATTACTTGAGGACTAAGCACTGCTACAGTATCCTACAGGAGACCGAAAGGAAGTTGAGAAGGAAAAACCTGACTGGTTTTAGCACTTTAATATGTGACAGAAGTTACTTAGTACAGTTGTGCTATCTGCAGAGAGATCACTTTCTGACTTACAAAATCGTTAGTGCCTTCTCTCATACGCTTTCTCTTTTTGTAACTCTCAACTTAGGGCAAGATGCCAGGCGACCCTTCCTAAGCATTACAGAATAAATGTTAAATGCAATTTCAAAGTTGGTAGCAATTTTGCAGCTTGAAAGAGTAGTTTGACCAATTGATACTCATTACCTTAGAGCAGCAACACATTGCCTTTAATCTAGGTATCGGTTTATTATAGCAATACCAAAGCTCCAGGTATTTTAAATCTTTCAGAATAATCCTCCATGAATTCTCAAATTATTTTGACCTCTGAAGTATTTGGTTAATAGTCAAGAGCCTACTAGGAGCAGAACTGAGACTTAGAGTAAAAGACTTCTTGTAATTTTAGGATGAGATACAGAATAGAAATTTATATGGCAGGAGGATCTTTTAGACTTAAGAGATCTTTTGTCCTCTAGGGACTCTAGCAGTCTTTCTGCAAAGCACTCATTTAACTTTAAATATGCACATAAGTCCTAATCAACAAAGCACTTAATAGAACCTTAATGATAAGCACACTGAAATCCCTTTGAAGCCAATTATTCTTCTGCAGCAATTCTTCCAGATGACAAGGCAATCAATTATTTTCCCAAAGAGATGGTTTTTTTGCTCTTTCAAACACATATATTGAAAAAGAAAGTGAGTAAACCAAAATACACTAATGTATCTTTTGTCGTTAGAGGAAACATCCAGGTTACAATCTTTTTCTTCTGCTTAGGAAATGTTCAAAACCCAGTGCTATTCTCCTTCTCTTTTCTGTACTTACTAGACTTGGAAAATTTAGCAAAGTCAGACAGAACTATCTGCCAGAGATACACTCATTTACCTTAGACAGTGTGTAATTGATGTGTTCTGCTCCACATCAACAGAAAGGTCAAGAAAATCTTCATCTTTGCTACTAACCTGTTACAAAAAATATACATGTAAAACAGAGACTTAGTAAAACACCATACATCTAAATGCTGTTTATATCTATGTGCAAGTGCTAAAGGTAGAGCAATTTTTGCAGAAATAAGTTTCACAAAAATAACTCATTTCAATGTTGTTGTTTTTTTTCTCCTAGTTCAGCATGACTATATTTATTAGTAACTACCAATCTAGCTTTCGTATAATCTAACTTCCGTCTGTTCCACTTCTCCAAGCCCATCAACCATGGGTCAGTGACTGCAGTCTACTGTTCATCAAAGCAGGGACCACCATCCGCTGTATTAGCTGTGACTGGTGCATTAAGTACGTTTCCTTGTTATGCAGTGTAGTCTAGTTTCATAGTTTATGCCCTAAAAAATTATTTCCATTAGTAAGAAAGCAATGAAAATATCTTTTAAATAAGCATCTATCAAGAAATATCATATTTAACCATGCTTCTTCCAGCGAGTATTCCAAAGGCTGCTGTTAAATTCCTGGTTGACACAGCTGCATTTCCCCATCGAATATTATTTCTGGTCAATAATTTTGATTTTAAAATTAAAAGATTAAAGCTAAAAATGGAGGCTAATAATATTTTTCAAAATAATTTTGATTTCACCAATGTTTTTTAGACAAGTTGAAAAATTATCATGAAGTTTATATTTTAAAAGTAACCCCAAATATTTTCAGAATGATAGACCTTGATTTTTGTTTTGAAAATGATTTTTCACTTAAGAGTGTGTAATCTTGAAGATGTAACAAACAAAGAAAAAATTTATCCAAGTGGATAATTATTGTAATACTTCAACTGAGTCAAAAAGACTGCAGAAGTACTCAATGCACATGAATTCAGTCATGTTCAAAACAACTAATTTTGTTTATAAAATGCCTGAACACTCTGTATTTTGCCTGCTATTACTGCATTCTCTTAGAATAACTTAATCAGATGTTAGGATAGTGAAGTTCAAATTGAGAACTTCAGTGAGTGCTTGAAATCATCGTTCCGATGCAAGCCCCTCATGCCCAGATTTCTGCAATTCTATGGATGTGAAAGTAAGGTACTACTTTCAGATCATCTTTGCATTATGTCAAGGATCCCATAAATGTGTCGAATGCAGCCTTGAATCCGAAGGAACTCCTTTAGTAGAAGAATGTTGATATTATCAAAGATGTACAGAGGCATAATGTGCACCCAATTAAAATGAACAGAAGTTCTCCAAACAAAAGTCCTCCCTGAGCCATGATTTGACCTGCAGGGGACAGAAACCATGAAACTGGCAGCAATCAACTGCAGTTGTAAGTACACAGCTAGATTTTGAGAGATACAAAACTTCAGAGAATATTGTGTTTCTACAGCTGGAACTAGAGTTCTGTCAGACACGCTGCATGTCAAGAAGGAAGTTAAATACTTGGAAAAGTCTTTGGCAAGTATAGTATTTCATCTGAATCACACAGAGAAGCTTGGAATTTTGTTATTGATTTCAGCACATCAAATATTTACCGAAAGGGGAAGATGAGTTAGTTGGAGCTGGAAAATTACAAACCAAAACTAAAGGTAGCTGGAAAACCAGATTCAAACTGAACCCTTTCTAAGTGAGAATAAGAACTGCTGTATTCTGAATGATTGTTCATGCACTACCTATGAGTATTTTAGCAAAGGAACATCTTTTTAGCCATTTTACTATTTCCCAAAGGTTTCAAGACATAGTAATAGAAGAAAAACAAACTGGGAAACTATCCTAGGTAGTATACAGTATTTCTGCATTCACTGGAAGATACAGATAACCCTTCCTACAGCAGCAGTACCTAGCACGATTTTTTCCATATAGCTCGATTACTTTAAATTACAAAGAGTATTGTGCAGTTTTGTTGCTCCCAAGGACACATTCTGACTTCATTAAAGTTTGTCTGAGTAGATACTAGATATTAGTTTAGAATTAGGCCACAACTCTTTAAAGGAGTTTGTCAGTTAAAAGCAATTCTATGCTTTCACTTATTTTAACTTGCTATTATTACTTGGATTTTTATAAATGAAACAGAATAAAGCATTACTTTTCAATCTCTCTTGTATTTTCAATATACAAGCTTGTTCCAAACTTGGTCTAACCTCTTTTTTCATGTTGACTATCATTTAATCTCTTTCTTTCTACCCCCCTCTGACACAAATCCCTAGGCAAGTCATGTTTCCTTGGAATAAAGACCATTCTTTATGATTAGAAATATCAGAATATGTTCTTTCACACATCTGTAGGACTTGGGTAGGGTTTATCTCACCTAATTTCAGCTGTCTGAAGTTATAAATATTTAACCTCAGCTTTCTGTCTGAAGACACCTTCTCTAGGAACCTTCTCCCATCTTAAAGCAGATAGTCTAAAGTTGCATTTCCTTTGGAGGAAGCAGCACTGGTCTGAGTTAAAACCACATTATTCTTAGGCCATATCAGTTTGCTGGCCCAGTTCACAGCATTGCTGCACCACCGACTGCAACAGCTCAGGCTGTATGGAGGAGAATACTGACACTGCTAAAAACTTTCTGTTTCATGAAACATCCTAGAAACAGATAAAGAAAGTATCCTGCAGGAGCAACTTTGCAATTTCCATCACCTGCAGAGGAGCTGATAAAACTCTTTCATCCTTGACACCTACCTTTTACAAAGCAAAGCTTAGATGAGGTTAATTCCAAACTTTTTTGAAAGCCACTGTCGCTTTTCTCCCCAGAACATCTTTTTTTTTAATCTGTGTTATTCTTTGACATAGAAACCTCACAGGGAGGAATTTTTTATTATTATTATTATTATTATTATTATTATTATTATTATTTGTTTTTACTTTCAAGTAGGAGCATGCTATTACAAATTACAGAAATTGACAGTAGGCTAGCAATCAGGTTTCCTAACTAAAACTAATTTTTACTTATACTTCAAACAGACTTCAAACTGACAGCATCCTCTAGAAAATATTAAGGAGATAAGGAAAACACATGGTTTGTTAATAACAAACCCTCTGTATGCCAGTCACAGTCCTAGGAATGAATTAACACAAATTCATCTTAACATTTCACTTATTCATGGAATAGATAAGAGAATCTTCTTCAAAGTCACAATAATAAGGAAGGGTATTGATTAACTAGCAAGGATTTTAACTGTAGAGATATGTATTAGGGCAGCAAGACTTGGCATAGGTTAGCCAAGTAATGCTAAAAAAAGTAAATTTTTAGAAAAGAATATACTCACTTCAAGAAGTAAAGTCTACAGGAATATCCACAATTCTCAGAAGTCTGAAAAGATTCATGTATTTATATATATAAAATGTATCTACCTATTAATGGGCAACAACCAAAAAAAATCTATCCCAATGCTTACGGTTTCACAGTTTAAACATCTAGTTTCGTTAGTCAGTGTTCCCTGAAAAATCTCATGCACCCAGGTGAGTTCTTGCTTATTGTTCTCTTCAGCTTCATTCATGTTGCCATTTTTCAGTTTCCCATTTTGCTTTTCCTGTTTCTTCTCCTCCTGCAATATGTCTGCGATGGTGTTGAGCAAGTAATTTAAAAACTCATGTGCATCCTGCTGCATGTAGTTGTCAAAGAGATCTGTGAAGAAGAGAGTAGAGGTGTCTGAAGTTAAGTATAACATTCCCTTCAAGAAAGCAACCTAAATTCAGTATTTCTTCCCAAATACATAGAATCATAGAACCAACCATGTTGGAAAAGACCTTTAAGATCATCAAGTCGAACTTATCCCCCAGGCTTGCCAAGACCACCACTAAACTATATCCAAACTAGATCTCCCCTAGCGCAGCTTGAGGCTGTTACCTCTTGTCTTATCTCTTGTTACTTGGGAGAAGAGACTGACCCCCACTTCACTACAACCTCTTTCAGGTAGTTGCAGAGAGCTATAAGGTCCTCCCTGAGCCTTCTCTTCCCCAGACTAAACACCCCAATGCCCTCAGCCTTTCCTCATGAGACTTATCCTCCAGACCCTTCACCAGCTTTGTTGCCCTTTTCCACACCCACTCCAGCAATGTCCTGTGCTCAGCAATGTGTTTAGAATTGTGCCAAAGAAGAGCAGTTCTGCAGTCATGCTGGCTTCAGTGAAGCTATTTTGGGGAAGGCTTCATCTCACTAAACTTTAGCTGACTGAAAGGTTATGCTCTGGCATTGGTTGTGTAGGCTCCACTACAGTCAATGAAGAAAGCAAGAGGGTGATGCCTCCGAAATTAATTCCTTAGACCAGTAACTCCTTACACTAGACACCTAACTTCAGGTGGTCCTGACTCCCACCCATACATTCCAAGTCCCTCAGACACCTGGGAACATCATAGAATTTGGAGAGTAAGGCACAGGGCCAGGGAAACAAGACATTGAATGCTGACACATACTAGTGGAGTGTCTGGAGTGTCTGGCTGGGATAGAGTTACATTTCGTCATAGCAGCCTATACAGTGCTGCACTTTGTGTGGCTAGAAGGGCGTTGACAGTGCGTCAATGTTTTGGCTATTGCTGAGCAGCGCTCATGCAGCATCAAGGCTGTTTCCAAAGGCTGGTAGGCTGAGGGTAGGCAAGAGCTTGGGAAGGAAAACAGTTGGGACAGCTAACCCAAACTGACCTAATATGCCATGTTATGAATTCATGTTCAGCAATAAAAGCTTAGAGAAGGGGGAATGGAGGGGATGGGGATTCATTATTAAGATGTTTGGGTTCTGAAGCAACTTCTATGCACACCAAAGCCCTGCTCCACAGGGAGTGGCTGGAAATCACTTGCTGATACAAGGTAGTGAATAAATCTCCTTTGGTTTTGCTTTTTTCCCCCTTAATTATTATTATTAAACTGCCTTTATCTCAGTGCACAAGGTTTTTTCATCTTATTATCTCCCCCTGTCCTGCTAAGGAAAGGAGTGAGAGACAGGCTTGGTGGGCACCTGGAAGCCAAGGTCAACTCACTACAAATGGTAATAATAGCATCACCTAACAAAGCACATTTTCACACACAAGTCAGATGAGCAGAGATTTGTCTCTTCAGTAACAAACGCTTGCAGGAGGAAGAGAGAATATCTCAGTGGTATTTAGTACAGATTTCTCCAGTGAAGGCTCAATTTGCCTACCATGTAGAAGAAAAAAGAATCTGTGTTCCCAGAAATAGAATCACAGAATCACAGAATGGTTTGGGTTGGAAAGCACCTTAAGGTCACCTAGTTCCAACCAGCCTGCCATGGGAAAAGGACACCTTCCACTAGACCGTGTCACCCAAGGACTAGACTATGTCACCCCAGGGAAATGTGTGTTTTTATCCCCCTGCTCCTGAAAAAGCTCATATGGATTTCCTCTGAAAATAGTGGACAGATCCTTTGACTTCGCAGTGTCTAGCCTGGACACATAAGCAGGTTAATACACACTGCGTCTGGTTCTAGTTTTAAAAGAGTGGAAAACATAAGATCCAGTCCCTAACAGTGATCCCAAACAGCGTGGGGGCATTTATCACTAGGTGATTCAGAGCTAACTTTGTCACACTTTCTAATGCTTGCTCTGTATGAACAGTCTGCCCATTTATATGCTGTCACTGGGAAGCAATTTCTTCCAGGTGTTTGATTCATACTTTGTCTCTTCATTAAAAGCTCCTTTGTTTTTAAGCATACCACCCACAGTGATACGAATCCAGGCCAAAATGAAGTTGTGCGTCAGGCTTCCTTATTTCAAGATGTTCCTTATATCGCTTAGACAGAACTACAAGATCAACCATATGCTGTTGCCAACATAATGCACAAAAAGGGCCTGGTGCTTCACAAAGTAAGGCTGTGCCCATTTCTGAGAACAAGAGGAGCAGTTGACGTGTAGTTCAGTGAACACCCCTGCATAAGTTGTTACCTGTCCTGCAGGGTGTTTTGGACTAGTGGTGCCTGTAGCACTCCTAGTTCACACAGTTTCTATGCTGCCAATTGCCTTTAGTGTTCCTCTGTGCCATAACAACAAAGAAGTAATTAAAAAGTTACAGCAGAGCATCACCCTATCCCCAGCCCTAGCTCACTGTACAGTGCAGTCTGTCCCACTGTGCTCTGAAAACGTCAGTGAATCATGTACCTTTGGCAACTTATGAGACCTGGTATGGTTATTCCAAGCATCGTACCATGTACATAGATACTAAAATATTAATATCTAAACCCCAAAAGTAACGAAAGTAATTTATAAATTTAACCTGAACATCTGATTAATATGATCACATTGCCCAATATTTATTTCTACTTTCCTGATCAATGTATGAATGTCAAAGAGGACTCCAGTTTTGCACTTACCATTCTCTTTTCGTAACCTTGATATGAACTTCTTTGGTGGAATAACTCCAACTTTCTTCTTCTGAGTAGCAATACTGTGAAAAAGATCTGCCAGGCAAGTCAAGAGATTTTCCTTCTTTTTCTGTTGGGCCTTGTATGATAATACATTTTCCCGAAACGGCCGGCAAAAATACAATGCCTGCAGCACGGAGTTACAGTAGCAGGTGTTCCCAAACTGCCATGTAAAATCAAAAACAAACTTAATCCCTGTGCATCACAATAAAACCAGTTGTTTCATTCAACTGCTGGCTCCTGTGCCCCTGTCACATACCAGCCATTGTGCCAGGCAGCAGCTGTAGGAATATATTTCCATACCCACTCCTGACACCACACAGAAAACAAACTATGGTATTCTAAATTAGCTAGGATACAAAGTAAGTTTCCACTGGTAAGACATCTATTTATTGTAGTGGATTTGTTAAGCTTGTTTCCATATATTAATATATTGTTGCTGGGCTCTATCTTACAGCTCAGCAGCAGAATGACTAATGTTTTCAATTCCAAGAATTACTATATCTGTTTTATTTATCTAGGAATAAACAAGTGATTAAACACTCTTCTCACTCATGTTTTCCTTAGTCAGATAGAAAGCTCCTTGCTCCTTTAGAGATTCTCCTGTACCTAAGCTTGTACATACTTCCATCACTTCCTCCCTCACATTTCATGGCTAAAATAGACTTCTAACTTTATTGAAATGTAAGTTTGAATCCCTGGAAACATTCATAGAACACAGATAGATTCTCTGGGGGTGTATCTAGCTTCAAACATCTGATAGAGTTTTGCAATCCGCTTGGTTTAAAATTGAACCATGAGCAGCACTTTCTCAGGAAGAGACAATCCTACCTTAGAATGGGATGGGGGGAGGAAGAAGAAAAGAAAAATATGAGTAGAAACCAAAGTTTAAATAACATCAGAGATATAGTTGTGTATACAGTTTGCCTAATGAAAATCGTACTTACATTGACCAATCCAAAGTAGTGTTCATTGATTGGAAACTGCTCTGGGCCAATGTCTTTTTCCAGAGCAGAGGCATTGGTGCCCTATAAAATAAGGAGAAAGAAATTATTTAGAACAGCAATATCATAAAATAAAGTTATGGACAGCATTGAGATAGAAATTAGTTTTTTCCCTTCAGCTATGATTAGCCAAGCTAACTCTGCCTTACTAATGGCAGATATGACAGTCACATGAGCTAATAAAAACATTTGCAGTTCTAGGTGGTAGAGGTAGCCTCCCCAGACACCCTAGTAGTGGCTGCTTAGAAGTGAACACGTCATGACAGTGCTCCTACCATCCACCTCCCCCTTATTTTTACTGTGCGTGGGAACAGTTGGATCCCATTACCCGCTTCCATCATGAAGATACTTGCTGATCTTAAGCAAACCCCTTAAAGGTATCTTGGACAAACCAGTTCCTAGATGTAAGGCAGGTTTTCTAAGCATTACATACTCTTCTGAATCCCTTTTAATTCATCAGCAGCCTTTAACAACACTTGGGCTCCAGACTGAAACCCAGTTCTAGGAACATCACAAACATTAAAAGCCAAGTGTAATAAATCTGCCATTTTGTCTTATCTAACATCAAAGGGTGCATAAGCCCAAGCCCTCCTGTATCTTAATCACTGCCTCAGTGTGGCAAGTCATGCTCAGCTGTATCTTCATTCCAACAACAAAGTTGCTTTCACAACTACTTGTGTGTGGATTACAACCACTAATTTTGTATGTTACCTGTAGTTTTGCTATATTAAAATGCCCATTTTAAACATGCTTTAATTACAAAGCAAGCTAGCAAGCTGGATTGCTACCAAAAGAAATGTCATCACTCCTATCTACACCATAAACATAAAGATCACTGAGGGACCTGATAAAAATGCTGTAATTGGACAATATTCCTTATCAGTTACCAATACTTAATCTGCATGAAACTTGCTTTACTGGCATCATGCATTTATTTACTTGCTAAGCGTGCTCTGCTGTGTGAAGCATTAACAAATAGTACCTATAATATTTCCATCACACAAGAACAGCACAGTTGGTTGACTTTCATAATCTCATGTAAAATGCCCCTGCAAACATGTCAACACATAAAACATCTGAAAACTTACGAAATTTCCAGTGTTTCCGAGTTCAATAGCACCTGAGTACAGTGTTTCCTGTGTTCAACGAACTTGCTCAGAGACTTCATCAGCTAAAATTTTCGAAGTCGCTGCTAATCAAATTGAATAATTCTAGTGTTCCTTCCCCATCTTCTTCCCAAATCCTGATTTGTGTTTCCTTACTGCACCTACCATCACCACTGCTTGCTATATTACGCTATTATTTCATGTCAACTCATCAAAAGATGATTTTAGTCAACAGAATCAGTGGTGTGAAACTCAGCACAGGTGCTCCTTGAGAATTTGCAAGTGTTGAAAGTAAAGCAGCTCCTTCAAGCTGTCAGCTTCCAGAAAAGCTCCCAAGATTTTGTATTTCATATCCCCATGTCATAGAATCATAGAATAGTTAGGGCTGGAAAGGACCTTAAGATCCTCTAGTTCCAACCCCCCTGCCATGGGCAGGAACACCTCCCATTAAACCATGCCACCCAAGGCTCTGTCCAACCCAGCTTTGAACACCTCCAGCAATGGAGCATTCACAACTTTCCTGGGCAACCCATTCCAGTGTCTCACCACCCTGACAGTAAAGAATTTCTTCCTCATATCTAAATCTTCCTCATACCTAAACTTCTCCTGTTTAAGTTTGAACCCGTTACCCCTTGTACTCTCACTACAGTCCCTCATGAAGAGTCCCTCCCCAGCATCCCTATAGGCCCCCTTCAGGTATTGGAAGACTGCTATGAGGTCTCCATGCAGCCTTCTCTTCTCCAGGCTCAACAGCCCCAACTTTCTCAGCCTATCTTCATATGGGAGGTGCTTCAGTCCCCTGATCATCCTCGTGGCCCTCCTCTGCACTTGTTCCAACACTTCCATGTCCTTTTTATGTTGAGGACACCAGAACTGCACACAATATTCCAAGTGAGGTCTCACGAGAGCAGAGTAGAGGGGCAGGATCACCTTCCTCGACCTGCTGGTCACACTCCTTTTGATGCAGCCCAGGATACGGTTGGCCTTCTGGGCTGCAAGCGCACACTGGCAGCTCATGTTCATATCTGATCTCTTTCCAGTCTCTTTCTCTGTCACACACAGAGAGCTCGTTGCTCAGACCAAGTGCGTGATTTCCTGGACATTCCCTTTGAGACTGAAGTACTCTGCCTGCACAATGCTCCATCCAAAGCTAAAGGGATATGTTATGTCCTCTGCTAACCCTCAGTAAGAAATCTGCAAAAAGGAATGATCTGTACAAAGCAATTATTGGATACCTTTCAATGGAGATGACAGTGTGATAATTATGTATATTCCATATGAAGATTACTTTCTTTACTTGGAAAGTCAGCCTTGCCAAAGATACATAGATTTGGCAAAGCATCCAGTTTTCCAAGAGGGAAGAAACTGGTAGACATTTGCCTATCTGATATTAACAGTGAAGCGAACAGCCACTCGTACTCTCAAAACCTTGTCTGATGAAAGAAAAACCCGACTACAGAAAATTAATGCAGCTTCTGAAGAAAGCTATCTTCAAATTAATACTCATTGTACAGCATTTAGATCAAAGCAAACGTTTTCTTCAATTACACTTTCAGCATTCCAGTCAAGTTCCCAAGAATAAGAGTGAAATGGGTGTTTTTCCAGCTTCGCAGGAAGTATATTCTACACTGAGAATAATCCTCTCTCTAGAATTCATAGAAAACACTATCTCTAAAAAGCAACCTCCTACTCTTTCATAAACTACAGACTAGCATATGCTGTTAGACAAGTAGAATGCAAGTGCTCTGCCAACTAGTTGCTCCTCCGTTACTCATTTGCCTTTCCTCTAGGGCCAGGGTTTCTTACTTCAGAGGTTGCCAGATGGCTTGCAAACCCTCTCTAGCATTTAAATTGTCTTCTAAATATTGTGAGAAAGAGCAAGAATCAGGATTTACCAAACAAAACCATCACTGAAAACCAAACAAATCCATGACGTGCACTAACTGTTCTTCATATAAAATCCATACATTGCCTGGAAATTTCCAAAGTTCGTGTTGTTGGAACAACATATACTTAGTAACAGCTCACCATGGAGCTTTACCTCTCCAAAACCTGGCCTTAGCTGCAGCAAATACGAAATGAAACATTGTATGCCAGTTTCCCAATAAAACAGAGAGGCTAAATTCAATCTCTGGGTAAACTGACATAACTCCCATGGACTTCATTACAAGTTGTGGCTTCTTATATCAAAATCCGTTTCAGTCTGGTTTATTTTAAAATCTCCAAAAAGATACTGTTAAGTTTGCAGAGAAAAAGAAGAGTAGGAAAACAGGTAAAAGGTGCAGAAACCAAAGACTTCAAAGTAGGACACATCTCTGACATGGAGAAAAAAAAATGTAGGCAAACTACTTAGTAAACTCAAACCACGTCACATGACATATATATGTTTCGCATAGAATCATAGAATCACAGAATAGTTAGGGTTGGAAAGGACCTTAAGCTCATCTAGTTCCAACCCCCCTGCCATGGGCATAGTGCCTCCTCAAGAAGCAGTTGATCTGATGGCAATAAAAATGATGGGAAATTTTCTAACCAAAGTACACCAGAAACAGTATAACCAAGCCAGGTTTAAATTGGAAATATTATGTTATTAGAGATCTGTTAAAGGCGATTCAGAACTCAGTTTAAACCAACCATATATAATATAGAAAACCTGATAGCCTACAGCAAAAATCAACCGTGACTATTTAATATGGCTTTATAAGCATGGTTGTGCTTATTCCCATTTCCAGCAAGTCATTTTGGTCACTTCTGCGGTGAAACCCCACTCAGACAATTTAAATGCAATCCATTCTGTATGGTTTTATAAAGAGTCCTGTGCTTCAGCTAGGAGAAATATCCTATCACAGCTGAGTCTACTGTAGTTTCACAAAAAACAGCAAGAGTGGCAGTGCAGCCACAGAGCCTGAAATGAGGAGAGACCACATAAGTCAATGACCATGAAATAAATTCATATCATGGAACAGAGACAATAAAGAAGAGCGGCTCCTTAAAAGAATACACTAATGAAAGAAATACAACAAAGTGACTGAGGTGGCCAGACCTTAAAAGAATGAGAACTAGGTCAACGTGGGAACTCTTAATATGTATTCTGTGGTGTTGGTGAACCCTGACTCCTCTGAAGTTTTACCACTTAATTCAACAACCAGCACTGAGTCCTTATAAAATAGCAAAGACTCAGATTTGAAGACATATTCCAGCATGGGTCAATTCAGGCTAAGCCCAGATTTCAACCACACCACTGCTTCAAAAGACATTCTGGCCATATGACCTGTATTTTTCCCTTGTGTTATTTTGCACTGGGCCTTCTAACGGATAGGGCTGTCAAATCTCTTTTCAGCTGAAATTTCTGATATTGTTGCTAAGAGTTTAATTTGTGCTTTGCATCACATGAAACAGATTACGTCAAAAAAACTCCCATTCCTTTTCATTTTAGAACATAAACAAACTAACAATGCAGGGGAAAAAATCCACATCAGATTAGATCATTAAATCACATGTAGCAAAATAACCTAAGTACATTTTTTCTATGGAGAACGAGAAATGGAACAGAGATAATGTAAAAGATACTGCAAACAAGAAATTAGATTAGACTAGACTAGTGTGATAGAGCTGTAAAAATTGGCACTAACTTTTGAGAAATATGCATGTACTTAATTTAAAGTAAATGAGTGCAGCAAAGAAATCAGAACTTTTTGTAGGTGACCTATTGAAAACCTGTTAACATAGGTTGATAAACAGAAACACAGAAGAGCTTCAGATCATATACAACTGTAAATAAGATCCCTTTTTCTTAGCATTCAGGGAAAGTGAGAGCAATGTACTAGAAATAGAGTCATTTCCTGAAGGGGGAAAATGAAGACTTAAGACAAACTAAGGATGAGGTCTAGGCTGGTAGAAGAGAAATTAGAATAAAAATAGAAATGGCTTCAGGGCCAGGCAGCCTGAGTTTTAGGTATTTTGGAAGGCACAGCATATGGGAGGGAAGGGAAAAAGAAGATAAAGAAAGATGTGAAAGACCTCCTGGCCAGCAAATGGCAGTGCTAGATAACTCAAAAGAGAGGAAACGACTACAGATAAAATCCAAAATTAGCTCCCAGAAGGAAAACAAAGGAAATGAGAGTAAGAGAAAAGTGAGTGACTGCCTTCAGCGGACACATTACCTGTCCTCAGTGTTGGACCTCGACTATCCTCAAGGACAATTGCAACTTTCAGAGAGGTATGACGAGTAATTGGAAGAGCTGAACCAGACTTCTTCCAAACTCATAGATATTAAACGTCAAACCTGAAATGTTTCTGTGGCTTTTAAAGTGTAAGTCCCACAAAATGGCTGAATTTAACCAGATTAGCTTTTTCCTGTTCTGCAAAGAAATGTTTTGTTGTTTCTCCAGCAGAGCTACATTGGCTCTTTGTTCCCACAAGATGAAAGGGGAAAGAGAAGATGCAGAGAAAAATTTAGGGGATCATAGTAAACAATAAAAAGATTTTTTTTCTCTAAACAGTTTTCTGATCACTAGGGCAGATTATAAGAGCTTGAAAGCAGATGTCTAATTTGTTTTTTGCTGCATGCACTAAACTACCTCTTCTCACAGATCTAAGTATTACATACACCGTAAATAACTTCAGCTCTTCACTGTGTGGTTACCAAGAAACAGATAAAAACTGAGAGTCTTGAAATTCTGAACCATTTACGTAAAAGCTTGGACAAAATGTTTAAGGCACTCAGTCTTATCCAGCTTAAAAACCCCTTGCTTTTCTCAAAGCACAAAGCAATCAAGTACCGGAAGTGAGGTTCTAGTGACAGGTTGCAAACATGGTATCTAAATCGACAAGCAATTTGCTCAAAATATTGGCCTTTAAAATTTCCAAGATTAGACAAGCTTTACCAAACTGCAACTCTGTATTCTCTCATGAGTCTGTCTCTATTCCCAGTTTAATAGTTCTTGGATTAGTGTCACTCAGGCTTTTGCTGGAACACGTAGCAAAGCCATTTCTTTTGTTTTGGCCAGTTTCCTTCTTCAGAATGCATAATCTCAAGATGGCTTCACAAGTGAAATAGAGACTGAGGTTTGCTTATACACCATAATTTCTTCAATAACATTTTTTGTCTGGGCCACCAGACTGCATATATGCTGCATTCTAAAGGAAGGCACCTTTTAGACTTCATCACAGCTGAATCAGCTGGAGTATTCTTTGATAACCTGGAGACAGAAGAAAGAACATCTTCATCAAATCTCAATATAACATGAGCCATGAGGGCTGCAGTTATGCTGCAGGACAGGCTTAGAATTCAAAACTTTTTTTGACAGCCAATTTTTGACAGGTTTTTTCTTTTAGAGAAGTTCTCTAAAAAGTAGGGACAAGTGCAAGATTCTGCACATCAAGAGAAGAGTCATCTGTACATGCACAGTGTGGGAAACAGCTGAATAAGGTATTAATGGTAGGAGAGGAGAGGAAAGTTTAGAAACTACAGTGCAACATAAGATGAATAAGCATCACATATGCAGTGCTATTTCAAAGAAACACAACAACAAATGTGGACAACATAATGAAATTCCTACAGATTGGAGTCTACAAAGTTCTTAAACTTCCTTGTTTAGCTTGTCACTTGTTAGACTTCAGACAGGACCTTACAAGCATATTTGGGTCCTAGGTTTCAAGAAAGATGAAGATAACTGGGGAGAATCCGAAAGAAGGCAGTCAAAATGAAAATCTCAACTCCAGAGAAAAATGACCTGTAAAAAAGGTTGAACCAGGTTGCGTTGCATAAGACAGAAAAGACTGAGGCAAGGCATGACAATATTTTCAAGTACATAGTTTGCTACAGAAGGGAACCAGACTGTTCTTGATCTCAAAGGTGGACAGGACAAGAAGTACTAAGCTCAAATTACAGTGATGCATATTTGGGTAAGACATTGGAAACATTCTAGTCATGAGGATGTTGAAGAATTGGGATAGGCTGCCTAGAGAGATGACTACCCCCTGGAAATCTTCGCGTTTGACAGAGATACACCAGAAATAACACAGGTTTATCAACTGGAATGCCAGCGTAGAGTTGGAGACTTTATTGTCCTAGGACAGTTTGAATGCAACTCTTATTAAGTCATGCATTGTGAAATCAAATTAAGTAACCACAAAACACAATATCCAGTAATAGCTCGCTTGAAACCATAAACACAGCAATGTTCTCTGCAAAGGCTGAGCGTACCCAAGAATATGCTTATAATGAAGCCATAACAGAGGAAATGAAAGCAGAAATACTGATATACTATGGTGTTTGGAGTATATAACATACATAAATGTATATGAGTGTATCTACCAAACAGCCAGGCAAGGACAGTGTTTTGAGGCTAAAGGAAGGTCAGCAGAAGAGACTTTGCTGCCTGCATCTCTGACTGGCCATGATTTACCGCCACAAACTGTGGCACTTCAAGCCTATCAGAATCTCAGCTCCTGCATGGCATTTGCCCACCACACAGCTAACTAGGTTCCAGAATCCGCTTTTAATCCCATCTCCTCCACAATTCAGACTCACTCAGCCTTTCTGAGCTATAATTAAGAGTTTCCTTTATCAAGGTATTTAGCAAAACCACTGATTTGCTATTAATTCAGCAACTTGAAGCCAAAGAGAATAAGCATTTAAAAGAAACACACTATAAACCACACACTGTATTAATTAATTGTCCTGTTTTGCATATATTCTATGCAACTAGTGCATGATAACCACTTTGGATGTGTTGGCAACTGCGAGGTTTCTCAGACGATATCTTTTATCAGAAGTGATCTGAATGCGTTCGGAATGTTCCATTTATTAAACTGACTGAACACTCAAGTGCTGATCTGATTATTTGCAATACTATTACAAAATTATGAAAAAGGGGGTTAATACCTGTTCTCAGCAGAACATTAAAAGGTATTTAAGAGAAATATGGTCTGCAAAGCTTGCTAACCATCTCTGCAAATATATATGTCAATACATTCTGAAATGGTTAGACGTCCTTCACTGTGCATAACAGTAATACCCCTAGACTACAGCTGCAGCATGAGGTTAACTCAGTCAGGCTGCACCAAAAGCTTATCGACAGAGAAACGTGCTGCAGAGGATTTCAGTAAGCAACAATCTTAAAATGCCAGCATGCCTATCTACCTTTGAACCAGAATTTTGCACTTGACCCATCAGGTTATCTCACAGAAACAATACCAAAGAGGATTATAGCATCATAGGGGCTAAAATAGTTTGTGTCTGCCTGAGGGCTACATGGCACTGGGTGTTGGTGTTCCCTCAAACAGGGTTTCTTCCATGTATCTTGTGCTTCTTCACATTTAGCATACCTGTCCTAAATAGCAGCTGATGATTGCCTATTTTGTGCCTCCTTCTTTGGTGAATGTGATGTGCAGACAGACTGGATGAGCTCTCACAGTGTCTGAAAAGCAAGTAAGAGAAACCCTGGGGACTAGACCTCCTTTTCAGAGAGGGTGGCTGCTGTGCCCACGTAAGAGTCCCTCAGATTCCTTTGGTCACGGTTGCCTTCATCACCTCCACCCCAGCATAACAAGTTTCAGCTCTCTGGTCTCATTAAACAAATCAGTGCATAATAACTAGTGCTGTTGTTATTATAACTGGGGGAGGGGGGATCTGGTAAAAAGCAAGAGAGGAATTTTCTTTAATTCTAGAAAGTTGTGCATTTGAATATTAACTACAAATAAATGTGCCAAGTGGAAAGTTTGCACCTAACATTCTTTCTTACTGATTAGCTCCTACTGTGTCTGCCTGAGCATGTGAGACCTTACACAGTGAATATACAGTACTAGATCTCTTTTGCAAGCAAGTTAAAACACTATCGCTGGTTTCCTTGGTTCAGCTGTTTTGATCTTGGATAAGACTGAACCTCTACCATCTTCAGGAGGCCAAAGTTATAACCTGAGATACTAGATCTCAGACAGTCAGTTAAATAGCAAACACACATCCTAAAATGATGACTAGCCCGGCTTCCTTAAGCTAAATTCATTCAGCTAAATTTCATCAATTCTTCCCCTTCAGGACATGAAAGTACTTGGACAAACAAACACAAAAACTTTGTCAAGAAACGACTACCGCTGAAAACATAATCTATGTTGCATTCAGAGCAGGACAAGTATTTCAGGACCAATTCCTCCGTCTGTCGCTCCCTCCTCCCTCCAAGAAAATCAAGCAGGTATTATCCATTTATTTTCTTTTTGCAAAAGTAAAAAAAACCCAAACCACTAAACAAGCAAATAAACTGAACACAAAAACCAACTCTGGACACTCTCAGGTGGAACTGGAATGGAAAAAATGTGAGGAACAATACTTCTGTGTTCTACCAGCTTCAAAAACTTAGAAACATACCATCATGCATCATTATATATCAAAATATACTATATTACCTAAGACATATGCCCATTTCTTAGTCCACAAATTGTAAGTATTTCTGTTCTTCAAGCACTTTGTTATAGTGCACGAACAAGGTCTGGGAACTAAAGCCTTTGGTAGATTTATACATGCCCGAATTCAAACTATCACTACAAATATTCAGGTTCTAAGCAGGTAAAAGGTTTTCTTATATACCTCTAACCTTCCAATGTCCAATTCTTATGTATGGTTGTCATAGATCGTCCCCCAGACCAGTGAGTCTAAGTCCGCTACCTTATCTAAGCAGACACATTTGTGGAGGAGCCATGATGCAGTGTTGCCAATACTTCCAAGAACTTGTGTTTCCCTTACAGCCCCACATTCCTGCAGCTTTCTGATCATTTTTTTTCCCTAAAAGAACTTCCAGTCCCTGTGGATTATCGAGAAAAGTGTAAAAGTGACCAGCACAACACAACATCTCTAACAGCTAAGTACACATACCCCACGGTATACGTAGCTTTAAAACATCATTACCGTTAAACCAACTTCACCTTCTGTTGCAGTACTGGTACCAAGAGCTGGGACTGCTTTGAATTATGAGCCCTTGTATGCCTTTTCTGCCTGAGGCTCTAATTCTTCCCTTCAGTCTCAGATGGTACTGTTGCAGGATATACTGGCAACAACAGCTGAGCAGCACACCATTTGAACAACCTCATCAGTTTTGCTGTGAATCTGTTCAGTCTTTGGGAGAAGCATACTGAACACAAGTACACCTGCCTGAAGTGCCTGAAAAGAATCATGGAGTTCCTCATACTTTATGCCAGTACTGAAGTCTCACAGCCACCTGAGAGTCTCCAGCTCCCCTTCATGTGATGCTCTCTTGTGCAATCAGCAGGGGGTCACACCCACCATTCATCAGCAATAAAATCCGGAACCTGCCTCAGAAGGAAGGTGAGCATTCCCAGGTCTTCTACTCAGTCCTGTACTGTTTCTTAAACCTTTGTGCTCAGTATCCCTCCATCTCCCACAGAACTGGGAATTATTAAGAATAATGAGAAGTTTAGAAAACTACTTATTGTTGGTGAAGAAAGGTGGGCATGCAAATTATTTCACCCCAAGTCTAGATTTCATAGTAAGTCTTTTTAATGCCAAATCCAACCCTCCCTCTCTGCATTTCAGAGCAGGCACTTCAAACGGAGGACTGAAGCTTAAGTCAAAACTATGTGTGGGATGCCCTGGCCATCTGGTTGGGAAAAAAGGGAAAGCCTGCTTAAGTGGAAGCATGGACTAGTGGAAGCATGGACATGTGGAAGGGGAGCAGGCAGCAATCTGCACTCCATCCTCCGGATCACTGCTGCTGACTTCGCAGGAGCTGTGCCTCTGGGGCTGTGGCTGCCTTAGCCTAGAGGTAAACTCCATTCTCCAAAGCCCATGAACAGTATGTGTGGCATCACCAGCACAAGGCATCCTAAGGCAACACATGGATGGACTCTGGCAGCTGTGTGTAGCTGCTCTTGAAGAACCTGGAAATAAGGGGCAAAAATACAGGCTAAAACAACAAAATGTGCAGAAATAGGTTTCTCTTCTGGTTGCACTGAGGTGCTTAGCATACACCTATTTCTTTGGCAAGTTTGTTGCTGCCTTACTGTATGAATAAACCTGTGACAGACAAAGTTTGAGTTTTCCCTTCCCCCACCAACAAGTTTCCAAAAGCTAAACACAGTCAGATGCTCCAAGTTTGCTAGTGTTAAAATTACACCCAAGAGCAATGCAGAAAGTGTCCTTTCAAGTGTTCCTGGGAAAGAAAGTGACAAAACCTGAAGATAACAAACAGAACAATAATATTTACTTATTTCTTCCTAGTTGCCTAGCTTGATTTAGATAAAGTTAAGTGATTCAGAAGTGCTTAACAAACGGTAGTGCTCTCTGAGCGGCATGCAGTGCAAGCTAAATCCTGTTAGATCTAAAGCTAAGGCTTCCTAGAACAGGTACCTAGCATCAGGATCCGAAAGCATGTAATCAGACATCTAAACATCCTCGGTTTCTGTGTAACCTGGGAAGCTCCTGGCTCCATTAGACCACAGCGTGCCTGCCTGAGATTGTTAAACGGGGTCACTGATTTAATGTGGATTCAAAGCCCAGTTTTGGGGTGCTTTCGCAGCGTTACTAGGGCAGGAGGAACGGCAGGAGGAGGAACGGCGGGCTGCGGCTCCGTCTGCAACGCGCATCGGCTGGGGCCAGCTCCGCTCGGGAGGGCCCCGCACCAGCTCAGCATCTCTGTCGCTCCCCGGCCCATTCCCGAGCTGCTCTGAGAAAACTCCTCGGGACATCGCCAACTAGATCCCAGGCACGTCCCTGCGCAGCCTGCACGGCTCCCCCGCCGCCGGGGGCAGGGATGCGGTCGCTTCCTTCGCCTGGCGCCCCTTGGGGGAGCCCCCCCGCCAGCTCCGACCGGGCCTGCCCCCGGAGGAGCTGCGTGAGGCCCCCAACCCCCGGCCCGCCAGCACTCACCATATTACAGATGGAGGCGATGTTTCTGACGGTCATTAGTCTAAAGGTTGCAGCGATCCCGCACCGCCATCTTTATAAGGTGAAAACAGCCCCGCTCATGGTGGGAAAAGCGCAGGAAGGGAGAGGGGGCGGCGGCGGCAGCTTCTGCTTCGGGGCTGGGATATAAAGCAAGAGGAGGGGACTACACAGGCACCCTTTGCACCCGCAGAACGGCGAGAAGGACGGAGCTTCCTTTCCTCCCTCCTCCGGGCGAGTGACCGGGAGCTTCAGCAGAGCGGCGGGAGCAGCCGCATCTCCGCTCCTTCCGCCTCTGGCTCTCGCACGGTCAGCAGGGCCCCGGGCTCCCGCTGGAGCGCTCAGCCGCGCCTCTGCGCCAGCCGGTACCGCACTAATCTCTCCCTTCCTCCTCTTCCTCCTCCTCTCCCGGCGGCTGCCGCTCGCCGCTCCATTGCAGCGCAGCGCCCGCTGATCCGCTCTGACAGCGCCGGGCAGGGAAGGTCAGCGGCAGTGCCCGGCACCGCGCACCCCGGCGGGGCGCTGCCGCCGCAGCCAATGCGCTGCGGGGAGGAGGGGGCGCGGAGAGGGGGACGAGCGCTCCGGGGACCCGGGTGCCTCTGTCACCTGGCCGGGACCAGCCATAGTGCTGCAAAACTCGGGTTCGGTGCACGTTGAATCAAACGGGCAGGGGGCAGGTGAGGGACGGGAAGGAAGAGCCCAGGCAGGGCCACAGTGGTGTGCGGCAGTGCCAGCAGCACTGTAACCTAGGACACGATCTCTGAGCCTAATCCAGGGTACACAGGAACCCAGGCACTTAAAACCCCAGAGCAGTAGGCTGGAATGACACTTGCCGCCCACAGAAAGTGTTTTGTATTGCCATTCATGCAGAAAACACTTATCTTCAAAAATACTGGCTTGGGACCATGTCCACATCACACACCTTAGTGCCAAAGTGCATGTATACAACACCTTTAATGTGATAATCTCAGTTCCTCTTGAAGCACAATTAAGTCAAGGCCCATGTCTTTCTCCAGGGCAGAACAGTAGGAGTGTATTAAATTTACAGATGTGATAATAGGCATAAGGCTGTTAAATAGCCAACTTGAGGCCACACAGCAAATCCGTGAGGGAAGAAAGAACGAATTTCAGCTAAGGCAATGATTCATCTTTGAATTTCCCATTTCCTTAGCAGATGTTGCTGTTCTCAGCAGAAGCAGAAGGCCCATTTTCTGTTCTTCTGCTAAGCTAAGGAAACTGGTCAGAGGAAGAGAGAACTGCTAACATATCTACAGGCACCCCTGCTCCTCACAGCACCTGGAAGCATGATAGTGCTTGGCTACACTTTTTACTTCATGATGCTGGAATATAATAGTTTCAGCCTATACAGCCTGGCCCCACAGGCTTTATTTACAGCAAACATTCTGAAGCCAGTATTTTATTAATTTATTTATTAATTTCAAGAGAAGGTCTATGATTACTAATAAAAATCTGACATAGGCAGTAGCACCTAAAGATAAATTCCTACCCTGAGAATGCTGTTAGGTAAATGGCCTCAATCCAGCTCATTGCAGACAAGTGCCAGCTTTGTAAGTACATATCAAATTTGACATTATTTGGCATCCTTCTGTGGACAGTTTCAGCAATGATACTCAACATGGAGTTGTCACAGAAATAGGATTTCTTTCCTCAGTAAGTTGGATTAGTTACATTAGATCATTGCAGACATTTGAAATACAGGATGGAGAAGGATTTTTTGGACATTATGAATTGAAGGCTTCAGGGCTGCTAAACTGCTTCATAAATGCATAAATCAGTATGTAAAAAGGACATCAGATGTAACACTGAGAAAAAAAATATCTTTGGCATTATTCTACAAAGTTCGTGGTCTTGCATTATGTGTGAATTTGATCCCAAGCGTTTAATTTGCTTAAGTTCTGAGGACTAAATGATATGTAACATCATAGGGTTTCTCTATGTATGTAGCTGAGGGAAATGGGAGTTAAGCTGAGGTGTCATTTCAGGACTGGCCACCCCCAGCCTCAGTTCTGAAGCAATCAAGGCTAATTGGTCTCTGGTACATTTCAAGCAGCCTGCAGAGCACTGCACTACAGCTGGGTTTTAAACCCAGATTCCTTTTATTCTGGAAGCCTAATGGTGTACTCTTTGCTGCAGCTCATTTATTCCAATTCACTGTAGAGAATCATATTTGCTGTCAGTGAAAAGTTATGAAGCAAATGAAAGGGTTTGAAAGGTGATTAAAAATTCAAATGACACAAAATGTGGTAACTAATAAAGCCATTTACCTCACATATATTTTAATGTCAAGTGCATCATTCATATAATATGCACCCCAGAGAAATCACACAAAGTGTTTAAATGAAAAAATAAGGAAAAGGTAAGTGGTACTTTCATACATTTGCTTTCTTACTGATACCAATTACTTCACTTCAGGATAAAGTTTCAGGTGGTTTCTGTTTGTTAAACTTCCTTTTTTAAAAACATAAAATTAAATTGCTATTTGTTAGCCGTTTATTGTCTATTCAAGGAAATGACAAATGTTGAAAATAAGCATACTTGGAAATATGCACACACACATAATTCTGTGAAGAATTCAGTATCATTACCCGTAGTGCTAATAAAAATACTTTCATTTAAGAGTGGACACATTTCATGACTTATTGCTGAGGAATCAGAAAAAATAAGAAATAATGCACACATGTTTGTGTGCCAGTTGAACCATAATTAAGCACTTGCTTTTTTGCTCTTCAGACACATATCAAACCAGAAAGAAGAAAGAAACTTCCACACTTGGAATGGGCTGGTGAGTGTTTTGGTTTTCTCTCCATGTTGTCATTTTCAGGCCTAGAAAGCTTGTTTCTATAGCATTTTGAAGATAAAAAGTGCTAAGAAAAGCAGCAAATGCTAGTTACAAACATTATACTGACTGTAGGAGTAAGAACAGTGAACAATTGTTTCCACTCTGAAGCATTGCCCTATCTCTTCATAACAAACAACTAACCCTGTGTTTGAGTGGTAGACAAAGAGAAGGAAAACAAAAGAGTATTTATAACCTAGCAGTGCTTATATAATTTCTGTTGAAAGGTCAAAAAATGCCTACTGCATTTAACTTTAGATCAGTCTTGGTCTCATCTGGTTATACACTACAACATTTTTATTTCACTACATAAAATAGGAAGCTATTGTAGATATCCTTTTTGGCTACCAGAGGCTTGGACTTTCGTAACATTTTCCACCTGACCTTCTCAGAGTACTTTGCAAGCATTCTCTCAGACTTGTCAGGCTGTGGGTGGCAAGTTAATATTAGCTTCTTTTACAAAGCAAGAAAACAGGCAGCAGAAATTTAGCAACTTGTCCAAAGTTACACAGGAAAGTTAGTAGCAAAGCTGGGATTCGAATATCTGTCCATGTTGTGCTACAAAGAGGATATTGCATTTCCTCTCCAAAAATCTTGGAAAATTCCACAGAGGGTTCATTTATGTTTTTCTTGTACTAAACTCTGGTCCAGAAATAGGTAATCATCAGTTTTGCTGAACAAGTGTTTGGAACAGAATCAAATTTAAGATAAATTTTGAGGCAATTAAAGGGACATTTTAATGGAAAAGGCAGTTAAAACAATACTTAGGTTTTCCAGAAGGTGGAAGGATATATAATAAGAATTTAAAAAGAATTTCAATATCCAAAATGCTTTCAGTGCCAAGAACGGATGTTTAGAATTTTACACACTTTTTTTATATCATGTAGTCACATTAAATTATGCTTTACAAAAATACCAGTATGTCTTTAACAGTGTGGCCAATATGTAGACACAGCATGAGGACTAAGGATTTTCCATGAAGCTTGGCCCCCCCTGCAGAACAGACTGGGAGCTTTAGCAGAAAGGCAGATGCCAACTTGCAGTCCAGAGGCTGAGGCTGTAGTGCATTGCTCACAGCAGGTCCATGGAAGCCACTCTATTTACACCTGAAATTATAATGGGAAGAGCAAGTTGCGGTTCCTGAAAAATACATGGGAATCCATAAAAAATGTGGGAAGCCTCCCCACAAATGTGGGGTCCCCTTAGTCTAAAAAACCAAAACCCAACTTTGGAATCACTATCTTTTGAGACCATCAGCTTCAAAGCAACCCGTACCCAACATTTTTACAAATTACTGTAACTATTCTATGATTTTACGAAATACTTCTCTTGATTTAAAACACAATAAAGTTTTATCTTTAGAATCCTAACAACAGCAAATTCTCAGAAACTGCTATTTTACAGAAGAAAACAAAATACATTTACAGCATCTAACTTCGGCGTTTTTTGGGGGGGCAGACATCAGGCTTGAAAACTGAAGGGCTGCAGAATAAAACAGATGCAAACACATTTAAGTAATTTATTTTTTTAAAAGAATGAATAGGTAGAATGGGCTAATATATAGTAGTATAGTTATATAGTGATAAACAGGAAACAGTCGATTCTATGTAAAGGCAGTTGAGGCCTTCAAAGTCAGTTTGATGCTCCATAATGGTATGTGATTATCTCATAATATCTCATTCCTGGCTTTTTCTTCCTGCTTAATTGTGTTTCAAAAAAAAAAAAAAGAAGTATTTGGAGTTCTGAACAGTGGCAATAAGAGAACTCCTGTGTATTGCTTCAGCAGTTTACATAGCATTACTTTTCCCTGACACTGACTACTCAACCAAAAATATTCCCAAATTTTTGTAAGGTAGAAGCTTGAAGAGTGGCCTTTTTCTCAGGTATTTTATTCAGCAAGGGAAGTTCACCAGAAAACTTTATTGGCATTTTTCTTATACAAAATGTGCTTTCAGTTGGAAAGATACTATTTAAGTTCTGACCATACACATTGGCTAGAAAGAGGTAACCAAATTTTCTAGCCATGTAAGTAATTTATCAAGTAAAAAGAGACTCACTGAGCACAAATAACAGAAAACTTTAGTTTCTAACAGAAATGTACTGGTATTTCTGCCTCTGGAAAGGAAACAACAATTCTGGCTTGCCCTCCTCTTCTTCCCTAAAGATTTTATTTATTATTTTTGTTCTATTCCACAGGCTCTAATTTTAACTACCATACACTCTGATGACAAAATAGAAAGAGTATTTTGACAGCAGACAGGCTGTAAGTGGCATTTAGTCTATTTTCAGCATGAATTTAAAATAGCCTTTTCATTTTATGTAAATTGTGGCATAAATTAATCCAATTACATTTTTATTACAGTATCACATTGCCATCTCAAAGTTCAAATCAAGTTAAAAAAAAAACAAAAACAAAACAAAACAAAAACACGCACACACACAAAAAAAAAAAACCACAACAAAAAAAGGCTGCTACATTGTAAAAAAGACTGTCACAGTGTAAGGTCCCAAATCTGCCAATTATTTAATGCAGACAGATAGTGTTGTCTGACTGCAGAGGCTGATGGTCACATCAAGGTTTTACTTGCTTGGTTTTCCTTCATATCGGGTGTGGAGAAACACAGTGAAATTTGAGTGAAACTGTAATGACAGTTGTGCATCATAGTGAGCCCAACATGATGCTTTTAAACAAGTGTCAGCTACAAGAGGTATCAGACCAGTGACTTTGTGATTCAATCAATGCATCCCACAAAGACAGACTTGGTTAATTAGGGCACCATTCTAAAAGATTTGAACAACTATGTTCAGATCATCACAGACTCCGTAAAAAGCTCAACACTAAATTCACAAAATAACTAAGGCACCCAACTGCCACTTAGCTAATTTCAAGATACTTCTCCGAATTCTTCCCCATGACAGTCTAAACCAGAAATGCCCTAATGTAAACAGACCCAACAACATCTACTGGCACGGCTGACCAGGTGACTGAGTTTTCCCTGGGCATGTGTAGAATCTGCTAACTTTGCACACTGAAAAGAAGCAAAGGCTTCTTCACCATGAGGTGACCAGTATGGAAAAAAGGTACCACATAAAGTATCTGATTCTTAAGTGTAGTTCTTGAAACAATTTCCCATACTACCTCTCCCCTTCCATATTCTCATGTTCACTATTCAAGTTCCCTTGATAACTGAAGTTCCTGTAAATTCTGTTCACAACCAGACCTGCATCTCCCCTGGTTAACATCCAGGATCCATCTCAAAATTAACCTGTGCTTGAACCCCACAGTAAATGTGGGGTTTTCCACAAGTCCCAAAGGTACACAAAGTTGGAGGTAGACTCAGAGCCCAGCTGAGAAGTTTGTACAGGTAAAAATTAGAGGCAGCCCTTTCCCTCCAACAAAACACAGAAACAGCAGATCTGCCTCCAGTCTTGTAGGTGGTTAAGCACTTGCCCAGGGAACAGAAGAACCCTACCTGCATGCACAGAGGATCAAATCCACATCTGACCCTTGCTCGGACAGTGATTTATTCTACAGGGTAGGTTTGGGAAGGGACATACAGGTCAGGTGGCCTCCGCATTCCTCCTCTTGAAGTTGTGCCACTATCAGACAAGAAAGTAAGCTTCATGGAGCCAGAGAGAAGGCAAACAATGCAAAGTCTGTATGGGGAAGACAGAAGAAAGCTTGTGTAGGGGAAGAAAAAGGAGTAGGATTTTATCTGAATGATTAAAGTTCTCATCTAGGATGGATACTGATCACTGGCTTGCTGTGCTAAGAGGTGCCTGTTTACATTCTGTACTGCAAAAGAAGAAATTGAGTATAACATACTTCCCCCCAGCACACATAGTAAAAATGTAAAGGTTGGATGCCAATTAATCTTTTTGGTTACATTACAAGAAAGGACTGATCTGACTTATGTGCCTAAGTTTAGAAAATTATCACTGCAGAGAACCACGCTTGAAATAATGTGAAGTTCGTATCTATTGAGTGACTAACTTTAGAGTCTCAGGACAGCTTTTGAACCCTGACATAGTCCCAATAAACTTATTGGAGCAGGGGTTACAATTGCAACAATGTTTTAAAAACCAAGAATTAGACGTTAGAAGTAACTAGAAGCACTTAAGAAACAGTTTCTAGACCTATCACTTGATTCCAAGTATGTAACTGTTGCAGGCTGAACCTGATCAGTTTATGTCTGCTGAGGGTAACCTAAACACAGGGCTCAGAAAACCTCAGAGGTAGTGGGCCAACCTGTTATTTTCTTTCTACACAACTTAAAGGTGTTTCTTTGTTGGTAGCAAATCAGTATGAGCCAATACCCGCAGATTCTCAGGGAGACAAGAAGCTATGAATTATCAGCATCCACCTCTCTGTGAAGCAGGGACTGTTATTGAATTCACAACTGCACAGGAACATAGATGTTGTGGTTCCTAACAGCTTTGCTGGGCAACATTCAAAGTCTTTGTGCTACAAATCATTAATTCCCAGTTTATGCTATCTGCTTGTACTCACCCTGAAATGTCACAGTATTATCTCCAGGCAGGCAGCATATCTCATCTGAGGTAGCACACTAGCTGTTTTGTACCCATGTTGTGCACTGACTCGCAAGACAACAGGCCTGGTTCCACCTGTGAATGGTAGGCATGTTCCAGAGCCAGCTGCATGTGCTGTAGCATCAGCAAGGGTATTAGCACTGAGGCTTACTTCAGTATCCTTACACACAGATCCTAAACCTCCTAAAGCGGGGCTCAGTTAGGAGTTTAGACAGAGATCAGAAGTATTTAGCTTCTAAAAACCGCTACGCAGCTGCTACTTCACACCGAAAACGGTTTTGTTTCCCTGTGTCAAAGACCTCCGGGCCCCTGAAGCTTGGCCGGGGCAGAGAGCGACAATTATGTCCCAGCGAAGATGAGCGCCCTGTCATGACCCAGACCGCAGGCCCGCCCCTGACTGATCGCCGCTAGGAGCGCGGCTGAGCCACCGGGACGCTCCTTACTAAAGCACAAGGCCGCCTCCCCACCTCCGACAGCAGTGAGCCAGGGGAACGAGCCGTCTCCTACACAACACAGAGACCTCTCCCTTCAGAGGCTGCTCGGAGCGCCGGTACCCGGGCCAGCGGCCATAACGCCCACAGCAGCTCCAACCACCACCCACTCCCGACTCTCCAAACCCCACGTGCGCCAGCTCCACCAATAGGCAGCGGCGCCCTCCCCAGCGGGTCTCGCGGGAGCGGCGGGACCCGATTTAAGGCCCGGGAGGTGCCTCCTTCGTCCTTTCCGCGCCGCCCGTCGCTGTGGTAAGGCGGCTGCGGGAGCGCCGGGTTCTTGACTGGCGGGGGAAGGGGTGGTCCTTGCTGGGGTCTTCCCTTCACATCTTGCCCTCTCGGAGCCTGGCGGTGCTTCGGGGAGTCAACACAGGGGGATAGAGCACCTTACCCTCACAAAAACCCAGTGCGGAGCCTTCCCCTCCGCCCTGCATCCTGTCGTGAGGCACAAGCGGTCCCGCTCCCTCCCTTCCCCGCCCCCCCCTCGCTCTCCGGGCTGACTTCTCTCTGTACCACCCGCAGTGTGGAGGGAGGAAGGCGGCAAAAAGCGTCCCGGCAAGGCAGTCAGATGGCCCCGAAGGCTTTGTCCGCTGGGCCCGGCGTGAGCAGCAGGCACGGGGTAGTAGGCCTTGCCAGCGAGGAGTGCTGGGGATCTGGAGTCATGCCTTTAACCGCCCATAGGTAAGGGGGCACATCGAGCTGACCACATCTCTGAGTCTAGGGCTGATTAGATGAGGTTTGGGATGTCAGAGACAGAGGGCTGTGAATCTGAGACTTCCTACCACTTGCAGACAAACTTACCCAAGAGTGCTGGCCCGCATTACTGTGAGATGAAGTATGTGTCTATGCTTGTACCTTTTGCTTTTTTATAAATTACACATATAAACTTGATTCAGTGCATTGGTTTAGGGTTTTTTTTTAATAGGCTGCATCAGGAAAATTAGTCATAACTCTCAGTGTTCAGGGTTCCAAATGCTGTAGGCACTTCAGTTCAAATGGACCTGGTAACTTTTCGAACAATGGAAAGCTACTGGTTGCATAGGTTTTTGGCCCGACTTCTGGGATGTCTGCAACAGTAACTTGGTATACCTTTCAGTTGAGTGCGGTGTATCATTTGCTACATAGTATATGTAAGTAGGAAAAATGCAACAATAAATTGCCTGGTAAAGATCTGCCTGTTAAATGTAGAAATTTACAGCTTGCTTAAGGGTGGTGTCAACACTAAAAGCATTTTAGGCTAAAAAAACCCCCATTGTTTATGATTAGTAGTATATTTTTAAGATGTTAAAAAACTTATTAAAACAATCTTCAATAGATTGAACCATTGGCTACTTTTTGCAGTAGTCTGAGACTTGAAAATGAACCTTGTAGAGTATGACCTTCACAGCAGTTAATTCAACATAATAGCAATTCTATACAATAGGGGTTTGAAAAAGGTCTGTAATAGAACAATATAAGGTATATTGTGATTTTAAAGTTTGTCCTTTTTTTTTGTTTGTTTGTTTACTTTTTTGGTTAGAGGCCCCACTTAGCAATTTCATGTCTGAAATATTCTGAACATGGATGATGAAACCCAAATTGTAAGCAACGCTCTGGACTTCTTAGGGACATATAATACCTTCTGCTAGAAGGTAAGTGTGCTTCTGTCTAATGACAATTGCAAATACTGTTAAAAATTGCTTTCTGACAGTTCACAAATTTCGAGCAATTTTTAATACCTCTTGAGTAAACTGCAAGTTCACTTCATCTTAGTTAATAAAAAATCATGCTCTAATCTACTCCCCTTTTATGCTTTGCCCTCTTAAGTCTGGCAGTGTCTTAAGTGGCCAACACAGAGGGGTATAAAAGTTCTCTTGCAAACCCAGAGATGAGGTTGAAACTCTCCTTTGGATCATGCTGAGAGGAACACATTCATGACACTCCCTTCAGGAAGCTAGTAAATCAGCGTCATTAGTAGCTTATAGGTAGGCTTTGATCTGTCATCTGATTATTATGCTACCCAAGCCTTTGTACCAGTTCCATGTAAATCTTGCTTACTTTTTCAGGTTTCTCAAGTCTGGTGCTTTATAGACATGAGATAGATGTCTTCAGTGAAAAGTGTTCCTTGAAAATTGGTTGATCTCCAGGTATGTAGTGTAAAAGGGATTATCAGATGTTAGTGGATGGGTTGCCTTCTGTATCTGAAGTTAAATTTATTCCTTACCTGAAAACAAAACAAACAAACAAAAAAACCAAACCCACCAAAAGCTCAACCTTAGGCCAGTTAACCTCTTTTGTGTGTGCAGGATGGTGACTGCAAATAGTATGTATTACAGGGAGGAAACCAGCATGTGCAAGGGACTTCAACTGATATTAAACATCGTATGGTTTCAATGAGCAGCCAGTTTCTGAACTCACGCTAGCTGGCTCCAGTTGTCACCTGCAATGTATTGTCTTGAAAGTAGAATTGAGACAAGCAATTGCTAAAACCATGTCCCTTCAATGACCATGTTTAAACAGGAACCTCACCATTTGTTGAAACAGGTTTCTTACAAAAACTCATGTAGCTTATGTCTGTGTGGATTAATTGAAATAAAATATGAGAATGCTATCAGAAGTTTGTGTGTTCTGAAAATTTCTTTTTGGTACTTTCTGTTTCTAAATACTTTGCGTTTTCATTCAGAAACATTTTTTTACATGCACACTTGATAAGTTTAACCTTTAATTTACAAATCCATTGAAAATGCCCTCCTTAATATTCATCTTTTATTCTGAATGTCTGGTCATGGTTTTCTGAAGTATTTCAGAATGTAAAAGCACTGAGATAACTGACCAACTTCTAACTCATTTCATTAGGCTGCATTATTTGCATATTCTCCAACTAGTGAAAAGTTTGTCTCAAACTTTAGAAGAACGATTATCCTTAGTAAGCATCCCATCACCTGTCTATTTCAAAGAAGCAACAGAAAATTTTGCAATATTCCATGTAAAAAATGACCACGTAGATCCTCGGAAAGAAAAATCAATATTGTGTGAAGGAAAGCTTGTGTGTGTTTTTCAGTTGCTTATGTTTAAGCAAATACTAAAAACTTTTTCCCCAGTGGTAGGAATTGAAGTGATTTATGTGCATCCTATTACTAGCCTTAGAAAGCAGAAGCAAGAATATAAGATAGAAGTAGCTGCCAGGCACTGCCCACTGCCTACACAGGGAAGAGAGTATGGTTTTAGGGCCAAATTCTTACATATACTCTGTTAGATTCAACCCCTGTCTGGCTAGAAAGTATTCTGATTGTTGTCTCTGCTTAAATATGATGTGGTGTCTTTTGTGATCTTGTATTTCTAGCCTGCTAGGCTTATGTAAGTCTTGTCCTCTGGACTTGTGTTTTAATAAAAGATGAAACTGAATTTGAAGGGTATACAAAAGTACTTTCTCTTTCTATTAAACCTGTCTGACAACTGTCTGGTTCCTGTTATGAGACAGAATGAATCATTTTCCTGCAAGCCTTGTCAGTCATTTTATAGACATTTGTCCTCTGCAGTCATGCTCAAGGAATAAGCTTTAGTCTACTCAGTCTTGCCCTATGTGAGCGTGGTTTCATATCTGATCTATGCTGCCTTGTCCAGGTTTTTTAAATCTTACTTCTTTCATGTCCCATACTAATTGATGGTATTCAATATAGATAGGCTTCTAAATGTTCTGTCCTGTTTTCATTAACTAGTAAGCTTGTTTACATTTGGTAGCTTAGGATGATATTTTCAATGAGCTGTCTATACTTCCAGAACTTTCTGAAGGGAGTAGAAGCTATCTTAGTATTAGAGTTGGAGTTTTCCTTTCCAGACTCATTAGCCAGGCAACAAATAGTGTTAAAATCCATCTCTGCGGCTCTGTCCATGAGGATCTCATCAGAATCTAAGATTTTTTGGAGTTTTCAGCCGTGGTTAGTTTTGAGTATTCTGTTGTTTATTTTTTTTCACATCAGTCGAAGCTAAAAACAGAACTTAGAAATCTTTTCACGTATGAAAACTATTTGTTCCTCTCCTTTCTGAATTAATGGCCTCAGTGTATAGTAGGGGTCCCTTCGCTTTCATGGTATCTATCATGCCCTCTGACTCATGTTCTGTGCTTCGGTGCTGACTCCTGGGACTTGTTTGCTTAGGTTTTTTTGAAGCATTGCTATTCAACTTCATGCTGTGCAATTGGTGATAAAAAGTACCATTAAATTCTAATGACTTGGTATTTATTCACAAATTTGTTCTAAAATGTTCTAGACAGGCCCTTGTTCATTCACCCCTAGTTTTTAAAAACTTTGGGAAAATAATCTCTATCACAGACAAATCATTCATTTGGCTTTTGTGATGCAGCCATAAAATGCTCAAAGACTCCTTTCACACTTGTTCATTTCTTGGGCTTGCAAATTCTTTTGCAGACTGCCTGCTTGTGATCCGTTTGAAGAGGTTCTGTTAATTCTTGTACTGTATTGCTCCTTAAACATTGCTGCTGCTTCAGTATCATACAGATTTAAATTGGGTTTTTCAGTTTTACTTCTTGTTTTGACATGACTTGCAGTTACTGAAAGGTACAGTTTCACATTCCTGGTTTAAAAATGCTATTATTTTGCGTGTTTTAATTTGCCCATAAGAGTGATTAAAACTTGTATTTTGAGCAACATTCTATCTGTTTAGCCATCCTGCACCATTTTAACTGGTATTTTAAAGCAGTTTCATTATTTTCCTCCTTTTTTTCCTTTCTTAAAGGCAGAAAGTTGCCTTAAATTTCAAAGAAGTTCAATATAAAAATGTTTTAGGATGTACCACTTTCTGCTACTGGCTGGAGTTTTGTTTCCTATCAATCTTTCTGTTGTTGAAGATAAACTTTTTCACATTAATGGCTTACACACTTGTAAGTATACTGGCAGTGTGTTATACAAGTTAGTGCAGTGTTAGTAAAGTCCTCATTTGCTGTAGCTATTAATGAAGTACCCACATGCTACTAAGTGATAATGTTGCATGCCCACTCTTTGCTGTCCCATCTTTCTGAAATATCTGGTCAGAAAGACTGATGGAGAGAGAAAATTGACTTCTAAATATGATTGTTATTCTGATTTTACACAGCATAAATGGATTCAGTTTGCTGGTTTTAGTACACCTGAAGAGAGCAAGAATGAAAAAAGTATACTTGAGACTTTATCCATGGCGAATGCTTAAAGTTTCATCTACCTCATTCTTAGGCAATCTTCAGGCAATGATTAAAAAATGTGAAGATCTTTTTTTGTCAGCAGAACTGGTTTAATACAAAATTAAATTTAGAGTTTGTATTTTAAACTAATGAAGTATCCAATAGTTTCATGTGTTTATAAGGCTCATGACTTTTACATTTGACTGTTATCCCTCAGTTGGGGCCATTATTCTATGCTAAAAGCTCATTTTGAAGAAGCTGGTTGGCATAACATGTCACTTGAGAGCACTGTTCTGTGACTTCTTGTGAGTAGTTACACTAAGAAATCTCTTATCAATTAACTTTGACTTGTTTCTATTACATCTTCAGGCTTTTTGGAATATAAATATGTCAGTTCAGGGATCATTCACCTAATTAGATTTATGATATATCATGTTAAAGTAGTGAAGCAAAACAAAGGGATTAGTATTAGTCTAAGAATATGAAGGGAGTCTAAATCTGTCCTGATAAATCTGATAACTTTATTGTATATGAGCTCATTTACCCTGACCACCACCTTGTGGGACTGTATACTTGGGGTGTGCAGTTTGCAAAGGGAGAGCTGGTTTGTATGAATCCTATCCTCTAAATGAAGTTATAACATTGAAATTTTTCCTTTTATTACTTATTGGAAAAGTGAAGACTAGTGGAAGAAAAATAGCCAAGTTTGCTGGAGAACAGTCAAGGACTAACTACTTGGCTTACACCATTATAGATTTGTATTAACTGGCCTTGTTAGAGGTTAAATATAAGCCAAACTGTCATTTTATAATTTTTTGTATGTATGGTTTGCTCAATAGGGATTATATGAGAGTTTGGGGGGAAATAAAGATGGAGGAAAGCTATAATAGAGCTTTTAATCTGTACACTTGTGTTTATTTTGGCTATTGATTGCAAATGTAGGAATGCTGCTTTGGTTTTTCATTATTTTTCATTACCTGAATCTGCAAGAAGGTTAAATTTGTTCAGCAAGGCTGAAGACTGTCACAGAAGGTGGAATATTTTCATATCTATATATGTATTCTGTGTTCTAGCAGGCAGTTGAAAAGCATGGTATTTCCTACTTCCTTTTAGCAAGTTACGACTGTTGAGACTCAATGATCAAATGCAGGTAAAAAAGCTGAAGGATGAAAAGTGCTTGAGGAGTGACGTGCGCTAAGCCCTGGACTATGGTTTTCTGTACCCAGAGCTACACGCAAAGGTCTGGCAAGACACAAAATTCTGATTTTTCCCTTTTTTTGAATTGGGAACAGTCGTTGGGGGACCACCTTGGAAGCCAGATACTCGTCAAGAATTTTAGTTCTTGTGAGCTTGGCAATAACAGAATTTGTGTGATGACTTCTACTTAGTAACACAGGTTTGTGATCTCCAGGGTTTGTACTGCCTTGTTCTAAAGAATCTAAAGCTTGGATGTGCGTGTTAATGTTAGTTAGGTTTATGACTCTCTGTGGCCTTACATTAACATATCGTACTTACTGATCTTCAGTGGAAAGCTTAGAGACAATATTCAAGTAAAAGCGGCTACTTGTCCTGAGTTGATGGTTAGTTGCCTGCACCTTCCTTATGCTTCCTCATGCTTTCACATAATGTTACAGTCATATCCAAGATTTCTCATTTTATGCAAGGAACAAAATAGCAGTAGGGTGAGAATATGGGCTGAATGCACTTGTATCAGAGAAACTACGACTTTGCATCCCATGTATTCTGGTTTAGATCAGTGCAGGCAGATATTTCTTACAAAACTACAGCTTATGAGATGGAAAAAACCCTCTTCTTATGGTCATCAGCTACCAGATCTATATGGAACATGTTTTCTTAAAGCTTTCTACGTTTGGCTTCGGATGCAACTCACACTGGATTTTTCCACACATCAATACTTTTGCTTATCTATATAAAGGTGACAGCTGCATGACTTTCACTGATGTTCACTGCTGCAAAAGAGGACCTTTTCTGTTCAGTGAACTTTGATGTAAAGATGAGAGTTTTCCTCCTATGCTTTGATATTTAATTTCTACAGCTTTGGTACAGTGCAGAGATGCTGAATGCTGTAAGATTGAAAACACTCAGTCTTTCAGATTAAAAAAGGTACAGAGGCTGACAACAATGACTTGACATGTTCAGATTGTGTCGTGTTTACTGTAAGACACAAAGTTAATTTAATTCACAGCACAGTCTGAAACTGTATTTCAATTAAATATACATTATTAAAATTGTGAGCAGGAGTAACTGGAAATAGGCATAGGCCTAGCAAGAGCACTATGCACAAAACCAGGGGGTAAAAAAGTGCTGGAATTTCCTGCTTCTAGCACTGGCTGTGTTTGGAGATGATAGGTCATGTGGATCTCTGGTTTGTTTAATGTTAGGTGAGGTCATTTTATTTCCTTCTCAGTGATATATTGCACACTAAAGCAGAGGTGGTATGTGGCCTATGATTCAGAGTGTTTTTCAGACTCTCTCCTGACAAGTGAAGGGATTGCATGAAAGTAAATTATATAAGGGAATTTGGCTTGGGGTTTACAGTGCTCTTGCCATTGAGTCTTAATGCAGATGATGGAGGAAGATGAAGTCCCAGCTTCTGTTTGGCTGTATCATGATCAGTGCCTTCAAAATAGAGTATTACTCATGTAGTTTGGAAAGTGAAAGAAAATCAATTGCAACTCTGTAGGAAAAAAAGCCACCAAATTGCAAGCTACTTGGAAAGATTGATAACTAATGTTCTCAGGATTTTGGATCCTATTAGGTTCATCACTTCATTGGTTCTTTTCCCTCCAAAGTGTAAACATGAAACACATACAACATACTTGACTGATAAAGTAACCAGAAGAGAATGAAGCCAAGTAAAACATACAGAAGGACGCAATTTGTGTTCAGAAATAATGTGGACGCCCGCACACACCCAGACTCAAGATGCCGATTTCAGATCCAGTACGGCACAAGTGTTTCAGAGTTGCTGCTATGTTGTGACATTCAGATACCCATGGGTTTTTTCAAAGTCTGTATTTAGACTTTGCTGCTGCTGTTTCAGTTTGCAGATAGGTTATGGCCTCTCTGACCTCTGTTGTGTGCTGTAGAAGACAAAAACCCAACAAAGTAACAAAAAAGTAAGTAGAAAAATATATTAAATAAAAAGAAATCTTTTCTGCTGCGCCACATGAAATCTGTGATTTTCGTCTATACATACTCCTGCTGTCAAGAAAAGATGGAAAGGGGAACAAAGGTGGAATGATAGAACTCATAAATGTGCAGTAAAAATGTGTGGTTTTAGAGTAACACTAATGTGAAAACGATTAAAAAGAAACCCCAAGAACTATAACATGAAGTCCCTCCCAGATCAGAGCTATTACTGCTTCTTATACTGCATAAACAGTACTTTCATTGGAACTGCGTACCAGCTGCACTCTTTCCAGTTGTCCACTACTCCTTGTTTGTATATTGTTGAAGGCAGGGCATCAATAATTTTTGGCTTATGCAAAAAGATGCTGCCAGGTCAGTATTTTTGTATCATTTTGTAGTAGGAATAGCACCCCAGGTTTGTGTAATTTAACTGTAGATCATTTCTTCTTCATGGCACTGCAAATGTAGCAGCACTGTGTTCTGATTCCCACTTTTGTCATGTTGAGACTGAGAAGTCTCACTGATCTGAGCTAGGTCTCATCTACTCTATTGGTCTGAGCTGGAAAATGGTCATTTGAACTGTTGTGGCTCATCTCCAGCAGTGTTTAACCATGTGTTAGTTAAAGGAAACTAATTGTACAAATAAGTAACAGGGTGACCTTTTTTACTGCTGCTGGGATGCTGTACCTCTGTTTTTTCTTCCAAACTAAGGTTTTCTTGCTGTATCTTTTTTTATTCACAGTATTTTGTCTGTTCTCACCTGATCTGATGTAAGACCTTACAGTGTGTCAGTTACTGTGAGTCAAAGCAGAAGGAAGATCTCAAGGTACTTCTGTAGCTTGGTCCTGTTAAGCTCTACACCAAGTTCCTCAGACTGCCAAGTTCTTTCCAGTCTCCTCAGTCTGCAGTCTTCCTCTGCAGTAGCCATGATTTTCACTTCTGGTGGAGCTTCCTCCCTTCAACCAATTTATAAAACTCAATAGGTTTATTATAGTGCTTGAGTTTTGTTGTTACTGTTTCTCAGAAATGCTAAACAAAACCCCCATCTTCAACTAACAGAATATGGAGAGCCCCCTGTTATCTCAAACTGCTTCACCACACTGAGTTACAGTGCTGCTGAATTCTTATTAAATTGTTGCTTTTTTCACAAAGTGGAGATTCAATGAAACTGTGCGGATCACTTGAGCAGAATCAGCCCTCCCTCCTCTCTACAAAGCTTAGTTATCTTTCTGTTGTTGCTACTGATAACCTAATGTCTAAATTGATTTGAGGTCCTGTCCTCAGTCTTGCTTCTTTCTTACCTCAGGAGCTCACCTCACCTTTCCTGCTCTGTGTTGGGCTACCAGGTGCCCAGTCTGAAGGTTTGGGCTTATACAAAGTTGGGTTATTTATACCATTTCTCACTAATCCATACGCTGTTAACCTGAGCTCATCTTTGATCTTGTTCAGCAGAATGTCACAAGTCTTCGGCTTAACTCATGCATTTTCTCAATTACCTTTGGTTTTTGCTTGAAGAATAATGGTTAATCCTCTGTAGAAGTGATCTGTCCTTCCATTGTGGCTTCCGCAGTTTAATTGTGAATTGTTCCCATTTCACCATTTTCTGTTTTCATACAGACTGAGTCTACATTAGGAAGGTTTTTCAGTATCTTCCCAATATTTTGTGTATGTTTGTGTGAGCACAGAGAGAAAAGGTCCCTTGCAATTTCTAATTGGAATCTTCAAAGTAGTTATAGACTGTGATATAAGTGCCTTTAGTTTTATTCTGCTGGACTTTTACATGGTTTATATACGTTTTTATTGCACTGAGATTTGACTGCAAGTCAGAGTGCCTAAGAAGTTCTTGCACAAAACTTAGTAGTGGAAAATGTTGATGCCATTTTCTTGCGGAAAATAAACTAGAGATGAATATTTCATGTACTGAAAAGGGGGTGGAGAGGCTTTGTTTTTCCTGCCAAGTAAATTATTTTCAGTTGTCAGATTTCAAAGCTCCAAGTAAGAATATCATATGGATCATCTGTTTGCTTATATTCCCAGCTGCCATTCATTCTACTCTGAATTTTTCATGGTAGAGCCTATAAATTGCATGTTTTGAAGTAATTTAAAATAAAGGTTTTGAGGGTAGGGTGTTTCAGAAGTATTCAGACCTGGATTCTTTCCAGTCTTTTTGGAATTAGACTTTTACTGTTGATGTCAATAGAGCAAAATCTGACCAGTGGTGAATGGTTTGCAAATCCCACGGCTGGTTACTAAAATCAAAATCATCAGTATTCCTTAATCTGTTCAGGTGGCAGGGTGTGTTTGGTTCATAAGGGTGATTTGCTTTGGCCACACTGAAACTGTTGATGATGTAATTCCATACTTATATCATGAAGCCAAGAGGCACTCAAGGAAATAGAAAACACACAGACGCAGTTCTTCAAAGATGTTTTAGTTCATACCCCATGTATCATCAGATACATCACCCAACATAAGTAGTCTTGCAGATATTAACTGTTCTAGTAACCAGGAGCTTGATTTGAGGAAATTTTGTTATGATGCCTTTCTTCTAAGAATCTGAGCTGGTCCTGTGCAATACTTGATGTTTTTCCTAAAATACAGCACTAGAGGTAGAGTCACTGTTTGCTGTTCATACCCATAGCCTAGCACACTACAGAGCCAACCTGAAAATGAGAACAGTCACTGAGTAAAAGAGTTTTAGGAAAAGATGAGTTTTATATAGAGAATGGTGTGGAAGACTTTATCTAGAATACAAGGACAGTCTCAGATTGCTGTGTGCATTCTTTAGTGTCATTGTGGTAGCATCACTGGGGTAAAAGAAAATCCTATTTAAACAATATGTCATTAATTGTAATTAAAAACTAAATTTAACAGAGTTAAAATAACTAAATCTACATAAAGAATGTTAGCTTGAGGAAGCACCATGAGATGTCTGAAAAAGAGTTTATAGCCACCACATACAGGGGTGTAATTCCAATTTTAATTTGAAACTGGAAAGCTACCCCAAATTTGATTCAAGTTTTTTGACATGGACTGAAGAAAAATGCAGATATGGTTGTGTGAATGTTTCTGAAGAACGAAAGCACAGAGTGAAGATGCAGCGGACTGGTTTTCACCTGTTGTTTAAGAGTCTTGAGAGCTGGGTTTGGTTGCTTTTGTTTGAAATAGCTCAATAAACACCATTAATTGAACGCCACCTGTGGTGGGAAGTCCATTCCTTCAGTTCCCTAAAAACATTAAATGAGAGGGCAAAAATAATCAAAGCCCCTGCTAAAGAGATGATAAATATTGTTTGTGACAGCATAAGCTTTGTTCCACCAACAAAGTATTGATGCACAATGAATTACAAAATCGAAGTCAATGTGAGAATTAGTTGGTGATAAAAACTTATCTAGAGCTGATATAGGGTTGGCAAGAACAGAATGAAACATGGATCAAAATGTGGACATTATGGGGAATAAATAGGAATAATTAGAGAGTTGCAGGGATAGCTTGCATGACTGAAATGCTGTCATGGGTACATAGCTTTTAGGAAAGACAGGCTGGGAAGGCAAGTTGGTGGAGTTGCTCTTCATGTGAGAGAGCAACTGTAATATGTCAAGATTTGCCTAGGGGTGGATGAAGAATGAGTCCAGAACTTATGGGTAAGAATTAAGGGGCAGACAAGCATAGGTGACACTGTTGTGGGCCTGTTACTACAGGCCACCTACCTGATCAGGAAGTCCATGGGGCAGCTGAAAGTAACCTCATGATCACAGCCCCTGGTTTTTATGTGGGACTTCAACTACCCTGATAATCTGCCGGAGAGACAACACAGCTGGGCACACACAGTCCAGGAGGTACCTGCATTGATGATAACTTTTTGACACAGTTGGCGAAGGAGACAATACGGAGAGGTGTGCTGCTGGACCTTGCACTAACAAAGAAAGACTGGTTGGGGATGTGAAGGTTGGGGGCAGCCTTGGCTGCAGTGATCATGAGGTGGTGGAGTTTAGGATCCTGCATGGGGGAAGCAAGGTACTAAGTTGGATTACAGCCCTGGATTTTAGGAGAGCTAACTTCATCCACCTGCTATGCAATATGCTCTAGGTGAACTTGCTTTAGCAGGCGGGTTGGACTAGATAATGTCCAGAGCTCGCTTCCAGCCTCAACCATTCTGTGATTTTGTAAAACTCACTATGTCTAGTCTACAGTGATACTGAACTGGTCTTTCTTCTTGTTTGATAATTTATATATCAAAACTAGAAATGTGCCACAGACCTCTCACATTTCTGATCTGTAACTTAGCAAGAGGGGGGATGTTCAATACAAGTCATTGTTTATCAGTGTCTGTAGGTTGATATTTTAGGAGTCTGAAATACACTTTGCTCACAAGCATAATCTGAAAGGATGTCTAAAACACAAGCTGTATGGTTAAGGATATTACATAACAACTCAGTAATGTTGCTATAAAAGCTCACTTGATCTTTCTAATCTTGGATAATTTTTCCCTTCAAAATGGTTTGCAGGCAGCTTGTCCAGAAAGCACATTGTTCATTTGGGTAATTGCTGTTAATTCAGCTGGAAAAAACTTAGGGTGATATCATCTCTGCTTGTTAGAAAAGCAGTGCTTAAATTCAGTGAGAGCATCTTTGAGTTTTCAGACGCCATTGGTTGTATTGGCAGTGTAGTTTTTGTCCTAGTCTAACTAGAAACAGAGCCATTTGAGATCGCAGGCTGTGGTTCTTTGCTCCTTGCTCAACTATAGCTCTGCTGAACACAGCGCTTGAGGTTTTACCACGTTTGCTTGTTGCTTTTGATTTCAAGCTGTTTGGAGCAGGTCTGCTGATGTAAACCTGCAAACAGGAACAATCTGCACCAGGATTGGATGGCTACCCAACATCAATCAGAACAAAGACAGAGGACTTATCAGTAATGTAGGTCCCAGCAGGCCCAGCTTCTGGGGGCATTATGTCTTCAGGAAAGAGTTAGGCAGCAAGGAGGAGGGTAATGGAAATGGATGGGACCTCATTACAGTTTGCATACCTGTAAAACTATGCTCTTGGACTCTTGTAGAACAAGAGGAGGGTACAGTTCCCTCACTTGGGAGTTAATTTTCTGTTCTCTCCCTGGAACTGCCAACTTACAAATGAACCCGAAGGGCTCAGTGCAGTGTAAGAAAGTCCACTGTAATTTGTACAGAATCTGTCCATGTTGTGGTAGCAGAGTGGAACATGGTAAATAAGCCTACAGGGAGCACCATGAAATTGCATTTAGACTTCTTGCAGGATGCAAATTAATCTGCTTAGACCTAATTTTGTGGGGGAGTTTGTGCCATGAAGTCTCTCTATGTCCTAAGGGACCTGGTTCTCTGTAGTGCTGGGCATCCAGCAATCGTGCAAGATATACAGCATTAATGACTTAATAATAATAATAATGTCTGCAACTGTTTTAAATAGCTGGAACTGTGTGCAGAGCAATAGGAGCAAACATGCCTCCTTATAATCATGCTTCTATAAATAAGTGATTTTACTGTATTGAGTAAATTAGTTCCTTCTTGTGTTACCCATTACCTCATTGTACCCACAGTACAACAGTCAGTCAAACACCTTGACTAGCCAAGGACATAAGAGTGCTTTTGATAAAAGATGTCCTTGTGCCTCATTTACTCAGGGCATCTTAACTGTTATACTCTCTGCATATGGTAACAGAGCTGCTTTTATCCACCAGGTGATAGTTTATAGCAGGTTTACCCTGATTGGCACAATGTGAAAGAAGCTTCCAGAAGTGAGAAAATTCTAGTGAAGTGTCATACATCGGTTGTTTTAAACCCAATGAATTGTAACAAAAAAGGCTTTTGGTCTTGTGAAGGAAATGTTCGTGTATCAAATCCAGGACATTTTGTATAATATAACAATAATGATATTGGAACACTGGGACACAAAGACAAGTGCGTGTAAAGTGTCAAAAAAATAATACCTTCAAGTCTGTTGTTACTAGAAAATAGGTCAGTTTGCACTGTTTTTAAGGATGCTTGTGACCTTTCTGCTAATGAGCTTATTGGCTTGTCCTTGTTCAAATTACAATTCTATTTCAAAAATAACACCTGGGTACATTTGCTGTTTGAATGCTGAGGTGGATGACAAAAATCTTCCTGAATGCTTAATTGAATGAAACATTTCTGGTCCACATTTGTGTTCCTGGTGATCGATTGTTCTGGCTCAGCAGCTCCGCTCGCTGCATACAAATTCAGGGTACCAGAGGCCTTTTCAATAAGCACACCAATTTAGTTAAGCTGCCTAAACTTCTTGTACCTTTTCCACGTTTCTGATTTAAATCAGCAGTACTTGTGAATGGTATCAGGTTGTCAGCACTACAGAAAAGAACTGTTCCTTTTGTCTGCAGAACTAGTACAGTGTGAGCTTTCTCATCTGGTGGCACAGGATGACTGTGGTGAAGAGGATGGAAAAGTTCCCATTCTCCATCTGAAGCAAGAGGCACAAAGGACAAAGGATCTTATAACTCGGCACTAGACTTAGCAGAGGAGTTGCTGCTGAATCCTATGGATACTGCTTTATGCTGGTAATCTGAAGTTTTTGCTGGAGGACAGCACACAATAACAAAAACCCGTCTACAGCAAAGCAAAGACCAATACACAGTGTTTAACTTGCTTGGTTATATGTAGATAACTCTTGACCCTGTGCTCTTTGGAGGAGGTAGTAACACCACAGCTATCTTCCTGTACTCATGTGCCTTTATATGAACCAAGCAATCTAATTAATGTATTTATTAAAAATATATAAAATCATATATCTCACAGTACATCTGACGTACCTTACTTAACTGTTAAAGAGCAATTCATTTATATTTGAATCACCTTCACATTAGTAACAACCAAGATCAGAGTGGCAAACATAGAATCATAGAATAGTTAGGGTTGGAAAGGACCTTAAGATCATCTAGTTCCAGCCCCCCTGCCATGGGCAGGGACACCTCACACTAAACCATGCCACCCAAGGCTCTGTCCAACCTGGCCTTGAACACTACCAGCGATGGAGCATTCACAGCTTCCCTGGGCAACCCATTCCAGTGCCTCACCACCCTTACAGTAAAGGATTTCTTCTTCAGATCCAATCTAAACTTCCCCTGTTTAAGTTTGAACCCGTTACCCCTTGTGCTGTCACTACAGTCCCTAATGAAGAGTCCCTCCCCAGCATCCCTAGAGGCCCCTTCAGATATTGGATGTGTGTTCTGAAGTTCTTGCTATTGAAGCAATCAGATTCCATAAACCTATTATGAAGATTTCTTCATCTTACCTAGAAACATTTCAGTCCTACAGATTATCACATCACAAAATTTTGCTACTTTGCCATTTGGCAAAAGGCTTTATTCTGTGAGTGAAATAAAACTTCAAACCTATTTCTTTTTCTCATGTGCCAACTAGAAAGCTCTGTTCCGAAAATGCCCCATACAGGTGGCTGTAGCACCCAGGAAGAGTGTGAATTGGGTGTCTGGTTGCCAGTGTGACAGTTTCAGCACACTGGATGTGCTGTTCCATTGAGGCTCTTAGAAGCTTCTGGTTTTAGTGCTGGATACAGTTTACTTGGATAAAGATCACATTGAGCACCACTTTGAAGAGGGAGTATTTTTGGCAACTGCTGCTGAGATAATTACTTCAGGTCTAAACCATTGCTTGTCCCGGTAACGAAACAGGTTTCCTGCACCCCTTCACATGAAACAAGTTCTTTGTGCAGCTCCTCCTTAGCTGGCAGCTACCTTCCTGTGGCTCCCTCCATCTCCCTTCCCAGAGCTATCCTGGGAGTGTCTCCCCCAGTCCTGGCCTTTTAATGTGACACTTCACCTCCATCAATATGTTTCCCAGCAAGGCTGCAGCAGAGAAGGGAAGGTGAGCAGCAGATTGGCTTAAATTCTCTTCCCTCCAAAATCGTAATGTTTCATGACCCTGCCAAGTCTTCTTCCTGCTATCCACCTCCATCCTTCCTCCTCACCTGGTGAGACCAGGGAATCCATAATCCTGCTGCTCAAGGCACAGAATGCTTTGAAAATAAGTGATGTGGTACACACTCATGTGTCTTTTCAAAAACCATGTACCCGTTGAACTTTTTACGAGCTGGTTGTAAATTGTTTCATTGTTTACTGATTCAGTTGTGTATTTTTCACATAGGCTGGCTCAGCAAAGGAATGTTTCCATTTAAGTCTCTTGGCAAGGTGAAGCAAAATTGTGGCTTGCAAAATCACTTCTGTTCACATCAGAAAATGCTTGTTACCATTGTTTGTGAACTTTGGATCAGGAATCCTCTGTGTTGCATGTGCTCCCCAATGACTGCTGTGTAATTAGGCCCTGATGTTTTGGCAGAAGAATGCTCCCCAGCCTGCTGCCAGACCAGCGTGCTCCCTGGTGCACCTGCACAAAGCTTCCTGATAAGGCTGCTCTAATCGGCACCTGAAGGAATGTGGTGTAGATTGGCAGCAAGTCGCCAGTACAGTGGCTCTACTGTATCCCCAGTTAAGGTGTAACCGATATATAAGCAGGAAAAAAAGCTGACTTTTTGTTTGTAACAGGCAGTGCATAGAGTTAGTGGATTAGATCTGTATTTTGGAAAGAGCAAATTTCAGCTGCTTTCAAGCACTTGGCTTTGGTTTGGTCCTGCAAACCTAAATCCAGGAAATCTTACAATTAGATTTTTATTTTTCTCTATAACCTGCAATTCTTCTCATAGATAAGGACACATTAACAGTTTCTCCCTTTTTTTTGAAATTAAGAGTGAATTATAACCATTCTTTCCAAAGTTTTTTCTAGCACTTTCTTTTGAGTAATTACTTGTCATATATTGATACTTAAGTTATCAGCTAAGACCCGAGACACATTCTGCTGAATTCTCCACATGCTTCTTGTGCTCAGGCAGTCTGCATTTTGGTAAGCTACACAAATAAAACATATTAATAAGAGAGAAGTACATTTCTTACCCAAACACAGAGGTCATTGCAGAATCACATGGACCCGTTGTTAGGCCAACACAATTCAGTGCAACTGAATCACTGCCTGTACTAACTACTGCTCTCCACAGTCGCCGTTACACAATGGCTCTTCATCAGATGTTACAAATGGTTGACCAGCACCTAAGAGGGTAATTGATATCCATGGCTCCCTTAATTTAGATAACTCGCTGATGCAGACAGATATTCCTCGGAAGACAAGATTATTCCTTGAGCTTATTTTTCTAAGACATCCCATATACTTCTAGCTAAAGAGTTACCAAGAAATCAGAACAGAATAAGCCAGAACGGGCCTGGCTGACTGATTCTGTAGTTGATGGATGGTGTGGCTCTGTTAGTTAGCAGGCTGTGTGCTGTGTAATGCTCCTTTCTTTTACGCCTTGCAGCACTGCAGAATATGCAGAACAGACTGAGACATTGTCTTGACATGGCAAAAAAACATACGTAGGAGCCTTTTTAAAATCACAGCCTATAAATTGCTTTTTTCTCCTCCCAATATGTTAAAACCAGATAAGCTCCTAATGAAAAGATTTCATATAACCTGCTGCTGCTCTCCAAAAAGATAGACAGCAGAGCACCAGGGCAGCATCACTGTGAACAGACCATATCCCCTGGTGACTTGAAGAGCTTTCCTGACTCAAGATGTTTTCCTGACTCAAGGCCAGACCTGAGATAATGTAGCCACTTTTACTGTGATATCTGAGTAGGTTTGGAGTCTTGAATCTATTTATCTCCTCTATGATAGAGCAAAGGCTGCACACCATTTACACAGCTATAGAGAAGAGCTGTGGCAGCAGGGGAATCAGAGCAGAATCTCAGAAATCATAGGCTATCAAAACATTGCTCACCTTGTTAATATTTTACCAATGGGGTGGATGCATATTTGTCTTCTATTTTTTGCTTACATTCCCAGGTGTCATGGTCTATCACACATCCTTTGAGACTGTGTAGACTTAAAATCACAACTCAAGTTCAATTCCTGACCATTTTAAGCTTGCTTGTTGGTAGTCCTGGAATATCATTTGATGCATTTGGCAATGATTTAATTGTTACCTTTTCACACAAGGTGAAGGAAAACAACAGAACATGCTGTTTTCTGAATGTTATTCCCCAGATTTTGCAAGAGTCAGCCTCTGACCCAGGCTGTATCTCCACCTTGGCAGGATGCAGTATTGCATGGCGGAACCCATAAAGGAGTCTCACTGTGACATGATACCAAGGTCACCACCAATGTGGCCTCAGAGCATCCAGCTCTGGATAAATCATAGCCTCACAAACCTTCCATCTGGCCTATACATCACCACTGCAACAATGGGTTCACAGTGATATTAAGCGGCGGAGGAGATGGCCATAAATGTGACCTAGCGTGTGTGCTACATGCCTTTAGTGGTGGCACCAGCTCCCACCAGGGAGGCTTCTGAGAGTCTTAGGGTTCTTTTAAAAAGGTTAATGAGGGAAGGGAGGCTCCAGCATTACAACTGAATTTCAGAGTAACCCCCACCAGATTACTCCTAATTCTCTTCTTGCTGAGGGCGTGCGGGTGCAACTGATGTGTTTCTCCAAGACCAGCTATGTCCTAGCGCATTATTCATGGAAACAAACTGGCTTGCTTTAGTCTGAAAGACACGTAGAAGGAGAACTCGGTTCAGTTTGTTCACAGCATGAGGCTGCCTTCATTTCTAACAGAGCCAGTGTGGCTGCTGAGTTAGTGGTGAAACGCTTTGTGCTGTTCACAGTGCATGCACTCCTGCCCAGTCACTTGCATGGGTGTCAGCAGGGCAATATTCGTGTGCTCTTCATTTGTGGAAGGGGTGAAACCCAAATAAACGAGCCTTTAAGTAAGGGCCTTTGTTTAAGAACACAGGGGGACAAGGAGGGTTTGTACCAATCATTGTAATTTCTGATATTTCCATATGCTCATTCTAGCAAAATCCAGCTGTTAAAGTTTTAAGGACTTGCTGTCTTTTTAAGTAGCTCACATGGGAAATACAAGGGCAGATTCGTGTCCAGCCCTGAGATGCGTCATGTTCACAGACCACTGCTGCAGCTTGCTTTATTCAAACTCTTTCTGGAAGACGGCCTTGGATGAAGTAGAGACAAGGCTAACTTGAAAGTGGAAAAGCTCTGGAAAGGTGCTTCTACAGATTTCCTTACCTAAGCCAACAGCAACTTGGCTGGAAGAGCCCTGTGAGGAAGGGGGGGATACGTGCAGCAAACTAATAACGTGAGTTATTAGTGACATCGTTGCAGTGTTAGGCAGAAGAAAAAAAATGTCTTTGAATTTATTTGTAACTCTTTACTTGCCTTGTTTACTCACTTGCACTTCATTTTCTCAGTTTGGGCAAAGGAAGGAATTTCCCCTTTTTCATTTATGTTATTAGTGACAGTATCCTCAGACATCCACCTTCACAGTGCAATATTTATCCATCTAAAAAGGAGGGCTTTTAAAATAAAATTGAAATTATTCACAACTATTTTTATTTAGTTTGGGATTTAAGTAATAGACAAAGTTGGACTAAATAGTGCCCTTTAGACAATGAAGCCCCTATAAATATCTCTTTATATTATGCACTGTTACCCAAAGACTCAGTGATGTGGCAGTCAATAGATACACATATCTATATTCACTTTCCCTGTAATTAAATTAACTTTAAAAGCAAATGCTCCATTAGCCCCTGACCATCAATCTTAACAGAATAATGGGGCTTTTTAAAGCCAGATAGGCTACCCCCCCCATTCTATTAAAATATTTACATTGTAATAACTCAGTAGTTTTTTGGTTTTGTTGGTTTTTTTTTTTTTGTTCTAAATGGAAGGCCTGTAAGTGGGTGAAAGTATTTTAAAGCAGGGTGAGACTGAAGGGACGTGACATGTTATTGAATTAAGGGCCTTAGAAGGTGAGGGCTGTGCAGTCATAAATTCCAGGAATGCGGATGTGACTCTGAATGTGTATATGAAGTTGACAGAGTTTGACAGCGACCATCTGTGAACAATAATGTATAGAGAAGCAGGGCTACAAGATGCAGGCTGGAATGTACCTATCAGGCTCTGAGGACTATAACAATTTACTACTTATTATCAGCGACCATGGCCATGATTAGCTGCAGGGGTTGGAATGAACCTTGGAAATTATGAGAACAAAGTTCCCCTTGTTAAAGCAGAGTAATTAGTTTAATACATACGAGGAGAAAACGGGCAGGAGACTTCCTCTATTTTCTTGCAGAGTTACACTAAAAAACTACACAGTGAAAATAGATGGACTGTTACTTCTTTCTGCATCACTTGAAATATGAGAAAACAGCTATTTTGTATTCATGCCCTTACTATTCCATGGCTTTCCACAACTCTTTGCAGCAGAGAACGGCAGAGACATAATTATGTAATAACTGAGTTTAGGCTACATTTGCTGATCAAAGGTGACTTCTCAAGGTCTGTACTCTTCTGTGTTCATCAGAACATAGCACTTTGGCCAAAATACACCTTTGAGCCATAGCATCTTGTAAGTAAAATCTCTATTTCAAACAAGGGGTCTTTGCTCTTTCCTCAGTAGTCTGTATCACAATCAAATCTGTGTTTTCCCACAGATCTGTATTTTTTCTTGGTAAATACCATCATGTACATTGCAGTTGGAGCCACAGAGAAATATTGTGAATTCTTATTTAAGGTTGTTCAAGAGCACTGTCTGTCACAACAGGGAACCAGCTTACTCCTTAGTGTACACTGGCATTGGTCAGTCCTACTTGAAATCATGTTTCTGAGAATCTGTCCCAGAAAATCAAGGAAATTAGCAGATAAGAAAACATGCTGTCTCCATAATGCATATCTCAATGCCCACAACAATATATATTCCCTTTCTTTTCATGCAAGCATTTGCTTTTCTTACAAAAATGACATCAATCCCAGTCCACACACATTAGTCAGTAGTGAAGTCCAACAGCAGTTTTAGCTCCAACAACAAGGTGCCCAGATTTCTAGGAAGGGCATTTGACTTTGGAAAATATCCAGCAAAAACAACACATAGAGAGAGAAAGAGCAGGAAGTCTGTTGAGCAAGAAGATGCCATCCATCCTCTTTTAACTGAAATAGAAAGGTTAAGGTTGGTTTGAAAAGAATGTGTGAGCAGACAAGAAAAGTATAGTAAGCAGTTCCTGTGATAGATGGTTTAAATTTAGGCCTGGGGCGGGGGTGGTGGGGTTGGACTATATGACCTTGTGGGGTCCCTTTTACTGCTGTTGTAGTAGGAAAAGATGAGGTTATTTCTCAGCTGGAAAAGTTGCCTGCTTTCTCATTATCTGCTTTAGAAAAACCAGTAAGGTTACCAACAAAAAGCCATTAATATCGATGTGCTGCATCCACACGAAGTGACTGACTTACATAGACATGACTTAAAGGTGTGTCTGTTACAGTCACGGATGCACCCCTTATCTCTTGGATAAGCTAACCTACTCTGGGTTTGGGGTTGGCACAACTTGGTATCCAGGTTAGCTTGGTATGTTTTTTCTGCATTGAGATGGCTGTAGGCTAAACATGCCATTGCAATGGCAAACAGCTGGAACAAGTGGGATAAAGGTAAGCCTCTTTTCTCATGAATTCCTCAACTCAATTGCAAATTCTACATACAGCAGTCAATGGATACATGGCCTTACCGGCAGATCAGGATCTTTTACCTTGTCAGATCATTTTCAACTAAATACAGTGTGAAGAAATCAGTTTAACATTTTCCCCAACAATGTATTTTGTTATGGAAGACATGGAGGAAAGGTGTGTAGGTCAGATTTGTGATGGAAACAGTTTACGCTTCAGTGGAGAAAAAACCCTTTTTTTTTACAGCTAACTCTAATTAGTGATGTCTAAAAGTACAGTTCCTGAAAGGAATGAATATGCAGTTGACTCTGGTATCGGTGTGGAAAGGTGCAGGGAGCACAATGATTTGGTGCTGCAGAGAGTTATCCTGACGGTTGTCCTCCAAATGGTTTGGTATTCACACATCACCCATAGAGGCACCGACTGCCAAATACCCAGTAAGTACTAGTCAGGGACCTAGACAGATAGATCTCTGTGTTCTGAAACTTTCCTGCATCCTTCCTCCCTAAGAAACCTTTCACAGCAGGTCCCATTCTCTTGGTATGATGTTTAAAATGGATCTGCAAATCGAACCTTCTGCTGACTGCCTGTGATATCATTTGATGTTGCATGCAGTCACAGTCAGTTTCGTCCCTGGCCTGCTCTGATTCCACTTGAGTGAGGGGGAACTCCATTAATTAGGCATTGTTATCATTTGTGTTTACTGTGTGTAAGACCGAGAACATGCCCACATGAGAGAAGTTGGGCTGACACAGACTGGAGCACAAACTAACAACTCAAATACAAGCTGCCTGGGCTTTATACGGATGTTAGACACATGCTGGTGTGGAAACCCCTTTCTACCTGCTATGATTTTGCTGCTATTGTTATCTGCAAAAGCAAGATAAAAGCTTGTTGAGATTTACCACACTATTTTATGTCCTTTATTTTGCTGCGTAGACATTTTCAAAGACATTAAAGCCTTTGAGACTGTAGCAGCCTGTAAAAGAGAATCATTTTCTAAGCCTGCCTGTCTAATGCAGGTAATCTACTGCATGCCTTCAAAGCAGTAAAGCAAATAGCAAAGGGACTGAAATTGCCTGTAATTTTCCTCCTAGCATTTTGTAACCGGAGTATTACTATGTTATTTTACCTCTCTCTTTTATGTGGGGGCACTTTCTGAGGCTTTGGGATCACATTTCTCTAAAAAGTCTTTATTTGTTTTAAAACATCAGTATTACATTAAAGTTGGTACCAAACACTTTAGCTCTAAATTACAAGTATTTCTTATCTTTACCAGTGTTTGTTCCTCTCCCCATTCCAACAAGCCAGTAGGGTACTGGGACTGGGCAGTCTGACCTCATTCCCTACTTTTGCTGCTTGAATCTCCTGTCAACCGGAAATCTGTCTCACAAGTTCCCCAGCTCCTAGTTCTCCCTTGCATTCAAGTTGTCTTGTAGTGATTAACCAACTTATAATCACAGTAGGAATTACTATTAATAATGGGTCTAACCTAAAAAGATAGTAATCTCAAAGGGTTTTGTGCCTACTTCATGCCCTGCAAGTTTTGAGACATTGTTGAGTGGTTGGGATTTTTAACCTGCTTCATTGCTTTTGATTCAACAATCAGTTTCTGAAGATACATACAAAATGTGCAACACCGGACCAATTCACACATTGCTAAGTGATAACATCTTCGCTGATTTTCACTATTCCATGCTTTTCCTCACCTCTGTAGTCCCATGACACTAAGCTGTAGATCTCAGAGGACAAAAGGTTAGTTCTATTATTAGTTCTTACTGGTGCCTGCACTTGCAAAGTATTTACTTTTAGTTTTTCTGTGATGTTCTTTTCTACAGAACACAGCCTTTCAAAACATTGTTATTTCTGTTCAAGATCTGATATAAAACTTAAGCCTTCTCCAGGGTTTTAGTATGCAGAGTATGCACTGATGTGTGGAAAGGTGTTTTACTCTGTGTAACTTCTATCTTGTTTAACTGAATTATTTTATAGATGGCATTTCCTAGGTTTCAGGTACAAGGCAGATTTTAGAGTAGAAGTGTCATGGTTCCCATGGGGTTAATGTCTAGTGATATCCCTGAGTACCCAGAAAATGGATTCAAGAATAAGACCTGATGCTGTCCTTTTAATGAGAAATCTGATAATGAATAACAAAGCGTCAGCCTACAAAAATGGGCTGGAACAGCATTAAACATCTCTGGCAGACAGGCCAGCATTAGCAAAAGCCTGGGGTACAGAACACATGCAGGCATGTTGTACTGTCCCCACATCCTGGCTACTGGCTTTCTCCTTATCAATTAAGAGGTAATTGAACTAGACTTTCACTCCCTTTCTAAGCATTTCGGAGGTCTGGAACATTGTCAGTCTCTATCCCCTGCTGTTCTTAAAAGCAGAGCCAGCAAGGGGGGAGGGGAAATGAATGCCATGAAATGCATGCACTTGCTCATGACCTTATCAAATTCACACACACAGCCCCCAAGCTGGTTATTGTTAAGCTGCCTTCTTGCTGAGTCAGCAAGTTTTGAGACTGCAGAGCTTACCTGAGTCTGCAATAGTTAAGAGAACAAGACTGGTCTGTGAAGATATCAGGTCTTCAGATCACCCCTCATTTCACCTAGCACAAGAGGGCTCCAGGGGAGCTCTGAACAGTTGCTACAGTGCATATGACTCATTATAATAATAAAGGTTGATGCAGGCTTGCTTCTAGCCTGTGCTGTAAAGGAGGTTATATTCATTGATAGTATAACAGTCCCTACCTTTCCAGCTGAAAGTATTAATGAATAGGTTTGTCTCTCTTCATACGGGATATGAAATTCTAGGAACAGTCATTAGGTCGGTTTACTGGATAAACCTTTCCTGTTTTCTAGAGGGTTTCTGTTCACATTAATTATTCTCACAGCTGGGATGGTAGTGTACAGTTCTTAAACTCCTCTTGCAATTCAGAGTTAGCAAATGCCAAGAGCTGTCAGGTACATTCAGACTGAAGACCTTCATATTTCATAAAATAACAACTACAGTTATTTCGGTTCCCCCCCCCCCCCCCCGCCCCCCAGTATTTAGTGCTGTAAAGGATTGAATAAAAATATGTAAGTTTTAAGTAAGTAGACTGTAGCCAATGCCTCATTCCTTCAGCTGAATGCCCATATTACTGGATGACATAGCGGTGCTTTCTTGCTTGCTCTCCCTTTCTCTCTGGCCTTCTGAAGCTTTTTTCTTTTCTGTTCTCCCACCCTGCAGTGAGAGAATAGGCAGAGGATGCCCTGTTTCCATAGGAGAATGCAGTCTCCTGAATATGGCCTTGAATCATCTCAGGCTGAGGAGAGCACTGAGTGTAGGTCTACTGTTTTCTAGATGAGCACTTCAACCTCAAGGCAGGCATGGGCAGTCATAAGCAGTCTCCATCACTCTGCCCACTGACAAGAAAAACGAGCTGAACATCTGCACCCAAAGAATCAACCTGTGTCTGGGCACCATTATCCCTTGGTGTCTTAGTAAAACTGGGTCTAAGAAACTTCACAGCATCAGTGTTCATGCAACCAAGATCATCATGTGACCCATGACAAATGTACTGGCTGTGTATAAAAGCATCATCCTTCCTACTCACTCTGGCTGATAGCAAAGTCCCTGTGAAGCTCTGTGGGCCACAGAAAGTCCTACGGAGGTCCTCCAGAAGCTGCTTTGGCCATCCTGCAGGAGAGGAGCACCAGTGACAGCAGTGGGGGCAGAGGGCTTTTTACCTCACCCTGCATTCAGCAGTTGATGTGTGGCTCTGCCATCTTGCCAAGTTGATGCAATCTAATCCCCGCTAGGGAATCATGGGACTTCACTTCCAGAAAGCTCCTCTAACTTCCATCCTTTGCCAGCACAAGCTGGCCGCACTTGCATACCTGCATGTATTTTTGCAACCCACCATTTTACTGACAATGCCTCACACTTTGATAGTGCTTTTCATTCACTCACTTTTGAGCATTTGGTGATGATGGGAAAGAGCATTGCCTCCTTTCAGAGAAGAACAAAACAAGGAGCCTCACAATTCAGCTTGTTTTTGACATAATTTAGAACTGAAAGTAATACAGCATTACAGCAAACAGCTAATCATCCATCAGAGAGGGCTAACTGCATGTTTTATAGCCACATGAACAGCAGTGCATGCTTCAGAAATGGACACTCTGTGGCCACAATTCATGCATCCCAAGATATCTGTCAGCAGACTTGGAGGATGCGAAGGAGAAGAAAGGGGAAGGGAAATGGGAAAGAAGCTTCTTGAGCCATGCATGAAGTGCTTTCTTGATTTTCCTGCAATTAGAAAATCAGCTACTTTTTTTTTTAATAAACACTATTTTAGCATACAGCATGATTCCTTTTGTTAAAGCTGACTCAATACTGGGAATTCTGAGAAGCAAGTGTGTAGAAAGGCACCAGAAAGAGGCTGAAGAAACCTCCCAGAGCAATGGAGCTGATCCAAGAACTCATATGGTTCTTGTATCATTGGTCTTGTTCGGGGTTTCTTGCAGAGCCCCACTAATCTTACTCTGGCTCTCTCAAAACACTAGTACGTATCACTAAAACATAGCCTGCTAGTACTTGATACAGCACATATTGCTTCCATTCGTCTCCTTGACAGAGATTGTATATCTTTACCTGCAGTTTGTCTTCTCCATGGGCTGAAGTATGTCTGAGCTCGGAGGAGCTTGCCTCAGTTGTGACTGCAGCGTGTGCCAGTTGGGTCTGCTCTTTCTTCCCAAAGGGCTGCAAGGCAGGACAAGTCAGCTGGATTTGGCAGGCGAGCAAAAGCCTTTATGGTGACTGTAAGAAAAACAACTGCTCCATGGTTTGGAAACTCTTGCTGGATCACACAGTGAATCAGAGTGTGTCTGTTACTGCTTCACATAGGCTCTGCTCTTCAGAGCACAGCCTTGCAGTGAGGCCAAAACCAAGCCTTGTAGCATATGGATTTTAATCTTGTAATAACAGCTCCATTCTCTAGACATGAAGTACATGTCCTCCAGTAATGTGTGATGAAACGTAAATTGCACATATTCTGTATCCAGCCTTGTCACCCATGCTGGCAGCCTCTCCTTGGGAGCCTCAACAGCCCTGCACACACACAAGACTTACGTTTTCTCATATGTCCCCCAACAAAGCCATGCTTGAAGCCACAAGTTCCATCTACAAACCACCGGCAGTTTCTTACATGATGACAGACCTTTATGGCAATTAGCCAGGGGAAAATACGTGAACAGATGTGGAAGGGGAAAAAAACCCAACCACCAGAACAAACTCGTGAGAGTGAACAAACTAGTGGGGGCCTGGGCTTCCAGACTTCAGACCGAGGTCACTTCGTCTCTCATACAGCACTGCTGCACATCAGTGCCCGTGCTACCAGCTGAGACCATGAGCTGGTGCGAACCCAAACCTGGAGTGGGCTCTTCTCTTGGCATCTCTGGGGTGGCAGCCAGTGTCTGTCTTGGATGTACTGTCAGCACTGGCAGGGACTGGGGAGGCTCTGGCTTCTTGCCCAGCAAGCCCTCAGACACAAGGATGGCCTGGCACAGAAGCCCGCAGGAATGCTGCCAACATGGGAGATGTGCTTTTGGCTCAGGACACCAAAGGCCAGCATGGGGTGGGGGTGGGCAGACAAATATGAGGGCTGGGCTTGGCATATGAGTTCATATGGGACAGTAAGGTGCTGGTGTGGGAAGGTATGGGGGTTTGGTTGAGCTTGGCTCGGTATGAGAGTGATTGGCACAAGGATGAAACAAGGGAATGGGGACATGTTTCATCCTGAGGTGTGACCAGAGGCAGGTCCATGATCACCGCTGTTCAAAGTGTTGGCCAGCTCTTTACATCTTGGTACCTACTGCTGTCAGTGGTAGCACTCAAGTTAACTTTGGGTACCTCAGATCTAGGGAGGCACTAACTTCCTGGAGGCCCTGAGGCAAGGCCACCGAGCTCCAGAAACTCTAGTGAGGTCAGTAGGCTTTGGATATGTCCATACCCTGAGACTTGGCTGAACTGGGCAAAGTGAAATGTTACTTACCTCTTCTGAAGTCCCCATTCCTCTTCTGGCTGCCCATACACTGCTGTGCTCATGGCAACAGCTAATCTGTTTTCTGATGCAGATGAATTGTGTCTGCATTTCCTTCTGCTGCTTGGGCTGCCGGAGTCAACAGTTGCCACCAGAGCTGGGAGGTGAGGCTGGCAGCAGGGCTCATCTCTCAGTGCATGAATGCGGCTGCATATCATTGCTGTAGCTCTTGGTGACTGACACAATGCCAAGGATGTAAAGATTGAAATAACTACCTGCAAAAAGCACACCTGTATGGCTCCATTTAAGAAACCCATGCATTCTGGACTGCAGAATATTACAGGGTGAATGCATTCTTCCCAGACCCCTTCCTTTCTGGAGTACTACCATAGGGCTCTGTATCCAGCCTGCCCACAGTGTCTTTCTCTCTCACTATCCCAAACACAAGCTGTGATTTGCTTCCTTTGCAGCATTTTTGTTCCATTCTCTATTTGTTGCATGCTTCTTTTCTTGTCTTTGAAGAGTTTTTCCCTGAAAATATATTGGGCACATTTTCAAGCGCAAGTGGAACTTCAAGCCTGAAACACAGCCCAAGACTCACATAGTTCGCCTTTGCATTGAATTTAAAAAATAAGAAATGATAAATAAAGTATCCTTGCTCAGTACTTCTTTGCCAGCTAAAGGAGAGTCTGCCCTAGTGCTAGGAGAAACTGTAAGATAAACTGGTGTAGATGAGCTGCTGTACAGCTTCCAGAGAGTCTGTAAATGCAATCTCTTATAACTCTGAACAAAGGTTTCTACTTCTGCGAATGATTTGCTAGTCAAAGTAGGACATTCATTAATAAATATAAAGTTGGTTTAGAAAATACTGTATGAGTAGAGTTTGAGAAAATTATGCTCTATTGTAGTCTCAGCCAGTTCTTTTTTCCCCCAGAATATTTTCACTGAGCACTGACTTTTTTAGAGGAGTTTTTATCTCAGAGTTAATTATAACATTAGAATCTCTCCCAGATCAGTAATAATGCAGTTGTACTACTTGCTGAGTGGACAGGAGAACAAACTGCAACTTCAGTTTTTTCTTCATAGCTGATTCTTAGACTAAAAGACAATGAATCTTTTATGTTCCACTGCTTTCTGGTATTTTGAAAGAATATGTATTTTGAAAGAGCTGAGATTGCAGTTATTGCTGAGATACAAGTGAAACACATTCTGGTTATGTGTTAATGTTTTATTCATGGCTATATGCAATATTAATGCAAAATACTTCCACTTCTCAGTTAGAAATCCTATTATCAGCTTGCGATGTTTCAGCTATTTCAGATGACAAGATGTGAGAGAATGTGTGAAAAAGCACAAATTTTCCCAGGCTTTCTAGATACTGGTTTATTTTTTCCCCCCCAACTTCAGAATGTGGGAATGCATTTTTTTAGTGAATAATTCTATTCCTATACCATGAAAATTACTGTAAATTTTGTTACTAATGTCAACAGAGGTGGAACCAAACCTGTAACAAACACATACTGCATCAGTGCTACAGCAGCATGTAATAGAGTGTTTTCTTACATACTTTAATGAATAAAAGGTAGTGCTTTGCCTTTGAATGCCCTTTCATCTTAAATTTAAAGTGCATTGTATTTCAAGTTGACACTTAAAGGGCACTATAGCTCCAGTCTTCCCTTTGCCAGTTAATGTAAGAAGGCAGAGTAGTCCCAAAGGTCAGACAAAGCCCACTGGGAACTAAGCTGCACAGAAGCCATCACTCTGCAACCTGCTCCAAGCACAGGAAAGTGTCGCTGATGCAAAAAAGCATAGAGCTGTCATTAGCTCTCTGCAGGACCAATACTGAAATGAAGATGAGCTATTGGCTGTCTTGGTTGATTCGGTTATGTTGCAGAGGTTTTTATGTTTTGTAACAGCAGAACCAAGCCCAGTCCTGATTCTTGAATGGTGACTTGTTCACTGATGAGAGCCTTGGGAGAGCCCAGTCACTTGCTGGCAGTGTAAGGCTGCCTCCAGTCCAAGCTATCTATCTCATGTGGAGAGGGAGCAACTGCCATGCTGTATTAACGTTTCTTCCATGGTCATCCTGTAACAGTGTGACTCCCTGGACATCAGAAATTAAGAAAAAACCACATTAAACCAACTTGCAACTGAGATAGGGAGGCTCTCAGCCTTTAGCCAGCTGGCTTGCACTCTTGTCCTCACACTCATCCCTCTCAACAAAACTTGCTGCTTCAGCATGAGCCCAGAAGAAGGATCCTTCTCAGAGGAACTAGTTTAAGGACAGGTTTTCTTTCACAACTTACTTCACCTGAATCCGATAAACACTAGTAAAAATGGGCTTTATTTTGCACAGTGTGAACAGAAACTTCCTCTCAGGATGCAGTTCAACCTGGCTTGAATTACAAATGGTTTCTAGGCAGCTGGATAAAACTCTCCCCAAGCTATGGAGCATCAGAGCATGAGGCACTCAGGCGCAGCCTGTCCTAGGGTCTTACCCTTACAGCTTCTATCTAGACACCAGAAAATAAGTTGTTCTCTGATAGCACTTCCCTTACAGATTCCTGTAATTCATTCTGTAAGAAAACATGACTAATGGATTCATAAGTCGGGGCTTTGTTTGGTTGGTTGGTTTGGAGAATTCAGTGAGACTGTGTTAAAGGTAAGCTGTAGTTCAGCCACAAGAACCCATCTCTGGGGTATTTTGGGCAAATGAGAGTATTTGTTTTCAAAGTTCCTGAATATTTTAAGGAGAAAAGTGCTCTGACATCCCATAAGAAACAAATGGAAATGCTTTCCTTCTATCTGGAATCAATGCTTTCTTTTTCCTCCTAATAATAAGATGGCATTAAATCTTAAAACGTGCAATTGACTATGCTGCAGCAGCAGTGTCCCCTTCGACTTTGCAAGCAGTGCAATTACCCTGAAGTCTGCTGGTAGGGGAGGCCCTGCCAGGGGTGAAAAAGCTGGTGGCTGGCAGGACCAGGGCCCCATTTCCTTCCTCGCCTGGAGATCCGTTCCAGCCATACCAAGCCATAGCGCTGCAGGTAGCACAGGGCAAATAACTTTGTGCTCCGAGCAAGAAAGTAAATACCAAAATGACCATGAAAATTGCCCAACCGCTTAAAACTGGCTCCAGCCAGGAACTGAAGTTCTACCTCAAAGTACTTAAATCCCATTTGGATGGCATAGATTTACATTCCAGATGAAGAATTAATGGCTTTCACACAATATCCTCAGCAGAGATGTCCCAGCATACCAACCTCTGTGGTTTTGGTAGCTGGAATTTGTAATTCCTCCAGGGGCTGCATTCTTCTAAGCGTTACTTCTATTTCTGGACTACTTGCTTTATTTAGAAAAGAACCTGTGCTCTTGTCAAACCGTACAGACTATGTGACTCATCTATACAATAACACTAAATTATCTCTGTTATGGCGCAGTTCATTATCATCACAAAGGGATTTATAGAAAACAAACATAGCTGACAGACTCTGCACTTAAGCTTCCTGTGTTCAATCCTCGTGCATGTTTACCCAGCTGAACAGTGCATTATTGAAAAATGGATTGTTATTAAAATGTTGGGTGTTGCAGGAGCTCCAAAGTCTCATTTTTTTCCTAATAAAAATGAATACCATTCCTCTGATGATTTCCAGCTGCCTATCTACAGTCATCTGCCTGCATAATAGTTGTATGAATTCTAATGTCTATCCTGAGACTTTGACGAATAAGTTTTCTTAAGGCTGTTAAGGCTGCTTCGTAGGCAGCAGTGCGTGCTCACTCAAATGCCTTAAAACACATCCTTCACAAAGCATCACCAATGGGCTCTAACCTTGGACAAAACAATACAGAAATGTATGCTACAGAAACACAGCAAAGCAAAATGCAACCAGCTTCTTGCAGCCTGTGTATCTATTGCTATATAACTTATTAGAAGTCTTTCCCAAGTAGGAATCATTTATTTCTCAATTTTCTTGTTACCTTTTTATTGCTTATCTAGTTTGGATTCTCAACAAAATGTTTTGAATCACCTTGTTTCTTAGGGAAATCTCTATATAGCTGCAGGCTGTTACTTACAAATTGTTAACAATAATTGCATTCTAAAATGGTGCGTGGATCCAGTTCCCACTGAAAGGCAGTAGGAGTGGAGCGCTCAGTTCCTTTAGGCATTTAAGGTCTGCAAAATCCACTAAGAAGGAAAACCCTCTGATGAGCTGCTCCTTGCTCTAAGGAGTTCTCCTCTCCTCCATGATCCCTCTTGTGTGAGCTGGCAGCAGGTAACTACCTCCCCTCAAATGCACCATTTGCTAGGCTAAACAAGCCTATCTTCTCTCTCCTTGTAAAACTGGCATTTCTTCTCCTGATTGCCCTTGCAGCCCTTCGCTGCACCAGTTACCTCTGGAGCACAGGTGGAAAGACCCATGCCTGATATTCCTGGGGAGCTCTCACCCACCCCACCACTCTCTCTCAGCAGGTAGCTGGCCTAACATGCTCTACTGTCATGCTTGTTTCCTATGTATTCAGGTTGCCTCTTTCCTCCACAGTTTCATGGAAGCCCTCAGCCTCAGGTTTGTGATGTTTGCAGAAGCAAGCTCAGACACCTGGTCTAGAATGTAGCCTGAGATGCAATGTTCTCAGGTTTCCCATCAGAGTTTTTCTACTGCCCTGAGAGATTATGATATTCATTCAGGTAAACAGAAAGAAGGATTCCTTCCTGGTGGTTCAACTGCTCATCTCGGAAGCTTCAGGGCTATAGTCCCTGTTTCAATGTGGTGTGTCTATGGGGCTTTGCTACAGAATATTTGGGTGTATTAAGCATTGAGGTGTTTCAAGAAGAGGTAGCAACTGAAAGGAATTTAGGTAGCAAATAGATGCTACCTAAATGTATAGACTAGGCACCCTAGTAGACTTTGAGTTTGAACTTTTCTCATGTACCTTTGCTATACATAAACCATGACAAGCCTATGAAGGAGATAGTAATTCCTGTACTAAGGGAATACTACCTGTGTTGCACAGGCTGATTAACTGATGATTTAAAAGATATGCTGAATAATATCCAGATCTTCAAGTGTATTTAGATGCTCTGTTCCTATGGGCAACTGGAAGACAGACTGCCAATATGACAAGAGACAGTGTAATGACATGCGTTATGCAGTTAAGGCTTTAGGAAAATGCACATGCATGTGGGAGGATAAGTTAAGGTCGCCCAGGCAATCTTATTTCTAGCATTTCCTATATTTTCTGCTTTTGACTGTGTAACCTACACGTTCACTCATAACTTTCTGTTGTAGTATGTAGGCATGACTTGAATTTACATCCTTCTCGCTAAAGAAGATGTAATAAAAATGTAAAGCTGTCAGTATCTTTCCACTTTAGAACAAGGTTGGCTCATGCCACGTTCAGTGTGGGCTTGTGCCATCCTGGCTGACCCCTCTGAGCAGGGCAGACAGGTACCCAGGGCTTCCACCAGTAGAGCTGCAGGGCCAACTGCTTCCTGGTGACAGCCAAAACTGGGATAGGTGATAATCTAAGTGCTGCCTTCCCTGTCTGAGGTCTCAGGAATGTAACTTCTGTGTGATGAATCCAGGAAGTTAAAGGATCTGCAGAGATTAGACTTACAGATGGTATATGGAAAAAGCTCTTCGTTCGCCTAGCAACTGAGAGAAGCTGCACCAGTGCTCCTCTGCCGGTGAAAGCATCCTCCTACAGTTTGCCTGGCACAGCAGAACTTCTCAGTGACCTTTCCTAATGTAACCCAGGCATTAGCCCCTTGATGAACTGACTGTGGTAACACAAGGTGAGACTCAGAGAGGCCAGCAACGGCACTTCAATGCTACTGTGGTTTAGAAGGCTTAATATAGATCCCGAAGCATTCCTAAAATGGAAAACAAAAATTCTGGTAAGCCCTCTCATATACATTTTTGAATGAAGCATTAGATCATGTATTAATTCAAGAGATTCTGTCATTTGGCCTTCCTCCACTCTCCCTTTTCAGATCGAACAGGCATTCTGCATGCAGAGCAACTGCTTGTACTATGGGGGCACAAACCAGCACAAAAAAATACTGGCAGCAGATGGGCAGCCCTGAACGGAAAAGAAAACTTTGAGCTTTTCACTTCTTGGATTAGAATTTGGGAGAGTTACATAAGGAGGAAGTGGGGAAAAAAATGCAAGCTTGAGAGAAGACAAAATCTGATTAAAATGCAGACTAACGTAATTGCAGAACATTAGTCAGGCTTTCTTGTGGAGAGAAAAAAATGCCTGCTACTGTGCTGCTATAGAAACCACATAGGGTCTGTGGGAAGATGAGGTGCATGGAGCATGTCCCTCCTTTCCTCCCCTATTTCTCTGCCCTGGAATGAAGATCCTATCTTGCTCAGTAAGCTTGGCCTTCACTGGCCAGGAGATCTCTCCCAGTACACAGAGAAGTTGTTTTCCTGTTAATGTAGTGTCTTTTGATATCCCTGTTCCCTCCCCTTTTAGCTTTGCAATGCAGAGCTATGTCAGAGGAGGGGGTAAACTCCGGTCTTCTTGGCCTTTTCATAGGGGTTGGTCGGCTTGGCTCTACCTATTGGGAGCATGGAACATATGTACTGTGCCATGAACAGGGAGCTTTCTTGTATTTACTCCTACAAAGCCGAAGAGACAATCCACAGTGCTTTGGAAAGTAAATACTTATCTGGAATGAGCAGATGTGGTCCTCATTCCTGAACACTGCGTCCCCATCACTTGTTGCCCTGAAGCACATGTTAGTTAATTACCAGAGCACTAGAGAACAAAGTATGGTCCATTCCCTGGCTGTTGATGGAAGTGTTTTTACAGAAGGTGTAAGCTGATTACCAACTTACCCTCTGAGCAGTGCCACAGAATACACTATATAAGTGTGGAAGCATGTATTTGCACCAGTTCTGACCCACACCTTGTCTCTGACAGCAGTCACTTTTGCTACTGAGAGGAAGGGATAAGAAATTTTGCATTGAAAAGCCTAACGAGAAAGCCTGTCCACACATTTAGAGCTCTTTCTGGCCCCAAATACTTGAGAGACTGGTGCAAAATTTGAGGAGATTAAATTAATGCTCCTTATGAATTTTATGCTAGCAAAAAGTACTGTAAAATGCATCAAAATTCATCCCCTTTTCCATTTAAGTGTTGGAGACACCACTGCTGCATGCATTGCTATATGTTAGGCCTAAATATTTATTTATTTGTGGAATGGTGTTAGGATATTCTCCACAGGCCTCTAGAAAGGATCTCTTGGTCATTCAATCTCATTGCCACTGCAGTCAGCCACACCATGTAATCCCTTCTAGAAACAACTCCAGCTCCATTTAGAAGTTAGCCTTGATTTCACCCCTGACACTCTTACTGGAGGACTGTTCTGGTGTTTTGCTACTCCAACTGCAGAGCTGAACATACCCACTTGTTCTCATGGTAGTTTTAACTTCCTGGCTCCCCCATTTCCCAAGCCCCACTTCCTTTGTTTTGACAAACTGGATACACCAAGTGCTTTTAACCTCCTCTGAAATGGGTTGTCCTGATCATCAGAGTGACTTGTCCATACTTATTACACTTTGATTTACTCTTGACTGCTGACAGAACCACACATTGTACTGCAGATCCTTTCTGAAATTGCTTATCTGACATTGCTGGTTTTACGTTTCCCTTTTTACACAGCCCCTACTCTCCTTGTCATTAACCAGTCTTTCTTTTCCAAGTGCTGATCTCGTAGTCAGTGGAAGACATTTTTGTGATTAATTTCTGCATTAGTATTATCAAATTTAATTATATTTTCATTAAACCAGTTCTAAGAGGCATGCAGGATCTCCCATAGACTAGTCCCCCCTCCATGTTTGAATTGGTAATGTCTCCCAGCTCTGCCAACAGTAGATTTCATTAGTATGCTCATGTGCTCAGTGACACCACCATAATAAAAATATGAAGGATGATAGGAGCCTTCCTTGATGAATTCCACAGAGCAACTTTCCTTCAGTCTGACACTTCCCGCATAAAACACCCCTCTGTTGTTGTCTCCTGATCCCCACATTCTTCGGCCTTAATATCCATTTCCTGTCTGGGCAGTATCAGGTATTATTGACATTGCATAGATTACATCCATCACATTTCCTTTCTTTAAGGAAAAGGGAAACAAAGTTGTATTAGAGAAAGATATCATGCTGAAGCAACATCTCATGTAATGGTATACTTCATTTTATCCCATTTATTTCCATATCCTTAATCATTCTTTCCTCCAGAATTTTTCCTAATTATTGTAAATTATTTTCCTCTGTTTCTTTAATGCAAGTATTCCAGAATATTTTGAGTGCTGCAGTAAAACTTCTTGCTCCTTTCACCCTCATCTCCACACACATGGCACACCTGCACTCTGAACGAGATCATTTGTTTTTCCCCACTGCAGTAATTACCCATTATTTTCTTCCTGTTACTCATCTTCCTTCTGCTCCCATCTTTCACATAAACATCTTTATTAAAAGTGGAAGCAAAATGCTTCTTGGTTTGGTAAATATTGCCAGGCTTCCTTCAATCTGTATGCTCTTCTCGCTGCATGACAGCCCTTTTCTTTTTCCCTGGCTGAAGTAACTGCTTCTGGATGCCATTATGTATCTTCTGTATTTCCTCATCTTGAAGATGAAACTTTCTCAGGAGACTGATCCTCCTCACTGTTACATGCAGGTTTCTATTTCCAGTGACCTTAGTTACCAAGCTGCCAGGAGATATTCCATGAAACCCTTCCCCTTTGCTCCAGATGCAACATCCAGATAGTTTCTGCTGCTCTGGCATAGAGAAATCTTTCCTTCGTATTCAAGTCCTTGAGTCCTTCAGCCTTGTTGACTTTTTTCTGATTAGGTCTCTTACTCTGTCCCCTTTTGACTTGGAATGCCTTTTTATAAACCTATGCTGCACTCACCTATCAATTTTCAACTGCATCTATGAAAATCATTTTCCCCTATGACCTTGCAAGCCTTACAATATACTCCCTGCTAAATCACTATCACCTGGTGACAATGGCTGGCAAACAGAGCTTCTTCTCTATTGTACCCAGTGCTGCACAGCCCCAGGCATCACTCATAGCCTCTGCTCTCACCTTTCTGTCTGGGAAAGCAGCGCTACTGCGAGAGCAGAAGTGTGTTTCATTATATCTCAGGTATCTTTCTTCATTTGCAAAAGTAGCGCTGCAGCTTATAGACAGCTCTGCACAAATGCAGGTTTGCTGCGATGGTGACCACCTTTGGCCAAGGTGGCCACCATCATCAGGCTCCCAGTTGTACCCCTGACTCTTTTTAACACTGCCCCTGCTGTGGCTTTGAGCCACACACTGGGTCTATTGCTTTTTGTGTGTGTGATTAGCACTCAGTGTTACCCGCTGGCCTTCACTATGAGGTCGGTCTTTCCTGAGCACAGGAGGGTGGGTTTATCCCGCTCTGTTACCTCTCTCTTAGCACACTTTGGGGGCGCGCAGGTTTTTCCTCCTCCATTTTGTGCTCAGGCCTTCTTGCACATGCCGGCAAGCGTTGCAAGTGCTCTGCACCGACCGCTCCCGGCGGGAACCGTTCCCCGCACCCCACCCACCTATCCTATGTATTTCCCCTCCCTTGCCATCATCGTCTGCTGTATCTTTGCCCGTTCTCGCGTCCATGTTTTACTCCATTTTTCCCGTTTCTGTGCGTTATAACAGAGCTGAGCAGGCACACACCTTTCCCAGGCTTCTCCCTTGCTTGCAATTCTTCCCTCAGCAGTTGCAGCCGTTCTGCTTTCCGTCGGCTCCTGCTCTGGGTGGTTATTTCAAAGCTCTTTGCAAGGGCTGGGAGGGAAGGGAAGGGGAGTTTTGGGGATGTGGGCGCAGTGTGGGACGCCGGGCGGGCACAAGCCGGCACCGGGCCCTACGGGGCCGCAGGGCTGACATGCGCCCGGCCAGCAGACTGAGCCTCACACACGCTGCGGGCCTTTGAGTTGGCCCGGCAGGACGCGGCGAGACAGCCCGGAGAGGCGCCGAGATCGGGTAAAAGGCTCGGTCGGCTGCCGCTAACGGCTGGAGGCACCCCAGCAGGCTGCAGGTCTCACAGCGCTCTCAGGCTTCTGCTCACGCCTAGGACAGCCTGGCCGCTGGCAGCCCCTCCACCCGGTACCGATCACCCCCCGCAGCCGCTAGCCTCAGGCCGGCGGGGCGCAGGGCGGAGCTTGAGGCGTGGCTTGGCGCGGCAGGGCGCGTTGATTGGTGTGTGTGAGAAGGGGCGGGGCTTATGTCTCGGGCGGGGACGAGAAAAGCGCCGCGGCGGCGGTGGGCGCGCGGTGGTGTGGCGGGCGCGGAGCGGCGATGCGCCTGACTCAGAGCATGTGTACCATTGCCGAGTGCGCGCCCGGCGGGGACGGTTGCCCCGCCGCACGGCCCCGCCTCGTCAAGATCGCGGTGGTGGGGGGCAGTGGCGTGGGCAAGACAGGTGAGGGCGGCGGCGGTGTTGGAGGGGCGGCGGGGGCCGTGCGGGGCGGTGGAGCGCTGCTAACGGCTGTCTGTGCCTGCCCGCAGCTCTCGTGGTGCGGTTCCTCACCCGGCGGTTCATCGGCGACTACGAGCGGAACGCAGGTAGGCAGGCGGAGGGGCGGCTTGGTTCCCGCCGGGAGCCGTGGGGAACGGGGTCTCTGCGGCCGCGGAGGGGGAAGTTTACCGGGAGGAGGGAGAGGGGTGCCCCAGCCTCTGCCCCGCCGGTGGCTTCCTACCCCAGAGCCGCTCGGGGGTACCCTGGTTGGAGAGCGGGGGGTGCGAGGCATGGAATCACTGAATGGGTTGGGTTGGGTTGGGAGGAACCTTATGGTCATCCAGTTGCAATCCCTCTGACACGGGCAGGGACACCTTCCACTAGACCAGGTTGTTCTAAGCCCCGTCCACCCTGGTCTTGAACACTGCCAGGGATGGGGCAGCCACGGCTTCTATGGGCAACCTGTGCCAATGCCTCACCACCCTCGTAGTGAGCTCCATTCCAGAAGTTAAAGTATAAAACCCGGCCCTAAGCCAGGTCCCAAGTGTGAAAGGAAGAGCTGAAAGCTGTTTGGGCTGTAGGTGCACTGAATAACTCCCAAGCTGTTATGAGGCATTGCTGCTCGCTTAAAATCTGTGCCCTGGGCAGCTCTGGCAGCCCATGAGAAGGTGCGTATCCACCACAGCAAATACACTGTCCCTGATCACAGCTTCACTAGCACTGTGTTTCACTGTGGTCTCTGACAGGACTTACTTCATACGGTGAAAATGTCCCTCTTTGAAGTCCTTTAGGTAAAATAAGTAAGTATTCTCCAAACCTAATACTGCATCATTCTTGGCAAGCTGAATGCCAGCAGCTATATGATCTGGACAGTACCAGCTTAATGGGGACAATGCTCAAGTGTAGTGCAGTAGGAAGTCTAAACTAATGTGAATGTAAAATATACACCTGTCTGTTGAGGAAGCTACTTGAAAAAGCTAACACCCCCTGCCCCCCAACCAACAAATCTTACAGGCCAGCCAGCAGAGAGCTTCAGTAAAGCATGGTAATAATAAATGAAAAGCAAACTGCTTTTCTGTATTAAAAGCTGTTTATTTTGCACACTTGCCTTTAAGCTAAGACAGTCTTTAACAAGTGTTTCAGTCCTAGGTTGCACATTATTAAATGCCAAGCTTCCAAACAAGTCAATGCAAGCTCAAATCCCAGGCTTCTAGTAAAGCCATAAATTTATGGGCTGTTACATACAAAAAGCTTACAGCACTGGTTCCTTGTGTCATAAATAGTGATACAACTTTCCCTACCCAACTAATTGGCAGCAGAAACAACTTATGTCTGTAGAGTGCTGGCAGTATTTGTGAACCTGTTGGTGTTCTTGTCAGGTAATCTCTACAGCAGGCACATCCAGATAGATGGAGAGATGGTGGCTATTCAAGTGCAAGATACTCCGGGAGTTCAGGTGAGCTAGATGCAGCCATGCAGTTTACCAGAGCAGCTCGAAGTTCGTGTCTGCTTGTGTGTCTGCACATAATCATCTTGTTATGGTCTTTCTAGCAAGTATTTTGCTGTCCATTTCAGAGTTCAGTGTTCTGTGTGGGAGAGGTGGTAACTTGTGTTTTAGCCAGCCAAGCCACATGTGTTGGGTGCCTGTAGTGTGCTGGTAGTAAAAGAAAGCAATTCACTGTTTCCATGAATTGTTTGTATACTGGAGGGCCATTACTTCTGAGTGGCTGAACAACTGGAGTGTCTTGTTCCTGTATATTGGGAACACTGGACACAAACCCAGAAACAATTCTGTGCATACACAGTGCATGTGGAAGAAAATGTCATGATCACAGCCCACAAGCTTCATACATGTGCGTGACAAAGTGAAGTCTGTATTGTGGCTATGCTCATTAGCATGTCACAAGTTAAAGTTATGGATGTATAGACCTGAGTAATGCTGGATTGTTGCCTTTTTGAACTGGGCAACACTCCAGGTCTAAATGCTTCCAGCTCATATCTTTGCTTCCCCAGACTTACTGTCTAGCCAGTTAATTTCCCATTCTATGGAACTACAAAGTCTTTCTCTGCATGCAGAACTACTCAGGTCAATTTTCCATTTGAGTATAGCAAACACCAGTGTTAAATTCCAGCTTTTTGCAGCTGAATCAACATATGCATTTATTCACCATGCTCAGATTAAGCTTGTACTTACAATGTGAAATGCAAATATATATGTCTGAAGCTGTAAAAAGCTATTGGGCTTTACAGACTCCTAAAGACAAGTACCTTTAATCTTTCATGACTTCATCTGTCTAATTTGAGACCATTCATTTTTCAGATCCATGAACACAGTCTGGATTGTAATGAGCAGCTGAACAGATGCATTCGCTGGGCAGATGCCCTGGTGATAGTCTTCTCGATCACAGACTATAAGAGCTATGAACTACTCAGTCACCTTTACCATCACATTCGACAGTTGCATCCAGGAAACACAGTCCCTGTTGTCATTGTTGCAAACAAAGCTGATCTCTTGCACATCAAAGAGGTGGAGCCTCAGCAGGGACTTCAGCTGGCCAACATGCTGGGCTGTACTTTCTATGAGGTGTCAGTCAGTGAAAACTATAACAATGTCTTCAATGCCTTCCATCTCCTCTGTAAAGAAGTCAATAGGCAGCAAACAACCAGCACCCCTGAGAGAAGGAGAACCTCTCTTATTCCACGGCCAAAATCACCCAACATGCAGGATCTGAAAAGAAGGTTCAAGCAAGCTTTGTCTGCCAAAGTGAGGACTGTCACTTCTGTTTGACAGCAGAGACTCTGGTCTTCCCAATGCTTAGCCCGAGACTGAAACCTGGGGTGTTTAACACTGGCACGTCTAGAGTCCAAGGCATGGTGAAAGAAGGATGGTTCAGGTAGTCTTTTGCATGGTTATAGGAGTTTTTAAGCATTTGCTTAAAAAAAGTAGTCACAGACTGGAAAAGGAAAAGAAAACAACCAAAAAACTCTTGAAATAGTTCTAGGATGTGACTTGGAGAATGAGTTTTTCCAAATGGAAAAGGAACTTGTCAGTAAATGAAACAAGCTTTCAGTTTGCTTTTTCTTCAGTCATACAGCTTTGGCTTTCCTTTGTGCAGAAACAACCTTCTAGCTGTAACTCAACCTGTACTTGAGCAGGGAAACACCCTGAACTGCAGTTCACTGTTAAGAAGTAACCACTTGAGTCTTGTTTTTCCATGGATGAAGGACAGCATGATGTATCTGTTTAATTTCATTGCACAGCAGAACTGTTTATCTCAAAACAAATAAGCAAACATGAAATTGCTCTGTAAAAATAAGCATAAAATAAGTGGACAGGACTGGGTATCAAGACTGTAAACAATGGTCCTTTATTTTTTTACTAGCTATGGTATTGCTGACAACTTGATGAGATTTCTTTGTATGCAAAACTATTGTCCAGAAGGTGTAAACATATCTACTTACAAATAACTTGTGGGTTTTTTACAGACTAAAATGATTCAACTTGGAGCTTTTGAGGAATGAGTGTGGAGTCCATTATAGCTGTCAGTATAAGACACCTCTCTTCTCTCTCCCGTGTGCAATAGGCACAGAAGGAATGTGGCTGTGATTCAGTGCGATGTGAAGCACATCTGGCTCCAGGCAATGAAGCTGGTGGCATATTCTGAGCTGAGCCAGTCCCTCTTCATCTTCAAACATGTGGCAGATTTATATATGTATATATATAAATATACTTTTTTCTTTTTTTACATTGAGCCAATGGAGTTCACAGCCTGAGGGCCTTATACCCATGCACTTTAAAAAGCCGGCTGTGCTTTTGTTTAAACTGTAACTTATTTATTTTGTGTACAGTTACTCCTCCTAGGGAGTGAACTTTTCATTCTTACTGCCTGGTTCAATATTAAACTTTTGAATTGCATCTTTTCTTGTGTGCTCTGTGTGTGTGAGAAGCAATGGTCAATAACCAGTGAAATGTTGAGACAAAGCTAGAGCTTTCTCAAGGTAGTTAATGTACATTAGCATAAACCACAGGGGGGGGAGCTCTCATAACTGCTCTATAACTTCCTTTTAAGAAATCCTTGTAGGACAGGAACTAAATAAGGCAGATTTCAAATTAAAATGAGATTCTTCATTTCCCCATGTCAAAAAAAAAAAACTCCAGTGAGAAAAGAATGATGTGAGATAGATAGGTCAAAATCTGAACAAACACTAAATCTTTCAAGTGACTGCTACTTTCTCAAACCAAAAAAGCCCTAACTTTATGTATTGAGCTGTATCACAATGAGGAACTTTATCAGAGTGCAACTCTTCAATTGTTTTATTACTACAACCCTTCTTGAGGAGGATGTTTGTGCTGGGACTAGGGTGGCTGCTGCACATGGGCTCACCTGGTTAGCACACAGCTGTAATATCTGGTGCAGGGAAGCCCTGACAAGGTGCTCCTGATATTTCTGAGCATGAGCTCCCAGCCAAGTGGTTTAGGATCCGACTTGCAAATAACGCTGAGCTTGCTTTTCCCATCTCAGTTTATTAAATCATCAAATACTGCATAGCTTATTAATACCATAGGCTTTGTGTCTTCTCCTCTTCCTATCTTTTGAGTACCACTTAGTGTCACATGCAGAGGACTCTGGCACTCTTTGCTGTGGTCCTGCACCTGCCCAAGCAAAGTGGCTTCTGTGCTGTTCGTACTCATCCGATCAGCAACCCCCCTGGCCTTTTCCCAGAGCACAGGCTATGTGTAGCTGCTACAGCTATTTACTACAAATAAGGAGCTAACTATTACACTAGGGCCACTGGCAAGACTCAGCGCCAGGCTTTTGTGACCATCTTTCTTCAGCTGCTTGAGTACAAGAGGATGGCCGAGTCCGCAGAATCCATTGCCATTTCAGCTGTGGTCCCACTGGCTGAAAAGATTCCTGCAAAGTGTGTGTGGGGGACTGGAACACTGCATCACTTTCTGTCTCCCTCAGGAAGTGCAAGAGCACCAGTGTCTGCCTAGTTACACTCCCCCCCTCTTCTCGCTATCCCATACAGCATGCCCTTAGATGGCCAAGTCAGGAACCCGACAGCATCTGATGAAAGACTCATGAGGGAGAGAAGACCACAAATGCCAGCTTCGATCATCACCAGAAAACAGCAGCAGCATCTCAGGTGTGAGTAGCTGAACTCACTGACCAGCAATGGCTGCTGGATGTGAGGGAGCCTTTCTGCTGCCAGCGGGGTTTGGAAAACCTGGGACACCTCCCAGAGCAAGAGGTCTTGGTTCTCTGGGGCAAACAAATAAAGCAAAAGAAAAAAGGGTTGCAGGAATATGCACTCCTGGCATGTGTAACTGCATACTAGGAGAGGAGGAGGAGATGGATGAGATATGGCATTGTAAGAGCATTGCTTTATTGTTTACAGAATTTACAAAACATCTATATTCTAAGATTAAACAGTACAGAAGACAGAAAAAGAGACTGGTTATTTGCTTTCAGTTGCTCTGTTCAAACTATTTCTTGAGCTTTTAACATTGCAATCTCATAATAATTCTCATTTTTTATAGCACAAAGTTTCATTCTATAGCCATTCTTAAAAATTTCTTTTCCATAGAGGCGACATTGTCCATGCTTTATAATTGGTCCATTGTTTCCTTCCAGCCATCCGAAAGCGAATTTAAATCAAAATGCACCCTTTTCTGAAGACCATTATAAACATTTAAGAGAACTTATCCTAACCAATGAACAGAGGTTAAAAAGCTACTTCCCATTTAATCTACTCCTTTGGCATAATAAAGAATGCTCTGATAGACTGAATGTCACTTACAATTTCACATTCTCATCTCAGTGTAAGCTGCAGTCTAAGCATCCTTTGGATGAAGCAAGAGGATGTAGCTTTAGAGCTCCACCATTGTACACGGCAATTTGGAAGGCTTGGTGCTATGGGCAATCACAATCTCTACTGGCTGCTGCTTTTTTTATCACAGATTGCAGCAAAGTTTTATAAAGAGAAATTACATAACTGAATTTGATAGTGGCTCTTTCGTGATAAATTAAAAATAAATGCTGTTTTCTAATCTTGCTGCTCAGAAATCTAGCTCAAGATGAATCTGTGCTGCAGCCTCTTGGAAATGGGATTGTGGGTTTTTTTCCTCTCTTTTTCTTTTCTAAATGCATATGAGGGAGGAATCTTCCAGGGTTATCATCAAACCACCACAGCCCATATGTCCTCCTGCATAAACCTACAGAGAAGTGTGCCATCAGAAACAGCCTTTTCTCCTGGGCCTGTGGGTTGAGAAACTAGAGCAGGAAATGGGAAGCTGAGAGAGAAGCAGTGATCTAATGCAGTCCTTGAGCCCAGCTCTCTGCTTCTCTGCCTCTACCAGTGCTGCCGGGAGAGCACCACTGGACTGGGAGCTGCTCTGCCAGATAAATCAGGGCTGTGCTCCACCACCTCTCCAGGATGTGGGACAAAGTAAGAGCAGAGACTGTTAACCCTGTGTAAGGCACATGTGTTTTGCATGGTAGCATAACAGAGAGGGTGGATTTTTCTGGCCTTTCACTCCCTCAGCAGCATTTCAGTCCCTCCAGAAGCAACGCCAGTGAAATCATCAGGAATACTCAAGATAAAAAAAAGTACTGCTTAGGGAGTGCAAATTCATCATCAATTGGTCCTCAGCCGCTCCTTTCCTAGGGAATTATGACAAGTGACCATCTTCGCCACGCCAAATGGGGGTGGGGTGATTCAGCACTGCATGGTGCTATTGTTAAAGAGGGGGCAGTTGTGGATCATTTCGAAGAGCTGCCTGTGAGCTGTGCATGTTCCCTTGCAGCCAGATACCCAGCTGCTTCAGCTGGAGCCATAACTACAGCAGGGCACATGCCATATTTTGGAGGGCTATTGGGAACAGTGACAGACCAGGGATTTGATGTTTCCAGCCGAGGCACTCATGCATCTTCTCCACAGATCCTCCCCCATCAAATATCAGTATGAAGCTGGAGATGGTCTGTGCCAAACAACAACTCAATAGTACTACGTGGTGTCAGGAGTGCAGAGGAGAGCACCATTACCTGAAAAGGGGAACAAGAAACAAGTCAAAATGAAGGGGACCAAGACTGATCGCAGTCCCTAATGAGCCGTGGATATGAGCTGTTTGCTTCACCCAGCACTAAGCATGCTGTGTGTTTCTGGTGTTTACTGACAGGGCAATACAACTTGCTCAGTGAAACTGTCTGCTCACTAATAACTGTAGTTAAATCACTTTAAGGAGCATAATGACTGGTAGCATTGTACTCTTAATGAATGTGTGCCTTGACACATTTCTACCCACATCTTGATTTGTTGTGACTGCCATTGTGTTTACTGAGGCACCAGCTGATGAAGCAGGGGTTTCCCCTCCTATAGCACAGATTTGAGTGCAGGCTGTTTCCTCTCAATTGAAGGTAAGGTGAGCACCACAGGAGTGCTGCCAGCCTGCTTCAGGGAGCCACAGACCCTGTTCAGAAATCACTGAGGACCAGGCACAGGCTGTTCTGCACAACAGGACCAAAGCTCAACCTTGAGCATGGTGGGGATGCTATTGTTCGTTCAAATTTTTAACCCAAGATGGGTCTGATGAATGGAACTGTTGCTTACTACAACCATGATACGCACCCTGCTACATGCAGGTACCTGTTTTAATTCAGTGAAAACCAGTATGCAGGTGCCTAGCATGAAGGCTTTTCTGCACTGCAAAGCCATCAGCCAGGAGCGAGTGCGTATGCTCTTGCTGAGTGGAGCTAAGCTAGGGCTGAAGTTGTAGGACACTGCTCTTGCAAAGCCCCAAGTTCAGCAGTGTCTGTAGGGTCAGAACTGAAGGCAGGGATGTAGGGGCAAGATTTATTTTACAAACCCACTTGAAAATGAATTTTCTTCTTCAGTGCAAACCTGAGGAAAGGAAGCACAAGCATCAACAACTGAGTATGCCTACGTATACATTTCCTGCAGCAGCTATCAAATTAGTTGTGCCCTTCATCATGCGGCTTCAATGTGTGGTAATGCCGCATTTCAACTTTTTTTGTTGTTCTTTCTTTCATCTTTCCACGTCAAATAATGAAAGGATCCCTTCTGTACTGCTGATAGTCTCCCCCCAACTTCTTCCCTTGTCCTCCCACACAATCTGTGGCAAACTGACACTGATTATCTCTTCTTCTTCCTAAGGCTAAAAAACTCTCTGTAATTTCCACATGCCAAAGGCTGACATTGTCTTACTTATGTTACATGAGAATCAGACTAAGCACAGTATGTGCTCATCTTGTTATCACGCAGCTTAAGTCTGAAAAACACGAGGGGACATGTTACCAAAGTTTTCTGGGTGTATGAGCCAAACATCAACAATAGCCACTGCCAGATAAAAGCAATTTCTTTTTGGAGACCCACCACTGAACCCTGAGGGGATCTGTGCAACTAATAACAAGTCCAGAGAGAAAATGAGATCTGCAGCTTTAGCGCCTGAGAAAGGAGGCAGACAAATACAGTTGGACTTCCTCCCTTTCCCCCCAGTATCTCTGTACAGCCCAGTATACCTGGACTAATTGAGAGGGATAAATGTGATTAGTTCCTTCATTTTTACAGAGAAGGGGGGAATTGCACCGATAAGTAATGCCCATCTCTTCTCCAGGCTCGTCTTTTCAGGACAGTGCATCTCCTTTACAGACTTTCTCCTTGTTCAGTACAGCATGCTCATCTGATGCTTCACCTGAAGGGCTACCCCTCCTGATGGCAGCTGAGGTGGAAGAGCCAGGAGCTCCCATCCTAACCCACTGTGCTGCCATGGGTAGCTCCCCTCAGCAGGGAAGGATGCAGCTAACATCTGATGTTACATCCAGAGTGGTTTCTCTTGCCTGCCCTCCTCAAACACAACCACATAGATGGTTGTGCATGCTGGGAGGAGGGAGAGTGAAACATGCACTCATGCTCTTTCCTGTATTTTATTCTCCCGATTAAAGTGGAAAAAAAAGGTAATTGCTTTATTTGAAAGTAGGATACGCGTAGGAAATATTGTATTCCTTTGTGCTGCTCCATGAGAAATAAAATTGACATTCATATTGAGATGCAGAGCAGTTCTGTGGATGGAAACATGTGTCTCCCACTCCACATTTAAATGTCATTTGCTTCAACTCCAAACAACTGCTGTAGTAATCAGCGCGCCCTGTCAGTTTTTCTGTTGCTCTCCTCAATTCTTTACTTTTGCACCCACACGTCTCTCCATTTCTCCAAGAGCCAATAATTAGTATAAATGTCAGGGCTTTGTTTGACTGGAAGGAACTTGGGAGGCCAGTGCTCCCCTGATGCCTGAACCCGATTGCCTGAACACCACTAAAAAGCTCTGTTCAATGCTGTCTCGAGTTAGACAAATGCCTGGCTTTTGAAAAGAGAATAATCCCAAACAGGTGGCACACATTCACAGCTAGAGTTCAGAAATCCAGGTAAATCCAGCAAACCCATAACCTCTTTTCTATACGAGAGACTTGCACAACTGCTGCTTTTCTTCTTTCTCTTCCTCCTCCTGCCTCTCCCCCATAGTCCTTTAACCTCTAACACAGCACATTTGGACAAAGGGCAAAATGCAGTAAAAGCTTAAAATTCTTTAGGAATCTGCCTCAGAGGGTGACCTGCTGCCAGGGTTAAGCCAAAACAAAGCAACACCAGATCCCATGTCACCACTGTCAAGCCTCAAGTCGTTCTAGAAAGCCAGCCAAAAGCCTCTCTGTATAGTTCTCAACCAACCAACCAACATGTTAACCCTCTGCTTATCTTTCAGGGTGTATTAATACATTTTGGGTGTGGATTAACTTGTCCATCAGTGTGACACAAGTCAATCCATCTCCACGAGGGGAAAGAATTTCATTTGCTGTTTTGGGGGAATTAGCAATAGGCTATGGGGGAAGAAACACTAAAAAATGGCACTCTGCCTTATAAAATACTGCTTGAGACTGCCTCGCAAAGACAACTAAAACATGGAAAACACATGTCAAACCAAGGGGCTGCTCTGGCTTTGGTTGGCTCAATTTTGTTAATGATTTCTCACTAATCAAAACTGCATTCCATAGGGACTGAAAACAAGATGTTTACAAACCACCTGGGAAACCAGAGTTCTGTGTATGATGCAGCTGGTTGCACAGCACTTCCCTACAGTTTTTAGATTACCCTTTGTTATCTGCACTACTCAGCAGATACTCGATTGCTCCTCTGCAATTAAACTATCTTTAACATCTCGGGTGCCACCAGAGCTCATCCATCCTCCTCCTCTCCCTCCCCATTCCACTCAGATGACAGCTGCTGTAGTCAAGTTCTGCTGCCAGAGAGCGGATGGACAGATGCTACAGAAGCTTCCCTTCCAGAAGGCCGATAGCACATCCAAGGGCTGCAGAGACTTGGGGCTCTCTTCACATCACCTACTTCAGGCTGCTTAAGGGCTCTAGTGGTCAGTTATCTATCAGAGATAGATGGCCTGGCCCAGAAACAGAACAGCTGTATCCAGGCTAATTTATTTTGCTCCTCAGCAGCACTAATTTACTTGCCTGGATAATCACCACTGGGTGCCACCAGGTGGTACCCAGATCCTTGGCGGCTGCATCTGAGCATCCGTGTACTCTGTCCTGTAGATGTACTGCCAGGGAGCCTGTAGCCTTTTGGGCAGCAAATATTTTGCTTTATAAAGTACATGAAGAAACAAATCTTTTGAGACATGATGAAAGCTCCTTCAGAATAATACCATCTATTATAAACTATCCAACCTGAGTCTGAAGTTTTACTCCTGGCTCTAACATGTGAAAAACAGATCTCTGGTGCCTGAACACTTGTTGCCTACAGATGTTTCACCAACAAAATCTTAACACCATTCCTGCCCATGTGGGTGTGGCTTTGTGTAAGGTTGGTACCAGTGCTACAGCGAACATTATCTGACAAATTTTCTTAGTCTTTGTTCACACAGGAACTGTATATTTAGAGCTCTTTTTACCTGGGTACCAGGTTTGCGTGTTGCTACCAGATCCTTCACCATTTTGACCTCGGAGACTGTGACTCCACCAACCATAAAGATGATCAGAAGAGGATGATCACCAGGGTGAGGGCGATTCACCTGTAAAATAAAGGAAAGCATTATTTGTAGTTGCTCTGTCCTGCTTCAAACCCATGGACTTGCAGTGATCTGCTCCCTAAGCTGTTGGAGGAAGACTAATGAGGAAGCTCATAAATATTCACGGAATGCTGGTCTCTGTAGCAGCTGAGAGGGAAATCAGTGGGGTTGATGCCTTGTTACAACTAATGAACCATTTTCAGGGAAATGGAATCCTCATGGCTTCCAATAAAACCTAGAGAAGTTTCTCATGAGCTCTGAGGGGTTTCCCCTCCATTCCTTCATTACTTCCTCCCTTTCCCAGAATGGGAGGAGATTACTTGGCTGGAGGCACATGTATGCATAAGGCTTTAAGGAATAAGAGGCAAATTACTACCCAGCAGAAGAAGAGAATCCACCCAAAACATGCTAGAATCCATGCCTGCGGTCAGCAGGGGAAAGAATTGCAAGTAATGTGTTTTCACTAGTCCAGCGAATAATCCTTTACGATTCATCCAATGAAAACAAATTGGGTCCAATATAGTATAAATTCAGTTTCTAGCTTGTTTCACTTTAAAGTTTTCAACACATCTATGACCAGGTTATAACTAATACAGAGAAAGTTCAGCTCAAACAAAATCATAGAATCATAGAATCATAGAATAGTTAGGGTTGGAAAGGACCTGAAGATCATCTAGATCCAACCCCCTTGCCATGGGCAGGGACACCTCACACTAAACTATGCCACTCTAGGCTCTGTCCAACCCAGCCTTGAGCACTGCCAGGAATGGAGCATTCACAACTTCCCTGGGCAACCCATTCCAGTGCCTCACCACCACAACAGTAAAGAATTTCTTCCTCATATCCAATCTAAACTTCCCCTGTTTAAGTTTGAACCCGTTACCCCTTGTCCTATCACTACAGTCCCTCATGAAGAGCCCCTCCCCAGCATCCCTATAGGCCCCCTTCAGATACTGGAAGGCTGCTATGAGGTCTCCATGCAGCCTTCTCTTCTCCAGGATGAACAGCCCCAACTTTCTCAGCCTGTCTTCATACAGGAGGTGCTCCAGTCCCCTGATCATCCTCGTGGCCCTCCTCTGCACTTGTTCTAAGGGTTACATGTCCTTTTTATGTTGAGGACACCAGAACTGCACACAATACTCCAAGTGAGGTCTCACGAGAGCAGAGTAAAGGGGCAGGATCACCTCGCTCGACCTGCTGGTCACACTCCTTTTGATGTAGCCCAGGATACGCTTGGCTTTCTGGGCTGCAAGCGCACACTGCCGGCTCATGTTCATTTTCTCATCAACCCACACCCCCAAGTCCTTCTCCGCAGGGCTGCTCTCAATCTCTTCTCTGTCCAACCTGTAGCTGTGCCTGGCATTGCTCCCACCCATGTGTAGGACCTTGTGATTGTCATGGTTAAACTTCATTAGGTTGGCATCAGCCCACCTCATAAGCGTGTCAAGGTCCCTCTGGATGGCATTCCTTCCCTCCAGCATATCAATCGAACCCACAGCTTGGTGTCATCGGCAAAATTGCTGAGAGCGCACTCAATCCCACTGTCTGTGCCACCGACAAAAGACGTTGAACAAGACTGGTCCCAACACCGATCCCTGAGGGACACCACTCGTTACTGGTCTCCAGCTGGACACTGAGCCACTGAGCACTACTCTTTGCGTGCGGCCATCCAGCCAGTTCTTTATCCACCGAGTGGTCCACCTATCAAATTGATGTCTCTCCAACTTAGAGACAAGGATGTCATGTGAGACAGTGTCAAAGGCTTTACACAAGTCCAGGGAGATGACATCAACTGCTCTGCCCCTGTCCATCAGTTCCGCAGCCCCATCATAGAAGGTCACCAGATTGGTCAGGCAGGATTTCCCCATAGTGAAGCCATGCTGGCTGTCACCAAGCACCTTGTTGGTTTTCATGTGCCTCAGCATGCCTTCCAGGAGAATCCGCTCCAAGATTTTGCCAGGCACAGAGGTGAGACTGACTGGCCTGTAATTCCCCGGCTCATCCATTTTCCCCTTCTTGAAAATAGGGTTTATATTTCCCTTTTTCCAGTCATGGGGAACTTCAGCCTTTCATCTTGCATGCAGTAAACTCCAACAGAAACTTTATGACATCCAGAACAAGTTGTGTCTTAACCTAGCAGAAAAGACTCAACTATGCACAGATTTGGGTGACCACAGAGGATTCTCTGAAAGTAGTGTATGGACCCACATACCAGGTTCAAAGTCCTCTACTCAGTGAAGATGGCCAAATGCTCCTCACAGATAAAATCTCCTTCCTGAATTGATGGTCTGAACACTTTCAAACTCTCTTCAGTGCCAACTGCGTAGTCCAAGGCTCAGGAATCCAGCACATCTCACAACAACCGGTGAAAAATTAATTGGATGTAGTCCCTACCATGGGAGAGACTCTTAAGGCCATCCAACAGATGAAAGCCGGCAAGGCAGCTGAGATCAATGGGATCCCACCCAAAATCTGGAAGCATGGAGGTCAAACACTCCATGCTAAATTTCATGAGCTAGTTGTGCGCTGTTGGGAACAAGGTGAACTACCACCAGATCTCTGTGATGCAATCACTGTATCCTGGGCTGCATCAAAAGGAACGTGACCAGCAGGTCGAGGGAGGTGATCCTGCCCCTCTACTCTGCTCTCGTGAGACCTCACTTGGAGTATTGTGTGCAGTTCTGGTGTCCTCAACATAAAAAGGACATGGAACTGTTGGAACAAGTGCAGAGGAGGGCCACGAGGACGATTAGGGGACTGGAGCACCTCCCGTATGAAGATAGGATGAGAAAGTTGGGGCTGTTCATCCTGGAGAAGAGAAGGCTGCGTGGAGACCTCATAGCAGCCTTCCAATATCTGAAGGGGGCCTATAGGGATGCTGGGGAGGGACTCTTCATTAGGGACTGTAGTGATAGGACAAGGGGTAATGGGTTCAAACTTAAACAGGGGAAGTTTAGATTGGATATGAGGAAGAAATTCTTTACTGTAAGGGTGGTGAGGCACTGGAATGGGTTGCCCAGGGAAGCTGTGAATGCTCCATCCCTGGCAGTGTTCAAGGCCAGCTTGGACAGAGCCTTGAGTGGCATGGTTTAGTGGGAGATGTCCCTGCCCATGCCTATGTAACTTTCGCTGATCTTACCAAAGCTTTTGACACTGTGAGTAGAAAAGGCCTGTGGCAGACCTTGGAACGTTTAGGATGTCCCCCAAGTTTCTCAAAATGATTATTCTGTTACATGAGGATCAGCGAGGCCAAGTCAGATATGGCGATGCACTCCCTGAGCCCTTCCCAGTAACCAATGGTGTGAAACAAGGCTGTGTTCTTGCACCAGCTTTATTCACAATCTTCTTCAGCATGATGCTCCAAAGCGCTATGGCAGACTTCAATGAACAAAATGGCATCTATATCCGGTATTGTACTGATGGGAGCCTATTCAACCTAAGGCGACTGAAGGCCCATACCAAGACCCTAAATCACCCTGCTCGCGAGCCGTTTTTTGCTGATGATGCTGCCCTCGTTGCCCACACAGAAGCAGCTGTGCAACATTTAACATCTTGCTTTGCAGAGGTGGCTGAGCTTTTTGGGCTGGAAGTCAGCTTGAAGAAGACAGTAGTTCTTTACCAACCTGCACCACAAGAAGACGACCATCATCCCCACATCAGCATTGGTGAGTAAGAGCTTAACTTAGTCCAGCAGTTCAGCTATCTGAGAAGCATCATTTCCTTGGATGCCATGATTGATAAAGAGATAGATAACAGAATAGCAAAGGCATACAGAGCCTTCAGAAAACTCCATAAAAGAGTCTAGTGTAATAAACACCTGAAGAAAAGTACAAAGATTAGTGTCTATAGAGCCACTGTACTGTTTACTCTTCTGTATGGGTCTGAATCATGGCTCATCTATCACCATCGCCTGCGACTCCTCGAACACTTTCATCAGCGCTGCCTCCGTACAATCCTAAACATCCACTGCACTATGTGTCTAATGTTACTGTCCTTGAACAGGCAGAGTTCACCAGTATTGAGGCCATGCTGCTGAAAATGCAGCTGCGCTGAGCAGGGCACATCTCCAGGATGGAGGATCACCCCTCCCTAAGATTGTGTTCTGTGAACTCACCACCGGCTGCCACAAGAGAAGTGCCCCAAAGAGGAGATATAAGGACTCCCTGAAACAATATCTTAGCCTTGTCTATATTGACTGCCATCAGTGGTCCACCCTGGCCTCCAATCGGGAGATTTGGAGACACACCATATATAACACTGCTGTCTCTTTTGACAACACAAGCAGAATCAGTCTTGAGGAGAAAAGACAATGCAGAAAGAACCGTGCCCTGAGTATACCACCTAAGGAGACCTTCTGCTGTGCTTTTTGCAACTGGACTTGTCTATCCTGCATTGGTCTTCTTAGCCATCAGTGCGCTTGTAGTAAGCATGGGTAAAGCCCTTCTTAAATCTTTGTTCGCAAAGCCAAGCCATGATGATCATGCTGCAATTGCTGTAAGCAGTGACACAAGGTTAAAGAAATAACTGCTCACAAAGATGGTGAAGATAAAGTTGACAAAATGCTCTGCTATGGTACTTTGAGTAATACAGGAATTACTGTTTTATTCCTTTCCTTGGCTCTTTGCTCTTTCTAACTGTACTGTCAGAGCAAACAGCTCCATTTCATTTCATGAAGCTTCTGAATGACCCAAGACTTATGCAAAGAGCTTCAACTTCAGAGACTTGATACTGAATAAACCCTCTATTTCTTAATGTCTTTCCTAGTGACAAGAAAGTCACAAGCATGCATGCATAACACTGGACATACTGGAAGGACACCCAGTATAAGGATATTAATCAGAAAGCACAAGCTTTCATGGCAGTACTAAAGAGAAAATGTCTTGACAAATCGTTTCCTTCAGTCAAAATAAACCTAGATCCAAACACATGGTGCTTATATAGAACTTATTATTCTTCAGAAGACTAAAGTTCAAACCACAAATTCCAGAAATGCATATTAAAAATACTATTAGGCATGCAAACTCTAAATTAAATTAAGATTGCAATGAAAAGGGTCCTGGAATCTGTAATTTTGTTATGCTATGCACAAGTGTTTTGAAGGAGGACAATACTCTGGGTACAAAATATTTGGCTGCGTTAAGAATGTAAGCTTCTGCCAAGATTTTTTTGTTTGATAATACAACCACCCAAGGCTCTGTCTTTTGAAGGAGCTGGCTGCATGTAGCTAAACACAACTCTTCTGTAATACAGAAGAAGAACTGAAATGGACTGCAGCAAAAGCAACGTGTTCTGGGATCCTTCTAAAGTTCAGCTGTTCTGGGACATTTCCAAAGCCTCTGAATCCCATTTACTGTGAAATCTGAAGTTTTCAAAAATTCCCAAGTAAAATGCACTTTCAGTTCAAAATGCCATGTATTAGAACTAATTGGAACTGTTATCTCGGGCAATTAGAAAGACTAACCAAGAATAAAGCAAAGCCATTACATCAAATTGAGGGAGTCCAAAGGAAGAAGGAGGCATGGTTCCCTGAGTTAGCAGAGTGCCCCAGCTGGACATCAGGCCCTTCTCTCCAGCTCCTAGCCCACCATACTGCATTTCCTCAGGACAGTGGTGGTTAGAGAGCTCTTTGCTGGTGTATGTGTCTATGTGGAAGAGATGGAGAAAAGACGGGAAAGTGGGATGACAGCAGACAATAAAACTCTAAAACTGAAGTGGGAAGAGGCTGGAGGACAGGTTTGCTCTCATGGCTCACAAAACAGCCTTTTCCTCTGAGGAAAGCCAGCAGAAACAACCTTTACTGTCTCATGAGGGCTAACTCTGCCAATCAGGACACCAGCACCAATGCATATGGTATTCTTGCCAACTAGAGACCAATTAATTTCACTGAGTAGGTGGAAAAAGGAAAACACTGATCACCAGAACCCAGACTGCCCTGAAGGGCACTTGGTATCAGTGACAATAAACTCAGATCATTATAAACCACATGTGGTCTAGTGCACCAGTCAAAAGAGGAATCCTTGAGGCAGGGAGGCCTTTTCCCTTCACCTGCTCTTAGCTTCAAAACAAACACATCTTCAAGAGAAACAACATCTGGATGAGAGATACCTTTAAAGGTCTGTCCTGGATGAACATATCTGAGCCTATCGCTTACCAGAGCATGTTTCTGTGAGTTGGCATTTATACTCAGGCATTGAGGAAGAAATAAAAATATAAGGAAGCTCATGAAATAATTACTGTGCTGATGGTGCAGTAAGAGAAGAAGATCCTCTTGTGTAAGAAATACAGGTTCGTCAGAAACTCATCCAAGTAATAACTGACCACTTGCCAGCAAGCCAGCTACAAACCAAATGAGCAAGCATGGACATGTTATTTGTGAGGTATGCGACTATGCCTAGGAAATATTCATTCTACACAAGATTCACTGGCTCATCTGTTACATATTCCATATAGCAGTGTATTTTTCTTACTAGTAGAGATGCAAGTACTTACAGGTACCATATATTGCCATAATACGCTTATGTGATACTTGCATACGAATTATTAATAAGGATAGAACAGACCTCAAACTAGCCAAAGGTGTCAATGTCTCCATCTAACTATTTGGACCTTCTGGGGTACTTTCTGTTTGCCATGGGTTCAGCAGTACAGTCATTTTTCTCCTTCTTGGTAGCTGGTGCAGCACTGTGTTTTTGACTTTCGGCCTGGTAACTGCGCTGATAACACCGATGTTTATAGTTACTGCTTGGTAATGTTTTGGTTTGACCAAGGACTTTGTGAGTCTCATGCTCTGCCAGGGAGGAGGGGAAGCCGGGAGGAAGCAGAGACAGGACACCTGACCCAGACTGACCAAAGAGGTTATTCCATACCACAGCACATCAGACCCAGGATGTAAGAACAGAGGGCAGAGACCCAGAAGGGTGGCGGTGCACTGGGTGGTCGGGCTTGGTATCGGGTGGTGAGCAGTTGTATTCTTTTCCCTTGTATTTTCTCTTGTCATTATTATTATTGGTGGTAGCAGCAGTGATTTGTGTTATACCTTAGTTACTAAACTGTTCTTATCTCAACCTGTGGGAGTTGCATTCTTTCGATTCTCCTTCCCATCCCTCCGGGAGCGGGGGGAAGAAAGAGGGGGAAGTGAGTGAGTGAGAAAACTGCGTGGCTGAAAGGCTTAAACCATGACACTGTTCCTTACTTTTTTGTTCTGTTTTGGTTTGGTTTGATTTTGTTTTTTTAAAAAGGACAAGCTATGTTCCTGCTAAAAAAGTAGCAATAACCAAAGACAATGAAATAAATACACTTGTGGGACTTACTGGTAAACAAAAGTAAGCATTTAAAAAGTGACTGTGTGCATAAGCTCGTTTATTTGATTGTGAAACATTTGTTTTTTCTTCCACTATTTTTGGAGTGTTGGCATGAATCTTTTCAGTACTGATAAATGAATAGAAAGAACATTGGGTCAGTTTCTCTATAGCTATCCTCCTCTGCCTCAGGGCTTTATCATAAGCTATGAAGAGCTGAGAATTTCCATTTAGGAACCTAACTGGATACATTTTGGAAATTCATTTCAACTGTGGGCAGAGTTTCCTGAAAACAAGCACTGGATTTTAACCATATCTGATTTTGTGCTCAAGATGAGCTTCCTCTGAAATAACAGAAAAATAACTTTATTATTCTGATAGTATGCTCTAGAATAGTACCACGATAACAGTCAGAATTATTTTTGTCTCCTGCCTTTAAATGCATGGCAGGCCCAGCAGGTATTTGCACAAAACAGAAGAACTTTTTTCCTTTCTATTACCATAGAGTCACAGAACAATTCAGGTTGGAAGGAATGTTTGTAGCTCTTCCAGTCCACCTCCCTGTCCAAACCAGGGCCAACTTCAAAATAATATCAGGTTGCTCAGGGCTTTGTTTGGCCAACCTCTGGATACTTCAGAGGTGGAGAATCCACAGCCTCTCTGGAGTTAACCACGCTTATGGTGGATTTTTTTTCCTTATATCCAGTTGGAATTTCCCTCACTGCAACTTGTGTCCACTCTCATACAGTTTGCTGATGCCTCTTCTGTGCTGAGGAGTAGAAGGTAAAACTGGAAGAACACCTGGCACAGCACAGAAGCTTACTGTATTCATAACCATGGTATTGATGTGGTTTGATGTAAATTCAGGTTTGTTTTCAATGGAGAAGTCAGGATATGCAGTAAGGCAGAGCTGAATGTACAGCATGCTAGCTACTCCACAGTTCATCTCTGTGGACATTTAGTGAACACTTAGCATAGGCTAATTTGTAAAGCGGAGTAAGCTCTTGCAGAAAGACTGTCTTGAAACCTGCTAAGAGCATACAGAAAGCAATTTCTGACTAACAGGCTTCCCTCCTCCACAGTGCAAGTTGAACAATATGAAGTTATAGAAAAGACACTGAATATGGATCTACCCTGATGACCTTCCTCCCCTGCGAGACCTGAAGGTTCATAGTTCTCTCATCTCTCAAGGCTGCTTGGTGTCCTTAAAATCTTTTGATGAAGTGCCTTGTGGAAAGCTTTTTGGAAATCCAGGTAGGTTATATGAACTGGCACTTGTTTATCCATTAGCTTGTGAGGCACCTCTGAAGAACTCTGAAAGCTATGTGAGGCAGGACTTCTCCATAGCAAAGCCACATTGCCTCTATTCCCTGCCCCGCCTGCAAGGATTTAACTCTCCCAACCACCCCTTAAGTTCTGCTGAACAATATCAGCTCAAGTACATAAAACCAGCTACTGCCATATGATGCCATGACTGCAGGAAAATCTTAAGAGATGAGCTTGGGAAGCCTGGCTTACCTTCATGAACATGCTGAATCCAGTTTTAAGGAGGTCGGTGAGGCCTGATGACATATGCTCGATATCAAGAGGATCAGGTCGATCAGGGTTACAGATCTCTTCCACTACCTGTTTCAGCAGTGGTTTGTAAGAAGCCTGCACAAAAAGAACACACTGTGAGTGAAGCTGTTTAGACTTGGTGCAACTGCTTTTCTGTTATTTCATGTTATTTCCATGAAAGGCAATAAAAATAATCATCCTGGAAAGGAAACCGTTCAGACAGTTAAAATATTATCAAAGCAGCAGTGGTCCTTGTGACCTTGACCACAAATAGTGTGCACTAGCTTAGCATCAAACTGAAAAGATTAAAATATAGCTACACATTTACCCTGCCCCATGTCTATTGCATCAGTAAAGGCAGGCAGGGATGAAAGGGGCTTCTAGTTTCTCTGGAATCTTTTTGAAGAAAGGGCTAACAATAGGGATGACACTGCTGCCCATCATGCACCCATATCTTATTCACTTTGTAATGATTTTACAACCACTTAAACAGAGATTTTTAGGAGGGGTTGATTATTAATTACTCATGCCTGCCCACAGGCATATCAGTGGGGCTCAGAAGAGGCCAAGCTGCCTGTTTGTCCCTCGTGGGAGAGCAGAGCTAAGAAATTCCTGTTAGTCCTTCAGCTTCGATGGCCAGGGCACTCTGCATAGTACTTCCACCTCTGGAAAACCTGGAGAAAAATAGGGCAAACAACCCCATCGATATCATGTATCTCAGCTTCAGAGAAGTTAGGGACATACTAAACATATAAAGGAACAAATGGTCAGCATCTTGGAAGATTAGCTTCCAAAGAATTCACCATGCATGCTCTTCAAGGTACACAAAGCTTCAGGGCTGAATATGAATTAGTAGCCTAGAAATTTTCCCATTCCCTTACCAAGGTTGAAACCACTTTGCCATCCTGAAAAAGTTTCTAAGATAAAAAATTTTAGGACTTATGGAAAGACGCTCTTTAATGAAAACTCAGCCTTACTTGGTTTACAGACAGAGTTTTGTTTTGCTGCTTTCAACTTTGCCCAAACTGCAATGGAACCACAACTGTTTCAGGAAGCGTAACAGCCTTAGAAAACTAGCAGCATTCAGATTAGCACATTTGTTTTCCTTTGGGACTAGCCCAGGTATACATCATCCCCTAGATGTCTTAAGGCAATTGAGTATGACTTCATTAATTTTGTAAAGATATTATCTACAAGAGCCATCATGCGAGATAAATGTAAAAATGGATGGAAAATCAAAAGCAAACCACTTGGCTTGAAAATTTTCTGGAGTAATTGAAGAAATGTTTTTCACCCAACACTTTACAGTGAGAAACAAAACTTACAGTTTTTGAATACAGTCCTGTCAATAAAGATTGATACAACTCGTCCAGCTTTTCTCACAACATGTGCATAATTTTTAATTGAGCCAACAAAGCAAATTACAGCAGACATGAGCTGCAGGATCTTTTAGGAGAGCATGCCAAGATTTGTGTCAATTCTAGTCACGCAATAAACAACTGTTTGAAAATACACATGCAGGCATGAAGTCCTACGTATAAAAATCGATTTAATATCTTCACAGATGAGGAACAGAAGGACATTAAGAATGAAATAGTTTTTTGAGTAGAGATCAAATCACAGCTAAATAGAGAAGCTTTACTGCATGAAATTAAAGGGAAAATATTATCTGACTTCAGGCAAAACTATGTACTCAAAAGATGTTAAAAATGTGTTATGGTTCTGCATGTCTGAATTTTCAGCGCCCAAACTCAGTGCCCTTTAACACGATCTGGTTTGGCGACACGGACACTGAAAGGCAGGTAATATGGTCACCTGTCTTGTTTAGCTATGACAGTTTCAAAGATTTAAAAAATAATTATGACTTAAAATTAATCTTTTACATTTTTTTCTGGAGTTCTTACTTTATATTTTGTACAATCCCCAACAGCTGCATCGATTTCTAACTCACATAATGAAACTTTAACCAACTTTAAGTTTTGTTGGGGCAGAAATTGTATTTAAAGTTGTTGTTAGAAACCTTGATGGCTATGGGACATAACTCAGGCAAGTTTACAAGGAGAAAAGGAGACGGAAGAGAGAGTAAGAGAATGAGGAGAGGGAAGGATGGAGGAAGGGAAAGAGGAAGGAAGAAATACACTTCAGATCAATGTGAAAGAAAAAGAACAGTAGTTACAATATTAGGCAAAATACTTTCTTCTTGCAATGATCACTACATAGTTTGATAACCTGATGAAAACATTTATCATTTTATGTAAGACATGTACACTTCAATGCTACAAAAAAGTCATTCTAAGAGGCTATCCGATTGCCACTTATCTACAGACACCTTTTTTGAGTCTTAACAAGAAATGGAGGCTTCCCAGTTCCTAACAGATAAAGCAGAAAAGCACCTATTGGCTAAACCCATGGCCATAGCACTAAGCCAGACTGGGAAAGTGTATGGCCACAGTAAGGGAAGGACACTGCTTCTTCAGAGGATCTAAACTGATTGCACACAACCTATATATTAACACATGCTAGTCAAAAGAGAGGCCCATTTGTAGGCAGATGTATCTACGATGGAAAAAAAACATATCGCTTGCTTATTTTGGCTACTTGAAGCCTCCATAACTGCCCTCAGCAGAAGGTTGGTACTATTCAAGCAATTAAACCCCTTGCATAGGCAGATTAGGAGGCTGCAAGGTGTTAATACATCCCTTGCTGTGTTCCAGCACTTAGCCCTAAGCAAACAACCTGGGTTACATCCAAAGAACACATTGATGCTAATTACACTTCCAGGAAACTTTTAGAGGTTATTTTCTTTATCATCTGACAGCTCCTCCCACCCCTGAGCTGTATTAAATGTTTAACAATTCCCCCCATTTCAGACACCAGACTGTTCCTAACTGCTAGGTGACTTTGGTAACAGTCTTTCCACACCTTAGTTTTCCAGTGACGTTTTGTAACACTCCTCATTTTGTTCTTACAAAGGAATGCTTAATTTGAACTACATCCCTTCGTTGGTCTACAGCATTCTTACGAGTTTGGAAGGATTTTTTTCTGGCTCAAGAGTCAAGTTTTATGGTCTTTCTCTTTATCACTGTATGTGCTTTCCATTGTAAAAGTATTTTTAACTGAAAAAGTTATCACACTTTAGAGGAGACAGAAAGAGAAAAAAACACTTTATATTAATCCTGATGACCTACAGTAATAACAGAGTGAATTATTCATATTTTAGAAGCAAAACCTGCATTTTTCACCTATTTACAAATGGGACTGACTCTCACACAGTAACAGGAGAGAAAATACACAGGAATATAGTTGCTGTATAAATGTGGGTGTCCTGCTTTGCTATGCCATAAGAGATCTTAGTCCAGAACCATCGTGACCTATCCCTGCCTTTCAGAGGCATTTAAGTCATAGCACAATGCTGCAGAACAAATCATAGAATCATAGAATCACAATAGTTAGGGTTGGAAAGGACCTTAAAATCATCAAGTTCTAACCCCTCTGCCATGGGCAGGGACACCTCACACTAAACCATGCCACCCAAGGCTCTGTCCAACCCGGCCTTGGACACCACCAGCGATGGAGCAACCCATTCCAGTGCCTCACCACCCTCACAGTAAAGAATTTCTTCCTCAGATCCAACCTAAACTTCCCCTGTTTAAGTTTGAACCTGTTACCCCTTGTCCTATCACTACAGTCCCTCAGGAAGAGTCCCTCCCCAGCATCCCTATAGGCCCCCTTCAGGTATTGGAAGGCTGCTATGAGGTCTCCATGCAGCCTTCTCTTCTCCAGGATGAACAGACCCAACTTTCTCAGCCTATCTTCATACGGGAGGTGCTCCAGTCCCCTGATCGTCCTTGTGGCCCTCCTCTGCACTTGTTCTAACAGTTCCATGTCCTTTTTATGTTGAGGACACCAGAACTGCACACAGTACTCCAAGTGAGGTCTCACGAGAGCAGAGTAGAGGGGCAGGAGCACCTCCCTCGACCTGCTGGTCACGTTCCTTTTGATGCAGCCCAGGATACGGTTGGCTTTCTGGGCTGTAAGCGCTCACTGCCGGCTCATGTTCATTTTCTCATTGACCAACACCCCCAAGTCCTTCTCCGCAGGGCTGCTCTGAATCTCTTCCCTGCCCAACCTGTAGCTGTGCTTGGCATTGCTCCCACCCACGTGTAGGACCTTGCACTTAGCATGGTTAAACTTCATTAGGTTGGCATCAGCCCACCTCACAAGCGTGTCAAGGTCCCTCTGGATGGCATTCCTTCCCTCCAGCGTATCAATCGAACCACACAGCTTGGTGTCATCGGCAAACTTGCTGAGGGTGCACTCAATCCCACTGTCCGTGCCACCGACAAAAGATGTTGAACAAGACCGGTCCCAACACCGATCCCTGGGGGACACCACTCGTTACTGGTCTCCAGCTGGACATTGAGCCGTAGAGCACAACTCCTTCCGTGCGGCCATCCAGCCAGTTCTTTATTCACCAAGTGGTCCACCTATCAAATTGATGTCTCTCCAACTTAGAGACAAGGATGTCGTGTGGGACAGTGTCAAATGCTTTGCACAAGTCTGCGACCGTGGGGGAAGCAAGCAGACGAACCAATATGGTTGATAAAGCAAGCTTCTACTTTATTAGCAAAAATCATCGCTTTATATATGTTTTACTCTGATTAGAATACACGTCGTATACATTGATTGGATGTATGTTGCAGCATGTTATAACATGATTGGTTGTTGATACATCATTGCTTTCTTATGATTGGTTATATTTTTATACAGTTCTTTTCCTGGTTATTGTTCTTATTTCTGCATTTTACTTCCTCCTTGGGGGTTTCGGTGGTTCCCCTTCAGCTCAAGGTTACGATGTCCTTGCATGTGATAGGCTCCTGCAGCTTGGTCGTGGTGCTTTGCCAACATCTATTGACAAACCTTAGCAACAGTCCTTGGTTAGACTGTTACCTGCTCAAAGCAGAGTTGCTGCAATGAGCCATTTCCTTGGTCAGAGAGCCATTCTCCAACACAAGTGCAGGTAGATGACATCAACTGCTCTACCCCTGTCCATCAGTTCCGTGGCCCCTTCACAGAAGGTCACCAGATTGGACAGGCAAGATTTCCCCTTAGTGAAGCCATGCTGGCTGTCACCAAGCACCTTGTTGGTTTTCATGTGCCTTAGCATGCCTTCCAGGAGAATCCGCTCCAAGATTTTGCCAGGCACAGAGGTGAGACTGACTGGTCTGTAATTCCCCGGCTCATCCATTTTCCCCTTCTTGAAAATGGGGGTTATATTTCCCTTTTTTCCAGTCCTCGGGAACTTCACCTGACTGCCATGATTTTTCAAATAGGGTGGACAGTGGCTTAGCAACTTCATTTCCCAGCTCCTTCAGGACCCGCAAATGGGTTTCATCACAACCCATGGACTTGTATACATTGAGGTTCCTAAAATGGTCTCGAACCAGATCCTCTCCTACAGTGGGCCCAGGGTCTTCATTCTCACTGTCCCTGCGTCTGCCTTCCAAGACTTGGGTGGTGTGGTCAGAGCATTTGCTGGTAAAGACTGAGGCAAAGAAGTCATTAAGAACCTCAGCCTTCTCCAAATCCAGGGTAGCCAGTTCTCCCAATAGCTTCTGGAGAGGGCCCACAGTGTCCCTAGTCTGTCTTCTATTTGCAATGTACCTATAGAATCCCTTCCTGTTATCTTTAACATCCCTAGCCAAGTTTAATTCTAAGTGGGCCTTAGCTTTCCTAACCTGGTCCCTAGCTTCCCGGACAACATCCCTGTATTCTTCCCAGGCCGCCTGACCTTGCTTCCACCTTTTATAAGCCTCTTTTTTCCTTCAAATTTTGCTCAGCAGCTCTTTATCCATCCAAGGAGGTCTCCTGGCCCTCCTGCTGAACTTCCTTCTAGTTGGGATGCATCGCTCCTGAGCTTGCAGCAGGTGATCCTTGAATATCAACCAACAGTCTTGGGCCCCCACCCCTCTAGGGCTGTATCCCATGGAACCTTACTGAGCAGGTTCCTGAAGAGGCCAAAGTCTGCTCTCTTGAAGTCCAGGGCAGTGAGCTTGCTGCACGCTCTTCTCACTGTCCTGAGGATCTCAAACTCAACCATCTCATGATCGCTGCAATCAAGGCTGCCCTGCAGCATCACATTTCCAACCAGCCCTTCCCTGTTGGTGAGGACGAGGTCACGCATGGCACCTCTCCTTGTCGGCTCCTCTGTTACTTGCAGAAGGAAGTTGTCTTCCACGCAATCAAGGAACCTTCTGGATTGCTTGTGCCGGGCCGTACCATCCCTCCAACAGATATCAGGATGTTTGAATTCCCCCATGAGAACAAGGGCCTGCAAGTGTGAGGCTGTTCCTATCTGCCTATGGAGCGCTTCATCCACTGAGTCCCCTTGGTCAGGCGGTCTGTAACAGATCCCCACAATAATGTCTTCCATCGCTGTTCTCCCTTTAACCCTGACCCACAAACTCTCTGTTGACTGCTCACCTGTCCCCAGACAGAGTTCCATACTCTCCAGCCTATCCCTAACGTAAATCCCAGATTTCTTCCTCAGACAATTATTTGCTGGCATTGGCACAGATTTCTCTGAGTTTGGATGAAGGACTTGAGGAAGTTCTTGATGATCGAGTGAATTATAAAATCTACACTTAAGTATTTTCCACATGGGCAGAACACATATGATTAGCACATCAAGAAAATTAGTGCTGTAATTTTGACAGCATGCTACAGAAATAGCATACCCAGGGAAAAGAAAGATCCACTTGCCTGGTGGGTGCTGCTGCCTGGATTATGTATGGAATTAAACTGTTTCATGTGTATTCGAGCTCGTGCAATATCCCCGAGGGACCGAAAGATACCGTCCACTGCATCTGTGGCTTTCTGAGATGTCAGGTTCAGTGATGAGTCACAGCCTAAAGAAATAAACGTGGAGCTAAATGAGTGAAAAGCTTTCAAGTGTTTTGATAATAAGCAGTAGGAAAAAGTTAACTGGGAGGAAGTTTTAAATTAGTTTCATTATGTTATACTCTGGAAACTCAGGAGCTTGTTAGACCACATGGCACAAGTCTGTAGCTAAGCAAGAAGACATAGTCCTAGACAGCAAGTGAGCAGCACCTCTCTAATCACATTTGTAACCTAAAACATCGAACAATTTCATTGGCGCAGGGTATTTTTGCTGTCCACAGCAAACAGAAGATCCCATGCTAGCAGGCCCTGAAGTTTGCTGGTCTTATCTGGGCAAAACAGCCTTGAAGAGGGGAACTGCTCCTCAGGCATTGTAATGGGTCTCTGTTTGGCAGCCTGCTGACTCCAAATGCAGTTCCTACAAGAAAAATGTGAAGTGTCTGTGCTAAATAAAGCAGAAATGATAGCTACACATTGGAAAGAGCTGTACTGGCATAAAAAACTCCTTATCCCTCAGAGTGGTATAGTTACTACTTCTAATGTGCTTTTCCTAAGCACTTCTGCTAAGATATAATGCTTATCTTGCACTGAGGAGAAACTCCATTTACAGGACCATGTAAAAGGTCCCTCCAGGTGGTCAGGCAGTGCCTTGGCAAAGAGAAATTCTTAGCCTTGGCTCCATCCCCCTCTCCACATGACCTATATTGCACAGAAGTATTGAATAAATGCTTTCTCAGCTGAGTTGCTGCTGAGAATTAGCCAAGAGACAATTGGGTCACCTGGTATTTGTATTTTCCTGTCAATACAGCTCTACCTACGCCTTTTGACATCTCTGCCCTCCTCTCTTCTAGCTTTTCTCCTCACCCCTGTGGTGGAAGATCCATCATAAATTAACCCTTCTTGCCACACACACACACCACCACACACTTACTCCTGCTTATTGCTCGTGTCTTCCCCAGGGGATGCTCTAGTTGTCCCTACGTTTGTGCAGAAACCTAATGAGAGGACAGGGTCTCCCTGCAGGTCCCAGCACCCACCAGCTAGCATCATGCTGCACCAGCAAAGCCTGGCACTGAAAACAGACATCCAAACTGTTGTGGTTTTAAGGGCACCTGATTTTTGTGAGGGGGGGCTCTGAACAAACTTTCCTCTACAACTGACAGAGGACAGAATCGTTATGCGCTAAAGAAGCAACAAAAAAGGTGGCACTTCCAAACTTTATGGGGAATTTGTATTAGCTAATCTGGATCACTCACATCTTTGCATTCTGTACAGTAGAGTATATATATATAAAAAACATATATATACACACATACACACATATAGAGGTCTGAAACTATTTCTAGAGCATCATGATCAGACACTGATCTTTCCTTTGTCTGAATATTATTAGTTGAAAGGCTCCAAGTCAACTCCTCAGTTGGTGAAGCAGAACAGATGTGTATGACCGCACTTCTTCAGCCTACATCAAACCAAGCTGCTGAGGATTTATGCCATTACAACCCGAAAAGCAATGAAGCAAACAAGAACTGGGCCTTGCTGACTCCCATGTTGTAATTCTAACACAGACACTCATATATTTTTGGATAGGCTCTTTAAATTAATTTTCTTAATGAGTACAAAATAACTTACTTACAGAAATACTGAAATGCTGTCGTTATGTGTGTGCAAGATCTGCATCCTCCAACACTCTGATTGACCCAAGTCAGTTTTTCATTTGGCCGAGCAGCCTGTGTGTTGTCAGTGAAAGCCCTAAACACAAACCCCACTCTACAGCTCATTACCCCACTCCAGAGGTGCTCTTGACATCAGAGAGATAGCTCCCGCGTGTGATCTCGTGTCGGTTTACGTGTAAGGGAACAGTGTTCAACAGCTGAAAAAAGTGAAACTGAACACCTCCTGGACAGATGAGGTTGATATTAAAGTTTGAGGTAACAAGTCACAGTTTGTATTTATCATTAGCACAGGCAGAGATCTTGTATTGTCAGTGTGCTTTTACCCTGCCCACGAGAAAACAGGGATGAGAAAACAGGGCACTCCTTGTTAGCTCCCAACTCAGAGGCTGAGTGGATTTAATAGTTAACATTTATAAAGCATTTTGCAGATTAAAATTAAAATGAAGAACCATATATCATTATTGCAGAGATGTGTGTTCTTTCTCTCTGAGAGACAAGCTTTCCCTGGTTTAGCTGCATTAGAGATAAGCAGCTCTTAGTTAATGTAATTAGTGATATCTTCTTTGTCCTCTCTTTCCCCCTGTGTTGAACAAGTTCAGGCAAGGTAAAAATCACATCAGTCTTGCCTGCTTTGCACACTCTGCTTTTCTTCTTAATTGTTTATTTTCTCAGACCATTTAAAAGCCTTTTGTTTTGGCCATACAGTTCTTTTTTTCATTAAAAGAAATATTTGTTTCCTTCTCCTGTTGGCATCACTTCTCTTTCTCTCTTTATTTTAACAAGACCCTTTTGACCAAGGAGTTTCAAACCAGCTTGTCACTTCCTACTTCTGGAACTGCAGGGCAGTTTCCAGTGGACACAGTGGCTGGAAGCCCCTGAGATGCTCCTCACCTTGCCTGACCCAGTGCATCCCACCTGGCTTTTTGTAACTGGGTCAACCTTCTCTTGGGCAATTTCTCAGTGAAGCGCAGCCTCTGTAACATCACTCACTGCTGGAACCTCACTGCCAGGGAATTGCTGTCTGGAGCTCAGACTTTTCTTTACAGCTCGTGCTGACACACTCTGTGGGCTGGAGGAGGCCATGAAATCATTCACCCTCACCATCTGTTTGACAGGCCACACTGCTTCATCATTGCCACCCAAAATGAAAGGCACAGGAGCCCTGGTGTGCCAGGCTGTGCTCCTGGAGGAGCACTGGAGCAGAGGCTCAATGTGTGCTTCCAGTCTCCACAGCAGTGTGGTGCCGGACCCAGTTTGGGATCCAGGGAGGCACTGGGAGCTGAAGCTTTGGTCTGGCACCAGGGGAAGGCTGACCAGACAAGAGGGAAAGGAGGCATACATTCAAGGGTTTCTCTAAAATGTGGCTTCTTGGGACTTGTGATCAAGTAATATCACATGTCTGGAGAAGCTGCAGCTCCCTTTTTCCAGCCGGACACACAGTTCTTTTTTTAAATGTAAATTAAAAACCCCAACTCTTTTTTGCAACCCATTATTGTTGAAATTAATTAACCAAATCTCAGGTTCTCTAAAGGCTGCTGCCTTCCCGTGGCACTGCAGGAGGTTTGGAGAGGGGAGCTGGCTTTCTCCGGGGCCTGCAGAACAACAGAAGCTTGTGTTGTACAAATGGCAGGCAGTTACAAATCACCGCTCGTTCACACCTTCGCTGTGAATAGGGCTGTGTGCGCATATGGAGAGCAGAACACAATCCCTCTTCTCTGCTAGCTTCACACTACCAAGAAATCTGCTTCTTTTACAATGAAGAGGTGGAATACATTGGCTGCTGCACAGCTCACGTGCTAATTAAAACAACTCTTCCTCTGTTTTTTTCACAGGAAGTTAAATGGCATTTCATTTGGAGGGCATGCTGAATGAACTCCTTTGAATCCCAAGCCCTATTATACATGGGAAAAGGCATTTAAACGAAATTTGGTGATTTCCTGTCAGACTCGAAGAAGCCCAGTGGGAGGAAGTCACCATTAACCAGCATGGGACTAAAGACTTTAAAGCACATATCCAAGATCTTGATATCCCAAGAAGAGCACAACCCAGTTCTGTGGTAGGTGGTGCCTAACCTCATTGACATTGTTTCTGTTCTGCTTCAATTCACTTGTTCTGAATTTCAGGAGAGTGAGACTGTCAGGAACTGCATTCAGCACCTAACAGGATGAGACTACCAGCCCTTATTTTTGACCTACTTTTTAACTTTATCATCAGAAATAGCAGATCTCCTCCTAAGTTACATGTCTGCATAACCATTAGTACCAGAACTAATCCATTTTCACAAGAAGCTTGAAATAGGAGAATAGAGATGTTCTTCTCTACAGTCTGGAGTGATCCAGAAACCAAACTGGACCAGGTTTTCTACTGAGTTCTGAAACTGGAATGAAGTTACTTTAAGAAAAAGACACAGATATTGTGAACCCATGAGGCCTACAATTACAGAGTGGCACGTGATTGATTATCCCCTTCCTGAATGCAGCAAGTGAGAATTTCACATCTGTGTATCAGAAAACCTTTCCCTCTGGTTTGTGTCTTTGGGTACATGGTCCAGCTGTTATAATCAAACTTGTTCTTTCCCTACAGCAGTATGGTAATTATTAACACTTTGTGAAGGTCTTTGATACTTCTGAGGAATCACTGAAAGGCCACAATACTTACAAAGATAAAAAGGCAGGAAAGCTGAAAGTTCACCCCTTTACTCTGCTTTATTGGTATTTACTTAGGCTTTTTCTACCTTAGGCTCTCTCTATAGCCCATTTACAGAAATAAACCAATGTAAACCCTGCAAACCCTGGAATGGAGCTGCCAGAGTAGCTGAGCCATTTAGAAGCACACACTGGAGCATGGGCTGAAACAGAGAAGTAGTACTGTGAAGAAGAGATAATCCAGCATCAGGATTGCATTATGCAAGCTATTTTTTAGGTATGCGGAGTTAACTTTCTTGTCAGTGAAAGACAGAAGGAAAACAGAGATACAGGGTGCCTTGAGGGTCAGAACTCAAAATACAGCCCAATGATAAATCAATGAAAATCTTCTACTTGTATACTTTAGATGATAGTATACCAATGGGGGCCCTTCTTTGTCTGACAGATACATCTAGAAGGATACATATGTATACCCACAGCCATAAGTTTCATAATAGTTTTGATATATTCATGCATTAAGGTTGCTATGAAAAAGTAGGTACGAATGCATATGGTTACACAGACCACAGCTGCTTTTTGCAAGGGGAAAAAAAAAAGTGTGAAAACAGAAGCTACGACGAAATTTGTAATTCTCCTCTCACCTTCCAAATGGATTCTGCCATGCATTTCAATCTTCATTCTTATATCTGATTTGTATTAAATTGTGCTGTCTGCTGCATCTAAACGGGAAGCTGGCAAGTGAGTGTGATGCTGTGGGACAAGGACGGGCCAGAATACAAGACATCTCCCATTGCCCGATAGCAGCATCAGCAGAAGGTGAAAAATCAGAATTGACTCCATTTTAGTTGGGGGGATGACAGAGAAAGGTGCATTCCCTAGACCCTGAGAAGAAAGCATCTAGAGGGGACAGACACAGTGGTGTCTGTGACAGCTTCCTGCAGCACATGGCATGTCTCTACCCCTGGGGATGCAGAGGGTCCTGCTCTACACTTCCTTGGTCCTTCACATCCCTGGCCAGAGCACGCACGGTGCCAGCTAGGGCAGCCATGTCTGTGCTGCTGGCAGCTCTGAGTGAGGAGCAAGCCTCCAAGCAGCCTTGAAATGCTGAAGGCCAGGTCAACAGTACAGTGGGCTGAGTTCAAACATTTCTGACATTAGCAAGTGAATCAGGTGCTACGGGTTGGATTAGAGGAAAAGAAGGGTAAAAAGAAACAGGGGAAAAGCAGAAAGATTTTTAAAGTAGTATTTGGTGTTCAAAAGTGAATTTAAACCCCAGAAAACAGACACTTAGCAAAAAAATACACCAAAGTTATAAAAAATCCCCCCAAACAAGTCCATTTTGCTGAAGCCCTGGCAAAGCAGTGTGCCAGTGCTGCTTCCAGAGAGGTGCTGGAGCTCATCAGCTGGCGAAGGGGTAGGCGCAGAGGTGCAGAGATAACTTGCCCTTACCTACAGCCTCATCTTGCTCTTGCCCCATCTCTTACCAGAAACTACAGCACTTTCTAAACTGTTGTCCTGATTCGACTGATTTTCTCCCTCTCCTCCCATCTCTCTCTCTTCCCATCCCCCTTCCTACAATGGCTCCTTGCCCCAGTCATATCTCAGCCCTTCACTGTATCTGAGAGGTGGAATTCAGCTTGGACCACACCACTGCAAAACCACTCCATCCCCATGGCCCACCACGGGGAAAGGCAAGCCATCTGTGCACCAGAGGTGAAGAGGCTGAAACTCCTCCAAGGCATCCAAGAGGTTAGCATCACAGCCAGAGCAGAAACCCAGGATTTCCTAGTCCTGGGCTTGATCAGCCCCTCTGCCAGTCACTGAATAACAGGTTGCAAATGCTAGTGGGCAGAAAGATAAAGAGGGGAGAAGGAAAGCAAAGGGTAGCAGTAAAAAGGAAAAACATTAGAAAAGGGAGGGAAAATGTGTATATTGTTAAAAATCAAAGCAGATGTTTTTCTCCCTCAATTATTAGCAACATCTTATTTGAGCCCGTTAGAAATGTGAAGTTCACAGGGAGAGTTGCTGTAGGGCTACAGCTGAAGTCGGAAACTTCAGAACAAATCAAAGGGATTATCTGAAAAGCCACAAAACAGAGGTCAGCTCTGAGCGTCTATAAATGTCATTTTCGATTTGATGGGCACATGGAGAATGAAAACACAACAGCATTCATGGATGCTCCGGGCAGGCACTAGCACCACACAGCGCAAGTGATGGTATGGATGTGGTGTCTGTGATGGGAGAAGGGACGGTCTGATCCACCACCAAGGAGAACATGGAAGCTAGTATTCCAGCTGGCAAAGGCGCAACTTGTAGTGCATTTTCACCATGACAAACATGTCCCATTTGAGAGAAAAGCCAAGGATGTTTCCTTAAAGAGTAACTAAATTTAGAATCCTAAATCTCCACTTCAGCTTTTAAATGAGGATCTTTAACAGTACTGAGCATTCAGGGATAGCACATGTATGTTTCTATGGGCAGTTCAGCACATATCTGATGTTTTCTATACATGGATATACCCTGCGAGCTCTGGTGCTCACCAGGGAAGGACGGCAAGAGGCAGTGGTGGAAAAGCTTGTTGTTGGCATCAAGTCTTTGAACCTCTTCTGGAAGCTGCTCTTTGGTGTGCAAGAGACACAGTCCATGTGGCTAAGTACTTTGCTGGATCTCAAGCTCTAAAGCCACACATGTAAAACTCTGGCTGCCTACTTATGTGATATTAAATACGGATTTAAGATCAACCTTTAGAGAGTATTTCTTTTTTTTTAATTTTGGCCTCAATATCTGTCACTTGGACACTTCTATTTTACGGGAAAATTTTATTGCCTCTTTCTTGCCAAAATCCAACAGCACAACTTGTAATATCAACTTTTATGAAGCACTGCAAGCTCAGGACTGTAGGCTCTCATGTTACATGAAATTAAACTTGTCAATCCAGTACACAATTACAGGGAGAAACTACAGCACTTGCTAGAATACATTACATAAATTAATTGCAGGAGGAATTTAAGTTAGGCTCAGATGTGCTTTCTGAAGGAAATTAATGTAACAAATTCATTAGGGAGCCATTCAGCTGCTCCCTCAAGTAGTCCCTATCTTAATTAAAAAAACACACATGTTAATAAAGCTATGGTATATGTTCTGTAAGTCTAATAAGGCCTCCCAATCATGTTCTTGCAAGCACTCAGTAAAACTCCAGGTTTTACTAAATGATACAGAGCATTTTGAACATACTGCCCTACATGATCCTCAGACTTTTGCAAGTTATTCTCAGCTACCCTCCTTCTGTCTTCAGACTGGTGGCTGCACTTTGGCCAGGACAGATTTTTGCTCCCATCAAGGACTTCCTTGCTATTCATGCATCAGCCAATACCTTCTAGTGATGCAACGAAGTTTCACCCTCAGATCTGCTGCCTCTCACCTACTCCATAAGGCACTCCAAGAGGCATCATGTACATTCAGGACAAACAATGTGTGTGGAAGAGGAAGGAGGTTTGTGTCCAGGTAGCAGAGCTATCACACCTTTGTGTGAGAGACCACCTGGAGCTGGATGAGCCTTTTTTAGGCTTTTTAGCCTTGCTTATGCTCAGACAGCACTGTTAGTGCAGCACTTCACACTACTTGGGCTGAGAAAAACCATATGCAAAGAAAGTGTTCCTAAGCAACTGTGTTTAAAGCCCTTCATAAAGAAACACCCCAAAGGTCTGTTTTGTCTCTGCACTATGAAGCAGCAGGGGGGGAGGAAGGTCATGCAGAATTCCAGGGGTGCTTTACCCACACATCCTCAGAGGAGAACCTCAGGAAAACGAGGCAAGCTCTGTAAATATCTTTATTTTTATAAAATTTTTCTAATGATGAGCACAAGGAATCACACTTTGAAACAACAATGATGCGAAATAGATCTTTCAGCATTTTTATTTGATCTTTTCTTTTGTTTTGCCCTGCTATTGTCAGTGGTACCATGCACACAAATGAAGGGTTACACCTCCCTGGCGTCCTGGTCTCATCAGGGGACACCTCTGGCAAGGGGCTGGTTGGAGCTGCAGGAAAGCTGCTGCAGACTTGTGCTTTCCCAGTAAGAGGCTTAGCAACCCACTGCACACCAGAGAGGCAGTGCATAGGCAGTAAAGAAGCCATGCTGTGCATCCTTTTCCTGGTCACCCATGTGCTACCTAGGCAATGGGTGCATGTAAGGCACAGATGTCCATATTCTGCAGGCAGACAAGAAGTTACACCAAAGCACAGCCCTCTCAAGCGCTTCCATCACAAACAACAGTGATCATGGCAAGGAACATGTGCAGTTTAATCCACATACAGCATTCAGCTTGTGTAACCAGCTCGATTGTATTTCACGCTGTGGCTACAACAGACCCTCTGGAGACAAACCCCTGTCTCTGGTGTGTCACTGTATTGATCTACTGAACAAATGACCTGATGTGATGTTACTGTATTTCAGATTTTCCTCTGCAGAATGCATAGAGAAAAACTGCCAACATTCATACAATTAAAAATCTGTCGGTAAAACACAATGTTGTACGCATGGGCTTGAGAAGCCTGACTCACTTTTTGAAGCTATGAATCATGAACAATCTAATTCTGGTATAAAAGCAAGCTGTATTGTCTGTCACCAGAGTTCTAGATAAAAGGTAGATGATAAGTTTAACCTACAGAATGGGTGATGTTATTTGGAATAAGCACCATAGAATCATAGAATAGTCAGGGTTGGAAAGGACCTCAAGATCATCTAGTTCCAACCCCCTGCCATGGGCAGGGAGACCTCCCACTAAACCATGCCACCCAAGGTTCTGTCCAACCTGGCCTTGAACACCACCAGCGATGGAGCATTCACAACCTCCCTGGGCAACCCATTCCAGTGCCTCACCACCCTCACAGTGAAGAACTTCTTCCTTATTTTGTAGAGGAATTTGCTTTTCATGAATCTCATGGAAATATCTAAGCAAAACCAGTATTACATTTGGAGTCAGAAATAAATCAGGAGACGTGTTAGCAAATTTCTCTCTTCAGCTCTGGTTTAAGTGGATGTTGATGTTTTTCATCAGCTGCTGTCAAAGTGTTTAATTTGAAATCATTGCTGGAGCGCCATTTCAAAAGATAACTCATCTTGGTTTTAGAATATTTCACATCTCAGTGAGAATAACACCCTATAAAAAATACCTTCACAGGAGATATTTTCCTTAATGAAAGCAGATAATACTGACTCATCTAAATTATTTAGATGTCCTCCTCTGTTCACTTACTCTTATAATCCACTGAAACTGTGGACTGCACTTTACAGAGGTGGTAAGAATACAGTGCAGTCCAAACATGTAAAAATCTGCAGATAAACAAGAAAAGGCAACCAAGTAAAAAGCATGGGCAGAAAGAACAGTAATAAAGCCATAAAAAATGTGAGTTAGAAAAAAGCACTGCATGAATGTTCATGTTAATTTTAAAATCGAAATTACTGTTATACAAGAGACAAGACAGACTGCATAAAGCACACTCGGTGAAAAGCAAAATGAAGGGAATGAGGCTGCAGAAAGAGAAGGAACCCTACTACGGGCAGATGGACCAACATGGGACTATTTGTTTCCAAGGGATGAACAATGACGCCATGTGCCCCTTCCCCTCAGAACACGGGTGTTGCAGCTGGCCATGACCAAGACACAGTAGATCCCGGACTACAAATAACACAAAATTATACAATTAATGCCCAATTTTGTCCTTTTTCTTGTCTGTTAACTAGAAAGCACACTGTACTGCAGATGGCAAGTATCAGTCAATGAAGAAAAGATCAGTGGTACAAGCCAGAAGTGCATGTATAGAAGGAGGAAATATCCTGGAGTATTAAATGGAATGAACTTGTATTCATAAAGCAAATAATAATTCATAGTATGTGCAATAAATAAAAAAAGAGGCCTCAGTTTAGATGAAAATGTAAACACACATTCAACTTAAAAGGTGTGATGGGATGAAGTTAGGCCAGTGCTTAAATGCCTCGTTGAATTAGGGTTAAAATCTCTGGTTTAAATTCAGAAATAACAGTGCTATTTTAACCAATAAAGAACCCAATGGCTTGTGGAGTTGGTCTAGAATGTTTCTTAGAGCACTTAGGAGTTTACATTTCTTGTCTTTAAAACAAATCGAAAATGCATGCATTGGTGAAAACACAGCTTTTAACACAGGCTTGAAGAAACAACTGATAGAACATGTCTGGGATCTGTAGTCATTTCATAGAATCACAGAATCATAGAATCATAGAATAGTTAGGGTTGGAAAGGACCTCAAGATCATCTAGTTCCAACCCCCCTGCCACGGACGGGGTCACCTCCCACTAAACCATGCCACCCAAGGCTATGTCCAACCTGGCCTTGAACGCCACCAGCAATGGAGCATTCACAACTTCCCCGGGCAACCCATTCCAGGGCCTCACCACCCTCACAGTAAAGAACCTCTTCCTCATATCCAATCTAAACTTTCCCTGTTTAAGTTTGAACCCGTTACCCCTTGTCCTCTCACCACAGTCCCTAATGAAGAGTCCCTCCCCAGCACCCCTATAGGCCCCCTTCAGGTATTGGAAGGCTGCTATGAGGTCTCCATGCAGCCTTCTCTTCTCCAGGATGAACAGACCCAACTTTCTCAGCCTGTCTTCATACAGGAGGTGCTCCAGTCCCCTGACCGTCTTCGTGGCCCTCCTCTGCACTTGCTCTAACAGTTCCATGTCCTTTTTATGTTGAGGACACCAGAACTGCACACAATACTCCAAGTGAGGTCTCACGAGAGCAGAGGGGCGGGATCACCTCCCTCGACCTGCTGGTCATGCTCCTTTTGATGCAGCCCAGGATACACTTGGCTTTCTGGGCTGCAAGCGCTCACCGCCAGCTCATGTTCATTTTCTCAGCGACCAACACCCCCAAGTCCTTCTCCGCAGGGCTGCTCTGAATCTCTTCTCTGCCCAACCTCTAGCTGTGCCTGGGATTCCTCCGACCCAGGTGTAGGACCTTGCACTTAGCATGGTTAAACTGCATCAGGTTGGCATCAGCCCACCTCACAAGCGTGTCAAGGTCCCTCTGGATGGCATTCCTTCCCTCCAACATATCAACCGAATCACACAGCTTGGTGTCATCGGCAAACTTGCTGAGGGTGCACTCAATCCCACTGTCCACGTCACCAACAAAGATGTTGAACAAGACCGGTCCCAACACCGATCCCTGGGGGACACCACTTGTTACTGGTCTCCAGCTGGACATTGAGCCATTGAGCACAACTCTTTGCGTGCGGCCATCCAGCCAGTTCTTTATCCACCGAGTGGTCCACCTATCAAATTGATGTCTCTCCAACTTAGAGAGAAGGATGTCATGGGAGACAGTGTCAAAGGCTTTACACAAGTCCAGGTAGATGACATCAACTGCTCTGCCCCTGTCCATCAGTTCCGCAGCCCCATCATAGAAGGTCACCAGATTGGTCAGGCAGGATTTCCCCTTAGTGAAGCCATGCTGGCTGTCACCAAGCACCTTGTTGGTTTTCATGTGCCTTAGCATGCCTTCCAGGAGAATCTGCTCCAAGATTTTTGCCAGGCACAGAGATGAGACTGACTGCTCTGTAGTTCCCCGGCTCATCAATTTTCCCCTTCTTAAAAAAGGAGGCTATATTTCCCTTTCTCCAGTCTTCGGGAACTTCACCTGACTGCCATGATTTTTCGAATATGATTTCCATTTAGTATAAATTGTTAACATTTCCAGGGAAAAGAAATAATGAAAAACACTCCTGATCTTGTAGCCAGGTTTCAACAGCTGCTTATTTATTGTGGCCAAAAGAATTAGAATGAAAGAGGACATGTAATTTTAAAATTAACTTGACTTTTCTGTTTTGTTTAGGAAACACAGACAACAAATGCAAGCAACTGGTCAAGTCTAAGGACTGACATCAGGAATTTCACCATCAGACTGTTTGCTACCAGGGGTCTGGGCAAGTGCAGCTCAGAAGCGCTGTGGCTTCAGACCACCAAACACTGTCATTTGCAAGATGCTTGTAAAATGGCAATCATATAACTGCAATAGAAATATTTATAATAATATATCTGAGCTAATAGGTTCTCAAATGATCAGCAGACATAGATTCACTTCCATGGATACGTACTGCATGCAATGGAGCCTGTGGAGAAGAGGGGGAGACTCCTGAGGCTCCTGCCATAACTGTGTTTCATTTCAGAGGGGAAAATACTAATTTTGGTCCTGAAGTCCTCATACCAGGCTGAGGAGCGAAACAACTCATGACAACACATGGGGGGTTGGAACTAGATGATCTTAAGGTCCTTTCCAACCCTAACTATTCTATGATTCTATGATTCTATTAGAGATAATTAATAGGCCAAGGACTGTTCCTTGAGAAGTGCTGTGGTTGATATATATCTTCCTCCCTGAATTCCAAATGTTGTTAGTCATAACACGAATGAAATGACTGATGGCTGGGTGGACTGCTAGGTCTAAGCCTTACTTTCTCATACAGTTTGCATGAAAACATGCTACTTCCAACCTTCTAACAGCAATGTGCGGCACTGTTATAGAGCGATGGGGCTCGGCAGCAGCAAATGTCACCTCAGAAGTGAATCAACATGGAGTAAGAAAACATTTAAGTTTCCAAGCAGTGAAAAATATTAAAGGACAAAGCTTCTTCATACACTTTATTAGCACTTCTTCTCAGATAAGTAAAATCTGCTTACTTATAAGTAAAATCTGTTTACTGCAGGTTCTGTAATCACCATGATAGTCTCAGCCAAACTGATGGTGACTTTCTCTGCCATTTTATTCAGGAAGTTTTTACCATCCTCAGATGTAAAATTAAGACTGTCTCCATTATCTGGGGTGTAGATGTGCAGAACAGCACCAATATCTGAATAAAACCTGAGAGTAGAGCCTGGAAAATAGTTAATGGCAATCTTTATGCTATAGGCAGATGCCAGAAGGCAGCACCATGCTCAGGCTCCCAGAGTGCTGCAGTGCAGTGCCATGCCATTCAGCTCCTGGGAAAAGCAGCATCTCACAAGGATGGTGCTTCATCCAGACTGTCATCTGCCCACAGTGAGGTTGGAGTGCTGCATTTTCTGGGTGCAGCTGTTCTGCTTCTGGTTCCAGAGTTGACAGGACACATTCAGCTCTCCCCAAGTAGAGTACACAGCAAGCAACCTCTCTGCACTAGGTGGAATATCATGTCTAAGCTTCTACTGTGATCCCCTGGTCTTCGATCATGCTGTCACAGCTTATTAAATTCTCTGCGCTCCCAGTAGCTTAATCTGACCTTCGGCTGCTCTTGCAGAACTGCACTTGTTTATGTTGATTATTTGCCATTTAAAATACTCTGAAGTGGAATTAATCTCTAACAGTGTTAGCCATCTGAAAACCATAAATCTAGTCCACAGTCATTATCTCGTCCCAGGGAAACTCCTGGAAAGACCATTCTGTCTGCACTGACTATACGCAGTATCTAGAAAGCTTCATCTGCTAACATCAAACTGTGAAATATTTCTTGCTTCCAAATGAAGGCCCAAGTCATTAACATGAAATATAATTGAGTGATATAAACCTGTGATAAGGAAAAGGATTAACCTGTAGACCAGAAGAACTATGACAAGCATAATAAGGCATGTGTTGACCTTCTAAAAACCAACTATGAATAGATGCTACCATCAGCCCACAGCACATTCAGTCATAAATGCTTACTCTGAAGATATAAATAAACTGTCCTACTTTCTGCTTATGCCAACACTACAGAAAGGAAAAAATACAGATACCAGTGATCCATTTGTGAGGAGTCTTCAATATGTATAATACTTGCTTTAATTATATGGGTTTTTTACATAGTCTTTTTCATAGCTACTCCAGGATGCTGCACCAAAGTCAAAACTCAGGGTCTCACCTTTGGTAAGATTGCCTCGAAGAACTCTTGTAGACAAAGGGAGCCAAACAAGGGCAGAATGAAGCCATCTCTAACCAAAATCTTGACAGAACAGAAAAATAGCAGAATCTGAAGCTTCAGTGCATGAGTCCAAATGGACACAGGTTGCCTTTCAGATCTGAGAGTGTTTTTGCAGAGCTAGCAGCTATAAAAACATATTTTCAGTTGTAAGTTGAGCAAATTTGATATGAGTCACTGTGGCTGTAAACATGCAACCCCCACAGAGCTGTCTGCAAGTTGTTTCTCTGCACATACCCACTTGCCTTCAATTGAAGCCTGAATAACTGAGTGACTGCGGAATACCAAATGCAGTATATAAACGTAAGAGGAAAAGTGACACGGGCAACTGCAGTCGAGTTACCTGCCTTTCACACTTACAGGCATAAAGTTCAAGCAGATTTTGAAGAGAAAAACCAAGTGTTAAAGATGAATGAGGAAGGTGGACAAGAGCTGACAAATGCAAGTAATAAGCAGTCTTGCTGTTCATCATCCTGGGTGAGATAAGTGACTGTTCAGCTGACAGAAGTCTGTTAGATGAAGACTATTCAGATTTCAGTAAAACATCTGATACAATGCCACCAGGAGAACTAGTTTGGAGTGAAGAGATGGGGTTTAATAAAAGAGTTAAAAGGAACAGGCTGAAGGAGAGACAACAATGGCCTGGGCTAGACAGAGAGCCTTAACAATGTTCCTTGGCCTTACTATTTTAGTGATGACTAACTTTTGCACAAAAGGTAGGAGTGCTGATGACAAAATTATGAGGTACTGTCAAAGGTAGAAGGAGCGTGAAATATTGGACAAGATTTAAGTTCTGAAGCACCAGAAACAAGGCAAAGCAGACCAGTACAGCAATGCAAACTGACATAAACCAAGGTCATCAACTTAGTGGGCAATAATAACGAATCTCTCCATCAGCTGGGACTCTGCAATCAAAAATGACAGGAAGAGAAGAATCTGGGTGGTATTAGATGATCCAGGGATGACCCTGAGCTATCAGCAGCACATGAGGCATACAAAACTCATCAGATAAGATAATTCCTGTAGATACAGAGACATGCTAGTTCTGTCCTAAAAATGGTAAAACTGAACAGAAACAATTTTGGTCAGTGGTTCTTGAGATACTTGAATTCAAACTGGAACATGCCTAAAGAAGATCTTAAGCGTGACTACTGAAATAAGAAACCATTTTTATCTGAAAAAATGGGGCTTGATCAGCTCAGCAACAGAAAAATTGAAGATACGTAAGATGAAAAGGAGAATAAAGTATCCAGCCATCAAAGGAACGAGGTCCTGAAAGTCTTCGTGTGAGAGAAGTTGCATGTGGCTTGAAATAAGAGCAGTTTCAAGATGGATTTTGGAAAGTTTATAAAAGAGACATATTTGATATGTTCACCTTGAAAGGAGCAGGGGGCCTGGTTTGGTGGTGAGGGAGGCACCTCCCTGCTTCTGTCTTTCCACATAGAACCTTCGTCATTTAAAACAATTTTTATATTTCAGAGATTTAATGTTGCATCTAGGAGAAACCCCATGCAATCGCTCAAACTCTCTATAAATGTTCTCATAAATGCTAATGTAGGATTGTGACTGTTGAAAGCGTAGAAATGTCTGGCAGGCTTTTTAAAAGCCTGGTTCAGTTTAGCTGCAGGCTGTTGGTGACCAATTTCACCATGCACATTTTTCTGCCCTGACAAATGGTTGAGCGGATAGCTACAGGACAGCCTGTCTGAGAGGTTTACAACCTGCTAATGACAAAGTGCTCAAAGCTGGGAACTGGTCTCTAACAGAAATGAAAATATTCCTCCTCCCCCGCCCCCCCGAGTTATTACTGTTCTCCTTCCTTCTCTCACAACATAAATATTGAGTAAGTTGCCTAGCTGTCGGAAAAGACTAGTAGGAATAGTAAAGCCATCAGAGCCCATGGATGTGTAGCTCTTTCACTACCCTAATAAGCCAAAGTGCTTAGTATTGAAGAAGTGTGGAAAGGTCATCAGAGAGGCAAAGTAATGAAAAAGTGAAGGCTATAAGGAAAGCTGAAGGCTTGAAGCTAGTTGTATGTTCCACGTTTCTAAAAGGCAGGAGAAACAAGAAGTTTCATGGTGTACATGGGCTAGCAAATGGGATTCTGTAGGCTCTGCAATTCACTCTCATGGGGAAGGCCTTTCAGCATGTAATTCTGGGTAGCATGGAAAAGCAGATCCATCACCCCAAAGTTTAGAAAGCTTAGCTGAATGGAGGGAAGGATGAAGCAGAGGATGTATCTGTTGAAAAGTACATTTCGAACACCTCCTCCTGCCTCTACTCTAGAAACAGGAGGGTGGCATACAGCAACCACCTGGTTTTATAACAGGGACATGCATTTCCTTGCTCCTCTGAATGTCTGCTCCAGTCTGGGTGAGCTGTAAACCTCTGAAAGTTCATTGCTCAGTTAAGCCTTGCTGGATTTTCACCACTAAGACTTCTAAGGATGCCCTTGCCAAACATACTCCAGTCTTTCACAGGATATAGTGCTAACAGAGCAGTCCATCCATCATTGCTAAAGAGCGGCAAGCTGTGATCTGTTATGTCCCCACTCCTAACTATGATCAGACAGCAAAAAATGTGCCATTTTCACAAAAAAACATGAGCCTGTCCTATTTCCAGGGCTCTATCAAGGCCAAGACTGCTCACACACTGTGCTGGTGCCATGGGGTTAGACCCACAGCTTAAGCAAGGAGCAGGCTGCTAATGGCAACCAAGCAATGATGAGGCTCTATGAAAAGATGAAGTCAATATTGAAAATAGAACGCTTATTTTATTTTTTTCTTTTTTTAAATTATTTTACATTTAGTAATCTGTTAAACTGCAGAGGAATTTAACAAAAACCAACTATAGTTATCAATAAATTTATGCGCTGACATATATTTATTTTATTAACCCTATTCCTTGCCAGGTTAGCACCACAAAATTCAGCATCCTGTTTTTATAGAAGACTCCGGAAAAAGACATTCATACTTGGGATGCCTAAAGGGCTCCAATCAAGCTGTTCATATTTACTAAGAATGTAAACAAAATGACATGACCTCAGTAGGAATCATTTACTCCATACTTTTTACAAAGGACAATAAACATATGGAAGCAATTACAGAAAAGGAGTCAGCAAAGAAGACTAGCTCATCAGAGAAATGGTTTGTATAACAACAAAATTACATCTGAAAGGGAAAGAAGTAGGTAAGCATAGAAAAATGGGTCAAGTGTGAGGAAGAGTACTCTTTTCTTTGAGCAAATGTTTCTTATATTCTTGATGAAGTTTTAAGAGCATCTGCTGCAAGAATGTATAATCAGATGTCAGGAAGCAACAGTCTGCGTGTCATATGCAAGCAACGAATTTTACCAGGTTCCATTTTTAGGGAGCCTTGAATTACTGTAACAGGCAAAAAACCTCCCACAAAAAGTGTTTGTGAAGATCACAGATGATCACAGACCCATAAAACACAGAAATTACTAGGAACATGGGACCTAATATAGCTGAGGTTCATTATGAAGCACAGTAGGAGAATCAAAGGCAGCGTACCTAAGTGTACCTGCCAGTAAGTGCTGGGAAAAAGATCAGGACTTGGCATCTTTTGCTGCTTGGAGATCCTGCTCAACATGAGAAGTTCCCTGGTGAGAGTACCTGGTCTGCTGCCCACGGGATGGAGGATTCAGGCCACATAGCTCCATGTGCCTTTCAATTCCCTGGATTTTAGAGGAGACTCAGTAACTTCCAGCTCTATGAGAATACACTTACGATGGACATACTGAAAACTATCAGATGAAGCCCTGGAAGACTGAGAAATTGTGGGCCATCATAAACTCAGTTTCTTGTTCGAGAGTATTCATTTGGTTTAGTGGAAAATGTTTTTACTGGCTTGAAAGTTAAAGTGAGATTGTTACTTTTATGTCTTTATGAGAAGAAAAAAATCCACACAAAGTTACTGAAAAAGCAGTATTTGAAAGTGACATCACTGGGGCTATGTTACAAGGAGATTAGCAGTAAACCTGGACAGAAGTTTTAAGAACCAGGGGCTCCAGGAGTATTAAGAGTCAAAGTTTAAACACAAGTTAATTAGGCTCAAAATATTGCACTAATCTGTTCTGCAAATACGGGCTTAAAACTGTTTCAGAAAGGCTCCTTTGGATAATGGAGAGATAGCAGACAAAGGACTTCTGGAGAACAGGTACCTCTGGATAGCTGATGCGTGGCACAAGTGCCTTTCTTCAGGCAGTCACTGGACTTAATGCATACCTGTTCACAGAAGAACCATGATTCAAGTGACCTGAGTTGATAGACACCTTTTGCTTTTATGGAGACCACCAAAGCCAGCTTGATCAGAATAACAGCCAAAGACTCAATTGGCACACAGAATAGCCTGGATCTTTCAGGGATGCTTGGCAGCATAACAAAGCTTGCGCTACTGCCACTTTAGCTTCCTCTGCCTTGTATTAAAACCAGCAATTACTGTTTCCCTGACTGTCAATGTGTAGCTTCCACAGCCACCATATTTACTTCACAAATAGGGAAGGCCATCTGCAAACACCACACACTTGTCACAGTAGGATTTTCACCACTGAAAGCTCTAGGAAATATAGACCACAATTTGAAAAATGAACCAGATAGGCTGCACTCTACTTTCAGTGAGAATGCATTTCATCCCTTGCTTCACAGGGAGCAACACTGAAGCAAAACTGAGCACTACTGAAAATTCCATTATAGCTGTGTTAATACAAACCAGAGGCGCTGGAAGTGCATTTTATACCCAGCATATTCTCAATTAGCAATCAAAAATGTTATATTAGATGTCAGCAAGACAGGTGTCCGTATCAATTAAATCTCTAAGCACTAGTTTAGCTTATTTTTCTTATGAGGATAACCAGCATGCCAACCTGCTGTATGGGCGGAGAACTTGAATGCAATGAGCACTCCAGACCTGATCACTCAGTGTTGCAGTGTGAATAGCTGATTAAGCTCTCTATAGCAATGACTACAGCTTGGACTACCTAGACAGGTAGACAAATGTATTTAACCAATGGCCCATGCACTTAATATCAGATCAGAGTGACAGACACATACTAAAACAGGCGGTGGGTAAAATTCTTCTGAAGTGTACATCTGCATCTCTCTGGATCATCCAGGAGTGATAATGCAAGTGATAATACACAGGAGCCATTGCTATAATAAACTCTGTGTGTCTTTTTTAAGGGCAAGATTTCTTCCTTTCACTTCAAGATTCCTCCATTATAAAATGAAAAACTCACCATTATAAATGGTGAATTATTTCTGCTTTTGTTAGTCTATTATAATGTAACTGAGAGTAAAGAAAGAAAGGCCAATGAGTTGCAGTGGTATTAAAGTTGACCACCATGTATTAAGGTATGTAAAATCAGTGCTCTAAGGCATGCTTTCAGTTTTAAATTATACACCTAAGACATTCTAAACAACCCTGAAACAGACCAGGAAGCCCAAATTGCCACCAAACTCCCAGGCACAACAGGGAAGCTTACACTTTCTTCACTGTTGGTATCACTTCTCAACAGTGACGACCTTTATATCTCCACCTCCAGACTGCATCTTTAACCCTCCAGTAACTGCAACAACTGCTCAGCTATTAAATGACTTAAGAAAACACTGAACACATTTTAATCATCTCTTCAGAGTAGCTGGCAGCTACAAGTAAGAAAAGGGTATTTGTATGATGTGATCAGACTGCTCTTGGCAAAGTACAAGCAAAGGCTGTTTGGTCACTGCTTCAGTACAGGCAGCCCAGGCCTTCCCCAAGCCCCTGTCTCTCCTTTCTTTACAGAAATCCCTCTGGTAATTCAATACTACAATATCTTTCAAATCAAAGGAGTTAAGCCAATTGCTCTGACAGACATCTAGGAGATTCCCCACCCTAAGGACAAAAGCATGAAGTTTAGCACAAGTCAGTGTGAAAAAGCTACTTCAAAGAAACAGCGATACAACCCACAATTCTATAGACTACTTGAAATGATCCCTCTACACATTCATTAGACTGAAAAGGGGAATGCCATTGTATACAACCAGTCCTGGCCTTAATGCTGCTTTCTGGCCTCTGATGTTCAAGGCATGGCCTTAGGCAAAACAGAAAATTTAGAAAGGAGCTTTTTAAAGGCAGCTGTCTACCTGGTCATCCTCCCTTTGGTAACAGCATGAGTATCATCAACTTCTATTTGTTACTTACAAACAGATTTTGCAGCTGGGAGGCTAACTGGGAAGAAAAAAAATAATCAAGAACTGTTTGTTTTGTAATGTAGAAAAATGTGTGCTAGAAGAGATACCTTGCAGAAAGCTGGTGAACACACTGAGTGCTGGCAATTAGCTGTTAGTTGATAGTGTTTCAGCATACACTGATTTCTGCTTTGAACAACTTGAAGGGCTTTCTCAAACCATGAACTTAATTTGTCAAAGTGGGTTGCATCGCAACTTTTTCAGTTGAGGTCAAGGTTACGGAGGCAGTATATCTGGCAGTAAATCTATGTAGGCTGAAAAGAGGTCAGTGTTATGCAAGCAAGTTTTTTGTGTTTATAAATGTCCTGGGAAGTGAGTTTGAGATCTGATTGCTGATTCTCAATACATGAGCCTGAATGTTTTAGAAATCAAACAAAGTTAGGGCTATTGTCATGTTTCTACACACACACACAAGAGAATATTCATTTCTAACATATCTATATATACCAAAAAACTTATGTTACTCAAACCCCAAGCCTGAGAACATCTAACAGATCTTAAAGTTGTCAGAAAAAGTAACACACAACCAACTAGCTGAGCTAGAACAGACATTTGGTGCTGTTGTCACTGCAGTTAGCCATGCATGATTGTGCTTAAAGCCAATTACTTTGTGTGTTCCATTCAAAAAGGACTGTAGAGAAGCTATGAAGTAATTCTAACTCACTTTCAAAAGTACCTTTACGGTATAGGCATTAAATCCCATTAGTTGGCATCAACATTAGATTTTAGTTTAGATTAGGAGTTTGATGAGAATCTTCCAAGTTCCCACTTGCTGTGCTTCAATTTCCATTACAGAGTAACCTTGGAGCACACAAACTGAATACCTTCCCACTGAAACTAAAAAAAATATGCCCTCCAATGACTAATTCAGATCACACGACCAGATGAGAATGAGTCTCCAACTCATCAAGCATGGATCCTGGATCCTCAGCATCCTCTTTGACAGTGTGTATAGAGAATAAGCAGAAGGGAAACAGAAAGTTACTTCACTCAGGGAGAGAATGGTGTGATATACACACAGAGCTATGTGCTTTAAAAAAAGTAAAGTAACATTAGTAGGCAGCAAAGACATGTAAAATTGCAATGAAACCTTCTGCTGTTTGAAAAGCCCTAAAAATAACAAATGACAGTGCTGCTAAGTACCATAAAAGATAATGGGGTGGAAGTAAACATTTCAGAATTGTTAGGATAAGAAAGGGAGGAGATGCTAAGAGGATGGCTATGAAAAAGGAAGAATGAAAGAAAAATTTCTTTGAGTGAGTCTAGGTCACCCTTTTTCCATAAGGATGAACAAAGTAAAGCAGACTTGTGCTCAAGGAATCACTAACATCATGAAGGTCAGCTTTTAAACAGAAACCACTTTTTTTTGTTCTTTTTGTTCGATTTCCTCTTTACATTTCCCCTTTTAAAAAACCTACAAACAAACCCATGACAGATTCTTTTGCATGTTTTTTATTTCCCTGCACTTATTGCATGTGAGAGATTCATTCAGCTAAGTGAATGGAAAAGACCCACACCAGTTCACCATACCCAAGGTTGCAAAACAAACGCAGCAGCTAATGTACATTGGTTCAGTACAGTCCTTCTCACCTGTGTCTTTGGGTCTTCAAAATCCACAGGATACAACTGGGTTGAGGCATGCATAGCTAAGACAAACCCTCATGCTGCTTTCTATACCAGTGCTTGTCATTCATTTGTTAGGAGGGATTTAAGGAGTAAATGTTTCTCTCCTGCTTATACTGAAAACTGCTTGGACAGCATCAGGTGCCCAGTGGCCTCTGAGAGATCTATGTTACGGTAAATGATGATCAGGTCTTTTCTAACAGATTCTTCAAAACAGGTAGTAAAGAGACAATTGCATCTTTCTATGTTGGGCTAATGTAGTGCTTCTATAGTCCAAGAAATAAAGTATTGTTAAAATAAATAAAAGAAAAATCTTTCTAGGAAGACCACATCACCCAAGTCAATCTCCAAAGACTGACAAAAGGCCATAGCTCAGCTGACCAATGTGCCTTACTCTGGTCCTGCATGTCTTCTGCGACAAAAGACCAGACACCCAAACTCCCACTCCCACTGGTGAACTGGCCTTGTGCTTTTTAAGTTGTGTTTCCATGCTTTGGTAGGGAGGAAGGAAGGATTTCCTCCTGTGTGGAGGACCACCTTTTTCTTCCTCTGCCTACAATCACCCGAGTCAGCCAGTAAGAGCTTATTTTGATGGGGAGGCAGAGAGAGGCAAAGCTTGGTGGGTGAACCCCCCTTCCAGAAGAGGTGGGGGAATTAGGATGGCAGGATCTGCAGCCACACTGGATGTACATTCGTCCATGTTCCCACTGAGCTGCATGTAATTATGGAGCCATTATAACACCACTGTTCTGTGAAAGAACAGCATTAAAAGGCTTGCTGCTGCCCTGTGTCAGAGGGCAAAAACTGCCTCTCCTCACTTCATGGTACATGCCTTACGTGCCCCTGGATTAAGCGATGCCTCAGCACATTTTCCTTGCTCAGCCTCACCACAAATACCAGCACACACAGCTGGATGCAGGGACGCAAGCCCACGTAACACTGATTTTATTGCAGCTCAGGAAAGATACCTGAATACGTGTCTAATATCCCAGATTATCCTTAGCTGAAACAAAATTGCTGCCTTGCTTTTTTCAGTCCCCACAAGAAATGGTCCATTCTCTATCACAATAAATAAAACCAACATGTCAATGTAAACAACAACATTCTCTAGTTTTAGCCAGTAAACAATTCTGAACTTCATTTGCAGTGTGCCTATGAAACAAAAACAGTGATTTGAAGAAAGCAAATGGAGTTTTAAGAGCTTCTGTCTTGTCAGCGATGGACACAAAACATGCTTCCTAAATGCCTGTATCCCTGCTCATTCTATTTAGCTCCAATAGCTTGGGTGCTCAGACACTCCTGTACTGCCCTCTCCTGTTCCAGCCTCAGCCTGCGGGTTTTCGACAGAAAACCAGAAGCCGGCCGACCAAGCAAGCCACAGCTTGTTTTTTTCCTTTAAGACAGGAAGAAGTTCGATTTTAATGTCAGTTGTCAGAATGAACATAGATTTGATTTTACAGTGATAAGAAAGGATAGAAGCTTAAAGCGTGCATGGTGGGTAATACAGCACTGACTGTACTGAAAACGGAAAGAAACTGCTTGACTGGGAAAAAAAGCTTATTGCAGTTTCTTTTTGTTCCCCAGTCTTTTCTCTCTCCTGTGTTATGCTGGTGTGTGCTAACCAGGGTCACCTGAAAGATGCTGCACAACGGCTACATGGGCACCAACACATCTTTCCTTACATCTCAGGCTGCTGTTAAATTAGTCATGCTCAGACCTTCAGCTGTCTAGTGTGAAATACACACGATAATAAACTCTCTTGGGCTGTTCTTACAAATGACAACTGTCAGTAAAAAGCTTTTTGGTGTTCAAGGGAGAAGACCAAAACCTGCCCCAACAGTGTCTGTCGTTGCACAACCTCCTGTTTTCAAAGGCAGAGAAACTGATTTGTGGGTTCTCCAACCCAAATCCCTTTTAATAACTTCTTCACGTTAATGGCAGTGAGAATTCAGAGGATTCTTCTTCAATGCAGAGTTTGAATTTATTACTGGCAAAAAGATCCTGGTTTGTTTTTTTGTTTGTTTGTTGTTTTTTTTTTTACTTCAGGAAAACTAATCTGAATGAGCAATTGCTTTCTGGAGAAAGACAAGACACTGGTTTTGTTGACTGAGGACTGAAACATCCTGATTGCCTCCACATTTCCCCTTCTTTCCTCATGAGCACAGTGACCTCTGCTGTCTTGGGAAAGACGGCCTGTTAGGAAACACAGCAAGAACTCCCCAGCCTTCGGCTGCTTCATCCATTCCCCAACTTACTCACTGAACAAAAGCAATATACATTAATGTTATTGCTCTTTATGTCAAAAGAAACAGAGAAATCCTTCCGGCTGTCTGTCTGCCCCAGCTGCAGAAAATCTATCAGAAACTCAAGCCTCACCTGCATGTCCTGGAGGTGGTTATACTGTCCTTTGCTTCTGCTTGAAGAGGGAGGTGTTGGTCTGAAGGCTCCCTAAATAAAGCAATGGTTCACTTACTCTGTTAGATGTAGGGACTTTTTTTTTTCCTAATCAACTGCAACCATGTCAACAGCTTCTCACAGCAGAGGAAGAACTGGTATCCATTTAAATCCATTCTGGGAATCATAAACAGCTTGTTGACAGAGGTCACATCCACAGGGGAGCTCACAGTTGATTAGTTCTCCTTCACAGAGCTTTTGCAGGCTGTATGACTTGCACTCCAGGAGAGGATTTAAGACAAAACTAACCAGAAACAATTTTAGAAGATTCTGTTGTGTCTGCCAAGATGCCTAAATAAATGGGAAATGAAAATAGGCATGAATTTTGAACTGAGCTTTGCTACTTTCGCTGTGATCTCTATGTCTGCGTTTTGATGCATCAGCTATTGTTCCTTACGCTGTGTTATACAGAACTCACAGCTTCTGCCTCAATAAAAATACCTCTCAGATAATAACATGAGAATGCTTCCCATCACTAGATTTGAACTCAAAAAGTGAAAGGAGTGGGGAGAAGATTTTTAGTACACTTGAGCCACGAATCCATATGAAGTAGAAATTCAGCAGTTCTGCTGTTTGTATTCTCTCCATTTTCTTGCCTAAGCTCCTTGTTAATTTCCTTTACAGATATTTCAATTGTACACTATTGTCTGAAGTTCTGTTTACTTACTGTTGTTTTCTTTTCACTGTACATTTGCGAAACTCTTGATAGAGAAAGAAAATGAATGACTACATTCCAAATAAATAACCCCCCTGATATTATCTGTAATATGAATACTGTATTGCATTAAAATAGATGAGTCAAATATTCTACATTCACTGTTTTCCCAGAGTGTTTACCACTAGCTGGTGTTTATTACTACTACAAGACAATGTCCCTACCAATTATACTTTATTCCTTCTCCTGTATTGCTCTGAAATATCGTCATTTCTCTGTTAAATCCCAATTCCCTTACCTCTACTGAATTGACTCTGCCCCTGAGATACAGTTCATAGTTGACAGAGTAGGCAATTCTTGCTTGGCACAAAATAATTAGGGCTCTCCAACTGCTGGTCTAAAGCACGTTATCATTCAACAGGAGGTGGAAACTATCACTGGAACTTTTTCACCCCTTTGGCCATATATTTTCAATCGCCGTTAACATAAACCTTGAAACAATATTTCTGCTTGCTTAGTACTTTTAATGTATGTATACTCCAGTTCTGTTTAGTATCTTTCCAGTTTCCATCCCTGGAGGTATTATAAGACATGTAGATGTGGTGTTTGGGGACATGGTTTAGTGGTGGACTTGGCAGTGTCAGGTTTACAACTGGACTTGATGATCTTAGAGTCTTTTCCAACCTAAATGATTCTATGATTCTATATGTATGCACATACCGAACAGGTTTCATATCGCAACTTCTGAACTTTCTTACTATTCTAATGTCTGCAATAATATCTGAATGCATACAGATAAATAATACTGAGAAACAATTATTACTGAACAAAGAGGTTTCACCTAATGTTACAGCTGCACACTGTTTACTAAAAAGCTCAGAGTAAGTCCCTAACTCTTAACATACAAAGGGGTGGAGAAGGCATAACTCAATCCTACTGCCTTTAGTAAGACTAAATTTGTGCACCTGAGCTACCCCATAACCACGTTTCCTGCATCAGGCTGTAGTGCAAGTCAGCACATTCTGCTTTCAATGATACTAGGGTCTGGACATTAAAAAGTTTTGCCATGTAATGAAATTTTAGTTGCACGAAATGTGATGTTTCATTATGGCTGGAGCCATATGAAGGTTGCTGGTTACCTGTCTAAGTCTTTCTTCAGTTTCTTATAATTCTGTCAAAACAGCATCCTCTTTATTCAACTTCTCAAAGAGCAGATGTGCTGAGAAGAAAGGAGTAAAAATAGTTCAGCAGCTTCTGGGAACAAAGAGAAGAGAAATTCCTTGCCATTTAAAATATTTTCAGCAGCTCTCTTGCTTATCTTTGCTCTAACACCTAGAAGTAGCTGGGAAGCTTAAATCCACGTTTGAGATTAGGTATGTATATATTTTACTGCATCTGGTCAACATCCATTTTGATATGGCCAAGTCTTAAGTGTTTTTTAAAGCACACAGCTGTAGCTTGTGAATAATGGCACCTGAAACATGCAAGAGCAGCTCAGGGATCCTAGGAGTGTGGGAAGCCTGAATCACTGCATCTAGCTCCCACCTGAGGTTACTTCTCCTGTTTGTACACAGCCCAGGTATTGAGGCAGATAGCAATGATGTAACCTTCCCCAGACATCACAGCAAATTCACAGCAGCCCTCTAAGAAGATGCAGCTCTTGTGCCTGTGCTGCAGACTGGCTGCAGGCTCATGAGTCCTCTGCGTCCCATCCCCTGGGGGAGCAGCATCAGCCTGGTGCCCAGCTGCCCTGCCAAGGACAGCTTCCTCAGACAGGGGGAGTTTATGTTCCTGTGGCTGCCTTCTGCCAGGGTTTAGCAGAGGAGGAAATGGTGAGAGGAGTGAAGTCTGATAGACAGCACACAGGGGCATGAAGCCCCAGCCTTGAATGAAAAGGTTTTTTTCTCTGCAGATCTTGTAAAAAATGGAAGAAAGTGTTTTAAATGTCAGCAAGGAGAGTAGAATTTCTGCCTGCACCAACAAAGCGTCCAGAGGAGATGAGCTGCTTTTCCTGCCAAGCCTCATTTCTATCCCCATAGAAAGTGAAGACATCGTTGTGGTGTCTCTGCTCTTCCCAGTGGCATTGCTAGGCGCAGCGTCACAACGTGCTCCAAGACCTTCTGCTCTGCTTGGGAAGGCTTTACCCTTCTCGAAAGGCAACTGGAAAAGTGGGGAAAAAAACCCCAGACCAGCCTCAAAAAGAAGACTGACTAATGGAGGCCAGCTCGGCAGATAAATTGTGAATTATTACATTTCTGACCCCCACAGCAATGCAAATCCTAGGATGTGCCAAGAACAAATTAGGCTGTCTGTAACTGGGACTTCTCCCCAGAAAAAAAGCCTTTTTTCTAGACATAAGAATCAAGCGGCTTTGCCAATGCTGAAGAACACACAGATAAAGATTTCCTTCTGAAAGACATATTGGGAAAATTCAAGGCTTTATCAGAATAAAGACAGTAATTTTTTAGTTGTTGTTGTTAAAGTAAGTGCACAACAAAAATAGCACATTGAACTTACACCGAGTTCATGGCTTTACATTCCCACTGCTGCATGCCGAACGTATGCTCCTGGGAGCTCCACAATGCTTTAATACAAGAAGAGCTCCCACCTGGATTGCACCCAGGTGCTGGTGAGCTCTGGCTGAGGAAAGCAATTTTAATGTCACTCTCAAGTATCCTGCTAATTTTCCAGTCCCATTTTGTCTGCCAGATACAACTTCCCTTTCTCTTTCCACAGCAAAATGAGATATATGTAAACAGAATGTGGGATGTGAAGGGTTTTTTCCAAAAGCGGCTCTTCAGAAGAGTGAATCAGAGGCAAAATAATAAGCCCCAGAAGCCTTTTGTCCCCAAGCTGCTTGGGTATCCTTTAGAAAAGGGGATGAAGTATGTTTTTCAAAAATAAATATACTTTTTCATAAAGCACTAAGCAAAGCACTTATTTTCAGTGTAGAATTCATTCGAGCCAAAACTAAAATTTCAGCCCTTACCAGACTTCCACCCATAAAGAAAAACATCAGTTCAAAAGTGATGGTGCTTTAACTTGTGTGACTTGCCTCAAGCTATAATGAAGAGGCAAAATATTTAGTTTACCCAACTTAATCTCTCTGTGCTGCTTTACAGACGCGTTGTTGAACATTTCATTTCATTTGTGCAGCTCCAGTATGATTTTGCAGGATGGCCGTTCTCAAGTAAGCTGCGCTGCGTTGGGGGAAGTTCACTTGAGCACAGATAACTCAAGTTAATTCAGCTGTCAAAATACAGCCAAAGAAATCTGAGAGCACTGGTGCAATTTCCTAATATTACCTTCCACACTCATGTTTCATTCACCCCTGGGACAGTAATGGAGCAGCTACTCGGTGTAAACCCTTTGCTCTGCAGTCCAAATGGGAGAAAAGTGGCAAAGACAATCAGTAATATCACACTTCAGCGTGTCTGGAGAAACCGAGGCACACTTGCACTGAATGTCTGTAGCTATTTTTGGTATCCTGCTCATGGCTTTGTTAGTTTCTTAATTTGTAACCAGTTAGTAACCTATAAGTGAATCTTCCATATTGACCCATGACCATAAGATCATGTAAAAGCCTTACATGAGGGTTGTTGATGAAATGCAAGAATACTGTCTAGAGGGTCTCAACCACAGATAGCTGACTGCTGGTTCCTTCATTACTCTAATGGCTGAGCACTTACATGTCAGAGGTAATTCTGCAAAAGCCACATCAACTCTTCCCTGTGGTGAGACTGGTGCAGCCGCTGGTTCATTGCCTCCCTTGTCTGTTACAGAGCATTACACCTCTGACACAGAGCAACATCTATAGAAACTGCCCCAATCTAAATACAATCACAATTTTCTTTGTTTGTTATTTATGTTTTAACACCTACCGAAGAAAAATTTTGAAGAGATTTTGCTTATGAAATAATAATTTATGAAACAAATAGCGTGCTGTGGAGAAATGCTTGCTCAAAGAGTAATTCTGAAATGGAATAAGAAAAAAATCATTTACTAAATCTGACAGTTCTGATTAATCTGATTGGATTATTTAACACAGTAAGAAATAAGCTTGGAGAAACGACTTATTTCTACCTTATTTTCTACAGAGGATATAACTTTTTCTAAGCCTTCCATTTTACCCCTGAAATAGGCAGTTGTTGACTACAGCTGAACAGTACCTTCACTTAACTGCGCATTCCTCACAACTCTCTGTAATTAAATAAATAACATTAGGGCTTTACTTTGCTTAGTGTTGGTATGGAGAATTGCCTGCACAATTGTATTAGTCTGCATTATTCAGTTATTTCTGAATTAGGAAAAAGGCTTCAAACACCCATGAGCAATTTTAAATTTTGAATTCTTTTCATTGGCCTTGGCACATCCCAGGTTCACTCTTTCAGCTTCTCCCTCCCAGCTACAAGAATTAGCAATTTATTTGCCTTCTCAGGTAATAGCGCAAACCCAGCAGCTGGAGTTCAAAAAGAAAGACCAAAACCTGCCAGACTTGGCCATGGGGCTAGTGGAAGAGTGATGAATGAGGGAAGTATTCCAAAGGCTCCTCACCCTGCCTGCACCAGGACCGAGTGGGCACCAGGCTGATTTACCCCAACAGCTTAGGATCTGAAGAAGGTAGATACAAAAAAGCCTTATTTTCGTGCCTGGGCTCCTTAACCAAATTAATTCTTCCCACATCCCCCTTTTATTTCTTCCTGCTTCTGACCCTATTTTGCTAAAGATAGAGAGTGGATATCAGAGCACCACTGCTGCTTCTGCTTGGTGAAGACTGTGCCAGCAGCTGCATGTTATTTGCGTCCACACATGCCCTTCATTCACACTTGCGATGAAGCAAAACCACCTTGCGGTTCCTGCTGTGCACTGTGCAAGCTTTCACAAGTCACAGCTAAAGCATACTTCTCCTTACACATTCAAGGAAGAAAGCCCCCAAGACTTTTACAGTAAGTAAGACGATCTCTTTCCTCTGAGAGTGGCAAGTCTGCAGCTATTCAATTCCACCCAATAAATGGAAACCATATGATCATAAGGCGAGGGAAAGTGCAGCTAGTTTACACTGCAACCTTTCCACCAAGCACCTCTCCCATCTTTGCATGGGGAAAGCTTCTTCTGTGGATGTCAGACCTATTCACAGCTTGGGATAGTGCCAGAACAGATGTGGCCCCTTTTGTAGGTCCCAGCACAGTTGTCAAATCTCTTTAATTCTGTCCTTCCCCCCCTGGTTTCTGTACCTTGTACATTTATTTCCCTTCTCAGCCTTTCCTAAAGGTGTATTTTTCTCACTGTGGATTTTGCCAGTTCTCCCAGTGCTAGTTCCCAATTAAGTTTAAGGCATCTGCACGCTTCCACTTCAAGCAGTGCCGACCACAGCTGCCGTTGCTCATTAGGGAAATTGCACTTTTCCAAGGGGCCTAATCCCAAACAGTAGTTAGAGCCCTAGCACTGGCTTTGCAATGCCAGAGCTCCAAATGTCCTGGAAACTAGCCACTAGCCCTGAGAGATGCGCCTCCGATCAGCCACACAACAAAGACAGCAGGAAGGAGGTGAAGAGCACCTTTTTCAGGGGCTGACCTAAAACAGGTGCCCTACAGTACATCTACTAATTCGCAGACCTGTTAACATTAATGTAATAGGAGCTGTTACGCCTGGAGTTCAGACTTCAACTGTTTGCACAGGTCCCCTAATGGTCCTTAAGCACAATGCTCTGAAATGTAGCTAATACCCAAACAGCTCTATATTACTGACCTAGGGATGTTGAGATGGCGTACCGAGGGATGCACTATGCTTTATATGCCGTGTTCTGATATTCTTTAATCCTCTACAGAAAACAGATTGCCAGGCTAGCTAGGTCTTTGCTCCTACCCAGTACGACTAAGCTTGTGTTAGTTAATTTTCAGTTGTCCTTACAGCTTCAGCTGGCAAGGTGCAGAGCCGTACTCCTGGAATTGATGGTATCTGTACAGTGCGATCATGCTTCTGCCAAAGGTGCCACTGACTGAGCTGGGCACTGCCCAGGAACCAGTGATGAAACAGCCTCTTCTGTCAAGCTCACTTACCCAGGCAGAGACATCCCTTCAAATAAGGAATCTGTAGGCAGTTGTCTTTCCCAATTTGCATGGTTGTCATCTTTCCAATTGTGTTTTCATACGCTTGTCCTCACCAGACAAAAGGTCTGCTCTTGCTTCTCCTGAAGTCAGTGGGAACTCTGCCATCAATTCGAGCGGTAGCTGGATTGGGGCCAAAATGTTAGCCACTCCACTTCCCTTAAGTCATTCCCAAACAATACTTCTTTGATTACATATCAAGCCTGAGGGGTCTCAGTTATCTTCTAACCCTCTCCTTTATATCACCAGTATCTATGGATTCCATAGTGTAGGCAGGAACCGTTTGAACAGAAGGGCCTTAATCATCAAAAGTACTTTTCTTCCCCAGCCATGTTTTTTCTCAAAGGGAGTTTGTTGCTAATTCCTTTGGGAAGAAGATGGGGAAAAATGAAAAGGAAATGACATAGCTTTAAGGAAAACCTAAAAAAAAAAAAAACACCCACAAAAAACCAAAACAAACAAACAAACAAAACCAACAAAAACCCAAAAAAGATAAATTTCTAACGTTTGAGAAGTAATGTACCTATAATCAAATTCCCCAGCAGAAAAAACCTCTGCTTGCATTGAAAAGACTGACTTAAAATTACATTGGATGTAAGTGTGATACAAGCCATTGAGGTAACCTTGGCCGGATTTTCAAGGGGGGTTGCAATAGAAAGCAGTAAATAAGAAGAAAGGGGAATCCTATTTATTTAGGTAACTGCACAGTCTAGCAAGTCCAAAATAGCTTCAATTGATTCTGAGTATCTTCCTAGACTTCAAAGGGTAATTGTGTTCTCCTTTAATTAGAGACTCTGACAGCTGTACTCTTCTATAAAGAGAAGCCACACTTACTCTTCAAGTTTTCAGCCACAGAGGGAAACACCACACTGTGTATGGTTACATATGTGGTTACAGATGCCACTTGGTAAAGGATGAAATGGCTACAGGAGACAACCAGTCTGACTCAGAAGACCAAAACAGGACTTTGTCCAAATTGTGTCCTGCAAATAACATCCTTGTGACTGGAGAACTGCGGCATTCAAATTATTATTATTTACAAAAGCAGAGGCAAAACCAATTCTGCTGCATACCTGAAGAAATTTACTACAAATGAACATAGAGCAGATCTCAATATACTGAAGGGGAAATACATTCATCATCCAAAAAGGAGAGATGAGGATTTCTTTTTGGTTTTGCGAAATGTGCATGAAGTGAAGATGATGTTAGAGCTTACTAAGTAATACACAACTCCCTAAAGGGCTGGGCATTACAGGAGAGGAAAAAGTGCTATCTCAGAAAGCGGCACTATATTCTACTCCTCCACCAAGCAGCAGGTGAATAAATGAACAAATACATTTCATGTAAAATAAATGAATGGCTAATTTAAATATAAACTGTACAGATAATATTACTGGATTGTCTGTTTGAATTAAAAAGTGCCTCTAGGCTAGGTACTGCAACACATCATATTTCATCAGTATTCTCTGATCAGATACTCTTAGAGTGACTTGTAAAACTACGCTGATTTGAGCCACTAATATTTTGTTGAAGAATTTTGTACATGACATAATATTCGGGCTATTATATGGCATCATGAGTGAGCAATGTCAAAATATATTTCATGGTGAAAAGGCACACAGGTCTTATTAAATACACACTACACTGTTAGCTAGGATGGTGGCAATCTGATAACACTGCACAACATCCTTCAATGAAAAAGGAGGTAAAACACACTAGTTGGCAAAGCACAACAGCAAGTTGAAAATGAAGAAGGACTAGAAGGGTATATTTCTATATGGCACACAAAGTTTGGGACTGAACTTTCACATCATAGTGATGCCTCAGGAAAGCCATCAGTATGTCCAGCCTGTCCAGCTGTAAGATTTCACTGTGATATGCAGAACTGCAAGGGAAAGCATGTAATGAAAAGCCGAGCAATCCAGGCTCTAAAAATTATTATGAGACAAACTAGCTGTCTACAAAGAGACGGTTGAGACTACACATGGACATCCAGGAGCTGGATTTGGGTAATTTTTTTCTTCAACATTCACTTTGCTACCCTATAAAAACAACTAATTTTTAACTAACTCCTCATCAAGGTTGTGGGATCTTTCTCTTCCGGACTGACACTCACCAGAACAAAGCCAACGAGGGAATTTTTAGATCACTGGTCTCCGTAATAGTTCCTATGAAGTGGGGAGTGGCAAATATGAACGTGTGCAAGCTCACTTGTTTGATGTATTTGGAGAAGACCATGAATGCCCAAAGAGCAGCAGTAAATCCTGCCTACCTGCAGTCACCTGGTAACACTGCAGCACATCTCAGGTGAGGCTTCTATGCTGGACTAAAATATGCATCAGTGCAGCAAAGGCTCTGAGATGGAGTATGTGAAGATGACACCACACTTCACACTGATCAGCTGTGTGCCACCACTGCAGATTTGGTGGTGGAGCATGGCTTGCTACCACGCACAGCCAGGAAGGGTGCCTTTATTCCTTGACCCCTCTGCGCAGCTGGAGCAATCCAGGTTTGTGCCTGCATGCTTTCCATGCAAAGAGAGTCACGTGAAACAGTGGATTAGCTACAGGGTTATGCAAAACATGTTCCTGAGCTCTGATCCCAGTGGTGCTGTTAATGCACTGGGTGGCCTTGAGCAAGTCTATCAGCTCATTTCTGAATTTCCATATCTGGGGGGGGGGAAGATTGCTTCACAGGTGCTCTGTTTTAAAATATCATGTATCTGATTTGCCTTCTGCCAGGTATTTTGCCCATGAGTTTAAAGAAAAAAGGCCCAAAGTATGATTTGTGATCATTCAAGGCCACTTTAAATTAGTCAGAGCAGTGTAAAGGGACCTAAACTGCAACAAAAAATGTGAGTCACATTCAACGTGTGATCCCTCGAGGCACATTTACCAAACATACCACCACATTTTACTGCTTCTTATCTAGGCTTAGGAATAACGAGGTGGGTTTGTTACTAGAAAGCATTTCTTTCCGCCACAGTTTTAAAATAGATTTGTGTCTGGATAAGGAGGTATGGAAATTTGGCTTATTTAATAATTGTAAAAGCTGAGCTATGAATAACACTGAATGAAGCTGGGCAGATTTCAGGCTGTAGCTATAGGACTTCCAAAACAGCAATGGCAAGTAGCATCAACCCTGCAGAAACCCAGCACTTCTATTTTTGCTAAGTAACTATTCACTTACTAAAAAGACTATAGCAGTGAAGCTTGTTTCTCTTCTTGCTTATTCAATGTCCACCCAGTTCTCTTCAGATATGAAAAGATGAAATCAAAGAGCAAAGCCCTTTTCCAAACAATGTTATCTGTTACACACTAGGTATTGTATATTAATTATATATTATAACAAATTGTATTTCACCAGGAACTGGAGACATGCTACTGTAAAGATGCTGCTGCAGTAAATGGAAAGGCTGATTTCAAATGTCAAAATATGACTGGGCCATCTTTTAGTCCAGCAGGAATTATTTTTTCTATATTCCACATCCATATTTCATTTTGATTCATAACCACTAGTTGAAGCCACATGCCAATAAGCAAGCTATCTTTCAAATTCTTCTGCTTTCCCCCCCTCTTTTGAACTGAATGTATCAGTGTGCCAGATTTACTGTTAGAAAAATCCCAGCGTGACTATGACATTACTTTAATTAATCAAGGCCTAACATGATTAGGGCATCTGGGAATAACAATACAATCAATCCTGCAAGAAACCGGTGCATACAGGATGGAGGATTTGCATATGTCAAAACTGAATTTATTCTGCAGTTGTTCAATTCAGTCTTGGGGAAGAACTTAAGGGCATCTTTAACATACTATTCTAATGGAAAGTTATCGTCTAGCTCTAGACCTCTCTGCGATAAATGGTATATAAATTAATTCAATATTAACATTTCAGTTGTGGAGAACTTAACATTTCTGTCCTTAGGCTCCATTTGTACTGGCTGCAGTTCTGAAGTCAAAGCCCCAAACCCACTCAAATTTCACCTTCATGAAAACAAAATTATGGTAAAAACTACCAGGATGTTTCTAGAAGGAAAACCCAACCTTTCATTCAACAGGAATACATTTCACTGAAGCCCCAAATGCTTGACTGGTATTTCACCTTTAGAAATAATTCATTATTATTTGCATACATTTTTCCCCAAGATGGACAAGGGAAGATGTGAGAAAGGAGCTCTAGTTCCATATTTGCTGTTTTGACACTTGGAACAACTCAGATTCTGTTACCAGAACACTACTATTACAGGCCATGCTTGCTGTAAAACCTTCACACTACATTTTTGTGCACCTTATGAATTTCACTACAATTTCATAATAAAAGAAAAAAAAATCTCTGATTCCTTTAATAATAATACAAATAGTTCCAGCTTTCCACATCTGCACAAGTTTGCTGTCCCCAGAGATTTGCCATGGTATAGCTCTTGCTTCCAACCAAAACAGTGACATAGTGGCTGTGATTTACAGCTTGCAGAGGCCTGATTAGGGAATAGCACACTAGTGAGAAAATATTAAACAGGATTTTTAATGTGCAGGGCTTTCTATCTTCACCAGCAAAAAACAACCAAATAAATAAATAAAAATACCCCCAAACCAATTTCCTGCCCAAAAGCTATGGGAAATGGGATTTATTTAAGATTTCTCTTCCTCTGTTGTTGAAGTTTCAACCAGAAATATTCACTTATAACTGAGACTGGCTCTTTAAACAATTCAATCTTTACCATTTTAAATAAAAAATACTTGTACTGTTACAGTAAGAGCACTATAAAACTTGCAGGGTAACAAGGAACAATAATTACAAGGTTTATCATCAGCCTAAAAATGGCTCTCAGGTAAAACTGGCAGAGTTTTCCTTACAGAATTACCAGGAATAAACACTAGAAGAAACATTTAAAAGAAGATAATTTATTTTAAAAACAATGATTTAATATGCAAAAGGAACATTTCTATTTCTGTGCTCAGGGAAAAAGTCTTGGTAGACTACATGCTTGTATTAGCATCAAGAATAACAGCTATTCTGTGATGCCTTCTTGTTGGTCACATTGATTTTGCTTGAGCAGAGTGACATTGGGAACTACGTGCAAAAAATCCAGAACTTTCATTTCCTGAGAAAACAAGGCTCAAACCAGCCTGAAAGACAATGTAAAATTACACACAGCGGGCTGGCAATGGTCTGAAATTTAATTACTTTCCAAGCTGTAGTTTTTTGCACTGAGTTTTTGCTGAAGTCTAGCAACTTCATTTTGAGAAAGTTAGAACTACTGTAGAAGATTTGAGTAGCGACAAAGTGACCTCAGTTTTCTTCAATAAAATATTAAGTCAGAGGAGTGTAAAGAGCATGCATTCTAACTGCTGAGTTCTATCACTGTACGATATACTTTAGACTGGAAGAGCAGAAAATGACAACAGCAGCTTAAGGTTCTGCATTTCTGCAAATGCTTGACTTTGCATGCATGGTGATTTTTGAGTTTCTGCTGAAAATGCTGGGAGCTATGAAAAGAAGAAAACCACAGTGATGCTGTAGGGATTCACCACTTGTCAGAGATCTCAGGCCACAAACACAAATGGTACATGAAAGTTTTATGAGTTACAGGGTCTATCAAAGAAATATTGGCAAATGTCGCTATTCCTCATTCTGCAACTGCAAGGACAGATCTGGTAAAGGATAACACCAAAAAAGCAGTGTTCAAACGTAGCTGTAATGCTAATTCTAAATATACGGCTTAAAACTGTTATTACCCCATACGTTACATATTAAGTAGAAAGCCTGAGGCTATTTGTCTGTCTACATATAATCTGATAGTCTATTTTTCCTCCTAAGAAAATAGCTTGTGAACAGTTAGATTTTCCACCTACTTTTGTTCTCTGATAGCAGAATCCAGGTCTGTGGAATTGTTTTGTTTTCTGCAATTTGCAATCTTCAGCGAAGAAGCTGTTTACTTCCAACACAGTTATACAGTGAAAACACATCTGCATTTATGGAGTTAATAGTCTTCTTATTAATTTTACTCTGCCTTTTTTTTTTAATAGAAACCTAATGAAAACCATGTTTATGTGCTCAAAGGCACAGAGGAAATTCATTACTCTGAGGAATAACACACTCCGCAAGTGAAATGAAAGTAATCTTATTTATGACAGGAAGAGGCCTTCACTAGACTCAACTCCACCACACTTGGACTGATACTGGCTGCATGAAAGAAGCTGCAAATTCAGGAACCGGTTTGAAATGTAAGCCTCATCTCAGCAATAAACACATTTGCAGTTTAGTCTCGCAAACATTCAAAATCTGCTGAAGAGGAAGTAACCAGCTATTGTATTTACTATAAACATGTTACAAAAGGAATGCGACGATTACATGAAAAGCAGTGATACAGCCTTAGACATAAGCCTTCCCCTGCTCTCGGTCAGCATCCACCAGAGCACACACCTACGCCTGCTCACTGATCAGATCTGGTATGTTGCACTGGGTTTAATAGCATTGTTGCGGTAACTGAAATACCCCAGTTTACGTGCAGATGACTGTGGGGAGAATAAAGACTTGTAAATACACCCACTGGGGAGTCCTTGGGGCTGAGGAGTGGGGAGGCAGAGGCATGGGACATGCTGGGAAGGACAGGCACTGGAGGGCTGGGACCTCAGCTTGCTAAAGGGCTCAATGCCCAGAGGTATATGCAGTACCCTGCACAGCCAGGTAATTCCCTAAGCAGAAAAGAGAAATCAGAGACAACAAAAGATGATTTACTGTCCCATTCACCCAGCCCTGTGCATGTATGAGCCTCAGTATCTGGCATCTGTGTGCATGCATGCACGTCTGAATTTGAAAGAAAAAGAAAAACCTTCCGGCAGAGAGGGAAGATGATGAGAAAACGCTTGACAAGTAATTGCTACATCTATTTCCATGTGAGACTGCATCTTTTTCTTGAACAAAATTAAAACAAAAAGGAAAATGCTTCTTAGCACTGTGAGCTAAACCCTACGTTCATCTCATTTCTACAGACTTCAAAAGAGAGCTTTCATTAATGGAAAGTTGCAGTGTACAGCAAACTGGATGGGTCCACATGCGTTTGCAATTTCTGTGTCTAAACCCACATGTTTTACATTCCTTGAGTTTCTTCCCCGAGTTGTCTTGAGTTAAGGAAGGGAAGGAAGGGGAAGCCGCAGCTCTGCCAAGGCTTCCATCCTAGCAGTAAGCCGTTCTGCCCACAAGAAGGCACTGTATATTAACAAATAGGAGCATACTGATGCGTCTGGAGAGAAGCGCCAGTTTTTCGTTCTTGCTGGCTTTTGCTAAAGGCCCAGTTCAAAGATGTGTGGGTTTCTCCAGCGTCATGAAGGACAGATGCTTTCGTGTGCCTGCAGATGTTTGGCCAGTTGCAGTGTGGATGCTTGACCAGTGACTGAGATAAGCTTTTCAGCCTTGCACAAGGAATTAACTGATATTCTTGTACATTTTCCTCCAGCAGGCAACTTTTAACACTAAAACAAGCTTGACAAAGATTCAGTTAAAGAAAAACATATTTAGCTCTTCCTTTGCTATATTCCTCTTGCAACTACAGTATGTTTGCATTTGCATAGGACTTAACTTTTTTCCTTACATGATCTAAATGCCCTTCCTGCTTCACCCCACAACAAAATAATTAATCCTTTGTTTGCAACATTAGGTGGTTATCATGGAAATCTATAAGATTTCACAAATTTAGAAGTATGAAGATTTTTGGAACACATATGAAGAAAACGGTGACAGCCTAAGCGGGTCTTTTAGAAATAGCTTGGTACATATTGAGTGCATCAGAAAGAAGGTATGGGAAGATTATAAAACTTTTAAAGCAGGTAAAAAACCTGAAACCTTGAGCATTCCTCCCTACAGGCAGGTCATTCCTTAAATCTTAATATTCCTCCCAAAAGGCAGGTCATTCTTTAAATCATACACAGCCTTTCGTTTGCACAGAAGATTACTCAACCTTTTTGTCTAGATTTAAACTTGTCAGCTAGGAGAGCAGAATTGAGACTCTCCTCTTCCCTTGACCTGTTTGCTGACAGAGATGAGCAAAGGAGTGGACAGGGAGTGGACAATCTCAACAGTGCTTTTCTACAGCCATGTTTTATTTGCCCCCTAAACATGAATACAGGAAAGCAGAAGCAGCTGCACTGAAGAAATGAATGATGCTGTTCCCCGTGATGTCTATATACCTCGAATTGTTGGAAAGAGCCTGGTATGGGCCAAAATTCTCCTTGATGACACAGCTAAAGGACAGCATAGCACCATGGTACAAGTGGGGTCACTACGGACCTGAAAGATCTACTTTTGGGTAGCATATACACCAAGGCCTACATAATTCTAGATAAAACACTGTCTGAGCCTCATGAACAAGATGATAGATAATGCCAGACACCCATTTGTGTTGGGGGAGCTGCCAGACTAGTTCCATACGGCTGAAAGATGTACAGAGAGATCTGTCGACATTATCAGAATTGAATTAAGTTGAACTGGCAATAGCAGCAGAGATAGTATATGGAACCACTTGCTTTGTAGCTGCTGCCTCCTCTCCCAAATTAAATTAGCCTCCTCCCTTCCCCAGCAGAAAGCTGCCTGCCCACAGCTCACACATATCACCTGCCCTTGGCTTTTGGGCACAGAGGGACCCAATTTTCACCCCTCCACATTTCTCGCACCCACCTGAGCACGCTTGTGTGACAAAGCACAAGCAATGATTGTGCTCTCTGCTCAGAAAAGGTACAGAGATGCAGTTTATAGTAGCATATTCACACCCTTTCAAGGGGCTTTCAAATGGTGTTTGCCAACATTTGCAACACCTAAGCTCTCCGTCCTTCAAGCATGGCACGTGGATGTTAAGCATCTCAAACATTAAAAGTGAAGAAAAGCTCAGGTGGAAATGTCAGCCCTGGGTTCCACCACATCCCATAGCAATCCATAATCTACCCAATGTACAGAGGCAACCATCTGGTAAAAGTCCCCCCTGCAACACAAGAAGCCAGTCTCAGTGATAACCACCATCTGACCCTTTTCTCTCAAGAAAGAGAAGTCTAGATTTACTAAAAAATATTCCTCAGCTATTCTAGAACACATCAAATGAAATATATTTTTTGCATTATTATTTCAGGGGCTATTAGAAAGTTTGTGGAGCACAGGTATCCGAAAGCCAATATTCCTCTGAAGCATTTGCAGTTCAAGCACTTGAGGACAAACGCTTTCAAGATGGAGAACTGGCTCAGCAAACAAGTTTAATTTTACCACTTGGGCACCCACCTCGCATCTGGACTCAATGCTGGGGCTGGGTCACAGCTTGTAAAATCCATGTAGCTTTAATTCACTAAGCTACTACTGCTAGGCAGAAGGAGTATCATTTATGGTATTATGAACTTTGATGAGTTTCGGTGTTAGCTCATCAAAATTAACTGCCAGAGCACCTGGATTCTGCCGTAACATGGATGCTAAATAAAACCACCATATTTTAAGCCAACAATGAGACACTTGGAATGAACTGTGTGAACATTAAACTGGACTTAAGTATGCCAAGCTATAATAATGTAGTAACACAGTATGATGTAGTATAAGGTAGGAACATCAGGTATGATGAAGAAAGTCTGAAACTACACAAGGAGAAATGTGACACTGGATTCTTTCACTCAGCAAGGTTATGCGTTTATCCAGTAAGGTTAACCTACAGCAAGCGATCAGAAAAAAATGCCCTACATCAGTAAAAGCACTTCAGCTGAGGAGCTCAACTCCACCCTGCGTTTGCTGCCCAGAACCTTTGCCATGAAGAGAGAGATGATCCAAGCAGCAGAATTTCAGAACGGTGGTTGCTGTGAAAGAACCTTTTCTCAAGCTTAGCCAGCTGCACTGAAATAAAAACGTACAGAGCAGGTTCCCTGAAGTACTCTTGCAGTAGTAGCCCAGCTTACTGCAACTTGCAATTGCTTTTGGGTTCATGGGTTTCTTTATTTGTACCTTTCCCAAAAGCAGAGCCCTGAGCGTATTGCCAAACACAAGTTACTGGCACCCTTTCAGATATCACTCAACCCTTCCATTAACTGAAAAACAGTCACCCTTATACCTAACAATTTGCATCCTACTATTTTCTTTATGGTTAAATAGGCATTTCCTGAAAACAGATCTCTGCATTATCTGTACTGAAGATCATATGTAAACTCTTGAAGAATATTCAGGAAATATAACACAGCTCATACCAGTCTAACCTTACTCATTAATAAGTATGTAGAGCGTATGTTCATACATAACCCTGGGATTGTAGTTGTACAATCAAATTAACCTTTGGACTGCTGGTGTTCAGCCATAATTTACTGCATCTAGTTTTCAGTTGCATATACAGTGCTGCTAATACTGCAGAAATACTATCTCATAAAATTCATGTGGACTGATAACAAAGCTGATAACGGAGCAGAATGTTTTGCTTTTACTACAGAAATACAATGATAATTGTATACTCATAATCAGTTGTGTCTGCATCAGAGGAAAATGCTCTTTTTTGCAGCCTTTGCTGAAACTCAGCCTAGAAATATTTGAAGGGTGGTGGAAGGGATGAAGCAGCAAAGGCAGGGGAGGAAGACAGAAATCAGTAACTTTCCCCAGACACTGATTTCATTTAAAAGGGTAGCAGCTTTTTTTTAGTAGCTGGGCCATGGCATTGTTTCTGCATTGCCCGTGTTAGTTCCACCCCATTGCTAATTACTACTTGAATGTGACGTGCTGTGCAGAGGCTAAAGAGGTCAGTCTCCGAAGCCTCTCCTGACCGGCACTGTCTTGCTGAGCAAGTGGGAGAGCTGCTCTTCCCACACCTCTGATGAGGGATGAGAAAGTATGCTTGTCAGGCCAGCCAGGAGCAACCAGCTTCCATCCGACCCACACCCATGGTGACAGGACTCAACAAGAGCCTCTCCTAACCATACGTGAGCACTGACAGCATGTCTAATATGAGGAGACACCAGTAGTTGTTCCCAGCTCGCCTGTTTGCTTTGAGCAGACATCTCTGTTGATAGTGCCTAGACCTTAAACCAACAAACAAGATCCGTGCTGACATCAGGTTTCCCCAAATCCACACAGCAACATACACTGCACAGGCTTTCAACAGACCCAGCAGTTGAGTTAGGCAAACCTTGCATGGCACTGTTTCCATTTTCTGGTGAGTTCTCATGATGTGTGAATAAGCAACTTCTCTCCAATGAAATCCCATTCTCCTCTGTGACCAGTGAGTTTCAATTCCAACCTCAAAAAAACCCTATAATGCCTCTTTGTCAATGAAGAAATGATAGACATAATGGAACAACAGCTTTCACAAATGCTGTGTTTTCTGACAGGGAAAAGAAAATCTTCCATTTTACAAAATAAACCTAATATTTTATTATAGTTAATTCTACATTCAAGAACATCCGACCAGGAGATGCAGTTTACTGTAATTAACTAAGAAATTACCTTACTGTAAACCCTGTGATACCTTTAAAACAAAACAATCCTTTATAATCAAGTTCAGCATTGAACTTCAAAATACCAGTGCAAGGAGAGGGAAACAGAACCAAAATTATTTCCCTTTTAAATCATGTCTTTTGCCTTCCTGACATGTGTTGGGGAAATGCATAGTGAATTTCTTCCCAAAGTAATGCATCACTGCGTGAATGTTACTTTAACTGCTTGCAATTATGTGAGGAACATATGGCAAAGTGAGGTGTGAGGGCAAATACGACGTTCTCAGCACAAAACTGTGACGGTGCATGCACAGTGACGTGTTCTAAGGAGGACAACTGTGCTCTGAAGCTCTCAGGAATGCAAGGGTCAGCTTCCAGTTCAATTTGTGCTCAGCACAGATGAATAATAAAAAAGCTGCATAGTTTGTTGCTCATTTCTTATGGAAAAACAATAAAAGAATGCTCATTGCGTAATATTTTGCTCCTTCGTAGAAGAAACCTCACACAATAGAGTTTGGTTCCTTCAAAACTGCAGTTTCTTTTCATTTACATAAATCATCACAATCTTGTATTGCTAAAAGAAAGACCTCATTGCCAAGAGACGCAATGGATAGCTCGCCCTCCTGCGAGGCACCTTGGCACAAGAAAGATCTATATAGGAACCAAGTGGTACCTCCTGAACAGTGGTGCCAAGCCAGCAGCTGGAACTCATTACAGAGTGGGACAATCCTGTCCAAACAACCAAATGTCAGGATTTCAGGGTACGAAACAAAGGAGATTAACAGGACAGTGCCATAAAAACACATGGATCTTCACGTAAGTTTGACGTTTTTGCTTTAAAAGAAGACTTGCTGGCTATCGGAACCACTCCTATCATTTTGCTATTTTGATATTAATGTGAAAGGAAATATTCTCTCAGTAACTTGGCTCTGGATTGTTCATGGTCTTGAGGGGAGAAAACAAAAATGTAGACTGAAAGTGTTTCATAATAAAAGAAGCAAAGAGATCATTTTTAACCCTAAAGCTAGCAAAAATCTCCTAACACTGCTCAGGAAACAGAAATCTTACCCCAATAACTATAACTTAGATTTCAACGAGACTAAAGATAAGTAATTCTGCTCTGAGGAAATTTTTGAAGGCAATCACCCTATGGCAAGGTCTCACTCCAAACATTTAAGAAAGCTGAAAGATGGAAAATGTGTAGATGACCAGCTACTGCTGGAAAGCAATTCAAAACGTATCGAAAGATAGCTTGGAACAGAAAGACTTCTGGTTACGAAGTGGGAATGAATAGGAAAACGAGGGAAGAGCACCAGTCAGCTCAAAATGCAGCACTCTGCCTCTGCATTACACAGTTCCAAGAGGCTGGTTTTCTTCTGCAGAGTTCTTCCTTGTGGTGGTCCCAAAGAGTTGCTGAGACATCACTTGATTAGCCCTGATGGGGAGAAGAGGGGGCCTATGAAGGATGAGGAGGATGAGCAGCTGCACGCAGCTTTAAAAGCCATGGCAGAGGGGCCTTGCAGGACAGACAGAGCCACCAGCACCTCCTCACCGGCAGGATGGAATTCAAACCCCTCGTTTCCACTCTTGGTATTCCCCACCATGAAAAACTCAGACTACAAACTAACCCTGACTGCCACAACACCAACACTTGGAATGTGTTTTGCTCCCTGTTTACGCTATCTCAATTTCTGTACAGCACTTGTACTGCAGCCTAGGAATATATTGCTGCTTAGTAAGAGCATATGGTACAGAATAAAAAAACACAGATAGAAATCTGCTGTTTTCAGGGTCCATCAGATACAAGCAAATCCCAATGGCAATTTGCTCAAATCACTCACCGAGTCTGTTACGTTTTCTCCTCTTGCTTTTGATAAAGTTTGAATCAAATAGGAAGATTACCTTCTCAAATGGCCAGATATTTACCATGTGCAGTACGAGAGCAAGACTTGTGTTTTTCATCACACAACTGCAAAAACGACAGCCAGAGAAACCAAACACCACAAATGGCAGCAACTGAACTGTACAGGCAGTACGAGCTCTGCAGGGCAACCACCAGCTTAAACACATATGAATCCTTAAAGACTGCGAAAGAAAGCAACCGAGAAGGAAAGGTGAGAGCCCAAATCCTTTCACTCTGGGATCACAAACAGACCTCTCCTCCAAAGGGGGATGACAACAAGACAACTCTCTAGTTCAAGCCTGAGTTCAGGCACTGCAAGAGGAGACAGATTAAAGTCATCATAGAAGAGTATCTTAAATGCCTTCTCCGTGGTGGACAAAGCTTGCAGGCCTGAGAGGGATTGTGTGGCACAAGGGAGGCTGCCCAGGCAGAGCTGCCGAAAACATCCTCAGGTGTCTGGGCCTGCTGTCCCAGCGGCCAGAAAAGCCTGAGAAAGTAGAAAACGAAAATGATTCAGGGGCCCAGAACAGAGCCCAAAATGACATTTGTCCAGTTTTAGGTGGCTGCCAGATTCTCAAGTTTCTGGGTATAAGAAGCAATGCAGACTCAGGAAAACCAAGGATGGACTTTTACGAGCTAATGCCTGTGCACAAAAACAAGTCTGAAGATCACACTCTGCGACACAGGGGTATTGTGGAACTGAATGTAAAACTCAAGATGAGAAACACGCAAAGGAGGAAAATGGTATCAACAATTTCTGTATGTAATCACTGCAGGAGGGCCAAGTCTGGAGTAGCTAAGATGTGATGACTGCTTGGATTTTCCTTAGGGACAAACTTGGCTCTCAGAGAAGTAAGGGGGAAAAAAAACCCTGCACGGGTGGGATGGGAGCAGAAGCAGGTCCCGACTATCATATTCCACCAGCAATTTATGGTGCTTGTCATGGATGTGCAACAGTTTTCACTTTTCAGATGTCGCTGTTTCCTTTTTCACAAGGGAACTTTTATGTATGCTCATGTCCAATCAGCTTAAAGAATTCACTTTATTTTGCTCTAATTTCCAAAAAATCTTGAGTTTATTTTAAGATCTACACTACACACATACGTAGTTTGAGTTTGGTGGGACTGAGAATGACGGTAAGTAACCAACTACTGGCCTTGTCTATTGTAGACTGAAGGTGATAAGGACAGACAAAGGCAGTCGAAGACTCAGCATGGTCGCTGCCTTTGGTGGCTCTGCAGTCATGCTGTTTTACTTTGCATGTTTGTAACAAGCCGGGAGTTATATTCCCTGGTGGAGATGGTGCTCCAACCATAGACTAAAATTAAATTAAAGCAAGAAGCACTGTTTGTTTGTGTCTGGGTCAAGAACTGTTGCAATCAGACCTCACATTTCATGACCATGATCAGAACCAGATCAGTTTACACAGGGGATGTCAAATACACCCAGTAAAAGAGTTTGAGGTTTTGTTTCTTTTTCTCCCCCACCCTCCATCCCTCAACCAAAAATATTTTATTTGAATGCACTGAACAGTTCTTGCAGAGTTTTCACAGGATTTTCTAGGAATTCAATCCCTTTTGTATAATAAACCTGCAGGCTAAATCTGAAATACCCTCCTCCCTTCTGAAAGCCTTGTGCGTGAGCTACAACCAACAAAATCTACTCTGTTCATGCAGATTTTCTCCAAACATTAAAACAGTATCTGAAATCTAAAAGTAACAAAAGAAAAAGATAATGAAATACCAGGAAAGCTGTCAGTGTATCCTACATGCTTTTTGTCTATTTGATGACCATAGCTGTCTCATAAATGGTTGCCTTGGGATGAAAAGAAATGGCAGAAGCTTCTGAGTGCTCAATTCTTTCTGCGAATTTGGACACACAGCTGTAATACTTTTCTTACAAATGACAAAAAGACACTGTGATGACTTTCCTTCCAGCCCTAACGTTTTACTAAAGCTCCACACTCCACATCTGAGATCTCATATAATTTCTTAATAGACATTTTACAAACTTGGCAGAAGAGAACAGATCAGAAGTAGAATCAAATCAGAGTTATACTTAAGGCTATAAATATATGCAGGCTATGCTACCTGGTTATACTTAAAAGAAATCCAGACACACCAGGTAATACGTGGACAGTAAAGCATAGAAAACAACTGTAACTCAGTCCTACTCTTATTCTGGGCTACACTTTTGATTGCACTTAAGCACTCGCGATCCCAGGTAAATTGAAAACTGTTTTTAAGGACTTTTTCCCCCATTCCCATTTCATGCCATTAACAAACGGATTTAAGACTGCTTCTGATTAAGTGTTCTGATTACTTTCAAGGGTGGATGTAACTCTGAATTTAAGATTTACTATAGTTCATGATCTTTGATTTGAGGATAACTGCATGATCCCTGAAATTTTATTATCCTTATGTCTTTAATTTTGTAATATTCTGTAAACATTCCTAATTTTACACTTAATTAGAAATACCATATACAGTATTTCCATGGCTTGAAGATATGCAGTGATTGCCTTATACATAGATTTTTATGTGCATATTCACTTCTGTATCCAAGAAGATGGTGTGTATCCCCAGACTAAGCAAGAAATTACATCACCTGGAAGTTGATTCCAATAGCTGTGCAAGACTGGCATTTACTGAGAGGGAAGACAGAGAGTATCCCCTTCACACAATGCCTCGGGGCTTTAAGAGTCTGTGACTGCCTCAGTTCCCCCAGAGATGGTGCCTGAATGAGCAGTGAATCAAAAGCCAATAATGCTATGGCGAGCTTTTCAAGCACTGACGTCTAAGCTGGTATGCAACACATCAGAGCAACAGCAATCAAGCTGCTTAATTCATGAAAGATGACTCTTGATGTGAATTATTCCAAGTTATTCCTGATTTTCCCCAAAACAGGCTTTCTAGAAGATTTGGCTTACTTTTACCAACAAGAAACTAAAATGTGCACTTCAATTTATAAGGTAGTTGCAGAAATTGACCAGTACTACAAGAGAACTAGGTCAAATGAGTGGAATTATGGAGGGGGCACAACTTGCAAAACAAAGAGGCTCACCTTAAACATAACACAGAAATTGACTTAATTCCATAGTTATTCACTCTTAATGCATTTTTTTCTCTTAAGGACATCAGTACTTTGCTTAGTTTGAGAGCTCGGAAGGTCAGACAGGTATAAGACATATTTGCAGCAGATCATGTAGTGCTTAATTTAGCATTACCAACCTGCACAGTTCCACATTTAAAGAAACAATTTTTTTCTTCAAAAGTCCTCTAAATGTCTCTGAGGTCTCATGTCTGAAACATCCAAACTGACTGGTTAATCTGTCGTGAGAAACAGCTAATGAACAGCTTCAGAAGTAAGGCAAACCTCATCGTAAACATTTTGAAATGCACACCAGAAGATCTTCATTCACAGAATAGAAGCTGCACGGACCAATTTCACCATACAAGAGCTTCAGTCAAAATTCAGGTGAAGGCAATTATGGTAAAAAAAGGTAACGGGTGCACTGCTGGTAAATATCCAGGTAGTTACATCTGCACTGCTTAAGCCTGTGCCAGGAGTCTTTGCTAATAATTGTTCACATCTTCAGTTCATTGGATTTTGTAACTTCTTTTAGATTTCAGTCTTCACGACCCACTATAATCTGCTTCTATAGTCTAGTGGCTACCAAAGTTTTCGCTATAAATGCTTTCCTAACTTGCTGCAGTCAGTCAAGGCTGATGATAAGCAGTGTATCACACAGGCTTGGAGTAAAGAATGAAATTTTGGTTCCCAAGAATTTGCCATCAGCTTCAGTGGATTCCGGATTTCAGTTCCTGTTTTCAGGCCTTCCAGAAAAACAAAACAAACCATGCCAAACTCCACAACACACAATACCATTGTTCTAAACCTTGGAAAAATTATAGCCTAGTAAATATCACATCTTTTCTGAGGTTACTTAACTGCCTTTTATTAAAACAAAACAATAAATATGGGCTAACCTATTATGACAAATAATAATTTTCATTTTTGAAGCAATAAAGATAATAAGACTTGCTAAGCAAGTCCAGAACATTTTCTAGTCTCACAAGACGTTCAACATGTGTTCTTACAGAAACACATGTACACCAGCTGCACAGAAACAAAAATAAACTTCAGAGCACCAAGGACCCATTTAGAGGTATCCTTTAGGTCAATCCTCTGCAAATGAAGAGTCTGTGTCTGTTCGACTTAGTCAACTAAAATGTCTATGATTTCAGCTGATAAGTAACATATCCTGAAAAGTCTCCAATGCAAAGAAACTTGAGCACCTGAGTCAAGGGCAGCAGGGTAGTGTGCAGCTGGCTGGGCATTTTTACTTGGATAAAGTGAAATGGTGTCTGAAACACTCCCCACTCCTAGGATAAAGACAGGAGAGTTGATACTTCATTGCCACACATAATCCTCTCTTCCTACTCACCAAAATTATACTTGGCACAGCCTCAGTGATGAAGCCGGGTAAGCCTCTTGATCTCCACTACCACTGCTATCCATGCCTGTTTGGCCAGTCATCTCACAGTTTCACAGTATGATCAAAATTACACACTTCTTTTTCAATAAAGCCCACTACACGCAGCAGCAGCTCTTAAGCTTACTTTCTAGCATTTAAACACAACTTTCTAAGTTATTGCTCTACAAGTAATATACAAGTAGGTCAGTGAAACTCAGCATTCCCAGTTCAGGTAAATGGATTAACTTTTCAGCATTCATCCAGCACAGCACTGCAAGGAAGATTACAGCAGCTTTGTCCAGCCAACAGAACTGCCAATTCACTGTTGAATATAAAATCACTTCAAGCTGGGGATGCAAAATGAAGGGAAGGCCTGCCAGTCACAGGAAATCTAGGAAAGAGGGAAATGCGTTTTTTACCGTTGAGGAGTAAGGTTGAGCCAACACAACGCTGAACTGCTTTGAGACTGGGGCTGAGTCATGGGACAGGGACAAGCATCACCACAGCCCCCAGGGAATCCACAGATGGATGGGTTTCTACTGTTCACGATTACTGAACTCAGGTGAAGTTAAGCCTTAGTGAAAGACAAGCCTTAAGATACATGTGAGCAGGACTAGGCTGTTTTCAAACAGATTTGGTTTAAATCCCAGAGACTGGCAGGCTTGGAGATTCTGTAGCTCCTACTGTAGCTTTGGCAAAATTCTTCTCACCCTGTCAACTGAAAGGTCTGCTTTGTTTTCTTCCAAGAGTGTGTGAAATGCCATTAGTTTCATGATCTTTGCAGGACAGACAGAGATGACAAGTGGATTTGCAAAAGTACCTTCTTATATTTTCATAAAGTTTTGCTTGCAACCTGGCTTTTCTTTTTTTTTTTTCCCCTTTTAAACTACATTTAAGCATTTGTTTCCCATATTCTAGAAAGTTTTTTCATAGCCTATATTCCACAACAATATACATTCCGTATATTGCTATAGAAGTAAAAAAAATCAGTAATATATACTCAGATGCTCTGTCGTTCAAAGATTAAAGATTTACTGTTCAAGGTAAAATAAAAAGTAGAAAAAAATTCCTAGAAACCACACAACACAATCAAACAAATGATAATTAAAAGGTTTAATTATTCTCTTGCTATACTACTCTTTAGAAAGTCTTTGTGATCACATATTATCAGTAGTAACAGACATGATTTGCTGCTTAATTACAAAAATACAAAGCGCAGAAAAGTCTAGCAACTGATTTTTAGAAACAATCCTTTTCATTTATATATATCTAAAATTATATATATGAAAGTTATATATATATAAAAATTATACATATATAATTCCTCCTGAGCACACAACGATATTTTATCCATTTCACATGTCTGTACTGCACCATTTCTGCTGATGGAGGATGTCTTAATGCCTTCTAGCATTGTGATAGACTAGACTAATATCCAAGCTATTGCCAAAACAGGCTGCACGTGGAGGGCCAGGAGACCTCCTTGGATGGATAAGGAGCTGCTGAGCAAAATTCGAAGGAAACAAGAGTCTTATAAAAGGTGGAAGCAAGGTCAGGCGGCCTGGGAAGAATACAGGGATGTTGTCCGGGAAGCTAGGGACCAGGTTAGGAAAGCTAAGGCCCACTTAGAATTAAACTTGGCTAGGGATGTTAAGGATAACAGGAAGGGATTTTATAGGTACATTGCCAATAAAAGACAGGTTAGGGACACCGTGGGCCCTCTCCAGAAGCTATCGGGAGAACTGGCTACCCTGGATTTGGAAAAGGCTGAGGTTCTTAATGACTTCTTTGCCTCAGTCTTTACGGGCAAATGCTCTGACCACACCACCCAAGTCTTGGAAGGCAGACGCGGGGACGGTGAGAATGAAGACCCTGGGCCCACTGTGGGGGAGGATCTTGTTCGGGACCACCTTAGGAACCTGAATGTATACAAGTCCATGGGACCTGATGAAATCCATCCACGGGTCCTGAAGGAGCTGGCAAATGAAGTTGCTAAGCCACTGTCCATCATATTTGAAAAATCATGGCAGTCAGGTGAAGTTCCCGAGGACTGGAAAAAGGGAAATATAACCCCCATTTTTAAGAAGGGGAAAATGGATGACCCAGGGAATTACAGACCAGTCAGTCTCACCTCTGTGCCTGGCAAAATCTTGGAGCGGATTCTCCTGGAAGGCATGCTGAGGCACATGAAAACCAACAAGGTGCTTGGTGACAGCCAGCATGGCTTCACTAAGGGGAAATCCTGCCTGACCAATCTTGTGGCCTTCTATGAAGGGGCTGTGGAACTGATGGACAGGGGCAGAGCAGTTGATGTCATCTACCTGGACTTGTGTAAAGCCTTTGACACTGTCTCCCATGACATCCTTCTCTCTAAGTTGGAGAGACATCAATTTGATAGGTGGACCACTCGGTGGATAAAGAACTGGCTGGATGGCCGCACGCAAAGAGTAGTGCTCAGTGGCTCAATGTCCAGCTGGAGACCAGTAACGAGTGGTGTCCCCCAGGGATCAGTGTTGGGACCGGTCTTGTTCAACATCTTTGTGAGTGACATGGACAGTGGGATTGAGTGCGCCCTCAGCAAATTTGCCGATGACACCAAGCTGTGTGATTCGGTTGATATGTTGGAGGGAAGGAATGCCATCCAGAGGGACCTTGACACGCTTGTGAGGTGGGCTGATGTCAACCTGATGAAGTTTAACCATGCTAAGTGCAAGGTCCTACACCTGGGTCGGAGGAATCCCAGGCACAGCTACAGGTTATTCATCCCTGGCAGCGTTCAAGGTGGGGTTGGACATAGCCTTGGATGGCATGGTTTAGTGGGAGGTGTCCCTGCCCATGGCAGGGGGGTTGGAACTCCATGATCTTGAGGTCCTTTCCAACCCTAACTATTCTATGATTCTATGATTCTATGATTCTATATTGTTAATCAAGAATAAAAGTCTAGCTGACTGAGGGATAATCTATGAACAACCAGAACAGAACTATGGGCAGAGATATGACAATTTGGCCAATATGAGATCTGGAAGAAGGTGCATTGCAGCAAGAGCTAAACAGGTACTACAGGAGAACCAGGCAATGCAGATAAGAGACGCTGGGAGATATCACCAGCTAAAGCCAAGAATACATAATCAAAGAACCCATGTGAATGGCCAGGAGTTCAGAGTAACCCACATTTAAATGCATCATGTTCATGTACTCTCCAAGGGCTGTTTAATGTTTTTGTTTCCTGCATTTCTGCAATGCTCTACAAATAAATCACCCTGCATTTAGGAAATGTGTTTGGCCTCCCCACTTCCCTAACTCCAAAACATTTCTACTGCCAGTGCTACCATATGATCAAGAAAAGCACCATCTGTCTCTTCCAAATGTGGTCTTATTCATTTACCACTTCCACCTTACAGTTTGCATACGCTGCTTGTCACATATTTGCTTCTTTGCCCCCAACTTCTCTTCAAAGCACAGCTAAAGAAGAAAAAAGGCCACCATAATGAAGTACTGGATGGTAACCATGATGTGAGTTTTTTCAGGTTAGCATACAGTGAATAAAGTTTCTTTTTTTCCAACCTGCACACTATCACAGCGTCAGATATTCATGTAAATACTTCCCCTCATACTGGGGGTTTCTGCTAATTCATTTCAGAATTTTCAGAATGGGAACAAGCACTTTTGCTGAACTCAGAAGAGCATTTCCAGAATTCTCATGCAACACTGACTCTCAGCTGCAGTTTCTTCTGCTGCTCAGATGTTTGAAACTTCCACAGATGCAACTGCCATTCTTTCTAAAATTGGGTCGATACCAGAATACACCCTTTCTGTGGTCACAAAATTGCTGCTGTGTCTGGATGACACAAAGAAGAAATCAGCCTACAGCTCCTTCTCATCTCTGGAAGATGCGTGCCAGAGCAATTAGGAAAACTTCCCTGTTGATTTTCACTTTGTGGTAAAGGAAAGAAGTGGTTGTCCCAGGCAGTAAGTGCCCAGCGCATACAGGCGAAGTCACAGTGGGGAATGGTTACTTTCTCTTAGTTCAGAGAAGTTGTTCACTGTGCAGGGACAAAGTCTGAACAAAAACAGAAAAAATTTTCTTTATGGGTGCAGGAGGAATATTTCCTTTTTTGTTTCTTTTTGTAGTTTTGTATCAATAGAGCTCCATGTATCCAAAACTTGACACCAAACCATCGACCGAGTGCACACCTCCAAGCAGTTAGCAATTTCAGGAGCACAGGGTGCAAAAGCACAAACAAGACAAAACCCATAATGTTACACAAAAGCAGAGTGACAGATTTATAGATCCTTGATCTGTCAAAACAAAGAGAAGTCTGAAGAAGACTGAAGTGAACGTCCAGAATCACAAGCTGGCATTGAGGCGGAGATGTCCGTACGGGCAGGGTAAGCTCTTGCGGGGAACAGGCACACAGACACCATTCTCACTACTTGTAATCTCTGCACAGCTGCTGCTGCTTCCAGGAGTCCTCTGAGCTCAGCCCAGTGGTCGGTCAGGGAAGCTCAATCCTACACTATCTCCAGATCCCAGGTGATTTTGTGACCATGCTTCCATCGTTTTCTAGAAAAATAACCTGGGGCAATTCGAGCTTGTCTGTAAGATGCTACTACATTGCCCTCAAGGGCAATACAGACCAAAGCTTCCTCTGTTGGCACACACCAATGCTCATCTAAAGCCTGTACCTATATATAAGCTGTCCTTCATGCTCATGTGGATGTTCGCCACCATAGTCTTACATACGGTGCAATCATATGCAAGGCATAATGATTTCTAGAACAGGCAATACAAAAGTGAAAGAGAGAGCATCCCAGGATCAATCAGTCACCACTCACCATCCATTTGTTAGCATTGTTAAAAATAACGCTATTACCTATCTCCCGTGCAAACAAGGCAATGTAGCATAATCTTTTAATGAAAAAAACCCACCTATAAATCAAACAGCTTATTTTCCATAATCTTTCATCTTGGTGGTGAAAAGTCTACACAAAGAAAGCTTATCTAAAATACAGCATTCAAAATGTTTTATTAGCTTGCATCCTCTATACTCCATGCTTAGCATTTTTACATAGCCTACTGCAATAGACTTCTTTATAGAACTATTGCTACTGGCTCTGTGCTACTAGCAAGTTGTTGATCACCTGTTGTTATGAGTACGCTTTCCTGTAAAGAACAATTTACAGATCTGCCAATACTCCCAGATCCACAAGTCTGCATTCCTGGAAAACATATGTAATTCTTTTGCATTTCAGGCTGACTCACTGCAATAGACCTCAGGCCCGCGTAGGAAGGTGCACAGGCACCTTGTCTGCCCAATGTCAACAACACAATATCACGGCAAGGCATTACAGGCTATGATGCAAAGGACTTGGCCAGGTAGACCAGACTCTTGCTGAGGCTGGCTCATGCACCAAGCAGGTTAAGTAGCTGAATTTGTGAAATAGGTTTGTACAGTCTAAAGCTCTGCCCTGGTACTTCCCCCCTTGTCTCAGAAACTTGTGACACTTCATCCAGCCACAGGCCACCTTCACTAGCAGCAGCTAGGATGCTAGGCAGCTGTCTTGTAATCCAACATGCATCTGAAGTTGCACTAAGAATACAATACAAACTTGCCCTCAGAAATTTTGTAGTAGTGTTTTCTACAGATCACATGAAATACAAACATTTTTAATGGTTTAAATAGCCTTTTTTTTTTGTTTTGGTAAGCCACCTTTAGCTCCTGTACTACAGTCAGTAAAGTCTTGAATGTACAGCTGATCATTTGGTGTTTATACAGGTGGTAGAAAAAGTCATTAGAGGCTTCTTGAGATTTCATTTTTATGAACATCAGGGAACTTATTGAACTTGTAGAAGGCACTAACATTAACAAAAACCTTGAAATGACCAAGTTCACCTGTTTCAGGAAGAGAAGAGGAAGAACAGGAACACAGAAAGGCACGTTGTATACAAGACTACACCCAAATCAAAACTACAAGATAAGAAGACCTCAGGAAAGTCACTGTTTCCTCAAAGACATATGCATAAATTTCCCCTACAAAGCAGAAACCCTAGAAGAACAGGAGATCCAATTGGCTAAACCAGGTCTTCACTAACTTCAGAAACAGAAGTCATGGGAAGTGCAGCTCAGCTCAGGCCACTACAGATGAAATACAGGCACACGGGAAAAATCAAACTGTACAAGAGTGCTTTTAATGTCCCTTGAGAGAGATGGCAAGAGAACACTTGAGGGAGGAAAAAGGGAAAGAGGAAAGGAAGGAAGGAAGGAAGGAAGGAAGGAAGGAAGGAAGGAAGGAAGGAAGGAAGGAAGGAAGGAAGGAAGAAGGAGGAAGGAAGGAAGGAAGGAAGGAAGGAGGAAGGAAGGAGGAAGGAAGGAAGGAAGGAAGGAAGGAAGGAAGGAAGGAAGGAAGGAAGGAAGGAAGGAAGGAAGGAAGGAAGGAAGGAAGGAAGGAAGGAAGGAAGGAAGGAGGAAGGAAGGAGGAAGGAAGGAAGGAAGGAAGGAAGGAAGGAAGGAGAAGGAAGGAAGGAAGGAAGGAAGGAAGGAAGGAAGAAGGAGGAAGGAAGGAAGGAAGGAAGGAAGGAAGGAAGGAAGGAAGAAGGAAGGAAGGAAGGAAGGAAGGAAGGAAGGAAGGAAGGAAGGAAGGAAGGAAGGAAGGAAGGAAGAGGAAGGAAGGAAGGAAGGAAGGAAGGAAGGAGGAAGGAAGGAAGGAAGGAAGGAAGGAAGGAAGGAAGGAAGGAAGGAAGGAAGGAAGGAAGGAAGGAAGGAAGGAAGGAAGGAAGGAAGGAAGGAAGGAAGGAAGGAAGGAAGGAAGGAAGAAGGAAGGAAGGAAGGAAGGAAGGAAGGAAGGAAGGAAGGAAGGAAGGAAGAAGGAAGGAAGGAAGGAAGGAAGGAAGGAAGGAAGGAAGGAAGGAAGGAAGGAAGGAAGGAAGGAAGGAAGGAAGGAAGAGGAAGGAAGGAAGAAGGAAGGAAGGAAGGAAGGAAGGAAGGAAGGAAGGAAGGAAGGAAGGAAGGAAGGAAGGAAGGAAGGAAGGAAGGAAGGAAGGAAGGAAGGAAGGAAGGAAGGAAGGAAGGAAGGAAGGAAGGAAGGAAGGAAGGAAGGAAGGAAGGAAGGAAGGAAGGAAGGAAGGAAGGAAGGAAGGAAGGAAGGAAGGAAGGAAGGAAGGAAGGAAGGAAGGAAGGAAGGAAGGAAGGAAGGAAGGAAGGAAGAAGGAAGGAAGGAAGGAAGGAAGGAAGGAAGGAAGGAAGGAAGGAAGGAAGGAAGGAAGGAAGGAAGGAAGGAAGGAAGGAAGGAAGGAAGGAAGGAAGGAAGGAAGGAAGGAAGGAAGGAAGGAAGGAAGGAAGGAAGGAAGGAAGGAAGGAAGGAAGGAAGGAAGGAAGGAAGGAAGGAAGGAAGGAAGGAAGGAAGGAAGGAAGGAAGGAAGGAAGGAAGGAAGGAAGGAAGGAAGGAAAGGAATTGCAGGGAGATGACCTCTAAAATTAAAGATACCACTTTAAATGCAAGGTAAATCTATCCACAGTTATTACTGGGAAGGTTAATGGGTTTGATGCCTTTTTACTGCAGCCTTCGCTAAGACAGATAACACGATCAGATAGTTAAAATGATCACAGATAGACTAGAGGAAAACCAGACTAGATAAGTTAAGATGTTTTCATGTCAGCTGGGCCAGATGAATTGTACCTGAGAGAATTTAAAGCAGCCAGTGAACTAATCTCAGACCCATTACAGGCTTTCTTTGAGAAGGCGCAGGCAGTGGCTGAAGTTTCAAAAAGCCAAAAGGAGGCAAGTATAGTGTCTGTTTGTAGGAAAGGGAGCACAGGAACAGACCAGACATACAAACAGTGCTACACTACTGCAGGAGAAGCAAGCCCCATGCTGGGAATTACAGACAGAAGCGTCGCATGGGAGACACAAGAAATAATCCAGTCCTCTGCTCTGCAGGGATGACTCTGTTGCAGTATTGCTCCTTGTTGTGACCACTGCACTTGAGGAAACATGGAAAACTTGGAGAGAACCTGAAGCAAAGCACCTGAAATCACTGCAGAGTTAGCAAAACCAGGAAAAAGTGCCATTGGTTTGTTTAGTCTGGGGCAGAGAAGACAGGAAATAACAGGGGCACATTTTTCAAGTACTTTTCTTAGTCACCCTTTACCTAACAGACTTCTTTCTGTGCTCACTGAGGCTTGGGTTAAGTTGTAGGAAGACTGAAGGTACTGGATGTTAGGAGAAACTTTTGCGGGGAGGGAAGTTAAGCAGTTGATTCCCTAGGGGAGTTTTGGAAGTTTTAAGGGAGTTAAATGGGCAGATTTTAAGAACTGGGCAAAGAAACATCTAGTAGGGAGGACTTAGGTAGAACCAATCCTGCCTAACGTTTGTGGATGCACTGGGCGATGTTTCAGGGTCCTGTCAGACTCCTCCTCCTATCATGCACAAGACATGAACTTGGGACCATGATCCTCTCTTTGGACACATGCATACATCAAATGCCCTACCCAATAACCTCTCTAACAAAACACAGCTCTTTTTCATGCCTCTTTAAATTCATTTTATAGACCTTAACTATGTCAGACAGAGGAGAATAAGGAACTTGGGCCATTCTTTCATGTTATCGTCGGGAAAGGACATCAGATTGCAGCTAGGTTTTCTTCCAACAATGACCAACCTGCCCTAAATGGAACAGGAACATGATATGCCAGACATAGCACCGCCTAATAGTTCCAGATGTGCTCCCAGTGAACTTGGCAGTAAAAATCTGTTAAAAATTTGTCAATGCTGTAATCTAGCTAGGGGATTTGTTGTAATAAGGAATAACTTTTACAGAATGTTCTTGGTTCAACCTGACAGGTTGATAAGCATGGAGCACAGCAATAATGCTTGTCTTGCCTGTTTCATCTGCCCACAATGAGGACCCAATTAAGCTTGGAAAAAAACATTTAAAGGACTCAGTTTAATTATTCCTTCATATATTAAGAGAATGAGATAGGAGATACGATCATGTAAGATGGTTCTGCAATGGAAGAAAAAATCATTGCTCAAGAAATTAGACGGGGAGTCAGAAAATTCTGTTTCTAACCCTGGCTTTCATGGCCATTCCCTTTGTCATCCTGAATGTGCCACAGTCTTTGTCTTCATAACCACACGTATATGATGGGGACGAAAGCATCCATCAGTCTTTGTACAGAAGTTTGAGATGTAAAGTTGGAAAATAGAGTCAAAGCCCTGCATCTAGAAATCATGAATGCTTTTATTCAAAAGTATTACTGACTATCTGAATTGAGTCAGCATCTTCCACAAAAGCATGAAGGAGAGAATGAGATTTTCCTCCCCATACTGGCACCATGCAAAGGGTTAATTCAGCACAAAGAAATCTGACAACTCCTCACCTTGTCATGGAGGACTTGCTGGTACAAAACTGTGGCAGACCATAAGACAGGCCTCCAAAGAACCGCTTCACAATTGTTGGTGTATAGAAAATGGTGTCAGAATAGAAATGCTGAACAACTTTATGCCCCCTTTAGCAGCTTCTAGCAACTGCGTGGAATTAGGTATGCCCAAGCTTGATTCTTTTATGCCAGAAGACTCACCCGTCCCCAGAGCAGTCTACTAACTAGGAAGGCAAAAAGATGATGCAAAAGTCACTTAAAATTCAACTGAGTCATTCCTCATCATGTATTAACTCTGTCTCAGCTTCTTAAGAGCTACAGTCCAAAACTGCATCCAGCATATTTCCATTCTCCATTCTGGGAATTTTGTGATAAAGAAAAGACTTTTTTTCTTGTTGTATGAAGAGCTTTGGTCAGGTAAAATGAAAAAAACCCAAACCAGACATTCACTGATTTTCATACATATATGCATGTAATGTAAAAGCACAAAGATTGTGTGCATGAAGGATGGAAAATTTCTATGAAGTAGCTAGACTTTCCTTTCTGCCAATAAATACAACAACAGGGAGCAAGATGAACAAAAGATACGTGTCTGACACAGGTGGGATATCTGAAACCCTTCATTTCAAGTTAGAGGTAGCCATATCCTACTGCTAGAGAAACTCTTATGGTAGGGGGAAGTGTTTTGGTTTTCTCATTAGGAGAAGTTGATTCTCAGCAGAGTACTCAATCTCACAAATTCATTAAAAACCAACAAAAATGGAGCCCTTAAACTGAGACAAGAAGAAGCTGAGTGTGTGTTTGAGCTCATGGTAGATGGCAGTGTTCTCTAAGGATGGTGACCATGCACAGACCCACAGAGGCAACCAAAATGATGGGATAAATTCTCAGCTGGATTAAAACAACACAGACACTCAATAGTTATATTTAGCTATGCCAGTTTACACCTGTTAAGAATTTGCCAGTTGTTCCAGATTGACATATCTGTCCACTTGAGAGGTTAACAGCATCAAGGCATTCAGATACTGTGATGACAAATGGAAATTGCAGTCTTTACTTGAAAGCTCATCATCATTACTTACTACTTACATAGCATCAACAGCGTGTACACTGGGACTTAACAAAAGCTATCTAGAAGTCAAGTCCCAAGATCAGAAACTACCTATTGCTGTTAACATTCTTGTAGGCGAGCAAAGATGTAGCCTCCCTATCTTCAGTCTAATTACACCTGTAAACATAGAGCATAGAGCAGAATAATTAGCTCTAATGGTAGGTTTTGTGTCCCAGCTTTCTATGTACTGAAGCAGAAACAATACAGAAATGGTTTTTGAAATCTAAGTAACCTGAAGGTGGAATGTTTCTCGTATCTGCAAATCTTGAAGTGGGACCAGGCTGGAAATTGGGAAAGTACATAAGAGACAATAAAGTCTGCATGGAAAAATGAACCCAGCTATTTGGATCACAGCTGCCAACCCTATTGCAAGCAAGACTTTTCAGGTGATACAAATTGCCTGAGCCATTGCAGAGACATAAACCAAGATACTCAGTATCTTACAGAAAAAGTTAAAACTAATAGGATGTTCAAACTACAAAGCACCTCTGAATCGCCCCTCTGAATTGCTCTGATCTGACTCAACTGACCTTGAAGGGCAGAGGATCTGAAACTGCACAAGTGGGAGACAGAGAGGGATAGATTCCCAATTCACTCTGGACTAATTACAAAAACATTTTTTCTTCCCCCCACTCTTTCTTTTAGGGATTTTCAGAACAAAATGCCTCTTTCATATTCTTGCCAAAGAAATAACAACATGCATGCCAATGCCAGTAATGAGCATGTACAAGCAAAACCACAGTAAATGTGCATCCTTTTCATGGGTGGGCCTGACTGAACGGGTGCTGCTCCCCATGTAGTTAATCAGGCACAGACAATAGCGCTGGCATTCATTGTATCAGTAGATGTTAGTATTCCAGTGCTCAAAACTACACAGTGAGTTGAGTGTACCTCGTTTTCCATGTTTCAAACTACACAAGGTGTCCTGGGTTCAGCAGCAGCAGTCATTTTTCTCCTTCTCAGTAGCTGGTGCAGCGCTGTGTTTTTGACTTTCAGCCTGGGAACAGAGCTGATAACACCGATGTTTTCAGTTACTGCTCAGTAATGTTTAGTCTGACCAAGGACTTTCTGAGTCTCATGCTCTGTCAGGAAGGAGGGGAAGGCAGGAGGAAGCAGAGACAGGGCACCTGACACAAACTAACCAAAGAGGTATTCCATACCACAGCACGTCATGCCCACTGTATAAACTGGGTGCAGTTACCGGAAGGGTGAGATTACTGCTTGGGTCAGGCTGGGTATCAGTCGGCAGGAGGTGAGCGGTTGTATTCTCTTCCCTTGTTATTTCCCACATCATTATTATTCTTGGTGGTAGCAGCAGTGGTTTGTGTTATACCTTAGTTACTGGACTGTTCTTATCTCAACCTGTGGGAGCTACATTCTTTTGATTCTCCTCCCCATCCCTCTGGGAGCGGGGGGAGGAAGGGGGGCAGTGAGCTAACGACTGCGTAGCTAATTTATGGCTGGGCTTAAACCACGACAGTTCTTTTCACTCAATGCCATGGAACTGTCGTGGTTTAAGCCCAGCTTCTGGGAAAATCTCTTGGTCCTCCTACAATGTGATCTAACCCAAGACAAGGCCCAAAACTGACTCTGCTTAACTCTCAGGACCAGACGAAAATGGTTGTGGGTAAAACACACTCTGTATGCATACCAACATGGTGATCCCCATCACAATCAGCAGGCAGGTCTCAAGTGTACCCAAAGGCCATTCAAAACCTTCAGAACTCTCAAACGATGCTGTAAACGGTGTGTGTGTGCGAGGGCTGGGAGCATAAGAGAATGCCTCCTTCACAGGTTGACCACCCAAGGATGGGAAAAAAGATGTGCAATTGGCAAGCACTTCTATTATGTACCTTCCAAAGTATAGAGGTGGTGACCACACTGGGAACGCAAGCCAGATCAGTTTCATGATCAATGATTCTATTGTATTACAAGTCATTGCCATAAAGCACAATGAGACAAGAACGTTAGCCCAAGGCCCCCAGCCAATATGCACTAACACAGCAAATACTGCCTGTAAGGTACGACATGCTGAAACTCTGAGAACAAGAGCAACAGCTTTGAGAGCCAATAAATCAGCATTGTGATGAGTGACCATTAATCCAAAACAATGAATGCTTATCACAAACACGATTAGACACACTCTGGTCAGATCTGTCGTTATCTCAACCTTTCGTGCCCCACGTTGGGCACCAAAAAGAACAGTCGTGGTTTAAGCCCAGCCGTAAATCAGCCACGCAGTCATTAGCTCACTCCCCTCTTTCCTCCCCACGCTCCCAGAGGGATGGGGAGGAAAATCAAAAGAATGTAACTCCCACGGGCTGAGATAAGAACAGTCCAGTAACTAAGGTATAACACAAATCACTGCTGCTACCACCAAGAATAATAATGATGTGGGAAATAACAAGGGAAGAAAATACAACCGCTCACCACCCGCCGACCGATATCCAGCCCGACCCAAGCAGTGATCTAACCCTTCCGGTAACTGCACCCAGTTTATATACTGGGCATGACGTGCTGTGGTATGGAATACCTCTTTGGTTAGTTTGTGTCAGGTGTCCTGTCTCTGCTTCCTCCCAGCTTCCCCTCCTCTGCGGCAGAGCATGAGGCTCAGAAAGTCCTTGGTCAGAGTAAACATTACTGAGCAGTAACTAAAAACATCGGTGTTATCAGCGCTCTTCCCAGGCTGAAAGTCAAAAACACAGCGCTGCACCAGCTACTAAGAAAGAGAAAAATGACTGCTACTGCTGAACCCAGGACACAAGGTCTTCCAGGACACTAAGTCCTTCCAGGGGAGAGGAATAGCTGCAACCTAACATCTGCCAACAAACAAGAAGGTGCTTTCTGCCATAAAGATCACTTGTTAACCTCATTGCCTGCACTGCCTTTTTCAGACTGAAATATCTGCATGCTTTAATTTGTTATTTGTGTTAGCACAAAATATTTTCTGATAGGTGATATCAGTTTTAGTCTTAACCTTTTTCAACATATACTTCAAAGGTAGGAGGAATGACAAACTTCATTTTGTAAGTTTCTGGTGCCCAGCATGTAGCATTTTAATACAGTTTGGATGTCCACCACTTGGAGCCAAAAAAATACCTTTGGAGGGGTTGGATTTTCACACAGTTTGAAAACTTTACTAGCTTAAAACACAGAAGCTGTTGTCTCTTTTTTCCTTTCTACAGGTTATCAAAATGGTACTTGTAATATCACATCATCGCTGCTGTTACTGCAAGAAAATGCACATTGGCATTTGGTGGGAAACAGCTGCTTAGCTTTCAGTAATGAGGATTTATATAAGCTCTATGAAAAACTGTATTTTGGTACATAAATGAATTCATTTATTCCCACTTTTGGCAATTTAGAGGTGAGGAAGACAAGCGGAAGTAAAGATCTTTAATGCTAGCAAAATAAAGATGACATAACAGGTATTGAATTAATGAATATTTGCAGTAGTTCTCAGCAAAGGGAGATACAAATGTGGGAACCTTAGGTGACTTAAGAAAGTAATGACACCCAGCTCTGGTAATATGGTGATACTTACATATGTCTCAAATAACAGACTTGGACAGAATAAAGTTTTGAAGGGGCTCTCAATGCAAAGAAGTAGGAAGCTGTGAAACAAAGATAAGCTCATGGTCTGAGGGAGTGAGAGACAGCAAGAGAACTTTCATGATGGTACCACTGATACAAAAAATAGGCCGTACTAGTCTAGCAAGCCATTTTCAACTTGATGAAATATGGAGAAAGGCATTCTTAATATTTTAGGTGAAATTACTTTTTTAACATCATAGTTTTTGAAGTTGGTATATTATGGTGATCTTCTCTTTAAGCCACAGTACTTACCCATTCCCCATAAATAATCTGTGCTCCCACCTATTTCATCTAGTCTTGCCTGGGGGTGTGGGTTGATGAAAAAAGGAACATGAGACGGCAGTGTGCGCTTGCAGCCCAGAAGGCCAACCGTATCCTGGGCTGCATCAAAAGGAGTGTGACCAGCAGGTCGACGGAGGTGCTCCTGCCCCTTTGCTCTCGTGAGACCTCACTTGGAGTATTGCGTGCAGTTCTGGTGTCCTCAACATAAAAAGGACATGGAACTGTTAGAACAAGTGCAGAGGAGGGCCACGAGGATGATCAGGGGACTGGAGCACCTCTCGTATGAAGATAGGCTGAGAAAATTGGGGCTGTTCAGCCTGGAGAAGAGAAGGCTGCGTGGAGACCTCATAGCAGCCTTCCAATACCTGAAGGGGGCCTATAGGGATGCTGGGGAGGGACTCTTCATGAGGGACTGTGGTGAGAGGACAAGGGGTAATGGGTTTAAACTTAAACAGGGGAAGTTTAGATTGGATCTGAGGAAGAAATTCTTTACTGTGAGGGTGGTGGGGCCCTGGAATGGGTTGCCCAGGGAGGTTGTGAATGCTTCATCCCTGGCGGCGTTCAAGGTGGGGATGGACATAGCCTTGGATGGCATAGTTTAGTGGGAGGTGTCCCTGCCCATGGCAGGGGGGGTTGGAACTCGATGATCTTGAGGTCCTTTCCAACCCTTACTATTCTATGATTCTATGATTCTATGATTATATATCACAGAATATCCATCTCCATTACACTGCTATTGTCATTACAAGATCCACCACTAGCTCAGAAAATCTTTCACAGCTCAAATTGCTGGAGAACAGGATGGTTTACCAGGGAAGGACTGCTCTGAAAAGTGCAGGTCTTTCATTTCCTTGTCCTGGCCATACACAGATTAAGCCATGCTTTGGTTTGGTATGCTCTTCTTGTTTCCTTGGGGCTCTGAATTGTTTGTACTATAAAGAGAACAAAACCAAAAGAACAACCTTCCTCTTTCATCCCTGTTCAGCTTTGGCATTCCCAAAGCACAAGCACACAGTATTCCCTTTAACGACACGTGTTACAATAATAATTTTAAACTACAGAAAATTCTATGAATATGTAAAATTGCTGAGCTCAGATGTTCGTAAAACCTGACTCACTAAATTCCTGAATAAGAACAGCAGATGGTTTCCATTTGCTTCTGTGCTACTGTATTTATTTAGCTACCCTTCCTTGTAAGAGCAAAATTCAAAAGGATGAAGGGAATGCACGGTAAAACCAGGCAGCAAATCATGAGAACTGGATTTCTATCAGCAAATGTCTCCTTTAGTTGAGTAGCTTTAATACCACCATTTCTTTACGAAAGAAAACCCCAAACACATCAAAGTACTGAAAGTAACTGACCTTTCTGAAGTTCTTTAAGAACAAACATTACAATAATGCAGTAAAACCAACTCTTTCTTTTCATAAAGCAAAAAAAAGACTATGAGTTGGGTTTGACACATTATCTGTGTGCCTTTAGCTTACACCAAGGTCAATATCAAGTGAAATGAAATGAGAAATCCTGGGTGGGGGTCGGGAATCGTGTAAAGGAATTTGGCCTAGCTATCTGTGGTTAAAGCAATTTAATTATTTAAGTGTGTTGTGTAGTCAGTCAGTCTCTACAGCATGGAGTAGCAATCAATTGTTTCCCTTCATGGCATTTTTATCATGCATTTTTGTATTTTGGTATAAAACCAAAATACAATTATTGCACTAACATTTTTCAAGTGATATATTAAGCATTTTTGACATGCTCAGAAAATCATGAACGTAAATAAGCTTGCTGCAGCCATAAATTTAAAGAAAAAGTCAGTGATTTTTGATTGCGTGATGGAATTTTGATTATATAAAAAAGTCTGTTTCGATTGTATGTTTCAATTAATTTAAAATATGCCACACTTAAAGCTCTGGGTTCATATGCAAAAAATTTGTGATGGCTTCTTACATATACACTCTTCCCGATGTCTACAAAAAAAAGCCTTCCTTGCCTCCCTTCATCACCAACTCAGCCTCTCCTATCACACCCTCTCATCCATTTAGCTCTCTGCCATTGCCAAGGTCTGGAGAAAGCATGGGAAAGGGGATGCTTTGTGTGGAAGGTCATCCAGCATGTAATTGTTCCCAAGCGGTGTGTTCTGCTCTCAGGCTCCTTGTCTTCAGACACGGGGTGGTCGACTTGAACACCCTGCCCCACTTGAACTGATGAGACAGGCAGCCAATATTTCTATCAGCATGAGCCAGCTGTTAAAAAATTAACAGCTTAAACTTTAGCAAACTGCAGTCAGTAGAAACAGAAGCTGTAAAGCAATGATACAATCACTGGGAGTACCTCTAATAGCCACATTTTGCAAGCACTACAATTAGTGAATTATTTGAATATGCATGAGAGCATGGTGTGCATCATCAGCTACCTGTTATCACAATGACTGCATCTCAAGTACTGTCTTCTTACACGTCAAATCTGCTCTTTCTTCGATTCAGTTTTTTCTCAGGTAAAGCAACACCTGGCACAACTATTAGTATCAAAACACGGACAGCATGGATAACGAAGATGCATGCTTGCTTTGGATGTGCAAAAATGAGAGATGCCAGTTTGCTGAGTGTTTGCTGAGTTTGTTGATGCTTTCATTTTACATCACAGTTATCTTAAGTATTATGGGATGCATGGTACTTGACATTGAATAAGAGAGAAATATCACAAAAAGTTAAACACTCATTCCCCTGTAGGAAACATTTAAGATTAGCTTCATGCGGATTTATGGGTTTATAAAGAGTTGAACTGCACAGAATTACCCAGAGCTTTACTTAGAATATCACACAAGTTTTGCTTTTAGCTTAGAACAGCTACCATCTCTAGAATGAGGTTGTACAGGCAAAAGAGAAGTCTCTGAATTTGTTAAATCCATAACAGCAACAACAAATAGAAAGAAAGGAAAGGAGATGTTAGTATTTTTAAAACTCCTAAAATATCCAAAGAGGATGAAAATTTCAGCTGAAACATGACCTTATATATTAGTACATAAAGCATCATCACCTTCAAAAGGTATTCACCTTATTGAAGTCAATGGCAGATTAACATTATAGCACTAGCTGTCAGAAACTGAAGGTGTTTTGAGTGAAAATTTATATCACTTCCATCTTCTTTTCATGGCATGGGAACATCTAAGGGCTAAACACTGAACTTCTGTGCTCATCCTCATGCAAGATACTATCACTGGCAAAGCCAGAGTGAAAAGAAAACTCCTCTTATAACCTCAATTTAACTTCAGACGGATGTGCATGGTACAAAGCCAGTGAAGTGATAAATAGTTTCTGGCAGCTCACCCTTCCTACCTTGAGTAGTGTTACAGTTTATCACTGGGGCTGGCCATTCAGCACAGGAAACAGGGGAAGCAGTGTTGCGTAGTCTCAGGCTATATTCACAGATACTTCATAGAAAACCTTGGCAAATAGTCAGCAAGTACTAAAAAGCATAAAAAGTGGCTTTATTTTGCGAACAGATATCTCAAAAGGATCCACTAGGAAGCCCAGGAGAGGGGAAGCCTCAGCTGGGGTTAAAATAGCTGGTTTATTCACTTCTTCACAGAGCACAATAGTTTTACTGATTCATTTCACAAGTCATTTGCTAATTTTGCACCTTGGAAATGAGTATGGACACACATACAAATCAACATTTGCAGCAAAGGGCGTGCGAAATGGCTATGTCTCAAAGGAAATCCCAATGAAAACATTTTAATGATCTTATTACTATTTGTAACAGCTTCTTTGACAATATTGTAACTTAAGAGCCCAATTCTGCAACCATTACTGCCACTAACTCACAGCAGCAAGCTACTTCAGTTGGCAATTTGCAAGAATACGAGAGAACTCTGGTTGGAGAAGAGATCTTCAGTAGTGTGCAAAGTCATCACCCTCCCCAAAACATAAAAAGAAGGATTAATAAAAACACTCTTTCTTCTCTCCAGTGCAAGCCCCTAGCAAAATACCAACATCCAGAATACTGCTAGTAAATGACTTGTCAGTATGGCTGATGACACTTTTCCCAGATCTCGGGCTATTCCTTTTACCACAGATTTTTCGATGGCGATGCTAGTTAGAGAAGTTAATGAAAAAGTATAGTTTGAAATTCATGTCATAGACTAAACGACCCCTGCTGTAATGCTACTCACATCAGCTAAATTGCTCCAGGAGTTAATTGGTGCCCATGTGTTTAACATTTGTTATTGGAACAAAGAATAAAAAAGGTGCCAAATTTCTTGACACTTTATTTCTAATTAAACGAACCATTAATGTGAGCCTTTACATCTGCAGGATTCCTCATGGAAAGAACAGATCATGTATAGCATAATGAGTATCAAATGTAGTAAAATCCACAATAATCTCTGTAGTGCAGAATTTAGGAACTGGCTGTTCATCTGTCAAATCAGTGCATAAACTACATGACCCTTCAGCCCTTCCCAAAACCAAGACCTGTATTCTGCACTGAAAATTACAATGATGTGGCAAAATAAATGCCTTTTGTTACTAACAATACTAAATTCCTAATGGAGACAGGCAGAAAGATGCACATCAATTTCACGACCATGAACACTGTTCAATAACACATGGTGCAACAGAGTAAAGCCACTGCTGCATGGTTCTGGTATTTGCAGAAGGCTCACCATCAGATCAGACCTAATGCTCTGAGCCCACAGAGGGGCTGTTTTTAAGCAGACAGTAAGGAACATTGTGATAGGAAAAGCACAGTGAATGCATGATCCACCATGGATCTATGCTTCTACCTTAACTTCATGGTCCATACTGTACTCTGTCCTAGAAGGGTCCCACTATGCTGCCTTCTGACAAAGGGACAAAACCCCTCCTAGATTTGGTGCTGTTACCACTATTACTGTCACCAACAGGGACATTTTCAACTAGATCAGGTGGCTCAAAGACCCATCCAACTCAGCCTTGAACGCTTCCAGGGATGAGGCATCCCCAAGTTCATCACTAGTTCTAGACTGAACCTTGCTCATTTTAGATCTCCCTGGAGCACTTCTGGAGGAAGTTCCACCTTTGACAGCATGAAAAGTTTTGTAGCAGGGTTTAGTTTTTTGCCTTTCTATGCAGGGAAACTGCAAAACTGCCTGGGGACAGTAATGTTAGACGCTCTTGGAGAACAGATTAATGGCCAGCATGCAGGTGAGACTGCCACAAGCATGTGATAAATGACTGTGTTGCATGACTATAACTCATCATGAGACTCTCATCTGTTTGAATACCCAATATATACAGAATATGTACAGGACGATAACAGGTATCTTATTTTATACAGAACTACAGATGCACATAACCTGCCCTTACACTAAACAAAATATGGTAAATAAAGTAGAAGATTACTGCACTCCTTTTTTTCATTCACTAACAGACTAAATGAGAGGTTATACACAGGACCTGTTAACTCCTCTAAGACTGCTCTTGCCATCATAATAAAGAGTATTTTTAAAGTCAAAGGGGTAGACCACAATGAAATTCCATGCCTGATAAATAAAGGATTTCGTACACAATCTATTTTTTCTTTTGAGACTGGAAATGTCATTATCAGCATGATCTGAAGTATGCGTGTCTCTGTGTGTACAGATGCACACATACGGACACATTTTAATGCTTAGAATAATGTAACTGATCACTTTCCAGAGAGGAACATATGGGCTCCCTTTCTTGCTGCGTGTCACGCAGCCAAGCAATGAATCTAGACAGGCTTCTTAGTAGGAGGTTTGAGTTCAGTACTTTTTTAGAAATGCCTATGTTTAGAGAATATTTTTGCATGAGGAAAAATGCCTGTAACTAACTGGAGAATCATCACACTTTTTGAAGACTACATCAAACTACACACTGCTGTTGAAGTCAGGTAGTGGAGCAATTGAGTAGAAAGGCACACGAATTTCTAGTTGACGACTGCATATAGCATGCAGTTATGGAAAGAAGTCTTCCTTCTGTTAACCTTTCGACATGCTATAATTCATATATTTGAGAGTGATGACAAGATTTAGAACACCCCCAAGTAACAGACAAAAAAATGCACCCAACCTGACTTGGCTATGAGATTATCCATACTTTTTTCAGGTGATTGTTTTTCTAACTTCCAGTTTTCAAAAGAAGTCAGCATAAAAAAAGGACAGCATTGTCCCAATTATTTATTATTAAAAGATAGTGTTTGTCCATGCTGATGCAGTTTTGAAGAGCACAAGGAATGCTTACACTGGTCTGGGGACTGGAACTTCTACTGAATAGGCAATGTGGAAACTATTTCACAAACACATGAACCATCCTGACTCCTACAGGATGAAGTGAAAGACGGAGAAGTACACTGAAACACTGCACAGGGCAGGTGAAACCCTATCTCCTTATCAGTCAATGACAGCTCTGCCACCAGCTTCAGGGCTGGGATGCTCCCTCCCATGTCCCTTTTCTTCTGAAAATAAGGTGTTCTGATGCTCTCCAGTCTTTATGAGTGAAGTTGGCAATTACGGTCTTTCATTGTTCGATGTACATTCCCCTTTTCTCCTAATATTCTAGCAATTTGTTTCAGTAACACCTCTGTATCTGACATTTATGAGAGCACCAATCTATGTTAGATACTTGCTAGCTCATTAGGTCCAGCAGCAGACTACTTGAGCCAGCTTGACAAATGGCCAGAGTTCAGAGTCCTTCCATAAATAAAGACTTTGTCTTGTCAGTTGTTTTGGCCTCTGCTTTACAGCAACGAGTTTCCAGAGCAGACGGAGCCGCTCTCAGCTGCCATCCCCTGTCTTCTGAACTTCCTGTTCTGCGCATGGTTCTCATCAGCACCCATTCTGCAGAGAACATCTACTTCATAAAGCTGAAATATGTCTTTCTTTTAAAGCAGAAATAAAATGGATGAATATTTTCTGTGGTTATACAATTAAAAAAAAAAAAGAAATACCTGCATCTGAATGAAAGTTTTAACCACACGTTATTTCAGATCAACCCCCCCCTACTCTGAGCTTCAAATGGGCTTAAATTCTATTACAGATTATTCAGAAACTTCATCTCTTTCACATAAAAATGCTTTTTTGATCTTTAATTCTTGCTCACGTAAATGTTATTGCAGCCACTCATTATTAACTGCTGAGTTCATAAAAATAGTAGTTTCTTCTGTCTTATAATTTTGAGGGCTGATTTGAATGGCAGTGTCTAAAGAAGTGACCTTGATAAAAATGCATCAATTCTCTGCAAAGCCTTCTCCCCTGCTGTCACAGTACATTATGTGCATTGTGTGATTCCCATACACAGCTGCTCGCAATTCCAACACCTACATTTCAGACGCCGCTTTGCAAAGTCTCTATTTCAGTGCCCTTAGAAGTTAAATATGTGGAGATTCAATTAAAAAATACTGTAGATTTATGGAATTATCCATTAAATGGAAGCTTTAAAGATGATCATATTTACAACAGCTATGCTTCCTTACAGAAATTTAAAGACAAGACGTGTAGCCAAGTCTAGCTATGACCCCAGACAAAATTAGTTAGAGGGGGAAAATGCCAAAGACCTATACTTTCTAAATCTTTCAGTCTTGAGGTTCCCAGCTCTCATTTCTTTGATGTGCAGAAGGGAGTCACTCCTTCTTACTTCAACATGTAATAAACCCATTTCGGATGGCACAGGATCATCGCACTGGATGGATGGTTCAAGCAGACCAGACCAGATGATGCTGCACAGTCATTGCACGTAATCCAGGCACGTGCACACATGGCTCCCATATTTGAGCAAAAGAAATCTCAGCTACGCACCAGTCTATACAGCAACATGTGCTGTGCAGCTTATCCATATAGGGTCTGATGTGTTGGGGTTATGCCAGGCCTATTCTGCATGCACAACATAAATGCACTACACAGTTACTGCTGCACAACTACTGCTTCAGTGGGAAAGAGAAGAGGACGGCACCTCGAGTGCCAACTCCTTCCAACCTCCACCAACTCCTTCCTGTTGCCCCAGCTTATTCTCCCGGTCTACTCCACATCATACTTGATAAGTCTTTAATTTGTTAAGTCATTAAGAAGGGAGGTCTCAATTACACAGAGCTTGGCAGACTTCAAGCATCCATTCTTAGAGGGAGGCTGAGCCACACCATCCGTGCTGGAGCCAGAGCCATGAAGATGGAAGGGATAGAGCATGCTTGGCAGACTTTGCAACAATTCTGCAGGCTAATTAATTTGGTTCGCCTCACTTTATAACCACTCTGAACATCTTTTGGAATTGTTTTTGAGCTGCTCTAGTTGGTCCCACTGACTATTACCCATTCCTGGTAATACATGTGGGTGCGACTGATATAGACAGCAGTAGCCCGGAGACTATAAAGAAGGACTACAGGGCTCTGGGAGAGGTGGTTAGGGGCTCTGGAGCTCAGATTGTCTTTTCGTCAATTCTCCAGGATACAGGGCAGGACCTTGAAAAGGCTAGGAGGATTGGGCAGGTTAATAAATGGTTAGAAGGGTGGTGCTATAGTCAGGGGTTTGGGTACCTTGACCATGGGACTCAATATAGTAGGCCAGGTCTACTGGGGGCTGGTGGAGCTGGTCTGACAAAGAAGGGGAAGAGTGGATTTGGTAGGAGGCTTGCCAGGCTGGTCAAGGATGCTTTAAACTAGATGTGTTGGGGGAGGGGGGCGGCATTCCATCCCAACACACCCAGTCGGTTAGTAGCACCTATAGTAAACGTTCGGAGCAATGTAGGGATATTCCAGCTGCTCCAGCCAATGAGCCGGCTTCAATTGGATCTCGGCTCAAATGCCTCTACACAAATGCTCGTAGTATGGGGAACAAACAAGAGGAATTAGAGATGTGTGCACATCTGTGGGGGTATGATATCATAGGCATCACAGAAACATGGTGGGATGGCACCTATGACTGGTGTGTTGGAATGGAAGGTTACCGGCTCCTTAGGAAAGACAGGCTCGGCAGACGGGGAGGGGGAGTTGCTATTTATGTTAGGGATAGGCTAGAGAGTATGGAACTCTGTCTGGGGACAGGTGAGCAGTCAAAAGAGAGTTTGTGGGTCAGGGTTAAAGGGAGAACAGTGATGGGTGACATTATTGTGGGGATCTGTTACAGACCGCCTGACCAAGGGGACTTGCTGGACGAAGCACTCCATAGGCAGATAGGAGCAGCCTCACGCTCGCAGGCCCTTGTTCTCATGGGAGACTTCAATCACCCTGATATCTGTTGGAGGGATGGTACGGCCCGGCACAAGCAATCCAGAAGGTTCCTCGATTGTGTGGAAGACAACTTCCTTCTGCAAGTAATAGAGGAGCCGACAAGGAGAGGTGCCATGCTTGACCTCGTCCTCACCAACAGGGAAGGGCTGGTTGGGAATGTAACGCTCCAGGGCAGCCTTGATTGCAGCGATCATGAGATGGTTGAGTTTGAGATCCTCAGGACAGTGAGAAGAGCGTGCAGCAAGCTCACTGCCCTGGACTTCAAGAGAGCAGACTTTGGCCTCTTCAGGAACCTGCTCAGTAAGGTTCCATGGGATACAGCCCTAGAGGGCAGGGGGGCCCAAGACTGTTGGTTGATATTCAAGGATCACCTGCTGCAAGCTCAGGAGCGGTGCATCCCAACTAGAAGGAAGTTCAGCAGGAGGGCCAGGAGACCTCCTTGGATGGATAAGGAGCTGCTGAGCAAAATTCGAAGGAAAAAAGAGGCTTATAAAAGGTGGAAGCAAGGTCAGGCGGCCTGGGGAGAATACAGGGATGTTGTCTGGGAAGCTAGGGACCAGGTTAGGAAAGCTAAGGCCCACTTAGAATTAAACTTGGCTAGGGATGTTAAGGATAACAGGAAGGGATTTTATAGGTACACTGCCAATAAGAGACAGGTTAGGGACACCGTGGGCCCTCTCCAGAAGCTATCGGGAGAACTGGCTACCCTGGATTTGGAGAAGGCTGAGGTTCTTAATGACTTCTTTGCCTCAGTCTTTACGGGCAAATGCTCTGACCACACCACCCAAGTCTTGGAAGGCAGACGCAGGGACGGTGAGGGTGGGGACCCTGGGCCCACTGTGGGGGAGGATCTTGTTCGGGACCACCTTAGGAACCTGAATGCATACAAGTCCATGGGACCGGATGAAATCCATCCAAGGGTCCTGAAGGAGCTGGCAAATGAAGTTGCTAAGCCACTGTCCATCATATTTGAAAAATCATGGCAGTCAGGTGAAGTTCCTGATGACTGGAAAAAGGGAAATATAACCCCCATTTTTAAGAAGGGAAAAATGGATGAGCCAGGGAATTACAGACCAGTCAGTCTCACCTCTGTGCCTGGCAAAATCTTGGAGCGGATTCTCCTGGAAGGCATGCTGAGGCACATGAAAACCAACAAGGTGCTTGGGGAGAGCCAGCATGGCTTCACTAAGGGGAAATCCTGCCTAACCAATCTGGTGACCTTCTGTGAAGGGGCTACGGAACTGATGGACAGGGGTAGAGCAGTTGATGTCATCTACCTGGAATTGTGTAAAGCCTTTGACACTGTCTCCCATGACATCCTTCTCTCTAAGTTGGAGAGACATCAATTTGATAGGTGGACCACTCGGTGGGTAAAGAACTGGCTGGATGGCCGCATGCAAAGAGTAGTGCTCAGTGGCTCAGTGTCCAGCTGGAGACCAGTAACGAGTGGTGTCCCACAGGGATCGGTGTTGGGACCGGTCTTGTTCAACATCTTTGTGGGTGACATGGACAGTGGGATTGAGTGCGCCCTCAGCAAGTTTGCCGATGACACCAAGCTGTGTGGTTCGGTTGATACATTGGAGGGAAGGAATGCCATCCAGAGGGACCTTGACACGCTTGCGAGGTGGGCTGATGCCAACCTGATGAAGTTCAACCATGCTAAATGCAAAGTCCTCCACCTGGGTCGGAGCAATGCCAGGCACAGCTACAGGTTGGGCGGGGAGGAGATTGAGAGCAGCCCTGCAGAGAAGGACTTGGGGGTGTGGGTTGATGAAAAAATGAACATGAGCCGGCAGTGTGTGCTTGCAGCCCAGAAGGCCAACCGTATTCTGGGCTGCATCAAAAGGAGTGTGACCAGCAGGTCGACGGAGGTGATCCTGCCCCTCTACTCTGCTCTCGTGAGACCTCACTTGGAGTATTGTGTGCAGTTCTGGTGTCCTCAACATAAAAAGGACATGGAAGTGTTAAAACAAGTGCAGAGGAGGGCCACGAAAATGATCAGGGGACTGGAGCACCTCTCGTATGAAGATAGGCTGAGAAAATTGGGGCTGTTCAGCCTGGAGAAGAGAAGGCTGCGTGGAGACCTCATAGCAGCCTTCCAATACCTGAAGGGGGCCTATAGGGATGCTGGGGAGTGACTCTTCATTAGGGACTGTGGTGAGAGGACAAGGGGTAATGGGTTTAAACTTAAATAGGGGAGGTTTAGATTGGATCTGAGGAAGAAATTCTTTACTGTGAGGGTGGTGGGGCCCTGGAATGGGTTGCCCAGGGAAGTTGTGAATGCTTCATCCCTGGCGGCGTTCAAGGTGGGGTTGGACATAGCCTTGGATGGCATGGTTTAGTGGGAGGTGTCCCTGCCCATGGCGGGGGGGTTGGAACTCGATGATCTTGAGGTCCTTTCCAGCCCTTACTATTCTGTGATTCTGTGTGATTCTGTGAGCCCGGAGACCATAAAGAAGGACTCCAGAGCCCTGGGAGAGGTGGTTAGGGGCTCTGGAGCTCAGATTGTCTTTTCGTCAATTCTCCAGGATACAGGGCAGAACCTTGAAAAGGCTAGGAGGATTGGGCAGGTTAATAAATGGTTAGAAGGGTGGTGCTATAGTCAGGGGTTTGGGTACCTTGACCATGGGACTCAATATAGTAGGCCAGGTCTACTGGGGGCTGGTGGAACTGGTCTAACAAAGAAGGGGAAGAGTAAATTTGGTAGGATGTTTGCCAGACTGGTCAAGGATGCTTTAAACTAGATGTGTTGGGGGAGGGGGGCATGATTCCATCCCAACACACCCAGTCGGCTGCTAGCACCTATAGTAAATGTTCGGGGCTATGTAGAGATATTCCAGCTGCTCCAGCCAATGAGCCGGCTTCAATTGGATCTCGGCTCAAATGCCTCTATACAAATGCCCGTAGCCTGGGGAACAAACAAGAGGAATTAGAGATGTGTGCACATCTGTGGGGGTATAATATCATGGGCATCACAGAAACATGGTGGGATGGCTCCTATGACTGGTGTGTTGGAATGGAAGGTTACCGGCTCCTTAGGAAAGACAGGCTCGGCAGACGGGGAGGGGGAGTTGCTATTTATGTTAGGGATAGGCTGGAGAGTATGGAACTCTGTCTGGGGACAGGTGAGCAGTCAAAAGAGAGTTTGTGGGTCAGGGTTAAAGGGAGAACAGTGATGGGTGACATTATTGTGGGGATCTGTTACAGACCGCCTGACCAAGGGGACTTGCTGGACGAAGCGCTCCATAGGCAGATAGGAGCAGCCTCACGCTCGCAGGCCCTAGCTCTCATGGGGGAATTCAACCACCCTGATATCTGTTGGAGGGATGGTACGGCCCGGCACAAGCAATCCAGAAGGTTCCTCGATTGTGTGGAAGACAACTTCCTTCTGCAAGTAATAGAGGAGCTGACAAGGAGAGGTGCCATGCTTGACCTCGTCCTCACCAACAGGGAAGGGCTGGTTGGGAATGTAACGCTCCAGGGCAGCCTTGATTGCAGCGATCATGAGATGGTTGAGTTTGAGATCCTCAGGACAGTGAGAAGAGCGTGCAGCAAGCTCACTGCCCTGGACTTCAAGAGAGCAGACTTTGGCCTCTTCAGGAACCTGCTCAGTAAGGTTCCATGGGATACAGCCCTAGAGGGCAGGGGGCCCAAGACTGTTGGTTGATATTCAAGGATCACCTGCTGTAAGCTCAGGAGCGATGCATCCCAACTAGAAGGAAGTTCAGCAGGAGGGCCAGGAGACCTCCTTGGATGGATAAGGAGCTGCTGAGCAAAATTCAAAGGAAAAAAAAGGCTTATAAAAGGTGGAAGCAAGGTCAGGCGGCCTGGGAAGAATACAGGGATGTTGTCCGGGAAGCTAGGGACCAGGTTAGGAAAGCTAAGGCCCACTTAGAATTAAACTTGGCTAGGGATGTTAAGGATAACAGGAAGGGATTTTATAGGTACATAGCCAATAAAAGACAGCTTAGGGACAACGTGGGCCCTCTCCAGAAGTTATCGGGAGAACTGGCTACCCTGGATTTGGAGAAGCCTGAGGTTCTTAATGACTTCTTTGCCTCAGTCTTCACCGGCAAATGCTCTGACCACACCACCCAAGTCTTGGAAGGCAGACGCAGGGACGGTGAGAATGAAGACCCTGGGCCCACTGTAGGAGAGGATCTGGTTGGAGACCATCTTAGGAACCTGAATGTATACAAGTCCATGGGACCTGATGAAATCCATCCAAGGGTCCTGAAGGAGCTGGCAAATGAAGTTGCTAAGCCACTGTCCATCATATTTGAAAAATCATGGCAGTCAGGTGAAGTTCCCGAGGACTGGAAAAAGGGAAATATAACCCCCATTTTTAAGAAGGGAAAAATGGATGAGCCAGGGAATTACAGACCAGTCAGTCTCACCTCTGTGCCTGGCAAAATCTTGGAGCGGATTCTCCTGGAAGGCATGCTGAGGCACATGAAAACCAACAAGGTGCTTGGGGAGAGCCAGCATGGCTTCACTAAGGGGAAATCCTGCCTAACCAATCTGGTGACCTTCTATGAAGGGGCTACGGAACTGATGGACAGGGGTAGAGCAGTTGATGTCATCTACCTGGACTTATGTAAAGCCTTTGACAATGTTTCGCATTACATCCTTCTCTCTAAGTTGGAGAGACATCAATTTGATAGGTGGACCACCCGGTGGATAAAGAACTGGCTGGATGGCCGCACGCAAAGAGTAGTGCTCAGTGGCTCAGTGTCCAGCTGGAGACCAGTAACGAGTAGTGTCCCTCAGGGATCAGTGTTGGGACCGGTCTTGTTCAACATCGTTGTGGGTGACATGGACAGTGGGATTGAGTGCGCCCTCAGCAACTTTGCCGATGACACCAAGCTGTGTGGTTCGGTTGATAAGTTGGAGGGAAGGAATGTCATCCAGAGGGACCTTGACATGCTTGTGAGGTGGGCTGATGCCAACCTGATGAAGTTTAACCATGCCAAGTGCAAGGTCCTCCACCTGGGTCGGAGCAACGCCAGGCACAGCTACAGGTTGGACAGAGAAGAGATTCAGAGCAGCCCTGCGGAGAAGGACTTGGGGGTGTGGGTTGATGAAAAAATGAATATGAGCCGGCAGTGTGCGCTTGCAGCCCAGAAGGCCAACCGTATCCTGGGCTGCATCAAAAGGAGTGTGACCAGCAGGTCGAGGGAGGTGCTCCTGCCCCTTTACTCTGCTCTCGTGAGACCTCACTTGGAGTATTGTGTGCAGTTCTGGTGTCCTCAACATAAAAAGGACATGGAACTGTTAGAACAAGTGCAGAGGAGGGCCACGAGGATGATCAGGGGACTGGAGCACCTCCTGTATGAAGACAGGCTACGAAAATTGGGGCTGTTCAGCCTGGAGAAGAGAAGGCTGCGTGGAGACCTCATAGCAGCCTTCCAATACCTGAAGGGGGCCTATAGGGATGCTGGGGAGGGACTCTTCATTAGGGACTGTGGTGAGAGGACAAGGGGTAATGGGTTCAAACTTAAACAGGGGAAGTTTAGATTGGATCTGAGGAAGAAATTCTTTACTGTGAGGGTGGTGAGGCACTGGAATGGGTTGCCCAGGGAAGTTGTGAATGCTTCATCCCTGGCGGCGTTCAAGGTGGGGTTGGACATAGCCTTGGATGGCATGGTTTAGTGGGAGGTGTCCCTGCCCATGGCAGGGGGGTTGGAACTCGATGATCTTAAGGTCGTTTCCAACCCTTACTATTCTATGATTCTATGATTCTATGATTACAATGAGGACTTCCAGCTATTGCTGAAATACTATCAATAATTGGTTGCATCTATATATTCCTGCCACATAATGACATTGTAAAGACTAAAAAGACCTAATTTGCCTTTTTGTTTGAAAGCAAGTCATAAACAGGAGCATCTATACGCACTGATAGGGAATGTTCCCATATTAAAGTGGATACTGATCTGACTACCCTAAAAATGTAAGGTTTTGTACTGCATTTATAATGAAGATTTGAAAAACACAAGAATTTTGTTAGTGATGCAAAACAAGAGCCCATTCTCTTCTTGATTCAAAATTGTTTCTCAAAGAGAATCTTTGACAGTCTTATTTGGTAACATCAATTAGTAAAAGCTTTGAGTTGTTCAAATGCATTACTATTCTATGATTCTATGATTCTATGATTATTTTAATAAAATAATAGTTGGGGGAAGGAGAGTGGAGCAGGGTGTTATAATAAGGGAAATCCTCTCAAGTGTTTCAAATGAGCTAACAGTAACTACCTCTTTTCCTGCAGAAAAGAGGAGCTAGTGTTCAGAAAAGCTGGAAGCTGCTACTCAGTTTAAACTAAAAGAGGGTAGATTAGACTGGATATAAAGAAGTTTTTTACAATATGGGTGGTGAGGCATCGGCACAGGTTGCCCAGAGAAGCTGTGACTGCCCCATCCCTGGCAGTGTTTAAGGCCAGGGTGGACGGGGTACTTTGAGCAACCTGGTCTAGTGGAAGGTGTCCCTGCCCATGGCAGGGTGTTGGAACTGGATGAGCTTTAAGGTCTCTTAGAATATGATCTACTTAATTCTTCTCCCGTGACAGGAATGTCATTCAAGAAACTTTACTTGTAAGGAAAGACAAACTGAGGAACGTATATACAGTTCAAGTGGATAGATTTTGCTTGAATAGTTCGGAAAACAAAGTCATCCTTTACAGTTACCCCTGCCTTTGGCCATACCTACTGCAGATCTAGACAAGTTTTTCAGACAGTTACATTACCAACACCGTGCTGTTTGGACATTTTGTTGAACAGCAACATTCAAATGGGGGACTTATCAGGCACAACCAACTGAAGCACAAACTTGCTTCATGCTGCATTTCCCCAGGGCCATGATGTTAGCAGGGCTGGGAAGCATGAATTCCTCAGATGGAGTGATTAGAAGACTTCCGGAGTCCTTCTCTGTGCCAGAGGGCATGAAGCTGTCTCTGAATTTCCAGAGAATGGGAAGGGGATATGGGGAGCTCATCAGTACCTGTTTGAAACCAATTTAGACTCTGTTGATGAACACATCAACAACTGCTATCCAAAACTTCATAACAAATTAAATTACAGGTACCTGGGAAGCACTCTTTCAATGTAAAACGCTCTTATGGAGCTGATTCCATGTCAAATAATGCATGTAGAAGACTTCTCCTCTGCTACCTAGGAAAGAGGCAGTTATAACTAAACAAAAATCCTCCAGGAACATCCATGTGTGTCCATTGACTTAAATGGATAGCTTTGATAAACAAAAATGGGAGTTAAGAGAATGATGTACTTTGCTGGAGAAAAAAAATCTAAATCTACCTCTGTACCTGTATTTTAAGTAATATTTTAAGCCATTTATCTTAAAGTCCTAAAAATGATCAGAGTATTTCTAAGTATCATAAAGGCATTCCCAGATGAGAACGTCTGCATTGAATTTTGTTCTCAAATATTCAAATTCTGCCCCATTTCTATTAAGCTTCAACATCTTCCAGTTTCTTTCTGCATGTCAGCCCGCCTTCCCCTGTACTGACAACTTTCGGACACCAGCAACCTACATGAGCACATCCTTAAAATGCTAAAGCCATTTATGGGACTATACAACTGTCCCGGGCACCATCACTGAAGAGCTTTGATGGATCCCAATCACTTCCCTTTCAGCACGATCCACTGTTGCTTCCACATCTGCCAGTGCTTCATTCTAGAAACAAAGCCTTAAAAACAACATCTGAAATGTGCACAAGTACACAGCTATTCAGAACACAGAGTTCTTGCAAATGGCTTCCTAAATCATACCTGTTTTCTGAGACCTTTCTCAGGCCTCTTTCTCAGGCACCAGGAACTGATGCTCCATTTCTTTGACAGCTTTGCTGTGGAACAGAAACTGCACATAAATAAGTCAGTTCTAAACAGATATTGCTTTGAAGAGACTCTTCTCAAAACTGATCTAGCTGGCAGATACTGAAAGAATTACTACTTTGGCTATACTAAACACTAAATGCACCCTAAAAAACTAAACAGAAATATACACTTCTGCAAAGTAGTATAAACTACCAGATTGTTATCAGGGAGGAAGAAAGTTATCTGGAAGCGTCATTTATACTGATTTGAGAATGGTTATCAGGAATAAACAACACAAGATCTGTTTCAGAACAAGCGCATCCTGTTCAGAAAAGCTATATAAGGAAGATTCTGTGCCCCAGCCACAGAGGCTATATTATTAGCTTTTTACAGCACACTTGAAATAGAGCCCTGTGTAGTCCTGGTGTGAAAGCCTCTAAAAACCTATTGAAATGAAGGAAAGGGGGAACTGAAGAGGCATCTTAATTAAACAGATTTGAAAAAATATCCTTCTTCCTTTAAATCATTCATGGACAAAGCAACCAGGCATTCCTACTTCAGCAAGAGTAAAATCTCAGCTAGTTTCATTTCAGCTGTATTTCAGTTTCTTGCAGCTATAACCCTAGGAACTTGATCTTTTCACCTTGGTGCTGCAGAATATGCTCTCCTTTCTTATAAAAACAAAACAGGAAGAAAAGCATGAAAAAAGTCTCTTCAAATGTCCACAAATGTGCCTAACATCCGGCTTTCATAGAGCAGCTTTCCTACTGCAAGTGTTTGCAAGAAACTGCATGGGGACTTGCAGTAATCAGCTTATCTCTCCTGCAGTAATCAGCTTATCTCTCTTACAAGAGAGAGTAAAAAGCAAGATTACTCTGTGAAAGAGCAGAAGGTAAGACCCAACTAACTGAAGCAACTAGCAACTGCCTGATCAGTACAGAATTCCCAAACTCTGATGACTTGAAGGTTTTGGAGAGGCAACCTAGAGTCAGTCAAGGACCATGCCTGCCTGAGAGAGCAGAATCCATCACTGCCAAAGCACCACACAGTAAGCGCCAGCCTCCCAGAAGGAGTCTGGTGCCAAAAGTGAGACTCTTCACCTGAGTCCAACCCACACTCAAAATTATAGCAGCAATTACTGTTGTTGCATTTTACTCTTCAAGGTGGCAAAGCACTTTGGAAGAGAACATGAATATTTACATTCAGTCATAACAGGGACCCAGAGCTGACATCAGTTTCTCAGTGATACATCAGCCAATGGTTAAGCCAAGCCTTTTGACTCCTGCTTTGGTTCTCACCTTTCACAGCATGTTTGAAGTAGCACCCAGCTAACTACCAGGCACATCTAACCTCCTCACACAGCTGCCAGGAGAAAAACCTTTCCCTGTCTCCAGGCACGTTCACATCGGTCTTGAGGAGACGTATTCATAAACATGAGTCTATGTAAAAAATAAGTCTGATGTAACATTCTCAGAGAAATATCAGGGCACTTGAACTTTTGATGTCAAAAAAAGTTCCGACATCTTAAATCCTGAATGAGCGCTCCAGCCAGGAGGTTTGCGAACACTGTTTAGGTGACCTGTGACATGAAACAGATCAGAGGATTACTGGGAAAGGAGTATCCTTTGAAGTGTCCAGCTGTGAAATATGGCACTTTTATTTCTATTTCTACCAGATCATCACTACTAATAGAATATATTTCATCTATACCTCTGACAGAATTTAACCCTTTTTTATTTTGTTCTGGTATTTGAGGGTTTTTTTCCTGTTGAAAGGGTGCTACCGTTAAAAATGTGGCACCTGACCGCCTGAATACAAGCACGTGCTCCCTGCAACATGACTACATCACTATCCTGCAAAGTCTGCTCAGGCAAGAGCATGAAAAAGGAACTTCATGCTAGCTCCTGTCTTTGCAGAATCATCTCTTCCTGCCATGGCAGACTTTCCAGGGTACCTTCATGGAGGTATGTTAAAGTGTGTATGTGCATCATGCAACTGCGTGTCTCCTGGGCTTGTGTTAGAAAATTAAAGCAAAAGTATACATGAAATGTCATCTTCACTGACAACATTTATTTACACTGTCTGCCATTTAATTTTAGCATCCCCATATTACAGGCAAATAGGAACTGAACAAAATTCTTCATATAAAACCTCATATTTCAGACTGTTTTGGGTTTTTTTCCCCATGTCTTCCAAATTTTTCCAGATAACCCTGGTTCTTTACATGATCTTCCAATTATTCACTTCCCATTGCTTCATTTCTGTACTCTTCTATTAATTTATGAGAAGGTGAACATAATGAAGAGGAGGATGATTTAACTTTTAAATGCCAATCTCAATTTATGCAAAATAACTTTAATAAATAATATTAAATCCACTTTTCTGGCAACTCCTGTTTAGGCTGAAAACATCCAGCTTATCTATTACTTATACAAAACCTAACCAGATGTCATTTTCACTTCACTGGATACAGGACATTTGTTATTTTCACATTTTCAAGCAGAATAATATGAAGAGGACTATGTCGTGAGTAGTTCCCTCCTCCTCTCCTCATGATGTGAAAACACCCACCAGCCCATTACTGATGATCTGCGTCTCTAATGGCTCCCCTCCTGCCACCAAAAAGAGCAGGAATTTATCTACAGTGTTGTTAAAAACCCATGTGAGACCCTACACATTGCCTCCTGTAATCGCTGGCCCCAGGCACTACCCTCCCCTGTATCCCAGAGGTTTCCTGCCTGTGCTTACAGGGCTCAACAGCCATCTTCTCCTCCTGCCTTTATATTTCTCTCTTCAGCAGTTCACTCTTTGTGCCAGTAGCAAAATAAGGTTCCTAATTATACCCACTTTCCTAAGCAGGTGTACTACTGGCAACATCTGATTCTTTGCTGAAGTAACTGTTTTCAGTGAGTTACATATAACTGTAATTCAGCTGCCCTCTGAAACTCTTCCATGAACAGCCTCCATCCCTAGTGACTTGGTGAAATGATGCTTTCCTCCCTGGTTTACCTTTTTTTCTTTGAAACAAATAGCTTTCTCTGTCGGCAGCTGACCTCCATCACCTGCACTGGCAGAGTCATACAGAAAGCCTGTGCTGGTTTCAGAGACAAGAGGGGGAATAAAAAGCAGGTATTAAAAACTGCCTCCACCAACTTTCATTTAAGTTGGATTTTTTTCCTTATTAACATTCAAAATCAAGAGTATGTTTCGGTGGGTGGTTGCTCTTTTTCTTAAGGGCTGTATTTACTTATTAATCCTCATTACCGTGCATTTGGTGCTGAACTTTCAAAAAACATCAAAGTACTGAACTGGCAGAAATCACTGGTGAAATCCAAGCAATCCAAGTTTTTTGAAGTATTCATCTTTTGGCAGCTGCAGCTTCTTCTGCAGGTGCAGGGGGAACACTTTTTTAAGTCAGTTTATTCATCTAGCCCAATTCAAAGGCTAGTTCACTCAGCTGAGAAAACCTTTGGTTGTTAGATACAGAGAACCAATTTCCAGTTTACGGATTAGAACTAGATAGCAACAGACGAGGTCTACCCAAGTGAAGTTTTCGGACAGTATTATCTGTCAGTACTATTAATAACTGGAAAAAACTTGCATCTGTATTTATTAAAATGCCCTTAAATTCAGTTTTTAAAGTCTTCAGCACTACATGTATAATTGATTAAAAATAAAACCTGTTTGCTGCTTAAAATTTAACTTCACATTTCATCCAGACAGGGATAGAACAGTTTATGGGTAAAAATAATCTATAAAAAAATTACAAAGATGCTAAGCTATGCAGTCACTTAAATGAACATGGCTAGGTATAACTTTCTGGGGAACAACGTAAGTCTAACTGCCATGTTGCAGCAACAGTCCCTTATGGAACAGAATAAATGACAGCTACTTAAAAAGAATAAAGTATTTAAGAAATACAGCGAGGATTTAAGCTAGCACATTAACAGTACTGTGGTACTGCTTTACAGCAACCCCACATCCTAGAAGCTATGTCCATGAGGAGGACATACACATGCCACACTGAGGCACTATAAAACTCCAAGACAATTGGAATACATGCCTTAAGGAACCATTGCTAACTGGTTCTCCTTTTGGTGTATTTATTGGAGGTATGTGTTGAAAATGTGGTGTTTTACGTTGAGACAAAAATGCAATTTGCGTCTAGACCATCTGCATTCCACAAAGTGTAAAACGGGGCCTTCAACAGCACAAGATATCTCCTTGGGGGACCAGGGGAGCTCTCCTCAGCACAACTTCCTGGCAGGAAGAGAGGAGGATGATGTAAGGGAGGTAGATTAGATTAAAATGAATAAAGGAGAGTGTATGAAGATATAACCAGTACCCTTAGAGACAAATCCTGGTGAGTGCTGTGGGGATGGGGAGGGAAAAGGGAAGTGGGACTTAGCACCCATCCAACAACACAACTGATCACCCATTAGGATGAATTTTTGCTATTACAAGGAGATAAAAGCTGCAGGACCACGATGGCACCACCCACATGCTGAAGAGCAATGGAGGAGGACTGACACAACTTATCCTATCTCCGGAAGGGTTGCCTGCTATTTCATTACACCCACAGTTCAGCAACCAGAGGAAAGGCTGACCAGAAAAGGCAGGAGGATGCCCTGGTGAAAGCTATGGAATCTGTGAATTTGGCTGATAAAGCACTAGTCATGTGGAATTCAAGTTCATGAAACAAACAGCTGTCCAGGCTGCCCAGCAGCCAGGGTGGCGGCAGGAGTCCTCACCCTTCCTAGCACCCTCCAGCACTGCAAACCTGCTCTCCCAGCCACACCGGTAACAAGCTGATAGACAAACTGCGCTGTGAACCAGATCAGAGAATGAATCCAAGCTACAACCAACCTGTAAAACAACGCTGCAAACCACTGCAAGTCTCTGCTGAGCTACAGTGGCCAGGAACTGTTACAGTTTTTCATTACTTATCCTTAGACTAAAGAAGCTCTTTTCTGCTGAATTGTCCTTACATGTGGCTATACCTTTTTTGCAAGTGCTCAAAAAAACTGAGCAAGCATTTTACATTATTACGTTAATATTTAGAATAAGGAATAAATCATCATAGTTATTTCCTGATGACCTTTTCCTTTGTTTTTCTACATTGACCTTTGCAAATGATGGCATTTGCTCATGGTTTAGCATTTGCCTGGGCAAACTGAGCAACTTTATCTGAACAAATCATCACTTGTGCCCATAACTAAGAACATATGCCATAAAGCCGCGTGCGGAATTTCAGGCAGTGGTCAAAAAAGTCTGCCTCTTCCATTCTAAACCATGTAAATGATTGCATGCAAGACCACCTTCAGAAGAAAATCTTATGAAATGTGGAAGGTGCCAAAGTCATACAAGAAAATGAGCCATTTACTTCCATTTCCCCTTGATAGAGAAAAAACAGAAATGAGACACTGCTTGTAAAGAATGCAAATTGATTGTGTGAAGGAAATTATGAAATGAGTTAGTGGATAAGGCTGTGTTTGGAAGAATGTTTTCTTCTCTGCATCTATTCCCATGCAAAAATCCAGATACGAATGACTTTCAGACCAGCAACACTCCTCTCTCACTTCTGTACTAGTAAGTACCTTCCTCTTTGATAAAGAGTTGAAGAACAGAGTAAGTATTTGTGGTGTGCTCCTCTCCACTTTAAGCACCAGCACTTGGCCCTTCTCTCCACCCAACCTGTACATGTGGGGGAAAACATGGACCCCATGGCTCAGCTTCTTCTCTTAGGTAAATCTGAACTTCACATGTTCCTGGTGATGCACACAGTGCACCGATGAGGGCCCTGCAGCTTTACAATAAGCTGCTGGGAACCTGAGCTGAGATCCCTGCTGGGTGCATCTGCAAAGTATCAGAGAAGCAATTTCTATCTAAGCTGCGACTGCAAGGGAGCACTTCACCGACCCAACTGAAAGTTGTACTGAAGAGCCTTCAATGACAATCTTGTCAAGTATCTAGTGAATTGTGTTCAACGGCTCTTCAAAGGAACCACTCCATCAGTTGGGCTGTAAAGCCAACTAAAACAGTCCCATGGACCTGATTCTCAGGTGTGAGAGCACCAGCCTCACCAGTCCCCATCCCCGGGCCAGCAGTAACAAAAACCTTTGAAAATCTGTCACCATCAAAAATGAACCTCAGGCACCCAGAACGATCAACTAACCACTAGTATAAATACCAACGCGCCTCTGGTACTGAGCCATAGAAAGTGTAAGTGAAAGGCTGTGCTCTGCCTGAACAACCATTTAACAGCCGTTTCCTCGATCACTGCTGTATCTTCCATAAAGTATTTGATACAAGTTGGAAAAAATGCATCCAACAGAGGGAGAAGCACTGACCACAGGAATAAGCCAGCAAGATTATTTCCACCCTTCCACAGTAGCTCTGTTTTTACTAACCCAGACACAAACACTGGGGCTGATTAATCATAAAATGTCTGAAGCACAAATACTTTCTATCCTGTTTGTCAAGGGAATAACTTAGCACGGAACAAAACTGGAAGGCAGACAACAATTTAGCATGATGATATCCATTTCTTTCATTTCCCTTTTGATAATTCAAAAAAAGCTTTTATTTTAAAAATTAACCTAAACAAAACTAAATTTTAACATGAATGCCATTGTCACAAATGAGTAGCTTGTGCTTTTTCTTGTTGCAAAGCTACAATTCAGCATCACACAGACAAAAACATTTACTGTCATTGAGGTTTCCCACAAGGTTAATGCGTCTGCCAAACAAAAGCAAACAAAAGGGTTTGCACTTTCAGACCCACCAATGAAGGACTTTCCATTTTACTATTTGTGGCAACCCTCAGTTCCAACTGCAGTTTTCAATCTAATGATGTTTTTCACCTCTAGGAGTATTCCTCCTGTGACATTCAATATGGGTCTGAACTGACTTACCATAAATTAGCCTCATTCAAGGCAAAAAGTTCCACTTTTCTAAGCCTTTCCAGACAGAAGGATGAAGATGCTTGCCTTTAAATCCAGCTTTAAAATCAGGAACTTATTTTTTCTATTGCACATTTTTTATCCCAAATTCATTCGTTGACTGGAATATTTTTAATATTAGGGTATTTCATAGAATCATAGAATCATAGAACAGTTAGGGTTGGAAAGGACCTCAAGATCATCGAGTTCCAATCCCCCTGCCATGGGCAGGGACACCTCCCACTAAACCATGCCATCCAAGGCTATGTCCAACCCCACCTTGAACGCCGCCAGGGATGAAGCATTCACAACTTCCCTGGGCAACCCATTCCAGGGCCTCACCACCCTTATAGTAAAGAGTTTCTTCCTCATATCCAATTTAAACTTCCCCTGTTTAAGTTTGAACTCATTACCCTTTGTCCTCTCATTACAGTCCCTAATGAAGAGTCCCTCCCCAGCATCTCTGTAGGCCCCCTTCCCTTTCTTCGGCTTATAAAACTATTTTTAGAAAACTTTCATATAGTACAATACCTGAATTTGTAATTTTTAGACTCCTGATCTTTGTATTCCAAGCCCATTTTCAGGGTTGCTGATACAGGGCTTCTTAATTGTTCCTATCACCTTCACCATGTCTTTCACAACTTCTGCAATATCAATATAATTGTTCCAGCATGGTTAAAAGACTGTCAAACCCTTTTTGACTTCAAAAATGAGACAGTGTTTGCTTAATGATGGACACTCACACTCCAAAATTCTACATGGCATTTTATTGCCCGCTGCAACCTCTCATCAGTAACATCGGTGTGTGAGCAAGGTGGCCATGCCAAAACATTTTTATTACGGCCAGGTTAGTTGAAAAGTAACTTTAATGCAACAGTCAGTCAAACTCTTCTTGTGGGATGTTTATCTTCCACTGGCTTGACTGGAGGTAGAATTAGTACTTCAGGCTATTGTTGGTCCTGTTTTGGTTTGTACTGCACCAGTTATTATTATGCTGTAATCTCTTCTGGTTTGGATAGTGAACACAACAATTTATTAAGGGCATGACCCAGAGCAAGCTGATGTAAGTGAAAGAATTCATATTGACTTCAATGATCTTTGGTCTGATGCCTAAATAAACTGAAAGACATAATCACTATTTGCTTAAAAATAGTAATGCTCTTGAGGCCTTATAATGTTTCTAGGGGTGAGAAACCTTCAAATCAAAAGATGAATTTTCAGCTCAGTGTTAAGGATCCTACGAAGAGCGGCCACTGATAACTATAATGACCTTTCAATAAACTTGCAATTTGCGTGACATGCACACTTAGATACTTGACTGCATGACTTGCATGCAAACCAATGGGAAATCAGATTTGTTGTAGATTTAAACAGCAAAAGAGGTTGCATAACTCTGCTTAATTGCTTACAAAGTGCTCTTTTGGCAGCCATGTGCCTTGAAAAGAACAAATGAAAGCCATCTATTCTCTTTATATTGGAAAGTTGTTTCCCACAAGGAAAAAAAGCCATTAAAATCCACTAACAATAAGAGGAACATAGAGTTCATTAATCTGTAGTAAATTAAAAGGAGATATAAAATCTTTTCAAGGGATGTTTTTAGAAAGCTCCAGTCTTGAAAAAAAAATATCCAGGAACGTTTTCATATTCGCTTTCCGCTCCTTTAAATGCTTTTCTACACATAGAAGAGCTCAATCTATCACACCAGTGATATCTCCATCTTATTTGAAATAAAAGCATAAATTTTACACTCCCATAACTCTTTAAATGTGAAATCTTTGCAAAGTAAAGAAAAATATGTCAAAAACTTCAGAGGAAACCCACGCAAGTTTTCTGGTGAATCAAATATAGAAATAGATCCACACATACATCCCCCAAAACAGTAATTTATTTATTGGTACTAAATCAATTAGTATCATGATTCCATTAACATTTTATAGTTGTTATTATAAGCTCATACTAGTTACTCAAACTCTATGTCTAAATCCTCTTTCTTTCATATGGAAAGGCAAATTTTTAACATCAGGGACATATGATAAAAATATTTGATGAAATACTATTTTAGGAAAATAAAAGAGACAGTGTGTTAAAGGTGAGAATATTCTGCAGCTGTTTCACTTTGGCTACATTCTTAGCTAGTTGATCTGTGAAAGAGATTTACATAGAATCTCTGAATGCAGCAGCCCCCAAAGGAGGATTTGCCAGTCTATGGCTGAGCTCGACTACGGAAGCTGATGCTGAAACAGGACCCACCATGGTACAAGCCTGGAATTTAGCTACCGAAATAAAAGCTGGCAGTTGGTAGTCTGGCAGACAGCTTCTCCTCGAAACAAGTTAAATGCAGCAAGTATCTTTTAAATCTAACAAAGTAGTAGGAACAGCATGAAAATCTAGATTAAATACACACATGGCAACTTCTTGGTCCAATTCTGCATTGCTGTTTTTTCTAGCATCTTCTCCTACGAGTTCTAAAGCCATTTTATATAGTGGATATTGCGATAAAATTCACCCTAGTGCAATAAGCTGTCTTTTAGCTCAACCCTTATGAAACTTCAAAAACATAAGGGGTGCTTATGTGATGAGGTGATGGTTTGTGATACCATTTGGTCGTTACAATTCAACAGGGGACAAGGCAGCTTAGCAGGTGCACGTGACTTTCTCCCTAAAGGTCTGGCCCTGGAATAAAGGCAAGCTAATAACAGAATTGCACATTTCAAACAAGATCAGGCTTACCACTAAAGAAACAATTATTAATTTGGACTGACCATTGCCAAAACATTCACAGACCATGCAGAAACCAAAATCACAACCCCAGAATAAACCCTGCAGTGGCTGGGAAAAATCCAGAGAACTGTATTTTATGTCAGAAATCACCATCTGTAAAGAAAATCCTCCATTAAGAAAGGAAAACAAAAAAAAAAAGAAAAAAAAAACATGGAAATAATTGTTTAGTTACTATGAATAGAAGAAAATACAGTTCTCTGAGACTAACGCTGTGTCAACTTTGGAGCCTTGAAAGACCGCCAGCTGTCCGGGCATACATATTTTACCACTGAAGTATGCTTTTGTTACAGAACGGTTGAGACCCCCAAAATGATGTAATCCCCAGTGGAAGACTGACAAGCTTTGAGATATTCCAAAACACAGATGACACATGAAATAGCAAGTAATCAGTGTAACTATATTGTATATTATCCTGTGAGAATCCAACGACACAAACCTAATGCGCCAGATAACAGCATTGCTTTGAGCAAACCAGGAGTAGAACGTCACAAAGATTTTCACAAAGAAGAAATCATTCAAGAAGGACAATTATCTACATGGGTGGAGGGAAGCAAAATGGAGAGGAACATATGCCTTTCATAATTAGGGGCCCGATTATACTGTAGCCGAAAGGGATTTTTTACATTTTAAATTTGATTACATTTCAGAATGAAGCACACTAATTGGTATTTCTGCAGTCTGTTTGAAGAGAACTTCATCTACTTAGGGAGGGGAAAAAACAACAAAAACCAGTGACCTTCATTCCATCTATGCCTAATATCTAGTAGTTTTGCCTGAAGTATTCATGGTCCCTTTTTGATTGCTGAAGCTATCTCTGGGAATAAGTGCTCTATGACTCATCCCGGTTTATCTCCTCAAAAATAGGAATGAGATACTAGCAAATATACTAGAATCAAATAGATATTAAATCCAACAATCACAGCTGCTACAAGGCAAAACAAACCAAACCGCTCCATCTACTACTACAAGAAAGAGACTGGCAGAAGTTATTTGCAGAGGCAACACACAGGATGGCACCTCGAACCCAGGGACATTGACAGAGCCAGTTAGAGAAGGGACATGTGCATTGCAGAAACCCCCACTTACTGCAAAATAAAAAGGCACGATGCATTCCCAGTGCACCTATCTGCCAGAAACACTGTGGTGCTGGAGAAGCAGATGGTAAATGGGCATGGAAAATGGAAGCAAAAATCACAAAGATTTTAATTTCTTGTCTCATAAAACCAGCTGTAAATGAGCATGTATTATCACTTATACATATTCTTTTCCCAGAGAAGTCGTGGATGCCCCATCCCTGGAAGTGGTCAAGGCCAGGCTGGATGGGGCTTTGAGCACCCTGGTCTAGTGGAAGGTATCCTTGCCCATGGCAGGGGTGCTGGAACTAGATGAGCTTTATGGTCCCTTCCAACCCGTTCTATGATTCTGTGATTCTTGTTTCTTGAAATATATGCTGGACAAATGTGGATTTTTGCCCTAAGGAATGCTAAGACTCAAGAACTGAGAAAGAACCACCATGAATGTAACTTACGGGCCATCAACTCAAAGGAAAATATGCAAACCTTTAGATAAGGATAGTGCTGGTGAAAGGAGATGAACTTTCAATGTAAGACTATTTCTGAAGAAAGAAGGGGTCTGTAAAATGTGAAGCAAATAGAAAGGCACGAGTGAATAATTATGAATAGAAATAAAGCAACATCTAACCTTTGCAACCTGACCTTTACTGATGAAAGCTGCAGGAGCAGCTTGGGCACTGACTGTCCCCATCCCACTGTGGCTCCCTGTAGACATGTCAGAAGCCAGGAGGGTATGCCTGCTCCATACAAACATAACTGACTTGGGGAAGAATGGCTCTCATCCTTGGGAATGGAAAGACAGGTACTTCATAAGGCTGGTTCAAGGCACTTAACTAAACTTGTTGAAAACCTCTTTTTGTTGGCCATAAAAAGAAGAGAGACAGACAAGGTTCCTCCTATTTTAAACCCGAGTTAAACTAGGGCAGCGGAACAAACCCAGCGTGCTCCACTTCCACCCCTGACTGGTACAGGTAAGTGTTTCAGGGAGCAATGTAAGAACAGAGGGGATTTAGAAGGCTATACAAAAATAAGCTTAATGCCTTTGTTTGATTTTATTTTTATGTTTTTCCCTTTTAAAATTGAACTTTGTAACCAGTTGTGGATGGAACTGCTCTAAAGAAGCTTGTTCTCGGGAACTGAAGAGATTGATGAGTGGGAGAGTAAGAATACGGCATTTTCACCTGTGGATACAACTGGTCACTGAAGTCTCCCCACCATAGATGTTTGACCTGAAATTAGGAATGACCAAGTGTAGGAAGATACTTTACATACATGAATGCAGCAAAGGTGGGAGACAGCATACAGGTGGGAGCCTGGGGAGATCAAAGGCAGATTTAGGAGGTGGACAAAATAAAGAAGTGCAGCAAGGAGCTAAGGGCAGACCAGATCCACGTGGGTGATGGAGAGGCAGAGAGAAGAACTGGGGCAGCAGGCTGGAATTGGGGACAGATGTAAAAACAGATGGACAGGGAAGAATATGAGATGGATGTTGGAGGAAAAGAGCTGTGGCATGAACAGACTAAAGAAGCTAAAGGAATAAAGGCAGAAAATTTCTAATTCAGTGCTCTGGTGATGCCAAATACCTGCAGAGCCTATGTGGCATGTTTACCCATAGGTAAGCATTTGGTCCATTTGGAAGAAAACCTACTATTGCACTGAGCACTTCACTAGAGAGAGCAACAGACAGCTATGATGTGCAGCCAAATTACTTGAACTTGCCAGTAAAATAAGTGCCAACCTCTACAGCTGAAATGTTGCTTCAGGTTTTAAGTGTTTGGTTTGCTTACTTCAGAAATTATGTTGGAAGCATCAACAGTGCGTTTGTTAAGGCAAGCACTCAAAAATTAACAAATGTCAGAATTGCAACTACTCAGTATGAACAGCGTTAAGATACAGATGCAATTGATTAGCACCGATTCTTTCTTCTGCCATTTCGTCCTCAGCAAACAGGATTTGCCAGAATGTGAGCAGAGTATGCAGAAGACGGCAGAAAGGGGAAGAAGAGGAAAATATGGTGAAGAAACTAAGAATTAGATTCACTGGCTCCCAATTCTCACCTGCTGTTAGGCATGGCTCTTTACAAATTTTTATTTTATTAGGTTTTTCTCTTTTACAGCTTCCACTCTAATAAACCTCCTTAAAGAAAACACAAGAGTGCCTTTGCCATGTCTATATGTTCCCCAATTGCTCAAGATTTTAAGAGAAGAAAGGCAGAATTCCTGCCAGAATCATGGCATACCACTGGGGAGTCTCCTGAGTACAGACACCTTGGTGTTTGGTAACAGCCCTGGAAAGAAGTTGTCATCTAAGTAGCACTGCCTGGTGAGCAGGCAGCAGCAATTCTCTGAGGCTATAAGCATTTCCCAGAGACTGTTTTATAGCTCTAATTCTACTTGCTTCTCCCTCTCTTCTTTTTCTAAAGTCTTGGGGACTACATCAATACCCATGGTGTACATGGATCTGTAAAACAAATAGGCACAGACAGCACCAAAACAAAAGCCTGAAGAAGGAGATCTGAGTAATCCAGGAACATTCACACATTGTATTCACACATTCCCCACATTAACACAAATTCATGCAAGTCAAATACATATTTGTATTGTTTTTCACTAAACAAATGTGTCTAATTGGGTATGACTGGCTGTTGCCACCTCTCATCAGGCAACTATTTTCACAATAATGTTTATTTTAATGAATAAAATGGGAAAGTGAAAGAGAATCAGACATCTGGTTCTAAATTAGCCTCAGCATAAGGCTTTCTAAAATGGTGCAGGCACAAACATCACTGTTATTAACACAGAACTCTCAATTAACAGAGCTCTCTCAATCCAATTTTACAAACATTACTTTCCTTGCCTGACAAAAGGATATCCAAGAACATAAAGGGGTGGGGGGAAATCTTTAGGCTGTGATCTGTGAACTTTCCTGTCTTGACAGATCATAGTCCCAGTGTCTGCAAGAGAGCAGGAGGGTCATGGCAAAATGTAACTTGGCCTGAACTTTAACCATCAGAGGGGACATTTACTCAGCTATAAAATTAAAAACTAAACAAGTACAAATAGGGAGAAAGGGACTATGAGAGCACCTTCTCCATGTTGAATTAAAATTCAAGACCACGAGAGAGTTGTATCAGCAAAGTTGACAGATTAATGAAGATATTTAATCCTGGTAATCCCCCCATGGCTTCCCGGACAACATCCCTGTATTCTTCCCAGGCTGCCTGACCTTGCTTCCACCTTTTATAAGCCTCTTTTTTCCTTCGAATTTTGCTCAGCAGCTCCTTATCCATCCAAGGAGGTCTCCTGGCCCTCCTGCTGAACTTCCTTCTAGTTGGGATGCATCGCTCCTGAGCTTGCAGCAGGTGATCCTTGAATATCAACCAACAGCCTTGGGCCCCCCTGCCCTCTAGGGCTGTATCCCATGGAACCTTACTGAGCAGGTTCCTGAAGAGGCCAAAGTCTGCTCTCTTGAAGTCCAGGGCAGTGAGCTTGCTGCATGCTCTTCTCACTGTCCTGAGGATCTCAAACTCGACCATCTCATGATCGCTGCAATCAAGGCTGCCCTGGAGCGTTACATTCCCAACCAGCCCTTCCCTGGTGGACCACTCGGTGGATAAAGAACTGGCTGGATGGCCGCACGCAAACAATAGTGCTCAGTGGCTCAATGTCCAGCTGGAGACCAGTAACGAGTGGTGTCCCTCAGGGATCAGTGTTGGGACCGGTCTTGTTCAACATCTTTGTGGGTGACATGGACAGTGGGATTGAGTGCGCCCTCAGCAACTTTGCCAATGACACCAAGCTGTGTGGTTCGGTTGATAAGTTGGAGGGAAGGAATGCCATCCAGAGGGACCTTGACACGCTTGTGAGGTGGGCTGATGCCAACCTGATGAAGTTTAACCATGCTAAGTGCAAAGTCCTCCACCTGGGTCGGAGCAATGCCAGGCACAGCTACAGGTTGGGCGGGGAGGAGATTGAGAGCAGCCCTGCAGAGAAGGACTTGGGGGTGTGGGTTGATGAAAAAATGAACATGAGCCGGCAGTGTGCGCTTGCAGCCCAGAAAGCCAACCGTATCCTGGGCTGCATCAAAAGGAGCGTGACCAGCAGGTCGAGGGAGGTGATACTGCCCCTTTACTCTGCTCTTGTGAGACCTCACTTGGAGTATTGTGTGCAGTTCTGGTGTCCTCAACATAAAAAGGACATGGAACTGTTGGAACAAGTGCAGAGGAGGGCCATGAGCATGATCAGGGGACTGGAGCACCTCCCGTATGAAGACAGGCTGAGAAAATTGGGGCTGTTCAGCCTGGAGAAGAGAAGGCTGCGTGGAGACCTCATAGCAGCCTTCCAATACCTGAAGGGGGCCTATAGGGATGCTGGGGAGAGACTCTTCATTAGGGACTGTGGTGAGAGGACAAGGGGTAATGGGTTTAAACTTAAACAGGGGAAGTTTAGATTGGATCTGAGGAAGAAATTCTTTACTGTGAGGGTGGTGGGGCCCTGGAATGGGTTGCCCAGGGAGGTTGTGAATGCTTCATCCCTGGTGGCGTTCAAGGTGGGGTTGGACATAGCCTTGGATGGCATGGTTTAGTGGGAGGTGTCCCTGCCCATGGCAGGGGGGTTGGAACTCGATGATCTTGAGGTCCTTTCCAACCCTTACTATTCTATGATTCTATGATCCACAGACGACATTACAACAGCTTGATCCTTCCCTTAAACTTGATCTTAGGACTTTGCAAGCAGGAGGAGTGTTGTATTTTCAAACTGGTTTATACAGAATTGGAACCTGACCCTTAAAATGTATGTGAGATCAAATTATCTTGACGATAATGAAAGACTGGACAGAAGACCTCCAGAGCCAAAATCCATGACTCTCCAGAGCTTGAGAAGAAGGGGAAAATTAGAGCATGCTGACCAGTAAACCACATGGGCAAGTGATGTGTATTTAAGCCATAAATCCCCCAAATTAAATTCTAGAAATTCTTTTCAATGTGATTTTTATATTCCTGGCTCTGCTGTTGTAATGCTAAAATGACCACTGCAGATTGCCTAGACAAGCTGTGGCTGCCCCATCCCTGGCACTGTTCAAGGCCAAGTTGCATGAACCTTTGAGCAGCCTGGTATAGTGGAAGGTGTCCCTGCCTATGGCAGGGGGTTTGAAACTACATGAGCTTTAAGGTCCCTTCCAACCCAAACCATTCTGTGATTCTACGATAAAAGACCAGTTATGACTAATTATTCAAGGGATTTCTTTGGTTTAACACTGCAATAATGCAGAGACATATGATCCCATGTTACATCTGGGCTTGATTGCTTCTTGAAATACTGGCTTTCAAAATATTGCATCATCATTAAAATACATGGAGATCACTATCCCGATATGCCCAAAATTCAAAGGACAGAATTCACTGCTGATAAAATTTCATGGCAAGCACAAGAGAATTACCACCACCAGTGAGCTGAAGACAACTAGAAACATCTAAAGCTGACAGTTATTCTTCCTGGCCTCTGCAGAATCAAGGCAGTCTGTTCTTGTGCCATCAATCCAGCACAGGTGTGGTAGTTATAGCACATATCAAATTGATAAGAATTAATACAGAATACTTAGGAACTCTTACATGAAGATATTCGAGCATAACCAAGCAAACTACAGCAAACACCCTAACATTAGCATCTGTGTGCAAAAGAAAAATATGGATGGTGACTACTACTGAGAATTTTTTTGCTGTTGCTCTTCTGTCTTGCTTTTTTCTTTAATTTGACAGTTATCTGATACTTCACCATTTTGGGTTTGCCAGGCTGGGTGTAGTCTGCAAACCAGCAAGAATTTACTCATAATTTTACAATATGCCAAAACTCGGTTTTGCAAGGAAGTGACTTGTATGGAAAGATGAAAAAAAGGATTTAACCATGCCACATACCTGTGAAAGTACTCTTTAAAAAGTTGCCTAATTCTACAGCAGCTTCTGTTTTCATTTTATGCTTAATGCAAAGAGATATTTGATGGTAAAAGCATCTAAATGCTATTAAATTTGCATGCTGGAAAAGAATGCAAATCATTAATGGAAATTGCACCATATCAGTTTCCTGTTGCAGCTGGCTGTCCTGCAAAGCTGGCAGTGAGACAGCGGCCTGCAGAGCTGCAGGCACATGTCTCATGTTAAAAAGGGAAAAAAAAGAAAAGACTTCATGTTATAAACACTTCCATGAAAATTACCATCCAGTTTGGAGCCAACTGAGACCAGGTGCTGCAGACAAAATAAACAGGCAACATATGAAGGCTAAAAAAACTCCCAAAGTCCCAGCACCACTGCTCTTTCATTGGGATCGTGTTCTAACATACATTTCAATGGACATCATGAAATCCAAACAAATATCCCTGCATGTGTACAAAGCAGCCTGATTTTCTCACCTTTAGGACCATAGCTTTTTAACATTGATTTTTATTGTATGCCCCATATTTTTAATACCTATAAAAATATGGATATGCAAATGTAGATATCGATTAATGCAGAACACTACTGCAATTTTACTCCTGAACGGTTCACTAGAAATCCCTCTCTGTTTCCCAGCTGAGAAATAGTCCAGGAATCCACCCAGGCAGAGACACAAAGCCTGAAACCAGTGACTACTGCCTTGGTTCGCTTGTCTCCCACTTGCTGCCCACAGATTTTGAACAGAAATGGGAAAAAGCCTTTAGAAAGATCACAGTAGAAAATACTGAGGTCTGGGAGAGCTCAAGGGTTCTAAGGAGAGCTGACAAAAATCAGGACACATACTCTGCTCTGGCAGAGTCAGTGGCTAAGGCAGAGCACATTGTTGCTTTGGTGCATACCCAATTTCTCCCATTTTTGCTGAGAGGTCACAAACAATCGCCATGACTCCTCCTGCCTGTTGTTTAAATCAGACTAATATCCTGGGGCACCTGAAGTGATCTTTATTCCCCAGTATCTGTTACCATGAAGCAAAGAACTGAGGTGTTGCAGCACTGGCAGCATCTCAGGGTTAAGGAAACTGCAGGAGCTCCCTACACAACCCCTCTTGCATGGCCAGGCAGCAGCTTTGCTCATGTCTTCCAGTGCTCCTGACAGAGTGAATGTAAGCTCCACCATTCTCTGAACTGCTGGACCACAAATACTTTCCACTGCATCATGTCCAAAACACATTGAGTACACAACAACAGGAGGTCATCTTACACACACCCTCTGCCAGTCAGAGAGGGATATTTTAAGTGTCTACAAAATCAGCTGGGGCAACAGAAAAAAAAGCCTCCTGAATATCTAACTCCCATTTCAGACTTGGTGACAAAATGGTCTGGGTTTCCTCTGGCTGCAGTAATAGTGACTGCACTGTGGCAGGATGAAGCTATTTAGCTCTACCAACAGAGATTACACTTGCTTGTCTAGTAGTGCGAGGGGTCCCTGCCCATGGCAGGGAGGTTGGAACTAGATGATCTTCAGGGCCTTTCCAACCCTAAATATTTTATGATTCTATGATTCCAACTGTGCCTTATCTGCACACCAGCCTGGGAGGGCTCTGTGGGCGAGGACCACATCCTCATGACTGAGGGAGACACAGGGAGCATGGCAGGAAGAGAAAGAAACACTGCCATTATCTGAGATTACTTTTCCCTTTATCATTTGATTGGAGCTATTCTGTGAGAGAGATTTTCTTCTTTGCAGCATGTCCATGATGACGGCAGCAGGCCTGAAGTTTGCACCGCCACGCCACACCAGCATGCACAGCTCCTGTCTACATCACAGGAGATTTAACACTACACAAACCATACCCAATGGCATTTCTGGTATTTGCCTTCATTATAGAGCAGCAGTTATAACTTGCAGGCTACAGGACAGAGCAGATTCCACTAACAACACAGACTGTAATTATGCACATAGAAAAGCCTAACCTGGTGGGAAGACTTCTCCCAGATCCCACAGGAGTGCAAAACTGTCTTGCTAACATTGGGCATGAAACAACCCTTTAGCATCAGAGACTAGAAGAAGCTAATCAGTATCTCAGAGAGAAGCCTGTCTGGACATTCAAAACATTTAGCTATTTGATACATTGAGGTATTCCCCCACCCTCTGTAACCCACTCCATGAACTTTTAATATAAACAGTTTAGCTTATTGTGCTGGTTTTGCCTGGGTAAGAGTTAATTTTCTTTATAGCAGCTGGTATGGGGCTCTGTTTTTGATTTGATATAGAAACGGCATTGATAACACAGGGATGTTTCAGCTACTGCTGAGCAGTGCTTACAAAGTCAAAGCCTTTTCTGCTCTTCACCCCACCCCACAGCGAGTAGGCTGCTCAAGCAGGGTGCACAAGGAGTTGGAAGGGAACACAGCCAGAACAGCTGACCCTAACTGACCACAAGGATGTCCCATACCATATGGCATCATGCTCAGCATATAAAGCTGGGGAAAGAAGGAGCAAGCGGAGATGTTTGGAGTGATGGTGTTTGTCTTCCCAAGTAACCATTATGTGTGATGGAGCCCTGCTGTCCTGGAGATGCCTGAACACTTGCCTGCGATGGGAAGTGGTGAATTAATTCCTTGTTTTGCTTTGCTTGTGTGTGCAGCTTTTCCTTTCCCTATTAAACTGTCTACGTCTCAACCCACGAGATTTCTCACTTTTACTCTTCCAATTGTACTCCCCATCCCACTGAGGGTGCTGATGTGAGTGAATGGCTATGTAGGACTCAGTTGCCAGACACAGTTAAACCATGACACTTACAAACCTTCACTCTGCTGGGGAGCTGGTCCCTATCTACCAAACCTACCGGCAGCCAGACTACCTGAGCTACACCTCTACCGTGAAGCTGGGAAAGCCTTCTCCTACGCAAGGTAGGTGGTAAATTCAATCCCGTCTAAAGGGGCTACATTACAACCTCCACCAAGGACCTAATTTCATATCAATCTAGCCATAATATAATCAGGTTTGGGAAATCATTGCTCCAAACAAGGGTAGAGGGAAGATTTAGATTAGACATTAGGAAGAAATTCGTTACAGGTAACATTGGTGAGACACTGGCACAGGTTACCCAGAGAAGCTGTGGCTGCCCCATCCCTGGCAGTGTTCAAGGCCAGGCTGGACAGGGCTTTGAGCAACCTGGTCTAGTGGAAAGTGTCCCTGCCCATGGCAGAGGGGTTGGAACTAGATGAGCTTTAAGGTCCCTTCCAACCCAAACCATTCTGGGTTTCTATGAAACCAGCAGTGAGGCCAAGACCACAAATAAAAGTGAGCGTGTCTGTCCTCTGAGGAAATTGGCCATCCCCATCCAGGAACGACAATCCTTATTGCAAAATGGGGATCAATTTTAGCATTCATGATACTTAGGCCATGCTAGCAGTAAGGCAATGATACCTTCATTAGCACATAACTTCATTAGTGTGCAACAGCTCCTCGAAGAATCGTGTGCTGAGGACAATCAGAAGCAGACGCAGCCAAGACGCCATGTGTCTAACCCCATACGGCAATGCCTACACTTCAACACATGGAATTTAGAAAAAACAACGAAAAGGTCCAGAAATCCATTTTTTGATTTAAAAAAATCAGATTTTAGAAGCTGGTAAACAGCAGCTTGGGCACAAGAGGGTTCCTGCAACACCTGTGCTTGAGAGAGTGCAACCGATACCTACAGCGCAACAAGCTGTACTGCATGTGGGTGGCGGGGCTGGCGGCCCCCCAGCCCGGCAGTGGCTGGGGCTGGCCTCCTGGCCTCCAGAGCACACCATGAAAGGCAGATCTGCTCTACAAAGCTCCCACAGAGATTTGCTGATGAAAAAGAGAGAACGGCGCAGCTGAAAAAATAGATTTCTAATTGCTCTGCGGCTGTATGAGCATTACTTGTGCATACGTTTGCAGTTGTACACAGCTCTATGTGGACATTTACTAAACCAGATGAACTGATAAGATGATAAAATAAATACAACATTGTACAGCTTCTTTTTTAACAGCCGCCAACAGGACACCCCCCAGAAATGCTCCAAACTCAGCGTTCTGTTGAAAAGCATCATTTTCCATTATGTTTGGGTCTATTCTGTTTCCCCTCCAATTTGTAACATTCTGCTGGAAACAGTGATGAAGAACATATGTCTGCGGTAAATTACACCCAGGAGAAATCTTGGAACTGTTACATTCTGCTTTATTACCCAAGGCATTAAGGTAATCTACCACAACATGCATTATTTAACAGTTCCATCAAACACAACACCACTAATATAGTTCCATATTATTATGCATGCAAAAAGAATTTATCATATTTCTTGAACCTCATTAGGTGATTTACGTGTTGCATTTCCATTTTAATTAACAGTTCCACGATATTTTCAATGTTACAACAAAACTAGGTGTTACATAAATGCAGAATGTTATTGTACAAGTGTTCTGGAAAACATATGTTCAGGCAACAATAAGGTTGAAAAGCCTAACACCCAACAGCCAGGAAACTGTGTGTTTACACTTCTTCCACAATATAAGCTTACACAAGTGCTGCATCTTAACGTGTTCTGCAGGGGGCTGTAATCATCTAGGCTACACGAGGGAAACCTAGTATAGCCAACTGGATAGGTAGACTTAACATCCCTAAGAATCGCTTCCCTTTCCACTACTGCAAATGCTAATCCAGTTTCACCAGGTTACACCAAAACCCAAACATACCATAAATACCCCCTGCGTACTGGTGAGCTGCATCTTTTGGGGGAGGTTTACAGTAGTTCTGTGAGGTATCACTGGAGATCTCCTATAGGCATGAACTCCGGCAAACATTATTAAGTTAACATTTAACAAGCACAATAGGAATAAAAGATACCTTATATAAACACGGCTGTTACTTTGGCTGATAACTTGACCTCAAAAGTCAAGTTTTTTAAAGTTTTACAAGGCTTTTGCATTTCATTTCTCAAATGACTCTATGGGAACAACAAAAAAATCAACAAAAAAATGCATGTCTGTCAAGACTGCACACCTTCCATGTTTTGCAGAGAAGAGGAAAGCAAAAGGCTTAGGCAGCAGTTCAGAGACACAGCTCAGACATGGCTTTTGATTTCAATTTAAATCAACCAAATAGCCTTAGTAAAGCGTTAGGTCCAAACTAAAATGAAAACATCAGGCACCAGGTGTATTGGGAAGCAGAGCACAAAGTCCTCTCTGTTCAAAGAAATGTCATCACTAATACCTGAACATGTAATTTAATGCCTTGCTTCTTTAAGTTCCAAAATGAGTCACACAAAGCTGAAAGCACCAGTCTACTTAATGAACTGCAAACTGAGAACCAGGTAAAGTTACTTGCCGAATATCATATAGAAGGTCCACTTACTTCATTAGTACTTATTCATCATGTGTAAGAGTAACTGAAGCTATATTGTTCTAGGTCTCTGTGGTGTTCAGTCCATACACAGCAGCCATGGCTCACAGAAATACACTATATAATAATGAAATTGAAGACTGTGCTACAATGCACACAAGAGTCAAATGATGGTTGCATGGGAAACTGAGTTACTGGCATTTCTCAACTTTAAAATGCTTGTCTTTGCAGTCTACGTATTATTACCCCTGTATGCCTTTTTAAAGGCATCAGTGAATTTTGCTACCTGTTGCTATAACCAAAGCCGCCCAATCATGCATCATCAGTGGGGTTTGAAACTTCATTCTGCAGCTCTGCAGATTAAGCTGCTCAGTAAAAGCAGATATACTGCAGAATGGATATTGAAAATTCAGGAACTTGGGTCCCACATGGCAACCTGGAGGTGTGGAGTGAGCCAGCAGGCAGTGTTGTGAACCCCCCCAGTAACTGGCATAGTTTTCTCTTCTGCCACATCCAATTTTCCATTCTTCCTATCACTCATGTTGATGGAAAGCTGAAAATAAGAGTGTGAACATTTTGCTTTGTTCTCTCATGGATGAGAGTCCAAGAATTACTGAAATTTATTTTAGTCTAATTAACTTTTGTGGCGATTTGAGAGTAAAAAAGGGTTTCTCTTGTTTCTGACTTTCACCCAGTAAAATGAGGGCACAGCATTGCAGGTCTGGACCTGCTAACTAGCAGGGCTGGGCTGACCGTGTGGAAACAGGCCAACTTGTATGTACAGACTAGCAAACAGCTAGTCTGTAGTTCTGACGGAAGCAGAAGATGTCTCAGCATTATATCCGCTATTGTACAAAAAGGGGAAACCTGTGCTGCCATCTCTGCCATTGACTTTCAGCCCTGCTATAGAGGAAGTCCTCCTGCTGTGCCTTTGGAAAAAAAAGTTTGCAGCTTCTCCTACAGTTCTGACTTGCTTTGCCTCTCAAGCAGCAAGCAAGGAACCCAAGGTTCAGAGGGAAGGAGGATGTAGAACACAGGCCCGGCAAAATACAAGTCAAAGAAGAGTATGTCTAAGGCTCCTTATGTTTTCTCTGTCTTTCCAATTCGATGTACTGCAAATACACCAAATTACAAATTCAGCGAATTCCACTAATGCTGAGAAAGCAGTCTGTGGCATGAATAAAGGCTTGAAAGCTATCTAAGAGTCATTCCTAGAAACTCCATTTTATACCTTCCTCCCCAAGACATTTTTGGTCATGACAATGAGTTTTTGGGATTTTTTCCCCTCTTTTATGAATAAAAGAACTGTCATTCTAAATGAGATGTAAAAATAAAGAATTCTGATAAATTGAAAAAGTATGCAAGCGAGGGGAAATACTATCACATACTTGTGCTAAACACACAGATACAGCAATAAAAGGATCCAAGGACTCTGGCTTTGTGTTATGCAATTCACTTCATCCAGTAATAATGTGTTTGGTCTAAAACTACATGTACTGCATGTACTGGGTCCGGCTGGGATGGAGTTAAGTTTCTTCACAGAGGTTTGTATGGTGCCATGTTTTGGATTTGTGGCTAAACCTGTGCCGATAACACATGAATGCTTTGGTGATTGCTGAACAGTGCTTGTACAGTGTCAAGACTTTCTCTTTTCCATACTCAGATACCCCACATAATAGAGTGAGTACTTATGCCTAAGGAGATTAAGTACTTCAGACACCCACCATGCTTCTAATAGTTTGCCTACTGTGTAGAAAGACAGAAGTAATTTTATTTCATAAACTAAAGATTCTTTGCATGGAAATACCCATCCACCTGTTCATCTGCCCAGAAGTTGAGAGCAAACACCCAGATACTCACTTTTACTCAGGAAACATGCGCACTGGAAATCAAGCATACAAGTATGTCATAAAAACTATGGAATTATTGACAGGTTGTGGAACATAAGAGAAGCACAATGTCTATTTTCATCTCCATCTGTGATTACAACTACATAACCTCAGAGCATAAAGAGCAACAAGGGAAGCATCTGTGTACACAGGAATGAAGCTTCTCTTTGGTATCTGACTGAAGTTTTAGAAACTTCAAATCTTCCTACAGTTACATTAGGCACAATGAAGAAGCACTGATAAAACTGATCCAAAACACTGTCAATCATAGGAGAAAAGGCAAAATTTGAAAATGGAGGTTTAGAAATGACTGTGCAGCATCCAGCAGAAAACACCACTGAAGCTGTGAGGAAAGCATCACAGAGTGGACCAGATGCGCAGTACGTATCAAAAAATGGGACAGCAAAAGTCTACAAGAAGACTGGAACACTATGGGCACCATGGCCAGAAGTATTAAAATAACAGCACAGTGCAAATATGACTGAACATGTCCATTCCTACATTGCCAGGCTCTTAGCCATCGAGTATTTTACACTCAGGCAAAGCAGACAGGCAAGAGCACACCTGTATTTTAAAGCAGAAGCATCCACAGGGACCACCAGCAGCATTATTCCACTTCCCTTGAGACTCCTCACTAGGGCCCATTCTTGGCATAGGCTTTTGAGTGCAAGCTCCTCAAAGCCACTTGATGTACACCCATACGTTCCCTACCTCAAAGAAGACCTGGTCCATGACCTGCTCACTATTGGTAAATACTGAGAGAACTGACAGCATGAAGCAAGATCCCTTTTGCCATTCAGATACGTCAGCCTTGAGCCATAGTTCATTCATTTAAACCAATACTTTAAACAGCTATTTTTTTCTAAAATGTGACACCAGCAGCAAGAGGTTAGAGCTTCCCTACTCTATAAGTGCTCATCTGAAAAAAGGCTTAGCATGCTATTTTTAAAGATTAATGTTCGTGTTGTTTCAGCAAAAACTCGATGTTGGTTTTAGACACATTTCGTCTTTCATGCCAAACAGGCCAGCTCCTCATATTCGCAAAGTCACTGTGGTTCACTGAACATGTTTCCAGAATTAATTTTGACTTCCCAGGGTTAACTTTACACTGATCAATGGAAGAAACTGTGGAAAAGATTACCTTATGAAAACATGCAAACTTAGCCAACCTTCAACAAAAAGAACAATTTGTAGAGCTTTCATCAGACTCAGCACTCTTCAGGGACAGCCTGTCAGCATTTGGCATATATGAACATAGGCGATGGAACAAATCTACAGGAAATCCTTGTGTTTACTCATGTACCCTCAGCACCACAGATGAGTCAAGCCACTTTTATACGTTTCTCCCAGTTCCCACATTCCCAGCCATCCAATTTCTCACCACACAAGCAGAATCTTACCTGTTATTTTCTGCAACAAAGGAGATAGCTCTGGCTCAACACAGATGGCCTTGACTAGGGCCGCCTTCACCTCCTCTTCAGTTGCATCCAGCTCTTTTCCACTTTTGATTTCTCCAACCACAGAATACATGTATACAAGCAAGACAAGGAAGTCCTCACAGGTATAATCATCTTTTGTCCTCTCATTGTAAGGCTTGATCATTGGCAACAACTGGTTCAAAACACTGGGCATTTCTGACTCGCCAATAGTCTGAAAAACAGAAGGAAGATCGTATCAGATCGCTCCTGTATTGCTTATCAGTTCGCATCAGACATACTCCTGCCTGCATCCACAAGTTATTATTTCTCATAAGAGCAGCTCTTGTTTAATGAAATATCATTCAATATTTGCATTCTCCTTTGTCAGCAATGGTTGTGTGACTTATTTGCTGCTCAAGCAGTGAATTTGTTAGATTCCTACAAGTCTTTTTTTTCTAGAGACTCATGATAGCAGCACCTTAGCACTTGAAAAGCCTGATGATTAGATCTTGTACAATGAGAGGACGGGAGCATCAGTCTCTGCAGTATGGGTAGAAAAGGTACAAAGCACAAGGCCAAATGCTTCCTCTAAGTCTTGGGCCTCCTCCTTGAGCCTGATTTTGTATTTGAGGAATGAGTTCAAAGCCCAGGTCCATCTGACTTCAGTTGCGATTGTAAGCTCTCAGGACATCTGCAAACCTGACCCTATGCTTTCGGGTCAGAAACCCAGAAAATTAGAAACAGAACCACCTGTGAAGCATGGCAGGGGGGTTGGAACTAGCTGATCTTAAGGCCCTTTCCAACCCTAACTATTCTATGATTCTATGTGGTTTAAGAAAGCAGCATGTTTCCTAGAGGAGCTCTGGGACAGGGAAGCAATCATAGGCATGGCATATGCCCTGACCCTGTTCTCCCGCTACCTCCTTCGCAGCACACACACCAGCTTCTTACGCAATGCAACATGGGTCTTCCACACAAAAAGCCGCCTTTGGCTCATTCCCACAGAACGTATGTGCTGCTAGGTGACTAAGGCAAAGGCCATGTGGAAGCAACTATGAAACTGATGGACAGGGGTAGAGCAGTTGATGTCATCTATCTGGATTTGTGCAAAGCGTTTGACATTGTCTCGTATGACATCCTTCTCTCTAAGTTGGAGAGACATCGATTTGATAGGTGGACCACTCGGTGGATAAAGAACTGGCTGAATGTCCACACGCAAAGAGTTGTGCTCAGTGGCTCAATGTCCAGCTGGAGACCAGTAACGAGTGGTGTCCCCCAGGGATCGGTGTTGGGACCGGTCTTGTTCAACATCTTTATAGGTGACATGGACAGTGGGATTGAGTGCGCCCTCAGCAAGTTTGCCAATGACACCAAGCTGTGTGGTTCGGTTGATAAGTTGGAGGGAAGGAATGCCATCCAGAGGGACCTTGACATGCTTGTGAGGTGGGCTGATGCCAACCTGATGAAGTTTAACCATGCCAAGTGCAAGGTCCTACACCTGGGTGGGAGCAATCCCAGGCACAGCTACAGGTTGGGAGGGGAGGAGATTCAGAGCAGCCCTGCGGAGAAGGACTTGGGGGTGTGGGTTGATGAAAAACTGAACATGAGCCGCCAGTGTGCACTCGCAGCCCAGAAAGCCAAGTGTATCCTGGGCTGCATCAAAAGGAGCACACACTGCCCCTTTACTCTGCTCTCGTGAGACCTCACTTGGAGTATTGTGTGCAGTTCTGGTGTCCTCAACATAAAAAGGACATGGAAGTGTTAGAACAAGTGCAGAGGAGGGCCACGAGGATGATCAGGGGACTGGAGCATCTCCTGTATGAAGACAGGCTGAGAAAGTTGGGGCTGTTCAGCCTGGAGAAGAGAAGGCTGCGTGGAGACCTCATAGCAGCCTTCCAATATCCGAAGGGGGCCTATAGGCATGCTGAGGATGCACTCTTCATTAGGGACTGTATTGAGAAGACAAGGGGTAACAGGTTCCAACTTAAACAGGGGAAGTTTAGATTGGTATAAGGAAGAAATTCTTTACTGTGCGGGTCCTGAGGCACTGGAATGGGTTGCCCAGGGTAGTTGTGAATGCTCCATCCCTGGCGGTGTTCAAGGCCAGGTTGGACAGAGCCTTGGGTGACATGGTTTAGTGTGAGGTGTCCCTGCCCATGGCAGGGGGTTGGAACTCGATGATCTTAAGGTCCTTTCCAACCCTAACTATTCTATGATTCTGTCTATTCCCCCCTCCCCTCCCAACACACAAATTCTGTATTTCACCCCATCTCTAAATATCTCATGGCATGTTCTGCATCACCAAAGATGAGTTCTTGAAAAACTCTGTTTAGCATGCACACATTATACAAATGCATGGAGTACTGAGGATGCACAAGGACTTATAAAACCATAAGGCCAACTGCCTTGCTTGAGCTCCTGAAAGTACACATGTACAGCACCTCTGGCAAACTTTCAAACATACATGATAAAGAAAAAAACTGGGTTTAAACTTTCAGGATGATTTACTGTAGAGCAAGTTAAACTCAACAACTTACAGTAACAATTGCCACCTCTTATCTTCAAAGTAAAAATGAAAGAGAGAAAAAAAATTAAAGAGCTATAATAAACTGTTAACTGCAGAATGCATGTAGGGTCTTTCTGGGGTATGAACTTCTCTGGAATGTTTTTCCCTTATCTCTTGGGAAATGGCACTACAGAGGACTTCAAATGGAACTGCCAAGTTTCAGAAGCTATTTTGTCCAAACAGGCCAATTGGACTGGAACTTGCATGAAAAAAAAGTGACTCGCAGCCTCACTGCAGAGCACAGATCCATAGGGAGCTGGGAAATTTGCCTCAAACAAAATCCACTGGCATACTGTCATTATCTGGCCACCTCCGATGATTTAGGGGCTCCCTGCACTGTATAACAATCAATCAATTACCCTGATTGAACAAACCTAAAACACAAGTTTTAAAAATGTAACTACCCATGACCCAAATTTCCTGCTGGCTCTGTTGGCCCCAGGTTAGCCCCATTTGTCTATCATCAAGGGAGCCAATAAAAATAATAAAAACAGGTCAATTGTGAGCTTTCCAAAGGCTGTATAAAAACATTAATGCTGCTTAATGTAGAGCCAGCTAAGGCCCAAGCGCTAACAACTTCAGCTCGCCTGCATTGTTTGGACATTTTAATGTCCAAACAACATATTCAAACAATGTATGTCCACATATTCTTCAGAACCCAGGGAGAGTTTGTGATAGATTTTTGTTGTTTTCCAGCTCTTTCCTCCACCCTCCCTAGTTATTTATTTTTGAAACTTAAGCTGTGTAATAATTTACTACCCCTGAGGGTAAGTGAACTGACGTCAATTTGCTGATTTTTGCAAAAGGCCCAAGTTTTGGCAGATGGGAGGACAGTGAAGAAAGCACAAAAATCATTTTTGCAGTTTTTAAACACTGAAAATCATATTTGGCTTCAAAAGTGACATTTAAAATGTGATTCAAAGGATCTATAAGAATTAAGAGGAAGTATAATAAACCCAAGGAAAAACGTACAGCATTTCTGTAAGAAGCATTATTTTCAGTGTTAAATAAACCTGTAAGAATCTAAAGCCGTATATATCAGTAGACATCTTTTATACAAGAAAGAACGGAGTGCAGTGGGGAGGAAGAGAAGAAGAGGGTCAGAGTTTACTTGAATTAACACGTGCCCCTGACAAAACTGAGATGAGAACTGAGCGCTCTAATCCCTGTGCTTCCAGTCCACTGTCCTCAACACATCATTAAAGATATTAAAGCAAAAATTAACTTCAAGCAAGCGGAATTTATTTTCTTGTAAAATCAAGGAGGAAGGAGGAGATAAATCTTTGGAGACTAGTTCACTATGTAAATATTCTAGTGGCTTTCCATTTAGGAAGCAAAACATGCTTAAATCTTCAGAGGTCACATGAGTTAACAGAACTTTTTGGAATGGGAACACACAACTTTGCAACAGTGAGGAATTTTACTGGGGAAAACACAACTAAAAAACAACACCAAAACCCAGATGCAGGTAAAACCAGCAAAAGGATCAGTGGAAACTCACAAGCCCTTGGGTCATTTGCTACACAACACTCATGCACATGCACAATGCACGTGCACAATGATTTAGTTGTTTAATAGAAGCTTAATTGATAGCTTATATGGGAAAAGAGAGCTCATGAGCTGCGGAATAAGCAGCTTTCCAATGCTGCTCTTTTATATTTGTCCTGTTTTACCTGGGTTTGACATCTTGTGTTTCATGATTTGTCCAGGCAGCCTATTAGTGTCCCTACTAGCCAGACAAAAGCAGAACATTGTAGCTGCTAAAAGTGACAATGGCACCAAATGAGTACCTCATTGGTAGGCAAAACCCACTCAGATCCTTCCATGGCAACACATCTCTGCAGCAGTAGTCATCTTAGCAAAAATGCGAGGCGCTGCCAAGTTAAAGGAGGAGTCTTAGCTGCCTGCAGCGCTCAGCTGCCCATAAATCAAACGCTGCAGTTCTGTTACATGCTATTTTACACTGTCTGGCCATCTGAGATTTGGGGTTGATTGCATCTAATTTCCATATGGGTGAGAAGATATCTGTGCTCCTTACTCTCAGCAGAACAATCATTTCATGTATTTAGTTTTTATTATGTGGCCTACGGGTGACTAGTGATTTGACACAATAGATCAGTAAGTATGATCTTACCACGCAAATTACGCTTTTCCATATGAAGCTCTACAAATCATTCTAATGATTGACTTGGGATGGTTTTGATAAAAACGTACCTTCTTTTTGTCTTCTCTTTACATATCTGTTGGGTATGATTGAAGAATAACCAACCCAAAACACAACATAAAACTTGAATGTCCTCAAAGCACTACACCCTCAAAGTACTACAGTATGAAACCTCTCAGTGTCAAAATATAGCATCCAATTATTGAGGCAGGCTATTTAAGAAGAGGATGAAATCATTTTGATAACTGAAGTCCACCATCTGTACACTTTCTTTTGCAGGAAGTGAGTTTGGATGTCAGAAAAGGTTTAGTCTCAAACTTAGGTTTCCAGCTAAGGAAGGCTGACAAAGCCTAGTCTTGCAGGGGGAAGGAGCAAACTTTAGCCTTAGGGGAAAGCAGACAAAGCATCCAGCAAACTCACAACAGCTTGAGAGTGGAGGTGTGAGAAGCTGACAGTAAATGGCCATTTCCAGTAAAAAAACACACAAAAGTGTAAGTCATTAAAGGAGAAAGATCACATTGCATTTTGTTAGGGACCAAAACAGGTTTATGACTTGCCCCTCCCAATACCAAGAGACTTGCATCATCCTCTCTTTAATGGCAGTGTCTGTCTATTCACTTGATAGACAGATGATTCAGAAATCCACCAAGAATATGTGTATAAACAAAATAGCAGGGAACTAACCTGCTAGTGAGAGACACAGGAAACACTAAAAGCATCTAGGACTTGTCTCCCCTGTCATTAATCTTAATGACTCCTCTTGTCATTAATGAAACATCCCTGTGGAGCCAATTCTACCTTCTGCCCCCTTCTCTGCATTTATCACCCACTCTGAACATTGCCCCAGGAACTATATTCTCAAAACTGCAGAGACGATTTCCAGGCAGCCCTTGTAGACAGAGTCTTAAAATCCTACCGTAAACAAATAAAAGCAAAGAAAAAAGAAAAAGCTTTTTAAAAGCTATTTTTAACCTGGTTCATGCTGTCAAAGACACAGATTCACATTCACCGTATGTGCATGCTCTCCCAACTGGCCTTCATTCTTGCCTTCTGCCCACCACAGCAGCCTCTTCCTTCTGCCCCTGATGAAGTATTTCTGTGAGTGTGCATTAAAACAAATCGTTTTGACCAGACTGGTTCTCTTCTCAGGTTTATTGCTTGGCCACAGAAACACATTAGCCACGAAAGCCAAGGATTGGACTTCTTCCTTATGCAACAGCGCTGGCTTGAAGCCTACATGAACTAGAGATTAAGGTTGCCAAGAGATACAGAAGAAAATTGTATAAATAATCACCTGCTCTTTGGATGACTTCTTCAATACACTGTCATATGGCCAGATTCTTAATTGGTGTCTACCAGTCAAAACTACAGACATCAACAGTCCTTCGCCAATTTATACCTGCTCAATACCTGCCCAGGATGTTAGCACTTACTGCAAGACATAGTGAGGAGTCAAAGGCAAGAAAAATTAACTTGCAATATAAAGCATCTAAAAAGCACAATATTTGTAAGCTCTTCTGCTCAGAGATTCTTTTACATTTTTTTAACATGTCTCCTGTGTAATTCCACAAACACACCACTGGCACTTAACAGCTAATATGTGATAACAACAAAACTATTTCAAACAAGCTGTTCAAGCCCCATCATTTCTAAAACCAAAATAAAGCAAAGCCCAGAACAGTTCTTTCAGCCAATAACTCCCTAGCCCATGATTATGACCTAAGCAATTGGAGTCCATCTAGAACCCATTGCCAAAGTAGTATGCTCCAGTATTTTTTTTTTAACTTCTTAGGACATAAATTATATTTTGAACAACATAATCAAATTTCCTCTTACCACCTTTCTTCTGTCTTTACTGAGCATTTCCTGCTTTCCATCATCTTGTAACTTCTCCCATTATTTTTATTTCTTGTGTTACAAGACGCAGATTCAGTTACTATGTCAGCACTGCAAGACTTACACATCCATTCTGAGAACATTTAAAGGCCATCACAAAAGTTTCTAATAAACCCACTGATATCTAATCTTTCACATTACAGAAATCACCTCATCCCAGTGAGTTATGCTGTCTGGCGATGTATCATTACATCATATCGTCCATTTTTTCCTTCTGTCTTTGGAAACCATCTAAGTGTACAGCTGTGTTAAGATATTTTAATGGGTTCATGGGGGCTCAGCAGCAACAGCACACTGAAAAAAAGGATATTTAATAAGTCTGGATTTTATTAGACAAAGCTCTGCAAGGATAAGGACAATTTTACTTAAATCACTGCATGTCTGACATAAGAGACTCATCAGCAAGTTAAAAAGGGAGTACTTCCAACCTACTCAGTCAAAGCTTTTAGCTGTGATGATTCCTACAGATGTGCTTGGTAAAAACATGAATCAGCACAGCAAAAACGGTATCAGAAGTATGAAAAAGGAGTACAGGCACAGTCAAAATAAAACATGTATCAGAGAAAGATCTTGGTGCTATGCAAATCGGGATTTTTTTGTGTGTGGTTTCTGGAAGTTGTTTGTTTGCTTTTATGAGCCATGGAATATTGGGGAAACTGCCAGAAGATGGCAGGAGTTCAAAACTGAAAAAAGGTTATGGGGATAACATAATATTCTGGGAGGTTAAAACTCACATGGGCTTTGAGGAGAACAATGGGAAAGCATTCAGTCACTACAAAGCCAAGGGTAAGAATCCACAGGGACAGAAAACGAATAAAAGGGGTATAAATCAAGAAAAATATAGTACAACCAAATAGTCAATAAATAGTGAAGAAGGAGGGGATTCAATGCCAGGAGACGGTTACTGAAAAAGATTTGACAGATGATCTGGACAAAGAAAAGGACATGAATCCCTGCTTACATCAATAGCTATAACCCTTCAGGTTGGAAGAACAGATGACCTAGGTGTGGTAAAAGGTCTAAAAAGTCACGAGTGGACTAGAGAAAGCTCAGGCTCCTTTTCAACACAAGAACTAAGGGGCAATAAACAACGGCGGTAGAAACCTATTTAAAAAGCAAATTAAACGGAGGTAGTTCTCCATGCGATTTGCTCAGATGTGGAACTCCTTGTCAAAGGCTGTTGTGTCGCCAAATTCTTGCTTGGGTTCATAAAGATGATGGGAAACATCATAAGGGAAAAAAATTCCATCAAATATTAGTAAATACACAGAAACCACATCTGTTCTAAAACTCAGAATGGTCAGAGCTGGGAGAGTATCATATAACCTTGTCCTCTTCATCTTCTGCAGCCAGCTTCTTTTGTGTATGGTTAGAAAAAGCACACTAGCTCAGCTACATTTTTGATCCAATCCAGAATGGACATATTTACCTCAAAGCCATGGCAAAAGGACCAATATAACTACAAAATACAGTGCCTAGGGGAAAGAAGTAGGGGAGCGGGATTATTATAGTATGTGGCACTATCAGGATTAAATACATTGCATTCAGTTCCTGCGCCCACATTCCTAACAGGCTATGGAAAACTAGAGATACTGTTGGAGAGAGATACAAAACAACTGAAAGAGTAAATTTTATCAGAACGAAAGACAGTTGGCATATCAGAAGGAAGGATAACAGTTCATGTATGTCTCTTCAGGCAGAAGAAATTTTCACTTGAAACTCTGATTTTTCCAGTTCTCAAGTTAGAAGAGATGTACTCAGGGGCGTGTGTATTTCAGAAAGACTTTGGAGGCTGAAAGAACAGAAAACAAGCAGAAAGCACAAACTCAGCGGTCTCACGCAATAAACCACTACACATAAAATGCATCTGGTGAATAAAACCATAAACTCTTTGGCACAGTGCTTAATAGCAGAGAAAAGAACTGTGAACTGCGAAGGAAAAATACCTTAGAAATAGAAGACAGGATAAAGGTAATACACACTGAAAAACTGGACATGCTGTGAGGGCTGGCACACAGCAGTAAGTTATAAAAGGAGACTGACAGTTAAAACAGCCCCATATTGTGCCTTTTCCTCCATAGTCCCGCGTTTTGAGGCACCTTTCCTCTCTCAGCCCTTTATTCTATGCATCATCCTTCACTCCTACGCCAGGCTCACACCAGATGTTCCAGAAACTCCTCAGGGCTGGAGGGAAACCTCCAGACTTTTGGTGATGGGTCAGCCCATGGTGCACACTGGTACCAAAAATGAAAAAATAAGACAGCCTAAGACACGGGTAAACTGGGAAAACAAGTCCTAATGGGTGAAAAACAAAAGAAGCTTGATGGCCACATGACTGTTTGGGTTCATCTGAAAGAAAATTGTTTTCTCAATGCTGCTGCTTCTTGCATTTAAGTGTGTTACCTCAAACTTCTAATATCATCATCAGACTTTTAATAACAAATCCAGTCAACTTCTGCCCCAGGAAGTTTGATATTAACAGACAATCAGGGCATCTATCATACACTGCAACAAGCACCAATGCCAGTTTGTGCCAAGCATCCTACAAGTCATGATTCCAACTACACTAGGCCCATACATATGCCTGATAGCTTTTAAGTGATGCTTAGAGATTATACTAGTACATAAGATATGCTGAATAAGGGTACTGTTTGATCAAAACATACCCCATTTCGCAGTACCCTTGAGATCCAATTTTCTGTTGACAATTTCAATGCAAATGGATGCAGATCTAAGCAAAGCAAAATTCTCTTTCCCTATCCCTTTTCTTTTGCTTCTTTTCTTAAAGACCAATAGACTTAATGAGAATCTACCATAAAGATAAACATATCTGCCAAAAACTGTTGGAATTTACCAAAATACTAGGAATTGAAACTTTGAAGAGTCAAGAAACTTGAAAGCCATGTAAAACATCAACTTGTATGAGATGGCCTTATAATTCAGATCCAGATCCAGTATCTGAATTATATGACCACCTCATATGGATGGATCACGTTACTGCATTTTACAAACACAAATTTAAACAGTAGCTAACTTGGAAATGTTTTGCCATGTCTTTAAAATGCTCTATACTTTGATATGCAAATACAGAAAGACACAATATATGACATAAACCACAAAGTAAAAATATATGGACATGGGAGGCTCGCAGAGGAGAAGATCCCACTGCTCTGCCCACAGTCCTGGCTGGAACCACAGGAAGGAGACAGAACGGCAACACAAAGACATGTGAAGGCAGATTATCAGTCCGCTGCAGAGCACCGCGGCTGTTAATCAGTACAGTAAATGTTATCACAATAGAGTACTGACATTTCTAGCCCTTGTACAAGGCTCACCATGCTTTAAACAGGATTCTGGCTTTCACGGTGATTAAAGGCAGATGTCACATGCATGAGTAACTTTGTAATTTATGAGCCCCTCATTCATTTTTGTGTGTGGAAGGAATCTTTCATTGATAGGACATCTTCGCTGGAGAATGCTCGCTGTGGCATGATTTGCACAAGGAAGAATATTTTCCTTCCCTTTTCTAGCTTGGGAAGAATAAAACAAGCATAATTATACAACTATATCTCAGTTCATCCTATGGAATGTATCAGGTTAAAGCCTTAAGTTTTTTGTCCAGTTTTCCACTGCCATTAAAAATTAATCGGAACTTACCATCTTTCAGAGAGCAGTGGATAGCAGAAACAACAGTGATACTTCAAAGTAAAGAATGGGGTTTTTTGCCTACAAATGTGCAAGAACCACAGCTGCAATGACTTCTCATCATATTTCTAATATATATATAAAAAAAAAGAAACACAGGTATAGGCAAAATTACAATTATTTTTCCACTGTGATAGCGTCACAGTGAAAAACTTCTGGAATCCCATTCTTTCAATCTTCTCATTCCATCCTGGACTGTTTTTCTGTTCTAGAAGCTAACAGTTCTCTCCTCAAGTACAGTGTAATTTGATTGCCTACGAGCTGTTCCCTCAGCTCCCTAACTGAATTCTTGACACTGGTATTCCCAATCAGTGGTGAACACATGCACACCCTGCGTTGGGCATATTTGTGCATAGGTGTACATACGACCTTTTAGCACGCCAGTTATTAGAAAGTATCTACCCAACACCTGCTTGTCAGTCATGATGCTCCATGCCCCGTGGTGCGCATGCCCTTTCCACAGCTGGCATGGCAAGTCCTCTCCTCTTTCAGCTCCCATCATCTCCCCACGGGGCCAGGCCACCCTGGGTGGCACTGGCAGTGCGTTTGCAGCTGGCTCCTTGCTGTGGATGGAGAAGGCATGGGGCTGCTTTCCCGCCACCAGCTGCAAGGGCCATGTGAGGGCATGGCTGCTGCCAGGGATTGCTCCTGCCATACTTCCTCCTGCTCGTTTTGTCCAGCATGAGCTACAAGTAGAAAAACAATCCTGGCTTTCTGTCCCCCTGGGATTTCCCTCCCACTCAGACGAACGCCTGAGTCAGCATAACTATCCCTCATGCTATCACATTTGTGCACAGGGAGCCGGCGCGAGCACAGGACATCTGGTCCCAATATCTAAAAACACTTAAATCATGCGTGTCATTCCAAACATTTAAGGAACTTCAGAAGTTTTCTGTTATTTTCATATCTATTTCCTAGTTGCTTCGAGCAGAAAGGATTTCTTATGTTTAAGTTTCACTCTGAAGATCTAGGGAAATGTATATTCCATCTCATTTTAACTAGAAAGAAACCCCCAGCCTTAAACATAAGCCCAAACACGACTTAAGCTACCTTTATACTAACTTTTCTATTTTTTTTTAATTATTCCAGAAGAATACTAAAATGTGCTGAGTTGTAACACTTAAAATTCAGATCTCAATAAAAGGCAAAGAAAGGGTGGTTGTATGCCCAGAAAAAAACCCCACAAAGCAAATCCAGCAAACACCACCACCGCTCCACCCCCGATTTCAGTTGTGTATGTTATATGGTAGAAGTACCAAGGTATTTCCTACTTCTCCATTGTAATTTTGGTAGGAAAGAAAGGAGACAGGGCCCAATGACCAGGCACCACACTGGGATTCTGGAGTCCGATGCTGATCGCCATGTCCAACTGCGAGCTTCTTGCTTTCCTCCACCTGTAAGCAGCAGTAGCTTCCTTACACTACAAGCATTAATTCAGGTGCTCTGATAGTTTGACACTGAGTCCCAGGTGTAAGTAATAACATCCAATGTAGCAAACAATCCACTTTGCAGCCCTCACATACACTGCAAATCACAGCACAGGGAGCACAGGCAAGCTTTGGGCCCGCTGCAACCTATTTAGTTTGAGTATCAACAGCGGTCAAGCTGTCACAGGATGGAGCTCAGTGTTAACCGGCTTCTTTTTGAAAGCCAGCATGGGTATGTCTACCTTGCAGACTTTTTTACACAGCTCTCGCAAGAGAGAAAATACAGCACTTTGATATAATTTCTATTGTTCTTATCTGGCTCCACACACCTCAGGGTGGGAATGTTTCCAATCTCTACCGTACATGGCTTCTACTGCAGTGTCTGCATACCACTGTAAGAGCAGAAGAATACTAATTTCTTTTTTGGCAACTACTAGAAAATCCTCCCCCCCCCCCCCCCCCCCTCCCCCCCCCCCGCAGCACAGAACGCTCCTGCTTGCCTAACACACCGTCTGTCAATCCGCTCTCAGGACAGGAGAATCAGATATTTGGGGCATAAGTGATACTCCATATGGAGACACCACGGCAGCAAAAAAATAAGAGCCATGAGAAACCATTGTTTGAATGAGACAATCCAGAGGATCTTGATTATATGTTACAACTCACAAAATACTTTAAGTCATTTATCTAAGACTTGGCTCCTACTTTGGAAGGCAGACTAGTACTACAGAGCTCTTTTAGACACTGTTTATTAGCATCAAAATGAAATATGAAAAGCACTTTCTGTTAAATCCAGGATCTGGACATCTCTCGTAACATATATCCTAAATAAACCAAGTCAAATGGTATTGCAACAGTGAGAAATGAAATTTTGAGTTAATACTAAAAGTAAAAATAGGGGGGTTTACTGCACTAGTGTATATTTAATCCTTCAAAAAATAAACTTTCAAAATAACATCATCACAATTAAGTTACTCCCAAATGTTACAGTCATAGAATCATAGGATCATAGAATGGTTTGGGTTGGAAAGGACCTTAAGATCATCTAGTTCCAACCCCCTGCCATGGGCAGGGACACTCCACACTAGATCATGTCACCCAAAACTCTGTTCAGCCTGGCCCTGAACACTGTCAGGGATGGAGCATTTACCACAATGCGAGTAGCTACTCCAGCCATCAGCTGGGACCCTCGCATGCCAGACTACTTTTTAGCTTTCCTGAAGCAAACATTCTGACCCTCCCAGCAGACAGTGCTGCAGGCCCTACAAGGATCACAAAACCCACAGAATTTCAATGCTACTGTTTAGGAACAGCAGCATCCTCCAGGGAAGGGGGGTGAGAGGTGATAAATCCAGACACAGTTGTTTGCTCTTTAAAATTTCACTTTTTCTTTAATAACCACCACAGAAAACCTAAACCAGTCTCAGGACAAGCTTCTCTCCTGCCTCCAGATCATTTCCCCCGCCACCTCAGCCAACACCACTTCTGTCAGATGCCAGCAAGTTACTGGTTGGTGGTCTCACTGTTCTACCCTGAGCCATTATTTTAATTAGTGAGAGCATTGAGAAAAGATTAGTGTACAAATATTGGCGAATCTTCAAACAAGAGGACATGCTGTCCATTATATTCACAATGAAAAAGCTCTTTAAGAGATTCCGATAAAGATTTGCCTCCTGCTTGCAGCCCACATTTGTAATGTTTATATTAGTGGGGGATATAAATCTTTTTCAAATGAACCCCACAGTTTTTAAACCAGCCTTGTTATAAACTGCCTGTTTCCGTTTTGCCTGCCTAAGCAAGCAACGCAGAGCCTGCTCGGGATAGACTGGAACTAATTTAATGTGCTCCAGGTTTAATCCCCATCCTCCCAGCTTTTACTGGCAGATTTTACACAGAGGACTACTGCTGACTTTAACAATGATTCATGTGATAAGTGGGGTTTGATTTGTTTTTCCACGCAACAGAAATGCCACCAAAAATCATTTTAATAAAACACAACAGAGTCAGCGCCAGATTTAAAACAATAATTAACCTTTGTTACAAGAACTGCTTCTCTGCGCTCTGTGGCGCTTTGAATTTATTAAGGTGAATTACTAGCCTGCTGTATGCAGAAGAATAGAAGTCTGTAGATCTCTACATCTGGTTTGGAAGGAAGCCAGTGCTCGCTCTGGACATCCACATGCCGCATCGCAGGACGTGTGTCTGTCATTAACGACGCAAAAGAGAGGGACAAACAAAAATCACCGGCCACGGCCCAGCTCCGCCCGTCACCCTCCGGCAGGATCTGAAACCAGGATCAGCTACGAGGTGCCTCCGGCGCCCTGCTTGAGCTCCGGGTCCGTGTCCCTGCAGATGGCAGTGTGGGAGCACCGCAGGGAGCGGAGCTGCCTCATGGAAACCGATCCCGGCTGAGCTTCAGCTTTCTGTAGCAATTACTCCAACATCCCGGGAACTCCTGGCGCAGACATGGCTGCTTTTCCTTCTTTTCTTCTTTCTCTTTTTCTTTTATTTTTTAAATTTATTTTTTTTACATTTTTTTAATTTATTTTTTTTTTCTAATTTGGGGGAGGAGAACACGTTCATGAACACAGAACACTGAACAAGGGACAGCGCTTACATAAGTAACAGCCACACATTTCTACAAAATGTAGCTGAACTACTGATGCAGAGACTGTACTGATATTACTTGTGCAATGGCCTTCTCCTGTACCGAATTCCTTGCTCATTTACATAAACCAGATGCTTCTCTGACAAACCAAATTCCTCAAAGAAAAAACAGAAGTTGCCATATACTTCATGTCTGAAATGCAAGATGATGTGAATATATGGCACAAATGCTCCATTAACCACTAAAGGCAAACACATACATTAAGTGCAAGGTTTTCGTCTATTCAGCAGAACTTTTGTGAGGGCTTAGGTGATCCTCGGCAGAAGTGTTAGAAAAGGAAAATGAAGCTACTTAGGTTGTATTTACTGCCTTCAATGGCTTTCACTCCCTTTGGGGAAGCCAGCTAGATTCTTTGCTAGCTCTTGACTCCCAAAGGAGTCCACTGAGTGGACAGATACTCCAAAAACAGTGTTCTGTATTCCTCATCCCTGCAGGAGAACTGGCTCCTGGAATCTTTCTTCCCACTACCTGGCTGCTGAAGGATTGTAAGAGGAATAGGAAGAATGATTATTTAACTGCGCAGTGATCATTTAAAACTTGCATCTTTTTGGTACACATGGATAAAGTGAAGGTCATGGGGAATATGTTTGCTGTTACAGAGAGAAGAAACTGTAATTATAATATTTTTCCAAAAATCTCTCAGTTGCCCCTAATTCTCACTGCTCCTACCAAAAACCAGCTTGCTAAATTTCGAGATTACTACATGAAAGGTATTTTACATGTAATCTGAAAGGCCAAATTCATGGAAGATGCCTGAAGGTTACACTTGTTACTCACCTAACCTTCCAGAACATACCCTTATCTGTCAAATACTTCCAAATGCAAGGATCTACCAACTTTTGGTGTGAAGCTATTAAAAACATTATGAGAAGGGCAAATCCTCATCTTGAATGGCACAGAGCAATAGAAAATTTGCAGTAAGAGCAAAATATTCAGCCTGAGAATAACTAGGAGGTAACTGAACACCAACCAACCAACCAACCAGTGGTAACCAAAACATCAGGAAAAGAGTGAGGGTGAGCTATAAAAGCCGGTATTTCATGCCATTCTCTGCACAGAGGGCAAGGATGGCCATGAAATGTGTAACAGTCTGAAGCTACAGCTACAAATACCAAAACCACACAGCCAAGGCAACTTTGTTAATAGCAATGGCAAAACAATGAAGTAATTTCTTTGAGAAATTTTTGGAACTACTTGGATGTCCAAACTTGCTCCGTGCTCTGAGATCGAGGTATCAATGAGATTTGCAAGAGCTGACCTAGCTTTGAGCAGATCTCAGAAACAGCAGAGTCATTTTCTTTTCTTAGCCCTTCTTTTCACCACAGGCTAGCAAATACTGAGCCAACTGCGAAATAACCAAGAACTGGACCTAAAGGACCAATGCACTATTTCTCATCTTTGAATTAGGTCACGTGTTTCACTGGCCACCAATCTCAACTGAAAATACCAGGAACTTAGAAGACAAGGTTATTAAATCTCAATGTTCAACCACTTGAGAAACGTATGCACCAACTTTACTAAAGAAAAATTGGAATGGAATACCCCAGAACAACACAATGCACTTATAACCTTTTCAACTGGTCCTTTCAGATGGACACCAGGACCCTTGAAGAGCTGTACGGCCCTAGCACATGGTAGCCGTGTTTCCCTCTCCCGATTGCAGCAGCGCACTGCCACAAAGCCCACAGCTCTCACATCCAAACACTGACTGCTGGGAAACAGCAAACACAGACTACTGTCAAACCCCCCCATGCCCACAAAATCTACACTGTACTTAAGTCAAAATCCTCTGTACTTAAGTCCCCACTTTCTGGCAAGAATGATTACATGAACATGACCACGTATGAAAGGATAAACATCTGTCCACACACTGAGCCTCCTGCCAACAGTCAGAAAAACTGACATATGTAACTGGGGGAAAAAAAAAAGGTAAAGTACTGTTTTAGTCGCATCACTTCAGTACTGTAAGCCTTCGAAAGACATTCCTTAAAAATCACAAGTTCTCAACTTACAAAGTTGTCTCCATATAAAATAACACGGCATCGGTCATATGCTGACAGAAATTTAACTCAGCCTAGAACATCTTTCCCTCCAAATCTTATTATGCAAGTGAGTAAATAAATAGCATGGCTTGTCCACTTCAATGCCACATAGCCAGAGCAATTCTAAGTCAGCATTCATGCCTCTTTTTTTTATTAAAGGAAAAAAATAACCCCCTCACAGTATCTATTGAGATCACTCATGTAGTTTGTTCCCAACACTCATCAGTAATACACAGTAATTTCCAGCAAAGGTTCACTTTACACACCTGATATCACTGGGGATGGCTGAACCCAGGCCCACAGCTACATAATTAAATTCAGTGTTTCCATCTTAGAGCAAGGACCAGATTGACAGCACAGGGAAGCAAAAGCCCTTATCTACACAACTGATAAAGTAAGTATGCAAAAGCTCAAGAGGTTAGGGGATAGCCCAACCTCTCCCCCTACTCAATCTCTGCCAATTTGGCACCAATTAGACCCCTAAGAACCAGATTCATATTCTCAGCTTACTTCATACTTCAACAGCTATAAATGTAACAGTGCCTTTAACCCAATGATATAAAACTACAGAATTTCCTGCTTTTTGTTTATTAAAAAAACAAGTGTCAAACTGATTCTTCCAACTACATATCTTGATGTTTCTCAAATAATTGGTAATGATCATTGCCTGACTGCAATATTCATGTCATACTGCTTTACCTTTTAAATAAAGATGGAGTTTGCCAGCTCCAAAACTGACTTCACAGCCTCAGGACTTCATACTGTTGGTAGAATTTTAGTGTTATTTCTACCAGGTCTCCAACTTTCCAGAACTTGACTTTCATATTTAAAGTTATCAGCTCATGAAGAACAAACCTCTCTCTCAAGGGATATTAAATAGAAACAGTGCAAAAATTCATGGTGCAAAATATAAACAGCTGGAAAAATTGAAGTATCAAGTCAATTTTCGTGACAGTACATAACTGCTCCCCAGAGTGTATATTTTGTTCATAATAAACTGTAGGTGTATGAAGACCTGAAATAGAAACTTCACATATTTTTCTCAGGAAGCTTTTCCCCAGCAGGTTTTTGTCAGAATGTCTCTCCTGGTCTGTGTAACATCCTTTGCTTCTCAGCCTCCTATGCCTGCTACATCATTCAGTTGGTAGACCGGTGAATTATGAGGTTATGAATAACATGATGTTCAGTATTTATATGAAGACTAGATTGAAATTGGGAATTTTTTCTGGAAGAAATGCAAAACCAGTTTGCTTCTCAACAAAAAACTAGAAGCACATGCTGAAATAGATGTGGAAGGATAAGGGATAACATCTACCAACAGCAAAGAGCACTTGGAAGTTCTGCAATGGGTGGGGAAAAGTCGGTAAGGGCAGCAATTAGAAATGTTTTGGAAGAAGAAAACATTTTTTTGGGGTGAAAGTTAATTTTTACTTTGCCAATTACAATTTAAGTTAAATTCCAGTTTATTTTTCCTCATTTGGTTTATGATCTCATCTAGTCATCAAGGATGATTGATGATGTTTTAGAATTTGGGCCTTTGCCAGTTGCAAGTAAAAGGGAATTATTTATTTTTCTTCAGCACTATACTGCTGCCATTAACTGCATCCCACCCCTTTTTGTTTACAGCCTGTCATTGAAACTACAGCTTTATTTTAATGTGGTGTAAGCTCTTGTCTGGGATTGATGTGTAAGTGATCTAGCAGAAGTCTTGCACAATGAGCATCACTTCGCACAGAAAACATGCAACCTTTACTTCTGAAATGATCCCTGCCACCACTCCAGACAAGGTTCTCTACTCCCATTTAAATACAGACTTAAAAGCCATACTTGAGCAATGGGCGCTATCATTTTCCTTATGGTAAAACTACATTTATTTAATCCCTTTAAAAACAAACAAACAAGAAAATTACTTTGACCTTTGCCTTGGTGCAAGGATTCTGATTTGAAATGCGTATGACATTTCTTATGCACTGTAACTGTGTCCAGCTGAACGGGATCAGATTTATGTGCAATTAGGAAAAAAGGAAACCAGGGCAATTTAGTTTTCATGTTTGTTAATATCAAAACATCTTGTACCAGCATTAAGTTTTAAACTGAAATTCACACAGAATAATAAAACAAAGAGAAAGTAACTTGAAAAGGAGTGGCCTGATAAAAGCTGCATTAAACAAATAATATGGACTTTCTCACTTGCATTTTTTTCTGGTTTAAACTGTTCAAAAACGTGTGTTTGAGTCCCCACTTTGGCTGTTCATAAGCCACAGGGAGGTTTTTTTGCATGAACTCTTCAACCTGAGAGTTTTAGCAGAAGAGCTTCTTTACAAGGCTTAATTAAAAGCAGGTTTAAGTCAGGGCCCTCACTCGCTCTGGTTTTTATTTTGGCCTTCTCTCTGTGTCAGAAGTCAAGTCCCCAAAGAGAAATGAAGTTCATTATTGAGCCAGGAGAATATTTTCTCCCTCATTCTAAGCCCAACCTAACATGTTTCAGGTTAGTTTGAGTGTGGCTTTAGGTATCTCCAAATGAGATTTTATATTCTACGCACCTAAGGGTGAAATGTAAGAAGATGCTAATCATGATTTTTAACTTTGCCCTGTATAGTAAATAATGTGTGAAAAGCAGACTGCAATCTCCTTTGCATGCAATTGGTTTGGTGCAGGGAACTGTATATTCTAAACAGATGGTTTTCAGAATAAGTATACTTCACACCATGACAGGCTCACGATAAATGCAATGTCATCGTCATGAAGCATGGCAAAGAGTCATGCAGTCACCCTATAAAATGTATTGAGCAATGTACCAAACCAGAACAGTAATGGCAGAGCTGTAGGAAAACATTCAGCTTTTTCCAGAATGTTTTTAGTAGTAATTCACTGGTGACCTGACATTGGATACTATGCAGTTTTTAAGGCACACTCTCCTCAAAAGCAAGATTATATTTTAGCATGGATAACTATATAAAAGAGATTTTGTATTAACTCCTAAAAATTAAGTGGTTTTCTTCCTGCTCTCCCTTTTTCCCGCATTGTCTAGTCTAATGAAAGTGGCCATAAAGTGGCCATAAAGAGTTACACATCCAGCATGGTCCACTGTGATTTCACCAGAACAAGGATACATGGTCATTCTGGTGAGATGAACAAGGACCAACAGTCAAGCAATTAATCACTTTGCACAGCATATTATGTTACCCCTGGTGGTTTTGTAACTGGACAGCAGGCACAGCCTAGTGCATCCTGTTTGTAACCAATAGCAGAAGCAGACGCAAGAGCATATTTGTCATAAACATTTCTAAGAACAAAAACATGGTGATGTTTTTCAAAAGGCCTTTAAATGTTCACCAGATGTGGAGCACATGTGGCCCTTGAATGTGAGAGAATAATGTCACAATAAAGTTGAATCAATACAACATGTGCCAGTAATCACACCAAGATGACATGCAAATGTTTAAAAATGAAAATATGTAAATTATTTTTAGTTCTTCAGGACAGAAAGGCAGGTCACCTGGTCATCCATGAGTTGCTGTTTTCATCATCATTTGAGAGCCCATCTGCATGAAATATGTTGTTCCCTCTGTGAGGCAGCATCTAGCTTTCATATTTTTACATAAGAAATTCTACTCCTGTTGCACTACTTACTGAGAACAAGTAAAAGATTTAAAGGTATCCTCTGCCTCTACATGTTTAATGAAAATAAAACTCTTATGAACAGCACATGCAGGAAAAGGGTAAGATAACCAGTGCCCAGCAAGAGTGACTTAGTGATGTCTTCGAACTCTGCATCCTCTTTTGACTTACAGAAGGGAAGCAGGATGAGAAAGGGCACACGAGTCCATGCTTATCTATACTTTTCTGTGTCCACTCATCAAATGCCAAAGAAATCATTCATTTTCCAGTAGCAATCACTTCTAATAGAAATCTTGCTCAGGATATGGATAAAACACAAATACACACAGTGATAGTCTAGGAAACAATTAATTTCACAGAGGCAACCAAACCATTTGCAGATGCTGACACTTGGAGTTCAAACTTATAGCCTTACACAGGTTGAGTTCATACAGCAGTTTCATTCTGTGTAGCTGCAAAAACTGGGTGAAATCAGAACCGGAAGCAAAACACTGAGGTTTTGCACCATGTTAAATAGACTTCTCTGCTATTACCTCCCCTGAAACACATGGTGGCTTCCCAATCTATACATTTGGTGACAATGCATGCAGTCAGGCCCCTAACCAATTAAATGTTGGCGCATGTGCCTTCTGTACATACAACCTCTTCTCTGCAATGAACAAGCAGAAGAAACTAAACCAGTATGCAGACAATGCAAAACTTAGCCTCTGTCAGTGACTGACATTCCCTTGAAGTAGCAGCAGCTTCCATCTTTCTGTGTCATATGTATATGCTGCCCTCTCTATAGATGCAATGAAAAGATGTAGTGAACTGTTTCCCTTCTACAGTAGTCAGATTTTCAAACGGCCTTTTTTCCCAGGGGACACACGAGAAGCAGCATCAGTTTTCCAGTAATTCTGGCAAGCTTGGAGAAACAGTAGATAAGAGGACATAGAAGGTGCTACCTGAGCAGTCCTAATGCTTTCCAGAACTACTGTGGAATAAGGGGTAGTGAGTGCTCTGTATTGATTCCTTGCGTACCAAATATGTTTTTGAGCAATTTCAGAAATGAAATAACCTGGACAGAAAATCCATTTACAGTCTGGGAAAAAAACCTACACAAAGGGGATGCAGGATAATTCAGTTAAGACAACTGAGAAGGCTGAGAGTTAAGACAAGTGAGAAGGCTGAGAGAGCTTTTCACTTGGCTTTTGGTACATGAACATCTATTTTGAAATGTATTCCTGTGTATTGTATAGTTACACTCATAAGACTTGCGCCCAGCTAAGCCGACTGTCCATTACAAATAATGGACTTTAGCCAGTGGTACATGATAGAAAGTATTAGCTTTTTAAATGCTCATTTTTGTTTTATTCTGTAAGTAGAGACTTTCAGAGTTTTCTCATAGCTGTATCTGTTAAACAAATATAAGAACGAATGCTTTTTAAAAATGCACTTTCAAAATCAAACAGAATCAAACTAAATCAAGCCAGTGAGAGCTTGATCACCAGAAACATCATAGCCATTTAAAAACTACCTGTTAATAAAAAGGTGGTTGAGGACCCACGCCAGTCTCTCTCGGGGAACCTTTATTTTCACCACACTCTGATCCTACTGACTGAAAAACATTATTCTGAGCAGATAGATTTAACACCTACAGCATTTGAGAATCTCACTTAATACAGTGCCTACAACTTCCCAACTTGTTCCTGTGTTGCTGAAGAATACTGGGCTAAGAAATTCAAAGGAAACTAGAGACATTTTTAAAAACTTAAAGAAAATGTTCCTTATTTTTATTATAGAAGAACCTTTCTGCTCCCTTCAGGAAAGGCAGCACTATTGTGTGAATGTGAGATGAAACTGCGGAGTATGTCTGAATAAATTGTTGCCTACGGCTTAGCAGCTATTTCACTTTCCCTAGACTTGGGGATAGGTAGGGAAGAAATACTAGAAGAGAAACTGCTGGATAGAATCAAATCATATGTGAAGAGTTTCTCATCTCTGGCCCATTACCTGTTCTTCTTCTCTTACAAATGCTCTCATTAAAAAGAATTTGAAACCCTTTCCATGCCCAGGCAGAGACCCAGACTATCATTTATTACTTATCCATTACCTACATTTTACTCTCCTAAAGGATGAACCTCCATCCACCCAACAGTTGTGCTGAATGGCACTGGTTTATGGACCAAACCATTTATTTACTGTAACTACAACCATATGTTTTAACTTGCTAAAAGTTATGGAATACTTCCCATCAAGAGTCCAAGTTAGATTTCTATACTGAATTGCCTAATGTGAACATACAACATTTCTGTACTTCAAACAGTGTGAGGAGGTGAAGAGCCGTTAAATATATTCATGCCTTATTAGACACAGCTGCACAAACGGGCCATCATATTTCATTAGAAAATACTGTACAAGTGTTACTTGTGCGTGGTGCCCTTCATTTCTGCGGGCAACATGACTACTTTGAATTACAGGAACACTCAAAGAACCACATGCTATTTGTTTAAAGGCACACAAAGGCAAACACCCTGGGACAGGGTGGTGCAGGGTGGGACATTCAGAGAGAAATGTAATTTTTTCCCCCTGTGCCTACTACATTTTAATTAACAAAGCATTTTTATAGGATACATGAAAGAGTAAACACAGAGAAAATAATACTACAGAAGCCTCGGACTTGGTTAATCCAGGTCACTTCTAGGTATGGAGCACGTATTTCCTTCTGCTTTCTGGAGGGAGGATGAGGGCAAATGACCACAGCCAGCAGGCAGCTCCCAGCATAAACCCACTTTTGTCAGGCCTATAGTATGCTGCCTTCCATGTTCTTGTACCCAAATATGGTGCCATGGGGTACAACAGGCAGGCTTCCGAGGAGGCACCATCTTAGAAAGTCCCTAGAGAAATTCAGTGGCAAAAAAAGGTAACTTGGCTGAAGAGGCATGAACGGAGAAAAACTAAAGAAAAAGAAACCACTAGAAGAAATCTCTCCATTTCCCAAGAAAACCTAGGAATATGTGGGAGGCACCTACTAGGACCGAGTTGTTTGTCTGTTACACATACCTTTGGAATAGCAGAGGTAGTAGTAACCACTTTGATTAATCCCTAATATCTTATACTTCTCCAAGTGGGAAGAGTTAGTTACAAGTTTATTTAAGCAGAAGTAACTGGTCATCTCCAAGAGGATGCAAGGCAGTAAGTACTATACTGGCAGACCCCTGACAAGACAGATTTGATTCTAGAAATGACTCTTCATGACCTACTGCAGAGGTAAAATTCCACTAAGATTTTGTTGGCTGAGCCAGCATGTTGCCTTTCTCACAACACCTGCTTTTCTAACCTAGACAAAGACAGCTAAGCCTGCCTTCTTCACTGGAAGTGAGGCAAATGATATCAGCAAGCCTATACATTTGCAAACAATTATATCATAATTTATGACAAAAATCTACCATGGCTCCATAACTGGACTGAGCCGCAGTCAACTTGTTGTGTAGGACTCTCTGTAGCTTCCTTTGAGTGTGGAGGTTTTCACTGAAAACACGGCCAACAATCATGCAGAGTTTTGCAAGTTCTCTAACTCATTGCATGTTCAGTTCCATGAGGTAAACCATAAAATCCTAAATTACGAAAAGCAGTTAACTCCTACCCCACCCCAATCTTGGCTGCTCTGACAACCTGGAAAACTAACACCACCTTGTTTTCCATCAAGTAGGCAAAATCAAATAAAGAATATTCCTACTTCCTACTGAAAATAATGGGATTGGGAGAAATATTAGCCTCAGAGTCTGAGCACAGCTGCTCCTTCAAAGAGCTTCACGACCAAGAATGACAGATCATGCAGACAGAGACAGAGCTGTGATTTGAAGGCAGCAGCCATAAAGCCGTGTTTGCACAAGCATGCCAAGACTTGCCAAAGTTGTTTGTTTTGTTTTTTTTGCTGGGGCAAAAATCCCACAACATATTCTGTGGGACACAAGGCAGAGAGGTCAGGCTTACAGCTAGGGATCAATATAGTGCCAATTGGACTACCAGCTTTCCAGGCTGGGGCTCACTAACGCCCAGACAACCCAGACTGTGGGAAAAAGCAGTTCGGTGTGCACCTGTATATCTGTGCTTGCACCATGTGCCCAGAAATGGCAGTGATCCAAGGAAGCATGTGTGCCATTGGAAAGGGAACTATGTAAATTGTTAAGGTGGGGAGACAGAGGGAATGCAACATGGCAGCCATATTGTTAATTTTGGATATTGCCCACAGTAAAGCTCTCATTAATCTTCCATTGCGTTGTTTCTCTGCTTTCTCCTTGCCAGTCTGTAGGAAATAATCAAATATATCCGCCAAAAACTAAGGAAAACTAAGCTGACAGACTCATATAATCACACTCAAAACCGGATATACAGTCCTGGCACCATCAAACTGGTTTGCAGATAAGAGATTTGATAGGTGATTTACTGATTTTGAGCTAACCAGCACAATGATAAGCAGTTCCTCTGAGTAAGCTCTCACGAGATGCTTGTGCTTTGTGGTGTTGATCTAATTATTATTACAACAGTAACTAGAATCTTACCTAGGGACAATACATGGACTGTAAATATAAGGCAACACTGATTTTCTTAAAGACTAATATAATTAGCAAAAGCAGACAAAATCCAAAGGTAAATGCAGTCCTTTGAACCTATAGCAGGGGCACAACCTAGTTAGGATTAGTAGCTAAGAAACTTTATCATCTTTATCAACTTTACCATTAGTAGCTAAGAAACTTTATCATCTTAAAAAGACCCTTCTTTTCTGTATGACAAGCTGAGTGAATCATCTAGACTGAAAGCATCCAAAAAAATACACTGAACAAGTCTTTTTACCAAAAGAACATGCGCATCATAATGAACAAAACGGATACAAAATTAAATGCTAGAGCACAGATGGAGCTGCCTCCCTCCCCATCTCCATTCATATACCACAGCAACACACAATTAACACCAAACTAATGAGCTTATTAGTAGAGACTTAAACACCACAATAACACCCTTCATTCAGGACTTGGTGAAAACTTGCCAATTAACTTGTCAATCTGAATGCTGATGAATGGGCATTGCTAATGGGATTTCTGTTATTAAGAGGCAAAAAGACTGGCTAAGGGAATCTGCACTCCTGCACTGCTTACCTATGACCACAGAAGCCACACCTAACAAAAGCACCTCTTACAGGTCCCTCAAAATAGAAGATGCTGCTGCCAAGAGTGCTTGAATCCTTCACTTTGTTAGATCTGGAATAGCGTATGCCATTTTTCTGCAGGTTAGTGAATCAAGAGATTTGCTCAGTCCATTGGAGACATTTCTGATGTTTTTGGAAGATTTAAAGAAATATTTTACATATGACTTAGCCTATCCTGTGTAATTAACAGCAGAAGACAATTTTTTGGTGAGGGTGGTAACAATCTTCTTAAGAAGGAGAAAAAACCAGAAAGCAGATCCTACGCTAATGTAAATCAGGTAGTACAGAATACTTTGTCAGCGGAGCAACGCATACAGCAAGGCAAAGGCTTACTGGGAGTACACATGACAGAGGCTTTGCCTCTTGGAGCACAACTATCTGTTTAAGGGTAACTGTGACTCATTCAATATTGTTAATATTGTACCTCTCTGCAACTACTACATGTATCCTGACACCAGAGTGAGAGCATCAGCCTTTCAGTCTGATTAATGCTATTTTTTACAGCAAGTAAGCAATTAATACCGTATGTTAAGGAGAAAAGTGACAGAGAAAGAATGGCAAGTGACAGGCAGAGCCATAGCTTAGCACGGGGCTGGTGACCAACTCTGGCTATCACTGGTCACAAGTGTTCATATAAAGCTGAAAATCATGCTGCCCTTCTGCAACACAGGCTAACAAGATATCAACTGCCATGTAATCTCAACATGCACCTCGAAAGAAACTGCTAGAAAACGCTATTAATTGTTTAAAATTCCAACAAAATAATCTATTTGTGTGCAGAGGGGGTGGCAGTGGTTTTTTCCTCCAAAAAAGCTGGTTTCCATTACAATCATTTATACATTAGGATTCTCTTATTTTACAACAAGTATTTTGGTTTTGTACATAGAACATTAGTTTAAAAGTTCCCACTGACTTAATATATTTAGCCTCTTCTTCCCACAAGGCTTTTAAGTTTTATTGATGCGGACATTTGTTCACTCAAAAAAGCCATTTCTTTATTAAGTCCTCATTTTAGAGGCTCTACATGACCCTTATCTGGATACAAAATATTAGCTCTTCCAGAAGATGAAGGAGGGAGGTCTTTGCTTTTAAATGAGAACCATCATGGCAATACTTCACAGTTTTTCAGACCAAACACAAGCATATTTCTTTGACAAGAACAGAGAAAGATCCTCTTAACTCCCATGTGATACGGTAACCAGAGTTAAGATATTTTAACCCCTTGACAGACAGTTAGAAAAACAACAGGTTTCTTTCAACAGATTAATAAATTGACAATAGAAGCAGCTTCTATTCACTCCCAAAGGATTTACTTAAAACAATGTTAAACCAATCCCTACTTGTATTTTATTTTGCTTTCAAATTAGTCTGATGAGCATTCTACTCACAGAAAATTAGCTTCACTAAGAATTATATACACATGTATGTACAGTAGAAGAGTTTATACACACATGTATCTTCCTTCCTGAGCTAGACTAGTTGGAATAACTGTCATATCAAACCTGGGAAGTGCTCCATTATCTAGTTCCTGAGAACATAGAATATCAATTGCAACCAACAAGCTTGTCGTGGTTTAAGCCCAGCTGTAAATCAGCCACACAGTTTGCTTGCTCACTCTCCCCCCTTCCTCCTCCCTGGGGGGATGGGGAGGAGAATTGAAAGAATGTAACTCCTACAGGTTGAGATAAGAACAGTCCAGTAACTAAGGTATAACACAAATCACTGCTGCTACCACCAATAACAATAATGGTAAGGGAAATAACGAGGGAAGAGAATACAACCCCTCACTGCCTGCCGACTGATACCCAGCCCAACCGAGCAGTGATCTAACCCTTCTGGGTAATTGTCCCCAGTTTTTACATCCTGGACATGACGTGCTGTGATATGGAATACCTCTTTGGTCAGTTTGGGTCAGGCATCCTGTCTCTGCTTCCTCCCAGCTTCCCCTCCTCCCTGACAGAGCATGAGACTCAGAAAGTCCTTGGTCAGAGTAAATATTACTGAGCAACAACTGAAAACATCGGTGTTATCAGTGCTGTTCCCAGGCTGAAAGTCAAAAACACAGCACTGCACCAGCTACTAAGGAGAAAAATGACCACTGCTGCTGAACCCAGGACAAAGCTCGTCCTCTGTGGAGTATCATGGGTGGTGCACAAAACCAAATGCACCTAAACCTGCTCGTCGCTTACAGAAATTTAATACACTGGTTTTACCTGTACTGCTGTAGCACCAATGTGCCCCCAGCATTTTAGGGCTCTGTTTCACAGAAATGTACAGAAAACACACAAACACAAAGGTAAGAGGCATTGAGCAAGCAAAATAAATGAACTAAGACCATACGAGGCAGGTGACAAGAAGCAATACTATTTCAGCACTTGTATAGACCAGTTTTTAGGCAAGTTCATGAAATTTAACATAAATGTTATGTAGAATAAATACGTGCAAAGTTAAAAATATCACATGTATAAAAGGCAAAATCCAAATGGGTTTACGTGTTCTGGCAACAACTCAGTTTAAATGGAGCAAATATCACAAACAGGTAGTTAAATAAAAATTTACTGTAAATACTGAATTATAAATATTACAGTATTTTAAATACTGAATTTGCAAGCTTAAGCAAGTGATTGCTGCAGGACTATTTTCTCTCCAAAAGTCATCAACAAATTACACTTCACTCTCTAGCTGCATAAGACAGAATAAAGTCAGAATGGTGTGGGTTGGAAAGAAACTTAAGATCAAGTTCCAACCTCCTCTGCCATGGGCAGCAATGCTTCATCCTAGATCACGTTGCCGAAGGCTCTGTCCAATCTGCAAACTTAGCCAAAAGGTACCAAACTCCAGAGGATGACCTTTGCAATCAACATGATACCAAGCAAGACTCTCACCAAGACAATTCATTCCATATGTAACTTTATATTGAAAAGCAACTGATCCAATTTCAAGATTTTATGTAAATCTCCAATTACAGACAGTTATCATGGGTATTCTTTCCAAATACTGTTGCAATAACTTTTCTAAAAAGATTATTTAACAACATTGTAGGCCACCAAAAAAACAATTTATTGCGCTGAGCTGAGCGACATAATGATAAATTACATGTAGACTAAAGCAACATGAATAATAATAAGGAATGCAACTGATCTTCGTCTATTCTATGTAGAAGGTCGGTCTCACTACAGCTGAATTATGAATTACTCTTGCAGAACTACTCCAAAAGCTTCTCTGCTTTCCCACTGCTCTATATCTAAGAGTTTGCTTCAGCAGCCCTGATGCCCATGCTTTTGGTTTATACCAGTTTACAGTTAATAACTACTGCCCCCTGTAGAAAAGTTGAGAGGTCTGAGAACTACACTGAGTTCTGGGCAGGGAAAGTCTGCAAGCTGGTGTCTTACAGTTTACAAATTTATTGGCATGGAATCCCATGCAGGCATCTGTATGTGAACAACGCCTACCATATTATGAGATGGCCAAAAGTGCAAATAAATAATCGTGTCATCCCTGATTCAGTAATGAGCTGTGCGCACCCGGTGTTTGTAAAAATGGTAGAGAATCACGCACAGGATGGAATGGTTACCAGCACCCTGGCTATTATATCTTGCTACTGAAACATTAACTAGAATGACAAATACTCAGCTGCCTTGCAGTTTTTCCACCTCTTTTTTTGTGAGTTTGCACTCTAATATTCTTAGGAGAAAGAATGATGTCATTTTATTAACCTCATAACCACTTTCTGCCAACAGAAAAATAAAAACATTGGAATGACCATCTGGCGTGAAGTTTCTGTTTCTCTTAAAAACACGTCTGTATTTTCTGTTGCTCAAGACACCAAGGGCAAAAAAAAAAAAAAAAATCTGTCTTCTCACAAATCTTACAGCACTGAAATGAGAAAACAGACATAAAATAAAATACAATTCAGCTAATTAGTATTTGGAAATGCAAACACGAAAATACTATATGGTCTGCTCTTCATGTATGTATGTGTAGCATCCAACCTGGGGAGTTTCAGAGCAGTACCTTCATAGAGCAACTGCACTTTCTCTTGGGGCACATTATACCCCAATCACACTTTCTACTGCAGCTGGGTACTTTAAAATTGAATTTGTAGGCAGAAATCCTTGCTCAGTGAATACATAGAATCATAGAATCACAGAATAGTTTGGGTTGGAAAGGACCTGAAGATTGTCTAGTTCCAACCCCTCTACCATGGGCAGGGACACCTCACACTAAACCATGCCACCCAAGGCTATGTCCAACCTGGCCTTGAACACTGATAGGGATGGAGCATTCACAACTTTCCTGGGAAACCCATTCCAGTGCCTCACCAGCCTTACAGTAAAGAACTTCTTCCTTATATCCAATCTAAACTTCCTCTGTTTAAGTTTAAACCCATTACCCCTTGTCCTGTCACTACAGTCCCATTAATGAACAGTCCATCCCCAGCATCCCTATAGCCCCCCTTCAGATACTATATGAGTAATATATATTAAAACCAACAAAAATATTTCTTTCTCTCATGGCGTCACATTTTGTTTAAACTCTGAAGACAGCTCCTCCTCTTGTGCTTTTGTATTTCATAGGTCTCTACTGCTTAATAAACCTCCATGAAAGTGACAGATTTTTAGTCCTGATAAAATAGTGGAAGTGGGCTGCTTTCTACCTTTACCAGGCCATTTTTAGAGCTAAGTACATGCAACATCAGCTGAAAGGAATGAATCAAGGAATAAGAAAAAGCAAAATGGAAGAGGTTATTCAATGTAAGAGTTAGATTAAAGGCTTCACGTCAACAACGCGGTTTTTCTGAAAAGAACAAAGTAGATTAAGCGGAGAATCGTGAGATCCATCAGAGAGATCCAGTAATGAGAAATTCCAAAACTGTGCAGGCTGTTTTCGGGGTAAATCTGAGAATTCTTACACCACCTGTTTACACTGGGTTACCTCCTTTGGCATCAGCTGAGTTTGACATGCATCCATCAGTAAAAAAATACAGAATTCCTACATTGTCTGAATCTAATATTACTCCCAGTAGATCTTTTTCAAACAGTTGTCTTCTATGTGGTTCCAGTATAGGATAGTAACAACATTATTTTCATGTCGAAACAATTTTTATTGAGGATTTTTTAAGATTTATTGTTGTAAAATATTGAAATGTAACAATTATGCTAAAGAATTTCTCAGAAGTACTGCTGAAATAAACTACCATAGCACCAAATTTAGTGCAGAGTGCTATGTAGTAACCATTCGCAACACAATTGCTAGCTGTTGTTTTTTAAATAGAAATATCTCTAACATCTTCTGGGTCTCTCAGTATTGTTTTGCTCTCTCTACAAACTCCTGTCAACAGAACAGAGACATGCCATGTGCTCAGAAGCAGATAATGCATGTCAGACTCCGTTTTCAAAATAGAATCAGTAAGAGGATACATGCTGTACAGATTGTGTAATTCAAAATAACAGTTGTTTAAACTACTGAAAATGAGTATGTGCTTAAGGAACAGCTACAAATGCTAGCCTAGAAAGTTTGCTTTGGCTAACACATTTTACCTTAATATGATGGGTGGAAGGCAGTAGGTATAACCCAAATCCATCTACGGTTATGAGAGTGCTTGTTATACATTTCTTTTTTACAAAATACATAGCTTGGTTGTTTTATACCTCTGTTTTTCCACTCCCTGATGGTTTACGACATGGCATTTATATAGGCAGTTGTCTGTTGCGAAAACAATGCTGAGCTTGCAGCTTTATTTTAATTCTAAAGCTGAACTGGTTTTAAGATGGAACTTAACCAGCTTCTGAGAAGAGCTATGTGACATGAGCCACTGCAGGAGAAAGAAGGGGATTATGAGCTGTCAGTGCCATGCTCTATAGTACAGACAAACCAACAAAATGGCTGCAATGAGTTCTTTTACCTGAGATGTATTTTCTCCTAACTAAAGAACGCTGCCTATGTAATTCAAAGATATTTCAGTCTTGCCAAGAGAGAATGGCTTTTAAATTAACATAGTCAAGACCTTGCTGCTCTTCAAGGTTTGCATTTCTCCCCCCAAAGTCACAGAAATTTAGTGACTACAAAGTTATGAAGTATGGGCTGAGTCTTCTCAAATGACCACGGATTATATCCTGCTGCCATAGATCATGGCGAGAGTTGGGTTGCTGGTTTGTTTTCAACACCTAGACAAAGACAGCTAATTTTTATAGAAGTAGTATCTGATTTCAGTCGGGTCCATACTATACACTTCACTCATTTAAGGCTGACTAACTTCATTAGAAGTTAGTCTATAAAGACTTGCCTTTTGTTAGGATTTCAGATGGTTCTTCTAAAAGCAACAATGGCAGAAGAGAAAGCACAGGGAGGAAAGTTTTGAGCTTTTCCTAAATTTCAGCAGAAATTAACCTCTCCTTTGTTTCATGTTTCCAAAGGTTAGTAGGATAAGAGTTCAATATACCACTAACTTCATTTCCTGAGAGAAATCCAAGTGTGATACAAAAATGGTATGTAAATACTACTGTGGTCACCAATAGGATGCTGTAAAAAACGTGGTGGTGGGAAAAGCTGAGGGTAAATAACAGCTGTAAGAGAAACCTCACTCTCTTGGTGCATGGAATTTCCTCATACACTTTCACCTATTCAGCAAATCACACAAGTTTTACACTCACATAGTAACAAAATCCTCTCTATGTTTGATTCAGCTCATTACCTCCAGAAGTATCTTCAGAATGATGATGATGAAGATGACAATAATAATGATAATAATATCCAATGTGAAAAGTTATTATCAGCTTGAAAATTCATACAGATGTAAAACCATAACCCAATTCAATTATTTATGTACTTCACTTTTAATGCTTACCATTTAGTTTATAAACTTTTTCTTAGACAAAACTATAAAAGACCATGTAGGTTCCCATTCCTTTTACCAGTCTGTCAACAAGAAACAGCTTTTTAACAAGACATTCAATACACTTCATAAAAAATGAAGCTACAGCATCCAATGGGAATTCAGAAATGAAATAAACCATTTTTTACTTAGGTCAAACAAATTCACATAATACGTACCTGCAGAAGTAATCTCTCAAAGGCAAGGAAGTTGTCCCATTTGGAAGTCTGGGGGTGTTTCAAAGTCTGGATTGTGGCCAGTACAAGCTGCAGAAGACCACAATGGTTCTCCAATGCTTTGAGATTGTTTTTGAAAAGCTTAATGTATGAGCTGAGCTGTTCTGGGGTGACTCTGCCTGTGGAAAGGAAAACAGGATACAGCACTCACTGGAGACAAATACAAACCTACATTTTTTTAATTATACTGAATGGGTTATAGAGAACTCTAGAAGCCTTCTCCACTATGGCCTGATCATTTAAGATAGGGAAATAATACTTGACGACTACATCTAAGCAAGCTTTCTATTTTTACCAAAAGCCCAATGGGAATTTGTAGGCCTTTTACCTTACGCCAAACCCACACCCTCCAGCGTTTCCTAAGGGTGCATTTTTAATTAGTTTTGATGCAAAAAATAGAGATTTTTTTAATGATTCAAGGAACTGTTTTCTGGAGCTGTTCTTGGAAAGGACAGTTCCAAGGCGTGACTCTTCAGTTTCTAAGATGCCGTAAGCGTAGCATGACTTCACCCGCTATTTCAAACTAAACACCCCAGTGCCCATATATTGGCCCATAGATCTCGCCCGTAATAGAAGAGCATGAGAGGAGTCATTCAGGCCACACAGACACTACAGAACGAGCAGTTAACAACAACATCAAAGTGCCAGCTAAACTGCTTGATCAATTTGTATTTCAGAAGTGATCTGTTCCAGGGAGGAAGGTCCATAGTACCTCATCTGCCCCAAGAAAATCCTCACAGGCAACCACACATGCCATCAACATGCAAGGAAAAATGGTGTCAAAACACCATCCTAACTGCAAGTCTGGCCTGAAATCCAGTCTAGGGCTAGTTCCTGACAGTCTCTGCCAGTTATCAGTCAACTTCCTCAAACAAACGAGACCTAAAGAGCAAGGACATGTGAGATGAAGTGAGGAGGATCCTTTAACTTAACCAGGACAAGGCTTTGGTTCCAGGAACCAAAGGCTGAGCTGATACTAGGCGGTTCATGGGTTACACCACTGCTCATTTTACTCAGTATTTTTCCATAAAGGAAAGATTTTGTAAGACTGCCACTGTGCTTCTTCTCTGTGTTTGGTTATATCTTCACTTTACAAGGCTTTCCTTCTGCCACCATCCTTTCAGTATCATATAAATGGCAAATAAATGATGCCAGCAGTGAATAAATGTTGAAAGCACTTTCTCTTCATTTCAGTGATACCAAGGTTGGTGTTTGGAAGAGCATTAAGTTTAGGGAAAGCTTCTAAATAAAGCAAAAACACACAGGCTCTTTATGTGAATTTTAACAGAAAGCATCAAACCGAAAAATCAGCAAATGAACACACAAATCAAGCTGACAGCACTCAGTAGGCCAGAGAGCTGACAAAAGGCTTCCATGGTTAACCCGCACAGGCTAAAACAGCAACCACAGCCATGTGTGTTTTTAGACTAAACACTGGAGCTTTCAGTCTTGTTTTATTTCTTTTAAAGCTGTGTCAGGCAGATTTACATGGTGATTTGAAAATGTCAGTCCATGATGCCTTGCAGCATACCTTTAATAATGACTGCATTATTACCTATAGCAGTCCTGATATACTGAGGCATATCCAAAATCCGGTAAGTTGCTTCAACTGGGAAAACATGAAGTTGCCAGCCCTTCCCTCATACAAAACAATAAAATGGGAGGGCTTTCAAGACTTCTGATTTCAATTAAAAAAACTTTTTTCAAGAGCTTTGTTCCATATTGTCCCATGTGAAAGTGAATCCAGATGCAGCACTGGCTCAGTGTAAGATCCATTTAGCACCATTTTAGACAATCAAATTCTTTGCCACCCTCAGAGTGCCACCAAAAGAAAGTCCAACACATATGTAAACAGAAGTGAAATCCTTGACCTTAGAAAGTCATTAACAAAACTTACCTTGGCATTAAAAAGTCTAGCATCTCATCTATGATACTTACAATATCCATGGAACCACTCGGATCCAGGGTTCAAGAGTTCCAGCGAATTTCTACACAGAAAACTCCCTGGACAACTGGCTGATAAATAAAACTGTTCCAGTAGATGAGAAAAGGAATTTGAGAAAGTGACTGGTAGTAATCAGCAATTAAATGACTCTTCCTGAGGCCTAAATCCTCATCACCTTCCCTGCTGCTTGCTCACAGAGGGAGACTTCAGCACAACAGACTAAATTTGATCTAATTCTAACCCCACCAGCCTTTTTTTTTTAAGTCCCTTTGCCATTTTAAGCCCTTTTGTGTTGCAATGCGGCAGAGAGGTCCTATGAAACCAAGAAGAGACAGATGACAACCACATTATCATGTTTCAACTGCTCTTCTAAAGCACGGCCACATGTCTGTGTGGCCACCAAAATCTGATTTGTGAGGACAACCTTATGCTGAGAAAGGACTTGATCATTTTTTAATTCCTGGATGTGTGAAGAAGGAGAAGTATGACCTCAACCACCCTGAAGGGATTTCAAAGTACTGATAATCTTTCTTGCACAAATACCAAGAATTCCATATTGTCTGGGAAGTAACCTTTGCCATCAATGGTTATCAAGTGTAGCATGTGTGAAACTGGTTACATATATCCCAAACTTTGTCAACAACACTGTCACAACAGAGGACTGGATAAAAACAACATTTACTGAAAGCAATATTTGAAAAACAAAACCAAACCATTTCAAAGCTTCGCATCTCTTCACAAGTACAGCAGTGAGGATAAAATGAGTAGGTGGTGACTGGGAAGTCTCACGGTTAAATTCAAAAGCTAATAGAATACAGGAGGATGGGGAACAGGGAAGGACAACAGTAATGCTGATAGACTGATGATACAGACATTGGAGGAATTAATTCAGCTAAGAAACTGTGAACGGTTAGTAACAACCAAAATATTTGTGCACTAATGCAAGAATCTTGGGCAACAGAATGAAAAAGTAGTATAAGGAATGAAACTGGACATTATAGAACTAATGGAAACATGGACGTGGTAAGAGCCAATTCCATGTCCCATTCAGTCCTTCAGTCCTACAATAACTGATTTTCAAATCTTTTGGGACATAGAGATGGTGAATTCCACCTCCAACTTTCAAAAGCTCAGGGCAGATCCCGAAAGAAGTACAGATCACTTTCACCAACTTTTAAATTACAGAAGCCATACTTTGTATTTAAAAAAAAATAAAAATCATTGGAATAAATGATATTTTGTTAAATATTAAATGACAATACTATATGCACGAGTGATGATGTGTACAGGGAGACTGAAGGGAAGAAATAATTCTACTACTAGTAAAGCAGATCATTCAAGTTAGACGTAATGGGGCTGAAATTACCAGCAACTATTGGAGGTCTGTCAAAAATCTGGTTTTGAGTAGTGAGAGAAGTGGAACAGAAAGACTTTCACCTCAACGGTTAAACAAAAAGTTAACTGGACAAACCACATTTGTAGACATCAAGACATTAATCCACAATATGACTTTTTTCCATTTTAAATTAATGCTGCAGTCTGTGCAGTGTAATGCAGGCATCGCTTCAAGAAAATAATTATTTTTCAAGATAGATTTACGGGTAGAAGCAAATTCCTAAAATTCAGAATCCCAAAGTACTGGTTTGTTTTTGCTTTTGTTTTGTGCATTTCAGGCTTTTTTTACATAAAGATTTATGCATAAATGAGACGTCTACAAAGTAAAGGTCAGAATTATCAATGCGTTGTTCCAAACATACAGTCCTTATTTTTTCAACTAACACTTTGTTAATTATCTCCATAGGGACAACAAAACAAGTAAAGAGGAAAGTACATTTTGTGACCAATTGAATAATTAAGGGGATGCTCTTCCAAGACTATGGGAACCGCCAAATACACATAGCTTTAAGCTTTGTTCAGTTTTATGCAAGAACACAGTTTGAGCTTCACTGGCTGAAGCGATTTTGCTGAGGTCCATTTTTCACTTGACAGAACCACAAATGAGAAATGAGCTTGGCACATTTACGTTCACAGGCAATATCTTTCAAGGGAGTAGAGGGCTGAAAAATTCCAAATATATTGTTTTCCTCATCCACAGTCTCAGGAATATAGACTTCTCTCTCCCAGTAGCTTGCCTCACATTGTGTCCAATGCCGGATACTTGCAAGGAATGTAGAAAGCTTTCATACTCCATGAAGCCAATTGGGCAACAGTACGGCCAAGGGAGTCACTCATTTTGCAAACTAAGTGAAGGCAATTTAGTAGGATGGACGACGCCCCTTATGTCCCCTTGTTAGTGTGATTTCCAGATGTTACTATTAACTCAAAACGCTTTTGTACTTCTTAGAAAGTTTAACAGCAACTGCCACAAAAATAATTTAATCTCAACATTTCTTTAGTTAACTTCAAAAGTCATCGGTCCTTCAATTGTTAACAAAGAAAAGAATGTCAGCTACTCCGTAGTTCTTTGGAGAGATGAAAAGTAGGTCAATATGAGATGTTGTTTGGCTGGTTTCCCCACAATAAGGCTCTGGACCTGAAGAGCACTAAACATTACAGGAGACTGAAAGGATATGTCACAGCCTTATTTCTATGAGCTCCTCTCCCACAGCAAACACAAACTCATCCGCTCTGGAGTTGATGGCCACTTCTAAGCTTCCCTCCGTTTTCTATTGCAGAAGCACTAGTATCAAGGTAATCCCACAGTTACAGGTATGAGCATAAACGACAAGTCTTCACCCCAGCACTTCCAGGATGAGTCCATCTTGGGGGTCTGAGCAGCCCCTGAAGTACACCCAAAACTGTGTAACAGTGATGGCCTCATGCTGCCTGCCCCTAGCAGTACTGTGCCACCAAGGGAGAGCTGTAACCAGCCTTTCCTCCTTGCTGGCCCTTACTGATCCCCATTCCTCCTGCCACCTTAGCAATAGCTGCAGGACACAGGCACTGGAGGTCAGCCACTCCTCCCTGCCTGTCATGGGCTTTCCAGTGCATCTTAAGTCACTCCAGAATGACAGACTTTCAGAGGTCCATGTGAGGAGGCAGAGCCTGTCACATCATGTGTTTGAAGGCATGTACAGCAGTGGCTTTCAAGGACGTGGAAGCCATTGACAATGGTGACAACTATGCTGACGTTTAGCAAATTCTGGAATAGAGGTATACACCCAGAACAAAGAAAGCTGGACACTTTACTAAACTACCACTTGCCATGGGAGTCTGTACTTTTAAGCTAACTTGGCTTCAGTCTCATTAGTTGTAGCAGTTAGTTATCTCACAAGCAGTTTACTATCCATCACTAGATGTGTATGGTATCACTAAATCCTTGTTTTAACAGTGTTCCTAGATAGATCAGCTATATTTATGTAAGTGCCACATGCAATTTTAGCCTTCTCTCCTAATTAGCCTGGGGTTTATTAGAAAACGGAAACCATGCTTGAATATCGGTTCTGTTATTATTCTTTCTCTATTCTTTTACATGCCTTAAAACAAATAATAAGGTGGGGCAAATGTAACTAAAACACTAATATAATCGTCCAGATTTTCAGTTCTAAGCACCTAAATGCAGATGCCTGAATATGACACCAGTTATGATTTACAATTCCTAAATTACCTACAGTTTCAAGTTTCCCAGTATTTTCAGAAGGCTTTGACAAATGTAACTGGTAGCTCAGGTGTCTCAATGTGGATTGATACCTTTTTTTGTCCTTCAGAGCTTTGTTCTTAAATGCATAGCCACTCCAACCCATTATTTCCTTCTTTGTGCACTCTACCATTCAGTTTCCCCTTTTCATTGTTAAATCGGTATCAACAAAAAAGTAACAACCATCTCTAGCCAAGGTCTACAATACTCTCTTTGCCCTCACAAATATTAAAGCAGATTTCAGAACTGATCAAGTAATCAGGTGGAATTTTAACTTCCAGAATTCAGCTTCATAGGCGTCACCACCTATATTAAATTTCCAATTTAATACTCAAATTTAATCCTCAAATCTCCTTCTTAATCTTGACTAAATATGTATAATGGTTATATTTTATTATCTTACTTTTCACCTTTTCCATTAAGTTAATAAGCACTAAGTACTAGGCCACATCCCAGTCAGAGGATCTCCAGCCCTAAAATAGCCTAGCAATCCTGAACACTGTAATTCATTGTGACTATAAAGGGACTTGAAATTGGCAAATTTGGTTGAATCATCTCCTGCATGCTTTAAACTTCTCACATAAATGAATCGACTTGTTTGTCTTGAAATAACATGCCCAAAGGATTTCAGGTGGCTTGTGCATGTCCTCGTTTAACACTAAGACATATGTTTCCAGACACGAAGTACTTCATCGTGTTCTTGGCACGCCATCCCAGAAAGAGGGAGGTCATTGTTCTTCTTTGGTACATTATTCACAGGACTGATTATTTCTCTGATGATTTCTGAAAGGCTTCTGCAGCTGAGAATATGCTAACAATCATTTTGGGTGGTAAGCAAATAAATAGGGATGGAAAACATGATGATGTATGAGTATGTACATATGTAATTCACCATCTCTCTTGTGTAAAGAGTCATCCTTTGCAAGACTGAATGATCAGGCTTTCACAATTCTGCTTGGAAAAAAAGCAGCAGGCAAGCCACCCAGTTTTACTGTATTGCCATATTCCACCTCAAGCCTTAAACTTAAGACACTTTATAAGCACAGAAGCACATATTGTATCTTTGGTTTAAATCCTTTGCCATGGGGTGTTCTCAGTGACATTTTGCTCCTTTACGTCTACTTTACTTCTACTCCACTTCTACTCCACTCTTGTGAGACTCCATCTGAAGTACTGTGTCCAGCTCTGGGGCCCCCAACACATGAGGGACATGAAGCTGCTGGATTGAGTCCAGAGAAGAGCCACAAAGACACACCGTGGGCGGGACCACCCCTTCTGTGAAGACAGGCTGAGAGAGCTCGGCTTGTTCAACCTGGAGAAGAGAAGGCTCTGGGGAGACCTTAGAGCAGCTTCCAGTATCTAAAGGGGGCCTAGAAGAAACCTGGAGAAAGACTTCTTACAAGGGCATGAAGTGATAGAACAAGGTAGAATGGACTTAAGCTGAAAGAGGGGAGATTTCGACTGGATGTAAGGAAGAACTTTCCTGTGAGAGTGGTGAGACACTAGCACAGGTTGCCAAGGGAAGTTGTGGATACCTCATCCCTGGAAGTGTACAAGGTCAGGCCAGAAGGGGCTTTGAGCAACTTGGTCTAGTGGACGGTGTCCTTGCCCATGGCAGAGGGGTTGAAACTAGATGATCTTCCAACCCAAACCATTCTATGATTCATCACATTCTGCTACTTTCTCAAGTGTGATCCCCCCTTTTTTTTTGACTAGATGGCTCCTTTCTTAACCTAAAGAAATTCTGAAACCCTTTCTGTCATCTCCTAATACACAAAGTGCAATACTTAAGAGCTAATACCTACAACTGTCCAGTGCTCCAGCAAAGTGCAGGCGCCACGCATTTCCACTGTGTGCCAAGCAGACACCAGATTTAGCATCTCACAGCCCATATTCACAAATTCTCCTGTTGATGTAAAATACTGTCATTATGGCTCGTACACCCTATGAACAAAGGTATCACAGTGCACATGTACAGCAAGTTGTGCCTTATTTCCAACCAGACTGCTTCCACACAGATATATATAACAGCAATTGCAGTAAATTTCCTTTTCTTGCACTTAAAGAATAAGTGTTTTATTTTTCACCCAGGTTCAAAGAGGCTTAAGGCTCCTGTGTTTTTAACCACATCTGTGTCATCACAAATGAACAATCTACAAGTACAGTTCAGGGTTTTTTTTTGTAGGGGAAACAAACAAAAACCAACCAACCTCTCTCCCCCCGCCCCCCTTCAAATTCAAAACTTCGAAGTATTTCTTTTCGACACTGAGAAGATGTAACAGAACTGAGCATCAGCAAAAAAAAAAAAAAAAAAAAAAAAGAGTAAGCCTACCAAATAAATTTTAGCAGAGAACAGAAGATGCCAATACAATTACTGCTCTTCAGGAAGTTGCACCAGCATTCAAAACCTAACAAACAGTATCTCTGATACTTTACTTTTTTATATATTTATATAGAAACCCAGCTTATTTCTATATAGCAGGGTTGTTCATCTAGCTTTGTACCTACTACTGACTAATGGGTATTCAAAATCAGGAAGAAGTCTTCTGACCTTTCCTGGGCAATTTGGTTTGTTTGTAAAAGTTGTTTGTTTAGAAGCATCAGAAACACTGAGTCACTGCAGACCCCAGCCAATGAAGAAGTACTGTTACTTACAACACCTCTCAAAACAATACTAGTTTCCAATATATATGCAAGTAAATACCATTTAAATTTTTAAGCTTTTAACCCACAGACATTTCCTCGTAAAGATATGCAGTATAAAAAATGAATAACAATGCACATTTACATTAAACCCATTTGAAAGCTTCACAGATGTTTATTTGTGCATTAATGTTTAATCCCCACTATTGTGAACATCATGTAAATAGTCTAGAGAAAGACCACATTAATATAGGCTTTTCACAACCTATATTTAAAAATCATAGAATCATAGAATAGTAAGGGTTGGAAAGGACCTCAAGATCATCGAGTTCCAACCCCCTGCCATGGCCAGGGACACCTCCCACTAAACCATGCCATCCAAGGCTATGTCCAACCCCACCTTGAACGCCGCCAGGGATGAAGCATTCACAACCTCCCTGGGCAACCCATTCCAGTGCCTCACCACCCTCACAGTAAAGAATTTCTTCCTCATATCCAATCTAAACTTCCCCTGTTTAAGTTTAAACCCATTACCCCTTGTCCTCTCACCACAGTCCCTAATGAAGAGTCCCTCCCCAGCATCCCTATAGGCCCCCCTTCAGGTATTTATTAAGACAAAAAGACTTCACACTGAAGTTACTATAAGCTTTGCAGTATTACATTAGCAAAGAATATAAATAATGAAATGATATATTTGTAGAACTCCTGCAAGAACAACACATTTCTGTTTTCTTTTAAATTCTTAAAAATTATCTTCAACTCTAATCACAACCAGACATGGAAGGAGACCTGGCCACAAGCTCATATTCAAGTGTTTGTGTTGACTGTCTAGGAAAAAAATTGACATTACAAAAAAAGAAAAAGGAAAGAAAGACTTCATCCCAAAAGTCTGGACACACAGGAAGACTATTGTCACCTCATTCCCTTCTTAAAAGTGACAGCAACATTAGCCAAATAGTCCTGCATCTATGTGTCAACTACAATTTAATCAAAGATAACATACTACCAGCATATTTCTCTGTTTCACATCACTGTACAGGGTTCTGTGTTTCACTTCCATCTGCTAACTGTTTTATAGCAGCGAAGTACAAAGTAAGTAAGGTATGAGACACAAATATGACATTCTTTACAGTTTTATTACGGCTTTACCCATTATTCATCTTGCATCACAAGAGACTATTTAGCATGCAGCAGGTTAATCACTGAACAACAAGAAACAGATGAAAGTACTTGTACTGAAACTTTGTAAATTAAACCTACGAAATGTTATTTCTGCAAGAATGTTAAGTCACATAATAATAATAAAGAAAAAAAAACAAAACACCCCCCCCCCCAAAAAAAAAAGAAAAAAAAAAAAAACACCAAACCAACAGAAAATCATTACACCAAACCTAAAAAATTCAGCAAGAGCTTAGGGTAAAACATTGTACTTGGTGCTTCAGAACCAACCGAAGTCTTTCTTTAAACTTACACTAAGTGTGAGTAGTCCCAGTATTACACTTCTTTTTTTTAAGGTAAATTCCCATCATGTATAATGCAGTGGTCATTACACAACAAAAAACCCAACAACTAAAAAAAAACCAAAACCCACCAACCCAAAAAGCACAGACCAGACCACACCACCCCTAACAAATCTGAACAACACTTGATTTCCTAAATAAGAACAGTAAAATGCTACTTACAGTCACCTGTAGGCAATACCTTCCTAACATACTGAGGGACAGATTTTGCCTCTGGACAAATGTCTTGCAATACAGGAAGAACAGGATGCTCTATAAAACTTCCATTCCGAGTAATTTCAGTTTTGGATTAAAACATCTAAATTAAAACAGCTAATAAAATAGACACAATTTTGTTATGAGTGTATTTTACATTATCCATCTCAGCCTCCTTCTTCAAATCAGGCATGTCTCCTTTTAAGCAGAGGACAGGACTTAACTCCCAGGACCACTTTCAAGCTCATTCCCAATGGCTGTAGCTATTGTTGCAGTAGAAGAACATGGGGGGGGGGCTGCATGTTCCACATCATTACCATTCTTTCCATCTCTGCAATTAAGATGACGATTTGGTATTTCCAGGTGCTTTTTTCAGACAGGACGTGTAAATGACACTGATGTTTTATCACTGTTCTTTTCTCTCTTCTCAGTAAGATGGATTTCAGAAAAAAAGCACTTTAAAGGTCAATTTGATACTCTGACATTAAAGACAAACCAGTGCACAAGTAACAGGTAGATGCAAAGTAGTGTTTTCCCCAAGTCATAAGAGAACATAATCTACTGAAAGGCAATTTAAGGGAGAAAAGAAAGGTGAGAGACAAAGGAAAGAAACTGTGAAGATGTTTAAAAAATAAAAATTGACTCAATCAGCTGAGCAGCTACAAGATTGACAGCACTGGATACAAACAAGCTATTTAGTGCTGCCTTTACCACTTCAGACTTTTATTCTCCCACATGAAACATCCTGCATTGCTCCACAAGTTAAGAGTTCTTCACTCTTAAACTCATTGGTATTAAATGATCTCATTCTGGGTCTGGATTCTGCACAGTATCTCTTTTTCAGCCCTCAAGCTCTTGCCCAGATAACACAAATGAAGTTAATAACAGTAAATGTAAGTAATTGCTCATAAGTTGTCCTCTTATTTTTATATATTTCCAGTGTTTGAGCTACAGTCCAACAAGGAGGATTAAAATTTATTATTTGCTAGCATGATATTTCAACATTTGGGACACAGCAGTTTCCAGTTTCAACTCTTTTCAACTTCAGAAACAATAGCACTCACTAAGAACACATTTCATGGGTGCCTGTAGGCACTAGCAAGCCTTTTGCCACTTTCAACTTGCTGTTTTGCAGCAATGTCCTTTGTTTTTAGCATTTATTTGAACTTTTTCGGTGTTTCTTTCATTTGAAATAGTCTTAATAGTGGACCTGTGACCTAAATCCCTCTAAAGTTCTGGACTAAATGTGTCTGTCAAGTTGAATATGAATCAGCCATATGCCCTTGCATCAATGGAAATGAACCATAGGTGACATCTGCACAAATGCAGCCAGAAGGCAGAGGGAAGCGGTTAGAGCCCTCGTAATTGTGAGACAGCATCTGGAATACGAAGTTTTGGGCTCCACAGTACAAGACACACTAGAAGAAATCCAGAGAAGGGTCACGATAATAGTTCAGGGATCTAGAAAAGGTGATGCAAAAGTAATGGCTGAAGGAATGGGTAAAAAGAGGAAGAGGAGCTACTTACTGTCTTCAAGGACATGAGGAGCAATTACAGAGAAGACTGAATCAGACTTTAGAGGTGCACAGCGAAAGTATGAGAAGCAATGGTCTCACGTGGCAGCAAATGAAAAAAAAATCAAGCTGTACATAAAGGAAAGCATTTTCTCCACAAAAGCAGTTTAGACTGGTGCAGGGGACCCAGACAGGCTGTGGAATTGCATCCTTGGACATATTAAAAATTCAGCAGAACTAGGTCCAACATACCTAACTCTTAAGCTGCCCTTGGTTTGAACAGGGGGTTGGACTAGATGACGACCTCCAGAGATCCCTTCCAACCCATCCCTCCAATTCATCAATATTTGTTGATACCACTCGTTCTGTGCTAAGCTGCAGACAGCCCTCAAAAAGGGAACATTTCCTGCCAGGCCTTCTCAGTCAATTTCTTATTACATAATTCTTTCCCTGGGATACACTCGATATGAAAGGATGCATAGCTGTGCTCTCAAAAAGAGCCTTCGCCACTGCCTCATCTTTTTTGTTAACACCAAGCTTCTTCCATAGTTACCTCCACACTAACAACCATTTCCAAGCCCAGTAAGCACTCTATTCACGTTTCTTTCCACAGTACATGTTTCTTTCAACCTACATATGCTAACTGAAAAGGAAGGGATGGAAGATAAATTGCAAAATATAAGCATGGACACACCACACCTCACATAGTTCCAGTTATTCTAAGGTATGGGTTTTTTTCTCTTTTGAGTAACTGTTTTGTGCTCTCAGGGATGTTCCTCTGTGTATCAGCACTGAAAAAATTACCTGGCACTTTCCTGAATTCAGCATCCAACCGGAAAGAAGAATAATGATTAGTGTACAGATGGTGATGCTTCTAAGCAACACTACACACAAATGCAGTGTCACTTACTGATGAAAAACAAACTTCTGCTCCTGAACATCTCTCCATCTCAGCTATTTTGTCACATCTCACGAAGAACAGGGAACTTTGATGGCAGGAGTAGCAGTATCCTTCATCTTTTCTGTTATATCTAATGAGCTACAGGGATGACCTGAAAAGTTTAGTTGCTTAAGAAAAACAGCAGGCTACCTGCTCTTTGCATGCCTGAAGTTTGGAGCAACATCTCTGCCCTAAACTGGCAAAACCTGATGATAAGCACATGGGATCTATTTAGTTAGGTGAATACTCTGACCATACCTAATGGTGTCGAAAACCCAGAACTTCATCCTGGTGTAGCACTGCAAGGTGAAACAGCCATAATATCAATTTCTTTCTACAGTTCCCAATATGGTAATGACTGTTCAGAAAGACCATCTTCATCAAGAGTTGTCAGGAAAGCCTAACCCCACTATACTCAAAGAGCATTCCCGTTGGAATGCAAAGGCCTATATAGAAGCCCCCCAGACAGGAATGTATCCAAACATTCAGAAACTCCTCAAACTCTTCAAAAATATTTAGCACTCTGAGAAGCAAAAAAGCCTTCCTGCCTCTGGGGTCGAGTGATGCAACAAAACATCTGCTGTATTAACCATCACTGAGATTGGGAACATTTATTTCAGGTCAAGACTACATTTTTAGTTGCACTACAGGGAGAAATCAGGAACTCAGTATTGCAACAGGCTGGAAAAAACAAATCCGCTTGGCTAGATGGTCCCACACTGCAGGGCTTCTGTTACTTTTGATGAGACAAAGAACAGACTAACAACTCAGGAACCGCCTGCTCAGGATCCAGGCTGCACAGTGGAAAGAGTTCAAGCCTGAGACAGATAGCGTCCCATCTCCTTGGAAAATGTCTCAAGAACACCAGTGAGCCCTTGCAGCAGTGCTGTGAGACCCACCATCAGGAACTAGGGTCTCCTCAGGCTAAGCCAGGCCTGTCCCAGTTGAGTTGGTGCAGAAAGCCTCCTGCTTCATGAGGATGCCTGGAGGGAGGTTTTGGCTACTGCCTCACTCATTCTGCAGCTTGCTCTCTCAAAGGGTTTGCAGACCACGTAAACAGGCAACAGAGAAATATACATTAAACAACACAAGAACCAGTCTACAATATGATCTCTTCTTTGCATAATGGGGCCACAGTCCAAAGCCCAGCCTGGGACACCTCACACTAGACTACGTCTCTCAAGGCTCTGTCCAACCTGGCCTTGAACACTGCCAGGGATACAGCATTTACCACTTCTGTGGGCAACCTCTTCCAGCGCCTCACCACCCTCACAGTGAAGAACTTCTTCCTTATATCTAACCTGAACTTCCCCTGTTTAAGTTTAAACCCATTACCCCTTGTCCTCTCACTACAGTTCTTGATGAAGAGTCCCTCTCTGGAAGCCTTGTAGGCTCCCTTCAGATACTGGAAGGCTGCTATGAGGTCTCCACACAGCCTTCTCTCCTCCAGGATGAACAGCCCCAACTTTCTCAGCCTGTCTTCATATGGGAGGTGCTACGGTCCCCTGATCATCCTCGTGGCCCTCCTCTGCACTTGTTCCAACAGTTCCATGTCCTTTTTATGTTGAGGACACCAGAACTGTACACAAAACTCCAAGTGAGGTCTCACGAGAGCCGAGTAGAGGGGCAGGAGCTCCTTCGACCTGCTGGTTATACTCCTTTTGGTGCAGCTCAGGATACATTTGGTTTCTGGGCTGCAAAGGTATTCTTCTAACTCAAAATCATATTTCATATCTCCAAGCTAAAATTTCTGGATCTTCCCATTTCTACCTAAACAAATTTTAGAGTTCAATTCAACCCATGCAAACCAGCCTATCTAAAAAAGTTACAGTACTCCTCTTTACTTCACAAAGCTTGAAGTTTTGCTAATTTTATAGTAAGCTTGATTTTTAAAACTGTATTTGTACAGTTCAAATATAAAAGAACCAGAAGGCTTTAGTTCTTTTAATAAGGGCTCATGTAACAGCACACCACATTTTGTTTCTGTTATTATACCAGTGTTTCGACTTTCATCAGTCTCCAGGCCAGCAAAATGACACAATATAGGAATTCAGACTCGATCAAGGTTTTCTGTGCTCTTTTCAAACGGAAGAGCAAGGGTGATTCTAAAGCCACAAAAGAACATTTGTAGCAAAGTTCTTACCACTGCCAAATACTATGCTAATAGCAAAGCTTTCCACAAGAGATTCATGCTGCCATGTTGAGAAGATGATTAAGATATGCATCAGACCTATGAAGAACGGAACAGGAAGTAGAAGAATGGAAAAATCAGCAACTTTTCCAGTGTAAGTCAGGCTACTGCCTCAGAGCAAAATTCCTTACAGACACTTACTTTAAGAGCTGAGCAGTAGACTCTCACTTGAATTTAGCACAATGCTATAAATCTCACCAAAGAGCTATTCCACTGATCTCCTGAACTGCCTTCCAAAGAGCTTTTCAAAAGGAGACAGAATTCTTTAAATAAAATACATTTATATAATGCCAGGATTTTTATTATGCCAAAATAATTTACACCTACACATTTACACTTACACGAAAGCATATCTGACCAGAACTTGGCAAATATTTACCTTCCCCAGATATTTATCACCATTCACTTGGATATTCAAAACAGAAAGAAAACTGCCTCAGAGACAAAATGGTGCTAATGTAGTTTTTAGAAAGTGTTGTTTGCTGTTTGTTTGTTGATTTTATAAAGTGTGTGTGTATAGCTACGGAGTATTTTAATGCCTCTTTATTCAGATGGACATCTAGCAAAAGACAGCTCCATCTTTTTACATGCAAAAACACACTGTTTGGGGAAATGTATCTAGCTGAAAGGGTTAAGGCAAAACTTAGTTGTAACTATGTTACTGACCCTGTTTCAGTGTGTTTATATCATCCTGTAAAGCAGGGGCTCAATATCAGCACATCCACAGTAAGAAATACCAAATACTACCCAAAAGTCAATACTGGCAGCATTACTAAACTCCACAGGAAATTACATCTTCAAAACCCATATACTCAGTAATGTATTTATGGATGGAACAGATTAAACAGTAAGCAAACCGGATGTAGCATGCATAAAGTCTTTATGCTGGCTGGAATTCTTCACAGTGCTCTGCCTGCCTTCCGCAGGACTGACCTCAGAAAATCAAATATGCTACATAGCAATACAGCTCAGGTTTTGTTCTGTAAGGAAAGGGCAAAGTAGCTCTGTAGTTTTGTGTTCTAGTTGGTTTTATGGACCGTCATTTGGTGCTTTGTGTCCCTCTGTGATGTGGTTTCCCAAGACATGCAATTCTTATTTTAAAAAGAAACAGGATTTTAAAATGCTAGCAAGGGACATCTCTGGACAGCTTAGTAGCCTGTGTGACTCACTGAAGTTTGTAACAACACTGTTCTTTTGCTCACAAAAAGAAATGACAGGTAAAATACACGCTTTCCGAGGACATAAATGGAAGAAGGAGAAGGAAAAAAGTCGACTCTTCCTTGAAGATGGCACAAGATCACTTAATGGCCCACCTGAAAACCTGAGTAGGAGATAGTGACAGCAAAAGGAGAGCATCCTGGTGTATTTACAAATGTGATGGAGATGATCTTAAATTTGAAACTGGGCTTGGTCCAAGAGTTGATTCACCAAAACTTCCAGCCAAATGCTGCCAGCTTATCTTCAACCACATTCTTTCTACACTCGTCCCTTCTGAACAAGTCAATCGGACTTTCAGACATCCCAAGCACTTTCCTTGATACAACTAACAAAATGGATATGCAAATCAAAAACACCTGAAAGCAGCACTCCAATCTACTCAGCTTAGAAAGTGTGGCCAGAACTGTTGATTTCCTTCATTTCCCTTTCCCCTCCTTCCTCAGAACTCCTTTCCTGTCTCCGCTCCTGCCGATTTCAGCAGAAGATGAAGCCTGCAGACATTTGGGGGTGTTTGGGGAGAAGACATGTGTCCTCTTCTACAGTTTTCTTACTCTCCTTCCCTCTCAGGACGACAAGGACATATTCAGAAGATATCAGAAAGTGAAAGCTTGATGTGTGGGGCCTCCCATAACTGTCAGAGTTTCTGCCACACAAAAACAGGCAGAGAAAGAGTAAAGCCGGGTGTCAGGCACACGGCTAGCAGGGGAAACGTGGGCAAGCACACGCACACCTCAGAGTAACGAACAGCCTTTCACAGCCCAGAAAATACCAGAATTTATTTTCTTTGCACCAAAAATACAGAAACAGGATGGGATCAAGTTTCTTATTGCTGCACAGGGGTCCCATGCTGCTGGTATCACACGTGATGCAGTTTTTCAGGCAGGTGGCCACTGCAGGAGGGCTCAGCTACACCAAATGGAATTCAAAGCTTTGCTTTCAAATGTAATTCACTCTTTATTTCCAGGGGGAAAAAGGCAAAAAAGTAGTAGTAAGGAAAACACTCTTACCATCTGACACAGCTGGTCTTAGTAAAGAGAGTAAGAGACAACTTTCATGCTAGAAAAACTCATTGACATTCAATATTAGGGTCATAAAGAACTCAGAAAATACCCTAAGTGTTGGGAAAACCGGTGTGCAATCTGCCAAGATCTTCCAATACACTCAAATCTAAGAACAGAGCAGAGCAAAAGCATTTCCCTTCTCTCCAGCTGGTGCTGCCTCATATCACCGCTGCAGTGGAAGTAGCCTTTCAACCAAACACTGCAATCAGGACCAGAACATGCCACTAGAATTCTTCCTTCTCAGCAAAAGCAGAAATTGATAAGCAACACAATTTCCAGCTTCCCTGCAGAGAACTAAGATGTTCTGTAGCAGGATAAACAAGGAATGACTGCTGTAAAGATGCAGATCTGTTCTAGAAAGTCATTAATAAACATGTGTCATTGGACAATGTGGCACCTGGCTTCAGGTTTTCTGCATTTATGCCCAGTAAGAAGTTTTTATTTTGGTGACTGTAGTGCCCTCCTTTCCTTGTTTCTACTTTTTTCACTGTTTATCATTTATAAGACTGCTTTGAATTTTGTTTCACCCTTTGAAGTTCAAGTACAAAGTTAACAACTGATTATGATTCACATGCAAGATAAATACACAATTCACAAAATAAATAAAGTTCCATAAACATCAGCAAGTTACAGCTACACTTCAACAGAAAAAGAAGGCAGAAATCTGTTTTACCATCAACTCTTAAATGTTTCTACGTAGCACTATATTGGGCGCATGTATGTCAGACATTTAGGCTGCCATCAGTAAGTGTCAGCTTATTGCAGCCTTCACTGGATACCATGGGAAGAGGACACAGAAGGGTGGCTGATCTAATCATTCACACAAAGCAGCAAAAGTGGTAGACAGATCATTACCTTCAAAGATGGAAAGTAATTACTTCCAAAACAAAGCTGAATTTCAAAATCATGTGATTAATCAAAATTAAGCCATTTTTTAGGCATATATACTAGAAAAACATTGGGGGCTTCTTTATGTTATTATGGTGAATACTCACACACACAGTATCAGTAAAAGCTTAAACAAGAGTTTAAAAGATACCTCCCCTTCAGACAAATCTGTAATAGCCCTCTCACAGCTGCTTCTTTTCCACTTCTTTAAAACAGCTTACAGCATTACTGTTGCAGCAATCTAGTATTTCTGATTAATACTCTACTAAATGCATGCTCTAGCTATTTGTAAAGACCATACAATATAGGAAATGTTATAGTTGTTAAGAGTTCATGAGTTGGCTGAACATCTAATTCTACAATATCTTGGCAGTTTACTCGAGTTCCAGATAAAAGCATATTACTTTTATCCCATGAGGACCTTTCTTAATGAAAAGTTCTGCATAAAATAATCTTAGAGTGCACAAAATGCAAAAAATTATTGCAGCATAGAGCAAGCCTAACATACCGATTTCTACATTTCACTACGTACGGTATACAGTGAGAATAAGGTTCTGAAAATAAGCTATTCAAAGTCGTTATGCTACAATCTGTATCTCTGATATGTCTAAGAATTCAGGTTTAAAGAGTGCCCAGACGTGGTTTTTGGCTTAAACTCTCTTGAGCCAGGCAGCCTTACTTCACATAAGCCTCACAACCTGTGTAATGTAACCACTACCTGTATAATGTAATCATACGCCAGATCTGCACAACTTCCATCAGATCAGCTGCAATTTACAATGCCTGCTTTCAGGACAAAAACCCTGCTCACGTTTCAAGAATATCCAGACTCCTGTGCCTGGAATAAAGATAAGCATCACTGGTTACCATTTGCATACCTTTAAACCCCTCCTTCATAGAACTCCATTGCTCTACCACTGCTTTCAATCTGCTTAAGGTTGTGGTATTTAAAATAAAATAACCGCCTCTCACTTACATACCAGAAAGACCCTCTAACAGCCAGGATGCTCACCTGAAATCTGTTGACAAAGATGGGGATGAACCAAGGATGGGGTGAGTTTTCCCCAAGAGGGAAAAGTGCAAGAAGAGTTGCTGGCATAATCTTTCACATTGCCACTTTGCAGCAAAGGGTATGTCACACTACTCACCCATGCTCATCTTAATAGGTAAATTTTCCCTGCTCGCAGCCTCCACAAGGTGTCTCCTAGCCTCCATCACAGCTTCTTTTTGTTTGAGATTCATGAAGGACTCCCAGAGAGCTTTAGCAGCTGGATCACTATAAGAAAATGACAGGGTTACACTAAACATTGCTTGAATAATGGAGAAAGCTTAAGACAACATTTATATTTTAAGATGAGTGCTCCTACTTAGTAACTCCTCTGAGGTGGGCAGGATACAAGCAAAAATAAATGATATAAAAGCTTGCTTTTTCCTAGCAGAAACCGTGCTACAGTTTAAAAGAATAAAATCTAGGATTTTTTGCTACCAATTATAAAGCATTAGAATTCACATATAATAAAGCAGCATATCAGCCTCAAAGTAACCACTACTGTTCAACCATGGGAATATCAGAAACAGTCCAAACTTCCTTTGTTACCAAAAGCTATGGAAAGAATGGGCTATAACTTCCCCATGAGAGTTTAAATCCCAAAGCCAACACTACTATCCAATTGAGAGTGGCCCTGAGAATAAAGACTTGGGGGTGTTGGTTAACGAGAACCTCAACATGACCTAGCAATGTGCGCTTGCAGCCCAAACAGCCAACTGTATGCTGGGCTGCATCAAAAGGAGTGTCGCCAGCACATTGAGGGAGGTGATTCTCCCCCTCTACTCCTCTCTCTTGAGACCCCACCTGGAGTACTGCATCCAGCTCTGGGGCCCCTAACACAAAAGGGAGATGGAGCTGTTGGAGTAAGTCCAGGGGAGGGCCATGAGGATGATCAGAGGCTGAAGCATCTCTCCTATGAAGACAGGCTGAGAGAGTTGGGGCTGTTCAGCCTGGAGCAGAGAAGGCTCTGGGGAGACCTTAGAGCAGCTTCCAGTACCTAAAGGGGGCCTACAAGAAAGCCAGAGGAGCTTTTTATAAGGGCAGATACGGATAGGACAAGGGAATGGATTTAAACTGGCAGAGGGTAGGTTCAGATTAGACATTAGGAAGAAATTCTTAACTGTGAGGGTGGTGAGACACTGAACAGGTCGCCCAGAGAAGTTGTGCAATACTTTGAGGAAGAGCGCTTCAAAGCCAGGCTGGATGCGGCTTTGAGCAACCTGGTCTAGTGGAAGGTGTCCCTGCCCATGGCAGGGTGAGGAGGGGGGCTTGGAACCAGATGATCTTTAACATTCCTTCCAACCCAAACCGTTTTGTGATTGCGATTCCAACGCTGAAGGCTGTTGATATGATGAACTACCATCACTTTGGGCTTCAAGGATTCTCCTTATATGAAAAGAATAATCCATTGCAGAATGCAACTGTCCTTATAGTTTCTGTATTTACAGATTCTGTTTTTGTTGTTGCTGTTGCTAAGCTTAAATTAGGAATCTGTGTGGCTCATCTGCAGTCAGCTCCCCGCCAGTCTTCTCTCTCCTCCAGGACACTGTATTTGTTGCTGCTGACAATGCATTCTGTGTTTTCTCAGGGGTAGAAGTGGGGTAGGGAGGAAAAATTCTCACCTGGGGCTAAAGCCACACATTGGGATTAATTGTGTTGGGCTTTGGGTTTGGCTGATTTTTTTTTCCTTTATTTTCTTTTCTAAAGAAAAACCTTCCCTTTGTTTTTTTTCCTCAGGAGACACTTTCCTCCTAAATACATTTCTATGTCATTTACAACATGCTTACAAACATGCCAAAACAAGCTTTGTTTCACAGAAAATAAAAAAGCCCAACAATACATTTGATACCTGTTACAGAGCAGCTGTGCTTATGCTCTACTGCAACAGGAGGGCTGTATTTAGCAATCTGTGCTATCTCCCAAACCAGGTAAGAGGATGGATAAGCTCCACTTCTGTCATCCCAGGAACCCACATCCTGTGTGTCAAAGCTTGAGTGGGTGGAAGGACTGTGGGAAGAAGGTTGAGTTACTCTTCTGAACTAACCACAGACGAATAGGAAGAGCAAATTGCCCTGCGTTAAGAGAGGAAACAATCAGACGACCTGACACAATCTTTCCATTTCTCTTTACATAGTGCAACCCAATCAGTGATAGAGGAAGGAGGCAGAGCATCCCTAAACAAACAGGGCATCTGCAGCAGCTCCCTCTACACCATCACAAAGTGTGATCTGAGCACTGGTGCGGTCAGCTATTCACATGCGGCAGCTCCAGTGGGATCCCTCACAAGAAAAAGAACACCTATTTACATTGTACAACAGTGCAAGAAGTAAGAAAGAGATTTCCAAAGCAACTAGGTGGTTCAACACAATCTTCCTTAAGTAATGGATCACTGGGGTATGCTATTTTTACAGGCTACCTACTTAATTACTATGACTCCCCCCTACCCACCCAGCATCACTTTTAAATGCAGCCTATTGATCCTGCTCACACCACATTCACAGGGAATGTCTCAATGACATTTACAATCATGCCCAAGGTGTGGACTGCAAGATGCCACTGCTCTGCCTGCTGACTAATCCCTTCCTGAGCATGCAGTTTCAAATACAAATCTGTAGAGACCAGCAATCAGGCCTAAACTGTCAGGAAGATAGTTTTAAAAAGGCTTTTTTTCTTCTATTTCAAAGAAAAGTGTCTGTTTCTAAGATTTTAACCTGTTCTTCATTTTCCCAGTGTTCTTCCATCACTGTAAACACAAGCAGAGAGTCTCACATAAACACAGGCACCAGGAGCTAACACTTTAAAACAATGGAAAACAAACATAAGGAAGCTAAAATAAGTCTCCCAAATCTTGCACAGGTTTGTGCAGTCTCACTTTTGTTACTTCTATACTTCATAAAGATGTTTAGCAAATAGCAAAGCATGGAAAATTCATCCCAAAAGCATCTACAGACCTCAGTAAAAGTCAGAATGTACATGGATAAGGTTGCACCATTTTTCTACCTGTTGTCCTTGCTTGCTGCTCTCCCTTTCCACACCATGTGTTGATCACCACTGTCAATTTAGACTGCAAGGTCTTTGAAAGCAACATATACTATATTTGTATAATCACTACTGCAAGTCCCTGTTTCAGCTCCTACTTCACTTGCTACTAGTTTAAACAAAAACCATCAAAAATAAGACTAATTAAACAAACAAACAATAAAGTAAGAATAAGTCATACTAATGCATAAAAAAAACCCAAAACTCTAACCCAAAAACACGGCAGGGGAGAGGTTTGCTTTTTGCCTTGTAAACCCTTTTTTCTTCCTTTTGCCCCAGTAGGTTTTCTTTAATCCCAAGGACCTAAATTTCCATGATCCCCGAGGGCTGCTTTGACACACCAAAAATAGTAAGAAGCAAAACAACTGCGGCAGAGACCAAAAGCAGATGGGGGTCAACAACACTCCTGCATGCTTGGATCTCTGTAACCCACTGAGTTCCTGAAGACATTTTTTCTTCACACTGCTTTGCAGAATACCCAGTGCTTTAGGTAACGTACATAGAGCAATACCTAAACAGGATGAGTTCAATATATATTAATAGCTCACATACATAGCCAGCTGACGAGGTCAACCCACAGAAAGCAACATTTCCTATGTTCAGCTCTTTTTTAATATAATAGGGAAAAAGCAACAGAAGTACTTGTATGTTTTCTGCTCCCTCTCTATTACACTTTCACAGAACGGCTTTTGCTTTGAAGAACTGCCCATTCTTTAACTTCATCAGCAACAAGTCAGGAATGCCTGCTGGGAATAAGTCAGTGGGACACAGTACAGGGCTCTGGTGCTACCTCTTCCCTGATTTGAGAAGTTACCACAGTATTTTCCTTTTAGAGATTCCTAACGCTTGGAAAAAAAATTATCTTATCTTCTCCTTTTGGTGAAACATTTGTCTGTGACTGCCTTTCAGCTCTTGTCATGGTGCCTTTTCCGTCCTCTTTTTCCCATCTGCAGTTCCTCTGTTTTGGTCTAAATGCCCTAATCCAATGACACTGGTGCTGTAATCAGTGATTTGTATCCCAATTCACATTTCTCCTTCCTCTTGCATTCCTTGACTTCCCAAGAATAGTTTATTGATTTTACACATTATCTAGTGAACCACTGCACTCCAAAAGTAGTTCTATGAAACTAAGGACATTCAAAAAAAATAAAGTAAAATGATGCATTACAAGACCTTTAAAGATATTGTTGGAATCATGTTATTCTGCAAGAAAAAAATACAATTCTTTACAGTTATACTATAATGAAATCAGCTTTAAAACACCCTTCAAAGTAAACATCACAACAACAGGCAAATATTACAGTGCACGTCTGTGCATATCTATTGCAAGATGTTTTGCAGGGCACAGCAAGCCTGACAAAGAGAAGAGAGCACTTTGAATCAACCATCCATCTCAGAAACACAATAAAACCAAACGTAACAGTTATCTGGTAGACAAATTAGAAGCTTATTAAACAAAAACATTACATTATGTCCAAAGATAAAGCTTTGAAAAGCCCTGCTAGACACAGCTATTTGATATACATAACACAAGGTTTTTGACAGACATCTGATAACTGCAAATTTCTCCCTTTCCCTCACATATTAATGTTACTTTTATTTTTTAAATGAGCCATTTTTTGTTCCAAAACCAATCAGAATTCAACTGCATATAATTTGGACTTTAAAACAACAACAAAGAGTTTATACAAGAAGAGAAGAAAATCTAGACACCTAAAAGATGCAGCTTCCTTCCCTCTTTCTGGTACTTGCATTCCAGTTTTCAAAGCTGAATCATGAAGACATAGGGAAAAATGACCAAATCATCAATAAATAATATTTATATTATCCATATATAATTATAATAATATATAATATTATAATAATATATAATCCATAAAAATCCTGAGACATCAGATGGCAAAAGCGCCAGGAAAGAGATGCTGATGAGAAGTAGGTCAGAAAGACTGGGATGTTCTGTGCTGACCAAAGACAGCTGTGGGCAGTTCAAGGCAGCTCTGATTTGCAGCATCCAAAGGCTTGCTTTAATTAAAGACAGAAGCGGAAAATAAAAATCAAGACTAGAATCAGTTAGCTGTGAAGTGGCTAACGAGCTGGCTTCCCAAATTTACAATGCCCAAAGGAAAGACTGCTCAATGAAATCTAATGTACACTGGTAGCAAGATGCCAGGGCGAAAAACCCAAAGCCTTGGCCAGAAATAAGGGCGCAGCCTGCTAAGCAGTTCTTTTGATGGTGTGCTAGCTTCAGCAACACTCACTGTGGGAGAACTTGTTCTAACTCCCATGGCATCCCTTTCAGCTATGGAAAAATGCTCCGTGTGGGACTATGCATTGAGTTAGATAGGAAAAGGTTGGCAATTCTTAAACACAGCTCAGACCCTTAAACTAATTTGTTTGATCTAGACATCTGCAGGTTGATAATCAAATGCCTAGTCTTGTATCAACCAGAACAAACTCTAGGAGCAGATGCAAACCTAAACGCAACCACAGAAACCTGGGGACGCTTATTGCCCCTTTGCGGGGGGATGTTCAATTTACAACATTACAATTGTAGACTTGGCTAAAATGATATGCCTCTTGCTTCACACCACCGGTACAAAAAGATATTTGCTTCCCTTACTGCTCCAGGTCTTGTCTAGTACTGTTAAATTACTAAAATCTAGCCTTCCAGGTCACTAATGCAAGAGTAAAAGTTCAAGAAGCAATAAGCCCATACTAGAAAATACGTCTACTCAACAACTAAATGTTCCTTCCCCATTTACAATTACATTTTCAGGCCTACCAACAGGCCGTTCTTAATGTCCTTCATATTTATAGTATTAGTTTGGCAATGTATTTCTTCAATTAGCATGTATAATTAAGCAAATGAAAGTAAGTCAAACACTCTTGTCCAAGCAATATAGGATAATTACCAAAATTATGCCACAAAATCAGCTACATCTGTACTCTCTGGCAAGTAAATTATTTTAATGTGATCTAATTTCCAGTCAAGGAGGATAAAAATTGACATGTACATTCTCTATTACTGGATTTTTGCCCAGACTGCTTTTTCTTTCAGTTACATGCAACCCTTGCTGTGTCCCCAGGCTTACTGAAAAACAGAGTCTCTCCCATTACTTTTCAAAGGCCAAATTGAAAAGTCAGTATCTACACCCAGATTCCTTCCCAGATCTTCTATAGCTCAAATCAAGACAGAAAAAGATTACTTTGTACAGTTATGTTTTGGTTTTAAACTGCTTGGGGTCAGGTGAAAGCACATCCTAGATCAGAAACAGCAAGTAACCAGGTGGAGGAAATCATACGAGCAACATGTTAAAGAAGGAAAAGTAAGCAAATGTGGTTATTCCTACATCTGGCAAAGGACATGGGATTTCAGAGAGCAACTCGCTGACATAAGCTCTGAATAAGTGACAGAAACAACAGCGAGCGGGCTTCAAAAATTAACCAGCTGAAATGACAGTATTTCAGCATAACGAAGTAGTAGTGTTTGTACTTCTATAGAGTTAGAAAAAAATCAGAAGGGAAATTGTGATAGTCCCAGCATGAGACATATATCAGCAAAACTTTCACCCTATGTCTATACAGCTTTACAGCTAAACTGTGCCTGTATATTTTCAGGAGAGGGAGGGAGGAGGGGAACAATTCAGTAAAGATTAAATTACAGCTTCATTAATACCACAAAGCTGCCCAAAACTGAGCAACTGCTAAAAATAAGTGTGCTGCCAACATACCCTTTGCAATAACACACATTTGTTTAAAGACAACTCAACATCCACACTAAGTGCACAGCGCTTAAAAAAAACAACCCTAGGATTGTTAGAAGAACATTAACTACGAAGGACAAATCCATTGCTGGCAATATGTAATTGGAATAGCGATAAACCAAAGAGAAGCACAAGCCTGCGATAAGACACAACGATTTGGCTATAAGCCTGGAGCAAGGGGCACGTATCAAGAGACATCCCTTCCTCTGCACCAATTGCCCTGCTGTTTTGGAGACAGCGGAGTCTGCACCAAGACTACACCAGCTATACTGCACATTCCTGGGGACACACACCAGCCAGACAACCCAGGGGGGACAGCGACAGCCAAGTCTCTGACTGCACCCCACTCCATGCACAACAGGCCCCATTGGGTAGAAGCAATAGCTCCCCTGCACAGCCTCTGCTCCTTGCTGCAGGGATGCTGTGGAGAATGCCGTAGGGATGAGAAGAGCTGATCTCTGCACCACTGCACTGCCTAGACACAGCTGGGCTTAGAGAAGAAGCTGTTCTCCATTTCAGTCTTCTGAAAGGAACCAAATGGCTCTGATTTATCAAAAATCTTCTATAGGGAAACAGCTATCAATATTCCAGGACTTCAGTCTCCAATATTGCTGGATATTTGTGCGCATCCCCAGCACATGCACTTGATGGGCTAGCCAATGTGCGTTCAACTGAAAACGCAGCAATACTTCTTCAAAGGAAAAAAAAAAACACCAAAACCCCAAAATGCTTGTTTTGAGATAAATGTAAATTGCACATCCCCAGATGGGACTAACACTTCTTATTTCCAAGAGTAAAATGACAACCTTTTGAAGTTTTCAAATGTCTCTTGGCAGCAGACTGCAATTCTGCTGTTGGACATTTTATGTGGTGGGCAAATCTGCTCAGCCTAATTAAATGTGCCTCATAGACAGTAGAAACTTGAACTACTTTCCTGTCCATCCTAACCTTTGGGGGGGAAAAAAAAAGGGCAAACAGAAAGCTAATGTCACCTTGGCACTGTGCTTCCAGAACACTGCAGAAGGAGAATTGGATATTACCTTCCTCACCATAGATGAGTAAAAATACTGCAGCAGTTCCTCTTATTCTCACATCCTCACTTAGATATGCGTAAAAATCCCCTCCATGTGTTGGGGTTTTAAGATTAGAACATGAAAATGGTACTTTAAAAAAAAAAAAAAAAAAAAAAAATAAAAAACCTCACACACAAAAAACCCTGCAAAAAAGCCTGAGACCCACATTAAAGAACATAAATGTGTTCCTGAGCAATTTAACGGTTATTTCCCAGTTTCACTGCAAGCCCTCAAGCCACTCACTGGGTGTAATCTGCTCTAGACTTAACTTTGGCTGTGTACTTTGGCACCAAGTCAAAACACAGAGGTTATTGTTTGATTTATATGCCAAGAGCCTCTTAGATAAAGGGCTAATGGCAGGCTGATAGCTTCAGCCTTTGCATGTGGTGTTTATACAGACCCTTTTTTCCTCTCCCTCCTTTCTGTGCATACTCCAGGAAGGCTGTGTCACATCAAGATCAAGTTAATTAATTAACTCATACTAGCATAATTTGATTGATAAAACAATTGATTAACTAAAGCTCACAGGGAGTGCTGTTAAAGCACCAGCTTTTCCGATTCAACAAGGCACAGAGTTTTGAGATTTGCGGTTTTTTTACACTGCAAACAGCAATTTGAAAGCAATAATCACACTACAAGAACTGATGGAAGAAATGATGAGAAATTAACCTGTCATGTAAGTGACTGAAATGTTCAGAAGATATTTCAGTACTTCATGAGATACTTGAGCAAAAAATAAATGAAGTCCTGCAACAGGGAGGGTCACATAAGAGGATTTTCTATATTGTTAGTTCTATAAACTACTGAAATTTCCCCCCCAAAAAAAACCTAGAGGCCTTGCCCATGTGATATACTTTGCTATTTACTACTTCCGAACTAGGAGTATTTTCTAGTATATAAATGCTTCGTACTGTTTAAAATACTCCTATATTGGGATAAAGTCTTATATAACAAAGTTACTTATTAGATGTTTGCAAACTTTATTATCAAATTATACAATTAAATTGTTTTTCTGCAAGACACAAGAAGCACAAATTCTAATTGGAAAAAATCTCATTCTAAAGATACAAAAAATGAAATCATTAAAACTAGATTCCTAACAGACTTTTGCCACCAACTTATTTTAAAACACTTAAACAGCAGACAGATAGAGCAGAAGCTGTCAAACATTTTAAAACCAGATCTGAGATAACAGTCAATGTGTTGCAAATCAGCTTGCAGCCAGAAAAGCTAAAGCATATGAGCAAAACCAGGAGCTGATCAGCCACAAAGTTTTACAACAGATTCTCCTCTGGACTTCATGAAGTATTTGTAAGTAATCAATGTCAGGAGTATCACATTTTTATCAGGAGTTTATTGGTCAGTTCACTGTATGTTGTTCAATATACAGGTATAAAAACTGCAAACATATATTATTAATTGGACTAATATAATAGACCTGTTCCTAAAAAGACATCATGTGTCATGACTATGGAAGAAAATCGATAATATTTTGCCTCCTCTCCCGTTTTCACCTTAGCATGGATTCTCCTGTGCCAGTAATACTGATTTATCATGCAGGATCACTTTGCAAGCCAAACTGGGAAGCAGAGAACTTGTTTTACCTAGTCCTCAGCAGCCAGCAGAGACTGCCAGGCAGCTCCACAGGACACAGCCCAAGTTTTCCAACATTACTGGTTTCACATATACCTCACTCAACATAGCCATAAACCAAACAGGAAGAGCACAGTGGTTACACTTTGAAAGGTCCAGCTCACAAGCAAATGGTATGCATCAGGGGAAAGTTGGCTAAAACACAGCAATAAGAGAGGGAACGGTTACTATATGCAAGTTATTATATTCAAGCTATATATATTTAGCTTCATAAAGGCATACCTACAGGTATCAATGTTTCAGGGCAATGCTGGATACCTGATCAAATTAACTTACATTTTGCAATCATTTTCACATGCAGGGTGACAAAATAGGCTATTAATTACCATTAGGACGGAAAAAAAATTATGCACCAGATAGGACCAATAGCTAAGACAATCAGGAATAGGAAAGTATTCTTTGAATTTGTTACAGAGCATCATGCAAGAGGAAGTTTCGGTTCACCTCACACTGAAGCATATGAAGTATGGAACAAGATTTTCATGGACATATAAGCAAAAGTCTAAAAAAATGTTGAAAATACACAAAATCACAAGCTCGTTTCAGACAGACAAGAACTGTGAAAAAATTATCCCAAACCAGCTTTTAAAACAACGTAATTTTAAGTTTCAAAACCACTACATTTCACACAAACTATTGTGTTCCAATAAAACCATGACCACTATACTCTAAACCCGGAAGAAATATGCTCTCTGTTATCAGGAGAGCATGGGAGAACTTAAAAACAAACAATTCAGAAGGTTCTTATAAACATATCCAACACAGTAACCCCAAACTGCCCTGCAACTGCTCTGTTTACCTATAGCTCTTTGCTTGGGGCTGAATTCCTTTTCCCTCCTTCACAGATAATGCACCGTAAATCAGACTCTTAAAATTTGACATATTTTTGGTCCCACAGGTGAACTGAATTACAGTAAAATTTAAGAATTAATTAGCAAAAGGTTGGCAAGGATTCAGTTCACATCAGGAATTGATTTAAAAGAGGGAAAAAAATCCTCCAAAGAAAAGTGAATGGCAACATAGAATTCAATGTTTTGTCTTCTTTATTTATTTAAAATAAAAAATAAAAGAGAAACTTGTCTTTCCTGGCTCATTCACACATTTATTTTACAGATGGTCATACTTACAAACTTGAATATGTACAAAAGTCTAATGGCTGTGGTCAACCACCATCTGAAGCAGGTTCGTCACTTGCCAAACCCACCATCTTAAGTTTTATCAAACATTTCCTCAGTACAAGCATCATGTAAACTTGCAAGGACAAGCATCTTAACCACAGTCCTGTTTCAGCTGATCTAAATATAGATGTATTTATACATACATATGCTGTGATACACATGCAAGAAGTTTCTTGGCTTCAGAAAGCCAAAAAGTTTAACATCTACACTTCAGCATCCATGACACAGAACAACTTTACTTGCTAATAATCACATACATGAGACAATCCAGCTGCTCATGGAATGATGTTATTGAAAAGTAATGCAACTCCACTCATTGCTGCTTCCAGAATCAAAGAGTGATAGTGTAAACCAATGACACCAGTATGCATTAAACTAAAATACAAAACCAACTCAAGATAGCAGAAAAATAATCTCTGGATTGTATTTTACCATCACAAAAATTGGCACAAACGCACTCGTGCACATGTAGATTACCTGAAAAGAAAAACTGATTTATAAATCCTTTCACTCTATACCAGTAATAGGAATTTCTGTATCATCTTAATATTAGAATAGTTGCCTAGTGAAAAAAATCTTAAAAAGAGCTTTTTGCAATAGAATTTACTACATATATATATATATACATATTTGAACTGGTATTGTCACATTCAATAATCTTGTAGAGAAAGAGCATTTCTACATTGTTTCATCTGATTACAGACCGCCAACACAGCATTTTTCTGCATTAAAAGTAAAACTATACAGTCCAATGAATACTTTGGGGAGCTACGAGTTCTCATCACCTTTGTGTTCTGCTTATTTTAGCTATTCCCAAGATCATTAATATCCACTCAAACCTGTAAACTTCAAGGTCAACCAAAGGTGAAACATAAGGAAGCAATATAATATGGGAGTATTCAGATGGATTATATGCTGTGAAACATGAAGGCAGTTTTCTTAAAATACACTTTTTTTTCTTCTTTCTTAGTAATAGAAGAGATATGAAGATGATAAACTCCATATTGAACTAGAATTCAATTTGGAGGATTTAAAGAATGACTAGTAACTCCTTTTATAGAGTAATCTTAAAATTTAGTAACTATGGCTTTATAGAAAATGCTACCTAATCAGAACAAAATTAGTAGAAAAATATTCATCAAACATTCCACAGATGGTGTAGATACATAACCAAAAATTTGTAATATTGTATAAATAACTCACTGCTGCCACAAGTGGCATAAACCCCATAACCTAAGTCCACATTGTTTGCTGCTGTTGACCTACAGCAGAGGTGTGTTACATTACATGTATAAGCTGGTGATCAGCAGCACTGAGAACACATGAAAGCCTTACAAATACCTCAGGATCAAGAAGGGTCTGCTTGGGACCAAACATCAGGCAAAATCTCTGCAGCTCCTGGCCTTACATCTCACATGGTTATCCCTCTGCAGATGACCCATGCCAACACTATCAAAGCTCTACGTGCAGATAAACCAGGTTTTATTTTATATGTATTTTCCCTTTGATGTCCCAAATACATCTAAATTGTTGTCCCTTACATGTGCTGTGGCATCCAAGTGCAGTACATCAAAATCTGTAAAATAAACTAAGCAAGCAGAAGAGGCTGACATTGCAGGGAGAAAGTCCTTGGATCAGGACTCTCCATCTTCTCCAAACCCCCCTGTGAAAAGGAGAACTGGTGCTTAATTCCCTAACACCTGGTCATCTGCAAAATACAAAATTATTAGAACTCTGAATGCATTACTGACCAATATACCAAAGTTCCTCTACACAAGTAAGGCTGCTCCTGCTGAACTACTGGAAGCAGCAACACACGAGCATGAATGGCTGGCAAAGGACCAGGCTCTCCCTAAACACATTACTGAAGCCAGCTCTATCCACAGTCTACAAAACAGACTACCAGTCATGTTTCACACCATTATATGACTACTGTGCAGACTGCAACATGTTTTCTTCTGTAATGCCAGAAGATGTTAGGCAAGCCTCATGGAAACAAAGGCACATACAGGAAAGTAAGGGGTGTAGGAAAAGGAATCCATGGAGAACTGTTGTTTCACACCAGGCTGAAGCATGAGTGAGAGGGAAGCATCAGTCATGCTAACAGCCCTGAAACAGAAGCCATGCCTGGCAATTGCACCAAGAAACAGATCATCATCTCTGCCTGAAGTCCTTTTATGACAGTTACTTATCAGCTTCAAGATCCTCTGAAGTCTATAATTTTGCATTACTATTATCCTGGAACCAAATGCCTCTGGTTGTCTTCAAATACATTAATTTCAGTGTGTCTCTTTTAAACTTGGATTATCTCAAAAGCTTTACTAAAAGTCAAGTGTACCAATAAACCAGGGATTTTATTAATCTTTTTTTAAGGCTGCTTCTTTTTGATCAACAGCAATTGTACTTACCAAACCTGGGGTTTTAACCGTTTCTGCTGACACCCTAAGCAGAAGGAGCTGGCAGATTACTGAGCGGAAAGCAAGCAAGATGCATTTAAGGAAGTTAGAGCTGGTTTTGACAGAGGTTGACTGATGTTTAGGTTTTACTGATCCTTGAAGTATTAAATCCCACTAAGCTCTATCTTGTACAGATACCTGATTTTGAACATGTTCTGTGCAAAGAGAAAAGCAGATAAACTATCAACTGGGCAAAGAGTCCTAGCTCTAAGATGTGGTCAGCAAGCCTCAAACCATTTTAACTCTCTCCTTCCCCTAACTCTTATCTGTTCCTTTTTTAAATTATGTTATTTAACAACACATAATACATAGCGTTATCATTTTTATTCATTAATCAGCTGGCAGTGTTCCCTCCTTTTTGCAATAGCATCACATCAGCCACCTCTGCAGAAGAGCCTTTATTACATGCCACAGAACATTTAGCTACTGTAAAACTTTCCCATATTCAAACAGAGGATTAAAGGAGCTGTTAAATGTGTATGGTAGAACTGGAGCACTCAGTGGATAGCTATGCATCTTACTTGGACTTGCAGAGACAAGTTTCAGTTCCAAATACAGGGTAGCACTGTCACTTCTTGCCAGGTATTCAGGACTAAGCTCCTCTGCACAGACTCAGTATGGGACCATGTCTAGGAGTGCTCCTTCCTTTTGTTCCCCTGCCCCCTCCCCTCTCTCCCCAGCCACCCCAATAATACATTGTTTGAAGTCTTCAAAGATTTCTCAAAGGGGCTCCTGCAGAAGGGCGAGATGCAAAGCCTGCAACAGCATGCAAAGTCGTTGTCAAGCACAGGGTCTGTTGTTGTTGTTGTCAGGCATTTGTTGTTGTTTTTTTTTTGTTTGTTTGTTTGTTTTCTTTTAAGAAAAAAAAAAGCACCACCAAAAAAACCCCAGTTACTTCAGCTGTCCACCACCACTCAAAAGCAGAAGCAACACCTGATCTGTAGATCCCAGAGCAACAATTAAAGGCAGGCTGATCCAAATAGCAAACCAAAACACCATAGAAACAGGAGGACTGTGGGAAACAAAACAGCTGACCATCCAGATGAACACTGAAGCTGGTTTCCTTCCTTCAAGACAAACAAAAGAAAAATCACTGAAAGTCATGGAAAAGTGAACTTCTTTCCGCTGGAAGTAGAATTGCTTATTGTGACCTGACCTACCCTGTTTTCCAATTAGCAGATGGGGCTATACAGTACTTCACAAGGCAAAGGGAAGGCTTGATGCTGATAGGCTTCCCAGATATGTCACAGCCCTTTTGGTCACTGTAATAAAGCAGACCTTAGTCATGTCAGCATTACCCCAAAATTCACTCTTGCTCCTCTAACAACAGCCAAACTCTGCAGGAGCAAAGGAAAAAAGTGCATGCAAATAATTTCTTAAACTTTGTAATATTCATAATCATCATTTAGCCCTGTCTGAGTTTCAACTGGCTGCCTTTTAGTCCAATGAAATGCTTCTGTAAAATGTTTCATTCCTACAAGCTGCAGGACAGCTTACACAGAATATCAGACCAAGTTACTCTATGAATCAAGTTAATTGAAAGCTTCTGGGGAGGATTTTGTGCACTACAAGGTATATCAAAACCCTTGCCAAGCTGCTCTTTTAAAATATGTATATTAAAGAATTACTTCTCAGGGATCTTAATTTAGTTCTTGGACAAAGCAAATGAATTATGCTAAAAATAAAGTCTGATCCTTACAACATACGTATTGCTTTGGAATACTACATGAAACATAACAGGTTACTTTAGAGCATTCTGTTCTGTGCCTTAAAGCTATTGCATAAGGTTATTTTAATAAAAATTATTTCAGTGAAAGAAGTTAGTAATGAGGTGCTGACAATTGAATCTACATTTAGGGATTACTTTGGAGTGCCAAGTCCACTTTCACAGATGCACTGGTTAGTTATCCAATAGATGTCCTCGAGGCATGTAAAAACCAATATATTTTGGGTTACATTTGGCAGCGGAGATAGATGAGAGAAGTGAAAACATCTACCAAGAACACATCTGAAGTGTGCTTTTCTTATTAGAGAAATGTAAGAAAATAAACCCAGATACCATGGAATGCCAGGAATTCCCTCTCCTCAATGTTTTTGATTTACAAGGCCACTATTTGGTAGTCTCCATTGACCTCCCACCCTCACTTGCTGGCCTAAAGCCTTAAGTTACTGATGCAACCTCTTGACTACACCGTTTTGAGGGCTTGTGTAGAGGAATATGTCTTCATCACAGAAGGAAAGACAATACTTTCCGTAAGTTACTTGATTACCACAAAAATCATTGCTTATTAACTCTTATGGCATAGTCTAGTTAAAACAGTCACAGATACTCTCTTTATGAGTTGAGAACAAGTTTTCAAATAGAGAGCTGGAGACCCAAAATAAATAGTAAAAAAATAATCTGAAGCAGACCATATATCTTAAAGACATGTTGTTTGAACATGCAGGGCCGTATTCCCAGCTAGCATGCTCATCACCCCGGCTAGCATGATCTAAGCAAACTTTGATCAACTTGAGGGCTTAGCCCTGCATATCTTCCTTATTCCCCTTTCTTACTTCAAAGTAGCATATTTGTCATAGTTTTGATGCAAACCTAGAACCCCTAGCTTCTTCAGATCTCATGCAAACCTAATATGGTCAATTCTAGCTTTCAAAACCAAATCAACAGCTATTCAGAAAGAATAAAGCTCCAACCTCAGGCTTTCATTTTTATAATCATTTCCATGCTCTGGTTGATATGTCATACAGAATGAGATAAGGACTTCTGTCTATGTTGCATATATACCCCATGTTCTGGATATCTTCTCACTGCACCACCCTGATACACTTCCACCTACCACATGAGTAAGGAGAGCAGAATTTTGTCCTAATCAAAAATCTCTAGATTTTTGATGGCTTTTTATATTTATTCAATATTAATGCTGCATCCTCCTCCTAAAAAGGGCTTGAATAAGAAGCGTGTTTGGTGCTAATTCCCCTCCTCCTCCATATTCCCTCATTATCACCAAACCAAGTGTATCATTGATGGTATTTTCTGACTTGTGCAAAGTGTGTTTGAAGCCATGGCATATTCCCATGTCATTAATAAGAACTGCAGCTTTTTCTATCAAGGTTAATTTCATTCTCCTAAGGGATAACTGGAGCTCAAGCATCCATGTGCATCTTACACATTCAGCATGTGCTCTGTGGCTGTTTCCCGTATTTGAAAATGGCTCAATATGGATTTCTTTTGCTGGCTGCTTATTTAAGTAAGTAGTATAGTCATGGAGAGATTTAGGTAAGGTCATAAAACTTTCCCACACCGAATGGGAATCTTTTCCAGTTGAACACCATTTTAGAAAATACATTCACAGTCTATGGAAATGAAGTGGTACGTGGTGTAGCACAGTCATCCAGAACCTGCAGGAGCACCACTTCTGGGCTGCAGTTCAGCAGGGTACAAAAACTGGCTTGGTTTGGTTGATTTTCACAACCACTTTTGAAACTGTGAGCAGCTGTAAAGCAGCAAAACCGGTTTCAGCATTTCATTGCTACAATTCTACAATTCAGGAAAACAAGATGTGCAAAGAGAGGTGAGCAGTGAAGTGAGGCACTGTGAATTAGAATCCAAAGATCTGCCATCTAAATAACACAGAGAATGCTAACAGTTATTTACCCACGTTAAATAACAGAAAAGGTAGGTAGATTTCTGGATCAATTATAAAAAAAGTAGAATCAACTGTTCTGAAAGTATTTAGCTGTACAAAAATAAACAAGTATTTCTCCATACACAGATTCTGTCTACTTTCCAGAGTAAAAGCATCTTTAAGCTCTGCCAGGTAACAAGCTGACTTCCCATAAATTTCAGCCTGTGTAAGCTTTGATTCCCGTTTCATATTAAATTTGGAATCATGAAAGAATCCCAATCATATAGTCAAAACTTGCAACCAAACCTGCTGCCAACAGATAATACTGTTGATTTCTCATCCAAAAGAGCAGCTGTCATTTGTTCTTCTCATCAGCCTATTAATGGCACATTTTTCTGCATTCTAAGATACAGCAGGCTTACTTTGTAGTATGAAAATGATCAACTACAACACCCTTCCAGGTCACTTAGTCACCCTGTTCTGACACTATGGTCGAACTGCAAACAAGTAATTCCACAGTATGTAGTAAGGCCGACGCATAGCACTGCATTTTAAAAATTAGTTGTTGAGGTCATTCAGGAGGCAAACTTGAAGACAGTGGACCAAGCAGAGTGAGAGCTGCTCTCAGAAAAATCTCACAACATCAGCCAAAGCAACAGTTACTGGGAGATTGTACTACAACACAGGAAAGATCAGAGCTCTCTTTAGAGATTCATAAAGTGTGCTTAAACAGACACACAGTTTACGCTGCTATTAAACTCTGAACGCATCTGCAGGAAAGCAGCTCACTGCGGCCACACCAAGAGAAATGCAGTTTACAAACTTACACAGGGAAAAAAGAAACTTGCAAAATTCACAAACAAAAACATGAAGGTAACAAGAAAAGCATTTTTAGGTCAGTTTTAGAAGAAATGCTTCAGACAGCCAAAAATACAGGGCCCAAAGCTCTTCCTTTTATGTCCTGACTGCAGACAGCAGTAGCTACTCTTTGCAATAGTTAATTAGAAAGAGGTTTGTCCTTTACATCTTGCAAGGAATATACCTGCAGAACTGAAAGCAATTCTAACAAGGGAGCAGTCAGAAGATAAACTAGCTGAGGGACTGTCCTCCCTGAATGCTCCTACAGACATTAAATTACCATGCTGTGCTAACCAGCTGAAGATACAAGTAATCAGAGACTCAGATGGCTGGACAACATCGGGGTAACACTCAAATTCATTGTGTCTTTCCATGGACAAAGGAAAAAGTCAGAAACTTGGGACTTGGTGACAGTACTCAAATAGAGATTGTATTGAGAATAATATAAATACAAAAGAACAAAAAATGTGTCTTCAAAAAAATTAAGCATGGAGGGTTCTGGATTTTACTATTTTCAACCAGCAGATTCTACAGGTGGTAGCATCTCGAACCTCCTGATCCTTGCACTGAAGATGACTATGTGAGTGTCAGAGGGCGCAGGAGAAAAAATGAATTCTGGCTGAAGACTTTCATTACTATGTCTGGGCAGCCCAAACAGCGCAGTTACACATCCTCAAAGCACAAGGAATGAATTCTTGAGCAGTCCAGCTTCCCACATCCCCAGAAGTCCTTTTCATGGGCTGAGAGGAACAGATAAGGAAGAATGGCCAGCTGATGCCAAGAGCTTGTCGGCCCCATTCATTCTTTATCTCAAGGAAAATAACCTTCAAGCTTCCTCTTATCTAGAGGAACAAGACAACTTCTAAGGCTTTTGAGGCCTGTCATAGCAACTGAGCAAAAAAAGCAAACCCAACATGGCACCTATTAGGCAGGAACCTGGTCAGATGAAGAACCCTAATGCAATTCCTCTGCCAGTTACTTCAGCAAACCCACTACTGCAGCAAACCAGGATTTCACACTGCAGCAGCAAGGTCTTCCACAGTGCTGTATGTTACACAGTGCAGGCGAGCCCAAAGTTCTGACCTCTTCCCAGAATTTTCCACCCTCTGCACACCCCTCTCACCCCTTCCTTTTTTCCATTTCAGGGAGGTCCCGTGTTGAAAGGATCCGGGCAAATATACACGTTTATTGTAAGATGTAATAAATCTTATCAGCTTGTTCATCTTATCCCGTGGCAACAGTCAATTACGTTCATTTGATTCAGGCTGGTTTGAAACTGAGCAGAAAGCGTCTCCTGGAAAGCCTGTCTTGAGTGACAAACCCCAGAAGCTGATACAGCCATGGCTGTTATTCCCAACAAGAAGATGCCTTGAGAAATTTCAAACAATAAGGCAATTCTGAATAGGCCTCGATTCAGGACTGTGCTCTGAGCCCACAAAGTAAAATAAAGTGATGAGCAGGAAGACTGTCACTCCAGCAGTGTGGTGGCAGTGCTGGGATGCTGTGTTCAGGGCACTCCTACTGCCCCATTCGCTGCTTACAGAAGCATTTCCTGATTGGACTGATGAAGAGGCAAAATCAAACAGAAAAAGGCAACAGAAAAACCACATAAGACCCAATTCATCTTTCTGAAAGTAGACCCTGAACTCATGGCACAGCATGAGTCCAAGAAGCTGTAATTTCTCCTGTCATTGAAGGAAAATTTCAGTCTTTTTTAATGCAATGGGATGTCTGCTTTTCATAAACACTGTTGTTAAGACCTCCTTTTCTCTGTAAAAGGCTGCTCACCTCGTTCAGAAAGACAGGAAAAGGGTGTAAAGGAGCAGTGGCTTTTCTTTGGTTGCTTGGGTTTGGAGGGGTTTTGTCAGGGGAAGGGGAGAAAGGGTGTAAACTTAGGTATAAAGCAATCCTCCAGAGCAGAGCGCACCAGGCCATTGCCGCAGAGGCAGGAGGCTGGGCGCTGGCAGAGCAGGAGCACGCAGCTCCCGGCAGGGGGAAGCCTCCAGCAGCAGAAAAACTGGAGAAGCACCCCAGAAGCAGGGACAGGCTGAGAGCCAGCACAGGCAGGGAGCCCCGGCAGTACCGTGCTGCTGCTGAACCACCACCAACATATTGGAGCAGATCCTAAAGCGGTTTACAGTGCACAGCTATCCCTCTACCCCGTCTGAAAAAGCCTTACCATCCACTGTTTTGCTTTACCCTTCCTCCTCTGCAAGACTCTCAGTGGATGTGAAGCTATCTAATCGTGTCACCTAAATTTTCTTAATGCAGTATTAATGTTTCCTCTTAACATTCCAGAAAGGAAAATTACTCTAATTTATGCCATAAATTCCTAGCTCATTCAAGTCCCAAACACTGCTCCAAATTACTTTCTTATTATGAGCTTTTATAAACATCCGCATGCAAAAGAGCTGTAGGTTGATTTTTTTGATTTTTTTTTTTAATTAATATCTACAGCAGGCTTAAAGGAAATATTTAAAAAAGAAAATTGAAAAGACCACAAAGTTCCACGAACCATTCCCCCAAAGCTGAGTTTGTAATTAATTCAGTGTTAAGAAAAGCATCACAGATATCCTTCAGATGCTTGGTCCCCAGTTAAAAATATATCAAGAGAATAGAATCAACTATTCAAAAAAAGATCTATTACCCAGCTTAAAGGAAACTTTAATCTCCGGTTTTAATTCTTGCTGCTCTACTGTTTGCCATACAAGCACAAATAATATTTCATCTTAAATTTGTATCATATATATGGCTGTTCAAAGAATACTGCAGTGATGTGTTTTTACAGGGATCACTGGAACTGCTGTATCACCAGCTCACAAGACAGGGGGCTGGGAGGTTACACCTCAAAACAGCCCCCTCTCCCCAGTGCAACAAAGCACTGCATGTAAGAGAGGAAAGGACACGGCACTAAAGAATGGACAAATGGAGATCCTGCTTTTGATCATTTGTAACCTCTGAAAGACATGAAGCCCCAGGACCTTCTGCCATGTCATCTGCAAACTTGTATCCTGAGAAACTCCCTGGTTTGAAAAAAACCACAAGCTCCTTGGACAAGGGCTCAGAGAGGAAGCAGGATCAGAAAGTAGGTGACCGGTCCAAGACCACGCTGCAAGCCAACAGCAGGGCCACGACTGGAATACAAGGCCCCTTACCTCAGGCTCTTCTCTACACTCAGGGCTGTCCAAGTCCATCAGCACCAGGAGAGCACCATCATTATGACATGTCCAAGAGCAAAGGTGAGGCCAGAGTGGGGCTTTCTTCTCCATCCTGTAACAGCTTTAGCACTTGTAAACAAAAGTACTAACCAGCCCAAAATAGGAAAAACAACTTGAAAACTAACAAGGATTGGGAGAAGTATGTATTTTCAACTGCCATTAACATAAGACGTTGAAATTTTACTATTACATCTCCAGGAATGCTCTAACCTTTAACCAGCTCCCCTCAGCACACCTTTGTCTACCTCTCATACAAAGAACTAAGGAAAGATTTTGAGTGACATATTTCAAACATCTGGTCTCCGTATCTATGCTTTCTGCATCACACCCATCAACATGATCACCTCATTCTGAACTTGCTATTTTTCCCCCCAGTGCAAATCCAGATGATTTAGTGGCTCCATCTGCTTTGTCAAAAGTACCCAGACACCTCTGCTATATTGCTCAATGAATTGCTTTAGGCGTAACAGCCCAAACATGAAATGTGTTACGTTCCAGTTTTCATCTTTATGGAAAAATACTTGCTGTAAGAACCCAATGGTTCTATGAATATTGCATTAAATACATACATATATTAAATAAAAATCTGGTCTTTTTCTGAGATTCTAACACTGCATTGAATTCGAAGAAGCTTGCAGACTCCAAAGATTGGAAAAAGGAAGCAGGAGTGGAAAAATGGGCAAGAAATCTCTATTCAGTGAGTTCTTGAAGTGCATGTAAACAAATTATATACTTAGTTTATTCAGCAAAATACGAGAGCACATCAAAAGTGTTCCTGAGTAATAAAAGAACAGATTTAAAAAGAGCAAATATACGTACTTTTTTTGCAGTTGCCCACAGCTCAGCATCACATAACTGTACTTGTTCTCACATGCCACAGACCTGTGGCCAGGATGTGGGCATCTGAACCCTCAATTTGGGGCTCCAGAGAGCCATGGGACCTCCACGCACCTCCCAGCTTGGAAGAGTTAGAAAACAGCGGAAGATAAACCTCCATCAAGATAAACCCATTACTGACAGCAGGATACTTCCACACGATAAAAATATCAATCTTAAAAACACAAGATAAGTGCTTTGAGAAACAAAGTGGCCAAAATGTTATCAAATGGACAGGATGGATCACTCACAAACACAGAGAGCTTGATGTTCATCCAAGCAGACAGCTCCTAGAAGCTACTGTATGCACACTTAGAAGCTGAAATTTGGAGGAAGTAATCAAAAAACACTCTGAGAGTTATCAAAATACAAAGACCTGCAACCAATATAGTTTTTTTTTAAATTACCTCTGTCATAAGCTTTCACTACAATTTCCACTTCTATTATGCATCATTTGTTTGAAAGGACTGGGTGGCTACTGCTTTTCTTAATCAGAAACCAACAATTCTGATCAGGAATAGATGCATTTAGTTTTAAGTCTATAAACAGTTTCATTATATATATCTATTTCCAGCTGTATGTAAAAATGAATGAAGTATTTTCACACAATTCTCAGAGCGGAACACTCAACTAGAATTCACACTGGAGCAGCAATATGTCAGTGGGCTACAGTAGGGCAAACAATTGCTCAGCAGTAATTGTGAAGCTACTAACAGCAATAAAGTTAAGAACTCTAGAATAGGTGATATTATTTTTAAAGAAATTCCCTTCCTCAAGAAGAGAGCACCTTCAGAGTACAGTAACTTAAGCAGCACATGGCATTTACATTTTCATCTAAATCTTTAAAGCAGCCCATTATTTCCTTCTATTTGAAAAAAGAACCCTGCTTTATTTCACCACGCCAGCTATAAATTATTCATTAATTCTGTTTGCTAACTCTGTAACTGAGCCCAGATGTTACTGCTGGAGAGGCATTCCATAAGAGAAGTTAAATATAGCAAGCTGTGTGGAAGGAGCAGAGCTCTCTCTCTGCACACCACAGCATGCTCAAATATTACTTGAGAGAAAATAATGAAAGCATTTGAAAAATATTCTGAGTATGTGAGCCTGTGAAATGCCACACGCTGATCATGAAATTTCACATAAAAGAGCTCCCACACATTCCATTTGGGTGTAACTGAAGTTGCTGGTCCTGTCTCCAGGAAAGGTGCTGGCACTTTCACTCACCAGAGCAAACAAGAAATTTACAAGCAGAGGAACACTCCTCATTGTGCATCATTTACAAATTGAAAACTTACGTCTTGATTTATGTTATAAGAAACCCTTCTGAGCCAGCTACCAATGGCAATAACCATGCTGATAAAAGAACTGAGAGCATCCTATGGAACTTCTTACATGGAAACTTACTGGTGGGAATTTTAAATTCATTTCAGCGCTTCAGAAGAACTTCAACCATGTTGCGTGAGCAAAGAGAATAATTCTGACATTCATAATTCAACACTAAGAACAGAGTCCTGTTGAACAGAATGGAAACTATCACCATCACCCACCAGTTCAAATACCATTATGGTTTCTAGTACTCTTCAGCAACTGACTTCAGCTGGTTTGGAAATGCCCACTTTAAATTAGAAGTTATTTCTAATGATTATGTAGCTGGAGAAAAAACAAAAGATGCAGGGTTGAACATCACAGAGCCACATTCTTTGGAGTTTAGAGATTACTGTCAGGCACGCGATGCTGCTTCATTTGTGAACAATGATCACAGGAGAGATTCTGAGAGTCATCTAGTCCCTGTACTCTGCTCCAAGGCAAGAGAAAGTCTATTTAAATGAAAATTTACCTCATCTATTCTTTATGATTTCCAGTGTAACAGAATCTGTAACATGACTTTGTAGAGGTAAGGTATTTTGGGGAAGCTGTTATAGACTGCTGCGGTAATGACACCACTGCCTGATACCAGGTATCAGCTGCAGTCATCCAGCTTTGCTGCACTTGCACCTTGTAGCCAAATCTTGTACTTTAACCACCTGTGTCCATGGGAGGCTTTGCAAAATATGTTAAGTTCAATTGCACTGTTAACAGAGAGCACCTTCCCACTAGCTAGCAGATGGGCAAACAAACCTCAGTATATATACTATTAGCCACCTTATGACACAATAAATCTCTGCTGGCTGTTCCTAAAACCATTAATATACCAGTGAAGTCATAATTGCAGCATGGGAAGGTATTATTAGTATTAGCTTTAGTCTCCTCAGTGTCAATAATGTTAGGAATAATGGAGTGGTAGCACAGCTAAACAATCTCAGGGCAATAAATATCTTTCTTCTAGCCCACGCTGACAAAAGTTTTCTTTCTTCTGGTAGCTACATAAAATTAACATAAGCAACAGCTACCACAGCATGTCTACCATAGGCAATGACCTTTCCATTTTGCTGTGTAGACAGACCTTCGGAACATCTCACTTCTATTTCAGAGATCAGCTGGAAACCAGCCAATGAGAAGAAAACCAGAACAAATTTTATTTAAGTTAGTCAGCAGCAACTCACAACTGAGTCCACCTATCTGAGGAAACATTTCCTCTCCAACTTGTAAGAAGAAGAGAGTTATGCAACATGAAACGTAGAAACTGGACCCAGTTACAGCACGTGTGGGAGATGGAAGATGACAAAGGATCTGGAGGCTCCCAGAAAATAAAGACCATATGTTGGAAAGTCTTCTGTGAAACCTCTGGGGAGGGGGAAGGCGGGGAAGGGGAGGAGGAGGGAAGAAGAGGGCATAGAGCACAGGTGTGAAGCACCAAAAGGAGTTAAAACAGAAGAACAGAAACTACATTAGATAGCCCATCTTGAAAACCCCTTTCCTAATATATGGGGGAACATTACAGCAAAATTTCTAAAGCGCTGCTGAGTAAAGTTTTTTTGTGGAGCAAAACGAGCACCTGGCGCACTTACTGGTTTCTGCATGGTAACAGAAGCTGCAGGAAAGTTTCAGTTCTGACACTTAAATTTAGAAAGTGAAACATCAAATCTGAGGCACTTTACAAGCAAAGTCTTAGCTACAAATTATATATAGCTAAGTATAATCATTCAAAGTTACTGCTTTTAGGTTTAAGCAAAAGCCAGGCCCTCATGAAGCTGTTGGTATACCAAAATTTGTGCCTAATTATCTTTCTCCACAGGTATTGCGTTTGAAAATAAGAATATAACCTTAAATTAATGGGTACTGTAGCAAGAATTCAGCATGAAGCTCACTTTTTAATTATAAAGAAGCTAACAGGAAAAGAAAGCCATATTTAGGACCTACCTGTTTGTATGATCTCTTACTTCAGCAGAAAAAGAAAGGCTACAAGGAAGAATTCCTGGTGTTTAATCTGTACTGATTTCCATTACAGTAAGCTAAAGCAATTTAAATAACCCATATCTAAAAAGGTCCTGAGAATCTCTCACTTTTGGGAGTCTTATCTGGCCTGCTCACTTAATGCACACATATAGATGATTATATTCCAGCAAAATTAGGACCAGATGGAGTTTTGCTGTAAGCTTGATTCTTCTTTTCCTTTTTTTCCAAAGAAAATACTTGTTCTCTGTTCTTTTTCTTTTTTTTTTCTCCCCACAAAGAAATAACAAGCATATTTAACATCTTAAAACAAGAAAGAAGAAAAGAATGTTTACTTTGGTTGTGCTAAGCAGCCAGGTGCTATAATACTGCAAGTTTCATCTGCAGTCCGCAGTGCTGTAAGTTCCACCATGTTAACCATCACATCAGTCTTGTGGCCAGGAAGTTTGGGAAGCACAGAAAGTATCTTCTCTGCAAGATTGTCGCCATGATGACCAACTGCCCCTAGGGGGAAAAAAAACCCCAAAACTGTCAAATACACAACTACAACGAAAAAGCAACCAACCTGAAGGAATTGAGAACTAAACAATAACCACATTTTTTTGAGGAGAAGGACACTGGTAGTCATAACATCAAGACCACATTAAGCTTTTCAAAGACATTTTGTTACAAAAGCAAAATTGATTTTTCTGGAATGTCTGAAGTTAAAAGCATTGATAACATTTCAGAAAGATTCATTTAAAAAGCATGAATTTGACTTAGTTTAATAGATGATATTCAAGGACTTTGCACTTAAACATGCAGAATATTTCTCCTTGCATAAGAAAGTTGTTAAACAAGATCTTCAATGTTTATTTTAAAAATTAGGTAAACATTTATATATAAATACTTACATGCAAGCTACACTTTTCTACCTAAATTAACAGGACTGGGCTTAAAAGGGCTGTATACAAGTTGCATACAGAGCTAGCATAATACTAAAATAAATATCAGCAACATGCCACCATCAAGATCATCACTTCTACACTGACTGAGGGCAGCTCAGGTAAAACCAGCACGAAATAACAAAACCAAATCAAGCTACATAGTATAACATGTCAATTTGACCATGTTCCAAGAGCAACTCCAAATTCCAGTTGGCAGTCTCTTCAAGTCTCCTGATTTCAAACACAGATGCTCTTTCCATTCACAAACTCTCAACAAAGGCGCTACAACCAACTTATAAAATACTAAGACTATGAGCCAAGCCAAAGCAGAAAAACATGACACACTACATATGAAAAAGTTGTAGAGGGAGACCAGAAACCTTATTGCCTTTAAGTCAGGAACAAGTTGAATGTATTTTTATTCTGCCACTTCAGCTGTTTTTCAGCTATAACCACAGGGCTTGGAAAAGAGTGGTAAGCTTAGAATTCTTCTCCTGGCTTGACTCACAGAAGAATGGGAACTTCTGTGTGGCAGCAAAATAATCTTTCAGGCTATGGGCCCACTCCATCAAAGTCTGTCCATGTGGCACTCTATCTGCTCTAGCTTTTCATCATTACCAAGGAAAGAGGAGCTCTGTTTCAACAGCTGAAGTAGCTTCACATGCTTCATAGATCCGAACAATGCCTTCACATCAAGAACTTTAGAGGGGTCAGATTATTAACTGCTCTTGGATAAGCAGAAGTTTGTCTCCGGCAAATCTACAGCAGCCAGATATCCATGCTTTAAAACCACCTCATAGCTTATCAACTATTCTGAATTGTAGAAGTTGGAAAGACAAACAATGGAGGAGAAAAGTAAAGTCAAACTCCATGCTGGCAATGTCTCTATCCACGGAAAGCAAAGAAAGCACATGTGCCCAGCACATGGTCATACTGCAATGTGGACACCTGGCTGCTCAGCTGGATTGAAATTACCAATTTGTTTCACCAAAGACTGTAACAGTCATAGAATGACAGCAACTTTCCTTTCTCCCATCCCCAGCCAAATTTAGACCACTGAAGTACAGATGAAACGAGCTGGGTTGTCTTTGCGATTCTCTAAGCCATCTGCTCTCCAAAACCCCTACATTCTTCTTACTAGGTCAGTCACTTGTCAGACACACTGCAGTTATCAACACTCACAAACCTACAGACAGGGAAAACAGATGGTAATCTTCTGAACTTCCACCCCCTCGTACTGGAAGCAATGTCTATCTCTCCGCACTTGCTGCACGTGAGCAGCATTTAGCTAGAAAAGACATTTTGCTAAACTGGAAACACCTCGAATGCAAATAAACCCACACTGATTATTAACATCCCTCCTTTCTCCCTGGCATGGGGAGAAGTCTCAGAGTTGTTTTTGTGATCAAACAGTGTCATCTCGGCCTCCTTCCCACAACTGCTAGTCCTTAGAGGCTCTCACTGGTCTGCCAGCCCTAGTGGCTTTTGCTGTGCCTCATCAAATCAAACAAAAAACCCCACTCTTCTGGAAGGTTTAAAAAAATCACTATTGCCTCCAACCAACTGCACAAATCGACCAACGCTTGAAAGACAGTTAAACTTCACGAGACTAGGACAGGAAATCACAGGGAGTTGCTTTTCAATTTCACTGACTTTAGCAGGGTCTATGGGACTGGTTTACATCCTCTCTCCTCATCACTGCTGAGGACAGTCAACTAGCCGCTCAGCAGCTTCTCATGACCAACGGTGTTAAAGGCAGCTGGCAGCACACACAAAAAAACCAACACAATTTCCCCCTCCTCCAAAAAAACACCCAAACAAAACCAAAACCCTTGTAGAACCAGCAGTAGGAGCACGGAAGCCCACATCCAAGTACGGCAGCCTCAGAGTGCTGCCGGAGAAATATGACAGATTCCCCATCTACTGCAACATATGTAAAGAGTAGTAAATTTGGAGATAAGAAACACACATCTGCTAAGCCTCATGTAATTTCCAAGTCCCCTGTTTCCAAGTCCCCTCCATTGACCTGGCCACCTGCGGTTTTCTTTAAACAGGCAAAACTCAATCCGTTTATTTGCTTACCTCTGCAAAGACTCTATAACAAATTTAACATCTGAAGCTTTTAAAAAACTACTATAAAAAATGCGTGCCTAGCCCAGAATAGCAGAATCTTTACAAACCATGCCACAGCAGAGCCTGTACCCTGACCTGAAATACTGAGTTGACATAACTTGAATATTTTCAGCTGCCATCACTCCTCACAGCTGCAGCCTACAACCTTAAATGACCATAATAATTTCAACACCCGTTACATCCTGTGTCAAAGCCTGGTTCATAAAAAGCGGACTACTGTACTCTACAGGCCTCAGTATTTATGTTTTCAAGGCCTCAGCTTATATGGTAAGGAAGAAAAAAACCCATGGTTTTGTTTCCTTTCAAAAGGCATTTGTGTCAATACACCAATGCATCAACTTGGAAGATGCTGCAATCAAAAATGCATGAGTAAAGCACTCCAAATTAGAAAAACGACAAATGTATTGAAAGAAATAGAAAATTACACACAATTTAAAACAAAAATATCCAAAAAGAGCTATTAGTCAGAAACAGACTTTCTCCAAAAGGCATGGGCCAACATTAGCCTTCAGCCTTATCCTCCTCTATGAATAGGATTATGCAGTAGGATAATTAAAGCATGCCACAACTTTCTCATCACTGCGGTTGCTCCCACGAACTGAAAATCTACACTTTGTTGATAAGCACCTGAACTGTGCTTTTTGTATCTGCTAAAAGGCTAAAAACTTTACAATCAGCATGCAGGAGAGAGGCAAAGATGATGCCTGGCTGACAGTGAGAGAGATGATACAGAAACTTAAACCCAAGTTTACAGCCGTGGCTGTGGGGAAACATTCCTGTGATTTTGACTGATACGTACAAAAACTGCTAGAGAAAGACAAAAGCGCTGTTACTGACAGCACTGAAATATCCACCTTAAAAAACACTCATAGAAGGTTATTATTCAGAACTATACATAACTGCACAGGCACTCCCCTGCTATTCATTCTCCTGTCTTTTGCTCACTCTACTGCATTCCAAAATCACCTGCACATACCAGTGGGTGAGATCTCACTATCTTCTACAGTTACAACAGCCCACATCCCAAACAATGGAAAGCACCAAGAGACTGCAAAGAGAAACACATCAAGCTGTTTTGAACACCAATATCTGAAAGGTATAGATGAGCTTACAAACGACAAGGGAAATCTGGGAAGCTGGAAAAATTACTTCATGAAGGTGTGAAGCCTGCAAGGTGGTGACTAAGAAACGCATGCAAGGAGCATGGGGTTACAGTATGGTATCACAATGCACGTATCTAGGGGCACAAATATCAGAGGAGAAAAACAAAGAGGAATTAAGGTGCCAAAATTAACTGACTTTAACCAGTGTCACTTGTCAGATCACCACCCTGGCTGGGAGAACTGATTCTGCTTTTTAAAGCAAATGTAGCAAATTTTAAAACAGTAAGTAGGCAAACAAAAGCAGCATTACACACACATACAGGTTAGGTACAGGACCAGTAGCTAAGCTTTATACAATCAGAATTCAAGAAGTGAACTCAGAGTACAAAGCCTGCAATCTCTCCAGGGCATAAAAAAACACGTCCCACCTACCAGGGCACTGCATTATCCATAAGATCCTACACTGCAGGAACAGGCAGTATCCATGCCATTCCCAGTTGAAGCCATGCCACTGTAGTGAGGGCAGCAAAGGCTAAAAGATGATGGTCCCTGTTACAGCTCAGCTGAATGTTATGCCATACAGGGCAAAAAAGAAAACTGCTTATCTAAATTATTTTCCTTATTCATTAAATACAGCATGCATAAGCAATGCTGAAAACATACACACACACACACACAAAGTTAGATTCTAGAAAGTATTCAGAATCCAAAGTATTCAATCAAAATTTTAAAGTAATAGCTCAGAAGAGATTTTTTGCTTCATGGAACCTAAAAAGCTAACTCACAGTTAGTTGCTTTCTGATTTTTTTATATTTTTTTTATAATGTGCCATTTTATATGTGACTATTTTTTTTAATAATTGTCACAACAAAGATAATGCAGTTTCTTGACAGTGGCACCACAAGTTCTTTACCAAAATGTACTTAATCCTTCTTTAATATGTTCTTTGAAGTGGAAAGTTAGTAATATTTAAGTACTAGTATTTTCCCTTGGTTCAGTTTTTTGCAATTGCAGCACCAGAAAAGGCACTTTTGAGACATTTTGATTTTTACTATTAGAAATCAAATGGTATTACAGAAAACTGTTTTGTTATTCTAACACCTTATTTGCTCTAGATAAGAATGGAATGTGAGCCAAAAATAAGACAACAGTTGCACCTCCATTAGACATAGACTCATAGAATAGTTAGGGTTGGAAAGGACCTTAAGATCATCAAGTTCCAACCCCCCTGCCATGGGCAGGGACACCTCACACTAAACCATGCCATCCAAGGCTTTGTCCAACCTGGCCTTGAGCACCGCCAGGGATGGAGCATTCACAACTTCCCTGGGCAACCCATTCCAGTGCCTCACCACCCAATCATCTAGAACAACCATCTGCATTTCACCCAGGTCTTTGAGTTAGAAAACAGCTGGCTTCCTGATAGCATGGTAGTGATTCAAAGTCACCTGCTTCAAAGCAGTAGCCTGACTTAATCAGAGCAGCCCAGCACCTACCCCTAATGAGCTTCCAAGTTTTTTTAGAAGTACTTGGAATATGAAAGCATTCTCATAATTCATGGATAGATAACCGTTTCTCACATGTGCGGCCCACCTGTTGGACAAGATTCAGGAGTCAATAAAACATTTACAAATCAAATCCAAAATCTTGCATCTTTAGAGAATGAAGATTTAAAATGTTTCATGAAATGAACTGCAAATGGCAGTTAACCTCCAAGACTTCCAACTGCACTGAGCTGGTATTTGGACAAAACAAAACAAACAAACAATCAACCATCTAACCAACCAAAAAAAGAAAACAAAACACCAGAAAAAACCACAAAAACTTATTTTTACGCTGCTGCCCGCAAATACATATCATAGCTTGGGGAAAAAAATAAATCCAATGGCCCAGTTGCCAATACCAAGACAGAAACTTGCAAATAGGAAGCTTTAGCTTTTACAAGCTGCAAAGCTGAAATTCAACAGACACATTCACCTGAAGGCCATGCAGCAAAGTCAGAGGTAGCAGGCCAAAGGAAAGAGTATATAAAAGGCTGAATACACCTAAGAAAATAAAGGTTTCAGCTACAACTTAATTCTTCCATTTCCCACCTCTTGACAACTGATATGCTCTTCTTTTTACATACTTTTTACAGTATCAGCAAACCAATGAAACAAATCTCACTGTGTGGCACTAAATGCATGTCCATACAGTACTTTACTTCTGAAATACACTAGGTCTTTCTTCCTTAAATTTGCACTGTACGTGATGGCAAGAGTATGGTATCATGTCCAAAGCATAAGAAGGCTTCAATGAAACTGTCAATGAATTCTGGAGACCACTGTTGGTAACAAAAGGATGGTTGCATGAGAGGATCTTGGTTTCAGTTGCAGCTACTGAAAGAAGTATATTCCTAAAAAATGAATATTTTAATTTCTCATCCTTATTCAAGAGCTTTGATGCACACACATCCCCCCCAAGCTGCTCAATCACAGCCCTGATGTTTTCCCCAAAAAACCTTCTCCTGCTGAGTACAAGATCCCAGACTTCACTTCCCAGATTTAAGCTGGTACCAATTACCTCTATTCATGTCTCCTCAACAGTCTCCTTGTCAGGCAGCAACCTGTCACCCACAACTTCCAGTTCCTTTTCTTACGTTTACTTCTTCCCACCACCTGAGTGCACAAATCCTTGTCCAGTTTCACTTCTTCCCACCCTAAGCAGACACTCATCTCATGGTTTCATTTCAAGCCTACTCTCCTTCAGGCCTCCCAGCAATCTTCCTGCAGCACAACATTAAACACCCAGACTGACAGCTCCCCTTCAGTGCACTGTTGAGAGCTATGAATCCTACAGCAGTGAAGGATAAACAAAGCCAAAATTAACAGGGTAAAGACAGAATAAGATTCATAAACAGATGAGCTGCAGGTGCAAAACTGTGCCAAGCACTTGCTTGTGATGGCAAAATTATGATCTGAATTATTGAGTACTACTGTTACAATTATTATTGAATTATTGAGTACAGGTAATGCAAACAGAATCTGGACCACACACTGTATATGTCAGCAGGTATATATGACGGTGTAAGTGAAAGCAGCTACTCCTATATCAATTACTACTTGAGTTTACTGTTTCTTCTGAAAGATGGTTATTCCAAACTTTACCTGTGTCACTGGCTCATCACCTTGCTGGCGACTTGTTCAATCACTCTTTCCCTTTCTGCCCTTTTGATTTCACATTTTAGCAGCTTGAAAGACTGTACCCCACTTACAAGCTTGACAGTTGATTACCATACTAAACACTCTCCTTCAACAGTTTCCCAGTGGACTCTCACACCACTGTCTACACTTTTTAACTTTCGCATCAATTCTGCATTAATTGGCAGTATTAAATTTACCGTATGGTTCATTCTTATGCTCATTTGCTTCCCAGAAAGTGTTCTATAAACAAGTCTGTATTGCTTTCATTCAAACATACTGTTTTTCAAGTTAACATCACCAGCCATGTGCAACTGCTTCAGTCAAAGACCAAGCGTAAAGCACAACATATAAAAAATATATACATGCAGAGACACTTTCAGACACATATAAACAGCTAAGTGTACATAGAGATGTATATCTATTTACACCAGTATAAGGCTGACAAGTAGACACACTGGTAAGTGCTTCGTAATATCCACAAGGCACAGTGTGAAATATGCACACCATTTCCCTCACACCTGGGGATGACATGCAGGCACTGCTAAGGTCTCTAGTTTGCAGCACGGTTAAGTGCAGAAACAAACCCTTGTTTCTTGCAGAGCCTTATGCTTCACTGTTTCCCTGATTCACTGGGGAACCAGAATCTGTGAGCACTCATCTCGGCTACGGTACTAAACATGCTCCTAGGACGGCTGCAACTACCTGAAACCCTCCCAACAGAGCAGATGTGGGCCCGTAGGGATGACAGCCCCCAGCAGCAGTGGATTTCTTACCAGCGAGGTCCAACGTCCTGTCCACGAAGACGATAGAGGCCTTGTTGGTGGCCATCCTCCTCCTGTTCCTGGCTGGGGCATAGCTTGCCAGCTCAGCAGCAATGACCCTGCTGAGAGGCCCCACGGCGAAGTTCTCCTCTCGTAGGCCCACCGCGGTGAGGAAAGCGTCGAGGTCCTCCACCAGGGCCCGCACCGCCGCCCGCAACTCAGTGGGCAGAGCGCCCACACCGATCTCCGCGGGGCCGGGCCCGCCGGGGCCGGACAGAGGCGGGAGGAGCGCCGCCAGGCCGGGCAGCAGGCACAGCTCCGCCGAGACGGGAGCCAGGAGCGGTGGGCCCCGCAGCACCACCTCGGCGCGGCCACCTTCACCCATCCACCGCTGCAGCGTCTCCTCCAGCTCGGCCGGGCTGCTGCCCTCCTCCTCGCCGCCGGCCACCAGCACGCAGTGCCGCACGGCGCCCCGGCCCAGCACACCGCGCACGGCACTGGCTGTGCCGCCCCGCAGCCCCCCGCTCACCACAAATACGACACGGGCCCCCGCCGCCGACACAGCGGCCAGCGCCCTGACGGCCAGCGCCCCCGCTGCCAGCAGCTCTCCCGCTCCGCCGCAGCTCCAGTGCAGCGCCTCGGCGGACGCCGCGTCCAGGAAGACGACGGCCTGGCGCGCCCTGGCGAGCACAGGCTCCCAGGCCTGCCGGCACACCCGCTGCAGCTCCGCTACCGGCACCGCCATGGCGGCAGCTGGCAGAGCTGACAGCCACAACACACCGCACGTGCGCGGCGCTCCGGCGGCGCAGCTACAAGACGTAGCGGGCTCGGGTTGGCCGCCGGCCGGCGGGAGGGGCGGGCACTCCCTGACAGAGCCGGCGGCGGTCAGGCTCGGTGACTGTGGGGCTCTGCCGGGTTAACGGCGCTGGTGCGGCCTTTGCTCCCGCTGCGGGGCTGGGCTGGGCTGTGAGACCTCACCTGAGCAGCTACCCGGTCCGCGGCTTGGTGTCCGCTGGGGTTAGCCCCCGCCCAGGTCTGTTACACCGCGAGTGCACCAACAGGGATACATCTCTAGGAGAGGGCGGGGCTCTTCATCTGCTGGCAGTGCCAAATGCTGGCAGGCGTTAAAACGTTTCTCTAGCCTATAGTCTGTATTAGGAACGCCACTGCAGTGTGTAGCCCTGGCCAGTACCGGGGGACATCTGAGCACTGACAGTTAGGGTTTACCTGACGTTTTCCTGCACAGGCTGTGTACTTCTGCAGGGTAAATGTTAAACCAATCAGTGTTACTATTTATGTCACTACCTCTTCGTGCGGCAGTGGTGTCTTTGTTATACCACGAAAACAACTGTTTTGATGATACTGTTTTGAATGTACAGCACTGGAAAGGTGAAACTTCCATCACCATTCCCTGTGCTATAATTCTGTATTTCTTGTGTTAGTATTAACAAATCTAGTCATTCATGAGCTAGCAACAAGAAATATTCTCTTGTAATAAATGAAATTTTTATGATATACAGTTGTGGAATCACTATCTACGGAAGTGTTCAAAAGCCATGTAGATGAGACCCTCAGTGATATGGTTTAGTGGTGGACTTGGTAGTCCTGGTGTAACAGTTGGACTTGAAATAAAGGTATTTTCCAACCTGATTGATTCTATTATTCAGTGATTCTCCTTTGAAAAGCTCTTGATCTCAAAATCAGTTTCAAAGCTAGCTAGAAAAAATCCCATAATATATATCTACACTTTCCTCTCCCCAGGGAATGGATGGGCCACTTGCAAACTGTGATCTGTGTGTAGTGTTTCACTAGGGCCTCATCAGTACAGAATGAGCTTTTTTTTTTTTTTTGACATGGTGGGATTATCAGCAATTACACGAAGATATATAATTTAATTGGTTCATCCACTCTCTTAACTGATCTTATTAGGTCTCTTGCAGGTTCAGCTGGTTTCAGAACACTGAAAACATAAGTAACGTGGAATCACCAGATTTCCAGTAATGAAATTAAATCCTTCCAGTCTTCTCCATGCTCATTCCTACCCTGACGCATTCGTCCCTCTTCCAAACTCAGACATAGCTCTTGGTGCTGTTGTAACCCTGATCTGTTATTTTAACCTTGCAGCATTAAATTTATGATGCTAAAAAATATGTAAGCTAGTAGCCCTTCTTGATTATTTTGATTTGAAAGATGAATGCAAAGAAAGGATTGGGGATGGTTAACCACTTGTGCAGAATTATCCTCCTCTCACATTGAATTACCTGGGAGATTATGTATCTCTGACCTCTTGCTTTATGCTTGAGTGCCATGGACAAAAGCTGAATATATTATGGCTCATCCAACTCTTCAGTTACCTTTTTGGAAAGGCTGTTTTTTTCTTTTTTTCCAGACATAGCATCAAAACAGCAGGTACTTTTTTAAGGAACCAACTAGGTTTTTTAATTTATAAATACCATATAGATTACAACTAGTTCTGCGTATTCTGATGTGGGAAAAAAAAGGATCACTAGCCAGAAGACAAAGCAAGATTAATCAGTTTGAAGCACAGTGGTTAAATTACAAACCAAAATCATCTAAGTAGTTTTTGCAGCTTATTTTATCCCATGTGCAAATTTACAACTATTCTGATAGAAAAAGAACAGTATTAAAGGGTTCCCATAAACTTGCTATCTTGCTGTGGGTTTCTGGAGTGCAGCCTGTGAGTTAAGAAGTTTATGCAGCTCGCAAAGATGTCATCTTCTGTCCTCGGCCTTTTAGCTACTCAGGGCCTTGGGAGAAGCCTTTTGTTCAGGTCTCAACAGCTGCTCTTGCTCTGCGCAGCTATAAGAAACTTCAAGGTCCTTTCCAGAGGCTGGGGCTGGTGGAAGGTTTCACTTTTGAGGGCAGTTGAAATGCCATCTAGGCCAGCACTCTGTCCTTGGAAGAAAAGCAGGGAACAGGTTCAAAGCACCCTCTCTGTCCAACCAGAACCAGAGGTGGGTAAAGACCTTCCTGGGACAGATGGAATGCTGGCAACTGTTCCTGGGCCTTAGCCTGCCTGAGTCAGCTTCCAGTGTTCAAGCTGCTCAAGACAGATTTTTACATGACCACCAGCTCAATGTGATGTCTATTTAAAAGTTTCTACCAGGAACACTGCTCTGAGGTTCTGATTCATGTTTTTTAAGAGATTTTATCCTCTACACCTGCTCTTGATTTCTCTTTGTGGTGTTTTCCACAGACATATTTTCTTTCTTCTTGCATCTGCAATCAAGAGTTCTACTGCGTCATTTAATGTTGGCCAGAAGTGTGCTAAATGGCCAAGTAAACAAAACCAGAATGAAAATTAAGGAAGATGCTTATGCCAAGTAAGAAGTACTACAATACAAATTGATTCTATGAGAAACAAGTGTCTAAAAATGTTTTGGGTGAAAACATTGACTTCACAATTGCATGATGAAAACCTACCCAATTATGCCATACTTCCATCATCTGCACACAACACACAAACACTTTTCAGGGGGAAAAAAAAAATGCCTTTTGAGAAGGTAGTTTGTCCATGTGAACTCCAGTGAAATGTCATGCCATACATGAAACTTTAAACCAAGGTTCGCTATGCAGGCAACTCAAAGAACCAGCTCTCCCCATCCAGAGTCAGGATGTGTTTCTAATATATACAAGCCCTATACATTTCACTTTTTCACAAGCTGTTCTCCTGTGAAAAAGGGGTCCCTTCTTTAGTTTACACAAACATCCTATGACAGTGAAGACTCCATTTGTACAGACATCTGGTCAAAACTGTTTTGACAGTTGCTGTACTTAAATTTTCTAATGAATCTTGCAGTTGTTAATACAGCATTCACAGATGTAAGGTGAGAAAATCATCAATAAAAGTAGCTTGCTTCTTTCCACCTCTTTTAAAATAGAGCAATTTCTTTGTGAAATGTGTAGTTACACTGTGTATTCACAGTGTACTATGAATGTTAAACTCCTACCGGAGCTAAAAATAAAACTAGGCAATTTATGAAAGGGGAAAAAAAAAATCTATAAGGAGCTGTTAAACCTAAAATATTACCTCCAGCTGGGAGAGTCCCTAAGCTGAGGCTAAGACAGTACTAGTAAAAGTAGCAGCGTATTTATCCCGTGGTTACAACTCCAAATGCAGCTGCCATCAGCCTCCAGTAGAAGCACAGCGCTGGACTGTACATGTGTTTGGTCAAGTCCTGCTTCTGGAGACGGGCGAGGATGTCCTAGCGGAGATCGCCACGCTGCCAGCGAGCCCCTGTTGAAGGGACGACGAACGGGCGCTTGGGGCTGCAGAAGAGCGCAAGGACCGCCGAGAGCAGAGGACACAAAGGGCAGCGAGAGGAAGTGAACGCGGCTTTGGCAGGCAAGCCGCGGCTAAGGAAAGCACAGCCGAGGTGAGTCCCAGCGCCTGGCAGCGCGCAGAGCGGGCACCGGACGTGCCAGAGCGATCGGGGCATTGGGGCCGGCTCCGCCGGGGCCGCCCCCCGCGTGCCCGTGCCCGGGGCGCCGCGGGGCCGGGCCGGGCCCGCTTCCTGTGCGTGTCATTCACTCCGCGGGGGAGGGGAAGCCGCGAGCAGGCGGCGGCGGTTCCTCCGCGAGCGCTGCTGTTGGGCCGGCTGGACGCTCGCAAACCCCCTGCGGCCGCCCGGCTGAGTCCTGAGACGCCGGCGGAGGCCCGTGACAGCGCGGTGGTGTTGCCCAGCGGCGAGAGGCCCAGGCGCCGCCGGGCCTGGGCCCTCGCCTCCCGCGGGAGGCAGCCATGTCTACCGGCGAGGTGGAGCGGCTGTCGACGGATCTCGGCGGGGGCGCCGGGGACGAGGAGGAGGAGTGGCTCTATGGCGGTACGGACCTTCCCAGACCCCCGCTCCCAGCCCACCTACCCCGCACGGTGGCCCGGCTCGCTTCCTCGGCAACCGTAAGGGAGAGGGGGTGTGTAGGCCGCGGCGTGCGCCACCTCGCCAGGCCGGCCTGAGCACGGCCCGCACCTGCACACCAAGCCGGGCTAGCCAGCGGCCGTTTAAAGGCGTCCTCCCGTCCCGCCACCCCCGCGGCTGCTCAGTCCCCTCCTCCTGGCCGGCCCTCCGGTGGTGCTGTCCCGGGCCTGTGCGCGGCCCCCTGCCCGCTGCGGGGGTGCCGGTTCCCTGCCCCCTCGTCCGCGAGCGCTCGGCTGCCTGCCCCTCTGTTGTAACTGCGCAGGTCGAGGTATGCTGGGCCTCCCGCGTGGCGCTTCTGCCCTACACGCACCCCTGGGGAGGCAGTCTCTCCCCAGTACCCCCTGCCTGGCCTCCCAGCGTTGAAGTACTGAAGCAGCCTTAAACTTTAGGGCATAAACTTTGTTCACAACTTTAGGAACTTTAAGTTGAAACCATAACGAAACCTGTAAATAAACCCTGCCCATGTACTAGACCTGTTTGCATTGAGTGCTGTGAGGGCTCAGGGGTCTGCTCTACTGATTTCACAGTTGAAATGTTATGAAAATGACTCAATAATATACTGAAGAGTTACCTAATCATCTGCATGGCAAGATGTCTATCATGGTTGGTATTAGGGGGATTTTATTCTTAACTACTGTGTTTCTTTTCTCTTGTGGTAGATGAAAATGAAGCAGAGAGACCAGAGGAAGAAAAACCTAGGTGGGTATCTTGACAACTGGGAGTCCTGTAGCACAATTGCACAAAAAAGTTATTAATCACATTCTTTTTCCCAACTGCTTGAAAGTCTATAGTGCCTGAACACACTATGGTGTCTTTGAAAATCCCCTTAACATAGTATGTTTGGTCTGCTAGAATGACTTGGCTTTTCTGTGAAACAGTTTTACCTGTGAAATTGGGATGCTTGAGTATAACAGTTATTTTAAGTTTTAATTGTATGGACAGCAGTAGTTCCTCACAAAATGCCAAGAGGTCTTTTATTTCTATAATCATGGTGCTTTGCATTCTTAGTAATAGATCAGGACTTCATTTGTTAGAGGTAAATCGCAAATTAAAAGACAGTCTGTATCCCAGAGAGTTTACAATGTAGTTACAGAATGAAGAATACAAAGAAGCAGTAAAAGATTATCAGTTAGTTTGATGTGCATGTTACATAACACATCAGCTGAGGGTTTGGGGGCTGTGTTTTTTTTTAGTGAGAGAGTTTTTGAAAGAAATTTGGAAAAACTTTGGAAATATTTGGGGCAGCCTGCTTCAGATATAAGGAGCTGTGTGATAGAAAGTACAAATATGTTCCTTTGAAAATCATTGGTAAACTGTGGAAACTTGATTGTCCAGATAAATTTAATAAAAGGGAAGCCAATGCAAGAAAGAATGAATTTTTATTTTCTATAAATGCTTCCAGTCAGCAGCAATTTTTTCAAGAACTCTTGAACTGGATTACCTTTGGTGGACTTCTTGTCCATAAACTTGCTTAATTCCTTTTTTTTTAACTCATGTCAGATTTTGACAGGCAAAGTGTGATACAGCAGTAATGACCTCCACCACTTGACCTCATAGAACCTCGTTTTGAAGCAGCTGCTGATACAATCACTTCCCGTTAGCTCTTGTATAAGAAACAGAGTTGTGTCTTGTCACCTTTTCCATGCCACTTTACAGTTTTCCGGACCACTGTTGCATTTATCTTGAATCATCTCTTGTAGCACAAAGAATTCCAGTTGTTTATTTGCTCTTTATTTGGAAGCTATTCCATATCAATTGATACCTCGTGTCCAGGTACCTTTTCTTGACGTGGTGCTTTTGTCAGTATTACTGTTGTTTTAAGAAAATTACTTGCATGGCAGCCAAAGTGGTCTTTAGAAACAGTGGTCAACAGAGTCTGGCTTGACATCTGGCTGCTTCAATATATAGTATGGACTAAAAAAGCAAAAGAAATAGTAGTATATGCATCTCACGAGCTGTGTTTGGAACTCTGGAAGTTTGGTGACATTTCACCTGTTCAAAATTTTTCTCTCTGGCATGTTAAGTTTTGGCCTTCTTCAGGTATATTTAAGAACTGTGAGGTTTTATTCAGGTTCTGTAGCTAGCTTGTCATTTTAATGGGTGATGAAGTGGATTGGTCAAGTTTAAATCTTGGGGTCATGCCTGTGCTCTGGTGCAATGCTTATGAGTGAGTATTTTGCCAACAGAAGATGGGATCAAAATCATTCTGTTCAATAAAAATTGGCAGTTGCGCAGTCCATTTCAGACATATTATTTCAGTGAAAGAATATTGTTTCTAAATGGCTCCTTGCTTACTCTGCTGTATGTGGTGCCACATCCTAACAGTTAGTGGAACTGTGGAAATGAAAACATTGCTGTGAAATAAACAGCAGTAGGTAAACCCAGTGACACAGCTTGTTTGCATGGGTTTGACAGTGCTGTTCACTTTAGATGGACCAGTAGTTTTAAAACTTTTACAGTTTTCAGTCTACAGTTAAAATATAATTGAATTCATAATTGAATTGTAGCTAATCCTTATGGTGGAAGAAAATTTCACAATGCAGATGTGAGAATTTTTATTCAGTGCAACATTACCTATAGGTATTTATTTAATTTCCATTATGTCTTTGAAAAGTCTACAGGTGCAAAAAATAAGAAAACTGTAATTCTTCACGTATTATGAAACATTTCACTTTGATTTCATAGAATCATAGAATCATAGAATAGTTAGTGTTGGAAAGGACCTTAAGATCATCCAGCTCCAACCCCCCTGCCATGGGCAGGGACATCTCCCACTAAACCATGCCATCCAAGGCTATGTCCAGCCCAGCCTTGAATGCCGCCAGCGGTGGAGCATTCACAGCTTCCCTGGGCAGCCCATTCCAGTGCCTCACCACACTTACAGTAAAGAATTTCTTCCTCATATCCAATCAAAACTTTCCCTGTTTAAGTTTGAACCCGTTACCCCTTGTCCTCTCGCTGCAGTCTCTCATGAAGAGTCCTTCCCCAGCATCCCTATAGCCCCCCTTCAGATACTGGAAGGCTGCTATGAGGTCTCCACGCAGCCTTCTCTTCTCCAGGCTGAACAGCACCAACTTTCTCAGCCTATCTTCATACGGGAGGTGCTTCAGTCCCCTGATCATCCTCGTGGCCCTCCTTTGGACTTGTTCCAACAGTTCCATGTCCTTTTTATGTTGAGGACACCAGAACTGCACACAATACTCCAAGTGAGGTCTCCTGAGAGCAGAGTAGAGGGGCAGGATCACCTCCCTCGACCTGCTGGTCACACTCCTTTTTGATGCAGCCCAGGATACGGTTAGCTTTCTGGGCTGCAGTAGATCCAGGTGTAGTGCCTTTTCACCTGCAAATATTCTGTGAACATCCAGTTAGTATGACTTCTGATATACAAATATTATCCTTCTTATATGAAGCTACATTCATCTAGAAATTTATTTAATTATTTTAATTAATGCAGAAGATAGCTGGAACTTTGGGTCTTCTCTGGAATGATGTAGTAAGGCTTTTTTCATCATGTGAAATAATCTGTGCATAGATACCTACTTTCATCTTTCTCTGTTTGTTTTTAAGTGCTCCACCCCCACCTGGAAATGAAGAGGAAGCTGCAGAAAATGGCGTTGTGAAAACGGTAGTTTTAAATGTGTTTTTGGAATACTGCTTTAATTTGGTTTGATTTATGGGGTATTCATAGTTTGGCTGGGACTTATAATTAAATTTAATGCATAAATGTATGCTGCTTTTTTTTTCTTTTGTGAAAGGTGTTTGACACTATCTGCAGAAACTCTGTAGAAATTACTTAAGAGCTCCAATTTTCAGCTGCAGTCTGCTTTTTAAATCCAACTTACAGAAAATAGATGGATAATGCTTCCCTTACTTTGCGGGGAAAGGCGGTGCTTCAAGATAGCTGCCTTTTCTCAAAGACATCTTTTCAAAATGATACTCTGTAATTTTCCTTACTGATAGAAAAATAAAATTGTTTGATAATTTTTCTTCTTTCTGCATGTGATAAACAATCAGCATGTGCCAAACTGTGTGAAAATATGGGTTGAGGTGAATCACGCGTGCCTTTCAGAGGCAACAAAACAGACTTGTTTGGTAGTAGTCTTCAATGTACAGTATGTTGTAACTTCAGTGTTAGTAGGCTGAAGGAAGAGAGCAGGAAATGAAATTTACAGTTGCAGTGTTCATAAAAGGCTTCAGTTTATTGTGAATGGAAATGGTTTAAATCTCTTCTATGAAAAAATAGTAGTGTTACTTAACTGGGATATTTAGGTTATGTCTTGCAAGAATCCTCTTAAGTGATGTAGGAACAATGCTCATATTTGTGAAAATTTTAAGGAGTGACCTCTCGAAAATACTTTTTTTTTCCAGTAAGTCTAATACTTTATTTATGAAAGATAATGTAACTACTTAAAGTTGGGGGAAAACTTGAAAACCCTATTTTTGTCGTTTAAACTGAAAAGCTCTTAATTTTAAGCACACCAAAGACTTTGTGCTGATGCTAATCCTGTAAGTGGGCAGTAGGTTTAATATGTTAGGTACAGGGAGAAGACTTCCTAGTTTTAAAATACTTCTGAAAATCCCCATTGGTGCGGTTCCCTTGTACTTGCCTCTCTCTGTATTTTTCACCTATATAAATCCTAGCTTTGTTAGGATATCATATGAATATCTCCACAGAATTGAGAACTTTGTGTTAGAAGGTGCATATGAAGGGTCAGCAGCAATCTAGAAAAATGGATGGTGTTCAAGCTGGTTGAATAAAAAAGGAGACTATTTTGTGAGGAAGGAACTAAGAAAGCATTGTTTGTAAGTGAAATTGGCTTTTGTTGCTCAGACAAAATTTTATTTTGTGTTCAATGTATTTGTAATGGCTCTCTGCTGAGTGGGTTGCCTGAGTGGGTGTGGGAGATTGGTGAACTTGTACTCTTCAGCTACGCAGCATTGAAGGCTGTCTTCTGTCTTCAGCTGTCATTTACAGGATATCTATACTGATGTAGACTACCTTCCCCTAGATTATGCTCTAAATTGTTATGTAAATCATATTAATGTTGTATAGCAAGGATGAACTGTACTCCAGTATCTTATCTTCTGCACAACTGCTAATTTTTGTCTAATTTATGTACCAGGCAAGTTTAGAGACGGTACAGTAGGTAAGGGTTAGAGCTCAGCTGTGCTTGGAAAACTTCAGACTACCTGGACAGAATCAACTTGACTTTGATATGTTCAGACTCTTGCTGGAGGATTCAACAAGTATGTGAATAAAGGAGATCTGGTTGATAAAGTTCACTTGGATTCCACAAAGGTTTTTTTAGTAAGTTCCTCACCAAAGGATTTTAAGAAAAGTAAACAACTGTAGGAGGAGTCCCTCATGAGAATTGACATGTAAAAGATAGAAAACGTAAGGTTAAAGTCTAAGTTCAGTGTAGGCAGTGAAAGAGGATCACCTCCAGTGGGGATTCACTGGAATGTTGTGCATAACCTGTGCTGTTTAGTGTGTTTATAAATTACTTCGAAAAAGGGGCAAATTGTGGGATTACAAGTTTTCTGATATTAGAAAGTTATTCAAGGACTATCTCTGCAGAACTGACTGGTTAATAAATGGTCACTGAAATTCTGTGTAGAAAAGGAAGAGTGATGTTCATGGGAGGAAAAGAGGCTTACAAATAAAATGGTGATCTCTGAGATCATCGTTGCCGCTTAGGAGGGACTCACTAAGATACATAGAAAGATCCACAAAATTGATGGTTACATGCTTGTATGGAGTCTAAAAAGCAGTTAAACTTTGGGATGTTGCAGAAAATAGAGAACAAAATTAAAGATATCTTTACACCATAACTTCATGGTTCAGTTGCACCCTGAATTCTGTATGCTGTTGTAAAGACTTCAACTGAAAAAAGTTGAAAGAAGAGCAGGAAGAGGGGTTGAGTTAGCTTCCATACAAGGAATGGCTGAGTACATGAGGACTTCCCAACCAGGAAGAGAAGCATATATAGCATATGATGGAGGCTGACAAAACCATGTATGGACCTTATAAATAAGGATTGGCTCCTCACAGTCTTGTAAGTTCTACATGAGAACTGTAGCTGTAAATGAAAGTCATAGGAGCCAGGATGGAAAGCAAGAAAAGAGGTTGGATCTTCATGCAGTAGACAGTGCTATGGAGCTCCTTGCCAAAGAGTGTCACTGCTGGGAGTTTATATGAGTCCAAGGGAAGTCTGGGCAAATACTTGACAGAAGGACCCATTAGGGGTTAGTAAAAAGACAAACCATAACTGACTTAGGAAATTCCCTGACCTGATAGTGGCCAGCAGCTGAAAGAGTGTTAGGGTGGGACATCATACGCATTTACCCTGTTTTCTTTTTCTCTCCTCTGTGGTCTCTGGGAGGGGAAAACTAAAACAAAACACCAAACAAACCAAAAATGCTGGACTAGATGAACTCTTGGTATGGACTGGCATGACAGTTTTATTTATCAGTAAGCTTGAATGTAGTGTGCCATAACAGCATGCCGTGTGCTTTTGTATCTGTATTTTTATCCTGTTCACTGAAAATCTCAAGTATTTTACATAGTTTACTAGTGCTAGGAACTGAATAGTTATTTCTGAAGCACAGTGTCTACAACTGGAAAAACATTTCAGTTACTCAGGACATGTAATTGAGGATGGCAAGAGGCTAGTCTTGCATATGTTTAGGTTCTTTCCTGACTGACAAGAGTAAAACCAGTACATGCGAGCTAGATGGAGGGAAGAAGGATGTTAATGGAAGCTATTTTATGCTTATTTAGGAAATGTCACGCTTCAGAAACAGACCTTAGTATTAAAGATAGTTCCCTTTTTTGATGCAGATGTCTCAGCTACTTGTAGCATTTCATCAGATGAGCCTCCTAAGTGTATTCTTAATGATACTCAGTTTTGAGGTCTAGAAAAAGGAGTTCTTCCTCTCAGAAATTTCTAGAACAGATGGTTTTGACTGGATTATTTTTCCACTTTAAAGGTAAGTGACTGCTTTTTATCTAAGCAATGACTTTTTCTTTTGTAGAAGGTGGCAGAGGCTGAGGATGACAGTGATAGTGATAGTGATGATGATGAAGATGATGTTCAAGTCACCATAGGGGATATTAAAACAGGAGCTCCACAGTATGGGTAAGTTATTTGCAAATATTAACTAGGGGAACTTCCAAGATTGCATTTAATAATTAATTCAGGCTCTTTAATACTAGTCAACGGCAAATTGTATGCATAGTTGGTGTCAATTTAGTTTGGATTTAGGGTTTTCTTTTCAGGTTTTTAACAATGTTTTTAAGGATATAGGGATCTGAAAATAAGAAAGTGAAATAAAATCAAATATAATGGAAGAGCTGTTATATGACTTAAGAGCTATTACATGAGTTAAATTGTTTTCAGATTTTGAGAAATAATAGTAGTAAGTTTGTAAAGTTGTGTTGTTATTAAGTATGAAATAGCTGTGTTACATGACGTTTTTAGGGTCGTTAGTGTGACAGTGATATTTCTGTGAAAATGGTAGAGCGGTAACCATGGAGAACATTAGAAGCATTTCTCTTTAGTCCTGTTTGTCATGGAGGCAGTTCTAATCAGACCTCGATTGTTGCAAGTCTTACTAATGTTCTCAAATAAGAATTTAACGTGCTTCAGGATGGAGCTGCCAGTCTCTGGAGATAATTTCTCAACATCATGGTTTTGGCATTTGTACTATATAAGAATTTTTTTGCTACTGTTGTTGCTCTATATTCCTTCTCTTTATAAAGGGCTTGTTTTTCACTGAACTCTTTCAAACAGTGTTAATTTTTACCCCAAATTATGGAATACTATTTTTCATTACATGGGAGCTTTCTGAGGGAAGTGGTTTGCTTGTTTGTCTTGGCAATCCTAATGTTTTTATGCTTATTAAAACCAGCGTTAAAAGGACATCATTCTTAATAGAACTATGTCAGGTCTGCAGGTAGGTCTGACTCATGTATGTTACTGTGTTCTTAACTTTAGAATGCAGGTGATTTACTCATTTTTGAAACATAATATTTTTAAACTTTCAGTATTTCATATCCTAAACTAACTGTGCAAATGTAATATAAAATATAGCAGTTCTTTCAGTTCTTTGTCTGCTTTCAATAACTTGTAGTGTGCTTGTGGTGTAGGCAGCAGCCTCAAATTTTGTGGGAGTAAAGCAAAACTAGATTTATATTCTTAGTGTATTTGCTGGTGCTCTTTCCAGAATACAGAAAACAATGAGCAGATGATGCTAAATGCAATTAGAGTAGAAAATTTTATGTAGAAATGGTTGTTTTCTGAAAAACCTTTTTTTTTCTGTGCCAATTGGACAGAAAGTTCATGGAAGAGCAGTAATCAAAAACAAACTCAACATCACTGTTCATTTTAACTTCAGGATAACAGGTTCGTTTTATAGGATTAAATGATTTTTCATATAGTAGTCGACTGCTGTTTGAAAAAACACTCATGAGATTTGTTTGACAAAGTCATGCACAAATACAGCATAGCAAATCAAGAAGGTTAAATGTTTTGTGTTAGTTTTATACTGATTGTACTTGAATGTAAACTAAAACTGCATGGAAGTGGTACTGTAAACTATATACTGCCTTCTAATTACATGCTAATCTCATTATGTTTATGGGTCTGTACCACCTGTGAGGATGAACTATGTTATACACAAATGGTAGTGAAAGCAAGCTCTTAATGTTCCAAATGAACAATACTGTAATTCCTAAGGTAGTTATATCAGTCCAGTGTCAAGATTTCTGAATACATTCTTATGAATAAAGCTCTCAGGTGTTTTAGAAAGCGAAATGTTATATACTTTTCTGTTGGTCACAAGAATGGGTGATTTGCTAGAAGTACAGTGAAACTAATAGCCTTTCAATCATTGTAGAGAAACGCTTGCATTTTACGCTTCTGTATGGATTAAATGGAATAGTTATGAAAAGAGAAAGGGATCTGTCTAAACCCTTTCCTTTTTTATTTTGTTTTTACTCTAATCCCCAGAGTGTCATCTGTATCCCTAAATGAACTGCATTTTTCCTTTCTTTCTTCTGGTTCTGTCCATTCTTGTTTCTGTGAAGGTCTTTATCCTTTCAACTCAGGAGGAGTGACTGGGACTTGCTTCACAACTGTTTATTAGTTGGAGAAGTTGCTACTGAGCATAGAAAGGTACACTCTCTTCCTCCTAGGCTGATCTCTTTACTTTTACAGTGTTACCAGCTTGGAAAGCTAGAGGTTCAGGATGGCGATTGAGCCTGAGTCCAGTTTGTTTCTGGATCTAGCTAACTCTTGTTTTGTGTTTTCTTCTGTTTTAAGATTTTTATCTGTCTAACTCAGTTTTTTGTTGATTTCTTTCAAGTTATGGAGCAGCACCTGTGAATCTCAATATTAAGACAGGAGGAGGACGAGCTTATGGATCTTCTGGTAAGAAAATATTGACACAGTAATAGTAGTAAAAATGAAAAAAAAAATTGATTGTTTTAGGTTAAGGAAATAATTTTCACTTCCAAAAATTGTTGATAAACTTAAATCAGACTTTTTGTTACTATTTTAAGTGTGTTACAGCTGTTAAAACTCTATTTGATAGAGACAAAAAGCTCTTTTTAACTTTTCTTCACAGGTGCGAAAGTTAAAGGGGTAGATCTGGATGCACCAGGGAGTATAAATGGTGTGCCACTTCTGGAAGTAGATTTAGATTCTTTTGAGGATAAACCTTGGAGAAAGCCAGGTAATGCCCTTGTTTACATTAACTGATATGTAGGTATTCAGTAGGTTATTTTAATAATAGTTCCTTTTTACTGCATTTAGATGTTATATACCCTATAGCTAGAAGATACTGTACAATATTATTTGGAAAAAGCATGTAAGTTACTTGTTACCTTTGTGCTATGCCACAGAGTATGTGGGCATGCCATGTTTCCTAGTATACATCCTGCACATATGTCAACAGAAATAGACTGTAAAACATGCCCTTTACTTATTTATTTATGTATTTATAATCCATGTATATCCTGAACCCTCCTTAGAAATCTGTATTTCTCTGGAGGTTACTACCCTTGGTCTGTGTCATAGGACAGAATATAAAGCAGAACGGAGAATAGTTCTAGCAGGTTTGAGCGTGAAGAATGATGAAACGTAGCTACTTGTCATAGAGTGACATCCCCAGGCTTTAAAGAAGCAGCAGGTACCAGTTGGGCTTTCCGTAAGTCTGCTGTGTGTATTGTCTGGCTCAAGTGATTTAGCCAGACTTGTCTAATACCTGCTTTTTTAATGGCAGCGCATCTTGCTGTTGTACATAGATTTCTCTAGTATTTGTATATTGCTTTGGCAATGCAAATAGTGTCTACAAAATGGAAGATAAAGCCTTTGATAATGTTCTGGTGTTTGGTCTGTTAGCTGTTTGGAATGCATTCTGTGCATTGGGGTTATGTCTGGTCTCTCTTTTACATACTCTTTTAAATGCTTTGTGGCATCGTGTGAAACTTGGAGTCAACACGACACGAGGAGTTGAATAGAGAACAAGCAAAAGTGGGTGGTTCTTCACTGAACATAGAGTAAACCTTTAGATCTTAAATGTATGGTGCTGTAAATATACAGGAATTATAATATCCTATGATATTCTGCAAGAATCTGCTTTTGATTCCTGAGACATGACGCTAAGCCCGTTGCTGCTGACTAAATTTTGATGTTTTTATAGTCTCAGGCATGAACACTCTATGTTTACTGATGCAAGACTATACTGTACATTTCAGTGGTATTTTTTTAGCTCAATACCTAATCTGTTTTGATGTTACAAATATAGATGTATGTATGATCAGTGAAGAAAAGACAAACTTTGTGATATCCTAAAAAACCTATGCTTTTCTATTTAAAGGGGCTGATCTCTCTGATTATTTCAACTATGGATTCAATGAAGATACCTGGAAAGCTTACTGTGAAAAACAAAAAAGAATACGAATGGGTCTTGAAATTTTACCAGTTACCTCATCCACAAATAAAATTACGGTAATTAGTGCAACTTTTGCCATATTCTAGATGCTTTTTTCCCTGTAAAGCTGCTTGTGTGTCAAAAGCTTGTTCAACCCAGTTCAGTGTGTGTGTTAGAGTTTGCCCCTGACTCCCCATCTTGAGCCTAGAGTGTTCCTGTGTGTTCCTGTGTTGCTTCACTGGCAATTTGTGTGGATAGTGTGACAGACTAGCTACAGCTAGATTGCGTCTGTACCATTATTCAGATTGTGGCCCATCACTTTAGAGTTGTGTGGTATCTTAATGGGCAATGTGTTATTTAACTTAGGCTGAAGACAATGCTATGGAAGTAAGACCAAGTGCAGAGATTCTCGATGGCAGATACCATCTTTTTAAGGTGAATTTTAGTAAACTTTTGTTGGTTCCTCTCATTTTCGTTGAGTATTGCTTCCCATGCCACCACAAACTGGTAGAAGAGCAACTGAAATGGACATAGCCATTATTTCAAACTCTCACCTTAGATCAGTGACTTTCTGCGTATGTCATAAAATGCTGATTAAAAAGTGTTCTTTGTTGTCACCGTTCTGCAAGTATGTGAGTTAGTAACCTGGTGAATTAACAAATTTCCAAGAGAAACTAATTTTTCTTTATGTGATGGTTTATTTTTATTGTAGTGCTTTTGTCTGTGCAGATTAAAGAATTTGTGCAGAAGTGCTGGGGAAGCTTTTGTAGATTATGACATGTTTATTTTTCCTGCGGCCTTGTAGCTCTTGCTGTGTTTTGTAAAACTTATCCTTGGCAACTCTGAGATGTGAAAATCAATCTTCCATATTTTTCTGTTGTCCTTTTGGGATTAGACAGCAATAAATCAAATGATATATAACATTTTTTTACATTCAGAAATGCTGATTTACAGAGAACGGATTTGTACAATGGGATTTATCTTAAGAATTGAATATTTTTTTTCAACTTCTTGTTTTCTAATTTACTGTTTCGTTTGACGCTAAAGTTAAAATACAAAGGTTATTTTTTTTACCTATTTTCAGTAGGTCAGTTTTGTTCTTGAACGGTCATTAAACTGACTTGAAAGTGTTTGTTGCTTTCTTCTGTGTACTCCTGTGACAGAAGTGTCTATTGCAGACAGGTATTTTTGTTTCCCCTCATGTGCTACTTGAGGGTATCCAGCCATTTTGACTTTATCTTAGAAAGCCCAGGTAAGAAGCTCCCTGGGGCTTTTTGCCTTCCTCAGTTATCATGATAATAGTGTTACAGAATGGTGGGCAGCGGAAGTTACAATTTGTGGCTCATTACACTCAAACGTTGCTGAACTGTTGAAGGAAGGATAAGTATTCCAAACAAAAGCTTCCCATGTTTTTAGCTCAATACTGACTCTCTGGGGGTCTAGTGATCAAACTGTACAGATAGTAATTGTTTTGTAAGAGTCTGAAGTAAGAGTTTGTCATGTGTTTTACAAGAACTTTATATATAACTATTAAATAATTTTGTTAAGTTTTTTGCACTCTTCCAAAATACTGCTTCTCATGAAATTTACATGGTGCTTGGATTAGTCTTCTGTAACTGGCAAGACTGTCTCCTACCTTTTCCACTTACTTATTAAATAACAGAAATCTTACAGATATTTCTGATAATACTTAACCAAACATACTCAGTTTTGGTGTTTGGTTTTTGTTTGTGTGTTTTTTTTTTTGTTTGTTTGTTTTTTGTTTTTTGTTTTTTGTTTTTTTTTGTTTTTTTTTTTTAAATGTAGTTCTGGATACTAAAATTTAATTAATTTTTTTTTAACAAATCTTAAGTGTATATATACATTTTTGTGGGTTAGGGAAAGATCTACCTGTGTTTGGAAGTGAGACTCTGCAAAGCTGAGTAGTTCACTTGTGTATAAGAAGCTGTGAGATCACAGTGTATGTTGTATTATACCATGAGTGAACTGGCTATGTAAAGTGATGTAGCTATGTGGTTGTTGCAGTGGGAGTGTCTTTAAAAACTGGATCAGAACAGGTTTTTCTTTAATCCTAACCCATGTAGGTTTGTCTTTCATGTAATACTTGAAGTACTTGCACCAAAGGTCTTACATAGTTTCAATATCATGTCTCTGGAACTTTGTAGTACTTCAGAAATAGCAGGATGTTTTTCAAGTATTCAGTCCGAACTAATGAAAAATCTTTTAAGGTTTGCGTAACCAGGAGTATGAGGTGACTTCCTGCTATGACTCAGAAGTTAAGTGGTTTCTAGATCTCATGGTCAATAAGGCAGGTGGAGAATCCACTCAGTTTCTTGGCTTATGGTTTGTTGTTGGGTGCCACTTATTAACCTCTGTTGTTAAGATTATGAAGCTTTGGGCTTTTTAAATAAGTTTGCTTCTTTTAAAAAGTAAGATGCTATGTTGTTCAGGAAATTCTATGAGAAAATCAGTGTGGTCGGTTCATGTCCAAATCAAACACTTGGAAAATATTAAAACTGTCTAATCTTACGTAATAATTTCTTCTCTGCAATATTACTTCTTTACAGATATTAAACACAGTAGTTAAGTTTTGCAATTTATAAGGATATACTTGCTAGCCATACAAAGGTGGCAGTTTTCAAAAAACTTGATTAAAGGACTTTCTCTGTTGGCTATGTGCTATGTTGAGTGTTGGGGCTGCTGCACTTCTGAGGCTAAACTAATGGCAAAACATTATTTTGAAGGTACAGCAGGGCAGAACTGGAAATTTGGAGAAAGAGTTGGCAGTGCAGTCGACCAAACCCGATTTCACATCTCCTCCTGCCTTATTCAAATCAGGAATTCCAACAAACAGGTCAGTTAGTTGTAACTCAAGACCAGAAAACTTTTTATATATGTGTGTTTGAAGTTTGTGATTTTTGTAGAAAGAAAGGGAAATATGTTTCTGTGGCAGGTAGAACTGAGGGGAAGAGTGGTCCTACACACTTTAAGCCTTTAGTCACCATTATACGTGAATGCTGTGCTATTCTTGCCTATTTGGGAAAAAGAAAGAAGGAAAGGGGAGAAAAACCAGCAGGACCAAATAACAAGGCAGCTATAAAAATCCAGGTGTATTTTGTGTAGGATTAGATTGGCCAGCCAAATGTTTCTAGCTTGTATCTTTATGGATATTAGCTAACCCACCTTTTCAGTCAAGATGGAATCATTTAGCTATGACTTCAGCAAAAGTATTCCTGGAACCCGGTCTCTTTACTTAGAGGTAGCTTTAGCTCTCCTTACTTGAATATTTTTGTATTTGTATAAATACTATATATATATATGTATATAATTATAAAATATATTTAATATAATTTATTTTAATTTCTTTAAAATGAGAGGAATTACTCCTTACTGAAGTTTCTTCCCCTTATTCTTCCAGACCCAGGCTGTAGTAAGTTCTGTCCTTTGTATCTAAGCTACTGCTGTTTGCTACCTGGCGCTTGGCTTAGGATGAATCCATGCTTCTGCTTTACTTTAGTTATTTAGTGATCCTGTTTAGGAGTTTTGGTTTGGTGCAAATTAAAAGCCATGATATTATAAGTAATGGCAAGAGAAGTAGAGCAGGTTGTATGCTCTCATCATCAACAGTTAAAGATTAGCGTCTGTGACTTGTCTTTAGTGCTGCATCCATAAGTATGTTGACTAATTCAGAGGCACTCAAGTTCACTCATTCCATTCGAGAGTCAGTTCAACACCCAAATATATTTCTTTTGAGTGGTGAAAAAAAAATCTTGCTTGATGCTCTTGCCTGTATTTTTGTTTCACTTCTAGTATATTCTTTCTGGTAGCCTAAATTCCTCTCTGAGCTAGCAGGTTGCACTGCGCTGGTTTTAGTAGATTTTCGTGCTTTTTTTCCTATTTTTCTTTGTATAAGAAGCAGCAAAAGCCTTTCAAACAAAAAACAACCCTTTAATTATTTTTTTTATGTTTCTTTTCTGAATTGCTTCTGATGTGTGATGCTGTCATAACAGAGGTCTAAAAATTGAATGTACTGTTCACAGAGTAACGATTGTAAATCTGTATCTAGTACAGGTTTTGTTACAGGATTTCAATTCTTTATGCATCTCATTGGCGGATAGAGAATCCCAGAAGTACTTTAGAAAGCAGTTAATAACCAGGATATTAAAATGTAATTGTTGTAGAAAAAAAAATGCATTGCATAAATTCTTTGATTCTGTCAAATTTGCATTTGTTGTGAGAAAACTTAATAAAATACAGTCATACATGTGCATATTTCAGGCTTCATAAATGAAGTCTTTGTTGTATGCTCTAGATGGGATAATCTTACCTTACCATAGATGTCTTTATGCCGTAATTTTGTGTAATTATTTTTTTTCTGCCTGAAATATGGAATCCCAGGTTTAAGTGCCCAGCTTTCTGATTTTCAAAGATTTAATGTTACTACATTGGTTGTTTTAATCAGAGCTTTCCTGAGAAACTTGAAACAAGTTTGTTTTTAATAGGAACTAAGTTTACCTTAGCAAAGGTTGGGAAACCTTGTATCTTTAAGACTGAGAGGCCAGTAAGTGAAGTTGGTCTGTTGTGCAGGTAAAGAGGAAACAAAACAGTACATTTCCAGTCGTATCACTTTTACATTCCAGTGGTTAGAATAGGTTGGTTTGTGTACATTTAGTGTGAAAACTGCGGTTGTAAGTTGTTACAATGATAAAACTGACTTATTTCTGTATTTAATATTTGCTAATTTGGACACAATTGTTTAAAATAAATTCTTGTTTAAAGAAAAAGGTGTTTCTACTGGGTGGTCAGAATAGATTTTGAAAGAAAATTGTGTGCTCAAAAGTGGGAGTAGCTTAGTGAATGAATATGCCTTAACCGTATGGGTCATGTATACTTGAATGGCTTCTTCAGAATGCAGCTACTGTTTTCTGTATATAAAACCCTGTGTTGCCAATTTATTTATAACTAGGCAGTGTTTTATGGGATTGGACTTTAATTAAAGAGTTAATTCTAGGTAGTCCGAATTTTTTTGGAAATCCAGCTATTTGATAATGAAAAATAATTGCCTTTATGCCATGAGGCATGTTCAATAGCTTTGTTGTGAAATTGCTGGAAGCGTTTCTCATGTATCAGCAAAACTTCTGTCAGCTTCTAGCAGTAGCTGATATATTTGGTGAAAGGGCAGGAGAACTAATGCATCTGGGTATAGGGGCATTGGTGTGGGGATTGGTAAGGAGCTGGGCATGAGGAGAAATGAAACTCAAAGAGCAGAAAAGATAGAGGCATGAGAAAAGAAAGACCTGGGCAGTTTATCTCAGCAGAAGCAGTATGTCTTCTCAGTCACAGGCAAGTACTGCCTCCAGAAACCCAGTTCAGGAATCAGAAAGTGTCAGAAACAATATAGGAGGGATGACTATCTGGAATTAAGGGCAGGGGCGGTCTTGGGGGCAGGGAGGGGGGGTTATCAGGTAGTCTGGACACTGGGGCAGGGGAAATCAGGGTATGGTTCTCATTTGACGCTTTAATTTTCCATTTAGTAGCCAGGGCTGCAACATTGCTTCATGGATGATTTTACACGTAGATTTCACTGCACATATTTCTCTTTAATGGGAGGTCTGAGGACAGAAAGTGGGGTTTGCGTTTTTCCATTTATTTGCAACCAAGCATTAAAATACTTTCATGCCTACTGGTTTTACTTTTTTTAGTTTGAGTAAAGCAGGTGTTTGCATATGATTGTAGTAGAAATTCTTAAAGAAAAAAAAAGTTACTGAGATCTAGCCAGAATATTACTCATTACCAATAGGGAAGTTGTAGTTTACATAATAAAACAGAATTATTGCTCACCAGCAAATGAAAGTTACTGCTCACTACAGTTGCATCCTAAATGCTAAGTTCAAAGAGAAAATTCAGTGCTTGTTCATACAACATACAGTGTCTGTGTGAGAAATTTTGCTTGAATTTGTAAACAGTGACTCTTAATCATTGTGAGCTATTAGCTGTTTAGAAATGACACCTGAATGTCTTTGGGCTGTTGGATAGCATAAAGTGTGGTATAACCCTGAAGGAGGAGTTAGAATGTAATGGAAGTGGTTTAGTAAATGCAAATCATATGCAAACAATATGGTATATAATAGAATGTTTTTTCTCTAGAGGTAGTTAAGACTCGTGTGCATAGTCACAGTTAGGTAAGAACCTGAAGGAATTTCTTTTGGGTATAGTGCTTTCTAGAACATGAAGAGGATTTGACATACTTCAAACCCGGCCTACCAAGGCAGGTCGTGGTGATATCTTGCTGCTCTTTTAGACCAGTGCTTTTCCTTATGTATTTTTTCAAGCACAGAGAGATAGTATTTCTTATGTAGCAGAGAAATAAGCAGAAGTTTCATTTACAAGCTGGATGTAAAACCTGGTATTTTCTTATTCCAGTAATATCTAGAATAGCTAGGAAAAAAACAGCTTTGGGCAATCAGAAGCTCTTAGGTTTTTAACCTCCACTTATGTTTTTTCAGTTCTACTAAAGAGTACATTACATTCAAATGAATTTTACTTTCAGAGGAAAAAGTCTGTCAATGTGATGGGCTATTTATCAACTTTCTCTGTGCTTGGGTCTTTCTGTAGACAGAATTTTTATAGAAAATGGATGTGTGATATGTCCTTACTGTAGAAAAAAAGATAAATGCCTCTTGTTTCATGAACTAGCCTTGTGAGACTAAATGATGAAAACTCAGATATTAATTTGCAAAATGTCTTATGTCCTGTGTCAGTGATTTCTGTATTAAATTTGTTCCTTTCGTAATTATATCAGTCAGTGTGGTGAGTTCAGCAAAGTTGAGGGTGTCCTCAAGAGGAGGAAAATAGAGCATGAAACACATTAAATATGAAGGAACACAATAGCATATTAAATACAGGTTTTAAAGTATACTGTAATTCTGTGATGTGTAGACGAGACTCTAAGTCTAGTGAATAAATGTGGCATCCCGTAGTTAGACTGTTTCTGAATTCTGAAAAGTGTTGGGGGGGGGGGGCCCTTTCCAAAAAGCAGTTAATTATTTCTGTTACCTGTGTGGATAAGTGATTTCTGAAGCTATGAATTTGGAAAATAATTGTGTTTGTCTGGGTTCTTTTTTCCTTCATTTTTCCCATTTTTCTCTTTGCTCTGTAGAACTTAGATAAACTCAGTTTACCAAATGCGATTGAGATATGACTTAAATCTCCAGGGAGGGTGGTACTCATAGTGCAAATGGCTCGTAAATAACCGTTCTCTAATTAGAGTGAAATCACTCACTGAGCTGCTGGAATATTCCTTTCAAGCTACACTTTGTATGAACTCTGTTGTGGGTTCATGTGCATCCCACACGCGTGGATTGCCTTTTTATGTTTGGTTGTATCCATTGGGAATGCATCTGTATCCCAGGTGCCCTGATCGTGTAAGGGAGAAACCAAGCCAGTTCTTTTCTTTGCATGTAGCACTGAGGCAGAAACCTAGTAATGCCTGCTTAATATCACTAAGCTCGATAATGGCTGGGGACTCTTTGAAATTTCCCATGTGCCAACTTGCCGTGACTTAATCAAGATCCGAGGCTTCAGATTTGCCCCTTTTACAAAACTGCTGAACTGTTAAACTCTGGACACTTCACATGCCCCTCTTGCCTTTGTGAAGTTTGGTTTTGACAGTGGTGTCATCTGCTACTCCATCTGCAACTGAACATAGGCTTTCTCTTGTTCAATTTTAAGCTCTTTTAGTGGAGTACTTAATGAAGTCATTACTGCAGTCTTGGAAATAGAGAATTTGTCAAGTTCACGGTATGAAGGCAAATTCCTGAACGCATCCATCTTTACAAAAATTAAATCTCTTGGCAGCTGTTGGGAAGAACAGTGGGCATGGCACTGTAAAGCATTATTAAAAAATAACCATAAAGCACCAGCTCAGTGAGAATGGGTGAGCATAGGTGTACTCTTCAGACTCCAGAAAAAAGAGGTGAATGCTCTGTTCATTTCAGCAAAATTGATGTCCAGGAACCAACTGGTAGTCTAGATTTGCTTCCTTTGATAATGCAGTGTTGTATTTGGGCTGCTTCCCAAGCCAAAATTGGTCTTACTGTAGTTTGGTTGATGCACATTTTACTTTTATGCCAAGTACTCTTGCATTGCTTGTGTTTTCAGTGCTGATTCCAAGAGTTGCTGGCAGTATGCAAATGGTGCAAGAGAGGAAGTTTTTAATTTGAAGTATATCACCTCCAAGTAGAAGACCTGAAAAATAGTGGAGTGAGCCAAGCTGTAGGTCACCTGAGGAGGGTCTTCTTGCTGTAGAAGAAAGTAATCTGTCATATGCAAGGACTAAAGCTATGTAAAATGAGTTTTCTATGGTATGGTTTTAGATAATTAAGAGAAGATACCAGCAGTGGAGGAGAACTAGTGTCTTAGAGCTCTAAAACCAAATGAGCTATCAAAGTGAAGACTGAGACGAAGTTTTGTTGTTTTGGAAAAATTTGCCTTTTTTTTTTCCTGGTAGGGAAATGATTGGTTTAGCAATTTACAATACCTATGTTTCCAGTTTAGTTGCTGAAAGCAAATTAATAATAATCCAAAGTACTGCAGTGCTGGAATACCATTGGAGAAGATCAGGAAAGCAGGTATTGATTATTTCAGGATTTAGACTGAGCAACCAGGCTTTTAAGAGGAGATGTTAGAAGATCAGTGAATTTCTTAAGCTTGTGTTATCCTTGGAGAGGCTGCTCTATAGTAGTAGTTTGCAGATGTGTTGCACCATTGGACTTCTTTTTCCTCCAAACTTGTGCTTAATGAGCTTGCTTTAAAATCCAGGAGGAAGCTGTAGCTCAGAGAACAGGCATTTGGCATATCCTCAGTATGCAGTCTGCCAAGAAACTTTAGATTATCTCTGGTCTCCATTATAGGTGTGACACAGATGTACCTTTGTTTCTCTCATCCGTTAGCAGTGTAATTTTGTACACCATTTTCTAATGGAGTTGACCTAAGTGAATCTTGCTGTTTAATCTCTTCTAGAAATCAACCCATGGGCTGCAAAGCAGGTTTTGTTCTATCTGCATAAAAATAGTAGAATTATAAATTCTCAATAAAGCTAGATTTCTGGGTGTTGTTTTGAGGCTGCAAGCAGGAAAGTTCACTATATTTTAGAATCTTCCTTTCTTGGAAATAGCGGTTTCCCATTGTCAGGTACTGGGTTTTAGTTTTACTAGATGACATTCACATCTTCGTCATATTATTTTCTGGTGTGGTGCTGATTGTCCTCCTTTACTGTCAGCCATATGGTTGATTTATTGAAGGTTTTAAGAGACTGATCATCCTTTAAATATTAGTGTTTGTATCCAGTGGAATGCCATTGTGTCTTTACCCTCAGTGTTGCATTTTTAATGTACTTTGAAAAATGAAAAATAAAAAGTTGCAGTTGACACCTGTGTGGACACAATATCAGATAGTTTGTGGGGATTAAAGATACCTCTCTTAACAGACTGTGTGAATATATACATGGGATTTAAGAAATTCATAGTAGGAAAAACTTAATCTAACAGGCATAAGCTGAATAAATTGTCTGTTTTGGAAACTGAAGTGAGATAAATCTGCACTTAAAATTCATGCATTGACTCCAGTGTGGACTGGAATAGGTTGTTCATAATGAACTGAAATCACTGAAAATCACTGAAAGTTTAAGTCCTAGATTGCGTTTTCCTAAATAAGATGCACTTCAAATTAATATTCAAAATCGTACCCATTGAGAAATAGATCTTGGAATTATTGTTGCTGCTTCCAAACATGTTAATTCAATTTCCATTATTAGACAAAATCAGAAAATGGAATTGTAGTCATCATTAGCAGTGGAAACAAACTGGGAAAGGTCATTAAGGTATTTCATAAAGCTGTTATGCTTTGAGAGCTGGTATCTGTGGTTCTGTTTATCTCAGACAAGAAAAGATATAGTAGAGGTAGGAAGGGTCCATAGAAAGATTAAATAAATAGTGAAAGTTATAGAGTTCTTTTATATGAGGAGAGATGTGGACTAGTTCAGCTTGGGAAAGAGAGAACTGGAAAGAGATACAGCAGAGGTGTTATGTTCTCTGGCTACACTGCCAGAGAACAAGGAGTTGTGGTTTGGGGGGCTTTTTGACAGGACTGTAGGGCACCAAATAAAATTGTCATGCAAAAAAAAAGTAGCTTAAACAGATCACATCACTGGAGATCAAAAGTAAAAGCGTGTTCAAATGAGATTGTGTGAATGGAAGTTAATCTATTAAAGTTTAGCAATTAAACTCAGTTGCACGAAAAGTCCTTAAATGATTGGCAGAAACTAGGATGGAAAGAATGTGTATGTGCATGTCACTGTTCTTGTCATCTCCATAACTAACATTTCTAAGGTGCATGTTCTTAATTTACATTATGTTCTGTTGTTGATTGATTGGGTTGTAAGGGAGATTGCAGTGGGTCTTGTGCTGGTTTCTTTAAGGAAGGTGGACACTACTTAGCTATGCAAATGTTTTAGAGGTGCTTGAGAGAAACATTTTGCATTTGGAAAACTGAGGAACAGAACTATAAATGGCTGGTCTAAGATTCCTTTGAGTTTCATGCAAGGTTTATGAGTCTGTGTTTCTAGTTTTGCATACTTTCTGTTTGATATTAAGACTGTATTCCAAGATAAGAGAGATGGTGGCTGATTTCGTTCAATACGTGCTGCAATACAATTAGCATGAATGGTAGGATTGGCTTATGTTTATTTAATATTCTTTGGAAATTATCTTTTCTGGTTTATACTGGAGAAGGAACTTTTGGCATTTAGAATGAGAAAAGTCCTTAATTAAGACTTTCTTGTCTCTCTCTTTTATTTTCCTTTTCTAATTCTGCCTGTTGATTCTGGTTTGTCTGTGTTGCAGGCGATTACCTGGAACAATAGATGTAATTGGACAGACCATCACTATCAGCAGGGTGGAAGGACGACGGCGTGCTAATGAAAACAGCAACATACAGGTTTTATACTGCAGATTTGCACACAATCTTTGACCAAGAGATACTTTTGCTTTCCCCATAGCTTCCAATTAAAAAATTTTAGTGTGTATGAATGAGTAATACAGAATTAGCTTAAAGTTCAGGAACAAAGTTGTGCCAGACAATTAAAATATATTAATATGAAATATACTTCTTACTGAAAGAAAATGAGCTGTATTGCAGACTTGCAGTCTAGGGGACAACATTGGCTCTGCTAGTTCTGCATGGATAGAGTTTTGTTTACTAAGTAACAAAGATAAATATCTAAACTGACTGTCCATTTCTCCTCAATTCCTGACAGATGCAAAGCTGAAAGCCTTTTCATATGCATTTTGAGAAATGCAGTCTTCTAAAAATAAATTGTAAAGGAATAAATAGAGATAATACTTTAAAAAGAAACAATATATTGTATTATTTTACCATAAATTTTAAGATTGTCTTCATAATTTTAGTCTTTATTGGCTTGGATCATCGTAAGAAAACAACTAAATGCGTTAAGATGCAATACACTTTTTCTCTTCTGACTTAGCTGTGGGGAAGAATCAAGGCTGCTTGGTGCCCTAGCTGCATTTCCATGCCAACTTAGGTTAAGGTTAAACAATAAAAATAATAACGGATAGTAGTGCTTATATTGAAAACATTGCTGTGTAGTTTTCAGCTGATCTCATAGTGTTTTAAGTAATTTAAAGTCTTGAGGTTTTTTTCATGCTTTTGATATTGATTTTTAAAATATTTTTCTTTCTATATAAATTTAAGATGGGCCATGTTCAGATGGCTTATGTTCTCTCTCAAATCTTACGTTTGTTGTTCCCTATTGGCTGCTCTTAGGCCCTGAGAGGTACTTGGCGATTATGGGACACCAAATGTATAGATGCAGATAGAACTTAAACCACCTGAATGTGGCTCTTTAAGTGCATAAGTAGCACTTCCCTGTTGTAGTAACTGGAAAGAGAGGAAACCTATCTTCTACCCTTTTGACATAGCAATTGTAACTATAGTTTGATATTTTACAGGTTCTTTCAGAACGATCTAATCCTGAAGTAGACAATTTTACCAAGCCACCTCCATTTTTCCCTCCAGGAGCTCCACCTACCCACCTTCCACCACCCCCTTTCCTCCCACCCCCTCCAACTGTCAGTACTGCTCCACCTCTCATTCCCCCACCAGGTAAATATCCTGTACTACATTGGATGTGAAAAATGAGATGCATTAAGATCTCATGCTTGATGATAGATAATGAATTAAAGACAGTGCATTCCATGCACATATGGCTGGCTATATGTGCAAAATTTCAGAATTTTGTGGGGTTTTTTCTCTTTTCTTCAATATATCTGCCAGGCAGAAATAGAAACTTCTGTCTTTACTTTCCCAGGAAGCATAGTCCCAAGTAGTAAATAATTACTTAAAGACTAAATGTTGGATCTTCTGTCCTTGAAAATGTTTGAAGTGAGAAGCTGTTGTCTGTAATTCAGCCACTGTTAATGCTGTTGAGAGGTGCATGTTAAATCATTCTACAAACTTTTGAACTGGAAGTATAGCATGCTGTGAATTTGTGTCATAAGTTGGGTTGTCTGGGGTCAAAGCAGCAACAGAAGCTTTAATGCAGCTTTCCCCTCTCAGTATGTATGAATTCCCAAAAGTCTGATAAGAATTGCATATGTGTCCTATCCTTTCTTTCATTCAGAGGCTTTATTAGCACCTGATGTTTTATCCAGCACCCTGTGTCTCTGAATCTTAGAGGAATCAAAGCTCTGAGAACTCTTTTCATTGTTAAATCTGGTTTGAGAGTTACTGATACTTACTGAATATTTACTGAAACTTGGTATTTATGGAAATTTACTGGGAGGACTGTCGGGCATTTGCACAAATAGTGCAGCTACCTAAGCAGTGTCATTTTAAGGACTTAAGTTCAAAGGACTTCGCAAGGAGCTAAGAAGAATGGTCACTGAGAAATTAAAATAGGTGAAGAAACTTAGGGGAGTATTTGAGTAGGAAAGTGAAGGCTTTGTTTATAGAAGAGACTGATTTAAGGTGGAGCCCTGTTCCTTATTTTCTCCATTTGTTCCTGGCATTCTTTTGCTTGTTCTGAAATCACATTGAGCAATTTCTTTGCTATTCTGTTCACATAAAGAATCTTTTAAAAGTTTCTGTTAATTCTGTTACATATAAGCAAGGAAGTAACATTATGATTTCTGTGCAGCAACTTTGTGCGGGGATTTACAGGGCTTTAATCTTCATAGAAGAGGTTGCTTTCTTCAGTTGCTGCTGCTGATTTTAAAACCATTAACTCCTGCTGCCTGGCAAGCTCTGGATTTCATCAGTGATTGCCATACACAAAACAGTGCAACCTAGAAAACAGAAGATGAGATTTAAAATAAATCTGTGCCTTTTTCCAAGTTTTGTGCATAAATACAAAAAATGGGGTGCTGAAGACAGAATATGCTGCTGCTCTGGCAATTTTGTGATGTCTCCTTACTGCAGGAAAGGTGGAGAGGAATGTGATGCTAATGCAGACTGCGGGTTTTAAGCTGCATTAAAACCTTTCTGATGGAATAATATAGGAAATGCATTATAAGTTTTTAGAAAGTAATTATTTTAATTGTGATACAGAAAAGGTGATCTAAGTTGTGTATTATTAAAAGCGTGAGCACAGACGCCCCAGACGCACTTAGTGCAGGGATGTCATATAGGGATACTAGACTGTTCTGAAACCCCTCACCTGTTGAGCTTTTAAAGGTGAAAGCAGTTCACATGTGTTATAAATTTACCAGGCAGGTTTGGCTTTAGTCTTGTGGTTTGCAGACAGGTTTATGACATACACTTGTTCAGAAGGTCTCCTTCAACATCCTTCCGTGCTTTGAGTAGATTCGAAAATAACGATTAAGAGCTGTGGATTTGGTTTCTTAAGGCCTGTGTTTTAATTGTGCTGTTGCCAGCTCTTTATCTTCAAAGCTGTTTCTAAAATAGAATCTGCCATCCCTCCCAGGTTCAGTGGAGGAGGAGGAAAAAAGCTGCTCTTACCCAATATTAAAGTGGGACTACTTGCCAGAAAATTTAAGTATTCCAAATATAAAACATCCTCCAAAAGTGCCTTTGAAAAGAGATCTTGCTTTGAAGTTGGATCTCCTGTTCTGAGTTCATTCACTCTTGCAATTCAGATCTTTTTTGAGGAACAAGTGCTAGAATGATTCAAAGGGCCAAGTGCAAAAAACTCAAATACTCCTAGGAGAACCCTGGCTGTGGCAAAAAAAAAAGTGTGTTCTTTTTTGTTTGCTTGGTTTATTGCTATGTTGGAGTAATTTAAATCTGAAGGATAACATGGATGCTTTAAAAACAGGCTTTCAAAGGTGTTTTATGTGTTTTGGTTTAAGGGTGTAGTTAAAATGTGACATGTATTTGTGATACTTAAAAAAAAATAATACTCTGAAATATTGAACTTCTGTTGCATAACTTTGGGAAGTTTGACTGCCTAGACAGATACCAGGGCTTAGCAAGTAGCAGTGCATCTGTTCAGGCCCAGCAGTCTTAAGTGTGTACTTTTTACCTTGCGATAAAGGAGAGGGAATTTGATGTACTTGAACCTGTGGCAAAAGAAGTTTTTATACCAAGTTAAGTTACAATGCTGTGAACTGCTACACAGTTCAGCTGATTTGCAGTATGTTGTTAAGATGTGGCTGCATTATCATGTTTGATTCCTTATTCAGCAAGAGAACACATGTAGCATTGCTTTCCTTTAGTAAAACCTGCTTGGTTTTCTATAAATAACTAGCCTTGAGATACTAGGGCGGTATACAATGTCATGAATGCAAGTTTGAGCACGTTAGGTAAAATGCTGCACGCATGCCATTTGTTTTGCTTTTGACACATGAGTCTGAATACCGAGGTTGAGGCGAGGTGCATCTTTGTGGCAGTATGTGTTGTAGGGATGTGACATGACCTGCACTAAGTCATCTTCTTGCAATGGTACTTAGGTTAAATCCCTACATGGAAGAAATGATTCAATATTTCAGAGCTCTTGTTCTTAGAAGTAATTGACTGATGGCATGATGACATTTCAAGTATATTTTTATACACTGTTAGTAAAAGGCAAAGGAGTGAAGAGTTAAGAAATTCTCAATTTTCTGTTAACAGTTTGCAAATTTTTTTTTGTTTCTTGTTTTGTGTCACATTTGTTTGTTAGTGAAGAAGGTGAGGAAAAAACTTTAGTTTTCATGTTTTCTAGTTTAGATATTTTTAGTGATACTTCCTAACTTGGAATGTAGATGAATGTGTCTTCCATTATGATACCATTAAGCAAATTAGCTGCTATCTTACATAATCATTTTTTAAATGTTCTTAAAGGCTTTTGAGGAGAAAATGCCTGTGATTTGGTTGGAAGATTTTTAGTGTAATACCCTGCATTAACCATTAAAATTATTTGGACATTTGGTCTCTGTATATTAAATCATATTATTCTATAACAATTTTGTTTGAATGGCTCTCAAGTGAATTTCTTCATTTGGCTTTTAAGCTTGCGATGAGATTTCAGTTTGTGTTTCTGCACAAGACAAAATTCTGATGAATATATTAATGTCTAATTTTCTTCCTTTTTTTAAAGAGTATTAGTTGATGGCTTTCCAGGCAATTCCGTGCATAGGGCTGAGAGCCATGTTCAGTGCTAAGAATATACTGGGTTTAGTGGAGCAATTGTTTGGGTTTGGGGTTTTTTTAAGTGTAAGGTAGAGCTAATAAATGAATCAGAGAGAACTGATATTTTTCTAGCTTACATTCTTAACATTTCTGATGAGGTATTTGTATATTTTCTATGTTGTAGACTCATGAAGAATCTATTAAGGTGGACAATTAACCAATAAGGATTAATAGAAAATACCACAGCTATGCATCAGTTTGAGTTCCCAGTCTTCCTTTCCTTTCATAAATTTTCATTAGGAATGTTTAGTCTTTCAAATATTACTCTGTCGAAGTTTTTATGCTGTGATTCCAGTGTTCTTAACAACAATAGCTTTTAGTTAGATTCATAACAGCTAAGGTAGTTCTGAAAACCAGACAAGTTAGAACAGTTTTTGAATGTGTTTGTATTAAAGGATGTTCATTTGTCAGATATTTACAAGAAAATGGAGTACCAAAGAATTTTTTTTCCTTCAAGTAGCAACTGAATGATTAATTGCTGTGTGGCATAGCATTGACTGAAAAGTCTGTAATGCTTACTGTTGCTAGAATATTTTGTCCATGTGGACCTCACTATTTCCAATGCTAAGCTATGAAAGTTCAGATGCCAATTGTGTTTCCTTTCATCCAGCCATGGAATATAAAATAAAGCAAATATACTCTATGGGATGTTACTTTCCTTCTGGATATTAAACATTTTAGGGTTATGGATTTAATTCCAGTCTTGAGACCTGGAGTCGTTCTTCATTACTTTTGTCTCAAAGAAGATCCTAGAGAATAGGAGCTTAAATAAAAAGCCAGATTTCACAAGGCTTGCATGAAATCTTAACAATTGATGTTAATGTGAGATCTTGATCTAAGGACACAGAAAGTAAGCTACCATTCTTCTTGATCATGTATTTGGTGATAGCTCAATCTGATTTTAGATCTACAGATAATAAACTTACTGTAACTGATACATTATTTGTTGTCGTTTTAGGTATACCAATAACAGTGCCACCACCAGGTAAACTTGTTTAAATTTTCTTCCACATTTGATTAAGAAATGAAAACTTAAGTGATGTGCAACTTACCAACTTCCTTTTAATTTTCTAGATAAAAGTTCAAAAATACAAAACCATATGTATAGATGTAGGCTCAGTTATTTTGATGCCAGGCTGTTGACTAGTGGACCTAATCAGGCCGTTTCTCAGATGTGTGCTTCCTCCTTTTCTTTCCATTCTTCTTTTTTTTCAGCTATGCAGAAAATAGTTGTAATTGTTGTGTACTAAGTATTGTTAGATACTCAGGAATTTTCCTATGTTTCTAAATTACTGTGGTTTTAAGAATGATAAGGTATTTGATTTGGAGCACTGATAATACACATTTAAAAGAGCCTTCATTAAGCTTGAAAGAAGTTCTCGTCTTATAGAGTAAAACCCATTTACACAGCGAGAAACAAATTTTTGCGTTTTGCTCTCTGGAATCTGTTTGCCATTATATGCTTAGCCTAGTTCTTTTATGTGTTTATGTTTGCTTCCCCCTCCCATTTATTATTACAGGCTTTCCACCACCACCTGGCGGTCCTCCACCTTCCCTCATACCCACAATAGACAGGTAATTATCTGTTTGAAATCTTACAAAGCAATATATCAATATTCTGTAACTGAAATAAGTTAATAAGGACTCTTATGGTATTCAGAGTTTTATGGATTTCATCTGGGAGCAGGGAGACAGGTTCAGATTTTTACAGAAATGTTACTTTGTCTCACCTGTCTTGACTGTATTCTTTCGACTTTGTTACTTGGCTACTTATTAGTTTAGTTGCGTTATGATGCTATATCAATGCCAAGACTTAAGGACAAGGTCAGGGTAATGATTATTAAAGTTTTCTTTAATAGTCTGAAGGCTTATCTAGGTGAACTGTATCCTTTTCTATAGATGCAAATAATCAATTTGGCAACCAATTCAAGCCCTCATAAGCTATAGGAAATGGCAGAGTTCCACAGAATACAAATTTGTATTCCTGCTGTGTTTGATCTAAGTGTTCAGCTCTAATAGAATCATAGAATAGTTGGGGTTGGAAAGGACCTCAAGATCATCTAGTTCCAACCCCCCTGCCATGGGCAGGGACACCTCCCACTAAACCATGCCATCCAAGGCTATGTCCAGCCCCACCTTGAACGCCGCCAGGGATGAAGCATTCACAACTTCCTTGGGCAACCCATTCCAGCGCCTCACCACCCTTACAGTAAAGAATTTCTTCCTCATATCCAATCTAAACTTCCCCTGTTTAAGTTTAAACCCATTACCCCTTGTCCTCTCACCACAGTCCCTAATGAAGAGTCCCTCCCCAGCATCCTATAGGCCCCCTTCAGGTATTGGAAGGCTGCTATGAGGTCTCCACGCAGCCTTCTCTTCTCCAGGCTGAACAGCCCCAATTTTCTCAGCCTATCAATAGGCCTAATAGGTTCTTTTTTAATACCTTTTTCATATAGTTATACAAAATATGAGTATTTTATATCTATGTATGAACATATACACACATATATATAAAAGAAAGAAAAGAAAGTTGGCCAGCACAGTCCTTTAAAAGTATTTATGTTTTGCTAGAGGCTAAACCCAGATCATACACAAAGCTCTCTTAAGAAGATGGTGCAAGCCTCTTGCCAGTACTTTGGATTTCACTGAAGGAAGGTGCACACGACTGTTCCTTTGAAATTGAAAAATTCTATTAACATATACACTACAGGATGATGATGGTCAATCTCACAAAATCCTCATCTTATGTAATTCATAAAAACATCTAGCTGGATGCGTTTGATGTGCGTGAAAGTAAGTTCATTATTTCATGCAGTTGCTGTGACTGCTGCTTCTGACTCTTAAGGAGAGGTTATTGCATCATTTACTTGGGAATATTAATATAGCTACTGAAATATGATGTGAAAGTATCAAGCTTATTGTGGAACCTAGGAACTAGATCTCATACTTTTAAATATTAAGATGTTGGATTGACCTTTCATTATCATTGGTGTTGTTTTGGTTTTAAACTAAGCTAATCCCAAACTTACTTTGTAATGTTCAAGGGCTTTCAAGAATAGAATAATGTTTAGATTAAATCCTGCAAAGATACTTCACTCAAGATAGGTGGGAAGTACTATAAGGTTATGAAAGAATTATATATTTATGAATTATGTCCTGTGCACGTAGCATCCTTTTTAACCTTTCTGGTTTTTACCTACTTGAGTTGGCTACCACTGAAAGAAGTCAGCCTAGAAAATGTGTAGCTAATTTAATAGTTTATTTATAGGACTACACATTTGAAGTCCACCTGTTCTTAGATACGCTCACATACTTACTTTTTAACTAACAGAAAGAATGAGGTTGGCTTCACTCATGAATGAAGCACATTGAGGCAATTGCAGATTAAGTTCAGTATCTGCAGATACTGTTTCAGTTCAGAAACATTTTATGATACAAGAAACATTTGAAATAGAAAATTCATTGAAAATAAGAAAGAGCAACTTTGGCATGAATAATTTCTGTTTAAAATTTTAAGGAGAGAGAATGCGACTTTAAACTCCTATAATATATATTTGTGTTGATAGACAGTTTCCTTAATGAATAATGCTCAAAATGAAGGACTTAAATCCATTTATAACAAACATGTTTTATTCTGTATGGTGGTTCGAATTCAGGGGAATAATATTAGAGGTACGTATTTATTCATGGAGGTAGCTTTGGTAAATGGCATTTTTACATGTATTTTCTTTTCAACAGTGGACATTCTTCTGGCTATGATGGTCGTTCTGTTCGTGCATTTTCCTATGGCAGTGGTGAGTAAGCATGCTGGTTTTGAAAATTTTGACTAGTGCTAGATTAAATTGCTTGATACACTCATGAGGATTTTTGCTAAGAGACTGAACAGGTCCTTACAGTAATTCATTTTGAAAGCTCATTGCCTACCATTATAAACAAATATGTGCTGTTGCAAATATAACAGCTGTTGGTAAATACTGTTATTTTGCTTACTTACTCATATGCTGGTTATCTTTCCACACTGCTTTTGCAGAACTCCGATTTTAAAAAATAATGCACCGTAATATGGACCCTTATGGCAAAGAATTTCTTCTCTATGTCTAGTCTAAACCTACCCTTTTTCTGTTTAAAACCACTACCTCTTGTCCTGTCACTACAGGCCCTTGTAAAAAGTCTCTCTCCATCTTTCTTATCAGCCCCTTTTATGTATTGAGAGGCCACAGTAAGGTCTCCCCAGAGCCTTCTCTTCTTCAGGCTGAACAACTGGAACAACCTAGGAGAGACGTGCCAGATTCCTGATGATTTTTCATGGCCTTCCTTTGGACCTGCTCTAACATGTCTTTCTTGCACTGATGGCCCCAGAACTGGCTACAGTATTGCAGGTGGGGTCTCACAAGTGTACAGGGAGGGAAAATTACATCCCTTGACCTGCTGGCCATGCTTCTTTGATGGAGCCCAGGATGTGATTGGCTTTCTGGACTGCAAACTCATACTACTGGTTCATACTTAATTTTTCATCCACCTCTATCCTCAGGTCCTTCTCTGCAGGGCTGCTCTCAGTCAATTCATCAGTCAGTCTGTACTTATGCTGAGGATTGCGCCAACCCAGTGCAGGACCTGACGTGTTGCCAGTCACTGCCTCTTGCCATCCAGCCCCATGCCTATTGCCTTTTCTTCCAGCTGACTTTTTCTGACTCCTTGCTCTTTGTTCCACTGGACCCTAGCTGCTGGGAGAAGAAATGGTAGGGAAAATTCCGTCTAGTTTTAAGGATACATAATGTTTGGCAAAGATCAAACATTCAGATAATGTATCTCTTCATAAGTCTTTAGAGAAGATATACAAAATGACATTTTTGATGGCTTGTAATTTCTTGAAGCTGGAGTTGTTTCTGGAGTAACAAGTGATACTTTGTTGACATTGAAAGGATCCTCATCAGCTATCAAGTGCTTGCTTGCATGCATGGAAGCTTGTTATGTTTTCAAGAATTCTTGATAAGGGCAAACAGCTCATTTGTGCTAACTACTTTTTTAGCAATAATTGAACAGTGTTTGCTGAAGTTTTAGCAAAAAGGTAAAGCCGAGGCAATTAAGATACCCAAGTGACTATTTTGCTGAAGCTTCAACATCTAGTCATGCAGAGCATTATATGGAATGCATTCTCAACAGTCATTAGTATGTACATTGCATCTAATATACAGTCTTCAATTTAGAATGTTTTTTGTTTTGTAATCTCCCTGTTAGAATTTGCTATTCTGTCAAGTACTCTCAGGGACACAAGAAGATTTCCATATTTTATGTTGACCTTCAGAGGTGTTGGCATGTGTATGTTGTTGCAGTACCAATATTAGAAAGGTGACTGTCATCCTGATGATGCCAACATGGAATTTGAACTCCTTCATTAGGGTTCAAAAATTATATTTGCCTTTTTATGATTATGGAGACCAAGGAGCACAGCCTGCTTCCATCTTCCCGCTGTATCTGGCACCCCTACTGTTGCAAAAGCTTTCATATTTGCAGCAAATTGTCTGTCTCTAAGCTGTGCCTGTGACTGGGATTTTTGGATCTGTAGAGGCTCAGTGGTATTTTATTGCTGCTGTTCATCTCCGAGTGAAACATGTTTTCCTGGCCAGCGTCTTACTCCCACTGTCCCTGTCTCACAATGTGATTGGTGGCCAGTATTTTACCGATGCTCTGTGTGTATCAGAACTTAGGTAAAGGGGGAGGGTTCAGCTGCACACTAGGGTGCAGATAATAACTTTAATTAAGAATCACTAAGTATATTTATTTAATAGTTTCTTTGGATGATAGCACTGAATCTCCAACCCGTTGTCTTCTTTACCAGTCTGGTTATATTTCGTGGCTTTGTCAAAATTGTGGGGGATATGGAACATGTTACAAAAACTGCCAGTCTAGATTAAGGCTCCAGCCTTTTTTCTGCCTCTTCAAATTGCTAGTCTCATGCCTTGGTGCCTATTTCTTGTGTCAGGCATGTTGCCCACTGCAAGCCCATTGGATAGGTTGCATAGTAAAATAGTATTCTGAACTTGTAGCTTCAAGAATATTTATTTTGTCTTTGTGCTCTTCCACTGCATCAGTGAGATTTCTTCCGTTTGATCTCAAATCCTTCCATAATTCACACTTTTTCACAAGTCTGCTTTGCCATCAGGTCTTTGAATTTTATTGAGCTGTCAAAATATGGCACGACGTTTGGTCTACCAGTGAAGCGACTTGTATGCTTGTTTGCTTTTTCCTCAAGCATTTCTGTGTTCTGTGCTCTAAATGTTCATTATATCTTATGAACGTGCAAGAAATTTAGCATTACAGAAACAGTTTAAGAGTCAGTATTTTTTGAGGCACAAAGAAGTTGTATTAAATAGTTTGCCTTATACTGTGATACCATACAGCTCTTAATTTTTAAACCACCTCCAAAACGGGGCTTAAGCCTCTCAAACGTTTGATTGTTCAAAGCTCCCTCTCTTCCTGTTTTAAAAATCAAACTTTAGAATTGTCTTTCTTTTTCTAGAAATGTTTAGAACAGTCCATGTAGGAATACTAAAAGTGACAAATTACTTCATTCTAAGCATTAAATGCTGAACACCCGTTCATATTGGAAAGTAAGCTTCTTGTGTGCTGTGAATAATAACTGGTGAAAATCTAGATATAAAAATGTGCAGAGTATCAAATAACTGGTTTATCTCATGTTATTGGGGTGAAAATGACATACTTCTGTCAGATGAGAATTACTGCAGATGTGGGGGAGTAACCAAAATTTATCATAAGAGTTTATGCTACCATTCATAATTGTTTTATAGTATACATTTAAAGCTAAGTTTACACTTTAGATCAGAATATTCTGGCAGGCAGTGGACCATACGTATGTTGTTGACATAGTGGCAAGTCAAGGAAATTAACAGTCTTTAAAGTCCAGCTGTTTTTTTGCTCTTTCTGGCTGCTTTCCTTAGAAGAATTTCAGGTTTTGGCAGTATAATGAACAGCATACTATTGTATTAGGATATCTTTTTCTGTTAACTCCTCATTCTGTCTGTAGCTCTGAAATGAAACAGTGTCAAGCATTTTGTTAGAGGCAAAACCTCATATAAATGCTTTTTTAAAGACTTATAATGCTTTTCACTGCAAATGTAGTTTAACAATGAAGTGTTTTTTCCTGCTCCACTGCCTGCTCAAAAGGTCTTTTGTATTCCTCCTTTGGATGTTTGGCAAACTGCTGTCTTAAGCTTCTGCCAAAGCTTTCTGGGGCAGGCATACCCCAGATGTAGGCAAGGCAGTCTGAACGTAGCTGTCAGGAGAAGCCACTGGTTTTATAACTCAAAGAGTATTAAATACAGCATCAGTAATGCACTTTACATTGTTCAGTGAAATATTTATGTTAATTATGCTATTAATGCCTCTTTGTGACACCATGGAGTCAAGTGAATATTGTTCTCATATTATAGATAATGGAGTGGAACTCAAAACAAACGATTTATTGAAGGCTATGTTATCATTGGCTAGCAAAGCAGATAAGCAGAAAGTGGGAAGTCCTCTGTACTGTAAGTCCACTAGAGAGTGCTGTTTCCAGTTAAATCCACAACCCTTATTTTTTATTGACAGGATATATTCATGGAACTTCTGGAGAGGGAGGGCAGAACAGAGCAATTGGGGCATTAAGACCAGTAGTTATTACTTTGGAGTTGGGAGAAAGCAATGGAGAAGCATGTCCCTTCTCTCTTCTCGTTGCTGTTACCTAGAAAGATTGTGAGACATGGCTGTGACTTCTTTAACTTCTTAAGCATATCGTCCTTAAGATAATACGCTTAATTTTCTGAATCTGTAGTTTAGCAGCAATAGTGATTATGCTGAGTATTCATTAGAAATGGTGTCTTACAAAGTGTAAGTTAGGAGCATTAATTTCTGCTCCCCAGAATGAATTTCTGGAGTTTAAAGCTGGTGTTACAGCTGTAACCAGAAAAGTATGTCAAAGCACAGTATAGAATATAAATCAGTGAATGAGAGCTTTGTAACTGACATATTTTAAATACAATGATTTTAAAGGACAAAACAAAAATAGTAGCATCTAAATATAAAGTTGAAAGCATCCTTTTTCCTTGTTTTTCTGAACTGTTCTTGGAGAGCCACTGTGGTTCAAAGGCAGTTTTGTTTCCTGGTAGTTTGCGTTTTGTTGTTCCCCCAAAACACAGCCATTTGACCACGTAAAATCAGATTCTTTAGCAAATCTTTGCACAATGTGGGGGTTTGTGTACGCTTGTTTCATTTTCTCCCCTTTTTTTTTTTTCCCCAAAAAGGATTTAGACAGGCTGGGCTGTGGGGTATATCCTGGTTCTGGATATCTTCATAACAAGTATTTAAATGACTGCCAGAAGGCTTTATTAGCATCATGGAAAAAAATGCGGAGTTTGCTCGGAGTTAACTTCTATGTGAAAGGGGAAGACTGAAAAATGTCATTGGAGGAGGCTGACAAACGCCTCTATGTTCATGCATAAGTAGTATTGCAGTTTTCATATGGTATCTGATTTTTGTTCTTTCTAATACCCACGTCTTTTTCTTTAGTCACCTTTCCGCACCTTGCAGGTTCCGCTCCTTCGTGGTCTAGTCTTCTGGACACCAGCAAGCAGTGGGATTACTATTCACGAAGAGAGAAGGATAGGGAACGTGAAAGAGAGCGATCCCGAGATCGGGATCGGGACCGGGACCGAGACAGAGACCGAGACCGAGAACGTACCAGAGACAGGGAAAGGGACCGAGATCACAGTCCAACTCCAAGTGTGTTCAACAGGTAACTGAAATGTCGTAAGTGTGCTGTAACCCTGTGTCTGTGTTAAATAGTGTACTTCAGCATTACGATTTAGTGTTCAGTTGCATATTCTGAAGAGCCGGAGGTTGCGGCTTTCTCCCCTTCCCCCTTTTGTCTTGGAAACTAACTAATTTCAGAATGTAATACAGAAGTGTAAAAAAGACAGTATACATCCAAACTGATCATAATGCTGTACAGGTTAAAGGTGTGATTTAAGCCCTGTGCGTGATATACACAGCTCTATTTGACATCAGGAGTTCTAGAAAAATCTGTGGAAGTGCTCAGTGAATCTTAGTTGCCAGTTCAGTGCTAAGAGTAATGTGGGGCAACATTTGACCCTAATTAATGGTGTTATTAGCTGTTAAAATTGTTAGTTTGGTCATTAGCACTGGCTGGATAATATTCTATCTTTTTTGAAACTATTATTTCAAGGTCAAAAAGACTTCTGTACATTTCCGGGCAGATGATGACAATAATAACAGATAACTTCATTCAGCTTTTCAACTCTCTGCTTGCTTTAAGAATTAAAAAGCTGCAACTGTTCTGTGGTTCATGTGCACAAGTATGAAGCGTTTTCACATTTAACATTGAGCTTTCTTTGACTCCACAGAGTAGAGGCCTGTTGGCTTGCCAGGTTTATCTAAATTTACTTTGCTCATTATTTGCTAAGTGTTTTAGCAAATTGTCGTGATGCCTGTCTGAGTTGTTTGGGTTATTTTGTTAAGTTTCAATTTTTGCAGCATATATGCTGTTAGCTATTGGGTAGATGGTTTTTACCAGTGGTTTTACACTATGGAGCATGAGATCACATGGAGTGAACATTGCTTCAGTTGAAAGATGACATTTTTTGCGTTACGATTGCCAGCTGAAGACCCACAGTAGGTACAAGATAGGGGATTTTCCATGTATGCTGATGTCCTCTCCCGTGTGCATGTGCTATGTTCCAGGGTCAGTTTCTGAGAACTCAAGACCAATCTAAACATCTGTTTCTCAGACAGCTTGATTGAAGGCCAGAAAGAAGCCTGGTCATTCAAGGGTGCTTGAAATGAACCTTAATAGCTTCCAGGCCTCGAGAAATCTCTGCCAGAGTTATCTGTAAAGGAGGGGGAAGAGCAGACCTCAGCTTTTTTATGTGACTAAATTATCCACCATCTGTAGCAAAGCTGTTGCCACATGGCTGTGTAAGAAAACGGGAGGCCCGTAACTAGTGTAACTTGGTTTGGAAGTCACAGAGAAGTTGGGAGAGGCTTAAGAGAGAACATGCAGACATAATGTTTTTTAAGAAGGTTTATTTTCAGTTCTGTGCACTTAAGAAAATAAAAGAGCTATGAGGAGGAGAATGTGAACTCTTTTAGAGACTATACGGATTCATTACTTTTAAATTCCCTTTGTTTAAACTTTGTTCAAGCAGCACTGTGGTAGGATTTGGAGTAAACATCAACTTTTTACCGCTCGGAAATTACTGCTTTCATTGTTTTTAGCAGTTCTTTTCCAGATAAGCAGCCTGTATTTGTGCTATGGTATTTCTTAGAACTGTAAGAAAATGGAATTATTCTATCCATATAACCAAAATGTGGTTAAAAAATAAATCTTCAGCTGTCTTTATATTCTGCTCTACCTTTACCCTTCTTTATATTCTGCTCTACCTTTACCCTGCTATGTCAGATGAAATTATGTGGTTTTACACTGTATCTCACTGCCCCCTTGAGAAGGTGCAGTTTGTTTTGGACTGTTGTCCCTTCTGCAAAGACTGTTTTCTTTCTTGTGTTTTGCCAGTTTCAAGTCAATTTGTTACCACTAAAAATGTACACTTTGGAATTTGATTGATACCTTACCATTTTGTTGTTCTTCCTCAGCAATTGGAAAAACAAAAGCAAAACGAAACAACTGTATTTCTGAGGTCCTGGAATCCAATAATCATAGAATCATAGAATAGTTAGGGTTGGAAAGGACCTTAAGATCATCTAGTTCCAACCCCCCTGCCATGAGCAGGGGGACCTCCCACTAAACCATGCCATCCAAGGCTATGTCCAACCCGGCCTTGAGCACCGCCAGCGATGGAGCATTCACAACCTCCCTGGGCAACCCATTCCAGTGTCTCACCACCCTCACAGTAAAGAATTTCTTCCTCATATCCAATCTAAACTTCCCCTGTTAAAGTTTGAACCCGTTACCCCTTGTCCTCTCACTACAGTCCCTCATGAAGAGTCCCTCCCCAGCGTCCCTATAGGCCTCCTTCAGATATTGGAAGGCTGCTATGAGGTCTCCCATGCAGCAGAGCAGATGGGGGTCTGTCTGGCTAGAAAGCAGCTGTACCGGAAAGGACTTGGCGTCCTGGTGGAGAGCAAATTGAATGGGACTCAGCACCTAGTGTGTGTAATAGAGGTCAAAATGCATTGAGCCATGTTAGAGTGTAGCCCACAGATGGAGAATGCCATTTTCCCCCTCTTATTTGGCACTTGATAACACATGCAAAGTTCTGTGCCCAGTTTTGGGTCCCTTAATAGGAAAAGAAGACATTGACAGACTGGAGAGGCCAGTGGAGGTCTGACAAGATAGTTGGAGGGGCTGAGGGGATGGAGTTTATTTAGCTTGAAAGGAGAAGTATGAGGAGGGTTCTTAAAGCTGTTTTCAGCATCTAATGGATGGTCATAGAGAAGATTAAGCTAGGCTCTTTTTCAAGGTGCACAGAGAACAGGACATCATAGTTAAAAGTCATAGCAAGGGAAATTCCAATAGTGAGGAAATAATCACAAAAGGAGTGACCAGGTGGTAAGACGGGTTGCAGAGAGAGATCATGGAATCTCCAGCCTTGTTGATGCTCAAAACTTGACTAAACAAGCCTTGAGCTGCCTGACCAGACTTCTGAATTAGCCCTGTATTGAGGAGGTGTTAGCCCAAGTGATGCCCACAAAGTCCCTTCCAGCCTAAATCCTTCTGTGATTCTTTGTTGAAGGTTTTTTTTAAATATGTGGGAGAGCTGTTTGAATATAGATATGAAAAGCTTGGTATCTCTATCAAAGTGAGATCTCTTCATTTGTGAAGTTAATAGCTTGGTGAAGATGGGGTCTGTTTTGAAAAAGTAACTAAAGGTGTAGAGGACAAAGATTCTATGGATTGGATTGGTTTGGGGCTTCTTTGCCAGGAGGGCACAGGTAACTGTAGATCCTCTTCCACAGGTCAAAGGCTGTAGTGCTCTCAGTGTTGTCCCTGAAAGGCTTTGATAACTGTAATGTAAGCCCAGATACAAAGTGGGGAGGAGATCACTTCTGTAACATTTGGTACATGACATTTATTCCTGTTCCTTAAAGCTCCAACATACTGGACTTGGCAAACTGGTATTTTGCTTTACTTGTAGAAGGGTTGCTTATTTTCAGACGCACAAGCTGTCATGTTTCCTTAGTAGTTCGCCAAAATAAGGTTTGTAAAGGAGCAGCAGTAATATATTAACCTTTTCTAGAGTGTTTTAAAATGGTTGTATAATAGAGCGAATGCAGATTGTGAGTTAATATTGAAGGCTTTGGCTCTCAGCTTTGAAACCAAGCTGGAAGTCTACAAGTATCCATCTTAAGTTCACAGCAAGCTCATCAGAAGTCGATGTTAGACATTAAAATTTTCACTTTTTGATTAGACAGTGATCATCAAAATGTTAATTCTGGGAAATAATATCAGATATTGGGAGTAAACTACAGTTGAATTGATTCTACCTTTCTCTGTCGCTACAAGCCTGCAGAAATGAGAGGTTCCTAAAACTGTGATGACTAGTGACACTTCACAGGTGTTTTAGTGCCGGAGTCCCACATCTAACAAAATTTTTCAGTTGTCTGTCAAAGTGAGATCAGGGCCTTACCTTTGCTTATAACTTTTGGTAGATTTCAAAACCTAATTTTAATTTAATTTTTAACATTATACTTCTTCCCCCCCCCCTTAAACCTGAGCTTTATAACTGGACTTCACCAGGCCATGCTGTCTTTATGGTGCTGCTTTCTTACACACCAAATTAAGACACAATTCAAGCATAGATGAAATGAAGACTGTCATTCTGAACTAATTAACTTTTGTGCAAGCTAGGTTAGTCTTCTCTTGCATATGACTTGTCCTAGAAACTAGCAGTTGATATCAACCTTCATCTTTCTGTGGCATTTCATAAGAAAATTCTTCTAGTTGTTGGTTTTGCCCTTTTCCCTGTAGCCTAGAGTTAGTTAGGTTCTTATGAGAAGAAATGCTCAGTAGAATGGGACTTGGATTGTAAATGTCTCCCCCGACACTTCCCTCCTTTAGTAGAAATAGTAGAGTAGAAACGTAAGGGTAAAGCAATGGTAAATGATTGATACAGATAGATAGAAACAGGTTAAAGACATAAGACTGGAGATTTCAGCACTCTGAGATTGGGGATTTGTTTTCTCCCTTGCCGTCACCCCCAGCTGCTTTAGTTCACCTATCTGGGTTTTGGACATCTCAGTGAAGCGGCTGCATTTCTTTTCACATTCTGGGCTATAACCTAGTGTGCCTTAAGCTGGATGTGGAGTAGTATGGTCAGAATTCATGTTCTGTGGCTGTTCTGCCTTCATTTTCTACAAGTTGATGTGTGTCTGTAGTAGGGTTTTCTTGCGGGAGAGACATTAGATTTAACATAGCCTTTTAAAAAAGTATTTAATGCTGTTGAATTTTGGTTTTGTCTTAAGAGGGGGGCAATAGATCAGAGAAGCAATAGTGGCATGATGCCTGTGAGGGATACTCCGGCACAAGCTGGCCAGAGAGGTGGTGGAGTCTCCATCCTTGGAGATACCCAAGGGCCAATCTGGACATGATCCTGGGCAACTGGTGGTCCTGGTGGCCCTGTCTGAGTAGGGGTTTGGACCAGATGACCTCCAGTCATGCCTACCAACCTGAACCATTCTGTGATAATGTGGTCTGTCACAAATGTACTTTACAGGATTTGGTGCGCTTATTCTCAGATCAGTAGTTTTAAGTGCATTATAAAATCTTATACATGTTATACAATTTTGTAACAATACAGGCACCAGTCAATGCAGTCATTTTACACATTGGCATATCATAACTCTGAGTTCTTTAGTACTGGCTGTAGTTTTTTCTGATTTTGATGTGTGAATGTTCTTAATGTCCCTTAGAAAACCAGGATTTTTCTGCAGGGCATTTGATGCTTCCCTACAGTGTCTCAAATTGCTAATTTTTGAAATTTGCTTCATGATATAATCCTACAGAGTTTCAAAGAAAGGCTACTGCGCACATTATGGCAAATAAAATTGTTTTGGTCCAAGTTCTCACTGCTCCAGGACATAAAAAATCTCTTGAGCTGTCAAAACACAAAAATATGTTCTTAAGTAAAGCCTTTAAATTCTTGTGTAGCCTGTAATGTTTAGGGGGTTTACCAGCGTTGTGGCAGGGCTGCACTCACAGCAATCCAAGAGAGGAGTGGAAGTAGAGGCGTCATCGGCACTGGACATAAATGAATTTTGAAAGCAACCCTAAATACTGAGTATGTGTTACTGTAGGTCCCTTTGCACCCAGCTTTTCCTTTCTTGAAGCTGATGTAAGGGAGTCAATCAACTGTATCAAAATTTAATTTAATTTACCCAAGTGATATAATAGTCAAAAAGTGTTCTGATAAATGTTGAGCTTTACACACACTGATCTGAACATAACTAAAGTTTATGTAGGATTGTACTTTCTTTGCAGCTAGATACAGGTTTAAGCTAGCTGCTTGGTAACTCCTGTATAAACTTCATGTGACCCTGTTGTACCTTCCATTTTGTTGAACAATCCCCTTTCAAAATTGCATTAACCACAGAAGCCTTAATGTGTAAGGGGAAGATTTTTAATGGCCTTTTAGCATATGTGGTGCATCTCATAAAAAGCAGCAACATTAATATTTTTCTATCATTTATCTTGAGAGTGTGTAAGAATTTCTTTTTTAACATATGTACTGCTTGGTATTACTGTCCTGAAAATGTCTTCTTTTTTAATCAGTGATGAAGAGCGATATAGATACAGAGACTATGGGGAAAGAGGCTATGACCGCCATAGAACAAGTAGAGAGAAAGAAGACAGACACAGAGACAGGAGACACAGAGAAAAAGAAGATACTAGACACAAGTCATCTCGAAGGTTTGATTTTTGAGTTTTTTAATAGAATAAGAAAGGCTTGACCAGCTTAAAAATATAAACTTTTAAAAGAACCCCAAACAAACTAGAGCTTGTGGAAAGACCGTGAATGTTTTGATGTACTAATTGGAGCAAGTCTGCTGTATAAAATGTGACAGACAAAAAGCAGTGTTGGCCCCGGGTAACTTCATACTGAATGATGTATATGACGGTCTTAGCTAGTGAGCAGAAATTATGAATTTGGGGAAAGATGGCTAAAAAATGTGGGTCAGAAAGAGGTGGAGTGAAGCTGACATTCAGCAGCATTAACATAGGAACTGAACTATGATTCTCAGTAAGTAAAATAACCCTCATGGTCACTTAATAGAAATTGTTCAACTTGATACTTTTGAAGTTAGTTAGAAATAAAGGTTGAGTACAGCAACATGGTCAATAAGAATGTTAAATCGTTAAGAGATGCTAGTAGGAACATGACTTATTAAAAGTATTGCTATTAGAATATGGTTTACAAATGTGAAAAATCATTCCAGTTTCCGAACAAAAATTATGGGATGGGTGGATGTATGCACCGTTCCATGAAAAAGTCATTTTGGTGCTGACATCCAAATACTGTATGAGTCTGAGCAGGTGCCATTTTTCAAATATGAATGCAGAGGCTGTTTTTATGGTACTCTGTAATGAAATTATGCCTGTCATGCAGTTGTTTGAGGTATTTTTTCTCTCTATTTAGTAACAGCAGACGTCGTCATGACAGTGAAGAAGGGGATAGCCACAGAAGGCACAAACACAAAAAATCTAAAAGAAGCAAAGAAGGAAAAGAAGCCAGCGGTGAACCTGCTCCTGAACAGGAAAACACTGAAGCTGCCCCTGCGGAATAGGCTTGTGTGATTTTTGTCTACTTGCATATATATTAGTGCCAGAAATAGATTACTATAAATCTTGTTATTTTTCTGGGTATTAAAATAATTTGCTCTTAATCTTGTTCTGTTAGTTTGAAATCAAAGTTTACTTTGTTGTTTGGTTTTCTTTTTTTTTTTTTTTTTTTTTGAAAATAAAAGAATGAATTTTTCATGTTAAGATTCCTGGACTGACTTTGTCTTTTAAGTGAGAAAACATCTTAACCAGCTAGAGCCTATGCTCTTACAGTATATGTAGGGCTTAAGTAAGTTATTTGTGTTAAAAGTGTCTCCTTTTTTTGTAAGCCACTGGGAAGGTCATTGTTTTACTGAATTTAGAAACAGTGTACATTTGCTTTATTATATACCAACATCTGGAACAGTGTGGGTTTAGTATAACTTTTGGAATTCATATTTGAAAAGGTCCATCTTTTACTACAGGGACAGGCAGGAATTGCAGACTCCTGTCTTCAAGCATCTTGTACTAAGGTGAAATGAAAAAAAATAGGGAAACTGGGAAAGGTGCTGATTGTTCTTAGCCTGATGGAACACTCTGATACACTTGGTAATTATGTCTGGTTTGTGTGGGTGCATAAGGGTGAGTTAATCTGGATAATCATCCCTGCTGCTTTTCAGTGGCTTAAGAGAAAGTTCATGTTAGTCTTTCTTCTACAGGGAGCAGCTGTCCTTGACATGGTAAAGATTAACAAATATATCCTCTTGCCATTGCTAGCTTGTGAGGAAAAATTAATGCTTTGGAACGTGGTTAATTTGCAGAGAAAGGCAAAGAACTATTTTTAGAAAAAATATAAGACCATCATTACTGTCAGAATCACTCCATCCAGAGCAGCGTCAAGTGTGATTGGGATGGTGCTCTTCAGAAGACTTACTTTATGGTATTAACAGAGTGCAAAGTACGTCCTTAAAAACAATCATTCTATATAAAAACCCTAGATTTAATAGTATTAATCAAACCAGGGAAACTGGGTTGCTTGGTTTTGGATGAAAATAATGTCTGTACACGTACACAGTTACAGTTATTTTTTAATTATTGTAGAAATTTAATTCACAGTTTTACAGACTAACAGTACTTGAAAGTCTTGAAAATACCAGCTTCATGCTGACCATGAAAAGGTACACATAATCAAAGTGCTATTACTGTGTTGGATAAAAACCTTCACCTCATTTTTGCAACTAGAAAAAATGGCAAGAAATTTTTCCATAACTTATTCAAGGATTTCTTTTTGTAAATCAAAATAAAGTGAGTGAGCAGGAGCTGCTGCTCCTGACATTTCAGTATTATTATAATGCATTAAATATACGTCTATATATATAAAAAATAAATACAACAAAAAAACCCTTAAGAATATGGGGAAGGAAAGACTTAAGTCTGTAGCTTAAATCACTCTGATTTTCTGACAGATGTCCCTGCTTTGCCTAAATTTGACTTTTCTTGACATGCACGTTGAAATTTCACAAACCTTTTCTTCATAAATACATACTTGACCTCCTCCAAAAGCAAAAACTGATGTTCCCCTCCACAAAGAGTTGTTTTATAAAAAAGTGCCAGGCCAGGACACAATTGTGAGAGTAATTTTCCCCTTCAGTTCTTTGAGCATCCTTGCCAAGCACGCATGCAGCATTCCTGATGTGTTCCTGCCATTGACAGCAAGGAGGATGTCGCCACATCTGAAAAACCAAAGGCAAATACGTGAATAAATTGAATGAGGGGACTTCTTACCTTTTAATGTTTGCAAATGCTAAAGCATGTGCTTGAGGTGGGAGGAAGGGGTAGAAATGAGTATTTCTATTCCTTCTCTGGCTAACTACTGTTCATGAATAAGGGAATAAAGCAGATGAAAATACTGGGTGTTGGTTTGTTTGGGGTTTTTTTCCTCTTAGAAGTTAATTAGGTTTGAAAGAAAATAGGATATGGCTCTTTCACATGAGAGTGATCCATGTTCTGAACAGCCTGTGTTTTTTAAGACTTCTCAGTTGATGTAAGTTTGCTGCATAATTCTGCATTCAGTCTCTTAAAATGTATTGGTGTTTGCAGAAAAGGTGATTGGTTGGGGTTTTTTTGAGCTGGGGGTTGGGAAAGCTGCTCTGAGCTGGCATGCTTTGTACTACCCCAGAGTATACTTACTCATATACTAGTGATTGCAAGACAGCTGAACACATGCTACTATGAAGGCAAATCTATTAAAGTTCAGGACACTTATTTCCATATCTGTCAGAGTTAGCTCTGTATCAATGAGTATTTCTCCCCCCCCTCCCCTCCTGAGTCTTCATGAAAATTAGCCCACCAATGAACTAGATGAAAGACTTAAATGCTACATTTCCTTAGTTATCATTACCTAATTCTGCCATCATTATATGCCGGTGTTCCCCCAACGATGGATTTGATAAAGAATGGTTTGTTTCCAGTGTGTTCTTCATAACCTCCTACGATGCTGAAGCCAAGGCTTCCAGATGTATTTCTTCGCAATACGATTTCTTTGCAGCTGTACAAATACCTGAAACAAACCAGATTAGTTAAATGCCTTAACTTCAGATTCTGATAAACCATTAATGATGAATCTGCCTTTTCATACACCCACAGAGTGTCCTCAAGGTACAAAATAGCAACAAAGCTCCACGGTATTAGATACCAATGCTTCCTTCTGTTTTTCGTACTGCTGCTTTCCACAGCTAGTTATCTTGAAAGTAAAATTACTTGTAATCTTGGGATTAAAATGGCAAATAAGTTGTTTCAGAGGGTAAGAATTTTTGCAAATAACCTAGTTGCAATTGGAAGTGATGGAGAAAAACTTAATGAATAAAGGAATAAAGCAGGTGAAAATACTTGGGTATTGGTTTGTTTTTCCTCATCCTTAGAACTTAATTAGACAGGTTTGAAAGAAAATAGGATATAGTTCTTAGGTGGGAGTGATCCATGTTCTGAACAAACTATGGTATTTAAGACTTCTCGATTGATTTAAGCTTGCTCCATAATCCTACATTCACTGTCATAAAATGTATTGGTGTTTGCAGAGAAGGTGGTTAGTTGGGTTCTTTTGAGGTAGGGGCTGGGAAAGCTGCTCTGTGCTGGCATGCTTCATACTACCCCAGAGATCAAACTGATATATCTTTATACTAACTTGTGTAAATATATGCATATATATGTGTGTCTGTATACGTATTCATATATATGTAAATATAGCAGATATATATATATGCTAGACATCTGATCACGTTTCATTACAGAAACTCAACTGAGACTGCATTTAATATTGGTAAACTATTATGCCAAAACCTGTATTTCATTTACCTTGTGTTTCATCATTACATCCTGTGACTTGTTTTGTCTTCCAGATAAGAGTCTGTGTGTGATTAACTGTGTCAAAAGCGGGCAGGCATTTATTATTGTGGCATACTTCGAAGCTAAGTAATTTCAAGGCTAGTGAAATGGGACAGAATTACAAAAATCAGAGACGACACAGCATGGACGATGAGAGAAGCCTATCCATGCCAGTCAGAGCTTTGGAGTACTGAGGCTGCTTGTCATAGAATCATAGAATAGTTAGGGTTGGAAAGGACCTCAAGATCATCTAGTTCCAACCCCCCTGCCATTGGCAGGGGCACCTCCCAGTAAACCATGCCATGCAAGGCTATGTCCAGCCTGGCCTTGAACACTGCCAGCGATGGAGCATTCACAACTTCCCTGGGCAACCCATTCCAGGGCCTCACCATCCTTACAGTAAAGAATTTCTTCCTCATATCCAATCTAAACTTCCCCTGTTCAAGATTTAACCCGTTACCCCCTGTCCTATCACTACAGTCCCTAAGGAAGAGTCCATCCGCAGCATCCCTATAGCCCCCCTTCAGATATTGGAAGGCTGCTATGGGGTCTCCACGCAGCCTTCTCTTCTGCAGGCTGAACAGCCCCAACTTTCTCAGCCTGTCTTCATACAGGAGGTGCTCCAATCCCCTGAGCATCCTCGTGGCCCTCCTTTGGACTTGCTCCAACAGCTCCATGTCCTTTTTATGTTGAGGACACCAGAACTGCACACAATACTCCAAGTGAGGTCTCACAAGAGCAGAGTAGTCTATAATGATTAACACAAGATTATTGTGGTAAGAGCGCTGAAATCTGCTTCTCCCTCAGTTTGTCTTTTCAATGTATGTTGTGAGATACTGTAAGTTATTCTGAGTCAAAGTTAGCTGAAACAAGGCATAGAGGAAAGCAAGAGTAACAAGGTTATTAGAGTCTTATACTTTACCTGTTGCACTTAATTTCAATACCTTCTTTGTTTCTTTTTTCTTAACCAAGCAGGAACAGAAGAATTGATTTCATTAGTTACAAAGCAACAGAAATTTTTGTCCTTAGTACTTAACCTATTCATTATTAGTGGTACCCAGGAATGATTGAAGAGCTATTCCAAATCTGAAGTTATAGCCTAGTCTATGGCAAGCAACTGTTCCAAGCTCTATTCAGAGACTCAAGGTTTCTAAGAAACAGCTGACGCTTCTTCTGTAGAGGGATAAATATCTTATAGACCAATATGTCTAGCTTTTTAAAAATTTTATTTGTCATATAATACTTTCGCAGTGTTTCACAGCAGGGTCTTACAGTAATACTAGATTAGTCCCCTGGGACCTACAAATATCCACCTGCTGCCAGGGTGGTAGGTGTATAATACTTGCACAAAAATTCACTGGCTGCTAATGTAAGAAACAGCTGACATTTGCTTCTTCCCTCAGCAGCCAGGCATTATTACTTTACCATCTGTGGACTTCTTTAATCTGCAAAATCACTTAAACCCTCTATGTTTGATGGTACTTATCAAGGTCATGACCAAGTGATGCCAGGATTCAGCTATTAGTGCTCTTACCACCTAGTGTTGATTTTGGGGAGCAAGGGCCTGGTGCTACACTCAGTGCCTTCAGGAGAACATTCAGCTAAAGCCTAACACTATAGAAAAGAAATAGCCGAGCAGGTAAAGACAGGAGAAGAAAACAGAGTGAAGACAAACAAGGCTTACATGTGTTCTGTACATGCAGTCTAGAAAGTTACTGGTTTCATGGTCTTCGTTAGTCCAGAAAGCATAAATTGTTACTAAAGTGTGTGCTAAATCTAATTAAAATAGGCACAGCATATCAGCATCAGGACTGTTCTCTCTGCCGAAGCAGAGGAAATACATGGAAAGCTAGGAGCAGCAGAGAGCTGCTGCTGTCCTGACTCTAACGCCCTGCGCTGGATAGGGTGTAACTGGCTGTGACGGCAAGGCAGTGAGGTAGGCAAGAGGTGCTGGGTACGGGAAAAGGGAGGTAGGGGGTTTTCCCAAAGTGTTTGTGTGTTTCTTATTTTTGATTCCCAATACCCGTATTGGAAATTAAATGTTTTGAGTTAAATTCTCCAACCAGGACTGTTTTGCCCTCAACAAAATGTAAATGGTGAGTGATTTCCCTGTCGTTACTTCGACCAGTGAGTTTTCTCACTCTTGTTCTTCCTATATCCTCTTGTCTTGCTTGGGGTGTTGGGTTGTCTGGATTCTTGGTGCAGCCTTGGTCCAACTCCTCACACAGGCCATAGCCTGAGGAGTGGGTAGGTGGCGTGGAAACAAAAGCCCCAGTCTGTGTGTTTTGATCCAGTTAAACTGCCATAGCTCACTAAACTGCAACTGCTCCAAGGCAAGCCGTCTTCTGCCTTGGAAGAGAGCAGCTCACAGTGTTCTGCCTCTATCTGTAAATACTCCAAAAGCTGAGGGCAAGGAGTAATTAGTGTGTGAACTTGCCTCAGATTCAAGATTTGAGGATAAACAGTGTCTAGACGCAGGGTCCCATCGTAAGAAATAATATAACTGAGCATCAGTTACTCATGCAGAAGGAATTTAAAAATGCCTGTTTTCGAGTAGTTAAATGTACTATTCCTGCTGCTTTTTGCAAAGAGGCTTATGCTCTGGGAATGAAAACCAGCCTGACTCCAAGAGGGCTTCAGCAATGATCCCCTCCCACTCCCCCACCCCATTACAGTAGACAAGTGGCAGTAGAATTCAGCAATATTTGAGAATTGCTCCCATCAGAGCCCTATAGCCTGAATGGACTTAATTTGGGGGAGTTTCTATCCTAATTCCTTGTTTTATGCCCAGTCTACCCCTGGTTTGCAGTATGACTTCGGCCACCTCTTGCCTTTCTCATCTCATCCTGCAGATGAAGAAAAGCACTCGTGTGAAGTACCAATGTTTGTAAATGTTATGACAGGATGATCTATAAGTTATTTTTAAGTGCTAGCTAGAGGAAGGAAACATGAGGAGAGCAAAGAAAGGAGAGCAGGAAAACAAGCAAAGAGTAGAAGAAATATCATGGGGCTGGGGAAACACTTTCTACCAGCTGCTCCGCATTATTGCCTGTGCATGCTTCACAACAACATTTCCCTCCAACAATAAAGGCGACCTGTCTTCCTCAACAACAAGCAATTAAATTAGCTACCCTGAAAGCCTTTGGGCGGGAATGCTTAAGGTCCTGCATCACTGTTTCCTCCCAACACCCAGGCCGCAGCCCCTCCGCTCACATGCAGGCCAAGTTTTGACAGATGTCAGATGCACATGTGAGTCTATTTCATAACCACCACACATTGGATTGTACTACAGAAAGGACAAAGGAGCTGTTTATGCATTATCAAGCTGTATAAAAGTGACCAAAGCCAATTTTAAGATCTCACGAGGAAAGGGACAAAATTCAAGTGAGACACACAAATGTTAAATTATGCCAGATGGCTTTACCAGGGCTTTGAGCTTTGATGTAAGGAGTCAGATAACCTCTTGGATTCTGCTGCTACCGACTTGAGCCAGAAAAATGGTATAAGTCCCTGACTCTCAATGTTTGTGTCTCTTGGCTCTGCCCATCTCTGTAAACAGGTATGCAGTGCCTGGGAAAGGGGCAAGTTCTGTGCCAGTATGGAGAATGAGGCACTTACAGTACACCAGCCTCAAAAACGAAGAAAGACTCTTAATCATGCAACTATTATTAATATTAGCCTGTTTTCTACTTCATCAGTCATGGACAGAGGTCTGTACACATCCTCTAGTGTTTAACTCAACTCAGCACACTTTATGGGACCATCCTTCACAGGATTTTCATCAAAACTCCACGTGTTTGGAGCACAAAAGGGAAGACTCTCTTCTCCACTCAGTTCCCTGAACATGAGCAACCTTTGCCAGGATGTACCTGTCAGACATCTATTTTGACATAGAATAATTTTCTCTAGCAGCCTGAAAAACATCATGAGACTGCTGGCAATACCTTGAGATCTAATGGGACGTGATCTCTGCCAAAAGCAAACTGAAAGCCAGATAAGGAAAAGTTAAATGCTTGACCTGGAGCAAAATGAGTTAACGTGGTACACTGTCCTAGTGAGAGAACTTGTTGATGGGCTTCCAAATGTCTGGCGTGGGCCCTGGAGAATCAGTACAAGAGTGAGAGGGTAAGTGCACTCATGCTGGGGAAGTCTGATAATACCTAACGAGCAAACCCAAACCTGATCCTCCTGCACCTCTACTCAACCAACCACCTACTAATAAGGATGCAGTGCCCCTGTATTACTGTCACGTCTCATCTTTGCTGGTCCCTGTCTTAGTCCGATGTTCAGAGCAGCGTACCAACTCAGCATACCAATCCCCCTACTTTTCTTTGGCAGAGAAGGGCTGCGCTGTACTCTGTGCACAGCATCGCAGCTGGGGATAGAGCTACAATGAACTCCTGTCTTCAGCCTTGCTAACACTGGGACTGATTTTCCTTCAGACTGAAGGGGTGGGAATGCCTTCACACAAGCAGCCTTTGGAGGAAGGGGGACAGAGTGAGCTTAGAGACTGCTTTTGAAATGGGAAAAACACCTTTTCTTCCCAAACTGCAAAGTGGAACTGCCTGATGTGAACCCTGGGTGCAAGCCCGCAGTACTGTGGAGCTCTGTCCTCCATTTCCGTCCCCTTGCTGAGGACACGGGGACTTGAGGCAGCTGTGGGTAGGTGATGATGGCCATGAGGCTCAGATTTTCTATACAGCCCAACAAAGGTGGCTTTAGGGAGGGCAGGGTGCAATTGTTTCAGTCCATCTAGCAATGGATGGTGATTGAAGGCAATTCAGCATCACAGACTGCAGCACCTGTAAGACCTGTAGTCTGCTTGCTGTCTCTCTTCTGGGAAAATTACCCGTGCCCCAGTGCCTTCTCAGTGCTGCTGGTCAAGCTTAGGGGTGCAGAAGTGAGCAGGAATGAGGAGCTCCCTGGGCCTGCCTGTCTGCAGCAAGACTGGGTGAGAAAGGTTTACCATTGCCTAGGGTAGCCAGTTAGAGGCCATCTATTTACTGCTTTCCTTTCAGAGGAATAAGGATGTAGTCGTCTCCACTGCAGGAAGAACCTTTCATCTGGGGGGGACAGAACACAGCCTGCTTTCTGCCCTGGCAATGCTCCAGCACATGTGACACAGTCATTAGCCTCAGACCAAGCCCCAAAACACATCTGGCTCTCACAGCAAACTTTGCTGCAAGGTGAATGAGCTCAAGAGCCAGGAGGGAAAGCATGTAACCTGGCATGTGAGACAGGGAAATGAAGAGGAGTCCTGAAACTGTGCCTAGAGTAAAAGCCCTCCTGTCCTGCAGACCATCTTTTCATGCCATCCCATAAAAGAGAGCCAGACTCTCTGAAATGCTGCCAGGGTTAGAAGTATGGGCAAAAGTAGCTTGTAAGCTAACTTCTTCATGCCTTAAACACCAGTTCTGACTGTGTGACGGTAGCTTCGCATGTGCACAGATTCACAACAGGACCTCACTGAATACTTTATAGAATGCCACTGAAACTGCAAGCACACACCCTGCACACCGAGTGCGTTTGAGAGAACTTAACGACATGCAACGTGGCTTTATTATCCGTACCGAAATGACAACACAGCTGCTTCCTGTGTATGACAAACATACTTCTTTCAGTTGGGGGTGGGGTTAAAAGAGGTGATTCAGAGACCCGGCCAACTGCATGCACTCTGCAACATCTGGGTAAAGTCAAGCAGTTCAGCTGGATTTGGCTAAGAAGGGCTATGCAGCTTGAGAGCTGTAGGAAGGGTAGTTCTGCCTGCTGCAGGGTGGTCGAGCCTAAACCTCAGTTCGGCAAGCTCCTGTATCCCTGCAAGCTTTTCCTTTCACTCTCTAAGTGCCAGACATGTTTCAAAGACTGGAACAATTTGGGATCCTTTCCTCCCTTGCAAGGGAATCTGCATGTCTATTTTGCTGTATGCACATACCCATTTACAAAGGGGAGGGGTTTAGAGTCAAGCTTGTGGCAGCCTGGATTTAATTAAGATGGCAGTGCAATGAATCAAGACAAAAGGGAGCTGCCGGAAAATACAGATCTTGCCTCCCACTCCCCTTAAGCAGGAGGATGCAATCTGTGAACTTACCGTGGCAGCCCCAGCCACATCACCCACGAAGGTGACCACTCGCTACTCTCGGAGCTCGCCTGCATGGTCTCGGGGGGTGGTGGGTGGTCCCGCTCCTCCTGGGCTTCGCACGCTCTCATCTCTAGGGCTTTGAGCACCACTGACGAGTTGGTGTTCTTCAGCAGGGCAACGGCCTCGCTCCGGCTGACCCCCGTCAGCTCAATCCCATTCACGTTCAGAAGGATGTCACCTGAGACCGAGAAAAGAGATGACAAACTCTACCAGTGTTTCCTGCCCCCCGTGAACAAGCGAGTCAAAGCCATGGCCAAGAAGTTGCTGCCTGCTGAGGCTATTTGTTAATTCTATCATTTAATGTGGATGTGAAGCATATGCTAGCGAACATAGAATCATAGAATAGTTAGGATTGGAAAGGACCTCAAGATCATCGAGTTCCAACCCCCTGCCATCGGCAGGGACACCTCCCACTAAACCATGCCATCCAAGGCTACGTCCAACCCCACCTTGAACACCGCCAGGGATGAAGCATTCACAACTTCCCTGGGCAACCCATTCCAGGGCCTCACCACCCTTACAGTAAAGAATTTCTTCCTCATATCCAATCTAAACTTTCCCTATTTAACTTTAAACCCATTACCCCTTGTCCTCTCACCACAGTCCCTAATGAAGAGTCCCTCCCCAGCATCTCTATAGGCCCCCTTCAGGTATTGGAATGCCACAGACATGAGGGAAGACGCTAGGTCCCCAAACACAGGACAATTGCCGGGCTGGACGGAGGCTTTTGTCCTAGTTTCTTGTCACGTCATGTCCTGCACCCAGAGCCAAACAGCACAGCTGGGGTCCTGCTGTACCAACAAGCTTTGGTACTGGCACCTGATGCTAATCTAGGTCTCCAAAGCCCACTTCCAATTAACAACTTTTGTGCTTAGCCTGACCCTGAAACCTAAAAGCTCAAGGGTGTTTTTTTCCTGGTGCTCCTTAAGCTGAAGACTAATGCTCCAGCTGCCTCTTTGTAAGGTTTGCTTTGTGGAATAACATGTCATTATTTTAATGTTAACTCCTGTTTGAATCGCCACAAGCTGAAACATCTTTCTGTATGCTTTCTTATAATGTAGGCACGGCAGCTTCACAGAAAATGCAAAGATGACCTCAATTACTACACGGAGAATAATAAAGGCATCATTAATGTCATGCAAGAGGCCACAGTGCCAAGTGCTCTGCTACCATTTGCGGCACACTCCAGTGCCAGGGCTTCCCTGGGTGCCCTCTGCGCTCCAGGCAGGGGCTGTGTTCACTGGCAGTACAACACAAACATTAACCTCTTCCTGTGACCTGCCCCAAAATGATGGACAACAGCCTAGAGGCTGCTCAAAACTGTGGAGGCTTATGGTGCTGTTATAACATCGCATATTCATTTGCTTCTAATTTTATCAAATTGACTAGGATGAACTTTCCATGCTGCCTCATGATGAATATTTTTTGGAAAATATATCCCACTGAGAGGCAGTCATTTCCCAGCAGGAGGGAAGGGGAAACCTTCTGGTTTGCTCCTGTTGTCATGTTCTTACACAGGTTTTGATGAGCAGCTACAGCTCCCTCAAAGGGGATGTTCCCATGCGTGCCAGTGCCGGGTGCTGCAGCCGAGGCTCATGGGGCTTGTCTGGGCTGCAACTATTCTGCCCCACTTTAGGGTGTCTTCACTTCCTTCTCAGTCAGGATTTCCCTTCAGCTTCTGGGCAGTGACCAGGGTGAAGCTGAGCATAGGATATGAGGGGCAATGGAACAGGGAGCTGTGTAGTTGATGGATGCAGGGTATGGAGGTACTTGGCTTTTGGAGATGTAGCATCCTGAAAATGGAGTTTCATCATTCCTCTAGTGCCTACGCATTCCCAAAAGCCACACTGATAAATATGGTCCTCATTTTACTTGAAAGGCTTATTCTTGCAGAGGAGGCGAAGCTATGAATTTCATCACACTGTTACATCAAGAGCCAAATGGAGTTATGAAGCCAATATTTCCAGATATGATATCTAGACACGAGGCACTAACATTGCTTCACATATGATGGGAATTCTGCTCTTCTAAATTTCTTTCAAAGGCATGAATGATATGACCAACATGTACAAAAATTTACATTTAAAACCCATGCAGGTTGTGCAATGATCTCAGTAGTTGGGAGATGGTGGTGCAAGGTCATTTTCCTGTGAAAAACTCTTTTTTTTCCCTATCAAAATATGCCTACACCCTACTTCACAGATATGGTTTCTACTGCATATTATGCCTTTTCTGCTATCTGACTTGACACTTTCTAAGCTGATGAACGCCAAAATCTATGGGATAGCTGAAGATGTCAAGGTGTGATGCTCTTTCACTATCCCTCTGTTTTTCAAAGGAAGCCTCTGAATTAAAGCAGGCTTTCAAAGTCCCCTCTTTTTACCTGTTTTTATCCTGCTGTCTCTGCTGATAACTCCTCCAGGTTCGACGCTTATCACATAGATAGGCAAATCCCATTCCCGGTTAGATGCTCCGCCTGCTACAGTCATTCCCAGTGATTCTGTGTGATCTTTCCGGACAGCCACCACCTTCTCATGACAGGTGACAGCATGAAGGGCGCTCTGTGGTGGAGAAAACAGCAACCACAAACACAGTGGGCATGGGGACCTCCCTGACAGCAGACACGTATTCCACTGAAGTGAGTATTCCTTGAGGGAATACCAAAGCATTTCTCAGCTGCAGACAGCAGGCCAGACAGCAGGCATGACTCTCTCCAGGGCTCAGGAGTCTGCAGAGTCAGAGATACCACCAAGATAATCCTTGCTTTAACAGTTAAATCCAGGCACTGCTCCTACCAAAATCAGCAGTATTTTAGCACTGAGACTAATAGAAGCAGGTCTTTGAAATGCAAACAAGGAATCTGACTAAAAAAAATTGGAAGTGTTCTCACATCTTCATACCTTTGGCTACCAGGTCACAATTCTTATCTTGCTGCTTGCAGCCTGAACGTCATCTGTATAGCTAATGAGAAGTGGTCCACCTGGGGTAAAGGAATAAAACTCTTGTGTACAGATCATAAGATAAACACTTCATTTGCTCTCCCAGATTCCATGTTTCTGTATAAGTTGCCGGTGGGAATACACTCAAAGAATATGTGTTTCTGTTCAGGGAAAGAGAGGGACATTTATAGGGTGAAGAGCCAGCAGCCTCCAGGGTGTTCTTCCTGGCTGTTATGCTTAAAAGGTCACTTTGGGACAGCTACCTCAGCTGTCTGAGGACAGACATCCCCTTATTCCTTCCCCTGAGCATACACACTGCTGGTCATGCAATAACTAGTGTATGAGCAAGGGTGAAAGAAACTCACAGGAAAGAAACTCCAGATGGAGAGGCAACAAAAGCTTCCAAAACAGCAACAAACTGAATGTCACGTTTACAACACACCCAGCTCTTACAGAGGAGTTTGAGAAACAAGGATGCTTCTCCAGAAAATCTGGAATTTGATATGAATTGATTTGATTGCTTTAAGTATCAACTTTGATTGCCTGGTATCAACTCCTGAAGATCCCAGCCCCTCTTGTAGGAGCAGCACTATCCATTCCAGGCTCACATGTAGATATAATAGTAGGCTGCTAAATTTATTTCAAATGAACATTTAAAAAAAACCCAACCTTCTCGTTCACAAGTGTGACCTCACATTAATAATTAGCAAAATTAATCTATAAAACTCATTTAAAGCCATATTAATCTCTTAGAAATCTGAGATCCCACAAAGATGTTCCACCTTAATTCACTGGCCATCAGCACCAGAAAGTGGCGCAGGTGAGTCCACAGCTGCTCCCGCAGTGATGCTGACGAACAAAGGAAGACAGTGGCAAGAAGTTTACATGGGAGTAGAGCAGGCTATATCTCTGGTTTGCAGTTTTTTTAATGGTGCATTTGGTGGAACTTGCTCTACATCAGGATTTCCATGATGCAACTTTAACATCAAAACCCAGAATCTTCTAACAGCTTAGCAAAGGATCTCCAGATGCACTAGCGGAACAGCGGCTGTCACAGAGCTCCACTAACAAAAAGACAAAGAGCTCAGTGGAAAAGGTCTTCTTTTAGCCACCAAGACAAAACCCAGACAGATACAGTTGTTTGGACCTATCACATCTAACCCATGCAGAGCACAGGCACTGTGTCAGAGCAAATGAACCTGAAAATTTCTGAGGGTTTTACAATATTCCCTTTTAAAAAATAGTAACGTCCTAGTCAAGATAATTTTAACCTTTCACCTTTGTCTTTAAGGTGTGTTTTAATCAGTAGTTCTAGCTTTGTGCAAACTATACATAATGTTTCATCCATATATGTGCAAAAATGCTATTTTTCCTTAGAAAGGAAATGCTTTTCATCAAGAAAAGGCCACTTCCTGAAGCATGTGGGATAGGGGCAGGGGTAATTTTGACAAGAATGCAGCCTGAAATTTTGCAGCAAAATATGCAATTGGAATTAGACTTGCAGCTCAGAGCAATCCTGTTACTTATGCCATGTCTGCCATATCTCAGAAAACGAAACCATTAGCTGATAAACTGGCTAATGCTCTAGTTCTGGGGAATCATGGCAGGGAGAAACAGATTTCAAAGCAGAACTTGGTAGCAAATTGTCCTGTTACATTTCAACAAAGAATCGTAAAAGTACTGGTACTTGTATGCTCAACTATGTAGGACCAGTTTTCCTTTGAAGCCCCCCTTCCACATGTCATTTTTTACGTGGTTGCAGATAGAAAGGAATTGGGGCGACTTGGCTGAGTCTAAGGCCGTGATGAAAGGAGAGCAAAGCCTTTCTTAGTAAACACACGTAGAGCTTTCTTTGAGGTACAGCTGATAATGAGTAAACCAGTTAAAAGACAATGTTTATCAGTGACTGCATTTCAATGCATTCTCTTCTAAACAATTGTCCTTCTCCCTCATTTTGAAGTGACCTCAGAGGTCAGGAGAAAAAACCCGTAACAGTTCATCTCCTCCTCTTTTCAATTTTTTTTCCCTTTTCTGTATGTTTACTGGAAAATAAATATTTACAGCAGATTATCACAACATCAAAGCCATGACACGCATCTTGTGGGCAAAAGACAGAGCTGTGTGTGTAGGGAAAATGTACTTCACCTGAAGACAAACCTGCTTAGATGGTCAGAAAACATTGCCTGCTCCAGCAGCAGGGTGACAGATTTGCTTTAAGTACTAGACAATTTGTTGGAAAAGAGTAAGAAAACAGTTCCAATTAAAAACAAGTGCTATTTAATTAATGGCAAAGCTCCCACTGACTTCAAAGAAATCGAATCTGGCCTGTTTATACATGACAGCCTGGCTTAACAGCCTCAGCTCCACACAAAAGTGTTTCTGACATCTCTTCTTTTCTGAATCCAGGCAGCAGCCAGAACAGATTGGGCTGTGCCTGTCCTATCTCCGTACACAGGACAACAGCCCAATGAGAGCCTGTGCAGGACCAGTCTCCCAGCACACCATATGCCTGGCATCACTGCCACCAGGGAAGGATATGGTCACTACAGAGCGCCCTCTTCTTCTGCCAGCGCCTTGTTGGCTTCATGGCTGGTTGCCATTGGCCTGAAAGAGAGCTGCCTCCTCATGGTTTCCAGATGGATGCAAGCTGTCATGAGGGCAATGGCTTGGCCAAAAGTGGTTCCTGGGACCTCATGTGAGCAAGACAGCTGCTGAAAGCTAGAGCTCATTCTTGGTGCTGAATACAGCCAAGGCTTGAGAGCAGATTTTAGCCCTTGCATGCTTTACAGCAAGGACTGCTTCCTTCAAAGAGGCCATTCCCAACCTGCTACTAGCACCTCCTATGGTAAGCTCATGGGACAAAACGCACCTTAAAATTAATCAGAATTCAAGTCAGTTAGCAATCTCTCTATCAATCACACATAATAAAGCAATACCACTGACAGCAGCAGCTAGCAGACTCATCAAACCACATACATTGGAAACTCCTTTGACAATAAAGTCTGTCCAACAGATACTGCCTTGGCTCTGAGGAGGAGGATGCTATACAGGACACTGTATTCTAGGCTTGCAAGCGCTGCTCCTACACTAAAGTCTATTTGAAAACAAACAGCATTTTATGCCTGTCAAAGCCTAGGGTTTGAAGATGTTGAATTGCAAACCACCTTCATTTAAACCTTCAGCAAAAAAGCATGAGAAATTAAATTTGACACATTCATGCCCCAGAAAAGGGCAAATAGTAATCCAGTAATAGCTGCATCAAACCAAAAGCCCACAGTGCCTGAAGCCCATCATGTCTACTGTCTTATCTCCTGATCTACTGCCAGAGCATTTTCTTTGATATAAGCCTTCTGCTGCACACACACTAAGCTAAAGGGAGCTAGGAACAGCTCAAAGTTTTCATTTTATGGCAGTGATCTTCCCTGGAAAGTACCCAAATGGTGGCATTGGGCAGAAGCTCACAGCAGCACACTCAATCATATGCTTATTGTAGCACCCATCTCCTGTGGCAGACTGGAAATCCCCCTAAAAGCCATGACCTATCCAACAAAAGATGATCCATTAGTCTTTAAAGGATTATTGCAAGGTCAACATCAGCCCTCCAATCTCACCACTGACCCAAATCATGGTGGATTTAAGAAGGATTCCCATCTTACACCTCTCTGTATAGGAAGGGAAAATGAGTATCTGGGCAGTTTTTGGGAGACAATCCCATGTGGTATCAATCAGATCAACATCATAGAGCTAGGAGGTGCTTGGAGCTTCACTAAAAATCATGCAGTAGCCACACAAACTAATTGCTGTCCTACACATATTTGCCTAAGGAAATAATTACTTCATTAGCAAGTAATGCCTTGCAGATGCATGATTAGTTGGTCACTGTTTGCTATTGGGTAGTAGCTACTGAATATTGACTCTGCTCTCTGGTTTAACTCTTGCTGACCTAGTCTTGCCTAACAAGGGCTGTGATTACAACTTCATGGAAAAAGAAAACTAAAAATAGATAAATAAACAGTAGCATATCCTTAACAATAAAACCACTGAATATTGTAGTTGGGTTTGTTTTGGTGTTTTAAAAGAAAAATGGCAAATACTGAGTATCTTTATCACTTGTAAAATGCAGAGCTAGGCTTGTCTTCTGGCTGACAGCTCTGTGCCTGATCTGACAGCTGGGTCAACCCAAAGGTTTCTTTGAGGACTCATCTGGCTGCCCATGAGGCAGGATGGATTTAAACCAAACCTGCCTATCATCTCCCTGATGCACCCCTGCCACAGGTGGCCAGGGGAACCAGCTTGCAAGCGTTTGCATAACTGGTGACACTCAGTATGATTTCTATAAATTAGCCAGGCACATGTCTCCAGTGAAATAAATTCAGCTCCTGCAAGGACATACCTTGTTCTGTCTGTAGTTCAAATTATAATATTGAGTGAACTCAGAAAAGGTATTTTCAAAGCTCTTGCTGCATTGGTTTCTGCTTTAAAACCTCATATACTTGATCATCACAGTCTCTCTGGCTTATGAAAGTCTTTCTGTGGAGCTTGGACCCAAAACATAGAATTGTAGAATAGTTAGGGTTGGAAGGGACCTGAAGATCATCTAGTTTCAAGCCCCCTGCCATGGGCATGTTGGCGCTCTGACTCATGCAAGTCACAGAAGCACAGCGTGCTAGCAGCAGCCATGGAGACCACAGCCGCTGTCTGCCACTGGACTGCCAGCCAGGTCAGAGTACAGGTACCTGAAGAAATGGGAAATGACTACTAATTACCTTAATTTTCAAGCAGCTTATGGGAATATCTCAGGCCAGTGTATAAAACATTTTATCTGAAGGCTTTGCTTCAGACAGAGAAACTTCAGATAAGACTCTTCTTTTCATTGGAGGGCATTGCCCCGTGGTGGCTCGCACCGCTGGCCAGATCCATGCCCATGGCCAGGATGCTGTGTGCACAACAGCCCTCTTCACTGTCCTTCACCTTCTCCTTCCCTCCCTATTGCAGACAGGGTCAGGGCAGAAGCAGTGCATAAATAATGAGGAGCACGGCTCTTATGTTTCCACTGCAAAATAAGACGTGCTTCTTCCAGGGACAGAAACCAGAGGTAACACCCAGGACACTAGAACTCTCCCTGTCCTCCCAGTCCCCCGTCCCGTGGATGTCAGAGCAACCGCACGAGCGCTCACGTCCTCACCTTGCTGGGGTTGTTTCTCTCGGCGGGGCCGGGCTGCGGGCTGCCCCCGCTGTAGCTCCAGCCTGCCTCCTGCAGGATGTCAGGGGCCTGCTGCCTGGTCTGCCGCGACACGATGAAGTGAACCTGCTTCTCGCTGGCCTGCGGGAAAAGGTACAGCATGAATCCCACCAGCCCAGCGCAATAAAACACTGCACGTCAACCCCAGAGGGCTCACAAGACACAAGTCCTGTTTAAGCATAGTTTGGATTTCCCACTGATGTGGTTGCAATGACATAAAGTATCAGTTCAGGTCAATAAAGACCATAAAAATTTACTGCCAGCTACTTAATTGTTCTCTTGAAAATTCAGTGTTGACTCTGAAAAACCCTTCTTACCCATCCCAAATTTGGCTGGAAGCAGTTACCACCACAGTGAGTGCTGGTCAACTCTTACACACACCTTTGTACACCACTGCAGAACAGCAACGCGCCCGCCACAGGAGAGAGACGGACAACCAGAGCTCTGAAAAAGTTCTCCCATTACATTAGCCCTGTAATGAGGGAGGTGTTCAAGCCTTGGCTGGTGTAAGTTGGGAATAAAAGATGTAACTGGGTACACCTGCATGCAACAAGCCTGATCAATGTAAGGCAGCTTAAAGACAGGAATGTGCGACCATTTTGAGAAGTAAAATCCTACTGTACCAGAGCACAGAGAAAGAGGGAGGACACAAGCAAGCACACAGTGTAGTGGAGTTTAAGGTGGGAAATTAGCCCAAACTCTAGCTCTAGGGACAGAAACTGCAAAAACACTTAACCTAAAATAAGCTCAAAATGGTTCTGGGCCTTTTTGCACAATACAGTCATAATACTTTAGCACCTGAGAGATGCTGCAAAGCTTCTGCTGAGTTATGTTTTTTGCTATTTTTAAGGTGTTCTCTGTGTGCCTGGTATTTGTGTTATTAATTCTGTGTACAGGTGAATTTTTAAACAATTAATTTAAAGCAACATACTGAACTGAAGCGCAGAAATAACCTCAACGCTATAGAAGCATTCTCAGAAGATAAAATATTAATCCCCTAATCTCCTGTCCAGGCTAAAGACCCTGATGCTCTGGCAGGCAGGAGGGGCTCTCCAGAGGGAGTCCTGCCTACCTGCTCACAGGTTACTACTGATGAGCTGCTCTGTATCTAATGTGGAGCCCCTGTGAGCACCCCTGGAACTGCAGCAGTGATGCTTGTTCGTACCACAGCCCCCAGGGCATCAGATGTCCAGAGTCAGTTGTTGGTGTGCTGGGGAGAAACTCCAGGGAAAGCTGGCGTTGAACAAGCAGCTGGAAACCATACCCAGATCCAGTTGCACTACTGAAATCAAATCTCCCGCAGACAATTGACAGAAGCCAGAGGAGGCCCCTGGGGTTTGTGTTTTTATAGTGTGGTTTGTCTTTTCTGGACCTGGGTTCAGCAGCGGCAGCTGGGAGTTAAAAAGTACGTTTGAAAAATGTCACTAGTTAAAAACCAAAAGCAACCTACCTCTCCTAAACCTCCATCTTCAAGCCCGAAATCTGAGTGTTCGGGCTGTGCTATCTCCACGGATGGTGATATCTCAGTAAAAAATGTGCTCTTCTTTGTCACTTGCCCAGTACCTTGGGAAATCCTATTTTTTTCACCTGGAACTTGAATCTCCACAGATCCATTGTATATCATTTGGTGCATACACATGTATTTCAAAATCACTTGCTTGGTATTTTTACCGTGTCTGTTTTTACGGAGTATCAATTCCTGGACTACAGACTCAGATGGTACCCAAAAGCAGAATACTGTGTCTCAGAATAAAGGAAACTGCCCTGGTCCCTAGCGTGATGGAACTGGACAATACAAGACTAAACCTCCTAAGGGCACATGGCCTCACAAAAATCCAGTTTTCTCTAAAACAAACAACCTCAACTTACGTAACTTCTGTTTAAAACTCATCTGCTGCCACATGGTTAGGCTCAAAGTTGGTTATTGAGAGAAAGGTTGTAAATGTGATTAATTCCCTTAGAATGACTAGCAAAAGTTCAACAAGAGCCTCCACTGCAATGTCACATTTGTCTCCAGGTCAGTCAGGTTGAGTAATTTCTCAGAAGTCCATAGTGCTTTAAGAAGTTACCCAAACAACAAGACCAGCTTTAGTATTTATGTACTTCCAAATAAACCCCATTAACATATCTACTGATCAGAATATTAATGACTGCTTCATTCTGACCCCTCCCTCCCTCGTAGTACTTGTTTTTCCCACAACTCCTTCTTTGGATATTATTCTAAAGCAAGAATCAAAGAAATGAGGTTAGCTTTGAGAATGATTGCAACTAATAGCTGAAACAATCTATTAGCATTAAAATTTGTGTTACAGCCAAAGCAAACCAAGCAGGGAGACAGAGACATGGTAGCAACTTCTGAGCATCTAGTGGGCAAGCAACTGCACCTTAAGGAAAGGCAGCAGTGGCGCTCTTAGCAGAAGCTGCCCCATCTCTTGAGGGGATGATGTAGCATGGATGTGCTCCACATCACAACCTGCTTTCTGCTGGAGGTGGCTGTCGTGATGGAGACACGTGTGTCTGTCACAGCTACTCTGAACTGTGGTGGGGGAAAGAGGGGGAGAGGAAGGCAAACATCTGGGGGCAGTAAAGTCTGGCTCAGCCTGTGCAGCTCAGCTTGATGTGCTCACATGAGCGCCCACTGATCTGTTACCTTGTTCTTCTTCTTGTCACTGTCATGGAAAACAGATGTGGAATGTCACGTTATTTAGATTTAAAGTGCCACATCTGACACAAGGCCATGACTAAAGATGATGCGACAAATGGGAAGCAGCAAACTCCCAAGTGTTACGACGTGTGCACGTTCCTAATTAGGACTTACACGTTTTCTTCATTCCAGTTCTTGTGACTGAGCTTATAAACAGTCAGACACCTAATCCACTGATTAACAACTGCTTCACATATGCTAATAAATAATTGCTAAAGGCCTGGAGAATCAGATTTATCTCAATTATTCTTATTTAGAAGTCAAAAGTAATCAGATTCTGCAGAAATCTGATGTTCTCCCAGCCGTCCTTGTCCTAACAAGCCACGGCCACAACCTTTCGGAGAATCTTAGTTCCATTCTTAAAGAAACCAACAGTGTATTTGAAACTTCCACCGCAGCTAATTTGAAGGCCTTAGTGTGCTGTGAGTGACAGCAGACAGGATACTGTTGAGAAATCAGAGGACACAGTAAAACATCCCTTCGTGTAAGAAGCAAATGCAAACCACTTGTGGCTTCAGTGTAATGGCATAACATGGAAACAGGAAAGGCAAATGATAATTGATGAAAAAACATGACAAAAAAGACAGAGGTTCCAGGAATTTTGCATTAGACAAATGTGATTCATGGAGCTCACATCAGTGCAATGTAATCCTGGCTGTTTAGAAACCTGAGTCTCCCCTTTGATGGGCATGTTGTTTAAATTCCCAGGGACTGGTGTGCATTTCAAGCATAATTATAAATAACATCCACTCCTTGGAACCCAATAAGAGCTTTAGTTGTGCTTTCAAACACTTGTGTGTGAATGGTCTCGTTAGCAATTTTTTCCATTTTGTCTCTGGCTTGCATGTGTTTTTTGCTTATGAAGCATTGTTGCCTTGTTTTGTAGCCAGAAAGAACTGTTCCAACAATACCGATTTTTAAAAAAGGTTTTCATTCCAGACTTATTCCCCTTGGAGAATTTAAACCTCCCTGCCCCGCTGCCTTCTGCTCCCAGTTAGTGAGGCACAAAAGTAATCCAGAAAGATGCTGGATCAGAATTTCAACAACTGGCATTACGCAAGGGGACGCCGTTCTCTTTACCTAAGCTATAAACTTCCCAATAAAAGCTGGCTACAGCCAACTGTGAACCTATGCTAAAGGAGGAATCCTTTCCACAAATGCGTGAATTCGAATGCTTCTTTCAGTCCAACTCATGTTACCCTGATTATGCCTGTCAAAACGGGGAAGCAGCCAGCCTGGTTTCACATCTTGTTATGGAGGCGTATGAAATTCTCCAATACATGAATATTCTGCATGCCTCCAAATGCAATGTAAAACTGCACAAGTGTAACAACTGCTATAAATATAAGATAAAAGCAACAAAAGATTCTTGGCTTTGCTTTTTATGTTGAAGTTTTCTAAAAACGTAGGCTGTAAAGGAAGAAAAATGACAATGTTTCTGGAGGGGAAATTAGGCAGAAGCTGACTGATTTTGTAGCTGAGAAAGACCCAGGGCTTTTTTTCTGACAGTTCCGTGGTAAAACTGTTTAGTGCATTGCAGAGGCACCCCTTTAGCTCTCCACGCGAGTTTAAATAAACATGTATGAAAGCTACAGATCCATTTTTTCCAAAACATCTGGATTTCATATGCTGGATTTAGGTAAGGAATATCTACAAGATATGGAGTACCTTCAGTCATGAAACACGCTCATGACAAATCACCAAGCCTGGGAGCCTGGGAAGGTGTTTATCCTGAAACATGCAGTCCATAGCCTTAGGCTGCTCTGGTTTGCTCCAGGGCTGCACCAGGAATCACTGTGGGTCCTTCTGAGCTGGAGGAGCAAGGACCCAGCTTGACCCAGAGCTCCCAAGGTGCAGGCTGGCCTGCCTTTTGGCATATGTAGTCACTCTTTGGTAATGCGCAGAACGCATGAAAGTTAGATCTCTGCGTTACAAAGCCTGATGGTAACAGGCATTACTGCAAGAGTCCATGCCCGTATTCACCCTAGTACCTACAAGTGAAACCAAGGAGCTTTTGGAGATTTAAATTCCCGCCTGAGCTTGACACATCTCCTTTCGTCCCACAGATACACACACATTAAGTTTGGCCCCTCCTCTGCAATGGACAGAACAAATCACACTGCTGGGTTCCTGCAAAGTTCAGAAACTGGGGTCAAGGTGGTGGTGACAAACCTGTATCAGCTGGGCTGCGCTCTCTGGACTGCCGTACCGATGGTCGTGCCCATTGATGGCCAGCACCCTGTCATTCTCCTGAAGATGTCCATCACGGGCAGCCACGCCGCCTTCCAGCAAGTTGAAAATAAATACCCCTGGCTCATCTGCCCTGCGGACCAGCTTTATTCCCAGCTGCTCATCCGGACTGCTTTTGTTTAGCACAACATGGAAACTGTCATCCCTACTGCAGTGAGCATCAAGCGAAAGTCCGCTGTTTCGGCACCGGTACCTCTGCTCTCGGAGCACCGTCAGTCGGAGCACATGGCAGGGTTGCTTCAGGATTGACAGGGCATAGTTGTGAGGCACATTTTTGATGTCCATGCCATTCACCTGGAAGACAGAAGTGTAAATCAGCAGCAGAAAGACCATCTAATTTGAATTGGCACTGGAGAAGACAGCTCTATTTACACAGATGTCTTCATACAAAGTGATGTGTGCTATTTCAAACTGTGTCATGCAGGAGGCCAAGTTTGAGGTGCAGAACACTCTTCCCCCCAAGGAAAGGACGCGCTGTACAGGCAGTTTCTGCCTTTATTCCCCCTTTCTTCCTGACAGTCTCCAGACATACTGTTATTTTTCAGCTTTATTATTGCTCCTTCCCAAGCTCCAATATCCTTTCATATATCTTAGTTTTATTTCACTAGCTTCTGATTTCAAATAGCCTTGCCAGCCTTTCCTTTCACTCCCACCACTTTCCTGCTGTTTCTCTCCCTCATTATCTCCCAGCTGTTCTAGGTACAGTAAAAAGTGTTCCCAGCTAAAGAATCTCTAATTAAAATGATTCAAAGATCCTCAAGAAGAAGTTTAAATGCCTTGCATATTTACTAGCAATTATGCTGATTTACCACACCAAGAATTGGGCTTTTTATGTTTCTTAACGTTTTCTAATAAGATTTATCTCGTATGGCAGTAAAACTGCATAACTGCCACTTCCTTAATTTGGGTGGAGAAAAGAAAGATTTCAAGAAAGAGCTTCCAGTCAATCCCCTCATGCCCATGCGTGTCAGAGTCACTAGGCATTGCTCTCTATCACTGCTAAATGAAAACCATTTGCAAGGTTGTCATTCATTGCTGGCTGGAAAACCTGAATCAGACAAGTTATTTCCATGTCCTTTTACGTTGCACAGGTTGAACCATTTAAATATTAACAAACCTCTCCAAAGTGCAACAGAAATGTTCCCCAGCACGGACAAAAGCATTTGGCTGGTGTTTGCTTTTGCAGACTGCCTGTGGGGGTATGACACGGCTGTCCCTGCTGCAGTCTGACGGGGAGACTGCATCCCTAGACACACAGCTCAACCACCTTCAAGTTACCTGTTTGGGTACTACAAACAGCATGACCTGCAGCAGCATGGGGCTGGAATTGCTAGGAATCCTTAGCAAATCTCTGGGCAGCCAGCCACAGACAGGAGAGCTTTGCCAAGCCCCTCCATGCAGCAACCACAGCTTCCCACTGCAGTTTGGATGTGCCCTGCAGGAACAGTTTTGGCTGAGTGATGCCATTAACTGTGCTGCTCTGTGCTGGCACCAGGACAAAAAGCCTCCCCAGAACACACGGCTGGGTGACACTCATCCATCCAGCTGCCCCCCGGAACACTATTCTGAGGTATGTTTAAGCAGTGCCAGAGCAAAGTATGCCCACATCATGATCCTGAAAAATCCGTTTGGCCATGGTCTGTCAGACAGGATGCATGTCACAAACCTGGTGTCCCCCAAGTGCCCTCAGCTACCACTGTGGTCAGCAAAAGCTAGGAAAGCATGATGGTTTACAGGCGGTGCTCTGAACTTCAAAGGATGGTGTCCTCAATAATTACATACATGGAATACATTATAGAAGTCAGTAGGGCTGGGAGAACTACTCATTAACCCTACCAGCAAGGCATGCCAGAGGAGGCAGAAAGATGGGCATCCAGAGTCCCACCTGGAAGATGACCCTGAGATACGAATGCCAGACTTTGCAGTCCACACCACTTCCAGCTCCTGCAGCCTTATCCCAGCTAATGCCACATGAGTTAGCCTTGGTACCAGCACCAGTCTGTCCACGGGCCATGCCCAAATGTTCACCTGCCATTTGGAAAGCCTATGCTGAGCAATTTGCAGTCTCTGGCCACGCTGTCACCAAAATTTGAGCTAGCTGATTTAAGCTGATTGTGATATATCTGAGTGAGCTGCCGCTGTAACTCTGGCTTGCAATGTAAATATACCCGTGCATTCCAACCACACATGATCAAAGCAAGAAAAGGAACTGGTATTTTCTGTTATCACTCTTTTCTGCTGAGGACTGAAGCATTAATACAGTTTTGCATCCTTGCAGAGCTCCAAGCACGGGGACAGCTGAGAGTGCAGGTGCAGTTCAGAAGCTGTTGCTGAAGCAACCACTCATAAGACTCATGATCTTTAACCATCTAGCCTGGTTCTTGTTCACCTGCTATATATTTCTACAGAGAGAGGAGCAAAAGTAGCATCCAGCAGCTAATGCCTGAATGCTGCTCAAGTTCGACCTTAGAGATTTCAGCTGTGGCTGCTCGTGGAGCAACACTCTCAAAATAGAGCTGGCTGTGTCTCATACTGCAGTGCTCAACACATCACGCAGAGGATGCTGAAATAACTTAACCCTGATCAGGCCTCTGTCACCTATCTTGGTGTAAGTGGGATGTAAGGCAATGTAAACCTCACTAACTATGACTTAAGCCCACAGTTCAGTAGAAACGAACTGGGCAAAAACCCAGCCTCTGCTTTCAGACAAAAGCTTTTGCGCCAGTGGGTCAGAAATGCCAGAAGTATTGTGCTACATTGCACTTTGGAGCTACCATGTGTGGTTAGAAATCAGAGAGACCTGGCAGTGAATGGGAAAAATAAACAAATCTATGAGCCTCAAAACCTGTTGAAATTAACGAAATCATCACAGCGTGCAGAGGTGCTGAATCCTTTTCAGCATGCATTGTTCTACCCACACAAACAAGCCACATTGCAAATCTCATCTCAGGATTGACTTACACCATCTTATTCTTGTACCTCCACAGTACTGTACCTTTAGTATCATGTCTCCAGGCAACAATCTTCCATCTCTGGCAATTACCCCATCTCGATATATATGCTGTATAATAATGTGAACCAAAGGAGTCTCACTGCCTCCCACAATCCTAATGGCCAGGTTTTCATGGGGATCGGTACGGTTGATCTTAATGCAGGTAATTTCCCCATCTGGAATCAGGTGATACAACCTGGGAAAACCTGGAAATGCACATTGCAAGGTATTTATTTGACATCACAGCTTTGGTTTGTTAAAACGTGCACAGCACAACTTCAAGCACCTGCCAGTTATCCAAACTAGGTTGTACGCACAGATGTGACTTACACTAAGTGGGGAGCAAAGGACATATATCCTTGCTGAGCAGACTTGAAGGGATCTTCTTTTAATTAACACATTCAAACTTCCTTCTCCCCCTCTTACCTCCCCAAAGCACAACCCTAAATCTTTGATGTAATCCAAACAGATGGAATGTACTTAAATAGAGTTACGTGTGCTAATATTTTAAGGGAACAAAATACATTTTTAGTCACCAGAGACCATTTTTGGTGCTGAGAACTGGGTGATTGGCTCGTGACATCCAAGGAAGCATTTTTTTGCATTCAGCTAATAGAAAGGTTAGTTTCTCAGGCAAACCAAAGCACACAGCAGTTTCCCTCTAAGTAAAAGACAGCTTTTGAATCTTTAGTGTGTGGGTCCAATCCAGCACTCATACGAAAAACCTACAAGTCAAAAATATTAAGTGCTAATATCTTTTCAGTACCTGTTTTAGAAATGAAAGCACAGTGACTGTTACTGAATAGTGGTGAGGTGTTAAATGAAAATTAACAGAGCAGCATCCGAGAGAGAAGAAATATTTTCTACCACAGAATAAGCGGACAACAAACCAGCAAGACACCAAAACCTCTAGGAAGAGAGTAAGGGGAAAGAAAGAACAGGAAAAAAGTATTAAGAAACACTGTATTGCATCCCTTACCACTTTGATCATATGTTCCTCGGAGCGGGGAGCTGTCTTCCGCCACGTCTGTAAAAAGCACCTACCAGTAGCACAGACTTCGACTTTGTGGTTTTACACAGAGCTGACAGGCAACAGAAGTCTATCTAGTTATCTATATAGCCTTCATCAACCTAATATCCAAGTATGCATTTAGTTTATGCTCCTGTAGCAGCAGTTTCTATGTTGATATGAGTTTACTTTAGTTTTGCACACAACTTCAATATCTCAGGAATGGAAGGTGCTTTATTTTCCCCATACTTCCCTATTATGTGAACACTATTTGCCCAGCTTGTAACTTCTGTACTTCTCCCTAGCCTGAAGGGTGGATTCACACCATCTAAATCCAGGCCTTTAAGCTAAATGCATAATTTCAAGATCTACTTTTTCTCTCTTCCTTTGTAGCACATGGGCACCTGAAGGGAGCGATACCCACTTCACCACTAGATCACCCCTGCTGAACTCTCTCCACTATGTTAGAAGAAAGAGGCAATTAACTCTGGCATCTCAGTGGGGTGCTTTAAGTCAGATGGTACAAGTACTCCTCAGATATCACCAGAGGCCTGATCTTTACAGCAGAGTAAGTATGTGCATTTTACACCCTCAATGTGGCTATAAGGATATTTCTATGTAAAATTGCAAATGATAAACTGGATCCCTAGATCTAATCTGCACAGAAATAACATAACTAAATATCTCCATATATTTTGAGTACTACCAAAGCAGTCCTACAGTAGAAATAATTCAATTTCCCATTGCATGATTCACCTCATGTTATAACAAACTGTGCTTTTTGACTCAAACACTCATTCTCCCATATCTCATTCTAAAAACTTTTCTAAGGGAATTACCCAGTCATATTTCTTGACCATGGAGAACTGTGGACTGAACGAGCTATTGACACTCCCATGTTATTTTAGTCTGTAATCATCGCAGGGCAAAAACTGGCAATATGCCAGTGAACAAGATCTTTACAGAAGTTTCTTTGCATCTTGAACAATGCCTTAACTGGTTTATTAAGTCTTGCAGTGGCACTTGGCTGACTTCCAGTATGACTTTCGGCAGATTCATTTAAAAGATTTTTTAATCCTTCATTTCTTTCGAAAGTGTGCAGTCTACAACAAAACAAATCTTCCCAAGGTATTGTTCTCACCAGTCTGCAAGTCACTAAGGGTTCCCTTCATAGTTAGCAGATGTACTACTTCACCTCTTGTCTTCATTTGATTTTTTTATCAAACGCAGAATCATAGAATCATAGAATAGTTAGGGTTGGAAAGGACCTTAAGATTGTCAAGTTCCAACTTCCCTGCAATGGGCAGGGACACCTCACACTAAACCATGTCACCCAAGGCTCTGTCCAACCCAGCCTTGAACACCGCCAGGGATAGAGCATTCACAACTTCCCTGGGCAACCCATTCCAGGACCTCACCACCCTCACAGTAAATATAATTAATAAATTATACCATTTTCTCCTCAGATGGGCCAAGGAACCAAAACAACTCCATGATCCCTTAGTTTCTGTTCTCTTCATTAAAGACTTGCCTCTTGTTCCATCTCAGAAACATACATGGACGTTTCTATTACCAACAACCTAAACTGTCATAAATGAAAGGCCAATGTCTATTTTGATAAACTAACAGTAAGTTTGACAAACTAAAGGTATAAAATACATAAATACATATATATTTTTAGCAAGAAAATTCACAATCACTTTTTCAGCAGTCTGCATGCATTGTGTGCAGATTGGTCAAAACCTACCACGCCTATTTCAAGATGAAGCCATGTCTGGAAATCAGTGTCTTTAACTTGAATTTTTCTAAGGTACACACCATACTCAGAAAAGGAAGACCCTGTTTTAGCACGTGGTTGCATGCAGTGAATGGTTGCATACAACAGCCAAATTTATGAGACTCCAACTGTGTTGAAGGACCGTACCATTCACATATACACAACCCCTTGTGAGGCTAGAGCATCAGTTTGCACGGACCCATTTCCCTTATACTTTTAATTAGAATTCTCCATTCTCTTTGATCAGGTTTTCCAGAGCAGGAAAACCCAGGAGTATTGCATACCTTTCTTTACCATTTTATATTTCCAGTCCTTAAATATCGAAGAGCTGCTGAATCTAGAAAGAAGTAAACTTTCTGTCTTGTTTTTGGTGATTCTTGCAGGCATTTCCACAGAGTGTTGTGGTTTTGTCACCGGGGGTTGTATGGAGCATTCTGAATCTGTCAATATAATAAAATGTCATCTGCATTCAGAAAGACTGTGTGTGCTTTTCCCTCAAGCAATATTTTCTTTATATTAGCGTGCAATTTCATTGCTATTTTCACACATCCCGTTACAGTTACAAGTAACATTGGAGAGACCAGCTTTACACAGCAAACTCTGAATGTCTGGTATGATGTAGGACACTGATCACTCATTAGTACAGTGTCCATGAGATTGTAATACAAAATGTTAAGCATGCTTAATATTTTATCCCCACAGTTTATAACACTTAATGGTAGTATTCCTTCAGTGCTCAGGTTTCAGCTGACTTCTCTGTGCACCATGCTTTTTCTGACATTGCTGCCATTAGGATAACTTCTGCCTTCATTCCCAGTATCCAGTGTGACAAAGTACTGTGTAATGTTTGCTATGACTCTTGAGTCCAGATTAATCAAAGGTCACTATAAACAAAACTTGGCATCTCATATTGCAAGTTCTTATTTAGATCAGGAGGTCTGACTGAGGTGAGGTGCCAGACACAAATAAAGCCATCTGCAGGGACATCTTACGTAAGCTATTCTTGGAAAAGTCTTGTGTTTGTGACTTTGTTCGGCAAGTCTTCCTTCCCCATTGATTTTCATTTAGCATTTTGTTCTCCCACTCGTTTGCCATCATTTTGGTTTAATGCCTTCCATTAATTCTGCAGGGATACTGGTCTGATGCAGGTGGAATTGCTAGCTCTAATGTCTCTTCTGGCTTCTGGCCATTCATCTCACCAAAGGAGATCCAGAATAACTAAAATGTTGAATGTGTATCAAGAAAAGTTGTGGCTATCTTATCTACAGCAGGCAAAGTTTATCAGTCTGCAGTGGAGGAAATGCTACAGAGCAAATCTTTCTCTTCTGGAAATTGCCTGGCTCATCACCCTAGAGCAGAGTGCTTTGAACCCGTCCTGTGGGATTTCCAACAGCTGTTTTGGGAAATTGGAACTGCAACTGAATTAAATCTGAGGAAAACAGGAACAGCACGGGATCCCTGCAGGGTGCAGCGTTCCTGAGGCACAATTTGGTTGGGCTCTGCTGTCTTGTTCTGGGGCTTGATAAGCCACTTTCTTTCCTGCATACAGAGAACCTTAAGGACATGAAATGGTTGATACCTAGAGCCATCTGTGTGTCACTTACTTTCTTTTCCTTTATATATCTTTCCCAAACATTGAAGTATTTATCTATTATACATATATACATACAAATATATAAAAATACAACAAGGCTCAGACTGAGCAGTAGGAGTGAGATACACTTATACAACAGAAGTTTGTTCTGTGGTCCTGCCAGTGCCTGCCAGAGCTGCCTTGGCCTTGACTGCTGCAAAGCAGTAACAGATGGTAGAACTGCACCCACCATGAGACTAAGAAGAAGGAATTCGACTTTGAACAATATCTGACATCCTCAAGCAATCACAAATTCAATTTATTTTACAATGGCTTAACTGCAGAATGGAACCGATGAACGCTTTTGAAAACCAGCAGCACAGCTCCCTTTTACTGTAAAACTGCACAGATATTTTTGCAATTGCATTCTCAAATTCTTTCCTCCTTGAGCATCAGCTGCTTTATAACTTGTATTTGCAGATTGGTTTGGGTAAAGAGTATATATCTCTCTAGTCTTTCTTGGAGGCGAATTTAGAGTGCGATGCCAAACTAAGACCACTGTGATACAAACAAGCATAGCAACACTGGAGCAGTCTTTGCTCAGAGATATTCTATCATTTAAGTAGATTGTCAAAGTCATTTACACTAGTAGATCCAGTCAGAAGATATTACATCTTACATGCATCAGTTCTGGAAGGATGCCCCTGTCATCTTTCCTCACGTCTCAGAATGAAACCATCTCTTTTAAACTTTCCTAACTTCTACTTCAGATGTGGAATGCTATTTCTAGTTCTAAGTGTTATTACAGAGATAACTCTCTGTAGACAGCGCAAGCTTGGGTGCTGCACTACAGGCAAATACTTTTCATGGGTTATTTACAAAAATTACCGAATTATTAAAATGAGAAAATCCCAACGCCTCCTTCACCAAAACACTTTCTCATCAGTGTTTGCACTTTCCAGTCTCTTCTAACATTTTCTTCATTTTGGACATTGACCAAGTCTCTGCTACAAATGTCACCAAAACTTTTAAACAGAGAAACAAAGAAGGCCTGAATCATTAAAATTCAAAATGGGTGTTTATGACATTGTTTAAACAATCAAAAGATAGGGTCTAAATGGAAATCATGAAGTACTCTTCGCAGTGCAGGACTGCTACCAACTCCAGGTATAGGGTAGCATTAGACCATAACAATTCTCTGCTGTGATGGTAACAGAAGCACATTTGCCATTATACATCATATTTTTCAGCTTCCCTGAGGAGCAAAGGAGCTTTCCAGAACCAGTACTGCATTCAACTTCAAGTTAAGCAGAATCAGGAGTATCTGAATAGTTTTTTAATCCCACATCAGGAATGATTATTTTATCATGGACCCTCACAGTCGCGCTGCAGCTGAAAACTGGCCCAACAGACATACCAACTTCAGATTAAAGGCACTTCAGATTAAATGGACCTGCATATTCTTCAGTGGGCAAATAGCTAATCTGACATCAGTACTGCTGATGCTGGGAGCCAATGCATAGGTATACAGTATGGTTTTATTCTCAGAGCTCCTCTGACCAAAATATAAGCAAAACAGATTAAACAGTGACATTTGAGCTAAAATGAGGGGATTCGGGAAACTGGGGACAGATGGGCTATCATACATTGGGCTTTGCCAGATGAACTGACAGCTCCTATATCAAGAAGAAATTATCAGCAAGAAGGGGTTATTTCACTCGATGCCCATTGTGAAGCTGGTACAGTCTCAGCTTTATTCTGCTCATGCACTGACTGAGCCTGGGGAGGAAAGGAGCCACAAGAGAGGTGGTGTGGTGCCATCTGATCTGGAGCAATGAGGCATGGCTGAGATGTGCTGTCAGGTGGTCTCAGACATGAACCTGCGAAACCTGGGGCAAGGCTGCAGCAGCTTTCACACTGGGCGTGGCCATCTCCAAGGCCAGGAACCATCACCCACAGGAGCATTGCTGCTCTCAGGGGAGCAGAGTGGCAGTGGGGAGACAGACACTTGAGTCTGCCTTTCTACAGTAGGTTTGGACTGGATCTTTAGTGAGCACAGAACAGAGCATACTGCAGTTATCCCTAGAGTCTGACCAGCATCTCAGTTGGACCAAGAGTTCAACTGCAGACTGCTCAGAACAGCCGAGGATTTAAAAATATATAGAAAAGAAAACAGACAGAACTGAAGAAGGAAACAAGCTTCCAGCTGGCAGGATGATGATAACTGCTACAGAAAGAAATATATTCATTTCCTTCTCCAACACAAAGAAACAGAGAGCCTTTGAGATGCCATTACACAAAGCACCTGTTGCAAAGGACTGAATAGAGATCTTTGTTAAAGTACTTGTATTGCTGTGAGTTACTTGCATGCATTTTTTAAAGACCAAATTCCTAAACTGTGTAATCAAAATAGGTTCTTTGCTAATGTAATTAATACAGTAATTCAGGAGCATAGCTTCTGTGATCTCATACGTAAGAGTAACTGCTCATTAAGTAATTACATGCCTACCTGGTTGTTCCAGTGCAGTAGAATATATTTGGAAGTGTACAGGCATTCTTGGGGCAGAGGAATAAAACCACAAGCAGAGTCAAGGAGAGAATGAGAATCTTGACAGTGTTACTGGGGCCCTGGAGTGATTGTCACGTCAGGGCCCCACTGTATGTCCCTTAAAAGTGAGACAACAGTGGTTTTCATTCTATTGGAAATGTAAAGGTCAGTGCCATATTCACTCCTCCTTTCGTTAACATCTGGATTGCTTTGGGTTACTGGGTAGGTAATGTTGGCATCCAGGTCATCCACGCACTCCGGACATGAAACCAAGCCTTCAGTGGAACTCATGTCATCGATAAGCCTAGTAGAAATTGCTCATGAAAACGTCTATGCCCCTGAAGATATCCTTTTGTACCCTGAAGAGGTGTCTTTGGTAAAGTATGAACTTGAGGCATACAGAATTTCACTCCAGCTGAAGAAGAGCAAGCATTTGCTTACAATGAATTGGCATTGTAAGCAAGTGAATGAGAAACATATTTGTCTGCTCAGAGAGAGCTGTAGACAACTTCTTTGTAAATTTTTACTTCAGGAAAAATATAAAATATTTGGGACAGTAAAGTTATTATTATTTAAAACAGTGATTTTTCCAGGCCAAGGAGCATATTCACATCATTTACATGGAAAAAGTTCACAATTTTGAATTATCAGGTTTTATTACTGCTACATCAACAAGTGTGTGGGCTAGGAGAGCAAGTACCAAGAACATAACAATGTAGTAAAGCTCTCCTGACGAAAGAAGCAAACAAAGCAGAAGAAATATTGAACACTGTTTTCTGATTCACCACTTCAAGAATAATGATGCCTAAGCATAGCATTTGGCAGCCTTCTGTTTTTCCTTATTTTGCATAGGTTTCAATGACAGCTTGAAATACAGAGCAAAAGGAAGTTGGATATTTAATTTTCTTAAAGCCCTTACTCTGGGCATTTGATCTGGGAAGAGAAGTGAGGTGCCGAGCACTTCATGCAATGGAATTATAAGCTCAGTGAAGACCTTGATTAAGACAATGAATCCCACTCTATCATCACTTCCTCTTGATGAATGAATGCTAATGTTGGCTTCGTAATTACAGTCCAAAGCAATTAGTAACATTTGCTTATTGCTTTGAGAATGCCAAATGGTGCGTTACTGCTTGCCAGACCCCTCATCCTGCCATACGTCAAACAAACCTGTCTCTCCCCTCTGTTTGGGAGCAGATCATTCCTACCTCATCACCTGGCCGTCTGAGGTAATACAAGTCTGTCACCCAGGATCCCACAGAAGTGCTGGAATAATTACAGTCCTTTGCACTTTCATACCATCCACCCACTGGGAATTTCCAGTGCTTCATAAACGTTAACCAAAAACTCGTGAATTTCCTATAATGTATGATTGCTGTGATCCGTTTACTTTAGGAGGACAAACAGATGCTGATGGAGCCTCTTGAACAAAACGACAGAGCAAATCAATGACAGCTCCACTAACAGATCCCAGATGCCCAGATCGCACATCCCACGTGATAGATACTGGGCTGACTGCAGCACGCAGGTTGTTTCCAGAACAGACCTACGTGAGGTCTCACACACCCCAGCAGCATTCTTGCCTGCCAGTCAGTAACAGCTTTTTTAACAATCATATAAGGAAAGATTGACTTTTCTTTTTTATTTAATCATGCACAACCCACCACATGAAAGGCATGTCAGTCACAGACATTCTGTTCCCATGTGGCTAGGGTCCCCTGCCTACCTATTTTAAGTGATAACACAAGGAGAACAAAGCATTACCTTCCTCTCCAGCAGCAGAGTTTCCAACAGTCTCCCTTTCCCGGTCAGCCTGGTTGGAAACAGCGCTTCCACTTTTTGTCCTCCGAAGAACGCTGAATGCCTTGTTTATTTTCTTGAAAGATCTGCTTCTGATAGTGGAGCGTTCAAAATGTCGAGCTGCAATGGCAGGGAGATCAGATCAACACAGCTCAGCAGTTCTGGGCTAGAACCACTTCATTCCTGCAGCCACTGGCATACAACTGGGCATAAGATCAACAGCAAGGCTGTTGACACATCACCTTTGCACCTTGACTCCAGCTGATACTCCAAGGTTGCACCCACTTGAATCTGGGTACCTCTGTCAACACCCTGGCACTGTTACCTTCCCTGTCAGTTTTTTACCAGCCACACACAAAAATCTTCTGGGAGTGTGGTAGCCTGGGAGAGAATGATCCTCAGTCAAGGCAAAATCAGCAACAAATCTATGAAAAATGCATGTAGATGGGAGAAGCTCTTTCCAAACTCCATAAGCTTGGACAGAAAAAAAGAAAAACAAAACCAAAAAGCTGGAAGTTGTTAAAACTCTTCTTGAAAAAAAACAAACCACCCAAAACCCACACTACTGCCTCAAACTCCTGCAATGCTTTCAAGGGGGAGCCAATGTTGTTGCCAGCAATAGCTAACAATTTCATGTCTGAGATTCAGGGTTTATCAGGTGGGATAGACCAACTATGTCACATTTTAAGCTGTGCCAGGCAATACAAAAAAAGGTCATGATGCTTTCAAAGAATGCTACTCTCGTTTCCCTCCTGCTGAGGATATCTTTGTGGCTGTTCTGCCTCGTCAAGCTCTGCGTGCTAGCCAAACATTGTAATCTAATAAAAAACATTCCCTCAAACCAGACTGCGGCCTCTAAACTCAACAAAACTAGTGGCATTTAATTTCATTCTGGTGTTCTCTTCTCGCACCCTCCCTTCCCTTGTCTCTCTAACCCCATGCACACAAGATGATGGTGCTGCTTATTTTCTAGTCTTTCTTCAGCCCTTCATCCATTGTCCAGATGAAACTGGTGCAACACAAAATTCATCTTGGGCTATTAATTTGGACTATTCATTTTGGCTGTTCATTTTGGCTTCAGAGGCCTCAAATACAAGCTCTGAACTCACTGCTAATGCTTCCAAATCTGCCTTTGGCCAGGCCATGTTTCTCAGATATGATACTCATCAGAGCTGGGTGCAGCGTCATAGGGTGAAGAAGGATCAAGACAAAGTTTTCTGGTGCAATTTGTCCTTGACTGTGGTTGTTTCAGCAGGACCAGCTCCTCCAAGCTGCGCCTGCCTGGGGAGCTAGTAAATATCTCCTAAGCTTCCAAGGCACTTCTTAAGGTTTGTTTTCCTGAAAATTCTTGGCAACTGCCAAGCACAGTTCACAACAGGCTTTGGGGTAGGTCCCCATGGCACAGCCTATGGGGGTTACTTGGGCCACTATATTTTAGTGAAGCCATTACGCAGCTACACCATCTCCCCAGCACATCACACATGCCATTTACTTTTCCAACTGATCCGACTTGCCTAAATAAACTTTCTTAAGCCCTGTGGTTTGCATGTGTGCAGCTAGTCCATCTTCAGCTTGCTGCTGCCCCTGGCCAAACAAATTTGGTTTTCACCTCAAAACTATTGGGCCACTGTCTGTGCAATTTGATAATCCATGCAAAATTAAAGCTTTCACACTCCCTTTTTGTTCTAAAGCCTCCAACAAGATATGTTTCACAGAAGACAAATGCTGAAAGAGGCCACCAGGCTCTGAAACCATCACTTTCAGTTCTTACTTCTGTTTCGGTTGCTACGATGCATGTCTCCGGGGCTGCTACCCGACTGGCTGTCCTCTGAGGTGGGGCTGAAGGCTGGGTTCACCAGCCCTGGCTCATCTGTCATTAAGGCAATGGCTGCAGCTGCTGAGAGCTCAGGGCCCAGTGCGGCTACTGCCAAGCTGGAGCCATGGTCTGGAGAGCAGTCCTGGGAACGCCTCTTCCTTTCCTTGGTAAGGCCATAGTGGGATGCTCCTTTACATCTAAGGAGAAGGGAAGGAAAAGAAGACATGATAACAAGTTGTATTTGAATGTTGCATACTTATTGGAATTATATGGTGCCAAGATAATTTGCCAGTTGGAGTAAAAACTTTGATGATCACAGGGGCTGATGAAATACAGATGCTTAACAAGAGGGAAAGATGCCAGTCTTATCAGGTTACACAGAATCAAGAAGAAGGAAAACTGTCCTTCAAAGTAGCTAAGCTACCACCTTACATGGAAAGACTACTATTGGCCAAGAGAAAATACAGAGCCACAGCCTTGTGTATAAATAGTTATCTACTATTAATTAAATTAAATTAATTTTATTAATTAAATTAATTAAACTACTAATAGTCTCATGTGTATAAATAGTTACTATGAATGCAAGAGGACAAGAATAACAGATGGCTAATTAAGCCAGAGGTTACAGTCTGTAATTTCTCCCTTGCTTCTTATCAATGAAGGAGAGCAGGGTGAGGCCTGACAGCTTCTCCAGGTCTGCTGGTGAAACAAAAGGTGTCTCACCAAGCCCTGTGCCATGAAAAACTTTTGGTCACCAAGGCAGTCATGCTGGGAGCACAGTGCTGTGGTCCTCCATGCAGCAGGAAGGGTCTGCCCTCCAATGCAGCACATGAAGGAAGGGCTGTAGGCTCCAGGTGAACAGTTTCTGGAGGAAAATCCAAATCCTAAATCCTGACTCAGCCTCTGAAGTGACAAAACCTTCTGTTTCTGGTGGGTGTTCCCAGAAAAGCTGAAGGTACAGAATTGCAAGAGGCAAATTACAAGCCTACTTTGAAACATCTTACTTGTAATCCCAACTACCTGCTCTATATTCATCCTAGACAACAAAGGCAGGACCACACATGGCTTTTATTTCTTAAGATTTGCTAAAGAAAGTCACTTGAATGAAATTAAAGGTCAGCTTGTGCTCTTCATGAGTCAGTATATAATTAAAGCTATAAAATAACTGAAGACACAGATTGGCAGAAGGACACAGCACCTCTCTGCGACTTCTCTCCAGCACCTCTTCTGCCCAGTGCCCACCCTCTATAACCTCATTCACTGCATTAAAATAAAGAAAAATCTGCCTTTCAACCATAATCTAATGAGCTTGCCCTACTTGCAGTTGCTATAATCTCTTCCTTCGTAGCAAAGGCTAGCTGATGACTTTCATGAAAGTGCTCTGTAGGACGAACTCACAGAAATAGCTGCAGAGACCCTTAGGGATAGAAAGCTCTTCATAATATATGGCATGTACAAAAGGTAATGCATAATACATAGAGTACACAACGTTAGTGGGTTAAGTGTCAGAAAAAGAAGTACACTGAACAGAGGTCTTGGAAGAGAAATGATTTATGGAAGCAATTCCTGGGACAGAAAGATGAGATGAAAACGAGCCACAGATCTCTCTCTATCAGCTTCAGAGTAACAGTTAAAGTTCTCCTATGGTATTGGCTTTTTATGAGAGGCAAATGAATTAAAAATAGTTTTTAGCTCTAAATTAAGATTTACCATCATTTAAGTGATACCACTTCTGACAACTTTTCTCTTAGAGATGAGAAAAAATACCTATGCACAAACTGTACCATACTGATGCAACTGTGTGAAGGTTTTGTATATGCCTTAAAGTTTGGATGGGAATGGCTGTGGCAGAAGTTATTTCTGAAACCTTTCACAAGCAAATTGAGGTGTCTCAAAAGAAAATACTCTCATGGAAGACAAGGTTGGCCAACTATTTCAAAAGGCCAGCAAAAAGCTACTTGGAGCACCTATTCCAAGACAAGAGTGCAACAATAATCATGTAAAACGAAAGGAAGATCTCTCCTGCCTCCACTGCAGCAGGCATTTTCCTATTCCTTCCCCAAAAAGAGGTGTGACTTCCTCACCCCCTGAGCATCCAACACTGTGGCGAAATGCTCTCCTTTGTATTTTATAGGAAGCAGAACCACAACAACCTTTCCCTCTTGCAGCCTACCTAAACTTCCCCAATGCAGCATTTTGTGAACTTGTCCTTGACATCTCCCACTTGCAGTAAGGTCACATTTACTAATCCAGCCTATGAATGTCAACAAAACAGCTTTTAAAATGGTTTAAAAATTTAATGCAATGAAATGAACACAAAGAAATGGCTTTGAAGTGAATCGTTGGCTGTTCTCAAAAGACAATCTCTGCCTTACAGATATCCTGCCAAGACTCAGAATATGAGATGTTCCTACTCCACATTTTATTTTGCTTGCCTCTGTTTTCACATGCCAGTAAAGTTCCAGCAGCTGATATCAGAGCACCAGCCTTGTGAATGGGTCCTCAAACACACATCTTTCTTTTTTATTTCTGGTGGGTTGCATGAGGATCAGCCTGAAGATCAGAAGTGGCTTGCCCCAAAGATTCCCAGCTACGTGGGTTCATCCATTTCCTGGTGCTCATCTGCATTTCACTACTAAAGCCTTCTCTTTCTGTGGAAGTTCTCACTTGCTGCTGCTGGCTGCACTGCAGATGCCCAGTTAACAGCATCAATCCAAGAGCAATGAACAGCAGACGGTTACTTTGAATGCAGAGAGGGCTGACACAGTTTAAGATGTGGCTTATTGGAGAAGACAAGTCATCATGATACAAAGCACAAGGCACATCTTTCTAACTCTGCCAGAAATAGTTAAAAGGGGACCAAGAGCTCTTCAAGTATGAGCACTGAAGTTATTTCTTAAGTAACTGTGGCAGGTATAAACGAACACAACTCAGCCCCTCTCTCTTCAGATTAACACAGTGTCCTTGAAGAAGAAAAAAAAGCCTCAAGCCCTCAAACTTGTAATAAAATCTGCAACAGCATCTTTTCACTTTCATTGTTTTCCTTGTGCTGACACTGCTGTGATAACAGAAAACAGAAGAGTTGACTGTGTAAGTGGAATCATATTTATAGTGTCTCAGCTACATTTTTCCATATGGTTGGATTTGGCTCCCAGAAAAGAGAGACCCATAAAACAGCTACATGCCAGTACTAATTGTCTCTCTCACTGTGATTGTTAATCAGCTGCCTGATTTACAGCTGGAAGAGTGGGATACCTGATTAACGTCGGCCAGTCAGAAAGTGAACCCAGCACTGGTTGGTGGCTAAGGTGACCTATAGATTCACGTTTCTTCTCAGTCACACTGGGCAGTGAGTACATATGTGCAGCCGTACAATTCTGAAACAATTTGAAGGCCAAAACCAAAAAAGACAAACAGACACGAGTAATGTGTGTTGTACAGTTCATGCCATTAAAGCAGTGTCACTAGGTGTGTACGGGAAACTCAGAACACAGTTTCTTTTCTTTGTGTGGCCTCTTTAATGAAGCAGAAACATGCCGTCCAAAATCCTGGCTGTACGAGCTAACTACTGGGAAGTGAGAGGGCAGTGGTGGCTGCTGAAACCTTACCCAGGGCTGCAATTATGGCTGGCATCAACATCATCAGCTGCAGGGCAAGCCTTACTCCATGCCCGGCTCTGCATGCGAGGGAGGCTCTTCTCTGCAAGCATCAGGAGCAGCACATCCGAAGTGATGGAGCCAGGAGAACCAAAATCCTGTGTCTGCCTTAACTTGGCGCTACCATTTGTAAAAACAAGCTCCAGTCAAACTCAAGGTCAATGGATCATTTCCACATCAAATTCAAATAAAAACAGTGGTTTGAAAACAGAGATGCAGTTTCCTTGCAGCGTTCCTTACTTACACAGCAAGGGGGGGCCTGAAAGTGAGGCTGACCTCAAGGATTTCCATTACCCAGGCTGACACAAGGGAAAAATGTAAAGGCAAAACACAAACAAGGACAACTGCATGTATTTTTTCACTTCATTTCCAGTGATCTATATGAAACAATATCACAGACAGAAACTGGATGTGTATACTTGAAATGCATTTGCTCTTTTAAAAACTCCCTGCTTTCTATGTCACTTCACAGGCTATTCTTCTTTCTTCCTGTCTCACATCTGTTTTCCTGGGCAGGAAACAGGGGAAAAAAGTGAAGCTAGAGAGTGACAGTGCTTGTGAGCCTGGGCTGGCACAAATAAACAGAGCAGAAGTTCTCCCTGCCCAGTTCAAGCAGTGTTTTCCCAGCCTCACTTCCAGTGCACTTAGACTTTGGTGCTGTTTTGCTTTAATGCACAGACACATTGTCTGAGTGCAATTAAGAATAATGTATACAAAGCACTCAGGATTGCCCAGCAGAAGAAAATACTGCATAATGGGCTGTCATCGCTTATCCAAAGCTAAACCGAGATCGGGGTAGACAAGTATGTTTCGGCTATGCCCTCACTGCAAACAGTCTCATCCCTGTGTAACTTGGGCTTGTCACGAGCTGGGATCGGAAGTACTAACAGTGTGTATCACACCCTGACCCCATCACACAAACTTTCCCAATCTCTCTGGTATCCCTGAACTGACCCAGTGGAAAGGCTGATGGAGAAGGCAACCAACAAGGGGTGTTCTGGATAACCTGGGGATGATAACCTCACTTGTGAGACCCTGGTGAAAGGCTCCTACTGCATCTGGGGAGGGAGGGCTTGACTCACAGGAAGGTGTTGGCAACTCCTGCCCCACGTGAGCCATTCACACAGTGTATGCATCAGCTGTGACTGTAGCCCAAACATAACCCAAATACCAACCATATGGATTTCAGGCCAAATGCCTAAACTCTCAAGCCTTCTGAAATTCACAAGGGAGTGAACTGACTTGGTCAGTTCTCAGGCAGAGGTGCCACCAGCTCTTCTGATCTTACTTTTGCTAATAGTGTACCCGAAACTAAAGCCAAAACTAAGAAAAGAGTGAGGCACCTAAACTCCAATCAAGTTCCATGTTACAGATCTAAGCTAAAATGCAGCAAATGTACAATCTCTTTTTCAGACCAACCATACCAGTGTTTAAGAGGCCAGAGACATCAATTTCTTCAGCAGTGAAGGTGACCGGTACCCTGCTGCTCTTTACACCCAGTGATGCTGTATCATCCTTGCTCAGAAATCTGGCTTCTGTAAATCCTGGCCCTATGTACAAAATTCCTCGGTTTTGCTATACATGAAAATCAATCCTGAAACAGCAGTGCTTTTTCTTTGCTCATTCTGAGTTCTTGTAAGGATCAACTACAGCATAAATGCTGCATGCAAAGTAAGCCTCATAAATAAGAACCTGATTTCTTTCTTCCTTTCTTCCTTTCTTCCTTCCTTCCTTTCTTTCTTTCTTTCTTTCTCTCTTTCTTGTAGTTGCCTTTTCTGCTTTTTATAAAGAACTGTGCCAGGTCAAGTGCATTCCTCAAGACTTGGTAACCACCAGCTATAGCTAAGAAGGTCCTGCCTACATTAAACCTTCCTCAATATTCATAAAGGATGGGATGAAGCATAGAATCATAGAATAGTAAGGGTTGGAAAGGACCTCAAGATCATCGAGTTCCAACCCCTCTGCCATGGGCAGGGACACCTCCCACTAAACCATGCCATCCAAGGCTATGTCCAACCCCACCTTGAACGCCACCAGGGATGAAGCATTCACAACCTCCCTGGGCAACCCATTCCAGGGCCCCACCACCCTCACAGTAAAGAATTTCTTCCTCAGATCCAATCTAAACCTCCCCTGTTTAAGTTTAAACCCATTACCCCTTGTCCTCTCACCACAGTCCCTCATGAAGAGTCCCTCCCCAGCATCCCTATAGGCCCCCTTCAGGTATTGGAAGGCTGCTATGAGGTCTCCACGCAGCCTTCTCTTCTCCAGGCTGAACAGCCCCAATTTTCTCAGCCTATCTTCGTACGAGAGGTGCTCCAATCCCCTGATCATCCTCGTGGCCCTCCTCTGCACTTGTTCTAACAGTTCCATGTCCTTTTTATGTTGAGGACACCAGAACTGCACACAATACTCCAAGTGAGGTCTCACAAGAGCAGAGTAAAGGGGCAGGATCACCTCCCTCGACCTGCTGGCCACACTCCTTTTGATGCAGCCCAGGATACGGTTGGCCTTCTGGGCTGCAAGCGCACACTGCCGGCTCATGTTCATTTTTTCATCAACCCACACCCCCAAGTCCTTCTCCGCAGGGCTGCTCTGAATCTCCTCCCCGCCCAATCTGTAGCTGTGCCTGGCATTGCTCTGACCCAGGTGTAGGACTTTGCATTTAGCATGGTTAAACTTCATTAGGTTGGCATCAGCCCACCTCACAAGCGTGTCAAGGTCCCTCTGGATGGCATTCCTTCCCTCCAATGTATCAACCGAACCACACAGCTTGGTGTCATCGGCAAACTTGCTGAGGACATCTAAAAAGCAAAGTTTAAACTCCTGATTACAGTTTCCAACCAACATTTGCTGAGTCAGGCTGCAAAAACCTTGTCTAGACATACAACTAGAAACAGGCTGCTCTCTGCACCTGCACTTGAATTTCATAGTGCAAGCAATATTTCTAGATGCTCACCACTGCTGTTCCGTACCCTGACATTGATGCACTTGGGTATGTTCTCCATGATGATCTCCCACTGTCAGAGGCTTGACATCTTATTTTTTGGGGAAAAAATGTGCTCATTTTTCACCTAAATGGGAAATTGTCCCAGTTATTATTATTCTTTCACTTCAATAACCCTATAAACAAAAGACTTTCAGAGACAGCTTCCTGACACCTGGAGCATCAGGGCTGGCAAAGAGGCTTGATCCCTGCTGCCTCTGAAGTGTTGAGGATGAGCAATTCCATTCCTACGCTTCCCTAACCACTGCTCTTCTCTATGTCAACGTGGACAAAGTTACGATAGTTCAGATGAGGCAAGTGGCTTCTCTGTCTAGATGTCAGAGAGATTTTCACATGTCATTTGCTCTTTATTGTCAACCAGAGGCATTTGCTGAAGTATGAACACGTAGCAGATTTAGTGGTTCTGTATTTCTGCATTACTACTTTGCAAATATTTATAAAGGCCCTCAACATTTATTTCTTTAAGCTAAGGTTACTTAGCAAAATACTTTCCCACAAGACAAGAAATATCAAATACCAATTTTTTTCAGTTTAATTTCTGTATATCCATGTAATGGTTTTCTATGTTTTTGTCATGATTTTGTTTTAATGAACCCATCATAATTTAACAAACTCTGGAACTATCTTACTAGCAAAGCCTAATGTGCTGTATCCTATCTGTAAAGATCTGACCCCAGGGAAGGGCTGTCATGTTCAAAATGCTTTTGCACTATGATGCTGTCAAACAAAATATATTTGTATATTATATAAAGAACGTGTGCAGGGGTATCTGTATACTTGCACTTCCACATCAGCTATTCTGTATGAATTTGGGTGCACCACCAGAAAAAAGACTTATATTTCCCACAGTTTAAAAAAAAAGGTTTTCTAAGCATATGAGGAAAATACATATTGAGCATTCTTTACAATTACTGTGCTAGTCACCAGCTAACCCATTTCTGTGATTTGATTGCTGAGAAGACTCAAGCATTGCTGGTGATTTTGGTACAGGCCCTTGAAGGTAATTCGCATTGGTGCAAAACTGGAATTGCAGTTCAGAGTTCAGACCCCACAGTTCCCAAAACTATTGACAGACAGACAGACCGTGCCAGACACAAACTGAACAAGAATTCAGTGGTAACCAAACCCCCATTTGCATTTGACTGATCATTCTGAGGGAAGGAAGGAATCTTCAGATTTCCTACTAGTTTTCAGGAGAGTTGAAAGAACTTGGAATACATTTTTACTCTTCAATAAATTGCAGTTTAAATTTCATGTACAGGCTACCAAAATATCATGTAACATGTGGTTATGTTTAAGTATATTTTCCATTCTCTTTAAAAAGCAAAAAGTTGTATTTCAGCCACCATCATCAGCTTCTATTATGAAATCTTTTAAATGCCCATTAATATCTATCATGGGAACAGGGAATTGGAAGAAATTGGTAAACAATACTAGTCTCCTGCAATTGTGGGCAAAAATCATGACTGAGACTATCGTGCAATGATCCCAGTTGATGTTGGGACTGCGCACAAATTGTTGGTCCAGATCATGTTCTCTCCCTCCCCTGACACTTTTTCCAGGCCAGTACTCTGTCACTGATGATTTTGAAACTACAACTTTTTTCTTTTTAAGGTTCAAGCATTGTTTCAAGTTCCAGTCTTAAACCATTCTAACAAATTACAGCTGTCTTACATATAGAAGAATGGAGCTGTAAATTGCTAGAGACACCTTAGATGGGCAAGTCAGCATATGAGCTGGGAATGCTAATTTCTTTTATGGATTAACACTGCTTCTGTATTGTGCATAACACAACTACTACTTTAGAGAAGCTAATATTCACAATCAACTTCGTTGCTTCATCTTCTGTTGCCCTTTTCCCCACCTGTGCTCAAGACACAGATGCTCTGAGGACACACAAAGTTAGCAGCAGCCTGCTCCCACTGCTCACATAAAGCATGGCCTTGGATTGCTGCTACAGCTTCTCCCTCTTCCAATGATGCTTTTAAATGCAAGGCTTATAGAGCAGAAGTAGACTTCAAGTGACAAACATGAGGAATTGACCAGGGTGAAAGACTGCAGTCAGCTTATTAATCAGTATTTGCTCCTAGATTACTATAAACAAACATTTGTCATCACAGGAAACTTACTGGCTAGAAGTACAGAACAAGAGTGATCTTGTGTGATGTAAAACAGCAGTGGTATTTATTTATACTGAACTTAATTAAACACTGAAGCTTCCCAAGAATAATCGACATATCTCATGCAATCTACTCACACCAGCTGACACAAACAAGGAAAACAGAGGAGCAACACACTCTCTCTAACTTTAGGTAGGTGCCTAGGTACTGAAACACCAGGAGTGCCTGGGTGGCAGATTTACAGCAAAATAAAAGGGAAAAAATAAGAGGTGGAGGACTAGTACTTTTTAGCTTGTGGGAGCCTGTAAACCTTGCTGATGGCTTCTAGTGCCTGCAGCGTTCAACATATATACATCATTTATACCTACTAATCCTGTTCAATTACACTAGTCCTAAAGTACTAAAAACTCCTCTTGACTTCAGCAAAGGTGGAGCTTGATGAAAACTTCACCAGCTGCTTTCTTCACCTTCCAGAATTGCATCATTTTCTAAACAACACACCTAAAAGCTGCAGCACTCCCTACTCTTGAAGAGTAAAACTAGAACGTTGTTTCAAAAGAAAGTGAGGAAACACAAATTAGAAATACCCTCAAGAGGTTTCTTCATGGAAAACTTGGGTATTTATTAATAGTACATTCTTTTATCTACAGCCAGCCAGCATGAAGAAGCCATCGCAGGTAGCATGTGTCACTTGGGTATTTGGAAAGCAACATAAGACCTGTCACCAGCAGCTGTCAGCTTCATATCTGGTTTTGAGTCCATACCACCAAAAGAACAGCACTGTTATTCTGCAGGCAATCTTGACTATTAATTTTGCCTTATACTAATAAAATAATAAAAACTTTTTACAGCAGAAATTGAGATCCTATGTAATAAGACTGCAGCAGAAACACTGAAAATGTTCCTAATTTAAAACCTTAACTGAAAAAAGGGCCTAATGAAGATCACAGCATATATATGTAAAGTCTCAAAAAATGTAAATACTGTTAAAATGAAGTTAGCTGTGACAAAAATAACAAGCGCAAGGATAAAGAAATTCTTAAGGCATTGCAATGCTATAACTCATAATACCACACAATTATTACACTGTATTTTTCAACTTATGTGGATATATATATATAATTAATGTTGAGAATAAGCATTTGGTCTGTTGATTCATGTGTTTCTCGTGTTTACTGTTCAGTGCTCTGATCACCAGATTATATTCAACTGGTATAACTAGTCTCCTGGAACTTAATATCTCAGCTTTGTCTTCCCCTCCTACTGTCCCCACCTATACCGCAAAAATTTCATGATGCAGCGAACAAAATATGCTTGTAATGGGACAAAGGGGTTAGTTTTTTTAATCAGAGTGACAGTATCAGTGTAACCTGATTCTTGCAGCCACAGACAGAAGAGCCTGCCAGACAGAAATTTTGTATATACACGTACTTAGCACATAATTTGTTATAAAATAAAATGAATGACATTATCTCCTACGTCACAGACTCAACAAGTCAGCACTACTGAGAATAGGTTCAAGGCATCGGCGTCTGATGTGGCACAAAGCAGTGACACATGCATATCTGTCTCTTAATATGTAAAATAGTAAAAAGGGGACACCACGTTCCGTTTCAAGATGTTTTCAACCCAATGCCTGAGTTTACTAATACTTTCTCTGCTGGAATTTGCAATTACAGAAAACAATGGGGCTCGAGCCAGTAAATAACAAATACCGTCTTTATACTCTCTTGTTGAAAGAGCATGCTATGGACAGCCACCAACAGCTCTAGCTCTAGTGGCATGTGCCTCTGACCCCAGTGACCCAAAAGTCACCTAAGACCCCTTTTAGGTCAGCATGGATATCTATATTACATTGCTAACACATCTTGGTACACATCATGTTCTGAATACATACTTGTTTCCTCATAGGGGTGGTCAGAAAAAGATTTCAGTGTGACTTCTCAGAAGTTGAAAAACCACAGAGATGCCTGTCAGATGTCCCTCTTACTGCTGGGCAAACATCTCCATCACCATGTCTAAGCAGTATCTTAAGATGTCACAAATATTTCCCCTTTTGAAAAGTAGTTCTCCCGTCTTATCAAATCCAATGATTGATATTCAATGAGGACCCTGTATAAGTCCTATAGTAAGTGAACTGCACATGATTCATGAATCACTGTGTCTTAAAACCCTTAAACAACATGGGTTTCTTGTAGGGGTGGGAAAGGAACAGTACAACATTTCCTGGTGTATCTCAGATTCAATTTCGACAATTTCAACCTAAATGAGTATTGACACTGGCATAAGAAGTGCATAAGTCACACTGTTGACTAAGAATCTGATTACACTATATTTTTTGGGAAGATAAACATAGCCAACAGTACATTTTAGTAGTAAAAGTTCTGGCTTATACTCCTCCTGGCTCCACAGTATCTCTTTTGCATGTCAGGCTGGAAGAGTATGGATGGATCAGAGGGATGTTACAAGCCAATTTTCAGAACAGCTCTCTATAAACCCACCGGGCATGCAAAAATCTTCACTGCTTATGGTTTTATGGATTCCACCCAGCTAAATATGAGATACTTCAGTGAGATATTTCAGCCTCTCATTAAAATAAACACACATTGTAAAAGCATTTAAAGGCTGCAGAAACTCCATAGTCAGCCACGGTATAAGTATGACTGGAATGTTGTTTACAGTCTTCTGAAAGCTCACATGGTAGGAAATGCTCACTTATGCTGCAAAATTGTGAAACCCAGCGTTTTTTTGAATCACTATTTCTTAATAGAATTATCAGAAATACTTTTAACCTGAATTCCTTTATAGAAGACTGAAATTCACTAAGCCCAATTTACTCACCCTTCTCCCTGCTACAGATAGTGCTGCAGTCACTATCACTGAAAGCATGCAAAAACACAGCAATGTGGTTTCCCTGTCATGTGCGGACCACTGTCAGCTCCCACTTGCAGCAGAGGCCGACAGAGCTCACACCCTCACACCTCAGTTGAATTGGAAGAAGTTCATGAGAAAAGGCACTGTCCTCTGTTACTCCAACCAGTATCTTGGGAAAAATGTGCAACCCCATCTAGACACGCAGGGCCTTCTGCAGCCTGAAGCTGAAGAAGTGACCTTAGAGGCTTCAGATATAGGAAGAAACCCCTCTGTAAAATTGTGTTTTGTTTTCTTAGACTACCAGATTATAACTGTTGAATCAAGGGATACGATGCATAAAGTAGGGTGGGAGCAAGAATCCAATCGTGAAACCACTTAGTTAGAAAAGATGCCTTCTGAAGTGGGTACTGTATTACTAACAACGCAAAATGGATTTCCCTGACAACGGCAAGTATCACAGAATCATAGAAGATCCTAGGTTGACGGTGACCCTCTGCAACTGCATTTTGAAAACCTTAAGTGATGGGAGCTCCACAATATCCCTTGGGAGGTTCTCCCAGTGAGAAATAAGTACGTGAAACCAGCTTTTGCACTATATCTTACTTTAGCTTCTTCATATGAGTTAGCTTGCAGACGCTATAGGTTTCTTTAGTTTCCTTGGTCACTTCTACTCTCTCAGATTTCATGCTGCTTTTACGTAGTATAAATAAGAAAAAATATTTTATTTTTTTCTTTAATTATTCAATTTATTGAAAAAAATTCATGATGAGAGGCAGTCACCTCATACTGCCTCATACTGTCATTAACTTGCATACCTTACTAAAATGGAGGAATAGAAAAAAAATCCCAAAATGTTCTTTAGGAAGCTGCTCTTTCATTCCCTTTTTATGCCACTGCAGCATTGGGAATTCCAATATTCAAGCTCTAATAACTATCTTTGCTGTTGAAATTAAAATGCAAACATCATGCATGCAGCTGAGCACGTAGGACCCCATGGGCAATCCTGGGCAGCAGGTCTGGGGAACTGAACCGTGGGCATAAGCTGCAATTATATTCCCCTGGGTAATCCAAGATAGTGGCCTTGCCCCTGTCATCCTAGGAGAGGGCACATCCTGCCTGACCTTGCTGCTCCAACACAGAATGGGTAGGGGCTGCTGTGTGAGAGGCTGCCTTGAAATGAATCCAAACAGCGAATTCCTTATGACAGGTTGTGGCATCTGGGTGACTCAGCCAGCCTACGTGCCTGAGGCTCTTCTAGCCCAGGCTGCAATTGTGTTAACATCACAATTTAAGTAGACTTGGGTCTCGTTAGTAGTGATGATGGTCCCCCTGAAGGAAAACCAAAGTGGAATAGGAAATGATGTCTGTTCATTATCAGCTTTGGAAGAGGAATAATTACATCTGTCTTCTTCAAACTGAGATGACCCTGGTCCTTCAGAAGGAATCTGGCAGTCTAACCTCCAGCAGTGTGATCATGCCTTATCAGCTGCTGGTTTTCACAGAAAGGCACACGTCTTGACTCAAGGTGACCCAAAAGCCATCACTGACAGATAGGATCAGACTGGACATTTACACTAGTGTCCAGTGGAGAGCAGCATGCTGGGGTATTGGACATGTTGGCAGCCCACATTCAGACATACATAAAACAAATCCTACATGTTTCATATAATATTAACCCAACAGCCTGTCAATGCAGATGGCTCACTGAGCCAAACTGACCAGCTTCATAACACAGAATAATCTTACAGCTGCAATGAGAAAATTTTCTCCAGTTCCAAAATATCCACCCCCGTCTGACATGGACATTGAGGATTAAAATATAAATAAGTAGAGAGACTAAACAAAACTGGTAGTGCATTTAAATATTTATATTTTGAGATGTGGGTCTCTGCTTCAGCATTTTTTGCGATGCCTTGGACCAGTGGTTGGGCAGTTTACCTATCTTCAGCTGGTTGTACCTTCTGAAGAAGTTCCTTAAATGCCTTGAAACAGGTTTGCTTCCTGAAGGGCAAAGCCAGACACTCAGCACTGTGTTTATAAGAGTGCAATGCAGAGGTAAAAGGAGGAGGAAGAAGAAAGGGAAATAAATACCTAACAGTTTAGTGACTGTAAACAGAACAGCCTCATGATAGATTATTTTCTTATTTCTTTAAAAGCTAATTGAAGATGCTGCAGCATCATGCAGAAGGGTTTGCTGAATATTTAGGTATTATCATTAAGGAGACCTTCTAAAATTGAGCACGAACTGTTCTGCAAAGGCTAACCACATCTGCCTCCAGAGATGGTGTTGTTTCCTATGGGGTTGTCTGTAACAGGGAAGTACATGATTACTGTAGTGGTTGTGGAATGATACACTATGTATATTATATGTGTAGAACCACACATCTGAGGATAACTTCCCTGGAGACATTCCTGTTCACAGTAAAAGCATTCACCAGAGAAGCCAGCCTAGAGTAAGAACAGCATTATCACTTTATTATGGATTAACTTTCTCATGTGCTCGAACCATTGTTTTGGGATAATTTCTGCCTTTCTTCCCTGACCTTTCTTCTGGCCACCAAATGGAAACTATGGGAGCTCTCAGTGACAATTTTAAGTGCCAGTTTCCCAATCCCATTGCACTCTAATTCCAGGCTCTTCATCCCAAGATCCTTTCTTCAACACGAGGTAGTGGCCATGCATAATCAAGGTATCAGTAAAATTACAGCTTCATTTTAAGTCTACAAAGTAGTTGCATGTTCGTTTAGCCCACAAAGAAGCAGGCATAATGAAGCATAGGTACTAACACCAATAGACATTAGTAACACAGGGAAGTGAATAAAGAGATCCTTTTGCTACCAGGGGAAAAAAAAGACATTTATTTTCATTCCTTTGATAATTTGTTTTCTGTTAGTCAACCTGTTAGAAGTATCATTTTAACATTGTTGCCCTATTAAAATTTAGGGGTAAAAAAAGCTCTCCCACTTTAGTAGGCAGACTCTTTGGCAGCACCCTTTATAAAACAACCTAAACCCATAAAACACAATTCATCTCATCAGCTGTGTTCGGGATCACTGAAGAGGTGATACTGCGCCATAGTTCAAGCTCTGGAGCTTCATGAGAGCCAGAGCCTGCTCCTCAACATGCCAAATCTTGAAATCAAGGTGCAGGTTGGTTTATTTCATATCTAAATATAAGTCCTTAGGGTTTACTATATTTTTGTTCAAATTCTCCCACAACACAGATTTAGCTCATTTGGGGGTTCTTTAAACTACCTTAGCACAAAAAAGCAATAAGAATAAAAACAGTCCCATAGAGCCCTAACTGTAGGAATGGCACTTTTATTCCCTGTCAGATACCTCAGCATCTCTAGCAAAAAGGAGAGAAAGGAATGAAAATAAGATGCCCATCTACCTTCTAAATGCACGAAAGATGTTTGGACTTCTAAAAGAGCTTGGGCACTGTATCCAAGTGTTGCTAAAGGTGCAGAATCATGGTTCATCTGAACCTCTGTGCTCAGCCCTATGCCTGACAGCTCACCATTAGCTTGCAAGAGCAAGGAGCATTTCTCTTCAACGTGACTATTTCAGAAGACTGGGAAGAGACACTCTTTGCAAAGCAGCAGAAGGGAGGGGAGGATAAAGCAGCAACTGCTTCCCTGGCACAGGGGACCACAGGCAGCACAGATGTTCTTTTTGGAAACGTCAGAGAGGGAAAAAAATGCTGAGGGAGTTGTCATCGGTGGACAGCACAATAGGCGATTCCAGAAGAGTGTTTCACACAGTCATAATCTTTTCTTGAAGGCATTGCGCAGAGAGCCCTGGTCAGACTAACTTTGCGCATAGCAACCACTGCTTGAAAAACAGGCATGTAAATTATAAAATCACATAGCATCCAGTTTCCCTGTTTCTCTCTGGTGAAGGAGAGCACAGATGTGTCCCAGCACAAATGATGCAGCAAAGAAAAGAGAGAGCTCTATATTAGCCCCCTGCTGCCTGGAGAGCTACCTCCAGGCAATGTCAACAGGAGGGTTTCAGACCAGACCCACGGCTCCACCTCTCTGCCTTCATCTGATACCTTTGTAAGCTGTCTGCCACAGGCCAGGTTCATGCAGGCCCAGTCATTCCATCAGCTCCCACAGAAAATAGCAAAACGCTGTTCCTAGGCTCTGCAGGAAGTCCTGCACCTTCAGAGGCAAACCAGGATCTCAAGGTTGTTTAGAAATTCTGCTGATGTACACCCATACAGCAAGCCACAGCAGCTTTCAGGTGGACACAGACTCCTTTCTGTTCTGCTTGGTGTCCAAGGCCTCCCTAAGTGAGAGAATGTGGACAGAGGGAAGGAGGAGTGTCAAATAGTGCCAGACCTATCCCACTTTTGAGCGCTGGCAAGACATGGGGAAAAAGAATCATGCAGAATCTGTCTGAATGAAGAAGACCCAACCAGTAAGTCCTGAATTTCCCTGCAGTCAACAGAAAAACCCCAAACCTGAGCTCTCTGCTTCCTTGTGCCTGGGAAACTGAGGTGAAATGGAGACATCAAAATGATTGCTACTTCATCCCCATGACCATGGTCAACCAGAGGTGTGATAAGAGGGGACTGGGATTCATCCCTAGCCTACGGCTATACCATTCAGCTTCTTCGGTAGCTTATGAGACAGGGAGTGAGTCTGTTCACCCCTAAACCCCTTGAAGCCTTTTGTGGTGATGTGGATGACCCTTGCAAGGACTACCTTCACCACTGGAGATGAACCTTTCTACATCCTTGCCCTTTAACTGCAGATCTGACCATTTAGCTATGGGTCACTGTTTTATCACCAATCCTGCTACTGTCCTGGAAACACCCTGCTCTGAAGGGACTTTCCTGTCAGCACTGAAGTCATGAAGCTTCTGTCCTCTAATTCAGGGAGAGAAGTTACAACAAAAAACCAGGAGAAAAGTCACAGTTCTGTAAGATCTGTTCTCATGCACTGTCAGAAGGGACGGGAAAATGGGAGTCTGAGGTTTTACAAAGCTCCCACACAGGGATGTGTTTTTTGGAGGTTGTCACAGAGATTGCAGAAGCTGGAGTCCGCGACATTTTATTTGTATTGTTTCAACTCATTCACCCCCACGTCCTCAAGGGAAGTTCTGTTTCTGAAAATTGCTGTTTCTGCTAAAAACCCCATGGTGTGAATTAGTGTGGTCAGATGCTCCTTTCCCCAAAAACATTTTTTTTGGATCTCCACTATTCTCTCTGCTATAGGTGCAAAAAACAGAAGGTTGCCCGTGTACGCAAAATCTAATTTTCTTCCTAATTCATCCCAATATAATTCAAGAGAGTGATTTGTTGAAGTCAGTGGAATAATACCTGCATAGAACTAATCTCAGTGAGGAAATAATCAAGCACATTGACATTACCATTTTCATTAGTTCTTCCATTTTGCATAGATTCCTCTCTCTGAGTACCAGAATAGCAGATAGATTAACAACTAGAGGCAAGGTCCTTGAACCAAACAAACCAACTAAGTAAGAGAAATTGAATGATTATGACCCCTATTTTCTTGGCTTATTCTATTTTCTCTGTTTGCAGTGTGTTTTGCAGGACAGTTTGCAAGTGCTAAGGATTTCAGGCCAACTGATAATTTAACTAAGCAGAGAATCATTCAATAAAACTATGATTAGATGTCAGTTCTGACATCTGAGCTGTTTCACGGCCTGGCTTAACCTGTGTTTAGTCTAACAGATAAATATTTAGAGTTCACCAAGACTGCTGAAGTGAAGTTGATATAAAGAAAGTCACACCAAACCTGATCAATCCATAAAGCTGTCTTTGTTTTCAACCTTCAACTCCACATGTTCTGTTGAAGTTGAGCTCTGAAGCTTACTCAACCCGTAAGTTTAGAATATGAAGCATAACCAACTTAGAGTTTTGCAGTGCTGCAATAGTGTAAGACGATTGAAGACATATGTCTTGGCGTGCTCAGCACCATTGGAGTTAACCACAGGAGTGCTTGACAGATCAAGTCGACCCTCTCTCCCTTTCCTCCTAACTCTCCTTGAACAAGACAAGACACAAGACACTCAAGTCCTTTCACAGACTAATTCACAGACCAGTCAGGTACTTCAGACAAGAGAAGGGAGCAGACAGGGCCTCACCACCACTACAAGGACAGGGCTTGTGCAGCCCTGGCAGAAATGTTTCTCCATGGACTGAATGAACTTAGCAGCTTTTAGATAGGCAATATCCATTAACCTACCACAGTTAAACCCTGGACCTTTACTCTGCCCTTATTTGATCTTGACACTGTGCAATCAACTTACAACCACTACAGTGGTTATAATGGAGTTTGTGTCAGAGAGCACCTTATATTTTTAAACCAACTCAATTCTCCTTCACCAGACAGAACAAACATGCTGCCGCCATGCTGTGCAGTGTTGAAGACCATGCTTCCCCAATAACCCCGGCACTGCTGTACTGAGTGGGGAAGGGGCAAGAACAAAGGTGTAAAGAAAACAGGAATTCAGAGGAAGTAAGGGAAAGACAAAGATTTAAGGTGGTCAGGATCAGCCATGTGGAAAATGGCTTAAGAAACCAAACACAGCCTGCACTGGTGATAACAGAGACTGAATGAGCATTACAAGTCATGTCAAGGTAGCCAACAGAAAGATTCCTACTTAAAGAGTTTCAAACCCACATCTTCTCTCAAAACATCTATAGGGTGGAAGCAGCTGATTTGCACTTTGCAGGTAGCGTCAAGAGAGTTTATGTAACACTGCAAAAAGGTAAGCACCTATTTAAGAGCAAATCGTTATTTTTACCCAATGAGCAAGCAAATTAAGCTCTCTCATCGCAGACAAAAATCTTCCAGCTGTCAGCTGTGAGTTCTTTTGGTGTTGTAAACCACCACAGGGCACAAAATCACTATGGAATTTTTTGTGTTGGTTGTCAACCTCTATTTGCTGGGGATTTGAAAAACAGAGGAGACAAGAAGCACAGGAAGAGATAAATAACAATTAGCAGATCTTAACAAAAAGCAAGGAGACCATCACAAATCTGTGAAATGCTTTTTCCCTCTAAGGGAACGTTAACCCCTCTGCAACACTGACTTACAGAAATATGAGGGATGTAACTAGTATCTGCTTAAGAAGAAGAGGAAGGAGAAAGGGAAGACATATTGTGTTGTGAGGTAGGTAGAACAGAAGCAAATGCATTTTAGAAATATCTGGTATGTATTACACTCCATCAGCTTTAGAAGAGAGTTACTTGGTCCAGGCCTCCCTTTAGAAATTTCTTTTGTTGACTTCGGTCATGCTACTATTATTCAAGCCTAGATTACAAGAAAAAACCAAGGCAGATCTGCAGGACTTCGCATTTATTTGCTTTGTCACCTCAACATATTAAGTGCAAGTTTATACATACACTGTATATCTTATTAAATAAAGTGTCCTATTTTGGTCTATTCTCTTCTGATTTATTCTGAACTCAAAGACCATAACTGTAAGACCCTTCAAACCTACAGATGCTTAGACCACAGGAGAAAGGGCAGAAAACAAGTGAAATGCAGCAACCATTACTGTCCAACTTCATTACACTCCTGCTTTGGAGGGATAAAACAAGGATGCACTGGAATTTTAATCTCCTCTGAGGGAAGAAACTGGAAACAGCATATTTGCTAGAAATAGCATACACTCAATCCACTGAAAATTATCAACACATAAAAAATTTAAATGTAATTTAAAAATGGACACTGAGAAAATTTACAGACATAGTGCCAAGGAAACCTCACTTGGAGTATTGTGTGAAGTTGCGGTGTCCTCAACATAAAAAGGATATGGAGCTGTTGAAGCAAGTGCAGAGGAGGGCCACGAGGATGATCAGGGGTCTGGAGCACCTCCCGTATGAAGATAAGCTGAGAAAGTTGGGGCTGTTCAGCCTGGAGGAGAGAAGACTGCGTCGAGACCTCATAGCAGCCTTCCAGTATCTGAAGGGGGCCTATAGGGATGGACTCTTTGTTAGGGACTGTAGTGATAAGAAAAGGGGCAATGGGTTTGAACTTAAATAGGGGACGTTCATGTTAGATATAAGGAAGAAATTCTTTACTGTGTGGGTGATGAGGCACTGGAATGGGTTGCCCAAGGAAGTTGTGAATGCTCCATCGTTGGCGGTGTTCAAGGCTAGGTTGGACAGAGCCTTGGATGGCATGGTTTAGTGTGAGGTGTCCCTGCCTGTGGCAGGGGGGTTGAAACTTGATAATCTTAAGGTCCTTTCCCACCCTAACTATTCTATGATTCTGTAAAGTACGTCTGTGTGACAATACCTTTCACCAATGACAGCACAGTGGGAAGCAGGCGTGGAAAACACAGCACATCCCCAACACTGGAGGCCGTGTGGGTCATGAAACATTCTGCCAGTCCCATGCCAGGGCCCAGGTTGCAGCAGAGGAACATGAGGATGGCATCAGTGGCAGCGGCCACCACTGGGTACCCATGATGGGATCTCCTCAGCATTTCTAGACTGATCTACTAATATTACTACCACTGATATTTGCATTACAGTCTGGGTTGGGGCAAAGTAGCAGCAACTGCATTTTCAACTATGCTCATCACCACAACAGATCTCAATGACAACTGTAACCGTGGCAGTGCCAACAGCAAACGAGAAACACCTGCATATACACTACTTTTGGGAAAGAATTGTATCCATCTGTGATGGGTTCAGCAGTACAGTCATTTTTCTCCTTCTTGGTAGCTGGTGCAGCACTGTGTTTTTGACTTTCGGCCTGGGAACAGTGCTGATAACGCCAGTGTTTTCAGTTTTTGCTTGGTAATGTTTAGCCTGACCAAGGACTTTCTGAGTCTCATGCTCTGCCAAGGAGGAGGGGAAGCTGAGAGGAAGCAGAGACAGGACACCTGACCAAACGGAGCAGAGAGGTATTCCATGCCGCAGCACGTCATCCCCAGGATGTAAAAACTGAGGGCAGAGACCTGGAAGGGTGGGGGCGCACTGGGTAGTCAGGCTTGATATCGGGTGGTGAGCGATTGTATTCTTTTCCCTTGTATTTTCTCTTGTCATTATTATTATTGGTGGTAGCAGTAGTGATTTGCGTTATACCTTAGTTACTAAACTGTTCTTATCTCAACCTGTGGGAGCTGCATTCTTTTGATTCTCCTTGCCATCCCTCCAGGAGCAGGGGGAAGAAAGAGGGGGAAGTGAGTGAGAGAGAAAACTGCGTGGCTGAAAGGCTTAAACCACGACACCATCCTTTCTGCAGCAGTGCCACCTTCCTGCTGTAATTGCAAACCAGGTAGTAAAGCTCAAAAGGAAGATGTGCCAAATGTTTAAGCCAGAACCAGCAGTGAGGTTCCCATGGGAGCTGACAAGGGCAAGTCACAACTACCTCCCAGGATTCCCGCTCCCACTGCAAAACCTGCTTGGCAAAGAGCTGTGTTGCAATATGTGCTCTTTGTATAGAATGCTTATTTCTGACTGTAATATAGCCTCTTGGCAGGAGATGCTCATACATATCAAGTGAAACAGCCTTGCTCATCCATACCAACCTACACATCCTCATGTAGTAGCACAGCATAATCTCTGTTTTCAGTGGTCTCCTGTGGCTCAGAGGACAGATTTGGTTAATCATGCCTATCTCCTCTCCATAAAAGCCTGCTTCACAAGGGATGTTTTCTGGCCTCTCATACTGTTAGCTGTAGAATCCACAAGCAAAGGGGCCTCGGCTTAATGCTCTCCTATGGAACAATTCCACTACTCATTTTACATGGGAAGGAAGGTTAAAAACAGTGGGACATCACCAGTGTTAACAGAATGTTAAAAATAACATTAACAGTAATGCTTATCACATCTGGGAGAAGAGAAGGAAATATCTGAATTATGCTTTCAAAAACAGTACTGCCTGTCCGTAATAAAACACAAACCATCGAGGCCATCAGTCTACTAATTTTATCAGTTCACTAGGTTTTGCAGAGGAGAGAGGAAAATACAGCCCTTAGAGCACGTCAAATTCCTCTCATCCTCTATTTAAGAGGCTACTAAATTACTGAAATCCAACATGAAGAATATATTACGCACTGTCTAGTGAATGATGGGACTGCAGTGTACAATATAGAGAGAAGCGTATGAAATGACTTGCTGATCTAAACCACTTGCTCCCTGACAATGTGATTTCAAGAGAGTTGAGGAGGGAAAATAAATTTCCAAGTAAATGCACTAATGAATTTATTTTGGAGCTGAAATGTATACCATTAAAGGCATTTTAATAACTTATTTTACATTATTTAGGTATAATATTTATTAATAAATAATTTAAGCATTATATTTATTAATAATTTTATAATATTTATTAAATAGTATTTATTATTTAGGTAATAATAATAAGCATTATTTTTAGGTAATATTTTTATGCAGTGAAATAGTAGAAGAGCAAATAAAAAATGAGCATGGCTCCAGCACCTGCAAGTATCTTGTCTTAACCTAACTTCATGCCATGTGTGACAGCAGCATCACACAGTGAGACAACTCTGCAAGGGCAGAGTCATCAGAGATGGTTATTTCCTCTTTGCACAGGTATCTATTATACTCGGGTCAGCTTCTTGATAAAAAGAAGAGAGAACGAACACTAGAGCAGATACAATTAGATATGTGTGATTTTTACAAATCTGATTGTCTGCCTGCACTGCTGAGAAGAGCAAGACTTTGTCAGTAAAGTCTGATGCTGCTGCCAGCAGCAATTCAACAGAAAGGAGACAGAAATTTCCTAGAAACATGGCTTAATTTGCCCACTGTTACAGTCATCCTCTTTTCCATCACACCAGGAGGACATATTGTACAATATGTGGAAGTTACGATTGCTTCACAGTTCATTTTTTTTGTGTGAAAGTTGTACAGCACATGTTGCAGTCTCCAAGCATTTCACCGGGTTGTTGCTGAACTTGCTTCAGTCTATATTCAGAATCTGTTGTCAGTTAATAAATTATATATGGATGGCCAAAACATGTTATAGAGAGAGCCTAAGGGTTCACTGGCTAAATTCAGTTTTCACCAGCTGCAACTTTACTGAGGCCTAGGGTGAATTCAACCTTTTAAGATGTTTAAAAAACCAAAAAGTTCACATTTTTACTCCCAATATAAATTTCAGCTCCAAGGCAGGAATCCTTCAGTGACAGTGGGGTTTTAGTCATGACATATGACATGTCATTGACTAACAGATACCTCCATTGCAGTAGCAGTTCAACATAGAGGCACCAGCCTGGACCTTCCTTTTGAAATAGGAAGTCCTAAGCAGTCATATCTATACTGTCACACAGGCTATGCTACTAGCCCAGCATTGCCAGTAATGTTACTATAAAACCTCCGTTTTTGTGTCCTATGGTGTTGGCATTGTCATCATTACATGGTCAAGGGTGGGCAGTTTGGGCACCCAGTCACATGCCAAAATGCAGAAAATCAGTTCTAGTTCCCGAATGACAGCTCTGCTCTTGATAAGGTCACGAAACACAGCCAGCTGCTTGATAGACCAGGACCTTGAAAGCAGATTCCCCTAAAAGGTCAAGAGTGTTAAAAAACCCAAGACAACCCTCAGACCTACTAGTCTGCTTCCCTACAGCGAAACAAGCTGTATTGCAGCTGGTCTCAGAGCCAGTATTCAGTGCAGGATTTAAGCTATGACAGCCATGAGAGCTCTGCAAGAGCAGTGTTTATCCTCACGTTGCAGGACAGCCCAGTTCTGCCAGATTTGTCAGAGTAATAGCTCAAGGAAAAATATCCTTGTCATGCTGCCAGTGCCAGTGCTAAACTAGGTTAATTGTCAGAGAGATGCGGAGGTCAGCCAAACTTGCAGCATACGGCCTGTGTGACTTAATGTTTGATGAGAAATGAGAGTCTGTTGCTTGTGTGTAACCACCGACCTCCTGCAGCTCCCATCACCTCTCTACTTCCCCTTACCACACCAGCCCCCTGGTGCTTTGCTCTCTGGTCCTCATCCCAAAGTGGATCATCCACTGTGAAGCACCCTCTGAGTAGGATAAGGTTTGCCCCCTCTGTGCTCCTGTTAAGCAGCAAGTCAGCACACTACTTTTGAGCAGCCGACACAAAAATCAGACATAATGGAGACATAACTCATTCACGAAAAGAAACACTCTGCCAACCATAACTGTTGTAATGCCTTTCCAGCTTGGCAAGGTTTCACTTTTTTTGTCTGGCTTGGGTATTGCTTTTGGCAAAAAAATGTATTTGTTGGTATTGACAAGGGCCAATGTCAGCCTTATCCAAAAGTGTGAGAAAGCTCCAGCCATAAGAAAACATTCCAGCAGAGTGAAAGGTCTAATTCAGATCTCAAGTATGTGGTAGGTAGGTGTGAATGGAGTAAAGGTGACTTCGATGCATGCACAGGAGGAAGGAAGAAGGATCTGCATGTGGCAGAGTGCAATTAGTCCTTGATCAAAGAGTCCTTGGCTCCAGAACAGTCATGGTCAATAGAAATTCCTACTTTATGCTACACCTCCTGTGCTAGAAGCATAATCTGTGTCAGACACTCCTCAATACAATACCTAACGTATTTAGAGAAATCAATTTGGACACTTCAACAGCATAAGTTTACAACTCTCCTGTATTTTTAAGTGCAAATACAGTATATTTACAGTTCAGCTCCATCGGCTTCTGCCTTGGGGCTTTCAGACCATACTCATGCTAAAATTTCAAGCTCTACTGTGCAATTCAAAAGGCTGGAAATATAAAAAAAGAAGAATGACAGAGGCAGGGTCAAACATGAGAGACAAGGGGAATAAACTAAGTTAAGGACCAGAAAAGGCATGAATCAGAGGGCAGAAGTGGAAGAGCAAGCCAAGAGGGCTGGTGGAGTGGGGCCTGGCCCAAGGCAGTGAGAGTGCAGGCTGGGGAAATGACGGCAGTAGTTGCTGGAGATTTTGGGACAGATCTCAGAAGTCTGAAGGAAAACTAGCTCCTTGGAGAACCTGCTCCCTTGCAGAGAGCTTGGGGAGAAACAAAGAGAGGGCCTGAAAGTGCCCAGTGCCTACTGTTCCCCTGCACCACAGTACCTGTTCAGACTCAATATGGAACAATATCTGGATCAGAAGCATTCCCAAAGAGGATATTGGAGACAAGAAGAGTCAGGAACCAAGGAGACTGTATTTCTTGCCTCTATGCAAGATGTCAGAGTTTTCCATGTTCCCATCCTGGCCCCTTTGTGAAACTGTAGCATGGAGGTGAAGCTAATAGGCAGCCCTTACACATCCTTGCCTTTCTGCTTTAATTCACTTCAGTTCTGCTTTCCCTCAGAGGCTTTCTAGTATACTGAAAAAGACCCTTTGCATTTTATCTGAGTGTGCTTTGTCCTGGCTATTTAATGCAGGTATTCTAAACATTTCATTTATATTTTCATTCAAGAATCTTTCCATTCAAACCTTACTTTTCAACACTTTCAGCTTTAATTAGTCTCACAGCTTAACTCTAACACAGCTTTCCAAACATGCAACTTCGCACAGAGTAAGGAGGCCAGCACATGGCTTTTGTAGTAGACTAATACATGAGGCCAAAAGGCGCTCCAGGCTTATCAGTTTTGTCCAGAATAATGCATGCCCTGCAGTCCCCAGCCTCCATGCAGCAAGGACAGACTTGAAGCCAGACACCAGCTTCCCCACTGAGTTGAGTAGAAATTTAAGAAGCTGGCCACACCATTTAGCTCAGGGCTTGGAGAGGGCCAGGAGGGTGCACCTAATAGCTCGAACTAAATTGTTCTTATTGTAAAAAGATGCCCGAGGACATTAGAAGACAGCTGGCACTTGTGTCTCTTCTTTTTAAATGGAATGAACAGATAAACTAGATTTTACTGGCTATTCCAGCCCAAAGTGCTGTTGTGAAATTTAAGAGGGTAGTTATCATACCAGAGTTGTATGGAGAAACTTGATTCAGTTGGTTTAGTGAGATCCCTTTGGCTGCTTCAGGTAAGACTGAAGGAGGGTAAGGAAAAAGAAGCAACTTTTGCGTAAGGGAGTAGTTTGTGCATTTCACTCTAGCAAGCAATACATTTATATATATATATTTTATATATATATATATAAGGCTGAATTCATATCAGTGGGGTGGATCTAGCAGGTGGATTACCAGCGGTGACTAGGGTCAGGAGCTGTTTAATTCTTGGAGGGAAGTAGTGACAGCAAGCATGGCTGCCATGGGCTCCCCGCTGCTCAACCTGTGCTGAGCACGCGTGATGCCCAGCAAGGCACCAGACACTTGCTTGGTCAGCACGGCCAGGTGCAGAAGGGAGATTAGGTTGGAAACCATCCCTTGCTTCGTGTGTGACTGAGAGACAAGGTGAGGTTATTCACAGCTTAGTTTCAAAACCTTCTTCCCCCTCATGATTTTATTTCTTAGTGGCTCATTGAGATCAAAGTGCACAAAACGCTTTTATTGAGAAATACTGGACTGCACAGGTCCTGCTTTGAAGGAAGAGGGTTAGCAATGGAGACTGACATACATTGATGCAAGCAGTGCCACCAGGTTCTCACCCCCAGGAGAGCCTCCTGCAGTGGCCACACCATCCATTGCCTTGTTTTTAACCAGAAGGGAATAACATACCTGAAGAATGCTTAGGCAAGTATTTCCTTTCTGAAGATATTTTAGACAAGAAAGAAGGACAGCAAATGCCTGTCAAAGTAGCTTTACAGGGATATGAAGGAGAAGGCATGGACCCTGGACTTGGGTCTCCTCAAGACCGCATGTAAACCTGCTTGATGCTGAGAGCCATTGGCCTGGTGTGGTTATATCCTGCCTCCTCCAGTGGTACTTTGAGGGAGACCTCATAGATTATTCTTGTCCTTCTGCTGGGTGTTTCCATGGGCTTCCCCTCAGGAGGGAGCATCCACAGGCTTAGCACAAGCTGCTGTTTGTGATTTGGCCAAGAACAAGAAGAGCATCTGTGCTCAGGTCTTTGTTGAGGGCAAGAGAGGGACAATAGACAATGGCCAGGGAGGTAGTTTTAGCTCAGGCAACAGTGTCAGGAGATATGTACTTGCTTGCTGAGTATACCTGTAATTATCAGACTGCTAACAGAAAAGTAAAAATAGCAGCACCCAACACCTGTCTCATCCAGTGCCACTACAACACATCCACACACCTCTCTTTGCTACCCTCATGACACCCAGCTGAAGTGCAAAGTTCTGACACAGCCTTTCCCCAACTTCATTTCTCCTCTTCTACTCTCCTAAAATCTCCTCTTTATTTCTTGGATTCCAGAGCCTGCTCTCCAGATGGGCTTTGGGCTATACAGCAATTCCTATTCCCCAAGCTGCCTGTTCCACACTCCAGAAGAAAAAAATGCCCTTGAACAAAAGCAAACCCCACCAATACAAGACAGGTAGCTTAGCCTTTGTTTGACTGGGGTAGAAGGGAAGAGATGGGCTGTATGAGCGGGAGGGCAGTGCAAATCCCAGTGCTTTTTTTCCTCCCTTTATATCAGCAGCAGTAATAGTAACCACATCCTCCATGGTCCTCCAGCTCTTCCCTTGCTGTGTGCAGCCCCACTGGCCCCCTCCTGCTTGGCTGGTATCTCTGGTAGCTGCCAGCCAACACAGTAATGAGTCCTGACTGAGGCCAATCATTGTACTGGCCAGCAACCAAAGATAGTGCGATAATGAAAAAAATTAACATTTTCAGCTTACTACAGTCTAGTTTTGAGCCGTGGAGCAAGCCATATGACGCACTACACACTGTGGTGGCTTTTCAGCTGCCTGTGGGGAAGGGAAGGATTTATGAAGCTGCCTCTTTGGAACTTGGGGCATAAAAACTGTGCCCCCAGGTGCCAGGCTGTCCTGGACACTGGTGCCTATGCTGTCCCACTCAAAACTTCATTAAAAACATCCCACATGCAAGTGCCTGAGCAACCAAAGTAGCAACCTGTAGGTCATCACATCTGTGTAAACTCATTAAACAGGACTGAAAACTGTATTTCTCATTTCTATCCAACTGCTGCTGTTAGAAAGGACCTTGAACTCATCCCACAGATTAGTATGTCAGTGCCTTGAGAGGGATCCAGCAGCAGCCAGAAGCACCAAACACACATAAAGAAGGAGGAGGAATTCCTGAAATGAGCTCAAACAGCCTGATGCCCTTTCGAATTATGTCAGCCCCAGCAAATCCTGCTTCCTCCTGCCCTGGCCAGAGATGGAGCAGTGCAGGAGGTGCTGAGCACCAGCTCCCCACCCCAGGTAGCCTCTGGAGCTGAGCCTGGGCAGGAAATGGGCACCTCCCATTGCTGACAACCGAAGATGCACGTTCAAGGCCCAGCCCACACCCACTCCATTAAGAACAACTGCCGACATCCAGCAAGACTAACATCTCTGTGGGTTAGAAGGCTAAATAAATAAGAGATGAACAGCTACCGTGCATCATAGCCCTTTACCCTGGGAGAATCAGTGAACCTGAATTCCCCAAGAAAAGCAAGTAGGCTGTGCCTGTGCTCTGATTAATCTCATCAGTTTGTTTTCCTGGAAAATAGATGTCCCAGATGCCATTGTTTCCATTATAAATGTTCATCTGCTCTGCTTTGAACTCGACTGCTCCTGTAGCTTATTTGGCTTAACTGTGTGTGGGGGGGTTTGTTTGGGTTTCTTGTTTGGGTTTTTAATTAGTGTTCTTAAACAAAATGCCAGTAAATTAAAATGGGAGCATTGCTTCAACCCTCAACACCAGATTTGTTAAGTGTTTAAAAACACCTACGGCATACAGAAATCCTGAGCTCTTTGTACACAGCGTGACCAAATTATTAATAGTTACCGTACATATCATACAAGAATTTCAAAAGGGGACTTTTGCAAAACACTGCTATTTTTGTCTGACAGTAGAGACAAAATCATTTGGAAATTAGTCTCATTGGTACTAATCATAACTGTTACTAAAACATTCCCACATGTAGGCACAATACAGTCATTTTTCATCTTTGAGCAGAATTAGCCATTTCACCCATTATCTCAAGGAAGATCTTAAGAGTTTACAATTTGTTAAAACACAAACAAAACACAATTCGTTAAAACACACTGGAACAAACATCTATTTCTAGCCATAAAAACCCTATTAACTAGAACAATAACATTCAAGCACAGATTAAACTATTATCATGTACAGATGATAACCTAGACTGTTTGGTTTATGGGTCGGAAAGAGCAGCTATGGGGTTGTTCCAGGTGGGTTTTTTTTCAAACATGAAGATATACAAATGTCTTGCTGTGTTTAAATTTGCGTTACAGAGAAAATAACATTGTGCTGTAGGCAAAAACAGAAATATGGGAAATTTCTGTCCAGACTCAAGTGAATTATTTCTGGTGAAAGGCTTCTCAGCGTTTTGCTACAGGCATGCAGCTTTACACAGAGAGCACTATGCATGTACACATAGAGACTGCTCTACTGGGGGTGTCTATCCTGATGCCCTTCTCTATGCCCAGCTCCCCTGCAAAGCTATTTGTGGAAAATAAAGAAAAAACACAGATTCAGAAATGGCAAAAAAAAAAAAATCCCAAACCAACAAACAAACCCAACAAATGCTTAAAACGTCAGCACGGAAAAGCAAGTTGGTAAGGAAAAAGGCAGCTTCACTCAGTATGTCTGAGTGCTGCTTCCAAAGCAGAAAGCAATGAGGACGTACTGCTATTATTAGCCCTCTGGATGGGAAGCAGCTAGTTCACAACACGGTGTGAAGCTGTTGGCAAGACGTTGCAGGATTTTGTTCACACGTACACATAAGCACAGACACACAGGCAGACAGACAGACCCCCAAACAGCTTGTGGTGAGCCCCTTCCCACCTCTCAGGTGAGACAGACAGACAGAGAGCACGACACCGGCGCGACTGTGCGTACTCACAGCTCAGAGTACAAGAAGTGCAGGTTGCCCACATTGTCTATGTAGTTTGCAGGACTTAGCCAAGGTAGGACCAGTAACAGGAGAGCCTTCATTTTCAGTGCAGGGCTGGCACTGCTGCTAGGATTCCTCCTTCCCACTGTCTCTCTGTGCTGGTGGGACACACAACGTGAAGCTTTTTTGCCAGCCAAGCCCCTTCTAAGCAAGCCTTTCCATTTCAACGCAATGGTAGCACATTAGGAATCGAGCTTAAATCCCTTAAACGAAGCTACACTGCAAAAATCATTGACCTGTAAGAGGATTACTCGATCTGACTCTCAGATGGGTAGATGTGAGGGTTTAGGGACAGCACAGCGTGGTTGGCGAGACAGTGACTTATGCTGCAGAGGAGAGCGATGCTCGGGGAAGAGACCTGCCTCCTGCAGGATTCAGAGTGGTTCTTCAGAGGCAGCTGGTACATTTACATCACTGCCCACAAGCAGATGGGTTACGAGCTAAATTGCATCACGCAAGGGTGTAGCTGTCTGACAAGGGGGGAAAAAATGCCCCCCGTGGAGTTTAGAAGCAGGCGATATCGGAAGACCACACCTTTTTAAAGTAAAACACTGCAAAAGATCACAGCCAACTGCTGGCTGTTTGCATCTCAGCCTGAATTCCCCAAATCCAGTCAGATGTTTCTGTGCAAACATAAATCATGTAATAATTCAAGGACATGGCCCTTCTGAGAAGGTTTCTTTTGTTGATTTTTTTTTTTGAAGGATTCAAGGGAAAATATTTTAAATAAGGATTTCAATGGACTACTCCATGGTAACTGGCATTTATAAAATGTTAAGTTCTCGCATTGAGTGCAAAGCATAAACCAGCAAACTCACTTTGTCCCATCCGTGACCTCGCCTCTGATCAGGGCAAACTTTCATTTTCTCTCAGAACCAGGATTGGTCTGAGCCTGAATCATGCAAGAAATGCGAGGACGGCTGACTGCCCTGGTGATTCTAGCAGAGTCTACTCTAATTTATTCACTGAGAACACAGATCACGTTCGGTCGAGATTTCAGATGGGCTCGGAGCTGTTCTCGCTGCAGGCAGTGGGTTCTTTATCACTGTTATTTTATTCTTTTTATTAGCAATGTCACATATTTCTCTCCCCTCTATTGATTCATCGGAATTAAAGAGAAAAGCATTGGCTCAGTGTGCTCACTCTGTGTCATGTGCGTGGGCATACCAGAGCACAGTATCCTTCTCCTGTCCTGTCCTGCCCTGCCCTGAGCTGGAGGTGATACTGCAAGAGAGGATTCTGCATTTCTGAGAATTAAATTAGGTGGAGGCATAATTACTGTGATAATTACTGTTGTGCTTAAAAAAGATAAAGGTACTGCACAGTTTCTGCATGCACAAGGTTGCAGAAGTCCCCCTTTAGGGGTCACTCAAAGTTTCCTCCTGATTTTCCCTCTGGTGGGAATGTCAGTGAGGCTGTGCTACCCACCTCCTGGAAAGCTGAAACCTCCAGTAACAGAGGTTCCCCATGATTTCCTACTCCCATGCCTCTGTCCTTTGGCCTTAAGGTAACTGAGCCCTGCAAACCATCCTATGGAAGGAAAATCCATGTCAATGCATGGCAAAGTAGCCACCCAGCCTGTGTAGCACTACCTCATACTGCTCTACCTTAGAGGCTTTAGGTCTACATGGGAAGGAAGACCACTGCTTTGTCTCTCCACTCTCCTGCTCCTTGGGCTTGCAAACTCAGGACTTGGTGGGGGGAGCCTGACACAGGGAAGAAGGGACAGCAAGAGGCTGTGGGACCAGCCAGGGATAGGATCCCCTGAACCAGAAACATAGGATCTTGGAGATCTCAAGGGGAAAATCCATGGCACAGACATGCAGTAATAAACACTGGAATAAAACTTGCCAGGCTTTTACAGGGCCAAATCATGGTTTACAACACTGCAATTCTACAAGACAGGTGTGTGAAGGGTATCTCTACTACTGCCTTCAGGAGGAGAAACCAAGATGCTGGAGTGACTTGCACGTGTCCATGTAGAAGAGTTGACACTAGGAAATCAGGAATTGTGCTAGTTGTATGGCTTCTGTGTAAAATATATATTACAATTTGCCTATTTATTGTGTGGGTTGTTTTGCTGGTTTTTGGTTTCGTTTTGTTTTTTTTTTTTTTAAACTTGCTAGTTTTATGGCCACTGCACCATTATCTCAAAAAAAAATACGAAGACAAAAAGGAGGATCTAAAATACGTTAAAGTCAGCTCTATGTATACCAAAGGGAAAGGGTACTTGCACTAGGGGCTCATGATTTTATGGTTGGAATCTGTAGGGAAACATAATGTCAGTGATAACAGCTCACAGCAGACTGTCAGTCCCTTTACCTACATTACTATTAAAATTAATATTTGAGGCCTGTCAGAGAAGTACTGACACCAAAGGCAGAAGATTATAAGTAACTTTGCTGTATTTGCCCCTTAGCAGCAGATAGCTAACCTTGCAGAGCAGCGCTGGCCTGAGCTGGAGGCTGCCTCCACCACCTCCTACATGCCATGAGCCAGCAGCACCCTAAACAGGGAAAGCCAGGTCCAGAACAGGGTGGCTGAAGGGCATTTAAATCTATAACCAAAGTCCCTAGCATAGCTTCTGGCCTTTGCAAAGGGTCAAGAACCCCTTTTATAACGTTTTGAGGTTTGGGGTTTTGTTTTGTTTTGGGTTTTTTTCAGTTTTTGCAGTGTAAAATGGTCACATTTTTTGGTTGGTTAAACCACAGCTTCGGTGAATGTGTTCAGTGAATAAATTTCTCTTAAGAATCCAGGTGCTTTGGGAAATGAGGTCTCCATTTCAAACGGGGACATGTTTGATTGGCAGGCTGCACAGCCATTTCCAGTTATAGGCTTCAAAACCATGAAGCCTTCAGCCATGTGAGCACACCTCTGTGCTCCAGCTTACCAGGGATGCTCTGACTCTCAGCATTACCATGTCTGTGCAGGAATGTGCCTCCCGCAGCAACCTGGAGCCCTGCACCGGTTGCCCAGGCTTCCTCTGCAATGCACAAGCAGAAGCACACACCTACAAACACAGCTCACACCTGCAAACCACAGGGGAAGCCATTTCACTGGACATCAGGCACAGACCACAAGGAAAGGGCATCTCTTAGACCACGCCTCTCCTCAAATCCCAGGTGCTGATACTGGACTCTACCAAAGCGTTTGTCTGCCATCAGAAATCACAGCCCTGAATGTATCTCTTTAGTCTTCCTGCTTCCTTTCAAAAGGCAGAAGATGCAAGACAAAAGCAGCACATGGTTTTACACTGTCAACAGAGGATTATTCACCATCAGTTCTATTCTTGCTGAGGAAACAAACTGCTCCCTGGAGAGGTCTCCCAGAGGCAGGAGAGAGGTTGTCCTGGCCACCAGCAGAAGCGAGGCTGGAGGATGGGCCCAGCCAGAGTGCTCTCCCACATCACATCACTCTGTGAGCCCCATGGTGCGGTGCTCACCTGGAAGAAAGGAGCATGCAGCTCCAAAGACCAATACCAAACCAGAACATTTTCTGCTCTACTTCTCATGTAGGTCATTTGTGATTCAAAAAAGGACTGAAGAAAGGGCAATTATAAAACCCTTAATGCGCTATTAAAATATTTATAAGAGCTCAGCTTCTCCAAACTCTCAGATCTTTTCAGATGACTAAAGACACACTTCCATTATGTGGCTAACCACCAGGTATCTGCCCAGAACTGCTAACAATAGCATGAAGTAGCTTGAATGCATTTGATTCTAAAAACAGAGTGATATGTCATCATATAAATGGACTAAATTATACTCTAAATTAATGATACTGTATGCATTCATTTGGAGTGGAATCAACAAATCTTTCTTTACATTAACTGCGTATTTTAATCAGCATTAATTGATGATATTTTTTTCTCTCCTTAATATAAAGAATGAAAAAAGAAAAATGTCTATCGACAGCAACTTACTGGGTTTGGAAATGCTGTTGGAGGTGACCACGTTGCATGACCTCTGAGCAATGTTCTGTGAAAGGGCAGCTAACCATTAGCTTGTCCAGGAGGTTATTCACTAGTATGCTGGACTTCCTGCACGTCTGGAGAATCACAAGTTTGCGGTCCATGGGGCAGAAGTCCTTTTCCACAAGGAAGTTTGTAAGGCAGGCTGTGCAGAAAGTGTGCCCACAGAGCGTGTCTAACGGCTGAAGCAAAGGTTGCAGGCAAATGTGGCATATCAGATCATCATCTACTACTTCGGTGTAGCTGTACAAGTGGTTTTCTTCTGGTAAATGGGCTTGGCCACAGGTGACACAGAGTGGTGGGGAGCTATCCTCCATTTCTTCTTTCTGGCTCGTAAGTGGAATTGATGCAATTCCAAAGAAGGCAGACAGGAGTACCCAACCTGTTTTCTATTCATAGGAGTCACAGCAAGGCTTGCGTACCATCAGATCTGTGGGAAGAAAGCCACAGGATTGTTGTTCTGAGCTGTTTTCTGTTACTGTACTTACAATATGCATTTGGACATGAATTACTCTAGCAGGTATTATGGAAAGTTTGCTTTTTTGGAATGGTAGGGTGGAGCAAAGAAGAGGGCAGAAAAAAAGGAGTCGGGTCCAGGGCCTTATTTTTTCTTTTATCTAGCTCAATTTACACAATTACTCTCATTGTAAAGAAAGCTATCAAAATACAGAGACATAATGCAGGCATTTAATGGCTGAAAACCTTAAATTAGCATGTAATTGCAGTTCCTGTCAGCTGATTTTGTGGTCACATTACTTCTGCTGGAAAAGCAGATTCATGCGTAGGCAAACATTGCGAGCCTACAGAAACACAGGTAAGAACAATGGGTACTGCACAAGCTGCCTGCTCAGCACAGCAAGGGTGAGCAGCAGCTTCACCTAACACACGCAAGCATACAGACACTCATCCAGAGGGAGGACATGTTAGATCATGAAGATTTAGTCTTGGCACCCTCTAGACCACCCTCATCCCACAGCAGCAATGCACCTGGGACCCTGCATTCCGAGCTGGTCTCCTTATCTGCACCATGGCACTGCTCTGTATGCCTTGACTCAAGCAGCTATAACCATCTGCACCCTCACAACCAGTTCAAAAGTTCATTTTACTTCCCAAAGCACCAAATACCCCATGTGGTGAAGTGAAATCCACAGCATGATGCCAAACACTGCATCACTCAAAACTGGGTTTATTCTGTCATAATTTGTGTTGTAGAAACCCAGTGTGCCTCTAACTACAGGCCTAATTAGCTCTGGCCAGAGCACCCGTCTCCTGGTATTTTAAAGATGTAAACTCTGTGGGTAGCAGCAAACCTGAAGAGTAATTCGTAGTTTTTATTTGATGAACCCTGACTGCTCATTGGAGCCCTTTTATCTCATTACATTGATGCTTATTTTGATATACCACTTTGAAAATAAACATGAAGATATAAAATATGCAATGGCCTAATTACTACTCTTGCTTGAAAATGTAAATCTTATTTGTTGCTCTGCCGTAACACTCTACTCTTACTTCCAGCTTGACTTAATTTGCCGAGACAATGTGCCAGGCTCAGACACCCACATCTGAGGGCAAATGAGGGAAAGAATGCAAAAAAAATCTGGCTATGACAGAGCACATTTTCATATAAATTATACCTTTATTTTTATGCAAAGCTCATGGGCTCTAAACTTGATAAATTAAACTTGAACATAGCAGGGATTTTCTGACATAAAGGTAAAATGATAGCCCCACTAACTCTAACCAGATGTTTAAATGTCAAACATTCACTTTAATGCTTTGCTAGATCCTATTCTTATGTGGCAATTATGCTAAGTGGCTGTATAATAACATTTCTGCTTGCAAGACTAAATTCTGCATAAGCTCTGTCTCCTGATTAGCACTCGCTTCTTCTGAATTAAAATCATTGCCTATTAGAACTCTTGCAAATATTTAAAATACTCTGTACTGCAGCAAACGTTTCCTTTTGCAAAAACAGTCACCAGAGCTTTATTAACAGCCCTTTGTGAAGAAATTAATATCTTCCTAGAGGGCAGAAAATGGCTCTATCTGCTATCTTATGTAGGAGTTACAACCAGTATTATTTGGTTCTGCTAAGGTGAACAGCAAATTGAAACAAGAGAAGAGATGATCATGAGGTTGAGGTGGGGACTGTTGGGCACCATAAGCAACTCCTGGTAAGTAGGTCTTAGTTAAATTCTCAATATAGTGGGGTGGCCGTGAGCTGGTGTTTGATCTACCAGTAGCTGTGTTTTGCAGAATGAGAGGGAGAGTGCTCAGCAGATCTCCACATCCCTCACTCATGGAGGGAACCCATCCAAAGTCAACAGGGCTGTTTACAAGAATGGCAATATGCAGCTTGGGAATTTGTGGGATTGTGACTTTAAAAATAGCCATAGAATGAATTAGAAATCAATAAAGCATGACAAAAATAGCATTGCTTCATAAACTTTGTTCTTTACTACATTTTTTGAAATGCCTTGCACCCAGGACAACTGGGGGAGTGGGCTGGTTTTCATGCTGTTTCTCCACTTTCCTGCCACATCATCTTGCACCAGCACACACAGTTAGACCCACACAGGTGCTGTCTCCATGCGCCAGAATATGGCCAACCCCAACCTTTTGTTGCCTCATAGATGTTCCCAAGGACAGAAACACTTCTTGCTGGCAGGAGACCAAACACATGGCTCCCGTCAGAAAACCTGCTGAAAGATGGACCCAAAGCCCTGCTCTGAGGCAGGAGCAGCCTGCGGGAAGAGGAGCACAGGTATCCAAGTGGTTGCCTCCCAGCCTCATGCTCTAACCATGAATGCACTGCTCCTCCACTCCCACATGTGCAAATGAAACCAGATTGCTAATAACACATTACTAGTGAGAAATGTAGATGCAGGGAGCTGTACCTGAATTTTACAATGTTTACATGAATTACAAATGCTTGCTACAATGCTGGGAAACAAAGCCACCCATGTTAATTAGTAACAGGCGCTGAATTTTTAGGAGGCCTTAATTCAAGTCCTATGACCTCTCCTATTTAGAAAATTTGTACTATATATTAATAGAAATTCTGGGGGGAGGGAGGAAATCTATCAGCCTCTTCTGGTTAATATGGCCCATGTTTACCCACAACAAAACTTCTTATATTGCTGGACATAGCGAGCAATGAAATGATCAATGTCTGTCTTTGGGAGGTGATTATACCACCAAAGGAGTTAGCACAGAGGGCATGCTATGGAGATGTCACACAGATTTGGTCAGAGCCAGATATTATTTGTAATGTTTGCAGTCATATGTATTTATAACATTTATGTGTTGTCACAAGCAGCTACATAATTAATTTCATGTCCTTTTAGGAACCATAAAGCCTCAGTTCCTCTTGAACAATGTAGAAGAGAGGGAAAGAGGGATTTAAAATTGATGTGGTGATTACTGGTATGTATTTCTACTTGTTCTATTAGCTATGAATAACACAATGCACTTTGAGCAAGGAACCCTGTACAGGTAGATGGTAAACCACAGATAAGTGAAAAAAATGCAATTATTTCCCAGTTGAATTTCTCTTCTTGAGGCCTGAGCATGGAGGAGGAATATAGGGGAGGAATCCTACATCTATTTTCAATCACTGCCAAAACCACTGGCAACTACAGCAGGGGGAGGATGTCTCCTTGGCAGTCTCATGCTGGCTTACGGTGAGATTCATACTGACAGGGACTGGTGGCTGCATGGGTGCTGGGTAGAAGGAGCTTTTAGAGGTGGTGGTGATGCCATTTCCAAGAAGATGACATCAACTTTGCCGCTTTGCTGCTGTGCAGGAAGTCAGATATCTCAGATCCAAGATTTGGCATAATCGTACAGTGCCTAGCAGAGCTTGGCTTAGATAAATAAAATTAAACACTGATTTTTAAGAATTTCAATATTGTAACACTACAGTAAATCAAGCTCTAATCCAAGGCAGAGACCTGAAGCACAGGAATAGGGTGCAAATAAAGGAAGAACACCGTCATCCTGGATATCCATATTGCCAGGCTTTCAGGCACAAAAGCTGGAATGAAAATGGTCACACGAGGGCATGAAATAACCTCCAGGGTTGGGACTACAGTGAAAGCCAGTATCATGGCCATATTCTTTAAAAAGTTACCCAACAGACTGCACCAATTTAAAGGAGTTTGCATCTCACAGGTTTTCACTGCTTAGGAATTTGCAGCCACCATAAGCATTTAAGAGCCCAACAAAACAAATCCAGACAAAAAACATCGGCAGGAAATATGGAGAGAAGGTAGAGAAAATGCCTTTCATCTCCTTACACGGCCATCCCATCCCAATTAAGTATTTAACCAACCTCAAGCTTAAATTCTGACTTACCATAGCAGTTACACTGGCGGCAGCATGTCAAGAGAAGGTCTCACGGAGCAGAGTGGGAAAGCCCCAGTGCCTCCCCTCAGACACACTTTCAAACATTAACCCACTTCAGGAGGCTGCACTTGGACGTAGCACAGCACAAAATGAAAGAAGCTTCAGGTAGCAAAAAATGAGTGAAGGCTAAAAGAGAAAGAATTGAGTAATGAAGGCTGAAATAGAAAGAATATAAATAAGATAAGATAATATAAGACAGTGAGGAAGCAGCTAACACAGGAAGGAGAAAATAGATGCTTAAAATCCAGAGAAACAGTGACATGAAGCCTGGAAGGGCAGCAATTAGCTTACATCCCAGGTAGTGAAGACAAGCCAGTGAATGAGCATCACTGGAAAACAGAGGAGTGAGACATACTAGCTGCAAAAAGGGTAGAGGAATTTAGGTCCAGTAACTCTGAAGTGGCATGGTTTGGAGAGAACAAAATCCTCAGTCAAGAGAAAGGGCAGCCAGTATGTGAAGGGAAAATGAATTCTAAATAGTACAGTAAGACCACCAAGTATTAGTTGGTTTGGTTTTCTCTATGTAAGTAACACATTTGATTAATGCCCCTGGTTTGTTTTTTTTTTTTTATTTTAAGCATAAGCAAAACAAATCCTGTATCTGTGATAAACTCATGTTGCATTCTTCCCCCAGCGTCTGCATGGGCTGTTATCTCCTACAGAAGTGCATCTCTTGATGAGTCACAGCCATCCTTTTATGCAGTTCAGCATGGCACTGTATGGCCAAAGGGGCTGGTTTGCAGGCAGGTAAAGAAACTGCTTCACCACAGCAGCATTGTCAGCTGCCAAGTCAGAAGCTCATTGTTCTTCCAGAGATACTTTAACCTGATCTTCCTTCTGTACTAGCTGTGAGCATGCTACAACCAGCATCTTTCTTGCTTCTCAGCTTGTTTTGCTGAGAGACCAGAGACTGCCAGCATGTTGTTCATGTTAATAAATATCCACATAAAATTGCTAGAAGACTTGGCACATTTCACAGTCACAAAATTAAGTCTTTAATGAAGCCTCAGCCCAGCTGCCAGTGGGTAGATGCAGGCAGGTCAGGAGATGTGGGCATTGTCCCCATCTAGTGGCTCACCCACATTGGGGAGAAGAGTGGGCCAAAACCAGGAGGAAGCAAAGGTCCTTCTTCACCCTCAAGCAAAAGCTCAGAACCCTCAGGTTATGCAGGGTTAGCTGTGATGATACCCAGGAACATATAGTTCTTACTATTCATGGGAGAATAAAGGCTGCAGTATTACCCCACCTATTTCATATTCAGAGGTTTATAATGAGGTATCAGGTAGAATGCTTATACAAAACTAGTTGCCATTAGGTAGAAAAATTTTAACACTGTACTAATTTATTATCTCTCATCAAACTGTGTTACCTCGTAGCAGGCTCCCCCGCTTTCCCATTACTGTGTTTTGTACTCCTGTTTCTCTCCAGATGAAGATCTGTATTGATTATACTGACTTTACTGTTCAAGGTAGCACTTATTTTGGAGGCCACTGGGCAGCCTGTTTGTTTCAGAATATGAAACAGTTGTGGGAAACATTATAGAGTGACCCATACTCCAGCACTACATATTATACAGTATTTTACATCCAAAAAGACTTTCCAAAGACCAGGCTTAAAAATATCATATAATAATTTGCATCAACCTCGGCATAGCTGTACTAAAGGCCAAAGGGGTGAGACAGCCTGTCTAGATTTGAAACTTTGTTCAAAGGAAGGTTATAATACACTAAGGTACCTAAAACCTTATCATGATGCCTTAGGACCAGCATTCCTCCTATGTATATCTTTCTCTTTTTTCCCCCTTCCCTGTTACTTTTAAATCTGTTCTACATATAGAAAAGTCACAACATTTTCTTTCTGCCTGAGGTGTAATCATAGAATGGTTTGTGTTGGAAAGGACTGTAAGAGCATCTAGTTTCAACCCCCTTGACATCTCCAGTTGAGATTTGCTATGGGCAGAGGTGAAATGCATACCTCCAAGTAAAAAGTCACTAAGTAGCTATAGAAGAGTTCAGGATCCCAGAGGTACCGCTTTAGCGGTCAAGAATTCAGCTTGACTTTAAAGCTTATAGGAAAGACTGTTAGAACTAGGTCTTTGAAGAAAATGATTGTATTTAAAATATCACCACATGAGTACAGAATATCTCTGAGACAACAAACAGGAGCTCCAAAACCTCTCCTCTGCCTGGCCCCAGCTTTAAGACAGCTGGATTTTCCAAACTTATTATTAGTCAAAAAGCCCTTCTGAAAGCTTCTAACAATCAAAGCCCTTTGCAGAGGCTTTAGTAATGAAAGGCATTTCCAACGGAACAGAAAAATCTAACAGTACAGTAGGTGAATAACCCCAACTTTTTGAGTTGTAGCTCAAGCTGTGAAACCTAACAGAAATGTCACGCTGTGCCTGCACGCACAAGAACTTCAAAAACCAGAACCAGATTATTTGGGAAAAACCCCAACATTTTTCTCTGTGGCTCACACTGGAATTTACAGAATAAACCAATGCTGGAAAAAGTTTTTTTGTTGTGGAATTATGTATCTGAAATGTCTGTTAGGAATGTATGGAAATATATTCTGCTCCTCCGCCTGTCTCCCTCTCGCACGCCCACACAAACCTGAATTGCTCTTTCTGACAATTTTGGGATACAAAACTTTACTCAGCATGTTAGAATGAAAAAACTCAGCCCAAAAGTAATTTGAGAGCATTAGGAACAGCTGAACCAGATTTGAGTGAAGAAGAGGTTTGAATAAGACAGTATGTATCCACAGGTTAACCTACCCATACCACAAGAAACATGACCTATGAATGAACTCACCTTAGCAGAAGGCAGTACCTCTGAGAAGACTTGTTGCTGGCACGTCTCTAGTTGTCAAGTACTATGTTGGTGGAGCTAATAATTTCTGTTTCTTGCTTTTTTCAAAGCCAGTAAACCCAGGCTTGGACCAACAGCTTATGCCAGAACTACAGGCTCAGACTCCCAGTGCAAAGACGAGTTTTAGCATAATGGGCAGGAGCAGGGTCTACTGCTCAAAGGAAGTCAATCATGTGGCAGAAGCAAGACTATGCAAGCAGTTATTATTGACTCCCAAAGGGCTTCCTAAACATGTGCTCATCCTAATTGACATAATAAATGCCACCGGCATTTCACATGCTAAATTATAAAATTGCATGGCTAGTGATGTAACAAAAGGTGCGTTACCACTCTGATTTGGCTGATTGCTCTGTCCATCTGTGGCAAGACTGGCAACCTCACAAATACCACAAGCTTATTTCAGCTACTTGACCAAATGACAGTACTGCGTTTGTGTGGCTGGACAACTCTGTGCTCATAGACAGGAATAAGTACAACAGGCCATGGGAACAGCATGAGGGAGTGCATCCCTTGTCCTTGCTCCCACTGTATCTTGTGTGACTCGGTGATGGGGGATACATATCTGCTTACGCTCCTCTTGTGTTTCAGAGCAAGGAAATGCAGGCCTGCAGACCAACACAGAACTATGGGGTGCTCCAGCCAGGTGCTCATCAACCTAAACAACCTAACCCCCAAGCAATATGGACCTGCACTGGGTACATCGCGATAGTGAAAGGATACGCAGAAGCCTTGCTGCTACAGAGTAAAGTGCTAAACCTGGAACAAAATTAATTTGAAATAAAATAACTCTGTACCTTCAGCACAAATTTGGTTCCAGGTATTAACTCCATGACACTACTTCTATCCTGTTTCCTAAAGAATGAGAGCACTTCCGCACTTATTCTCTCTCCCTGTGATTCTCTTTGTTCATCCCTGCTCTTTTGCTTCCTACTTTTCAGGTGCATTTTTCATTTGCGGCCTGCTCTGACCGAAAGGCAGAAACCTCCATATTCATGAAATTATCACAATTACCATGAGAATAGATGACTGGGTAGGAAAAAATTTAGTGTTCCCACAAAACACAAGGCTGCAGAGTGAATCCAAACCATACTGGGTATCAGAGAAGATAGGCAGGAAAAAGGAACTATGCATAGCTAGCCCTGAAGAAAAACTGATTTTGGAACTATACCATATTAGACAAAGCCACAGGGATATAGTGTTCACTAATTCTTCTGCCCACTGAATCAAAAAGCCATTTCTCCTTGCCTTTTGCTCTTCTAAATTCCATGCCTTATGATGCACAGCAGGACAGACCCATACTGTCAACAGAGGTACTTACCTGAACAAAAAGGTCTCAAGGCATGCCCCTTGCTTTATGGCTTCCTAATGAGTGGATACACTTTTTACTATGTTCCCAAGGCCAAATGTACCCAGCCTCTTTGAGAAAAGCAAGACACCCTCTTTCCTCCACTATTCATCGTTTAGCTGCTCTCTGAACTGGCCTCGCTTAAAGAGCACAGTAAAACTCCCTGTGATACTGGTCCATCAGGGGAAAAAAAAAATGACCCTTAGTGTGAATGCAAGCTGCTGCCAATATGTAAGGGTAAGGGGCTGGGAGGTATGGAGGAGCACGCAAAAGGGGTTGACCATGTTTGGGTAGATGGAAGGAACAGCTGGATGGTAGCACCTGGCTTGCAAGTGGCGACCATTTAGTCTCAGAGAAGACTTGCTTGTCCTGATTAAAATGTTTTGTACAACACTCTGAAGATTTTGTGTCTTCAGACAGCAGGTAAGTAATGTTGGTGACTTTCCGATCTGTGGACCAGGAACATTTATAAGCAAACCCCACCCTCAGCACCCTCTAAAATGCTTTAAGGTAGCTTTTATCTTTTTTTGTGGCACAAACTCCACTGTGGTTTTTCAGGATGTCATTTATGTTGGCAAGGGTGAAGAGCAAACTGCCCAACTCACTCTCACTTTCATGATGTGTGAGTGGCTCAGCCAGCGCAAACACAACACGAGCAACTGCACATTACCTGTTAGATGTTTGGTCCATACAAATACAACACAAAACCACTTCAAGAGGTACACCATCTGCACAAACAACCATTCATGCAGACCATGTGTCCTCCATGTGGGCCTGCCCTACTTAACTTGAAAATAATGCAATAGGCAGAGTGAAATGCATGGGAATGTGAAAATCTTAACTTAATACAGCTGCACAGTAAGTCTTAATCTCTCTTTGCAATCCCCTCCCAGGGCCCCAAGTGGGTCAGCGGGGCAGGCAGACAATGCTGCCTCTTTGCCAGTATCACAGGAGGGAAGAGCTGCTGAACAGGGAATGAAAGGGCAGGGGCAAATGGACCATGGAGGACTTCTCCCTCAAAGGAATTTGAAGCCTTACACCTTACACCTCCCACAGCCATAGTGCCTGCCACCCTCAGACCACGCAGCGTCTTCTCACACGTGACCATGATATAACATTTAATAGCTACAAAGTGCAGAACATGTGATGGATAGCCCTGCTAATAACACATAATAAAGTAAGCCGTGCTTTAATTACGCTGTGCCTTTACAACTGCTCCTCTGATCCAGGAATCTCTTGACAAACTACTTAATGAGTTCTCACAACACCCTGTGGGGACCTTTTTTAGGAGCAGCTTGCAGCATGGTTAGGTGAGCAGGGGACCAGGCAGCAGGCTGCTCACACACTGCAAGGCCAAGGTCCTACAATACTCATGCCCAGCATCCGTTACAACAGTCCTTGTGAAGCAATGTGGCCACAGAGATACTCCCAGACCCGATCTGGCAGAAAGTCCTCACAAATTCTTAACTTTTAGGACTGCCGCCTACAAATTGTCTGTATCTCACTGCTTCCTCCTCCTGCCACTTGCATCCACAAAAAATGACTGAAAAAACAAATTCTGACGAGAAAAAATATCAGCCCCTATTGAAGAACTGCATGAAATAGTGTCACACTGCTTTCAAATAACACAACCAGAAATCACTCCCTGCCACCCTGTCGCAGTGGGACGGCTGCAGAGGCTCAGTCCCATTCAGGAACCTGGAAAAAGAAGGGCAAAAGCCCAAGTAGGGTAGTCAACAAGTACATTTCAGCAATTTAGGAGAACAGTACAGCCCAGAGACAGCCTCCTAAATAATGGGCATACACAAAATATGCAGCTGGAAATAGAAATTTCAGGGGGAGAAGGGAGGAAGTTTGGATGAGCTTAAAGATGTTTTGCAATGCCAAATGTTGAATTTCACATCTAAGTTCACAGGGGGAAACACGTAGTACACTGAAGCAGCTGAATCCAGCAGCCCAGCTAGTATGGTCTGACTATTGGTTTGCTTGTGCTAATGCTGGTTACTTTTTGGGTCTTGAACAAATACTATACTCTTTTTCACTCAGTTATTTCTCTTATGAAGTAGCGCTGACAGTGGCCATTTATATCTGCCAATAGTCCCTATTGTTTATTTGATAGCCAGCTATGAGCTACAGCTTATAGCTGCCTTTCAAATGGAAAGGACTGGGGAAACAAAGTATTTGAGCAGGAAAGGAAGCAGCTTTCTAGCTAAGGCTGCGCAATAGTTTTCTTTCCAGGGCATCTTTTTGCAACAAGATAATGACTAAGATCCCTGTCCAACACGTGTCTCAGCAAATAAATTTTGTTTATTATAGTGACCAAGCCCTCAGCTGCCAAAACACATCCTCTAGAGCCTTGTTCTGCCCTTGTCTACTCAGTGCTGGGAAACAACATCCCTGAGAATGGTACTACTCACTGAACTTGATTCACCATTGCTTTAACTAGGGCTTTGCGGGAACTCCCCAGTAAAGTCCATTGTTAATTAACATTTAACATGCATGTGTTGGTGACAGCCTTGTAACATTCTCCTCACAACAAAGAGGCTTACTAAGGTTTTGTCAGCCAGGACACACGAGAGACTCCAGCCTGGGAAAGATAGTTATGTCTGTGGCTGAATTAATATCTGCTTCCAGAACTGGTTCTGTGGGTGTGGAGACCAATTGTGTGCCACTTAATCCCTTGATGAGAAACCAATTAGGAATTACGTGCTCAAACCATCCTGCTTCCTGCACCCTTCCACGCAGTCTGATGTGATCTGTTGCATGCTGGCAGGCAAAGGGAGTTTTCAGTTCTTTGAAATTCCTTAGACAAGTCACAGCTATTTCAGTGCCTCACAGTCTTTTTGACTGGATCTAAACTACAATATTCTCTTAACTAGCAGTAGCATGACTCCTCAGGCTGAAATTATGAAAACCCAAAACTATGTTACAAGATATTTTCCAGCACTAAGTTCTACTTGCAAAATCCTGTGTAAACTGATGTTGTTAAATATAGTACAAGGTGCTACAAACAAAAAACAGCTTTGAAGGAGAACAGTAAATAAATCAACAGTATCACATGCATTTTTTAACACCAGTATCTCAACAGTATCTATACCACGTAGCTGTAGGCATGGAAAGCTAAACCCGAGGGAAAAGACAAGCAAACAGACTAGAATTGCATCCAAAGTCAGATAAAAATTTACCTGCTTTCAGACAAGCCCTTTCTGAAAAGACGCACCAATCCAGACACAGAAGTTGCAGTCAACCCTTAATAAGAAATTACTAGCACATGAAAACCATCATTTCTTTAAGGCTCTTTGGTTTAGTAAGAATGTTGCAGGTGTGTTAAATTTAAAATAGAGGAGCAAAGAGAAGGTTGCCAGGATCCAGTAGACAAGTAGGAAGTTTCAGGGTGTTTAGCTCTTTGATTTCCTTGTAAAGGAATAATTGATGTTTACTCAGAGGGTTGTCAACAGTATGCAGTTTGATGCAGTTACAGGTGCAGTTAAATGACCACCTAGCCATTTCCTGAACATTTAGGAGGTGAAAGTTTCTGCTTCCATGTTGAGTCCCTTAAATTGCATGACTCAGGTAAAGAACTTTTTTACAGCTTCAGCCTGAGCCTTTGGGGAAAGCTTTGGAAAGATTAACAGCATCTTTGTGCATCCCAGTCTCTAGGAGCAAAAGCTCCAGTGGAAGAACTGGGCATGCACAGCAAACAAATGCCAAGTCAGGCAGCCTTGCATGGTACCAGTGTCTGCCCATTTTAACCAGAGAGGGGTCCCTTTAGCTCCCCAAAAGGCTCTGGCCACAGAGTCCCTCAGAATCAGCTGCAGGCCTCCCTCTGCCACTGCAGTAAGAGGAGCCAGGTGGCAGTGCCAACAGCTCCAGAAACAGGAGCTGCTTCCCTCAGCAGCCAGCCTGGAGGAGACTTTCTGCGTTGGAAAACCTTTGTTAATTTACCTTCCTGCTGGAAATTATGTTGCTCAATTCCTTGGTTTGCAGTGGAACGGAGCTAATCTATCATCTCATCCTGTGTGCAAGATTTATGCGCGTCTTGCAAAGGAAGGCTATGCTGGAGGAAGATGCCAGTGCCTTCAAACTTCTTCCAAAAGTCAATTCAATTTTCTCTTCTGATAGACAGTCACAACCCAGAGCCAGGAACATTCCTCCTTCCAATTCTGTGCTACAATGAAGTCCTGATGCAGTTAAGCTCAAACAAATGGGCTTGGAACAGCCTTCCAAATAGCAGAACTTGTGTGTGTGAAGGGGAGGATGCTTACACAGGACCACAAACAAGTAAGAGAAGTTAGGATCAGGAGAAAGACATTTTCAGGTGGCAAGAAAAAGATAACAAAGAGACAAGCTTCCTCATATTGATTCAATTTATATTTTTGGAAAATATATGTAGACTCTGATGTTTGGGATGGAAGAATATAAAATAACAAATTAGTAACATATTACTTGCTTAAGCGGAATTTTCAGTCTCGGGAAAATGGATGGGAGTATTGAGGATACATCTCCTCTCAAGGCAGCAGCTTTCCAAATATCTGAGAGTGAATCCTGGCTTTTACTTACAGATCATCTTTTCCAACAATAGCAGAAAATAGACAGTGCTGTTTCAATAAAGCAGTGGAGCTGACTTGATATTGTTCTGTGTGAACCTGAATGAACAAATGAAAAGTGCTTTGGAGGGTGGTAGAACAGAGAGCTCCATTTCTACCGGGGAATGTGGGAAAACAAGTGCCTTGTGTAGTGCCCAGTACAGTCACCTAAGGTATTCTTGTTTTTTCCTGCTGTTGGCAGAACTCTTTCCTTGTCATCAGGCACCCAAGAAAAGCGTGAAATACCAGTCTAATATGCACACCATTCCCGTTTTTTATGGCTTTTCCTTGGTAGGTGTCAAGGAGGCCAACAGCTTGGTGCAATCAGTTCATTCCTAGATATTAAAAACATCCCAAAACATTCTTAGCTTTAAACATTTGAATGGGTCCTGCTGATTTATGCATTTGGCCTCTTGTCTATTGAGTACTTTGAGTACATACTTCAGTATGAGAGGATGTGCACATATCCTCATGTCAGTCCTGGGTTCTATGCTAGCACATCTATGCATTATGCATGTTCTCACATGAGCAATCAGACTCACTGGTAGAAATGAAACTTATAAGCACTTTTGTGTATTCATACATATTCACAGGTTTGCAACCGCTGCATATATCTGTACTGAGTTACAAGATGATTAAAGAACCAAGTATAAGTTTAAGTAAGTGGAGCGGAACATTAGCTAAAGAGAAAACCTTCACCAAGTTCTCTTCCTCTCACCTCAGTAAGGAGAGGAAGCAGTTACATGCGTAAAATCAAGCTGCAAGATACAGCAGTGGTGAATGTGGCCTCGATTACCTCCTGCAGCTGCAGCGAGATTTTGTGGGTTTTAGCCTGGGGGAGGGGAAGAAATGGATTTCCAGAGGATTAGTAAAACGATGGGCTAAAGCAGCTGCAGTACAATGGCATCAGCTGGGTTTTAACACACTTCACTGAAGAAACAGACCTTCTTAGCAGAAGGAAGACAGAAAACCAAACACACCTAGCTAAGGAAAAGGTAATGAACTAAGCATGGCACTTTCACATACTAGCATGTAGTATGTACGTAAGCAGTAGTTCAACACTGACTTCCAATAAACACAGCAACCTATAGGTACATTATACGGCCTTCTCCATGAGATTATGAAAATAATCCCTGTATTAGATTATGGGGAGACTGAATCACTAATAACAGACACAGTAAATATTTATGGCTGCCTTGCTGCATGGTACTCCCCAGCGTGCAGGCTGAGGTTCAGATCCACTGCCTGCTGCTGCAAACCAGGGCTGGTTTGTTGCTGGAGCATTTCCTTCCACCTTTGCTCCTCTGGAGCAGCTCGTGCCCAACTAAAGGATAAAAGTTGGAACAGCACAAAACAGAAGTCTTTCAACTCACATGTCTGGCTTCACTGTTTCGCTCATCCACTGGTCCTGCAGGTGTAGAATGGCTGGGTTTGGGTAGGCACTGCACTCAGACTTCAGCCTTGTCTCTGTAGGCACAGAGCAGTCAGCCGCTGGATCAGACAGGGAAGCCTATGGCATGACAGAAGGTACAAAGAAAAGCTGAATTGCATAAACCTGAGCAATTTAAGGTTTAGAAAACCACACCCTCCCAGCAGGCAGATAAGCTTGTGCAGGCTGCTCAGACAACAGTGTAATATGAAGCTTTTCCTTTTCTTTCTGGCTTATACCAAAGTTCATTTTCAGTTTGGCTCTTCCTTGTATTTCTTTTCTTCTTTCATTCTTGCAATCAACAAGGTTCAAATTTAATGAAGTGGACCATCTTAAAAATTGCTTCAAGATGGAAGAGTCGTGTTGGCTTTCCCCTTGGAAAAGGAAGATGAGGCCCAGAAGCTATAATCCTGGGTCCATGCTTTGAAAGCTGCGTTCCTGCACACTTGAAGTTGATGGTGAAGAATTGAATAATGTAGAGGCAATTTGTAAACTCTGGAATCAGCTGGCTGAAAATACAAGCTCCGCTAGTTCTCTGATGATTGGAAAAGAATGATTGTTTTGAGCCTTCCTATCCAGTAATTTTCAGCTTAAAAAGTACATAAGAAAAGGGTAAGATGTATTCCAGGTAAAGTGTTGTACTGCTGTACAGTAATTCAACAGCTGAATGTGAATGTTAATTGCAAAAGCAGCAGCAGCAGCAAGAAACTTTTGGTTTTCAAATAATATTTTCAGTGGAGGAAAAGAAATCCAGATCTTCCAACTAAATGGATCATTAATAAACACACTGATTTCAGCCATCATAAGCATTTGCTCCTAAGGAAGGGTTATTCAGGAAGCAAGGCAGCCTAGGATATGGACTTGAAGCAGGCAACTGCACTGTAAGATGGAACAGGGAGAAGGAAAGCCTCACCTCTGATAGAAACATCTATGGCTACCAGGTCTTGGCCTCCAATTCACTCTTATGCAAGTTTGTTTCCTCTCAAACATTTCAAAAGCATACTTGCTACTTGTGATTATAAAATCCCTCGTTAAATATTGATTTTAAGGAATCATCGAGGGACTTGTCAAGTCCTACCAGCAAATGTGACAGTCACACCCTTCACCTGACAGGCACTTGTTTGCAGTAGCATTGGCCTTTCTTGCCCTGACAGCAGAGCATCTCTGCTCCAAGTTGCTCGAGGAAACCTGGGGTGGGTCTGTGCCAAGCCAGCCTGCCGGTGCTCAGTGTGCGGCTGCCCAAACTCCAGGTGTGTGCCGGCAATGCTGCGCTGGATCTATGGCTCTGCACAGTGCTGAACTGCTGCTGCTCTTCCCCTGTGATGGGTGCAATACAAAGAGACGCAGCCTGCACGGGTCCGGATGTCCACCACAGTCACAAGGCCAAACATGCAAGCCTTATGCGTCAGCCATCTTCAAAGTTGTGCTATGCATATGCAATGTGCTTTTAAAAACACGATTAAGCTGCAAAAAGCTTAAATGTTAGCTTTTTTTTTTTTTTTTTAATTTATTAGAAAATACATCCCCACAGATCAAAGCATGTGTTTAAATCCTTCCTCGCATGGGAGGTCTCTCCGAGGCTGATCGCCCTAGATCAGAAAGCCCAGAGCCCTGCTGTCACAGGTGACCACATCAGACATTCAGTTACAGACATAATTTCAGTCTTTGAAACCAGCCAAGTTTTCACCCGCTCCCACTGCTGGGACGCTTTCCAGACTGAGGGTCAGTTCAAACTCATTTGTTCTCATGCTAATGTTACTGGATTGCTTAAATAACCTTTCCCATCTCATGACATGTCTTCCTATTTTCCTTCCCACCCAAACTCTCTAAGTGTCTGCTCAGGAGAAAAGGTCTCCACTCTCCTGCTCACCCAAACAGCTCTCTTGGGTGCTCATTACTTCCCAGGTTCTTCGCTTTGGAATATGGCATTAATACTTCTTTACACACAGCAGGCAAATTATTTCCCCAGAGGTGAGTTATTTATTGGCTTTGCACCAAAGAGCTGGCGAGCTGTACCTGTTGATGGAAGATCTTATGCTGAAGCTACCTTTCAGTTGCTGGGGAGGAGCATAGAAGGATCTACTCATGGCAGGGGGTTGGAACTAGATGATCTTAAGGTCTTTTCTCACCCTAACTATTCTATGATTCTATGATCTCCTCTGAACCACAGCCTGTACACTGCATTATTTACAGATCCCCTCCCATGCCTTCAGCTGGCTAAAGGCTCTGGCAGATTTTCTTCTTCGACAGCACAAAAAAGTGAGAGCATTTTCCTAGTACAGTTAATTCTTTTGCATCAAAATGAACAGCAGCATCTCATAGATGTGACTGGCACAATGCACCTGCTTGATAAACTTCTAATTCCCTGGTACAGCACCATACAATGGAGGCAAAAAGAAATGTTACATATTTAGCTCTGTTTAATTTTAAAACATATTTGTACAGTTTGTCTCAACCTATGCAAATATGGGTACAAGGACAGACCTTGCTGGTTGCAGATACCTTGTGCTACACTACTGCTGATTATTATTTCCGGAGGAAAACATGTCATAATCTGTATTGTATTAGATTTACCCATTTATTTACTTCAACTAAGTGATTTCAGCATATATTGCAACCATTGGCAGTACACACTGTGCAAGCTAAATTGGAAGATTAGTCATGTCAAATTATGGAAAATTGTAGCAATTGAAAGTTAGGTGATAATTTTGTAATGGATGTCATCTGTGTTGGGTTGAAAAGATCACTATGTCCTGCAAACACAGAGGTCCTGCAGCTTCCTGTGAAGCCAGAGCAGATGAGGCAAGGGGCAGCTCATCTCTTTGCCTGCCACTGTCCCCTCTCTTCCAGCGCTTGGTCCAGGCCAAACATCAGACTGCTTGCAAAAAAAAGAAATGAAAGACCTATCTCCTGTTCATGTTACATTTCTGTCCACATAGATCTGGAAGAGGGCTGAGCTATGCTGCTTCTTTCAAGTACACAAGGAATATCCAGTGCTGTTGAGTATTTCTGTGATGTCCCTTCAATGGTAAAATACACCTTTGTCCCTGACCCCCGTGGATGGGTGGTAGGATGGGGACTGGGAGGTGTAGGGCAAGGGACCAGGAGGTGGAGGGCGGGTGACTCTGGCTGACACTCTGCCTTGGTGGAGAAGCAGAAAGATGGGGGAACCAAGGAGGGAGCATCAAGAGCTGTGGTCATGTCTCAGGGTGGTAGGGACAGACCAGCCAGGAGGAGATTGGGTCCCCTGAGATGAAACTGCCTTCCCCAGCCTTCATGATGGCAGGCCACATCCATATCTGGTGTGGGCATTTGAGTCAATGTTGTCATGTGGGATCATGCCAAATACACACCTCAGCTTGTAGAGACATACTGGAGAAAAGGAACAAACTTTAGGAGTGGAAGAAAACCAGGTTTAGGAGCAACTGCAGAATGAAGGCCAGTGTTTTCATGTCAGTTCCCTCTCCTGTTTATTCTTTATGGAAAACTATCAATCTAAATTGGATCATAAAACATAAAAGGAAAGATTGCCAAGCACTTGTACTATGAACTCTCTGTGGACTACTGAGTGCCACTGACAGTCTGCTTGGAAATGAGACTATGGACTCTGCAGTCATTAATCACCGGTGTTAAACTAGCAATTCTGCACAGTGTGACAGTTCAAATAGGATGCTGACTTCCAAAGTTGACCCGCTTGGTGCAATTTACAGATGGCAAGGATCTTATACAGTGTATGTTACTCTGGAAATTCATGCTTCATTTATCATAAAAATTTACTGTATCTTCTGTATTCTGCACCTTTACATTTTCTAGAAGACTTCTGACAATGAGAACAGAGCATAAAAAGAAACTAAAACCACAGGATTAAAATAAACTCTTGTCCTCGATTAATGAACCAATAACAGTGCCAGGTTTACAGCTACTGTTTTCTGAAATGAACAGCTTTCATAGGCTGAGAGAGAACAGAATTAAATATGACCCTACTGGGAAAAAAACCCAGAACAGCAACTTGTGCCATATCAGCAACTAAAATCATCCCAGAGATGAGCTTGCATGCCATCCATCAGGAAGGGCTTCAAATGGGAAAGCCCACAGACCCAGCTGTACAATCTCAAGAGAAGTTTGGGGTCTTTCTGCCTCCTCCAGAAAAAGCTGTGAACACATGAGCTGTACATGCATAAGCAAAGCAAACATTCAAGTGGCCAAATCACTCTGGCTGTTGGGAGAGGATAATATTACGGATAGCCAGGATCTATATGTTTTCCCTAGGGAGAAATTCTTGAAGGTAACAGATTAATCTGGGCTCCCAGTGCATTCATTAGTTAAATTGCAAAGCGAGCTTGTTACGTAACCAATCCCAGAAAAATCATGTTGATCTTGTCAAGCTTCACAGTACGGGCTGATTGCTGACCAACGTAACAAGGATACCTTCTGAGGGATGGAAACTTTCTAATCTATTAGAAATGTTAATCCTGTACTTTCCTGGAATAATACATTTGCATTGTCTCTCCAGCATGTAGGGAGGGACTGAGGAAAGCTGGATTCATTCTTGTCGTGGTTTAAGTCTATAAACTCACACAGCCGCTCTCTCACTCACTCCCCACTCTTTCTTCCCTCTGCTCCTGGAGGGATGGGAAGGAGAATCGAAAGAATGCAACTCCCACAGGTTGAGATAAGCACAGTTTAGTAACTAAACATAACTAAAGCATAACACAAACCACTACTGCTACCACCAATAATAATAATGACAAGAGAGACACAAGGAAAAGGAGAATACAATAGCTCACCATCCAATATCAAGCCCGACCACGCAGTGCACCCCCACCAGTGCCCCCCACCGTGCACCCTCACCACCCTTCCGGGTCTCTGCTCTCCGTTTCTACCTCCTGGACATGACGTGCTGTGATATGGAATATCTCTTTGGTTAGTCTGGGTCAGGTGTCCTGTCTCTCCTTCCTCCCGGCTTCCCCTCCTCCCTGGCAGAGCATGAGGCTCAGAAAGTCCTTGGCCAGCCTAAACATCACCAAGCAGTAACTGAAAACACTGGTGTTATCAGCGCTGTTCCCAGGCCCAAAATCAAAAACACAGCACTGCACCAGCTACCAAGAAGGAGAAAAAAAAATGACTGCTGCTGCTGAACCCAGGACAACTCTCTAGAAGTGGGCAAACTGAGGCACATAAATTAAGTGACTTGCTCCCAATTCTCGCTAATTCTCCAATACTTTGTTATACACAATAAAAGGAATTGTTTATGGTGGAGTAAAATGTCTGTACTAAAAGTATGTACAAATACGTAATGTGCGCAGCCCATCCTTGAATTAACTTTCACAGCCAGGTTTATATCCTGGAAGCAGTTTGTAGAATTCAAGGTTAGACGAGAGAAGGAGGTCATCTTGCCTGAGTTCTTGCATATCATAGGCTGCCATGTCCCCTGCTCTCTCCTGTTACAGACCCTGCTGCCTGGTTTTAGCCCTGTCAGGAATCTTTCTACAAAAGCATTCCACCCTGGTTTGATGAACCAGGTGAGGCTTCTCTGGTAGCTGGTTCTGGGAATTATTCGTTCATACTTGTAAAAACACACAGATAATGTATTTTTAATTTGATGACATTGTTTCATGTTATCATCATCAATTCACATTGCACATTTTGTTGATGGCTGAAAGAACCCTTCGCAAGCTGGTATCTGCATCTTGTACCACCACCTGAGTTACACTTGCGTTAACCGTACCCATGTATTTCTCATGTAGGCAAAAATGACTGCTCCAACTAGCAGGCATATTACCTAGCTTTTAAGTAAGATTTTTGCTATTCCTTGCATTCTCCTATTTTTAGTATCTTTTAAAGTACTGGCTCTGGTGTGATTGATATTACTCCATATAAGTCTCCCCATATGCATACATACTATAAAGACAGACAAAATCAGACCCTTGCTCCCACTTGACTCCTGTCTGTGTGTGTACTCAAGGATCGCACTAGACATTTTGCCCTGCCACTGGGCTAGGACTACATTCTGGGGCTGTCCAATAAGATCTCCAAAGTCTCTATCTCTTTTTTAAGCTATCTTCTCCATTTCTGTAGGTATGCTACATGTTCCCTTTGAACATTAGCAGAAGTGGGTGGAGTCCTGATGTGGCACTAGAATTTCACTAGAAATATCCTTTTCACTGTCATTCTGCATCATATGCTCTTGACATACCAGTTCTTAGTCACTTGACATGTGCTTACACAAGAACGTAAGATGCTTCATTTTTGACCAAATTATGTTAGGATGTTGAGCTGAACACTTTCAGGGTATATTATGCCTATATAGTTACTTTATTAACCAAGCAGGTATCTTACATAAAAAAGCAAGCCAAGCTTACCTGGCAAGACCTATGCTCAATGAAAACATCATTGGCTGCCGTTAATAATATTCCTGTTCTTTATTACTTGAATTCCCATATCAGCTTCACTATCATTTTCCCGGAAGTGAGGTCTTGTTAGCTGCCCTGCCATTATCAGAATTATCCTCTTTGTACCATTAGAACATTGGCAAAATAAATGAGCATGCTTTCAGTCTTGGCAATTTTCTCCTATATTCCCAAAATATCACATCATTGGGCCTGACAATTTCTAAAAATAAGCCTTTAGGGTGCATAGCTGCAGGTAATACAGGGGACTGCTTTAAAGCTGTTTTCCCAAAGTAGGAGTTGTCTAACATTCTCTTAATTACAGATGGACTGGAAAAGAATTCATCATCCTCATGACATACGTACATCATCTTGTTTCTTTGCAAACACAAACCGTGAATCTTTTCTGAGCATTTCAGTCATCTGTGCATTTCTTATTAACAGCCTTAGTACCTTCAACCCTTGCTCAACCTCTTTCATTGCTGCTTTTTTTTCCTCATGTAAATCAAAAACTCCTTCAGAGCACAATTTTCTTGCCAAGAGTAGATTTCATTTTAGCTTTTGCTAGTAATTTCCATACTTCATAACACACAAATATCAATGGATATCTATTTTCCTTTTTCTAGCACTTTTTTCCTAATATAGAGCTACACAATTTAAATATGTAACTAATGTGTATATTCATGCCCACATATGTATCTATAGCTATGTATACATACATAGCTCCATATATATATAATATGTGTGGACAAATATATACCTATTTAAACATGTGTATGCACATGTGTAAGCACATTTCTACTCTCTGTCTTTTCACCACGCATGTTATCTTAACAATATTTTGCCTGTTTTACAAACTCTTCTTGGAAAAACTTGCAGTTTCCATTTATACCTTTCTCTTCACAGTCAAATTTATGAAGGACTTTGGGAAATTGGCCTTTTCAAAATAGTGTTTATAAACATTATTGTTTGGGACTGTTTTCTCTTCAAGTATATTGAACGTAATTATGTCATGATCACTTCTTCCTGAGAGAACCCCTGATTTCTAGTCTAGTGGATAAATTAATTCTTATCTATCACCAGGCTGCCCAAAAGCAGAATTATTCCATGTTAGGTTTGACAGCATTTATTTCCTAGAACTATCATCCAGTATTTAATTCTATGTTAGTGATGTTTCACAGGTAGCTAAATGAAATCTTCATCAAGTCTCCAAAGTAAAGTTTCCCATAATTACACAGTTCTTTTCCCACATGCAGCAGTAGCTCATCTTGTCTTCAGGTTCAGTTCAGTAACTTCTAATAACACTCTTGCCCACCCCTGCTCACTCCAGAGCTTAGGTAATCAGCCTATTGCACTGCATTTCGTTCCTTCACTTCCTAGTTGTAAATTAGGCAGATATGTCACTGGATCAAACACAAAGTCGTCCCTTTCACACAACTTCTTTTACCTCCCTTAGTCTGCTTAAACAGCTTATACAATAGTCTGTCATACCAGTCCCTCTAGCACTGAAACCTAATGAGACAATTAAGTTGAATTTATCTTGATTAATGAGAAATTCCAGTTCCTCTTACTAACTGCCCAGACTCCCAGCTTCAGCACACAAGCATTTCCAAATGCATTTCTCTTTGGATCCTCTACCACGCTGATTTAATTTGTGTCTGTCATGGTGAATTTGAACCACATTTACTTTCTTAACCTCCTTCTGCATGTTGTTACTTTAAATACTGCAGTTTCTAATAGTCAAGATTTTTTGTCCACCATCACACCTATTCAGTCTCTCCGTTATTTAGTACTGCATATATTACAAGCCAGTATATGGTTTCACTCCGTGGTATGTAGTCAGTCCAAAACCAACAGAGATATTTTGTGCTGACCCGTGGGATGCTGACACAGACTGGCTGGAATACTGTATCTGCAGCACTATTTAAATAATGGCATTCATCACCATTCTGTCTGTGTCAGAGCATCCTGTTTTTGCAGGTGGCTTTGCAATATGATTCAGCAAATGCAATTTTTATTATCAGTGCAAGTATTCCACTTAGATCACCCTCACACAACCTATCAAGGAATTGCAGTCTGCTGCAATGTTTGCAATACCTTGCAGTCACAGGACTCAGTGCTGGCCTGAGCTGGTCATGGAAACTCTCTGAAGAGACACAGATGTGTTATACACAAGAGGGAGAAATACATTAATATCTGCACAAGTCTGACACTTACCCACGTGTTGCTGCTTTTTTTTTCCCTACACAGTGCAAACTCTGAAGCTCTGCAGAACCTTCCTGGAAACAGGCAGGGGCTGTACCAGTGCCCATGGCCATCTCAGACATGCCTTATTACTGCATTGCTACCTGCCTTTTCATAAGAGGACTAAACACTCTGAGGAAGTCCCCACTGATTGCACTGAACACTGGATTGTCCTTTAAAGTGTTGAAACCCTGTGCAATCCAGCTAAAGAAAATAAGAGCCTGTATTATGAAGTATGTTACTTCCATGCATACCATACTTGCAAAGGATGCTATAAGCACTCTGCTCTTATCTCAGAGACCTTCTCTTTGTGTGGAAAGGTTGTATCTTTTATTAGATTAATTGTTACATCTGGAAGAATGATGTGATTTCACATATGCAAGTGTCCCTTGATCACACACACTGTAAGTTCTGGTATAGTCACACAAAAAAACACAAAAGGTATCAGCTGGTGGAACAGAGTATGCAGGAAGTGCTCCCCTTGAAGAAGGTGAGATATTTTCAACACCCAGGCTCCCGAGCAGCCTAGCAAGTTCAGTCTGAACATGTTATTGCTTGGAGATTAAGGCACAGTGTTGCTGACCCAGCAAGCTCAGCAAACAGGGAATTATCCACATCTTGCAAATAGCCTCTTTTTGTTTCACTAAAGAGTGGAGCATCACCCTAAGCACAACCTCTTATACGTGCCAATTGCTAATTCATTTATCCAAATGAGAGAGCAATGCATAGAGTATAGATTCCATTGGAAACAAAAGTTGTAAGGACACACACAACGGATTTACATATAGACAAATGAAGTGTATAACATGTTACACTCACACAGAGAAAATCTCTTTATCAATGCTGATTGCAAACCAGGAGATGGAGATAAGCAAAGACATTTAGCTCAGAGCTGTAACCTAAAGCTCAAATGAGTAAGTACTACTTTATCCTGCAGAGGTCTACTTAAAAAGCCAGAGGTCTAAAAACAGTGGATAGAGGAGCAGCTGGTTTGCTAACCTTCCTCATGTAGTGCAAGCCCTGGCCTTTCATGGGCTTCTGTCCTCGTTCTGTAACACAGAAGATGCTTTTTAAGTTTCCAACAGCTCATGTAACTGTGCTTGTGTACCTGTCAGTCTCCCAGACTCCACAATGACTTTTAGATTCAAGGAATAATTTCAACCACTTCCAACAGATGAAAAAGGCTTTCAACAGCAATTAAACTAGTTTGGTGAAAGCAGGTAAGCTTTCAGGTAGAAATGAAAGACTGATAGAATTTCAACCAGGAGGAAACTCTCACTGAGAATGTCTCACTAAACTGCAGAACTCCCATTCCTAGCATGGGAAAGAAATCTTAAATGTCCAAACAGCAGGAAAGTCTCCCCTTGCAGCTCACAGGACTCAGGAATCTAAGCAGAACAGGTTTTTTGGCTTTGGACCTGTTTAACTATACTTTTTTTCCACACTGGAAATTTCAGATCCTACATGTTTTCAAAAACAATAATAAATGGATATATAACAGCATAATACATTATATATAATGCATATATATATAAAATTTAACAAAAGATTGAACGAAATTAAGTTATGGAAACATTTATTACTGTTATTATGAATTTATTTGTCTGCAGTCCACAATGTGAATACTTAAGTACCATTTCAAATAAGAACTCCTTGAGAAAGCTTTTTTATGCATTGTACCATAAAATGCCTCAGAAGTGGCCACTCCATCAAAACTGTTTAAAAAAGTTAAGAAAGGCCATTTACCTGGCTTACAAACCTCATATTATTGAGATTTGTAGTTTTGAGGCCAGTGTCTTAGTGTACTTCCCCTTTCAGTGTACTATTGCCTGCAGCAAAGCCACAGGAAGCTCTTTAGCAAAGTAGAGAAGATAAGACTTATTTAACATTACAAAACCATAAACTCAGCTTTCAGTGCCTGGTGATGTCTTTGGTGAATATTTTGTGTGCTTTTTCTAGCATAACTACATCTGCAGAATCCCTATTGAACATCTTTAACTGCTAAAGAAGTGAAAATGAAGGTATGACCCAAGCATATGAAGCGGAAGCGCTTTTAAAAGCACTTCAACCACACAATTGATAACTGACATAACAACATTTTGCTGTTGCAGGTTTAGGCACCTGTGGACCACATATGCTGAAACATTCTGGGAATGTGACAGCAAAGCAACAGAACTATTTCTGTATATGATATGATGGCAGGAGTTGAACTCAAATCTCCACAGATTAAAGGCTGATGTGCCTGTGCTGTTGCTACCAACCTTCCCTCTTGTTGCTTTGCTGGGGAGCTGGTGCTGAGACTTAACACTATACGAGGTACTTAGTAAGTATATATGAATAGGGTTGCTATTAACTGTCAAAGGCTTCAGGCTGAAGCAGTTGTTCAGAGCGTCCCTGAGACACATCCCTGCCACTGACAAAACAAGTCTATATTCATGCCCCACGGACAAAATTGCCATTCGTATTTAGATTTGCACCATGCTCACAAAGTTCCTTGGGGGATCTGTTCGCTTTGTATGTGGGGAAATGGGTCAGAAAATACTGACAATTTTCAAAACTCTCGCTTTGAATTTCAATGTCTCCTCCTTGTACTGGCTAACAGTGAACTACTGTTGGTACACACTAAGTCCCTCACACCGCGCGTAAAGTACGTTGACTTGCCGAGTGTGTGGAGACTGCAAAATCCCTTGCCTACCCCTCCCTTCCCGAAACGCCAGTAATGGACCATTATCTTTGATTTTGACATCTGAAGAGAGAATGCAAATGCCAGGAAGGAAGTTTATAGAATCTGTGAAAAAATACTCTCTAAAAGACCTTCCAAAGGGAATATTACGACAGGATACAGTAAAGAAAAACAGGAGAAGAATTTGAGGGGGAGAAGCTCACACTATAAATGCAAATTACTTCTGAGAATAAACAAAAACAAAACACATCCAAACGCACTTCTGCTTAACATAAAATTCGTGAATTTTCTGTATGAAATAGATTAAGCACATTAGTGGAATACTTGAATATATCTAATTTATACCTTCCAGACTGTGCAGTGTAGTACAAGGAAGATGAAAGTACACTCGGAATTGATGTTGGGACCGCCCCCGCTGGACCACCAAGGCAGAAGGTGAAAAGCAGAGGTTAGAAGCTGAGTACTAGGACTCAAACTCTTTGAAACATTTCCTTTTACATCTCCAGGGTATCTCCTCAAGAATCAGGAAGAAGTTATCTCTAAAGTCACTGAACAGAAGATTAGGAAACCCCAGTCTTTCTGAGCATCTTGATAATAGCTGGTCACTATAAAATTGTCATGACCTATTGTGTTTTGGAGACAGTGACTAGCTTAGGGATATACATATGCCACACTATAATAACATGTAATATAAAAGCAAACATTACCCTAATTCCAACCCCTCCTTCTCCCCCAATTTCTGTTGTTAAACACTGTCAGGGTAGACGGTGCCGTGCAAGCCAAGGAGACAGTCTGCACATCAATGAATTTCCAAGCAAAGCAGCTGAGATCAGGAGATCAGGTCTGCACAAGAAAATCCAGAATAACTCAACATTACACAGACCTGTACAGGGCTTTGTGTATGACATGAAAATTGTGCTGGAAAGGCTGACTCTCAACAAAGATAGGTGATGGTGACTTGCTGAAGAAGGCTAAAAAGCCCCAAGAGTTGTGAAACACAGCTGACCTTCAAACCAGTTGCTGAGCAGCTGAGAAGCTATCCTAAGGAAGAGCAGGACAGAGCACAGCAGAACAGCAACACTGAGCTGGCTTGCGGTTTCTCCTCTATTATCAAGGCAGTAGGTTTTTGTCAGGATGCTTTCCAGGCCCAAGGACTCGATGACAAACTCAGAACAGACCTTTGCTGGTCTACATGAAGAAGTGCAGATTTGTCACAAGATAAAATTTGCTGGTTTAAACTGAACTTGCAATGAAAGATCATGGAAGAATAAATTCAATGGAAACTTTAAAGCTTATGGCTGAAATGATGCTGCAGTCTGAAAGGAAAAATACACAGCATCTTTTGCTGGCATTTTCATGAGCTGGGGACAATGGCACTGGTCTGTAGGTGCTGAGCGCAAGGACCAGAGCTTGTGCAGCCCTCACCAGACTGTGAGTGACTGACAGGACAGTGCTCAGTAATCTGAACTATTAAAAGCTACCCTAGAAAGAAAAAGGTGTGCACGGCAAGGAGAGAGGGTACAGAGAAGAACAATCCTTTTCAGAGGAAATTTGTCTGCCTGTCTACTTTAAATTAAGGAACTAGAAAACACTCAGCATCACAACTTAAATTTCACCTTCTCCCTAATTTATCCTTAACCCATTTTCCAAGGAAAATGAAGTTGAGGCAATAACACCTTTCTCTCTCTGTGCTTGCCTATCTCCCTCTGTGTCACTCCCTTCAGAGCCCAGTGACTATTTCCAGTACCCTAGCTTTGACAAAGGATAACAATCTCAAAGATATTATGTGTCCATATGCATAAAGAAAATAAAGCGGAATGGTAGAGGAAAGAGACCCCAATAAGCATTCACACTGAGAGGAAGGTTGAGGTATAAATACATCCCTTATTAGACACTGAAGAATCAACAAAAGGCTTGAAATACTTGAATGTCTCGTGGGAAACACTTCAAATGAACTCATGCCTTTCTAAACATCAGGAAATCCAGATACCAGACATAAATCTGCAAGAAACCAGGCTTCACTGGCTCAGCTGCTCACCCAGCAACTTCGCTTCAGCAAGGAAACCGATTACTGCAATTGCAAAATACCAGTGTTTTGTCAGATGGAGAGCACAGCAAACAGGCTCTTGGTGAATGATCTGAGCATAAAAGATGTCAAGTAAGCAGTTTCCAATTAGCAGTCCTTACCAAAATAAAGCTTCATTTCTTTCCCCTCCAGGGCAGCATTTCTGGGAGCCCATGGGGAGGGTGGCTGGGGCACATGGGGCTGGGGCTGCTGCACAGGGGGGGCTCCCTTGCTCAAGGGGAAGCACAGTTGTGAACCCAAGAGCAACAAAACAGCATTACACTTAATCCACTGCCATCTGGCTTCATTTTGACAATCCACAAAATCAGACACAACATTCTTCTGCAAAATCCCTGAAAAACAACAAAGAACCAGTGTCAAGCCCCCTCCAAGGGCTTGAAAGAGAGGGCTCTCATAAAGCGAAGAACAATTCCTCCAAGTGACATTTCTGCAGGAGCACTCAGGCTACAGATGTTTCCACTGTAAGAGTGTAGAAAACTGCATAATGCAGTGCCTCTTGTCATATTTCTGGAGACAGGGAGGGGAAAGGGGTTGAGAAACAGAAAACAGGAGACGCTGCAAGTAATGGTGTCGATCCATAGGCAAGGAACTGCCTGAAAGAAGCTATCACCTTTGTGCATTTGCTCAGCTCTCAATGTGACCAAGGGAGAATCAGGACCATCCATCTTCCCCAGCAGACACCAAAAGGCCTGAGGGGACAAGATGAGCCACATCCTTTAAACAATCTGGGAGCACAGTCCTGCATATCAGCAAGACAAATGCCCTTATCATTATTATTTCTACTATTTCAAAACAGGGTGTTGCAGGAAGCCTTTGTTTGCCACATTTAGCTTGTTACTGAGGCTCAAATATTGCCTCATAGCTGGTGGGTCTCATAACTACATAGAAGAAATGTTTATTTCTACAACAGAAGGCAGCAAAGCAACCTAATATCCTAAATAATGCCTGATTCAGGCTGAATTGTGTTCCCATTGACAAACACTGATTATCTACAGAAAACAACTTGCCAACCACTGAATCGTATTTTCATTGTAGCCTCCCAGCTTCAGGGCGCAACTCAGCTGCTTGGCTTCTCATGCCTTCAGACACTCAAGTGTAGGAGACACCTGGCCTCTAGCATGACATGGACCTCCTATAGTCCCTGTATCATTGCTGCCAGCTCTGTGCAGATGTCTCAGATATTCTGGGACATCTCAGATAGCATTAGATGCCTAAATTTAGGCTCTTGCGTGACATTGCAGGAGTTACCCCGCAGAGGTTATGTACTTTGCTCCAGCATCCTCATGGAGTCCATAATCATGCATCTGCTTGCACTCCCTGGGTGGTACCTATGATGGGAGCAAGCATACATGTCTTCTCAGCTGCCAAAACAAGTGCATTAGCAAGCAAAACATCCACACCCATGAATGATACGTTGCTCAGCTTCCATTAAAAATTACAGGATAGAAAGCAAGGCAGACTCCATCTGCATGCCTGCCTTAGGGCTGAATGCCGCAAAGATGTCCCCAGGCATGGCCTGTGCTGTGCTTCTGAGCATAGCTGAGCATCCTGTCCTCCAGAAAGCTCATTACTGACGGCAGGACTAATGTTAACCAGGCACATCTCTGTGGAGGCCTGTGTGTGCACATGCATTAATCAGGAGTCTTTGTTAATGTTCAAGATTATGCCAGGAAACAACCTTGCCTGGCCTTCACACATGGATTGGAAGAAATGAGGGGAAATGGAAAGGATGGAAAGTTCCCTGTGCTGCAGCAGTGTCATCTGCCTGGGACATGTAGCTTCATAAAAAAATTATCCTACTGAAAGTCCCAAATGTTTCCAGTTGCAACATATGAAAGACCACATTCATATCATGGCCTGAGAGGAGGAAATGGCACGCTTGTGCTGAATACTGTGGGATTGGTTTTACAGCAAAGGTTATAACTGCGCAAGCTTCAGCACTGTAGATAGAAAAGCCACGCTCTCACACACCAGCAGCACAAGCAAGTACACACCTGGGAGGGAGGGGAAGGGAGAACATAATCTCCTGTAAAACCAGAACTGGAAGCAATACAATAGAAACACATTGAGGGGGACTGTAAAGAAACAATGAGCAAATAATGCACTTGTATTCCCAATGAGAAACAAACAAACAAAACCAAACGAAAACTCTACAGAAAAAATGAGTCTGACCCAGGCTAAAAGAACTGCGGAACCTGCATTATGATGAATAATACTGATTTGTGATTCTAACAGATTTTAGGGTAGTCAGGGATATAAAAGACAGAGATTGTGACTACTGACAGACTTCAAGATGATGATAATCTGCTGTGATGTTGCTATTTAATCAGCTATATGTTTCACGTAACTGTATGCTTTGCAGGTTCGACTGGGGTTTTGATCTTTACATGCTGTAGGCTTTTATCTCCCCTCACAATGCACATCCTACAGCAGTGTACTCGCTCCAGATGGAAAGTTGGATGTGCAGCTTCTCTTTACAGCTAACGAACCTTTGAAAGGATGGTGGAGTTTGAATTGCAGGTTTTCACTGCAATTATTAGCAGCAGTCTCCAGATTATGGCTTCTTTTTGCACAGACATGCATGGCACCTCCCTCTCTCTTTCCTCTTAAGTCCGTTCAACACACCATGACTAAATAGTCACTCACCATAGAGGTAGACTGAGTTTCTGATGGCATTAAAGCGGTTTCTCTCGGGGATTAAGAGCAAACAGATACATGAGGACAAAATGATGGAATTGCTGGATTTTGAGGGGGTATTTCTAGGTTGTTTTCTCTTTTGGTTGGTTGGCTTTTTGGTTTGGCTTGGGGTTTTTTTTTGAAGTTTGTTTTCTGTTTTGTTTTGTTCAGACAGAAAAGCTCCAGTTTGTTCCACTTTCATATAGGGCCTGCCCGATATTTCATAGTGATCACAACGAGATTTGAATTAGCGCTTGGCCAAAACTATATCCTCTGTATAATCAAGTGAAAGATCTGCATGTCAAATTTTTACAGTGCTTTCTCCTTAATAGAAGCAGAAAAACTCTGCTCAACCACCCATTGAAATGAGGTCCCTTTTTCTACTCCAGGAGCTTTTGTGGGTTCCCAAAACCCAAGTTTGCATCCTCGAATGTTTGTTTAGTTGCACCTGGGGCAGGTGTGGTATTATCGCAAGCCTATCAGTGATTTGTCAACAGGGGTTGAAAGTATCAGTCACACAGAATCACAGAATAGTAAGGGCTGGAAAGGACCTCAAGATCATCGAGTTCCAACCCCCCCGCCATGGGCAGGGACACCTCACACTGAACCATGCCATCCAAGGCTATGTCCAACCCCACCTTGAACGCCGCCAGGGATGAAGCATTCACAACTTCCCTGGGCAACCCATTCCAGGGCCCCACCACCCTCACAGTAAAGAATTTCTTCCTCAGATCCAATCTAAACTTTCCCTGTTTAAGTTTCAACCCATTACCCCTTGTCCTCTCACCACAGTCCCTCAGGAAGAGTCCCTCCCCAGCATCCCTGTAGGCCCCCTTCAGGTATTGGAAGGCTGCTATGAGGTCTCCACGTAGCCTTCTCTTCTCCAGGCTGAACAGCCCCAACTTTCTCAGCCTGTCTTCATACGAGAGGTGCTCCAGTCCCCTGATCATTTTCGTGGCCCTCCTCTGGACTTGTTCTAACACTTCCATGTCCTTTTTATGTTGAGGACACCAGAACTGCACACAATACTCCAAGTGAGGTCTCACGAGAGCAGAGTAAAGGGGCAGGATCACCTCCCTCCACCTGCTGGTCACACTCCTTTTGATGCAGCCCAGGATACGGTTGGCCTTCTGGGCTGCAAGCGCACACTGTCGGCTCATGTTCATTTTTTCATCAACCCACACCCCCAAGTCCTTCTCCGCAGGGCTGCTCTCAATCTCCTCCCCGCCCAACCTGTAGCTGTGCCTGGCATTGCTCCGACCCAGGTGGAGGACTTTGCATTTAGCATGGTTGAACTTCATCAGGTTGGCATCTGCCCACCTCACAAGCGTGTCAAGGTCCCTCTGGATGGCATTCCTTCCCTCCAATGTATCAACCAAACCACACAGCTTGGTGTCATCGGCAAACTTGCTGAGGGCGCACTCAATCCCACTGTCCATGTCACCCACAAAGATGTTGAACAAGACCGGTCCCAACACCAATCCCTGAGGGACACCACTCGTTACCGGTCTCCAGCTGGACACTGAGCCACTGAGCACTACTCTTTGCGTGCGGCCATCCAGCCAGTTCTTTATCCACCGAGTGGTCCACCTATCAAATTGATGTCTCTCCAACTTAGAGAGAAGGATGTCATGGGAGACAGTGCCAAAGGCTTTACACAAGTCCAGGTAGATGACATCAACCGCTCTGCCCCTGTCCATCAGTTCCGTGGCCCCTTCATAGAAGGTCACCAGATTGGTCAGGCAGGATTTCCCCTTAGTGAAGCCATGCTGGCTGTCCCCAAGTACCTTGTTGGTTTTCATGTGCCTTAGCATGCCTTCCAGGAGAATCCGCTCCAAGATTTTGCCAGGCACAGAGGTGAGACTGACTGGTCTGTAATTTCCTGGCTCATCCATTTTCCCCTTCTTAAAAATGGGGGTTATATTTCCCTTTTTCCAGTCATCGGGAACTTCACCTGACTGCCATGATTTTTCAAATATGATGGACAGTGGCTTAGCAACTTCATTTGCCAGCTCCTTCAGGACCCTTGGATGGATTTCATCCGGTCCCATTGACTTGTATACATTCAGGTTCCTAAGGTGGTCCCGAACAAGATCTTCCCTCACAGTGGGCCCAGGGTCCCCACCCTCACTGTCCCCGCGTCTGCCTTCCAAGACTTGGGTGGTGTGGACAGAGCATTTGCCCGTAAAGACTGAGGCAAAGAAGTCATTAAGAACCTCAGCCTTCTCCAAATCCAGGGTAGCCAGTTCTCCCGATAGCTTCTGGAGAGGGCCCATGGTGTCCCTAACCTGTCTCTTATCGGCAATGTACCTATAAAATCCCTTCCTGTTATCCTTAACATCCCTAGCCAAGTTTAATTCTAAGTGGGCCTTAGCTTTCCTAACCTGGTCCCTAGCTTCCCGGACAACATCCCTGTATTCTCCCCAGGCCGCCTGACCTTGCTTCCACCTTTTATAAGCCTGGAGTTACTAATGTATTCTAACTAATATATTCGGAACTGAGTGCAACCACTCCTGCCTCCCATTCCCCTTGCTGTCCTCCACCTTTCCACTTGCTGAACTGGAGCTTCTCCAACCAACAAGTATTTTCAGTTGGTACTAACAGATGCCTGACAGGAGTCTGCAGTGTTACTCATGCCCAAACTGTATAATTTCAAAACTGCCTCACCATACCCTAACTTTGTTCTTTTACCAGAGTACTCTCACACTCTTGCATGGAGAGAGGGGATTTGTTTTAAGGATGTAGCTTTTGCTTAAGTATTGTCTTTCCCTATATTGCAAACTGGCAGTGCTCTTGGAAATCTTTGCTGAGAGGGTATCCTATAGCAATTAAGGTGTCTCAATGGAGCTATATAAAACACTAGAGGAAAATGAAGTAAAAATTGCAAAAGGCTGAAATATTAATCCTCCACCATCTGCTACACAGGATATATGCTATTTTACTGTTTCAATGCCCATAATCTCTCTATGTACAGCAGTTTAAAGCTCTGTTCTGTTTTAAAATAGGTAAAGCTTTTTTCACACTCCATTTACTGGCCAGCTGGAACCACAATGCCTGTTTCTGCTCATTTATTAGAGTTAAGAGGAGAAGGTGGTGGGCAGCACCCCAGTTTAACTTCTCCATGAAAAAATGTTGATAGGAAACAAGGGGAAAAACAGCTGTAAAGGTCTTCCTTAAAAGACAAGAAAGATCTTATGGAGGAGAACTGCTCCCCTTCATCTCACAAATAACCTTCTCATGACCAAATTAACTCATTCAGAAAGGATCTCAGAGATCAATCAGAACACGCTCCCTGGTCTTGCAGTGTCGTTCTCAACACGGGTGGGAAGCTGCAGCAGAGCTGCAGACTGAAAACCTAGGCTGAAATATCATTAGAATGCAATTATAGGTTATAGCACAACAATCGTGGAAAAGGAAAGTGCGTAACAGCAGAAAATAAATTATAGCTAATTGAAACATCATTTTAGAAACTATTGTGGTTCACATATTAAAACCACAACAAAGTATTCTTGCTATTTCTTAAAGGAGTGGGGTTTTTGCTTTCGTTTTTAAAGGGCACACTTGACACTTCATCCACTTTACAGTGTGTAGTGTCATTTTTTCCTTCAGTTTATTTAATCTTCCTTCGACCACTATATTTCGGTCTCTTCTTCATAGAGTGCAAGTTCAATGTCAACAAGAGGTAAGGCAAGTGGAGATTGAGTATTTCTGCCATTTTATCATCAGTATTGCCATAATCGTATTTAAAGAAGTCCCTCTGAGTGTCTCTAAAAATAAAAAAACCAAACAGGTTTCTTACTCAAGTACTAAGCCAGTTTACCACACACTCTGTCTGGATAGCGGTTGCTATAATCTTCTTTCTGGGTTAATTTTTTGCCCTTCTCTCTCTCATTACAGGGAGACCTGTTCTATTTTGAAGTGTGTAACAACCTCTTTTAAACTAAGATTCCCTTTAGGTCTACTTCCAGTCTACATTGCAATCAGCATGGCTGCAGTTGAAGGAAGATGTCCCAGTCTCTTGGCTTGGTCCTAGATTTGCAGAAACAGGACCTCTGTCAAATATTACTTCAAAAGAGAAGAAGATAACTTCTTATGGAAGGAAAGAATCAGCAGCAACCCTGTTGTTCTTTCACTCTTTCAGCCAGTGGAACTTCAGCCTTTTCTTGGTTGAACCAGAGCCAGAGGCTTGGCTCCCCGCTGCTCACTGCCTGTTGAGATACGGGGAATATCTCCAGCTTAGTAAATTGCATTCATGCAGAAGTAGGTACATGAGCAAGAACTGCTGATGTATTGCTGGCTGTGAAATCTACAATGCCTCAAATTGTTCTAGATGTCTCTTCTAGATACCGCAGAATAAAAATATATAAAACCAAAACTTCCAGATGAAAAAGCTTTTGTAAAAGAGCATAAAGTCACTTTCTATTAACCTCACTGAGACAAGTACAGGATTTGTCACAATGCTCTCCCATCTGCTTTGCAGCATTGCTGAGTTGGAGCACAAGCATGCAGGCAGTGATGTCCATCACTGTCCTCTGGTTCTACAAGAGCTGCTCATACTGCAGTTGGTGTGGGTCATGTGCAGACCTCTGATCTACCCCTGCTGACTGTAGAAGTACATCCATGAAGAATAAGAACCACAGCAGTGACCAGAATTTCCTTCATCTGTCAGGGAAAGCGCAGTTGATGAAACATCTGTGGTGTTTCCATTCTTCAAATAAAGTCTGTTAACTGAGAATCTTTTCCTCTAAGAGGGTGAGATTTGCTTCAAACCCAGTATTTTGATTTGCCTGTTCATGGCTGTCATGAAACACAGGAAAAATCCTCTTCAAAGTACCTTGGCATGGTGAACACAGTCTTTTGAAACCAAGTTTGCACATGCTCAGAAGGAAAAGGAAAGCACTCATGGAATGTGTCCCATGAGTTAATAAAAATATAGTCATTTACAAAGATTAAAAAAAATAGGAGTTGAAGTGTGACAGTTACAATAGGGAAGAAATGCAAAGAGCTGCTCAGAGGCGGAAACACAGAAAAAAGCCCTTTAAAAGCAGAAAGAAAATGAAGAATATTTCTTTCAACTGTCTGCAGAAAAGTCCCAAAATATCTGCTACTTGAGAAGCCTATAAGTTAAGAAAAGAAAGCACCCTGAAAGCAGCTGTAAATCACATCCACCACAGTCCTGTAAGCTGGTGCAGAGCAGCCTCCTTCCCAACCCTCTGGCTCATAGATAGACAGAGGAGAGACCAAATAAGTCACAGCTGTATGTTTCTAATTGCATTTCAGTTACTGAAAGGGAAGGCTTGAGTTTGGCCTGTGCGTGTAAAACACCATCTTCCCAGAATGTTTCCCCCACTGGATGTTTAAAATAAACAACAAAAAAGCAAAATAGGAATTTTATACCCTGCTGGTGGCATAATCGTTTCAGTTTGCCTGGATCTGGCAGGCTCCATGGGGAGATGATATTATTAGGAAGAGAGGACAAGACTTCTGTAAAGACACAAAAAAGGCAGCAGGGTTCTGGCAGAGGCAGAGATGCTTTGTGAGTTAAATTGGGTGGAAGCTTCAGGCTCAACAGCCAACCCCACCACTCAAAAGGGACCTGGGTTTCAACCCAACATCTAAACTCCCAGCTGTGTCACACACAGAGGCGTGCTGTGGTGGGAGGCAGCCTGTGCATCTCCACTCCCAATACACTTCCAAGTCAGCCAAGCAGTGGCAAGGACCAGATGTGCAAAAACCACAGGTGGGCTGTGTATTGCACAGACCAAACAAAGGCCAGCATGGGTTTACATGAGGAAAACAACAGTTTGTTTCAGTTTGGTCATTTTATCCATGCCTCTTAGAGCAACCATTGCTCCCTCTAATGAGGGAGCTCTCGCTCATACGTCCTTTTCCTTAGATGGGGGCTACTAGGCTGCAATTTCCCCATCCTGAAGTAGACTTTGAGGTGGTATGGTTTGGCTTTTCTTACGGAATAGTGTCTGCACAACCATCACACCTAGGAGAGACTTAAGCACACTTGCAATAAAACCTCACAGATTCTTTGGTGTCTTTGGCACCTTTACAAGTAACTAATAAAAGCTTGGCAAAACAGAAGGGAAATGGCAGGCGGCAAGTTTTGGAGGGAACATTGGCTACAGTTCTCAAAAGTGGAATGACTTTTCCTTCTTACTGCATTTCCTGTGAGATCCTGCCCTTTAACCTAGCACTAAATCTCAATGTAATTGCATCATTCATTTTCTCTCCCTACCTTGGCAAACTTAGCCTAAACTGGCTTGGATAACATAACCTGAATTTATTTTGCATTGCCCAAGTTAGCTCAAATAAAAGAGAGTCACAAGCAGTAGTGGAAACTGTAGTAGGGCATGTTACAGATTTTTCTGTAAGAGGGGATATATTCAGAGCATCAAGAAATAGAGCTAATGCTGGTGAGGGCACAAAGAACAACACTGAGAAAGCATGCTAATACTTGTGCACAATGACTGTGCTCTAAAAAACCACCGAAGTCTAGACCTGAGGTCAATTTGCATATACAAATACAGGAGTATTTGCCTCCATATACAGGAGGCAGCAAGCACCATGAGTCTGTAAAGTTAGGTAAGAAATGTACTGCCTTACATTATTTTGAATCACAAAAATCAACTTGGTCCACACAAGAAACATCAGATAACATGAAATCCCTTTTACCAAAATGAATTAAAGCAGTTGGTGCAAATGGTCTGAGAAGTGACCATTGGGTGCTGGCATTACTCACATTCCTCTTTCCCACCGCATGGTGGGCAACTGGAATTCACAATTTACAAGTGGCAGACTGCTTACATGTTCCCCCAATATGTTAACTGTTGTCTTGATTTGTATTGTATTTTCCTAACTTCACAGCTCCTTCACTAGGCTTTGTTGTGGGCAAGGTTATATACATGGCAAAGCTTCCCATATGGAACAGTTTAATGGCTTTAGGATATCAATGTGATCACTGGCGTTTGCAACAGATGGGGCTTGGTTAGACAAGGAGCCAGTTACCGTGGGTGTTTTACAATTGTTTTACGCAGCTCTCTTATTGCCACTTGGAGGTAAAACATACAAGAGATGTCTTCCGGGATGGAGAGGCTGGCTGTAGGGCACATGTTGGCTGAAAGACAGAAGGAATGAAGGAAAGCAGAGGGTTAACAAATAATATTTATGGACGTATCTGAATTAGTGACCAGCCCTGTAAGAGCCACTTGGCGACTGATCCTACTGTCAATCACAGGGTAGCCTTTAACTCTCCTGCAGGTTGTGACTGATCCAACCAGTCAGACCAACAGCCAGCGCAGAGACAACAGCCTCATCTCCTTCAGCTGCTCAACCCCTATTTCCACTTTCTGCATCTGCCTCCACCCCCAGATATCAGGATATGCTATGCAACAGTATGCATATTGATGTCACTGTGTGGGCAGAGAAATGTGTCTACAATCAGCACAAAATCCCAGGTTGAAACATCACAGTCAGAGTTACAGTTCATAGTTGTGAAAAGCAGTTGGAAATCCCTGGTGGTTTGCATGTGGAGTTCAGGTTAGGTTCAGGTTTAGGCTGGGGTTATATTCCACAGAGTAAAGGTGATTTATTTGTCCTTGTTTTGGGATTTTCCTCAGGGTTTCTCCCTCTGCGAAGCAACACAGCACGACCCACTACCCATGTGTGCCGTTTACACTTGTAATTTCCCTCTAGGGAACTGCCATCCCAGCTTCAAAAACATCCCCTGAGAGGCAATAGGTGGGCAGTGCTGAAAATGGGTCTGTTGAAGGCTGAATGCACCCTTCCACTTCAAATTTCCAAAGCAGGTTGCTGGGAAGTGCCAAGCATCCACTGGCCCATCAAAGGTCAGTATGTTCTGCATGCTTGGGAAGATGATGAGGAGGTGGGAACACCACAGCCCTCCCCAGCTTGATTCAGAAGAAAACCCACCTCAGCCCTTCCACAGAGTCAGCTAATCTCAAACATAATGAGTCCACAGATCTCCTACTTTCAGGGTCAAGGAGCAAAGGAGAGGGCAGGGTCTGGGCAAGTAACAAAACAAAAATCAGCTGAAACAAAGAAGGGCATTTAGATGAGGAGAAGAAGAAGGAGTTGTGTAAAAGCAATGACATTTTTGATAGAACAAAAAGCATATTAGGTGAAAGCCAAGTATTGGATCCAAGGAGGAGATTTGAATCATCCCCTTGGATCTGGTCCACTCTTAATAAGACTTTAACTATTCATTGAGAGAGCACACATGTGTGCATGAATCAGTAGTCTGGCGAGCCTTCTTTGGAGAGATAGACTTCCTGAGCACCAGTCCCTCTTCTAGTAAATGTTAATTGTTTATCCAAAGTGAAACAACTTCAAGAGGAGAGGCTGAGGGCTTCCCGACTGCCTCCTCCTGGGCAAAGTACTGACAGAAGAACTGGAGAAGTTGCTTAACTGCTCCACCATTCAGTATAGAGGACACACTCACAAACCTCTTCTTCCTTTTCTTGCCAAATAGAAATATTCTGGGGTTCGGTCAGAAAAGCCCCTGGAAACCAGAATCCCTCTCAGTACTGTCAGACTTGGATTTATCCTTGCATTTTTCAGCTGCAGAACAGCCCTGGTGCTGACCCGGGGGGAAGAAGCCCTTTCCAGCCCCAGCTGTCCCTGTGGTCCCCAGCCCCTTAATTGCAATCGCACACCTGCCATAAGATTTGTGCTCTCATTCAAACATAAGCTGACTGGATATCACAGAGAGGCAACCAGATTTCTACAAGCACTGCTGAAAGCAGCGCCTCTAAGAGTAGCAGGGAATGTCTTCCCCAGAACAGCCAGCCACCTGGGACTGTGGCCACAAAGTCAAAAGCAGTACCAAGCCTGTGTTAATTAAATACTATTTAAAACCATCAAACAGTTATGCCTGCTTACATGCATCAGCTGGCCACAGTCAGTATGTTTTCAAAACACTTTTATGCTTCACATCAGCTATTTCCTGCAGGATCAATCAAAGGACAACCTACAGTTGTGGGGGAAGAGAAGCCATTGACCTTGTATCTCTTTTTGTTATCAGCTGCACATTTTCAGTTGGGCATTGCCAGTCAGGGAAATTATGTTCCCATTGCTCCCACCAGAGGGTAGGACATTTTGTTGCTGTCAATGTCTCCTATCACCTTTCTATGGTTCATGAATCAGCCATGGACTGCAAACCACAGGCTGCACAAGACCACTATATGGCAAATACTGCCAGCCTGTCATTGTTTACTTTTTCTTATATCCAGGAAAAGCAGAGATTTTGCTTTATCTGCAACAGAATTGCACTGCTCATTAGTTTACAACACAAGATGGAATATGCATGCGTGGAAAGAGGGATCTTCCCTAGCTCATACACCTACTGAGCTGCAGGATCCCCAGTGCTGTGGTGCTCTCAAGCCAGAGGGAAGGCAGTAAAGCAGTGGGGTGAGAAGGAAACAAGGATGACAGCCCCAGGAGCAGGGGACTTGGACCTGAGAGGCACATACTGCTGCCAGCAGAGAGACTTTGCTTCCAGAGCATAAGGTGGTGTCCCAGTCCTTCCAGTTGCTACTGCAGAGATCCCTTCTTTCCTCCTGGTGCTAGGACAAGGAGGGAGCTAGTACACTTAACAGACCCAGCAAATTCCTCTGCACTGGGACATTCCCAGTTCCTTTGCAACTCATAAATTTATATACAGAACTCAAAGGGGCAAAATTGCAGTGACAGGGTAAGGATTTGAGGATCACAGGTTCATAGGAACAGGCACTGGTAATGAAACCGTGCAGATTATTTGCAGACCGAGATGAAAAGCACCAGATGGATTGGTTTCCTGTTGTATTGGAGCTCTTTCCTCCATGCTGTGAAGTGCCAATGTATTCTGGGTGCTTTGCATTCCTTTTCAATTCAGAAAATTCAACTTTGTGAATCATCCAAGTGGATGGAGGAGCTAGATCAGATACAGGACATGCCTTGCTAAGATAATCAAGAGGATAGTAAAAAGAAGCTTACACCAAGCCCTAGGAATTGCCTGGCACATCTCTATAGATGGAAAGCAGCAGCAACTTCCACATGAATAATCCTCATATCAAAAGGCCTGCCATTAGTCCTCAGCAAATCAAATCCAGGCAGCAACGGCACTGAAGATGTATCAACAGACTTGAGTATCTTGAGGGTTTGTCTATTCCTAGAAAACAACTTTCATTCCTTCAGTTACTGCTTTTTATGGGAAAGGCAGATGTGCTTAAAAAGAAGGGGAAGCTCTTTATATCTTAATAAACACGAACAGGCACAAACCAGCTCCAATTTGGAACAGAATCATAGAACCACAGGATGGCTGAGGTTCTAAGGGCCCCTGGAGGTCATCCGATCTAACCCCCTGCTCAAGCAGGGCCATCTACAGCTGATTGCCCAAGAGCATATGCAGACGGCTTTTGAGTATCCTGAAGGACGGAGGCTCCACAACCTTTCTGGACAACCTGTGCCAGTGCTCAGTCACCCTTTCTTTAACAAAAAAAGTGTTCCCTGGTGCTCAGTAACATGCTGCTGAGGTTTACTGTGACCTAAAAATGAAAGCACTAAAAGCAATCTACCATAATGAATTTCCCTGAATTTCAAAGCTAATCTTGAACATTTACCAGAGTTGCCTGAAAGACACAGGTCTGACAATAACATGAAGTACAGGCTGGGCCAATTCTTTGACTGTATTACTATGAACGGATCCTACCCACCACAAAAGCATGTGACAGAGAACAGAAATTATACCCACATTCCAAATACACATTAATATACACATGTCGCATTATCATATATACACAAACACATATTTTAGATAGGATTATGTGTACATGGGGTACATATCTGTTGACATGTACCTTTCCCCACCTTTTTCAACCCAATGAAAACAAAAGCAGTTCCGTTCTCCAAAGCAAGAAACCTCTCAGAGGAAATGGAGCAGACTTAGCAGTCTGGCTCTCAGATACTTGTGTGAAATTATACTCAAACTACACAAAAAAATCTCTTAATTGTTATGAGAAAGAGGAATATTTGCAATTAAACAATAGATCATGCTGTTGTAAAAGAATATCTTAAACACCATATCAAAGCACATCTGATTTATCCATGGCATCCCAGGAAACCTGTAGTTACTGTGCAGAGAAATTAAAAAATCCAGGTTCCTTGGAAGCAAACTGTTAAAATCATTAAATCTTCCTGGAATAACACCATATTCCCTCATGCTGTAGCCAGACCTGTCAACAACAGGAGCCCTAAGGAATCCCCCATGTTTGCTGGTTACCATTCTCATCCTTGGGGTCCCTACTTCACGTTGTGATTTTTACCTCCTGGGCAGAGCACAGCTGTCTATAACTTCCTTTAGAACTTACAAGGACTGTTCTTGAAATGATCCCACACACACAGAGGGGAAAATCTGCCACTGGTCTATTTGAGAGGGCTACATTAAATATCTCGGGCTCTCCATGGGACATGGGCATCCCTTGCTGCCTCCTTCTTCTCCCCTTGGGAGATGTCCATTTCTTCTCTTCCTTAATGTGCACTCTTCCCTCTTCTAGCATACTTTGCCCTTTTTTATTGTCACTGCACAAATAGCATGCACATCCTTTTTCTTTTCTTCCCTCTCATCCATAGCCACCCCATCACCTCCCTTTCAGAAGAGCAGCTCTGTTCGGAGGGAATGGAGTATGACCAGCAAACTACTCTTACATTGCAGAACATACTTACAGCATGGGCAGAGATGCCAAGAAAAAAAGCTGAATAATGAGACAACGTACCAAAGCAAGGCACTTGTGAGCTCTACATTAGCACAATACGTTACTGCTAGGCCTGATCTGGCATCTATACCTCTACTTGCAGAATTATTTCAACACACTGGGATGATTGAGTTCTTATCTCCTTGCAATGAGATGTTTGTCTTTCAGTCATTAAGCAATCTGTGCAAAATATTAATTTGTGTAATAAAATTCTTAAATACTTGAATTACTGAAGTTCAATTAAAATATAATTGAATTCAATCACATTTAAATTAAAATAGAAGTTCATTTTAATCAAGAAAAAATGTATCTTAATATTTTCAAATGTTGTCTTCATTTTCTAGCATTTGCAGAAACACTGACAGCTGCAAGACTCTCTCTGAGATCATGTTAACAGACTGTTAACAAAAGACAAAGTAAAGCACTTCATAGTTTTAGTTATATTTAAATTTTCCTGGAAGAATAACTTGAACAAAAATCTAGCCGAGTTTTAACAAAAAATCTTTTTCCAACCTCTGGAGCTGAATCTATAACACTGTCACTAGAAATGTTCAAATCATAGAATCATTTAGGTTGGAAAAGATGTTTAAGATCATTGAGTCTAACTGTTAACCCAGCCCTGCCAAGTCCACCACTAAACCATGTCCCTAAGCACCACATCTACATGTCTTTCAAACACCTCCAGGGATGGTGTTGCCTGCAAAGTTACTGAGGATGCGCTCGATCCCTTCATCCAGATCACTGGTAAAGATATTAAACAGAACTGGCCCCTATACTGAGCTCTTGGGAACATCACTTGTGCCTGGCTGCCAGCTGGATTTAACTCCATTCGTCACAACTCTTTGGGCCCAGCCATTCAGCCAGTTTTTAACTCAGTGAAGAGTACACCCATCCAAACCATGAGCAGCCAGTTTCTCCAGCAGAATGCTGTGGGAAATGGCGTCAAAGGGTTTGCTAAAGTCTACATATACAACATCCAGTGCCTTTTCTTCATCCATTAAGCAGGTCACCTTGTCATAGAAGTAGATCAGGTTAGTCGAGCAGAACCTGCTTTTCATAAACCCATGCTGACTGGGACTTATCACCTGGTTGTCCTGTACATGTAATGGTGGAGGGTGGTGAGGCCTATTTATAGAATGACTTACTTATTTCTCCCAGAGCTGGTATTAGACATACACAGGCAAAGCATCATTGGGTTTTTTGCACACCTAAAAGACTAGAGCACTGCTCTCCCTACATGGCTTGGCTCAGTTCTGCTCACCGAAGCAGTTCAGGAGAGAGCAGCTCCTTTCACTTCCAGGTATCTTTACCCAAAATTCCCAACACACACAAAGAGCTAACATCCAACCTGCAAAAAAAACAGGAGCAAAACGAAATAGATTCCATGAAGCTTTAGCAGGATCTGCAGTTGCAACTGGCAAAGAATTTTGCTAATGAGAAACAGCATAAGGAACTGATTTAACAAGTAAATTAAGTATTTTCTACACCTTGTATATATGCAAGTCTCTTACCCTCAGGCACGCTGTCAGTGAATGCAACTGCAGCTCTGCCATGACAACCCTACATTCAATACCACCTTTGTCAGGGGAAAAATGTTAGTGTTTTCAGGCAAACTGTAATAGCAGGACATTGCTTACAAGCCCTAAGTCTAATTATTGCCAAAACAACATTTGTAGATTTAGCTTTAGTTTGCACTATGCTTGTTGTCTGGCCATTAGCAAGTATTTAAATAGAATTAATTGGCTACTTGTAAGGTCATTTCAATAACTTCTGCAACAAAGCCTGGGGAGTTCTTGCACATGCAGGCTAAATGGCACACACAGATCAGCCTGCCAGCAGTGAAGTGCGCAACAGCCAGCCTCAGTGATGGAGCTATTCGGTCAGGTCCTCAGTCGTCAAGACCCCTTTTGTCTATGCAGAAACATGTATAAGCAGTCTCTTTCTATATTCATCTTAATAATATATTTTTTAGGGCTCAAACTGGGAGCCCTAATTGAGAAATGGCAACCGAACAGCAAAACGGAAGAAGGCTGGAGAGAAAGGTATTGAATTTTTGCTGACAACTACAAGCTGGTATTTTTTCCCCACCAAAATGATACATATTTGCATCATTGTGCCTTTGAAGGGAGCCATGAGTTCAGCGACACAGCCATGCCCTATGAGATTGCTTTTTAAAACATTCAAATATTCCTAGTCTAAAGATAGCATTTCTCTCAGGTGCCTGATTCTTTGTCAGAAAGGAATTTAAACTGTTTTTCCTTCATAGTTAACAGCTGCATTAAACAATTCAACCAACACCATAAATTATACACTTAGCAATCTATTGTGCTTGAGTGGGTCCTAAATTATGTGCCAATTTGTAGCTTGATTGGGTAGTTTGCATAATTAACACATTCTAAATCCTATCTTTATTCATAAAGTTGCAACAAAATGCAGACCAAGAATTACTTCATGAAGATCATGAGCTTCTCAAATGTATCTATTAAACTGTTTACAGTAAAATCACAAAAAATTGGCAGGGGAAAAAAATCAGAGAAAAAAAAAAGGAATAGGCAAAGTGCTTCTACAAATGTTCATATAGTTCTAATAATAATACAGCAAAATAAAAGAAGACATGACATATTCAAGCATTTATGAATGGCAGTGCTGTATGTTTGCCCAAGGAGGCAAATTGCAGCTTGTAATAGCTGAGTCAAAAGGGATAATGAGAATTATGGTGTATTGCCAATTAAAAGTAAGAAAAGAAAGACATACTTTGCAATGGAATTCTACATTATGTTTTTCAGAACTAGTACAGGCACATGGGTTTTGATGATGGAACTTTGTCATGTTACATTTGGTAGTGGTGCATTAGAAGTTGTGTACCAGGGAAATACTAACTGTACCTGTAGTAGGTTCTGAACTAGCCATTACCACAAAGAAGAGATATGATGGGATTACTGGGAAAATGTCAACACATTGCTGTGGAGAGGCTAAATGAAACGTCAGAAATTATTTTAAGAAGAAAATGGTCCCTCACTGCACTCATCTGTGACTATATTCAGAGATTCTATTTATTCCTGAAGGCAATAGTTGAACTGCAAGAGACACCAAGACAGCACAGGAGATGCAATGAAGATCTATTAAATCATGTAGCACACAGGGAAAACAGACAGGAGATGATTATTCTGTTTTCCTCAGCACAGAGGAAATTGGCAGAAATCAATACGGTTATCAAGCAGCAGGCTTACAACCAACAAAAGAAAATACATTTCCAATCTCTGCAAAAGCTCCAAAGCACGTCTGAATCAAAAAATAAACTGATCAGAGCCACATAACGTTAGTCTTCTATATATCTGAAACATAATAACTTATATTCAACTTGTCATTCTGGATTTCCAAACCTGGCGAGGTTCTTGAGGGTGCCTTCAGGCACTCTATGCATTTCTTTTATCGCTTCCAATATCTTTTGTTGCTGCTCATTTCTGGATATAGAATACCTGGCTATATGGAGAGCTATAGTGCAGCAACTAGCTCTGGTGTAGACACAGCTATAAGTAATGCTGTCAGCAGTAGAACTTACCCTGGCTTGCAGAAGGAAAAGACACCAAATTAGGCAGGACGTTGGAGATGCATCTCCAGTAGAGCCCTTTTTCACATAACAATGCTAGTGAATGAGTTTTATAGGGTAGGTTTAGTCTATTTTTCTATGGTCATGGTGATGTAAGAAAGCTACAAATTAATATGTGCTTGGCAGCAAGACATTCAGAGACCTACAAGCCTGTCCTTGGCTTAACAATGAGTTCACCCAAGATAGGAACAGAAACGGCATTATATATTTCTAGTTGGTCACAACCAACATTACATATGTGCAACTTGACATTCCCAAACTATTTGATCAGACTTTAAAAAGAGCTTGAGCTGAAATAAAAATCCATTGAGTCCCTTTGTTCTGCAGAAAGAGACCATGAATTATCTGAATTAATGTTACCATTGTGAGCTCTTTACTGAAGTCCTTTAAATAAGTAAAGCCACAAAGCTAGTTCCCAAAACCATGGATGATGTCACATAGAAATCAAAAATGAAAAGTTCTATGAACAAACCCTGTACTCATACACTGTCATAACGGTCTGTTTCTGCCTGTGGCCTCCCAGTGTACCTGGAGGTTTGCACATGCATACATGAAAGAAGTGACTGAGCTTGAGCTTGCACGTGTGCCTGTTCTCCAGGCAGCTTATATCAAAACAGGTGACTTTTGTCACAGGATTAATTGAAAAGAAAGAAAATGAGCCCTTCTCAAGATTCTTTATGAAGTTCATTTAAAATATCTGATTTTGTTATTTACTTAAAGAGCTTTTAAGATGACATTGCCTTATCTGAAAGAGCTTGGTAAAAAAGGGAAGAAAACCCAGTCCTTTTCACTAACTTCTTCCATCAACTGCAGATTCCACCTTATCTATTCAATGGATTACACATTTGGGTGGTTTTTAAAAACAGACACAGCATCAAAATGCAAAAATCAATGTACCAATTTAAAAGTACCTCAGAAGTAAAGTAAGAAGCCCTTAAGTGCTAAACACTGTCATGCATCAAACGGTGCGGTGGTTTAAGTTTCCACAGAGCATTCACATAGCATTCACATAGCATCTGTTAATCTCAGGAGTGCAATATCAAGGCAAAGTTGCCTGAGTGCTGCCAGATACAATAAGTAAGGCAGCAAACAACCAGAGGCCTTGTTCACAGGCATACCCAGCAGCAGCAGTCATGCCCTAGTTTCCTTCTTTCAGCCTTCTCAGTTCTACACGTTTTCACGTTTGGTAGGCTAGAAGAAAGCAAATACCATTGCAGACCCTTGTGCACGCAAACACTGTACCAGCAGTGCTTTGGAATGTGGAGAACAGGACCTGGTCTCTGAAGGAAAAGGGAAGCTTGAGCTGCTTTTAGATAAACTAGAGTCCAAGAAGGAAAAATACAATATATACAATTTTCTTTAATGCTAGCCTTTTATTTTATCTTTTATATCTAAAAAAAGTTCTTCCCTCCTCTCTCCTTACACAGTAGGAAAGAAAGTACTGACAATACAATTTCTGTATAGAAAAAGAGAAAAATGCAATAATGCCATTTTATTTAGGGTGAATAGAGGTGACAGTCCACACACCAGGCACCACAGTGTAAGACACCATCACATGCACTAGAAAGTAATGGTAAATAGAGTAATGGTGAACTGGAGACACTCCAGTGCCTCCTACAGATGTCACTTAAGCATCCATTTCCCAAATGTGAGCTCCTGACCTGGCCTAGCCCTTACTCAGGGCTTTTCCCCTGAGGTCAGTGGGTTTCACCCACTTACTACCCTGCACTGAGCACAAGAGAAGCAAGGATACTTTGCTGTTGGATCATGCCAGTGTAGCTCTTTTCCTGACTTCTTCAGGAATGTATCTATTCCCATCAACTTTGAACAAGACTTTCTACTTTCAGTACGTAACTGTGAGAAGCAAAACATCCATATCTTGGGGAAGGTCTACATTTATATGGGGAGCAGGAGATTTTGGCTGGTGGCTAGAACTACCAGTCTATGCAGAGTTACTTTTTGTAATTGCTTTTGTAATAACCTAAAATAAGCACCAGAAAACCCCCATGGCAAAGTGCTGAACGACTGCTCTATTGAGACCAATGGGTATACTTTATTCCCAAACAGTTTTTTTTTTTCTGACTCCAGGCTGGATATTTGTCGAGGATTGTGTCTTGTCTAGCAGGGTGTACTGATCCTTCCCTCATTGTAGAAGCCCATGCACAGCAAAGCAGCCACACCAAGCCAGAAAGAGGCAGCTGTTCTCCAGTGCTTGCTTACATAGGCTTTGCTTATATTTTTTCCAAATTGCCACTTTAAAGGATCCCCATTTTTCTTCTTTGGTAGAACGGACAGGATGATGTGGAAACTCAGTCCGAGTACACTATGACAAAGCAATTGATGGGGACTTCCTGCCTTCTTGGTTTAGCCCATGGAATAACAATCTCCACATCCACCACCTCATCCCTTCCAAAAGGCCTCAGCGTAGGCTTGCCAGATATCCCAAATAAGAATTTTTCATGTTTTCTGCTTTTGTTTTATAAAGGCTAATCATCTGTCCCCTCCACCCCAGATGTCATGACTACATACCCTCTAGCCGTTCCGCAGAGACCTCAGGGCCTCAGAACTGCTCTACAGCACTCTGCTGGGGCTTTCTATGCTACTACAATGCAGCTGGGCTGGGTTTCAAAGAAAGGCAGACTAGGACCAAAACAAATACCCTCCAGAGCCAGCAAAATTATCAGGCCCAGTAAAAAACACTGTGGGTAAAACTAAAAGCTGCATGAGAAAGTTAGGGGGAGATTTCTGAAGGAACTGAGGAGCCTGATGGCAAAAGCAAATGCCAAGTTGGGTATTCAGAAGCTTGTTGCTTCTGTCCTCAATTTTTGGTGTCTTCATGCATCTAAAAATATGGCCTCCTGTCAGCTCACAGAGCTGCAAAGGAATCAGAATCAAGCTCCAGCTCTGACAAGATGACAAAGGTGGCTGCCACCAGCCTTCAAGGCTGGCCCTTCTGTTATTTTTAGCTAACACTTTGTGGCTGGTTGATATAAACTCATAAATAAATCAGAAAGCTTTCCTAGCAGAGCATCATCAGGAGCAGGCTGCTGTGTCACAGCTCAGGACTTGCCAGGAACCTCCTGGGCTCTGTGAGGCAGCACAGAGGAGAGGGGCATGTTTTATTACACATGCGGGCTTAAGTGAAGGTTGAATTACAGTGTGTTCTCCAAGCAGATGTTTAAATTAGCTACCCCCACCGCATGGGCAAATCCCAGGCAGAGAGCCACACAGCACGGCGCTGTCCTGGTGCTTGCAGATTGTTGCAGCTAGAGCAATGTTTGCTTTTGCAGCTTGCCTCACATGTGATTTCCTCCATGAATTAACCAAGGCTGAAGAGGTACAATATTTTTTATATTTCAGGGATTATTTACATAACCAAAGGAAAATAAATCTCATAAGGAGGAGTCTGATTGTAGAGGGTGATATTTTTAGCTTATTTTTGCAGTAGTGAAATTCATGGAGCTAAACCAGTGTAGACCAGCTGAGTTTCTGTCCCTTCATGTTTAAAGATGGAGCAAACGACCTTGTCCAGAGCTTTATGATACAAAAATGCTTTGTAATGCAAACCAGACCAAATCCATCCAAATGTTCTTGACATTGTTCTCATTTCCATAGCAAACATTTAGAAGAGTGCTGCACAACAGTGTGACTTGGGAAATCTTTATTAGACTTAGAACAAGAAAAAACAAACAGAAAACAGCCATTAATGTCCAGGGTAATTTTCAAAACCTCTTTGGCAATTTCCTCTCCCCTCCTTTTTACAAATGTGGAAACAGTTAACCACTCAGGAAAAACACTTTATACATTTGGAAACCTGAAGAATTCTCCTGTTAGACTCAACCCACATTAAAACAAAGATTATTTTTGTTTAATCTTTAATGAAGGATAAACAATATTTTGTGTGGCAAAATATGAAACAGACTTTTCACCCCCCTCATTTTAGTCAGCTGAGATTTTAAATAGCTCTTAAAAAGTGCCATGTAACAATCAGGCTAACAGCTGCAGTGAAAAACTAAGGAAGATCTTTCTGACTTTTTACACCAAGCACACTAAGAAACCCAACCCACCAGAGATCACCCCTTACACCTCCTCTGAGGGACCAAAGGACTTTGTTACAGATACTTTGTGTCAGTGCAGCAGTGATCTTGTCAGTCAGAGTAAAACTAACCAGAAACATCTTCTCCCTTCAAGCCACCAGGGCTCCCAGCCAGGGTGAGCCCGGCTGCCCACTGCCCTGCTGCCCACTGCATGCTGGGAAAGGAGGGCTGTGAAACTCGGAGGCGGCTTGGTCAGAAACTTGTGACTCAGCTCCATTTCTCAGCTTTCCTTGCAGCTCAGATAACCTCCTCCCGCCTTCTCCAGCTCCCTCCCGTACCCCCTCCAGACCCCTGACGCCGGGCCTGCCCTGTCAGACTTTTTCCATGTGTATGTGTCAAAACCCATCTACTTTTTGATGGAGTGACACATACTCCATCATAATATCTCCAGGGGTTGAAGCAAGCTTGCTTTCAAAGACCCCAGCTGTGACCATGAACTGACCCGTCTTCCCTGCAGTATGTGCAGCAAGAACACAGAAATACTGTGCAGCCTCCAGGTATTTTTAGAGGTGCCAAGGAAAGCAGCAGGGCCCAGCATCTGCTGCCTAGAGGAAGGGATCTGGTGGCTCAGACAGCAGGTGTCTTAGCAGATTTTTGTCCAAAAGCATGATAAAGATGTAGTGAGGTGCGTGCCATGCTCACGCACCCCTATCTATAGTGTTGTCTGCATCTGCAAAGCTTTTTAGACCCTTCAGAAATGGAATTCTCTGCAACGTTTGGCTAACACAGAGCTTCTGATAAACAACCAACATCTTGCCTCGTATAGTGTTAGAAAGGGCTTCTTTTTGGTGAAGTGTCAAGCTGAACATGTTGGGATTTGTTGGGCTGATAAGGGCAAGAGAAAAGCGCAGGGAGAAAATGAAGTTTAAAAATTACAAAACCAAACGGAAAACATATCTTAAAAATTTAAAAGCACCATTCTCTTTCTCTGAACTGCACAAAATGTTTCAGCATAAGCACAGGAATAACTTCCCCTTCAGATGTCTGGGCACCTTCTTAACAATCGAAAAATATTACATGTGGAGGAAAAGATCTTTTTTGACCAATAAAAACCACAGGCAACATAATCACAAAAGCTGGTGCTTTCCTGCTGTCTTGTATCCACACCCATACTAGTTTGTTCTTACCTGTACCGCTGTTTTACATTGGGAAGCTCAGAAAAAACCAAGACTCATGATCTGGATGTAGATCAAATATCTCCACTACATGAACAAGTGAACCCTCTATCCCTATTAAAATTCAGCAGGGGTGGTATATCACAAATCTTGCAGACTGTTGTGAAAATTTACCTTCATGGAAGCTGACCTCTTTTATAGCCACGGGAAAGGCTTTTCAAAAAAGCTCACTTTAATGTCATTATTACCACTGAAAATATTTCCATGTTCCCTTGGGATGACTTTGTTGCATGTTTTCCTGGAGACAAAGACTGCCGGACAAACCGGACAAATCCAGACAGCGTTAAAAGTCAGCGGTTGACAATTTATCTGCTGGGGGAAATCCAGCAACTCCTAGACTTGTTTACTAGCCCCAGACTAAGACAGCTCATCAAACTGCACTACTTATAACCAAAGTTGAAGCTCAGACATTTAAAAATGTGTTTTGGAAACACTCTGTGTACGCTGAAAATCTTGGACTGGATTCAAAAGTTGTATTCGGAACTGCCATCTCCTAATTAAAACAATATACTCCTAAATGCTCACTCCAAATGATACCTTAAGCACATTTTGTAGATTGAATTTGTTTAGTGTATGAAGATAGGAAAATTTCCTCACAATTAATTTTCACTTATTTGAATGTCTAAACAATTTTACAGTCTCGTGTTTCCTTCAACAGCCTGATTAAACCAACATAAAAATACTGAAGTTTGGGGTACAGTTCATTCAATGTCTTCCAGACTTTTGGCTGCATGATTCTATAAATGCTTGGCTGATACTGAATGGAAGTTTCAGTGTTTGAATCACTTGAAGTTGGTCAAGGCTTTAATAAAAACTTGAGAAGAGAAAAAGAAACATTCACACCTTATTTAAAGGTGTAGAAGATTTTCACAATGAATTCCTTCAAAAAATGAATGCCCAAGTACCCTGTAAACAAGCAGAGTTTCAGAGCTTTTAAAGAAAAACAATCTAGAGCTATTCTGAGGGGATTTTCTTGTCTACACAGTGGTATATCCAATGGTTGTCACTGATCGTGAGCTTCTTAAGAATATTCTCCTGATAATGGAAACGTAATTCGAAGTAAAATTAAAAGTAAGGTTATATGATCATAAAGTCTGCATGTAATGTTTCTGAGGACAACAATAACCATCTGACACCATGTATGCAGGATCTCAGGCAAGCCACCACTTTTTCCACTATTCCAGAATTACCATTGAAGATCAGTAGGTTATGGAAGCTGAACAGATTCTTCCAACAGATTGTTACATCGTCCTCAGTGCTATCTCATCAGCGGTTCATAAATGAGGCAATTGATATCTCTCATGTATGATCATAGAATCATAGAACAGTTCGGGTTGGAAAGGACCTTAAGATCATCTAGTTCCAACCCCCCTGCCATGGGCAGGGACACCTCACACTAAACCATGCCACCCAAGGCTCTGTCCAACCCCACCTTGAACACTGCCAGCGATGGAGCATTCGCAACCTCCCTGGGCAACCCATTCCAGTGCCTCACCACCCTTACAATAAAGAAATTCTTCCTTATATCCAATCTAAACTTCCCTTGTTTAAGTTTGAATCCATGTCCTGGGTTCAGCAGTAGCAGTCATTTTTCTCCTTCTTAGTAGCTGGTGCAGTGCTGTGTTTTTGACTTTCAGCCTGGGAACAGCGCTAATAACACTGGTGTTTTTTGTTACAGCTTAGAATGTTTGGCCTGACCAAGGACTTTCTGAGTTTCATGCTCTGCCAGGGAGAAGGTGAAGCTGGGAGGAAGCAGAAAGAGAGCACCTGACCCAAACTGGCCAAAGAAGCATTCTATACCACAGCACGTCATGCCCAGGATGGAAAAACTGGGGACAGGAACTCGGAAGAGTTAGTTCATGGTTCAGTCGTCAGGTGGTGAGCCGTTGTATTGTCTTCCCTTGTATTTCCCTGGTCATTATTATTATTGGTGGTAGCAGTAGTGGTTTGTGTTATACCTTAGTTATTGGACTGTCCTCATCTCAACCCATGGGAGTTACATTCTTTCAATTCTTCTCCCCATTCCCCCCCCCCCCCCCCAGAGTGGGGGGGAAGAAAGAGGGGGAAGTGAGAGAGTGGGCTGCGTGATTTACGGCTTAAACCACTACAACCCGTTACCCCTTGTTCTATCACTACAGTCCCTAATGAAGAGTCCCTTCCCAGCACCCCTGTAGGCTCCCTTCAGATCCTGGAAGGCTGCTATGAGGTCTCCATGCGGGCTTATATTATGTTGCAGAGCATTTATGTTCTCTGCTGAAATGATGTACCATGTCATTTTACATCAGTAGAAGTAAATAAAAAAACAATTAGCAGTTTAAGGCTAAGGTGATGAAGAGCTTGTGCTGAGAAGAACATGGTGGCCATATAGAGTCTTCTGAAAACTCCATACATTATACCAGAGACAGTGTGTCCAGAGCCAAGCATGGCCATGCTATCAGGAAAAGGAAACACAGCTCCTGTCTGCAGAACTGGGTAGGCATTGGGTTAGCAGTCATCAGCTACAAGGACTAGTTGGGGTTCATGACAGATAAACAACATTCACATTTCAGAGCTGCAGCAAGAAAAGATGGAAGGTTTTGAAGGAAGGAGAAAGTAAAGTTGTGAATAAGGCACTGTTAAGACCAATAATAGACTTCCACATACAGTTTGATACTCATACTTTAGATGCAGAAAATTCTGGAGAGGGTAAAAGAGAATGACAAGAAGACACAGAGGACTTCAAGGCAGAAGGAAAATGTCATTCACTGAAAAGCTTTAAGAGTTAAAACAAATTAATTTCATAAAAAATAAAACATTCCATGAATAACAGAATTCCTGATGCCTGAATTCATACAGATTTTTGGTGGAAAGGGTTTGAGAGAAACATAACTGAAGAGAAATTCTCCCTAGTCTTGATATCTCTTATGCCCCCTTGACTGGAAATCAGACAACACACGCTGCAGGTAACCTGTAAATACATTCACACTGATCAGCTGGCCCTGTGCTGCCAAACAGAGTGTGTGACAGCTGAGCTGTCCCTTCTCTGAGTCTCTCCCCTCTACCCAGACCCATGTTTCATCAAGCCACCATGAAGTCTCTTCTTTGAGACTTCTACATTTTTTCAAATTTGTTTGAAATTAGCAAAGTATTCCAAATGTTTTAGGTAAGAGAATCTGTGGGACAAAAGGAGAAGATCACAAATCTTGTCACTGCAGAAGCCAGATGCAAAATATGACAGACTTGATGACAGTGTGGACATGCACGTTCCTTCACTAAGAAAAGGTATTTGGGAGCAGAGTACTCTTTAATCTGAAAAAACACAACACCCTTTTAATATGAAAAATCTTGCCAAATTCAAGGCAGAAAGGTTGACTTCTTTTTAACAAGTGAAGGCAATAAATCAGCACATGAGCAAGTTACCAGAGAGTTGATTCTACATCTCTTATGTGTTCAGTGCTAGAGGCTTATCTAAAAAAAAACCCCATATTTTAGCCAAAGTAGATGACTTATGATGGCCTAATGTAAATAGGGCAGACAGTGTTCTCTTAGGATGTAAGCTTTGTAAACCATTTCCCAGAGTGGCACAGCAACAGCAGACATCCATTAGTCATGAATGCTATTACTCAATAGTCAAAAGGACTCCTAAAAAGTGGGCTGAATGGACCAACTGTAAGCACGGACCTTCAACCATCAGACTGCAAAGTCTTTGAAATGCTTTTCTTTGCACTAGCATCCTGCTTGGGTTCTTTGTCTAACAACAGTCTATAATCCATGAATCTACACAGGTAAGCACAGCTCGCACTGTGCCATTGGAAGTGATTGCTATTCCTGGCCATAAATCATGCCTTGTAGTTTCTCTTCAGGAGTGCTACAGTACTTCACAACTGGCTGCACTGTTCTCTGCAGCAGTTATGTAGGTACGGCCTGCAAGGACTCAACACCTCAAAGCTCTGCATACGGCAGCCTGTGCCAACTGTGGTACAGGATCACCCTGTGTCCTCAAAGTGCTGCCATAGCACGCAGGAAGAGAGAGCTCTTATTCCAGTTGGAATGATCCAGCTGTTTCAGCCAACCCTTGCTTCCTCTTAAAAAGCAGCTATGAGACTGCAGAGTGGTCAAGACCCCATTCCATGTCTTTGTTACACAGGATGCCTGGTACCTGTGGAGCACTTCTGCAATTCCAACTCAGAAGGACAAGAGCCACCACACACTTCCTTGAGGATCCAGCAAATGCCTGGACTTGCTTGGCTTGGGAATATTTGCTACAGCAGAGCTGTAAGCAGAACATTTTCTCTGGGACTGTCTTCCCCATCATGAGGAACTCATGGGCCAGGCTTCGTCACTGCCTGTTCAGGCAGGGCTCTCCTCTAGGAGTGTCCCTCTGCAGCCATTTGCAATTTGCAGCAAGCTGTGATGAGAAGAGCTGAGTGCTGGCAACCCTATTGAGCTGGATTCCCAACACAGACTCGCAGGATTTGGCAGAACTCAGATTACATTTTTAAACAGTTACTGTAAGTGTGAATGTTATTTTATCCACCCCCTTGAACTGTATCATCCTGGCCAGCCACCAGGCAACCACACCCACACTCTTACTTTTACAGCTGCAGAGATGGGGTCAAGACCGTCTATGTTCTGTGTAACCCAAGCCCTATTATTAACATAATTCATTTGCAAATAAATCACCCTTGTTATGCAGCTCCAAGTAAAGAAGGGATAAAATCAGGACTTGTGAACTTGAGTTCATTTGCTGAATTAAAATCCTACTGCCTTCCCTGGCCACATTTAAATAGTTAATAAGTTGGGCACCAAGGCACCCCTCCTTGTTCCATTCAACTCTGGAGAAACTGGTGCAGTAACCATTAAACAAAAACAAGGAGAAGTAAAAGAGGAATCCAAGGTGTATCAGGTGATGGCTCTTAACAAAACAGAAAAGGTCAAAGGATCTTACAGCACCCAGAGGTCTAACACTGAGCCAGAACGTGACCAGGAACATCATTCCTTCTCATTTTCAGCATTACTTTAAGAACAAGCACATGAGTGTAAACATGGCTCCAGCTGAGTAAGGGTAACACCCCCCTGACTTTGATGGGGGCAGGATCTCCTCTGCTTGAAAACTGCTGAGTGATTTCTGGAAGGAAACAAATAGTCTCGTTTACAGAAGCACTTTTCCTGACCTGGCTTTAAATACTTAGGGGTCCAGTTCTGCATTCATTCCGGACCTTGTGTCTACCTCAACCAACCTGATCAAGAGCTGTCTGTTTGGTGGTGTGGTTGGTTTTTTTACTCCCCTTTTCCCTTTTTACATATCCACATTTGGAAGGTTTTTCTGGGTTTATAGGAATGTCACCAAATCTTTCGAACGATAGGCCAGAGGTGTAACACATTTACTTTGTCCTTAAGTAAAAAAATGAGGTTTGTTTACTTCCGCAAGTCCGCACATAGTTAGGTTTTTTTTTTCCCCAGTACCTTCTTCCCTGTTCCTGTATGATACTGGATATGCATGAGAACTGCAAACAAATTTACTGTTAATCAAACCTGGCCTGCAGGATTCATTATATCTTAAAACAAAACAAATAAAGGAATAACTTGTTATTAAGCACAACGTTATTGTATGCCTGCTGCAGTATTCACAAATATACATAAAGATTAGTCAGCTTTCACATAATGAATTAAAGCCACAGGATAAGCTTTAAAGTGATACCACATCCAGAAAAATATTATGCTGAAACTGAAACAGCCAGAACCAAACTTTCGTCTCATGTTATGGTACAAATAATTCTGAAAGGCATTTCCACATTGTGTATTCAATGATTTAAAATAACGATTCCTAACGAAGTGTATCTTCTCTGATCTTCTGTTGTAGGGCCTCTGGTGGTCTAGCTTGCCACTGTGGCTACAAACCATCTTTTGACCAATATCCAAGCTGAAATACTTTCCATGTTTCCTCTTTATTTTCACAAAGATGATGTGTTTATATTCACATGTAATTTTGTAATAACTACTTGAAAAATCCCACCTGAAATATCAAATTAAATTTGCTGAAATTATTTACTGTCTATAAAATGATAAGTTTCATTATGGATGTATGTGAAGATGCCGTGCTTCTCACTATGTGGCCATATGGGCTATAAACTTAAACAGATTTTTTCTACAGGGAGATTGTATTTCCAGTGTTCTTTTTTCATTGCTTTAAACTAATACTTCAACACACAAAAAGAAAATTTTTATGTATTAATATTGGCAATATCTGGAAGTCATTATGTTTTCTGAATGCCAGACTAAAAGAGCACCTAGTAGAAGCAACAAGCATATTTTTGATGCTATATATTAAGCCTCACTACTTTTTTCTCCCTCTGGTCTACCCGACTCAGACCACAGTCCTTCGCAGCCAGAGCCTGGATGTTACAAAGTGCCTTTCTGAAAGTAATGCTGCATGTGTCTGTTCAGAAATTTCTTAGCAGCTTACAGGAGAGAAACAATAAGCCATCTGTCTAGCAAAGTCTGGGCTGTTACAGCCAAAGGGAGAACTGAATGAAAACAATATGAACAAGCAGAGCAGACTTTGCCAGTAATTCATTGTTTTCCTCCACCTCCCCTTCTCTTTCTCTCCATGGGACCTACCTCAGACATCTACCAAGCACAACTGTGGTAACAATCTATGAGGAGACCATTCCCACCCACAGCTCTCTTGCCACTGTTGCTCTTGCGCACTTGCCATTCATCATCTGGAAATCACCTCATCCTTCATCAGCGTATGTCTAATTGCTGCAGGCTTGGAAACTTCGCAGTGGTGCTCCCTGGCTTTGCTAGGGAATAGCCTCATTTGCTAAGTCTCGGGATAAAATTAGCCATTAACACCAACAGTGTTTGTACTTACCAGTTTTGGCTCCTCATATATGTATAAGAAGCAAAGTGGCACACTGTTTTTACGCTTCAGAGGGAGACATGCAGGCAAAGGACACATGTGAGACTGGGAGAAAGGAAAAAAAATATATCAATGGTCTCCTATTCACTCGTCTCCCGAAAAACAGCACCACCAAAACAAAGGCAGAACTGTTCCCACACGATAAAGGGTGCATTGATAGTGCTCCTAAAAACAAGCTACAGTGCTCCTGACATTCCCATCTTGTTGAATCTTCCTAAACTGTTAGCACTGCTTGACTTCAATTTGTCTGTTCCTGTCACAATCACTGACAACTAAAATTGCCATAAAGAGCAAAGAAAATGCCATGTCAGCTTGGGCAGTCTCCATATATAAGGAGAGGGTAGCTGAAGAGGTATTAGAAGGAGGGCAGGGCACATGTAAAGAGGAAATTCCAAGTTAATTATTATCTATTTCAGCTGACTAATACCTTTTGAATAATATTACCGTTTTAGTCTTTAAAAAAGTCTGCATCACTGTGTTCTACATTTTAGTTACAGGAGCATTCACAAAGACAGCAGGATCACAAAAAGTCACATGGGAGCAAGCAGCAGAGAGGACAAACTATGCAGGCAAATTTAGACAAAACAAAAAGTATTACAGCACTGTCACAATTACATACCTTCCTGTAATTTTGACAGTGATATAAATACTAGGCCAAGGGGTGATAGCTGTGACTGATTACCTGGTGTGTTGAAAGTTCTGCTAAAAAAACCACCAAACTTAAATTAAAGGCTATTTTCACTTTTCAGTAAACCAGAAATTCCTTTCAGTCAGGAAGGTGAAAGATTTGCATTCAAATGTGTAAAGCATTTTGAAAGAAAAACATTCTTAGTTATAAAATATTTTGCTGATATTTTGAAGACGATACAGAGGCTTTTAAAACCATGTCCTATCTTCCCCCCATAGAAATAATTTGCTGTCATAAATCCATTTTTTTCAAAGCATATTAAATTACTAAGTTCATTTAAGAATTTTGAACTAAAATATTTCACTCAACCTTTACTCTCTCCATCTTGTTTAGACTGAGATTTGTTAACCTAAAGGAATAGCGCAGTTATGTTCTTGTCATGTTATCAGCCAACAGCATTTGGAAAAATGCATGCTGTTTTCCAAAACTGTAACTGTAACGAGCACTCAGGGAAAGTGCAATCTCTATACAAATTATGAAGGGTGAAAAAAAGAGAGACAGATTATTCCCAATCTCCAAGAATGCCGAAAACTGAGACATAAAGGGATGCCTTCCAAACAGTCAGAGCAAGAACACTGCTAAGTTTATCCCATGGAGCTGATACACCCCAGCATGATAAAAGTCACAGTAACCCTGTCGTTTTTATTGAGAGAAGTGCCTGTGATCTTGTAGAAAAAGTTGTATGAAGCAAGGTCTAAGAAGCTCTTTGCCCTGCCTGCTGTTCTTCAGGAAAAATGCAGGTTTTTCATTATGTTAACCTACCACTAATATATTTCCAATTTTAACTTTTAGGGCCTGGAACTATTTCCCATACAGTAGTGCTGAAGCTGCTCTGCCTAGATATGGCATAACAAAATCTGAACAAAAGGGAAGTATGCATCCTGGTGAACAGATACTTGGCCCAGGGAGGGTCTAAAGAGCAACATGGCAATAAATATATTCTTAAAGAGAAAAATAGCTTCTAAAACATGAAATTTGGGTGACTATTCCAAAACACAGCTGCGAGTTTCAACAAAGTTGAAAAATTGCAACAGATTGCAGAGACTGGGAGCTGATAATAACCTTCATGTAGACACATGGTCACAAGATGATCAGTGATGACCCATAAAGAGATGCAGAATACTAAATCTCAATGTTTGTTACTAGTAAATAATGGTTAGTGACTTGTCTTTTTTATTAATAAACTCCAGAATATGCTTCCACGTGGCTCTTTTTATTTCACTCTCGAACATCAAGTTCTATTACCTATTCTAGTTCGTGCTTACAATATTTATTTTTGAATGAGTTAAAAAAGAAAGAAAGAAAAAAAAAGGACAGATGTTTCTGATTTTCCTCTATATGGATGACAATGTAGAAATGTATTGTGGAATCTGGCACTAACTAGTCCTTGAAGTAGAGTTACCACATGTCCCAGTCACAAAACAGCAACACATAGTATAATGTTTCTGGAAAGAATCTTGCTGCAATAAAATGGATCACAAAAAGTTTTCAATCTATGAATTCTGTCCAGAATATAAACCGTCAAAGATTCCTCATATGGAGTATTTGAAACTGGAAACCAATTCACAAATCAGGGTGGGGGGGAAGAGGCAAGTGTGGAAGTTACATGTATTTTGCAGGAAAATGCATTCCTGTTAAAAATTCAGGGCAAACTGCTGATCACAACGAGAACCTTTTAAAATCACACAGAACAGCTTTCGCAATCTGGGAAATACATCCAGTGAACAAACTATTTGGGGAAAACATTAAATTCATAAATCAAAAGGAGGACTAGCACAACTTGATATCCTTTATCACACAGGGGAGAAGGCTTCCCTGAATTAAAGCCAGTTTGAACTAAACACATCTCTTGTAGTGAAAAATCAACTCATGGTTTCAAAAACTTCCAGTGATGGAGACTATATCATAAAGCTTGATGAGTCACTTAGTTATCAGCTTGTTATATGTCACAGGGTGTGTGTCCAGGCTCAAGGGTGTTATTTCCCAGAGAAGCACTTATAATCTTCAGGTTCCCTTCATCTCCCTTTTCAAAAGCTGAGCAGATTGCTTGGTGTTTTTCTGCACACACACACCTGCATTACCAGACCAAACCTTCTCTCATGCTGATGGCATACCTGGCCCAGACTGAAACCTCCTGAGCATCCCCTGGTTCCGCATTCAAGCAACTCCATTAGCGCTTCTGGCCACACCACCAACTTGGGAGCTCATGCATAGATACATGAAACAGAAATATCCCCCATCTCTTTTACATTTGCTTTTCATAATGTCCAGCATGTTTCATGGTCATTTGCAGACCACTCTTCCCAAGCAGTATTAACTGAGGAGCATGAGCCTGTCCAGGGTAACATGTGCCCTGACAAAACACATTTACTGTCATCTTGCTTGACCAAATGACCAAATACCTTGGGCATGTCACTCTAATCCTTGGTACTTATTTTATCCAACCTTTAAGATGCGACTTGGGGACCCACATCAAGGACACGGACAGTGGAATGATTTGTTAAAAATCATTACAGAAATGACAACTCACTCACAGAGACCAAAACATTCAGGCTTACTGCTATTAAAGAAGGATTTCTTGGGTGTTTGCCCCCTGCACCCTCTAGACTACATCCACAATTTCCAAAGCATCTTTATTTCATAAGATGCAGACAAGCTCAGGAAGCTGAGGGTTTATTTTAACCTGTGCCTCTCGCCAATTAAGTGACAAAGTTAAAGCAGTGTAAAGTATTCAGGATGCAGCTACCTGGATGACTGGGTAACAGCTGGCACTGACTAGCAGGATGCCTGTTTCACTTGTCAGGCTTAAAGAAGGTGCTTCTTCACCCTTCAGGGGAAAACCTAGCAATTCAGGAACAGGGCAATATCTCCTGTGCCTGCCCAAAGGACAGCTCTCCTCTGAAATGGAAACTTCATTGAGTACCACAGGCTAGTAAGAAGTTACACATGCCGTGGCACTAAGTAGAAACTTTCTTCTGAATCTGGTTTTACTCTCCACCCAACAGCAAGACTTCCATGCACCTCAAGGTAGGAATGGGAAAGAAATTACCAAATGGTAAAAAAAAAAAAATTAATTAGAAATATAGAGAAATAGAATAGTGACAGTGCAAGAGGAAGACAGCCAGCTTTTGGTCTGGTTTCTGGACTACAGGTCTACCACAGGGAAGATGCCAGACATGTATCATTTTTCCACTCTTTTACACATCTTTAATTTTTAGTTTCCTACTGAGAGTGGCAGCTTTAGAGGAAAGGGGAACCTTGTAATTTGTTTTATATAAAGTTATTTTGCATAGTAAAGCCTAAGTCCACCAAGATGCAAATGGTAAAATACACTTTAGATGCACTCTAATCCTCCAGGCTTCCTACTGTAGAAAATAAGGAAACCAGCAGTATCAACAGCCACAATAAAGCTACAACAGGATGTAGGACAACATTTCCTAAAAGTCAACAGCCATCCTCATGATCATTGCAATACTTTGTCCACTCCTCATCTGTAACATGCTGCAGAGGAGATGGTGGGAGCAAGTGCATGTCCATGTAGATGTTCATCACCAAACATCTGGAAAGCTAATGTAAACATCTAGCATTTATTTCATGCTTTGCCTTTAAAGACTTTTGCCAACATCAATAATAGTGCTACTACTCATAGACCTTTTGTAAGGATTAATTTGTTGTGGTCATTAGAGTCCACTGCTCTTTACCACAGTCATGTAATGACATACTTGGTGAGCTCTCCAAACCAAAATAAAAGAACCCAGCTGCAGTACATTAACATCCACTTACGGGAATCCAGTGATTTCTTCTCTACGTGTTCTGATGATGACATGCAGTCACATACAATAGGCTCTGAAATCTCACATCTGCTCTAACCCTTATATGCACGTATGAAAAACTGTAACAACATCTGCCAATCTACCATTTCTACTCTTTCACTGGGGCACTTGCAAGTGTATGCTGATGTACCAAGCAGTGCCACTACTGGCATCTCTGCGAACACTTTTCTTCCTTCAGCATGGCTCACCCCATCCTCCCAGCCTCTTCCAGAGGTCTATCGAATGATAGCTGGCCTGATGCCTTGCTTTCTATTTACTACGGAGCATCCAAGCTTTGGCCTAACCAGCCTATAGGGAAAGGCTAACATTGTTCAAATCCTGATGGTACACAGCACTGGTGCATGAAGAAACAGGCTGGGGTTAGTCTCTAAATAAAAGTTCCCTGTCCTGCTGCCCATTACTGTCTCATCAATGTGCCTTGCAACCCTCCATGCATTCCTCCTCCTTACCCTTATCTGACATAAAGACCATTTTTCCTGCTTCAAATATGAAAATTGATGGCTTTTACCTCATAGTTAGTCCTTCACTTCAGTGCCTGGTAGTAGTGCATCTTCTCTTCCCGTATATCTATATTTTCCCAGCTCTTCCCCAATCTCCTCAGCACCCCTCCCAGCTTCTGAGAAACATAATACAAAGAGAGTCCACAGTGCAGCATCATCCCTGCCTCCTCCGGAAAGGAAGCAAAGTACTTACTTCAGGCAGAGCTGTTAAGTGCCTAAATTTAGCTGGGATGAATCTGGGATTAGACCATCAGAACAAGGAATAAAACCAAGGCGCCTCAAGTATTAGGCTAGAGTCTTAACACTATCCCCTACATAGCACTGGGGATCTCTGCCACTCAGTGGTCCAAGTCTGCAACATTAAAAATTGTGTTGATAAAGACCAGAATTGAATTCAGAGCAAGCAGAGATCAGACCTTTAAAATGGACAGTATCTAGCATAAATCACCACTTCCACTTTCTTTTGGGGGTGAGGGGGGGATGAGAAGAACAATATCCATATTAAACCTAATTTTGTTAGTAAAGTGCTGAAGGAACACCTAGCTTTCACGTGTATATGCAGGAGGGTGCCGCCACACACCTCATTGTCCTGACCAGGCACCTTTACAAGGTAACTTCATGCACTAGGCTGCCATGGCATGCCACATTGCACATGAACCATATGTTTTGCTCCATGACAGTGTTAATTGAGTCTGAGCAGTTGGACAGGTACACAGTCCCCGTTGAGTCATGCATGCTTGTGCTTGGGGAGCTATGCCTAATCGAGGTAATTGCATCACATTTGGAAGAGCAGAGCAGCCAAGGCACACCCTGGGTAAATGATGCCTGGTGGTATGCTTAATTATAGTTAACATGCCTGGCTGTATGATCTCAGAAATCAGAGATGGAAAAGACCTGCTACATAACCTAACCACTACTGTGGTGAAGTATCCCTCCTTCCTGTTGGAGGCAGTGAGGCTTTCACTGCTTTCCTTTGGAGGATTAGTCCACATTTTATACTGAGGGAGTTTTTTCTGTCTGCTGTTATTAACATTTTCTGAATCAACCCATTTCCAGCAGTTAGTGGCTCCTTATAGCCTCCTACTTCCACTTGCTTCGTGCTTTACTGAGCGTATTGAGTTCCATCCACCCTCCAAAACAGGAATCGGAGGCAGCCACAGAGAGCCCTGACCTCCCTATAACCCACATGAGGTCCCTGTTTTCCATAACAAGTTTGGGGATGCTCATCTGTGAGGCCACTGCCCAGGGCCACCATGGACATTCATGGGGTTCATTGCGAAACCTTCAGCACAGATTTGGCTTTTTTCCCTTCTTTGCATGCATCTACTGGCTGTTGCCTCCCAACTAATGCGCCTTCCTCTTGTTTTGCTTATTTCTTTCTGCTCTGCTTGCTATGTGATTGAGAGCTATCCACAGAAGGAAAATATGAACTGTAAAAGGATCACTTTCCTTCCATTTTTTCTTCTTTTCACTGATGTTTACAGGTTTTGGTGGCGCTTGCTCTGGGCTCCTGAAATCCTTGCACCATCAGTGGCGCAGCAAACCCCACCAAGATAGGACCCTGCATGCCAGCACTAATCCCAAGTCACAGCTTCCTTCCCTGTTATTGTCTGCTGAGCTCTGATGCAAGATGCGTCACCACAGGAAGTTCATCCAGAATTTGCCGTCTGGTAAATGAGGAAACACCTCATACATACATCTGGGAGTTCAGATGCGCATTTCTCCACACCAGAGTCAACAGAATCTGCTATTTATTTCTTTTCTAAACCTCAAGATGACTGCTGTGCACTTTTGACCTGCTGTCAGTTTGAGCAGCGATTAGCTATTCACGAGATGCAAACACACACTGAAGTGAGGATGAATTTATACAAGTATGAAATACAAGCAATTTCAGTGATTTATCTCCTCTTCTCCACTTCCAGTGCTAGTGAGAAACAACAGTGAAACCAAAGGAATGGTTCTGAAGCTAAAAAGAATTCTTCCTGGGTTTGGGTGACAGGTTCATACAGCAAGCTGAAGCTGCCAGTCAGCTCAGGGGCTGCACAAGTTTTTTGTCTCATTGCCTGAATACATAACTAGGCTCCTCGTTTCTATCAGCCTTTTAGCAGAGCTCTTCAGCTGTTTTTTAGGAATGTGTAATTTTTAAAAAGAGATTAAAAAAACCACATTTTTTGTTGTCAAATGCAGACAAACTACAGAAATATTTGAGTGAAGGCTGAAGCTTTGTACAATGCTCCAGAGCTGTCTTGGTGCTGTGACTGGAGATCAACTGATTGCTCTCTGACATACTCCCCTGGAAGTGATTCTGGGGCAGAACTGCCCAAGTCACCCCATCACAACTCAGGGACATCTAAAGTAATGCTTTACAAAAATAAAACTCACTGTATAATGTAGCTCAATTAGTCTCATTGCATTGTTGCTATTCTGCTGCCCGAAACAAGCTCCTGGCCGCCTAATGAGAAATAGCTGTTTTGAATTTTAAACTGCCATTTATGTCCTTCCTAAATTTAAAAGAAGCTGGAATTTTACAAATGAAGCAAAGGCATTTTTGGGAAAAATTATTTGAGAATCTTCTATGTCACTATGATGGGACAGCTCCTTCCAAAGTATAACAAGAGAGGTAAGTGATAGAAAAAAACAGAATGATGACGCTTAAGAAAGTCAGGAAGAAGTAAACATGTGAGCATCTGCTTTGGGCTGGCACCAAAACAGCAGCAAAATAAAATATTAATTAAATGTGGTTCAATGATTTATATCAGAACTCATCAGAAAAGTTACACATTCCTTCTTCTGCTCTTTAGAAATTTTCACCTTGAAATAGCCAAAGTTTCTGCAACCAAAGAAACAAAAAATGTTTTTAATCTGAATTGCATGAGAAGAGGGGTGCTGTCATTCTTACACTTCACTTATGTTTTGGATGAAAGCCACGCTCCTCATGCTACAGTGTGTTTTCCTCCCTCTGTGAGGAAGAGAAGGTAATTCCTCATGGCAGTCATGTGCTCGCAATGCATCACATAAATCAAAGATCTGCTAAAGATCATCTTTTCCAGAGAAAAAATAAGTCTCAGGTACCCAAACAGAAATTCCTATGAACATTTGTGGCATATTTACAGCGAAAATATTTATGCTTGGGTCAAATGCGTTAGCCTTTGGACAGATGAATAAACAAACAGCATTTCTGGGTATAAGATGAATGTTCACTTTTTTCTACAAGAAAAGATTTCCACACAAATGACATACTTTTAAAAATAAACAAACCCTTAACCAAAGAACCTTGAAAATATATTTATCAAAGAAGAAGTGTTTGTGCAAAAATGCTTTATATAGGAAAACACACATATGAGGAGCACCAGCTTCTTCCAAAATAGAGCTCCAGCTATAGGAACCTGTGCTGGAAGTGCTGTTTTTTAGAACAGTATTTCTGGACATCATAAATGAAAGCAACTTCCACTGTTGCAAAGAGAAACTTCCTCAGAGAGAGCCTGAGAAAACTGATGCAAGGTTTCTGCCATCCTCCAGTTGGATGTAAGGCACAGAGAGCAGCCCATGGCTTCTTTCCTGAAAAACACCTTCAAGCTCTGTTTTCCAATATTGAGCTCTCAGGGATTGTGTTTACGTTTAATAAAAATCCATTCATTTTGATACCAAGAGCTACTGCAGCTGCTCTTCAACTATCTAAAATTTCCATGTAAAACTTTTTTTCCCCAAGCCCATGGAATTCCCATCATGGGTTATCCAGTGCCAGAGTCAGCCCAAACGGAAACTGTAACTATCAAATGCAGTTTTAAAAGAGATGAAAGGGAAAGGTTTTGTGCTGATTCTCTTCCCAGGATCCTAAAGAAAATGAATGAAATTCAGTCTTCTGGCACTTGCCACAGCTCTAACGTGAAACCGTCACACTTATTAGAGCCTTGCCAAGAATATTTTCAGGTTCTGACCGAGCAATCCACCTGAAACAAATGCTGAATTCCCCTAGACTTTAACTCAAATGCTTTACCATTTCTGCATGCTGAGAACACATACATTATACTCTGACTCAGGGCTGCAGTCATGACATATGGAAGTTCTTAATTTCCCAAGCCCTAAAGAAGATGGACATGGTTTATACTCTTGCAAAATTCCTTTAAATGACACATTTTAACATTTTTGTGTTTCTGAACAAAAAACAAAACACACAGAGCAAAAATGGGATTATTAACTGATGTCATTAAAATGCCAGGCATAATACATCTCAAAGGGAAAAAAAGAAACAATATGGAATCACAGCACTGACCTCACCTCATTTGTTTTGAACCTTTGTAATGTCTAGCATTGCCCAAGAATAGATCTGTAACAAAATTATAAGCAATGTAGTTTCACTTTTAGATCTAATGCAATACAACAGCTCCTTTAGGAGGAACAAAATCTATGTCGAAAAGTTGAGGTCAGCACAGATAGAAATCAAATGGACATGAAAACGCCTCAAAGAATCAGGCAGCTGCTTTCCATCCAGGGTGTCAATGAGTTGATGGTGCTGCCTTTGGTGAGTGGGGAGGGCAATGGGTACATCTCGTGTCCTAGATAAGGGGAGGACAGGAAAGAGCAGCTGGGCTGCCTGCTATTCCTCTGTCTTGCCAAGGAGACCAGCATTGGCACTCAGAGGGTGACTTTGCATCATTGTCAGTTTATCCCTAAGAACCATTTCCCTCCTCCCTCAACAGAAAGCTTCTCCCAGGGTTTAACCTGAATTTTCTTGGCTGAAATTGAATTAATTTATGTCTTCTCTACTGATGCCAAGGAGGACAGACTCGCCCCAATAGCATTTACGCACTCTTTAAGGCTCCAGCCTGTTCCTGTACCACTACCCTTCTTAGGTAACAGTAAGCTTCATTCATCCAGCCTCCCTTCATTGATCACAGGCCTCAGAAACATGACCTCTCCCACTGCTGCCCTCTGGGCTCACTCCAGTTTCTCCAGACCCTCTGGAAACGCATCATCTGCCGTGCTCCAGCTGAGGCACTATCCATGTGGAGCAGGACGGAAGGACTACTTCACATTTCTCGCAGGCTGTATGCCTGTTTATACAAGCTGCTGAGATGTTTGCTTTGTTTGAAGCAGCACTACTCTACTGACTCATGGACAGCTTGCGACACCATGCAATATCCAGAGCCTACTGCTTAGACGCACTGCCTACACGGCTGTCCCTCATCGCACATCTGCATGGCCTCCACTGACTGCTGCAATGGGCAACTCTCTGCTCATCATAATCACACTAAATGCAAGAGTCTTGGGGTGCCTCTGAATGGCTGTTTAATTGCACTTCATTAAATTAATTTGTTAAAAAATGAATAATTATCAGCAGATGGCAGCCCCCTTGCACGACGGAGCCCATGCCACCAAGGTGTCCATCTTCCCTGTCTGCTTTGCAGGGAGGAAGAAGAGTTGATCAATAGACGGTTTTCTGGGTGAGCTGCAGCAGAGAAGAGGGACAATCTTGGAAAAGGGAGCAGTGCAGAGAGTGGCTCACCAGCTCTCACCTCCACTTCTCTCTTGATCCCAGAGGGAAGATTCGGCTCAGCATGCCTGCAGCAAGCCTGCCCCAGCAGAAGTCCATTTCTAGCATCACCACTTTTGCAAACAGGCTTTCCTCTGTAGTTGTCTCTGCTCATCTGGAAGCAATCTAGGGCTGTGATGGAGTACATGCCTACATGAGGGGAGGTGGGAATTTAGCTTGGGGGTTCTTGCACACATACACACACACACCCCAGCTGTGGGAGTCACCGCCTGGGGTCAGGCTCCCAGCTGACCCCAGGACCACAGTGCAGAGAGGGCAGCAGCATGACCGCCTCCACAGTCTTGCCATCCTGCCCAGCCCCACAGGGATGAGATCCAGGCAGGAATAAGCCTCCTTTCTCCAAGCTGGTTTGCTCAAACAAGCACCACTCAGGACAGGACTTTCTGTTCTGCTTTGCTACAACTTTTATAATTTCATGGGAGATATTTGTGTAGTAAATCTAATTCAATCACATACTTATTTACCATACACTCCAGAAGGAGCCTAGGCTATTGAATAAACATGTGGTGGCCTAAGCAGGGCTGCTCTTTTCAAAATGCCTCTATAGCTTTTTCTCTATGATCTGTACAAAAAAGCATGTTTATAAACAAATTGCAAGATCTATTTATACTATAGCTCAAGACATTCAGACAGTAGCGTCTCAGAGACTTTTGATGGAAGCAGTAAACTGGGCTGGAAGTTGATCTAACAGGAAATAAAAGTTAAAATTGTTTGTCTAAAACCCAGCAGATAACACTAACAGGCCTGGATGAGTAACAGTGTGGAATCCTGATCAAGACATCGGATACAGCAATCTGTATACTGCAAAAACCTCTGTCAACTGAAAGAGATTCACATTTATAGAACAAAAACAAGAGAAACAAGTGGAGCAAAGCTACCAAAATCCCCAGCAGGATCTCATGTTTAGCAAGAGGAAATTTCATGGTGAGCAACATACAAAATAATACAGTAAAAGCCAAGACTAATAAATTAGTTGAATCCATAGACATATTTTTTGCATGACTGGTTGGGTAGGTCAGCATGATCTCCACAGTTTGTTCTAGAAGAAATCTTGATTAGGACCGTTCATACAGATCTTTATCACACATGTGAACTTCAACCATCGCTCTAAAAGCAAAGAGCAGATGCAAGATGGAAATGAGCCAAATTAAAGATGGAAACAAATACCCTTGCAGGAGTGCAGTTGTTAATGCCTCTGGAGGGGTGCGACTATGCTGAAATATGAAAAAATACAAATGTAGTGATTTTTTTGTCCTGGTAATATAAATGTCAGATAAACAGTTCTAGCTAGTTCATGCAACCAAGACAACGGGGGAGGGAAAGTCCACAGCACCTGGATGACTAGTATTAGACATAATGAGAAGAAGAAAACAGCCATAAAATGTCAGCAAACTGTAGCTCCCGAGCTGCCTGAGTATGCAACCCATTTACAGCCCCAAACAGCTTCATCGGAGTCTCTGGAGGAAGAAGCGTTCAGCAGACTGCCTTGCAACACCAGCTCCAGGAAGTCATCAATCAGCCCAGTGAGAGTTATGCTGAGATTCTGCACAGATGAGAGGTTATCAGCAAAAATAATGTCCCTGGCAAAAGAAGTGGAACCAAAAATGGATGCATCCTTGTGATCAGCAGGGAAACTCAACATCCTTTGCAAGCTGAATGTCCTTGACCTTCCTCTGAAGCTCCTGTGGAGATGAGCAGTGTTGGTGGTGGTGTTTCAGCATGGCAGGATGACACATCAGCAATAAATAAGCTAGCTCTTACATGAGTCTTGACTGAAAACAAAATTACTAACCCCCAGGTCATAAACAAAGACAGCCACATGGGGTCTGATTGAGGATGCTGCCCAGCACCCTGCTTCTGCCCCACAGGAGGTGTCTGGGAAAGAGAATGAGACCAAAACACCTGCAGAGAGATAGATGCTTTCCTGCTACCTTTTCCATGTCACCTGTGGTTGAGGAACCTTGTCCAGAGGTCGCATCCTGCTTGATAAGGAAACTATGTGCTTGAACTGTCAATTCAAAGAAATGAGGGCACTGAAATGAATGCTGCTTTCAGTGAGGGAGTGCACATCTGGATACTGGGAAGCAAATAAAATAATAGAGGGCTGAGGTGTGAAGTGAAAAGGTGTGAACCCCTTCAGTCTACCTCAAACCCTGGAGGAATTATAAAGCACACGGATGATGGGGCTCCAGGCTCCTGCTGTCTGAAGTATCTGACAGCCAGGAATGCTGGCAGGAAAATGGGAGGTTTTATTTTCCGGCAGAAGCACAGAGTCTGGATCAGGGTTTCAAAGTTGAATACAGTGTCACATGGCAAGGTCAATATTTTCGGTGGCCATTTTACACTCACTGTGATTTCATCCATATCAGGTCCTAGTGATGGACTGTGGGGATCATATCTAACAGGCAGCAACTACTAAGATGTTATGGGGTTCCTATCTAGAAATAGCACTCCCCAAAACTGACTAGCTGCTGCCTAACAAAACTGTGGTTAAAAACCAGCCCACAATGGGGTTGAGGTGAGGGAACATTTTTCCTTTTGGCCACCAGCAAGCGTTACAAACAAAGACTAGTAATCTTTGAAGTACTAAAGCATACATAGTATGCTGTACTGCAGCAAGTACAACAAGAATAAAATGGGTATTTAAAACAACTACAAAAAAAATGTCTACATGAAATTTCTATGACTGAAAACATTTAAAAACGTAAAAAGCCCCCATCAGCATTTACTAGTTTCCAAATCTTTATAAAAGAGATATTTCTGCCATATTCATATCCTTTAGGAATGTTGCCATTATGCAGAATGATATTTTTTGTATATTCCTACTACAGATTGAGTTACCAAACAAAGGGCCACCTATTAATTTTTTTTGCATGGAAAGAATACGTAGGTCCTTTAATGATGAAGGATGCTTTCCACTTCCAAAATCTGAAAGACGAGTAGTAAAGAAAATGTTTTTTCACAATAACAGCAGCAGCCTAATCTAGCTATTTTGCTGGTCCCAGATTATGATAAATGTATTCTACATTGCCTTTTATACCTCTATGATCATGTCAGAGCTATGCATATTCTGGCCATGATGGATAAGAACATGAAATGAGCAGATTTGTCAGTATACTCATCCTTCATAGGATGAGTATAGATGCTGCACATCTGATTGTGCACCTAGTGGTAAACATTTGAAAGTGCTGGGGGAAAATAAAGGAACAAGAGATTTTAAACAGGAAGGGAAAGTATAAGGGGGGTCAGCAAGGGGTTAGCAAGGAATCCTCTAGCAAGGTGAAAATGAAAACATCCCCAAAAGATATACACTAAGAAATGAAAACTCAACAAACTTATTTCACTGAAAGCAGGTTAGAAGTTTTTGCTGTCCTGAGGAGCTGGAAATTCAGTGGCTTCAAGTCATCATGTCCCATTAAATATGTTTTTACCTCTCCTTCAGTGTTTCCACCACTTCTCCTACTTGCACTATAATATATGATATGATCTGCAAGGCTGTTTACCAGCCATTTTGGGGCAATTTCCTTACAAGCTGATTTCAGATCACTTGCAGATGGCTAGTTTTTTGTGCCAATGATGCTGAGCATTTGAAATTGTTTTATCATCCAGATGATTGCTCTGTTTCTGTGGAAGGAAAACCCCATCTACTCCATTTTGTCAGAAAGCAGGAATGTATTAGAATATAGATTCAGTATGGCCATGTATCCATGAAAATTTAAATATAAAATATAATTTCTAAGCAATTTATGGAGAATGACAATTTTGCAAAAACATGAATGTTAAGTGTTATGTGCGAACCCAAGGATAAATCATGATCTCCACTCTGTTGTAATAACAGTTTGATAAAATATCCATTTCTTCCTAACTGTTAATCAGCTGTTTTCAATGCTAAGAGATTACCCAGATGAATCTTACACCACCACTCATAGCAAGGCTGGAACATGTTCTTTTTCTCTTTTTAGATCTGAGCTGCAGATTGCATGTCTTGTACAAGAAGCCTGTTCCCAAAGAAATGCTTTCCAAGTGTACATTTTATTTAAAATGATCTTTTAGTGCTTGTAGTTGTCTGCTTCCTTATCTGTTGCCTGTTTTCACTTTGTGAAGTTTCACTGAGCCCCATAGAGATGGCTCCTTTGTGCTTTGGTAGGGATTGTCATGTTCTTACCATAATTGCCCAACACAAATCTCTTAAGAGTTACTGGGTTTGAGGCTGAATTTTGATAGAAATACCCAGGAAACCATTTCCATCTCAGGCAGACTATCTGACCATCCAACACAGAAAATACCACTCTTCCTTTTTTTTCCTGTGAGAATGATATTTCTACTCTAAGCACATAGCACAGATTTGCCTGTAGCCAGAACACTATTTCTTAAAATGAGTCATCCATGAAAACAGATAGGTTTAAATTACAGAAAAATGCTTTGCAAACTAACCAGTGTTGAAAAACCAGAAATAGCTCAGGAGACCTGGAGAGACTCCAGTTCCACAGCATTCATCCATTCCCCCAGTCCCCAGCCATTCAGTCTTCCTGTCATCGTCCCTCTTTTTGGGAGATAGTTAAGTTTTGGTTAATGCAAGACTAAAAATCTGTCCAGAAATGGATGTGTTAATAGGGAGTAAGAAACAAGTCACTCTTTCTCCATCTACTATTTCCAATAGGAGAGTCACTGTAGAGGCTGTTCTGAGCTTTGTCTCATAGTCTCTACTTTTGTTACATACATAAATTTGGGACAGCATAGTTAAGTAACAGACAACCACAGAGCATCTCATCCAATGAATTCCCTTGCCTGTTCATGGAAAGAGTTGACTGAAGCTAGCACAGTGTTTCCGTTTGTGGTTTTGATGAGCTGAATTCAAACCCAATCATTTTCTGTTCCATCTGGGAGCATAAAAGTCATAGCCTGTCCTGGAAGTACAGGCATTTTGGATCAAGAAGTAAACTCCTTCAGCAATTGCAGAAAAGCCTGGATTATTCTACAGAACATAAGGCTTAGACTGTGCTTTTTATAAAACCTTTCCTGCCATGACACACTGCAACCCAGAGTTATCTATTTCAAACATGAACTTCTTTCTACCTTCTGTTTACAGAGGTCTGTTTGGGGACAGGACCTGAAACAGAGTTGAATTCCTGACCCCTGTCTTCCCACCAGTTAAAACAGGCAGCCAGGGCCAAGACGACAGCTCATCCCAGCCACCACCCAGGCCCAGTGCTACGCTGCAGCCTGAGTGTAATTATTTAGAGATGAGGTTTTCATAAAACAAGGTAGCCCCACGGCTTCAAAAATATTTGCAGGAACAGCTCTGTCGTGTGTACTTCTTTGCAGAACTATGAACTCTGAATCACACCACTTATCTTGAGTCAACACCAACGCACACTGCTGATGGCCTGAAGATTGTGATTATTTCAACAGAATTAGCAGATATATGGGAAGGAAAATCTGCAACCAGTTTTGTGTCAAATAAAGTGCATTAACTGTTGGACATCTCTACTTACATTTCCTCTCAGTTTGTTGTCACCTAAACAAATTCACAATATTTCTCCATGCCACTGAATACAGATTCATTGTTTGCATCTACCACCTCTTCTTCCTCCCTTCCTTCCTCCTTCCCTCTCCCACTCTCCAAAAAGGTTTGACCAAATCATTGCACTCAGCTAAATCACTGCCAGCTTTTCCAGGCATTGGGCTTCCTATATGTAATAGCTGAGAATGGGCCCCCAACTTTAAAATCAGACAGCCTGTATACCAATACTTGCACTTTCCAATAGGAAACATCTTACTTCTGTTCTTCTTTCCCATTATTCTTTTTCCTTTCCTCTTTCAGTGCTCTCACGCTCATGGTTGAGGGAGGTTTAAACAGAGTCTCACCGTGCCACAAAATACATAGCAGCACTTTGGGAAGTTTGACAATCTAGAATACATGTTTAGACTTCCCGACTTAGAGACAATGCAGAAAAGAGAGTTCTGGCAAGCTTCCTGGAGATGGGATGCAATTGCTTTGTTCTGCAATATACAGTAGGGGTTGTTACAGGCACTTTGAACATTTACAGAGCACCAGCTCAAGAAGGACAAATAATTTTTTAATCCTTGTGTTCTGATTAAATGCAACTTAGTGGAGTTTCTGCATATGAGAAAGCTGACTGGAAAGAAATCAGATTGCTGTGAACTAAAAAGAAATTATAGCATGACGCTGCACAGCATGTAAGTATGGCACAGTTCCTCTCAAGGTACCTCTGAAATTTTGTTGCCTCTGACGTTAAGAAATGAGCGTCCCTTCATCATTTTTTCTCCTATGTGATTATTCATTTCCTGCACACATGGCATTTGGGACAATTCATGACATCTATTAGGTCCACAGATCCTGGGAAAAACAGACTGGAATTTCCAGGTGATATCTGTGCACATCGCTATAAAAAGAGACCTGATCTAGCTTGATGTCCATATGCATAACCTAGTTTGTATATACCATTCTAGTAACAGCCACCTAAACATATTTGAACCTTTCCAAGCTTATTATAGTCTTTGGTCCCTAACTTGCCTTCACTACAATATGCTGTCTTTTGAGCATCCCTGGCTTCCCCACTCTTAGCTCCTTCTGAACTCCCTCTCCTCCATCTCTGAACTGCCTTCTCTACTCCTTCAGTGCCCATGAAGCCCCCAATAATCAGACACCAACATCCCCAAATCTCCTCTCAGTCTACTCCTTGCATTCCCCTATGTTTCTATCCCCGAGGCAAGTGAGACAAAAGCAGGTGAAAATTATGCTAAGAAAATCCAAATTCTTCTAACTTTCTTTAAACTAGATCTTTCACTTCAAAATTTAGATCAGTGTTTATGTGGTGAGTTTGCACTTGTCGGTAACATCATTATTTATAATGCACTTTAACTCCAACGATCACTTTCAATCTTCATTAATTCACATTTTTTTATTGCGATTCAGCAGACCCGGATTTTTAAAACCAGGAAGTTAATGTTTTGTAAAAGGCTGAACAACTAGTACGAGAGGTCAAGCGCACTGAAACACGTCTCTCAAAATCGAAGAAGATCTTATATAAAAGCAATGTTTCCTTTAAAAAATTAGAGCAGATCATGGATACCTTAAATGAAGCCAGGAAAATACTTTGAAAGCATATTTTGTCTCATAGAAGTTATCACCAGTTTGTGTAGAAATCTCAATGCACAAAGTGCACTCCTGCTCCTAAGGCACTCAGTTCACCTTCGCTCTGTGTGGATTGCCTACAGTCTAGAGCAGGAGACTTGTCCTTGAAATGTTAGTATAATAATAATCTTAATCATAGTAAAATATCCTAGTTGATCTTTTCTGGCTCATGGCCTGAAAAATACCCCAACTATAAACTGTTTAGAGAATACAACAGGTTTTTTTTTTTTCCCTTCCATGTGCAATCACATTTATTTCTCCCATCAGATATGACAAAAGTCATTGGTAACAAATAAAACCTTAAGAAAAAGCAAAGTTGTTTCAGACACATCTCAGCTAAACAAAAGACACCTTCGAACCAAAGCTCTGCCATACTGCAGTGGTGTTAGGGTTTTTTAATATTCAAAGGCAATCCCTCTCAGCATAGGAAACCTTCAAGGGGATAATGATGCAATTCAAATGGATGTAAGAAACCAGGATATACAGAAGATAGTTTATTGCATTATTCTAAAATGATCTGTTCAAATATGCATGTTTTAGCTCACGTCACAGCAATTTTGATGCATTCTACTAGGCTGTATTATCTATATAAATCTGGGTAGTCAAACATTTCAATTAATAAAATGATAGCATTGATTAGAATCATAACAGATGTGCAAATAAAATTCTCGGAGAAAAATCAAGCTCTTCCCAAAAGAACAACAAAAAAATGAGAGGACATTTAGGGAAAAGGTTTTAGGAAGCAGTAAATACATCTGAGAGAGGCAAGGTTATCTGGGATTTATACATTTTTCCAAATATTTATGCCAGGTGCTAAAAAGCAGTATTGCCCTTGCTTGAAACTATTTGGACAAGCAGGCTTACAGCTTTCCTCTCTGTGTAAACAGTACAGCAGCATTCTAAACAGATTAATAGTGGTATCTGTTCAAGTCAAATATTTACGTAAGCTACATGAGTGGAAAAGGTAGTCTAAGGAGAATATTTTAGCCGCAAATTCTAAAAGGTACTGAAGTACCCTGCCTGCATGCAAAGAGCCCACCTTGACAAAATCATGTTGTTTAAAATGGAAAAGTTTCATGACCTAATCCATTATTTCCGGTGACCTAAGAAAGATTTTCTCTCCTTTTCAGAGCTGTTAGAGACATTTATGTTTGTGCAAACTGCGACAGCAGTATGAAAGCCTGCAAAAACAGAGTTCAATGGCCATGCACTAGACTGAGAAGGGAGCACAGATTCTCTCCGGTCTTACTGTGGTTTTATTCTGCAATTACAAATGAGAAACTAACGCTTAAATTGTCTCATCTGCACCCAAGTGGAAGTGAAAACAGAAAAAGTGAGATGGGGACCACAATGCTCCATCATATCAGAGGGCAGCAGAGCCCCTGGACAGTTAGAGCTGCTGCCCTTGGGGCAGGCTGCTCCCATGGGAAGATACTGCTGCTGTTCTTTGCACATCAAGGGCCACAGCCTACTTTCAGTCTGTAACAGAGGACAGTATGGAATAGGTCTTCTAGTCCATAAAATCTATTGAAGAAACTCAGATTTTATGGTGGCGTTTTGGGTCAGGCAAAATTGACAGACACTAAACCAGTTTGTATTTAAGGCCTAAAAAGCTGAGGCGGTGTTTGTCTGTCTCTCATCAGCGATCAGTGGATTTGAAGAAAGCTTTAGGCATCCCCTTGCATATGAATCAACATTCCTTATCCATTTCTGACCTAATTTTTTTAACTTTTCAATACAAGTAAGAATTCATTTCAAACAATAAACAGCTATGGAATTACAGCAGCACATCACAAAGGCTGAACTATTTTATAGCTTGAACCTGACAGGTCATATTTCACCACAATGTTTTCAACATCTGCAGATTTCTCCTGTTTTGTGGAAGACAGAAGTGAATGTCTTGCAGAACAGGCACCCGAAAGAAACAGCCAAGACATTTAGGTGGCACAGCTGTACTGCCTCAAGAGCTGGACGGGAAGCTTTCTCCAGGAGTAAGCGGAGTGAGGAAGCCTTGCACAGCTACATGCATTGACCCTTGTTTCGTTAATCCGGGCATTTGTCTTCTGCGTTGGAAGCCAAACAGCAACAGTCAATTGGTCTGGATCACAGAAGACTGGTAGAAGCGCTCAATGCATGGGAAAATCATCTTCTGCTAAAGCCAAGTCTCTAAACCTCAGCACTCATGGGCTCTGGGGATGTTACGAGCCCAGGAAACCCACCACCTTCAGGAATGTCCTATGTCTACAACACCGTGGGCTGCAGTACACCCCTAGACCTGGTTGTTTTGGGGACTTTGAGCACAGGCTGAGAGAGCAGAAGGTGCAGAGGCACTGCTGGGCGCATCAGCAGTGAGGAATGGATACACTGGAGGCAGACAGTTCCAGGGAAAGGAAGCAGGGGGCTTGTTAATTGGATGGCTAGTAGGTTTTTCTGTGTGGGACAGTTTGGGGAGTTTGTGCTGCCTGTGCGCTCTGTGGGAGGTGATACAGCTGGTTTGCAGCTCTACCAAGCCAACACCTCCACTCCAGCCTCCTGCCATCCGAATTTGTCTTCATGTTAAACTGGAGCTCCAAACCATGAAAATATAGATCTAAGGGGAGGAAAAGGAAGAGAATTTCTCTACGTACAAGAGCTGCAAACAGACAAAAACTGCAAAGGAGCAACCACTTGTCAGGGCAAAGTAGCTTTTCTCCCCATTTATTTCATGCAGAGGTGTGAGAGCAAGTAATAAAGGCTTTTGCGAGAGCAGGTAATACAGGCTTTTGGGAGAGTGGGTAATAAAGGCTTTTTCACTGCCTTACTGAGGATGTGGGAGCATCTTCATTTGTGTGGGTGACTGCTCTAGGAGGTGTGAGGCAGGAGCCCATCCTGCGCCCACATCCAGCAGAAGCAAAAGAGATAGGGGCTGGAGGAGACAAGCTCTTGGTGCGGATGCGGGAGCATCTGGTGCTCCCAATGGAGGAGGGATACCTTTCCCAAATGGTGGCGCACCCTTATCAAGAGCCACAGGGTTTTGCACAAGCAACTCAGGTTTTTACATGCTGGCCAGACTTTTTGCTCCCCTGCCTCACACCCTGTCCCCATTTGCAGGGCCAGACAGGGACAAGGGAGTCAGCCCACTCATAAGTCTTGCAAGGGACCCCCAACACAGCACCTCCTGCTGTTCCTGGCTTGGAAAACCCTGTGGGAGCAGCAGCTCACACAGCTGAACTCCTCCTGACTTCTTTTTGTAGCACAGGCTCCACAGAAGAAGCCTTATGTAGGACCTGGTTTTCCAGCTGGTTTTCAGCATTCCCAGCTGAGCTTTCTTGCAGGAAATGTGCACCTTGGAGCACAGCCATCTGCATCGGCTGTAATCCCAGCAGCCTTCCTGGCTCACTGGGTCTGGGGATAGCAGCCACAGAGCATGGCACAGGAACCGTCCTCTCCTGTCTCAGCCTCAGAAAGGCTGAAAGTTAAAAAGAAAACACAAAACTACCCAAAACACGAGACTGCAATCCACTGCTGCTGCTGAGCAGTGACACGGGTATGATCGCTGCCATTCATGTGAAGTTCAGGAAGGCTTTGTTCAGCCTGCGCAGTATCCTCCCATCTAAGCCTCAGCCTGCAAGAAATGCTTGCAGGAAAAAACAATGACGAGCAACCTGTCAAAAATAAGCTTTTGCATGATTACAGACTGGGGCTAAAAACCCTGAGTTATAAACCCTGAGGGATAAATGGGTTTGGATTAAATAGTCCACCTTTAGAGACTTGAGTTCTGAATTTCAGCTATCTTTTTCAAGTACAGAGGTGGTACTCTAAGCAGCTATGCATAATTCCTGGCAATGTCATTGTCAAAGAAATATTACTGAGGACAACTGGGACTAGATTAGAGACTATTCTAGAAGACCAGGAAATGGAAGTGGTGTTTTCACTTAGACTTAGGGAGTCTCCTCAACAAGCAATACTTCTGTTCAGTTCTTTCTGCAAGACAGGGGTTGCCCTGTCAGAGGATGCTGACTGCTGGCAGTCACAGCCCCAGCCCTCATGCCACAAACATTGCCTTTCAGAGGTTTGCATTCACAACTGGTCTTCCAGTCACGTTTCTGCAAAATGCTGAGTTAGCATTTTGGGAATGCTCCCAGAGCAAAGGCCAGCATCTTGATCTTGGATGATGATACCTCTTCTCCTTCTTCCAGGATTTACTGGGCTGGCAATTCAGCTCTTGTCATCTAATTGCTCAGGCGAACTGAATCATACAAAATCTGGTATGACTCATGAGAGGAAATTTCACATTCTTGCACACAGGAAAGACTCACACATTTTTAAATGAGTAACCAAAGACAGGGCAATTTCTGAAAGAGGCTGATAACATGTCTCTGTCCTTATGCTGGTCAAAACAGAAGTGTCACATTTGCTACAGGCACAGCACATACCTCTATTTTGTACCAATGGATTAGTACAAACCTATCAAGCACATTCTAACTTATCGAGGCAGGCATTTAACTTGCAGAGAGATGAGAGAAAGCTATTTTCTGTCTCAACTGAAAATAATGGTAATTGCTCAATTGCACACAGGAAGTATGAAACTCTCTGCAAAACAGGAAGGAGAAGATGCTTTCTGGATGAACAACACATCTAGATGCATGTTATTTTCTAGTCTAAGTGGATTCCTTTCCAGATGAGTGGTTTTTTTGCACCACTGTTTGTGTAGGTGGGATGCATCACATGCTTGTCAATAGTCAGTAGACTTTAGTTAATGTAATTAATAATTACAAGTTCACCGGACTCTGTTTTTTTAGTTATAGCTCATGAATATAAAACACTGCAAAGAAAAGTAAAGTTACTTAAAGAAAAGTAAATATTCTGATAGCTTTTTTTTCTTAACATCTTGCTGTGGTACAGTAATGCCATATCATAAGAAAAAAGTACATTCTTTGGGGGTGCTCGTGGGGATTTTAGACTGAAACAATTTTAAGGGAGATTACAGGAAACCCAGTTAAATGGATGCCAAAATCTTTCCAATGAGCCAAGCCAAATTCAATGTAATCCAATCTAAGGAACATCAAGAGGAACACTCTGAGCCTTGCTATGATTATCTGCGCCTATGCCTCCACACAGTCCAATTTCCAGCGCAGTGTGACTTAGCAGGGGGTTCATAAATAGATCCTTAACCTTCCAGTTAAGTCACATTACAGCTGAATTAAGCATCTTATTGTGGTGCTATGCTATATGCTTTAGATAACAGGGCAAGGTACAGACTGAATGGGAACTGTGATTATTCAAAAACTTAGAAATACCCGAGCACTTGCCCTCCCACAGATTGTATGCTAGAGCTGAGCTTGCAATGGTCTTTTTCCAGTTAACATGATGATTTTTTTATATTCTATAGAGACAGGTTTATCACCCTCCTTCCTTTCCCTCCTTCTCACAACTTAATGGCAATTGATATACAGCCACACTAAATAACTTTACTCTTGAACGCATCAATTTGAAATTTAATACACGAGAGCTCCAGAGCTAATCTACTGCCATATCAGTAGAGGGACACAGCTCCAGATTTAGGAATTTTCCTTTTCGCTACCCTTCTCCTGCTTTCTCAGCTTTCTGATAGATGTGTTGTTTGGCTCCTTCCTACTCACAAGAGGAAGATGGAGGACACATTAGGCTAGTAGTTCAACATGCATAGATGAAAGGCAAAAAACTGAGCCAAAGGATCATAAAACTTCCAAGGCTAACTGCTGCAAGTTCTGCAGTCTGACCGAGCCTACATGTTTGCGTGCCTTTACAAATTATTCTGCAGACCAGAACGGACCCTTTCTATTTTTTACTTTCTACCACTCCAGTCAGTCCCAGAAAAGCATCAAGCATCATTGGCTCGTGCTTGCACCAGCTGAGCTCTTCTGAGCAGCTTATTCTTCCTTCTCAGCTCCCAGACCCTGAGTGCCAGATGCAAAAGTACCCCTCTTGCTGGGGATGGCCAACAAGAACATGGGCTTTGAGGCTAGATTGCTCTACTACAAGATGCCAAAGCAAAAGGCAGCTAGTCCTGTGGCTGTGCAGAGACCAGTGCAATGAGCAGAGAGCTGTGGTCATCTTCCCTCAGCAATCTGAACCACTGGAGGCCAGACGAGAGTCTGGGACAATCACTGCCTAATTTAGGTCTGGAAGAAAAATTCCTCATTGGACCCAGGGTCTGTTGTCCAGCCCAGAAATCACAGATTTGAGTCACAATAACCTGCCCAACAACTGACGGTGGGGAGTAGAAGAACCTAGTGGTTCACTGCAGATGAAAGGTGATGCCTTGAGGAGATGTCTGAACATCCAGCAGCGGCAAGACACCATGTACACGTTGTGGGATGCCTTGCCAACACCATCACCACAAAGTTTGAGCTGAAAAAGTTCTTAAAGTATATATGTTAGACTAACAAGACACCCCTGCTCAGACTGACTGGGCAGTCACACACAGTATAGCAAGAGGCATGTGAAATGCTTTATTTTCATCATGTACATCATAAACATCAGTCCTTTCATGGCACTAGAAAGGTGTCTCAGTGTTCTTCCTTCAATCACTAGCTGTTAAGCTCATCAGACAGCAATCAGCTGTGATGACCTGTCATGCCATCCAAGGACAAACCTCACACACTCAGTCACGAGCAGTTCTGGTCTTTGAAATAGATGGTGAAAGAAATATCCTATACTCTATATAAATCAGCAAATTTTACTAATTGTTTACAGGGAGAAAACAAGAAAATCTTCTTTCTCCAAATAAATTCAATTTCTGAACAGTTTCTGAACAGCTCAGAAAAGCTGCATTTTTCACCATGGTGTTGGTTATTTTCTGATTGATTCCATGACACTGAAGCAGTGCTTCGGCCAGAGTTTTAACTTGACCAGAAAAAAAGCTGAATTTGAATGCCTAATATTGCAGTCCACACAGTGGAGACTTCCTTTTCAGGAAGCACTTTAATCTTCTAAACTTCAAATTCCTGATTTTAGGAGGCTTGGCAAAACACAAGGTTCCACAATTGTGCATGCAAAATACTGGAAGAGTGAGTGGATGCCAATAACCGCATCCCGTGCAGGCAGAACAGTTACATTTGCATGAAATCCCTTCCTGGGTAAGAACTTCTGATCCAGAAATGTATCATAAGGGTTACAGGTATTGTTTCTTGTGCGCAGGCAGTAGAATTAAGACCCAGAAAAAGACTCGATTCAAAACACGTTACTGCAAAACAGCGGCAGAGATGAGAGCATGAAATCTATGTAATTGTTGTGGGGTTTGCTGCTTGGGTATCCAAAGCTGAGCAGCAGCCATTGTGAAAGCAGCAGGCGGGTAACTAGAGAGGCCTGGCTTGCCAGAGGACCTCCTCCCTGTAGAAGGCACTGACCCCCTTCACCAGCCCACCAACAGCCACTGAGCAGCAGGTTCTCCAAGAGCAACCAATTGGGGCCAGAATACAGCTTATTCCCTCCTCTGCAAGACAGTTGCCTCCTACAGATAAGGAAGCAATCCCCTGAACTCATTGCAGCTCAGCAAGAAGCCAAATCACCCCAAATTTTGGAGCCTTAGATGTACAGCTCAGTGTGAAATATCTCAAGATATTCAGCTGAGTTGCTGAACAATTTCAGCAAAATGGTGTTGAGCTGCTATAGTCCTCATGTTCTGTATGCTCATCTTGATGTGCTTTTACAGTTCCTTCTTTTACAATGAATCAGGAAGAATAAATATAAATGGACCTGAGGCCGTAGCCTGCTGCTAAGTCTGTCTTACCATTCAGCAGTACAATCACAGCTGTGTGTGACAAAATCAAAACAACCATCTTCCACCACACACGGCCTGTTGTAGCTGTATGCTTATTTTCTACAGTAACAGCATAATGTTTGTCAAAATATATGTGCACATCATGTACATAAATATATAAACTTATACACACATACGAATTTCCAGTACTGTGCTCAACCGCAAATGGAAACATGTCAACTTGACCATTAGCCAATATAAAGACAGCTAAAAGAAATTTTACCTCACACACCTATCCCTGCTTCCCCTGCCAAGATGTGGTTTAGCCATCATTTTTTCCTATTAAAAAAGAAGTGGAAATGTTTCCTCTGTTCCTGTGTTAAGACATGTAGAAATAGGAAAAGTTACTAACACAATGACTGTCCGGACAAAACTTTATAACATCTATGCTCAAAGGGTAATATTGTGGTATTATTGCAGTTGACAGTATTCAGAAATCAACAGAGCCAGGATCTCTCTCTCTCCCCCCCCCCCATCAGCAATTCAAATGCATGAAGTAAATAACATATAGAAAAAACTGTAATAGATTTGATCTCTTGCAGTCATTAACTTGGAGTGCTGGCTGCCTTTACCACGGTGCCTCTGAGACTCATGTAATTCTCCATTTTCAGAAATTTCAGTCTCTGAAGAGGAGGATCTGAAAAAAGTCATGCTACAGTGAAGCTGCAGAGGGGTTTAAGTGACTTGGTGAAACTTAGGAGCAAAGAGAGAGTCAGCACCAGGGCTGAGAGCAACACAGCCTGATCCTGTTGCAATCCCTTCTCGGTCACACTTCATCCTTGATGTTTATAAACTCAAACCACTACTTAGGTTAGGTGTATCTTTCACAGGAATCTACTTTTTGTAACATGAATTCCCTGAAAAAATATAGGTGAAATAAAAAAGTAGAAATAAAAAAGGAGCCCAGCCCAGAAAGTAGGATCGTACCTTTAAGTGCTCTGACAGCTCTAAGTGTTTTCTTCCTGCTCAGAAGGTTTGTTGGCAGCCTTAGCCGACCTGCATCCTGCTATGTCTTTAATCATGGCTTTTGGCCATGGCTCATTCAGGAGCTGCTTGTATATTCCTGGTTAATCTTAACCTTCCCCTTTAGCATTAGGGGAGATGTGCTGTCTAGCATGGAGGCAGAAGTAGCCAAGCCAATGGGACTGGCCTTCAGACTTGAGGACGGGGGGGAAATGCGACTGAAATTGTGACAGATTTCAGCTCACACAGAGAGATGTGCAGCTTTTGCACTGACACTGACACACAGGTTGCAGGTGCCACTAAGCCAAGGACCAGCAATCTGCTCCCCATAGCTGAGTGCGCAAGGGCTGCCTCACTGCTGACTCCCCCCTCCTTGATGCTGTTTAAAGAAGAGGGCAAAGGAAAGAGCTTTGCTGCATTTTTTCAGGCAACCTTCTGCCTACAGCCCTCCAGGAGAAAGGTGCACATGGACACAAGACCCTCACAAACATCCCCAAACAGGTCACACAGCCTGAAGAGCTGCCAGCCCGTCTCTTCTGTCCCCAGGCAGAGAGCTGGACAGACTCTAACCATGAATCACAGGCAGCAAAGTCAGAAGGACTTGAGCGTTTGAAATCTCGCATAAACAGCAAAACCAAAGGACACTCCAAAGAAAACGATTCAGGATGTTTCTGTGTTTACTTTAAGAAAAGCTGATGTCTTCAGGGACCATTTTTCCCTCTGGACATTGTAAGTCAAGAGACATGGCCCACATTAAGAGAAGCAAATAAATGAACTGTTTCCCAGGACGATCACAGTAGGAGCAGAATCCTTCTAATGCACTAATTACAGGGAATGGTGAGGATGAACAAAGCACACTCAAAAACTCCTTGTAGATGCATTAAAGATGACATCTCTGCTCGGGGGCTCTCCCAGAACATCCTATCAGACTCTACTAGTCATGTCACTTCATATTATCTGACACGATGTCATATGTGGCTGATAAGACCAGACAGATGTACACAACAATAATGAAACTGTGCCCCCAGAAAATGGCAAAATGAGTCCCCTGTGACATTGTGACCAAGTAAATTAAAGCCAGCAGGGGAAAAATATGTTCACACATATTTTTTTGCTATCTAATATGAAATGATTCAGTTATTTAGTATCCAAATATTTTTGCAAGCAGCTGGCACTATAAAATAGAGACAGTCCTACACAGGGAATATAAACTGCCCTTTTTGATGTGTAAATGAAGAGCAGCCACAAAATACACCCTGTTGACAGAATGATATAAAAATCACTTGAGAGGAGGAGTAGATTAGGTTTGCTGCAGTACAACATTAGTTACTTCATCCCATCTTTCTGGAAAAATGATGATGCTTGCCATCACTTCAAATTAGAAGACGTCTTCCTTCCAATTGAGCATGGTGTTCCCAGTCCAAGCCTCTAGCCTCCAGGATTTTAGGTTCTGAGCTATGAGTCAGCAGAGCTACTGCATTGCTTGACTGATTCAAGTCTCACTCATCGAGCCTTTGTCAAAGCAAGTGCAGTGCCATTGCTTCTCTCCTTGGTTATTACCTCACCTCCCAGGACATGAGGCTTTTTGTCTTGCTGGTTTGCTTCATCAAAATCCCTCTTTTACACAAACTACCTTACTGGATCAGACCAAAAGTCCACTTCCCCCCAGATTCTAGGATCTAATGGCAGTTCCTGGCTGCAGCTATGCTCCCAGGCAAGACACCGATCTAGCTTCTCCTACCCACTGTACTTTCTCAGCTGTCCTTGGTTAATACATACCTTGTTACAATCAAAAAGCATAAATATTTTCAGCATGAAATGGAGCTATTATTGATGTTAAATCTTCCTATAAAAGCACTTATGGTAGATTTCACAGATACCAGATTGCATGAAAATATTTTATGCTGTCAAGCACTGTTTTGGGAAATATAAACGCCTTAAGTTCTTTGTGTATATAGAGGACAGACTGCATGATTAGCCTGACCTGTCTTTAACATTTCCCAATCCTATTGCAGTTGCTCATTTTCACCTTTAAGACAGTAACAACAAACACTCACAGGAGGACTGAGGGAAACCAAGCCTGAATTCTGCTTCAAACACAGTTTTGGAAAGTTTGGGCCCAAATATTTCAGTCACTTCTGAGAACAAAGGCTGAGGGGAAAGCATTTTTTATCCCACATTAAAAAACCCATCATGCACTAGCAAGATTTTCTTGGAAAAACTCTCAAGCCCTATTGCTGTAAGGGAGGGACTGGGATTTGTGTACAGGAGCACAGGAGCATGGAGCCTGCAACACCCTAGCCACAACTGCAAAGGTGGGAACCCTGGGAGGAGAGAGAGCAATGAGTCAGCAAAGAACACCACGATGGGCAGAAGCGGCTGTACACAGTGGTCAGAGAGGAGAAATACCCATGTACAAAGGCATCGCTTACCAGAGTATCTCCCCATCCCAAGGCCAGGACCGAGTTTCGCCAACCATTTGCTGCAAGGAGCCAGTGATGGAAGGTGAGATGCCTGCTCTCACCCATGTCCCTACAGACAGCAGCAGTTACTGATTGATGGTCAGTAACTAAGTTATTTAAAATGACAGAGATCAGTGTAATAGTTTTTAAGACCTCAGGCACAGCACAGGTGTCAAATAAATGACAGTGTGATGCAAAACCTTTGGGGGTATTATTTTTAAAGTAAACTGAGAGGTTATATACAGGGACAAATAAACACCAGAACTTAAAGTCCAGTACTTCTGAGACCAACTTTGACAACATTGCCTGAGGCCTGAAACAAGGCTTTCTCTACAAGCCTAAAGCAGTTCCACTTATGCTTGTTTGCTAAGATACTATCTTGCAATTACATGAGTACATAGCATTTTTTCCATGCATTCAATGCAAAGCAAAAAGAAACTGTAGGAACACAGTAGACTTAGATACAGTATAAAACTGTTGGTATAATCCAGGTTCAGCAGAAAATCATTCACTGTGGAAGATGAGGTTGGGCACTGCAGATTAAAAAACTCATTTTTACATGTGATGCAGCAGACATGTAATGCAGCCAGCAAATCAGCTTTACTATCCACTTCTTCCCAGATGATACTAAATTAGCTAAACTAAACTCTTCACTGGTGGGCTATTTTATATTCCCGATCTAATTTGCTTTGAGCTACTTGTTTGCTGAGTGACATAGGCATTCATAGAGTGGATCCCTATGTCAGAATATCCCCAATTCCCAGATTTTTCACTGTTGCCGTTCTTTGGCTACCTTCCCCTGCACAAGGCCATCATAACGCACATCAATGGAGCACCAGAAAAATAACTGTGGTAATGCTTGTGAAATATCCAAGTTACCCTAATGACAAGCACAAGACTAAGTCAGGAAAAAGCCAATGGCTTTGTCTTCAAAGCAGATCCTAAATATCATGCAGTAAATAAGACAGAATGTTAAGTACTGAGTGAGAAGAAGCTGTAATATTACTTGAGAAAGAACCATCCACTCTGAACAGGGAGGAGGAGAGGCTTGCATTCATGTGGTTAAACACTGCCATTTAAGCACACAAGCAATGGGGATTAATTAACAGCACGCCGTAGTTTGACTCTTGGTATTTTTTGAGTCTTTGATTTTACAAGCTTCATCGCATTCTTGTAATGCTTCTTCTGGGTAAGCAATTGATATAAATATCATGCCTTTTAAACCAAAACCAAAACAAACCCAAACAAACAGATTTTTTGCTGTTAGGGGATAATAGCCCACTGCTTGCTGAACATCTGGTTCTGAAAAAAACACCTGGTAGAGTTCTGAAGTTGTTCTCTGAGCCAGTTTGATGACTTCCCTGTTTTAACACTGAAGTTACACATTGCTCTTGCTCTTCCAAGCCACTTTCCCAAACTGCCAGGCTACCATAGAATCATAGAATCAGTACCATGCCTGCTTGGACCTGACCAGACACTCCCTGCAGCCAGTCTGGGGAAATGAACCCACTTGGGCAGGAAGAGCAAGCGACTGCTTCTTTGTGCTTCTAGAGTATCTAACAGAGCCCCGAGACATGCTGATAAGAAAGTGGCTGGCTCAGAGCACAGCTGTGTAACATATGCATTTTACTAGGGTTTGATGACTCATGATTTCTATCTAGTAGTTTCATCTGGTTGTTGTATCAGACAGAATAAGCAAACTCCATAATGCCTGCTCTGGAATCCAAACAAAGGCTACTCATTTCTCCCCAGCACCCTCATTGGGGGATTCACCCTCCTCCAACACCTGAGCTCACCCAGGGCGCCAACTCAATCTCCTCTTCTGCCTTGGGGGCTCATTCCCTTGCACTGCTTGGCCCAGAGAACAGAGCAGCTTCTTGCCTGTATCCAAATGTATTCAAAACCAACCTGTATCAGTGCAAACCACACCACCACCATCACCACCGCCACCACCACCACCACCCCCCCCCAGCAGGCAGTTGTTCCACTGCCTTAGGAAACGTAGCAGAAAAAGTGGGAACAGAAAGATTTTGCATAAAAAGCTGCCTAGATTCTTACCACCTACTGAGACAGTCCTTATCTGGCCTGTGAGAGCAGTTCACAGAGTGGAGAGGAGTCTTTCTGACTCCTCGGTGGGGTTGGATGGGCAAATATCCGTAACTGCCAAAACGCCGCCTTCCACTTATGTGTGGCCGTGAATGAAGTCCCTCTGGAACTGAGGCCAGGATCCCATCAGATACAAGTTTGGCAATGGTCATCCAAGTAATGGAAGTGCCCAGTCCTTCGCTTTCTTATTGGAGGTAGCCAATAACACCAGCGCACAAGGATTTATAAACTGTGCTGTTCAGCAGCACTGCCTTACTACTAGATAACAGCAGGGTCAACACAACACTTTGGAGTTAGGCAAGGAACGCAAAGCTCCTTTCTTGTCCTATGGAAGACCACCCAATTTCCAAACACTGATCAATGATGGTTCCTGCATTAAAGAATTGCCAGGTTCGAAAGAATTGCTTACACTAGGTTGTATACATTTTGTCTCTGTAAAAAGACAATCTGATCTGGCAATAGTTTACTAACTGGTGTTGCTTAAAAATACAAGTGGAAGGAATATTTCTGTTCTTTGTTTCTTTGGATTATTTCCCATTTAATAGCTTAAGGGAAATCATAATTTAGAAGAAATACTCATCAGTTGTGAAGAATTCACAACCTCCTTTTATGGCAACAAAGACTAAGCATGAAAGATGACCTGTACATGTATCAAGCTTGTGTGTGACTTTTTACTTTTGGATGTTAGTACTCTTTAAGCTATTAAGTCAACGGAAGATCTCAAGAAAACCTGTCATAGATTATAAACCTGATATAGTTACTTTATGGTCCAGGCCTGCAAACCAAAAGACATGTTACCCTGGAATGGACCTCAAAAGATCAGCTAGTCTATCTCCCCACACTATACATAGAGAAAGGACTACCTAATCATTTCCAAAAGACCAAACCTAACCTGTTCCTAAAAAACCTCCAGTGAGGGTGATTATTCTCCACTTACAATGATGTTGTGAGACTGAACATGCAAATCTTTGCAGAACTTCTGTCAGCAGAAATTTAATATTTTCCTGAAGGTCATTAATGACCTCATTAGACAGCAGTGTGTTTAGCACTGTTCCATGGCACTACACAACAATCCCCAGTCTATTTAGTTACAATTCTCTTTTGATGACTACATTTTGAATTCTGTCAGCTAGCCATCTCTTAAGTCACTTATAAAGTGTCTTGCTAGATATGCTACAGCACTGCTTAGCAATCAGGATGCTATGTGGTGTTAATGCATTGCAGAAGTCCACTGTGTTAGCTGTCTGCCTGAATTGACCCTTGTCTCTCAAGCTCTGACATCAGAAGCATTTAACAAGTCCTAGCTTTTTCTGAAGCCACGCTGAGGCACGCTGCAAGTAGAGTCATTTTGTTGTCTCATTAATTAAGCTCCTGAACAGGCAGCTGATGCAACTGGTACCCATTTAATCATATTATAATTAGTTACCATGCATGACACAACCCTACTTCTGTGATGGTATTGACAAAATACAGTAGCAATTACATGCAGTGGGACTCAAATCCCTGCAGACAGCTGTTTAAGGAGCCTCTACTGCAACTGAACCGGGACCATAGCAGGGGAAGGGATGAAACCAGGTTTGTGTCCTGACTCACCTTTGCACTCCAGGTTCCTTTCTCTGAAGCGCAAGTGTGTGTACATGTCTGGCTGTGTGGAAACCTGAAGCCACACACTTCTGGCTGGCCAAGATGTACCTGCAGGCTTGGCAGCAGCTGTCTGCTGCCAAAGAGCACAAATTGCACCTGAGTTTTCCTTAGTGCAGAATTAGTGGGGTCTTTCTCTTCTGCCCAGCTGTTGATTTTCACAAAGCCTGCGGGAGCTGATATCTATGAAACATCTCCTCCGCTGAATTGGCAAGAATTAGTCTGTGGGTTTGGAATTACTGGGATAGGATCTGGCAGACTCAGATCCTTTTTGCCTCGTTTCTGTAGGAAATCACACTGAAAACTTTTTCTGCCTAAAAGTCTTGGGGAGGGGGGTGCATCTCCTTGGTTACTGACAAACTGAAAAGCATTGTTCTCATGAGGTACAGAGACAGCCTGCCACTGCTTTTAAAATGAGCTAGATATTTATTGAATCCCTTTTTGTATCATTAGCAATTTAACCATCATAAGTGATTCTGAACAAAAATAATCTTGGTACTTCTTCAGGTTCAAAATCACTTTATGCCCAGGTTGCCGTTAGGTGTCTTCTGTTGCTTATCTCTTGAGGAGGCTTCGGGGCTAATTAATTTATGAAGAGGGAAGCACCCAGATCACTCAGAGGTAAAAGTTAAAGTCTGCTCCTCTCCTCAGCATTGCCTGACGCTCAGCTCACCGCCCTATGTACTCACCTCTGTCCATCCCTCCACATAAGCACCAACTTCCCCATTCACAGCGTGGGCAGCGCAGCACCCGGCCAGTGCCCACAGAGATCCAGGGAGATATCTTAATGAGGGGCACAACAGAGCCCCTGTTCTTTGTGGATTTACTCTGAGGTGCCTTAGACTATATTAACCCAAATACAAACAATGGCAAGCAGTTTGTTGCAACAAAACTCTTTCATGAGTCGTGATAGACCTTTGGGAGTGTGAGGAATACAAAAGACATGTACCGACAGAATAAAAAAAATGTGGAATCCTGGAGATGAATAAAGATTTCCATTATTGTGCAATAAAATTGGTCTTTTAAAATTTAACCAGTCCTTTTAAACAATTGCTAACTCCCTTCCACCCTGCTGTGCTGTCACAGTAGGAGAAGAACTGGGGTGAAAACTAACAGGACATTGCTGATACTGCAGCTTTTTTGGCATGCTTTACCGCCTCAGTTTCCCTAATAGTAGCAGCACCTACAAGTACACATCATTGAAGAACATAACAATGACATTTTTCCTATTGCAAGTTAAAGAGTTACATGTCGTTCTCCTCATGTGAAATGTGTGCTAGCCTGGAACTCTCAGATTCCAATGTGACAGCACCAAAAGACCTTTTCTGAAACAGTTCTGGCTTCCACAAAGAAACCCCTTAAGTAAAACTTTTGATTAAATGTATTTTTGTTAAGGAAAAAGCTGTGACGTTCTTGACTTCAGAGAAAGGCAAACCTGCATAGATCTGTATCACTCCTATGTGATGGCCAGAGAGAGTGCTAAACCAAAGCATGCCTCGGATTTGAAAACAATGTTTTTGGCCCTTTTATTTAGAAAGCTCCTTTGTAGTCTGAAAACCTAAGATTCAGGGAGTGAAGTACATGCTACATAAAGGTTTAAAGTGATGGCAGAAACTTGCACTTTATTAAATTCATGTTGAGTGTTATCTGTGAATTTCCTGCCCTTTTGAATAATGATTTGAGGTAGAACTTGTACCACACTTGCCACTAACTACATTAAAACCTCTTTAAAAGTCACATGCCACAGAAACATAATGGCCTTTTTTTTCTAAGTAATTCTTCAAAATCCTGTTTTAATGATGGATAACGTATCTTCGGATTGCACAGAAAGTGCACATTGACATTTTGGGGATGTAAAGCATGTGCTTTTGAAATGTTCCAGAGATCACCATACATGAAAATACAGGAGTATTATTTTCAAACACTGGTCATGAAAGTTAAGCTTCTAAGTTAATGTTTATGTTCCTAGATATGAATTACAGAAAGATTAATTTATACTCCTAATAGTAAGCATCTACTCCATACTCTATGAAATTATTTGTAACTATTATTAAACATTAAAATCAGCTTTTTTAATCAAACAAAGCAGAAAGTTCTTCAGTAGTGTTGGCTTCCACAGCACCAGTGAGAGGGGTCAGCAGAACACCAAGGAACATCTTTGTGCCTCTGCAGGGAGAGAAATTAATGTACAGTCCAACTCCTCTGTAATAGAATTAATTGCACCCGCTGCAACGCCCTAGTAGTTCTGTGAGATGGGGATCAGAGCTGGAAAAGGTGAGGTGTAACTGGCTATTTAAACATGCCTCCTGGACCCATTCTCAAAACTCACTTCAGCAAATGTCACTGCTCTTTCCCATGAGAACCGACTGGTTTGTACTCAGGTCAATGCATGGTCCTCCTCTCTCCCTGCTTTCTTAGGCTTCAACCCAGCAATCCACAATCCATAATCGCTCTTTCAGGCAGCACTCATTGACTTTGTTTCAACTTCTCCAAAACTAAAAAATGAGTGAGTGTGAAGCAAAAAGAGTAATCAGAAGGAACGTGCAGTATTTGTAATGGTCTCAGCACTGAATTAAAGATCAGAGACTCTCCTGTGACAGCATCCTAGCAAGCAGTGTTACAGTAAGTTTTGCTGTTGTAAAAATGGGACAAATTTTGCAAACATTAGTCTTCTTTGATGTGTGCTTTTGTGGAGTGGAAATCAGAGCTTGGAGGCCATTCTTTAGCAGAGAAGTATCAAAGAACTCAAAATGCTTTACAAGAGGAGGCAGTTTCCATTCTTTTCATCTCCAGATGTGGATGCCGTGGCAGAGATTATGGTTATCTGTCATCCCAGGGGCACAGCTGAAGGCAAAGCTCAGAGCAGGAGCCCATACCAGCTGTTCCACCAAGACACTGGACCCCAGGCCAAGGGAGGAAAAGACTGTGGGATATTTGGGGTATGACTAGAGAAAATTGCTTAGCACATTCAGAAAAACAAGACCAGAGGCATATATAAGATAAATGGCATTTTGAAGCCTTTAAGTCAAAATACAAATTAAACCAGCCAAGTGATCAGTGTTGGAGTAGAAAGGATTTTGTTTACTAAAAGAATAGCATCTGATCAAAGCTGAGTGTGAGGAAACAGCAATGACTGACTTCCCCTCCCTGCACTGGCCTGACGCACAGCACCTTCGCATTCAACCCAGAGTCATGAGAAAGAAGAAAAAGGAAAAGACCTCTGACTTGTTGGGATGCCAAACCTCATTCCATTTTCCTGGGACTCCTATCCATGTTTCAGTCCCATCCCTGCAAGTCTTAAGGCATAAACTGGCTGCCAAGGTACATCAAGGCAAAACAGCATGCGAGTGTTTTGTGCTATGGTACGACCACAGACCTTGCCTATTGCCCTGAAGAGCTTTCTGTACACACATAATGGCAGTAATAATAGCAAAAATCCCCATGGACTGCTGGGTTCAAACGAAATCTCTTCTAACCCTTTCAGTCTTCAATTATCCTCTTACTGCTAGGGACAAACCACCAAACTACCCTGTGGTAAGGGAAAAGAGAAGAGATTGCAATTATAGCGTGCCCTGCCAAGGCTGATGGGTATTCTCATTCACATATCAGATTGTTTCTGTGTAAAACCATGTTCTTTTTTCTGTTACGGGCTTCCTTCCAACATGGGACTGTTGCACTAGAAAGCAAGTAGCTGCATTCCTAAACATATTTACAAGGAACACATCAATGCCTACATGTAATGATACCAAATAGATTCCATGCCAGGGCCATAATATTTCTAAGCAGAAAGGACTAGCTAGAAAGCCCTTTGAAGCCAGTTGAGGTTGCTCATTAGCTGACACTGGGCTTTGTGGCCAAGGACCTGAACCCCTTCATCCCAAGCACTCTCCCTCCACCAAGATAATGACTTCAGCAGATAGAAGATGGTTCCAGAGGCCATATATTTCCTCTTGGACACACATAAGCAGTCCCTAATGATTTCCATGGCATATGACTATTTTTACATCCTCTTCATTTCTGAAGTGTAAAAAGAAGTCATCTAAGTAGCCAACAAAGTGTGGTGAAAGGATTAATTTCAGACAGATTTTTGCAGCATGAGATGTATCTGTATGAAGACCTGGCATTATATCCTGCCACCCTCCAGAGAATCATCTACAAACACTCCTGGGCAACGCCTTTTCCTAAAATATTTTGTAACTCTTTATTTCGAGTTAAAGGCTACCTGGAACAAGTCTTACTCTTTATAGCTGTGAATGGGTTCAGCAGACTATACAACCACCCGGACTTTCTACCTCTCACTCTTGGTCTTTTTTAATCCATCCCAACCCACTGCTGTTTTGCTGGTCTGGTGGCTGAAGTCTCCCTGGATATTTTTCTGTCCCCTTTCTCACTTTATCTGTTTTTTGTGCATGAATGCTTCTCTTACATACCCTCTGGCTACAGCTGAATTCGCCTGTGTCACCCCTCACCAAGTGCCCTCAGGATACAGCTATTATTGTTTGCCATGCCTTATACAAGGAGCCTTTCTTTGAGGACAAACTCCTTAAGGAACCCAGACAAGACAAAAGGGCATCAACTGCTGCCTGAGCCAGCATCCTGAAGATAAAGGGCGAGCTTCTGCAAAGAGGTTTCTCTGTATATTGGTCAAAGAATGAAAATATCTGAGAGGGTTTTACAAGATGTGCCTGAATTTGGAATGGCTCAACCATTAACATGGAAATGCAGTTACTATTTTGGATGAGCTGTCTTTCAGTTGCTGTGTTTGAATGATTTCACTTCTTCATACATCATGTGACAAAGTTGTCAAAATGAGAGAAAAATGTGTAAGCATAACATCCATGCTAGAAAGACAAAATATATTTCAATAGGGTCTAATGCCAACTGGGGGATTTATCAGCAAGAAGAAATTAATGCTATTGCCAAGTGCTAGTCACAGAATCACAGAATCACAGAATAGTAAGGGCTGGAAAGGACCTCAAGATCATCGAGTTCCAACCCCCTGCCGTGGCCAGGGACACCTCCCACTAAACCATGCCATCCAAGGCTATGTCCAACCCCTCCTTGAACGCCTCCAGGGATGAAGCATTCACAACTTCCCTGGGCAACCCATTCCAGGGCCCCACCACCCTCACAGTAAAGAATTTCTTCCTCAGATCCAATCTAAACCTCCCCTGTTTAAGTTTAAACCCATTACCCCTTGTCCTCTCACCACAGTCCCTAATGAAGAGTCCCTCCCCAGCATCCCTATAGGCCCCCTTCAGGTATTGGAAGGCTGCTATGAGGTCTCCACGCAGCCTTCTCTTCTCCAGGCTAAACAGCCCCAATTTTCTCAGCCTATCTTCATACGAGAGGTGCTCCAGTCCCCTGATCATCCTCGTGGCCCTCCTCTGGACTTGTTCTAACACTTCCATGTCCTTTTTATGTTGAGGACACCAGAACTGCACGCAATACTCCAAGTGAGGTCTCACGAGAGTAGAGGGGCAGGATCACCTCCCTCAACCTGCTGGTCACATTCCTTTTGATGCAGGCCAGGATACGGTTGGCCTTCTGGGCTGCAAGCGCACACTGCCGGCTCATGTTCATTTTTTCATCAACCCACACCCCCAAGTCCTTCTCCGCAGGGCTGCTCTCAATCTCCTCCCCGCCCAACCTGTAGCTGTGCCTGGCATTGCTCCGACCCAGGTGGAGGACTTTGCATTTAGCATGGTTGAACTTCATCAGGTTGGCATCAGCCCACCTCACAAGCGTGTCAAGGTCCCTCTGGATGGCATTCCTTCCCTCCAATGTATCAACCGAACCACACAGCTTGGTGTCATCGGCAAACTTGCTGAGGGCGCACTCAATCCCACTGTCCATGTCACCCACAAAGATGTTGAACAAGACCGGTCCCAACACCGATCCCTGGCGGACACCACTCGTTACCGGTCTCCAGCTGGACACTGAGCCACTAAGCACTACTCTTTGCGTGCGGCCATCCAGCCAGTTCTTTATCCACCGAGTGGTCCACCTATCAAATTGATGTCTCTCCAACTTAGAGAGAAGGATGTCATGGGAGACAGTGTCAAAGGCTTTACACAAGTCCAGGTAGATGACATCAACTGCTCTGCCCCTGTCCATCAGTTCCGTAGCCCCTTCATAGAAGGTCACCAGATTGGTTAGGCAGGATTTCCCCTTAGTGAAGCCATGCTGGCTCTCCCCAAGCACCTTGTTGGTTTTCATGTGCCTCAGCATGGCTTCCAGGATAATCCGCTCCAAGATTTTGCCAGGCACAGAGGTGAGACTGACTGGTCTGTAATTCCCTGGGTCATCCATTTTCCCTTCTTAAAAATGGGGGTTATATTTGCCTTTTTCCAGTCATCGGGAACTTCACCTGACTGCCATGATTTTTCAAATATGATGGACAGTGGCTTAGCAACTTCATTTGCCAGCTCCTTCAGGACCCTTGGATGGATTTCATTCGGTCCCATGGACTTGTATACATTCAGGTTCCTAAGGTGGTCCCGAACAAGATCCTCCCCCACAGTGGGCCCAGGGTCCCCACCCTCACCGTCCCCGCGTCTGCCTTCCATGACTTGGGTGGTGTGGACAGAGCATTTGCCCGTAAAGACTGAGGCAAAGAAGTCATTAAGAACCTCAGCCTTCTCCAAATCCAGGGTAGCCAGTTCTCCCGATAGCTTATAAACTGATCCAGTTAAACTAACATAAAATGTTCTTTATACACCTTTTTTTCCAATGCAAAAATAGCTTCTTCTAGTTTGAAATACATTTGTTCCAAACATCTCTAAAAGGCTGAGCCTATGGCAGGATTCACTGTTTTACTGGCAGCAAGAGTGGTAACCGCAAATAGCTGTGTGACCACCTCGTACTTCCCAAGTTCTGAACCCAAATTATGCCACAAAATTAAGCAAAATGGCATGTCACACGGTAGAGAAACGAACAATATTTGGACTGATACAGGCATTGCACTTGAAAGGAAAACATTAAAGCAGCTTTACTAGCTAAGCATCCTGTCTGGTTCATAGGTTTTAATTTATACAGTTGCCAACTCTGCTGTTGCTGCTTCACAATAAAAGTGACTAAAGGATACATTTATCATACCTGGGGTCTGGCAACAGAAAGTATTATCCACTCTTAGATTTATAAATTCTCTGAGATACTTTCAATGTGGAAAAGCAAAGTCTTCTTCCAATATAGACATCTATTCTATTTACGTTTCTGTCAGCCCTAGGATTCTGCAAAGCAGAATACAGTTTCCCTGGAGTACAGCCCAGCAAAGAATTGGTGAATAGTTTATATTTTATATCAGTGCCTGAAGTCTCTGTTATTAGCTATACATTTGGAATAGGACATTTCCTGAATCCTCATTTACTGCCATAGCATTACAACATTAAATCAAGCTTTAGGTTTCTGTTTGCTTGTTACTTTGGGAATTTTCCTCCTTTAAAGGTACATTGCTTTGTTATAGGGAAAGAAGAAAAGAGACAAAGAACAAAAGACTCTTTTTTTGAAGAAGGAAGTATGGTATTAGCAGTTGTATTACATGCATAATAGAATACACGCATATAATCTGCACCACTTTACATGAATAATTTAATTTGTATGAGCAATTTCTCTTCTCAAAAATAAGTAGTATCATTTGCTTCAGTTTTCTATTAAAGAATCAACAATAATTAAAAATCGTGAAAGTCAGTATTACTGCAGACGTGCAGTACATGCAGAAAGACATGCACAGGATTTTTTGGGCAGAAATACTATGTCTATCAAAGGAAATTATTCCCATGATATTTTCACTTAAATACAATATTTGGGAGGGTTTGGATCTAAGCATGTTGTATTTCTTTCACTTTGGATGTGTTAAATCTTTTTTCTTCCTTTTTCTATAGCCTGCATTCTTTTGGAGTGTCAGGGGCTGCAATTTGTTTCGCTAAAGCCAAAAATGTGGTTTTGCTTTGTATACTTAGCACTAGTTTCTATGTAAGGTACACACTGGACAAACCTCAAGTAAAGGTCTCTTCCAGCAGAAGGTCAGACGCTTGGTGCCTTTTCCATATGTTCTTAACTGCATTGCTGGCTTGGTTATGTGTTGAAAAGCAGCTTTGAGGAAGAAATCAAGTCCTCCTTGCACATCTGGAAATGTTGATGGTCAGTTAGATTTTAAAGCATTATGGTCATTCTCCGCAGCAAAGATTCAACATACCTTCAAGGCAAAAGCAGTGATTTCCAAATGCTCATGACATTCCAGTGGTCATTTGAAATGAAGAAAGAATGGATTTAAAAAAACCTAACAAATGACCTTACACCCTTCAGAGTCCCTGTGTGCTCCTGACTGCGTCTAAACTTTCACACTGCTATTGCAGTAGGACAAAACACTTTGTTATTGTTTTTTTACAGTGACTTCAAATTGTCAATATAATTTACATCATGAAGCCCATCATGAAATAAAGTAAGAAAAAGGAAGACAAAAACATAAGCAACGAAAAAGCCATTTTTTCCTAAGAACCTAAAGACAAATGTGGCTGAAATTGAACAAATTGTCCTATATGTCTCTACCTAAATGAAAAGATATCGTGCTTTCAAAGATCAGAATATCTATGGAGATAAAAATTCTTTTATTCACAAAGTACCATATTATATTTACATGACTCGCATAAAATCTTCTTTCATTTCAAGAAAGCATTGTATGTTTATCCAGTCTCCTGGAATACAGAGAAGGGACACATGGTGAGCGTTTTTGGACCATCAATCAATACTAATTCATCAGTCAAATCTGCATGGTGTAAACATTGTCCAAAAGAGAAAGGTTTGTTGTAAGGTTGTTTTTATTTGAAAAAAATTGTAATATTATTTCAAACTTAAATAGGGGAATCAAACTTAAACAGGGGAAGTTTAGATTGGATATGAGGAAGAAATTCTTTACTGTGAGGGTGGTGAGGCACTGGAATGGGTTGCCCAGGGAAGTTGTGAATACTCCATCCCTGGCAGTGCTCAAGGCGGGGCTGAACATAGCCTTGGGTGGCATGGTTTAGTGGGAGGTGTCCCTGCCCATGGCAGGGGGGTTGAAACTAGATGATCTTAAGGTCCTTTCCAACCCTAACTATTCTATGATTCTATGATTCTATTTATTTAAACAGTTACAGATTCTACATTGGAAACTTTCATTTTTTTCAACGTGAGTATTTTATCACCTGATGCCTTCAAGAGATATTTTTTCTGAAAAGGATGGGAAAGCACCTCTAAAACTCAAGCTCCCTACATCTGAAAACATCTCATCAGAGGTGGTCAAAATCACTTGTCACTTTAGTTAACTATTGGTTGACTCAAGGTTGCAAGACCCTCTGTACTTTCCCAAAGGCTCCTTTTCTTATGCTAGGATCAGCGATTCTCACTTCATTTTGTTTGGCCTGCTTGTTGGGCTTTTGATTTTTCTTTGACATGGAAGTGATTTTCCTGAAAACAGTTTATATTGTTCTGCTCCTAAGCTAATCTGTTCGTCTCCTTTTCCAATATCAAAAGACTTAGAGTCAGTATAAAGCCTTCACGTTACAGGAGATCAATGACTAGAATTTGCAGTCAGCTGAAGTCAGATAACCACAACACAACCAGGTAATTTAGGAGTGGGCTGAACATTGTGTTCTGGGAACTGTGTGGTGTTTGCTCATGCTGCCTCCAGCTGGATCCAGTACTATATTCCCCATGTGTAAGATGAACTCTTTCAAATACTTGCATTCTTAGATACAGTCAGCTCTTGCAAGTTTGAGGTTAAATTAAGAGACTGACCTGAGAAAATCTTGATGTACTGGGTTAACTACTGATGATTTGTCAAATTGTGGAGAAGGACATAAGGCTCTTCATCAGGCTTGTCTGCCTCCTGTGTGGGCAATCCCTTTGGCTTAAGCATAAATACATGCAAAGTTTACTTCAAAGGCATCAGATCTTTATTGACCCCAGTTTGTGACACTTCCAGTGGATGTAAACCCCAGGTGCTCATCCTCTAAGACACAGTGTGTGTTTTGGAGCAGAAAGGTAGTACCAGCTCTGGAATCAAAACAGTAGATTCCTTCTCTTTACCAAGGGCCCTGCTTTTGAGGGTCACACTTTCTTGTCACTCTGTGTACACTTTTATATATGAAATGATGATCTATTAAAACAAAGTTTACAGAATGTTTAAAAATACCTAAAGATAACTTTTAAATTATGGAATAAACTGTTCAAGCGCTGTGTAAACTATACTGGAAGAAGACCAGTTGTGGTAAATAATTTGGAGCATGGATAAACAAGATGGGTATTTTTTTCAGCATGTTAGGCCAGTTGTTTGTGAAACATTGTTCAAAACCTCTTGAGAAAATGCTGAAAGAGACATTGTGGAGCTGCAGGGAAGTGTCAAGCTCCATGGGGCTGTCAGAGTGGAAGATGACACTAGCAAGATCCGCTGGGCCAGTTGCTTTGGGGTCTGAGCTCAGACCACGAATTGCAAAAAAAACCTGTGGGAAGTCAAGGGAAACACAGTTGCGTAAAGTTGTCTTTCCCAATACTAGAACTGGCTATACTGGGAATGGCTTGGGTGGCAGTGAGGTAGCAAGAAGCTCCCCTAGTCCCAGCATCCAGCTTTGGCTGTGGCCTTTGTGGCACTCAGAGCTGGCATGTCCAGTCTGGTTGTGCCTACAACAACAGCCATGTTGTAGTGATGGTCACAGCATCCTGTAGATATTCCCCAAGGCTTGTATTTCAGGTGATCCCTTCCTTTACAAGCTATGGATTGATTTTAAAGGGCTTTAGTGTAATAGGCTTATCCCTGGCCATGTTTAATCCATTAATCTTTTCGACATGCATTAGTTTGCTAAGAGGCAAGGCAAATTCAGGATGACAGTGAAAAAGAGACCACATTCAAGTAGTAATTGTTTCCATGTCAAAGACCAAGGTCTAAAAGGAACTTCTTAGCCTTGTGCAAATTGAAGTTTAACATAACCAGGAACACCGTTAATATCTCAGGCATTATTTTATCTCACACATGGCCTGTAGGTTTGAGCTATATTAAAAAGTGATTAATTTTCAGCTCTGATTTGCCTCTGGGATTTCCTGAGCATCCAGCACCTCCAGCTGGATCAGCTTTGGTGCTGGCCACCCCAGTGCCAGCATCATTGCTGTTGCCACGCAAGGTAAATATCCAGCAGGTAAATCCTTGAGAAAGAGATGGGATTTCCAAATATAACTCCAGGAAATTTCCTATTATCAAGGATCTAACCATTTAATGAGGAGCAGATGATTGATATTAATCACACTGAAGTAAACAGGCAATGTTCTTGATTACAGTGTTGTGCCTGTGCTGACTCAGTGCTTGCTAATGTGCTATATGCTGAGATGTTGTTCCTTCAGCTGCACTTTACACTTCACCCGTTGCCAGTAAAGCTCAACTCCCTTGAGTAATATCAGCATTTGCACTAGTAAAATTGACTTAAAATTAAATCCTGTGACACAAATAGACAAGAGCAAAATCAGAAGGAGACAGAGGGCAAGACTGTGAATTCAGTACCCTGAAGGCAGCTGTCGGGTGCTTGTGACTTCTAGCCCTGTTCCTCCTGAGCAGGGATCATGATGCGGCTAAGCTTTCTCACAAGGCTGTGCCCCCATGCTCTCCAGGACATACCTGCGACATCATTGCAAACACCCTCCCATGCACATGGTCTCATCAGAGCCACACTCACTTTGGTACTCAGCCATTGGCGTGACAAGGTGGGTACATGCTGCAGAGCAAGCTGGGAGTAGGGCAGTGTTTTCCAGTACAGCAGCTTACAGGCTGGGGCAGGGCTCTGCTTGGCCAGCAAAGTTTGAGTGTCTTTGAACTGAGAAGACAGCTAGATCCATGTGTCCTAGCTCAAGAGAAGAATAAGAATGCAAAGAGGCAGGCCACTTGCTTCTCCATCTCTAACCATCCTTTAGAAGAGAGAAGCATCCTCCACTGCTTTATAAGGGGCTGTTTTACCCATGGCAATTAATGCATGCTGAGAGCATCAGCATGCCTGGTACCCCAGGTGACTTCAGCAGAGAAGCATCTAGTTGTGTATCTGAGTCTTAGCCAAACCCTGAAGCAGTGAGCTGGGCACTACTGGGAAAACACAGGAGCCCTAAGTGCTTGAAGAGCGCAGAGAAGAGGGGAGGCCTGTGGCATGTGGGTACTTCCAGGTTGAGAGAGTAGTTGAGCAGTGTCTTTAGGGGCTGTCTTCATGGACTTGGGGTTCCCATACATAGAATCATAACATTAACTAGGTTGGAAAAGACAATGTTCCAGCAAGCCAATGGGGAGAAACATTATCATCTCATACCTGAGCCTCATTCCTGTATCCTGACTACAGCACAGCTCATCCTTGCAGGAAACCACTTCTGCAGTCTGGTGTGTAAAAAAAAGACACTAGTTTAGCTAACACTGTTTTGCTTCTGCTTTGACAGCTCAAAAGTATGGTAAAAAACTCCAGTGTCAACTCTGCCTCTTTCTGTGAGCAAGGAACAAGACTGGATAGCTCACACTCAGTTCTTGTCAAACAAAACTTCAAGCACAGCAATGCACTACACTGTCATGTTGTGTTTCTCCTTGTGCAAGAAGGTTCCCATTTGCTTCATTATCAGATGTTATTGCTTGGCTTTGAGGCTGTTCCCAGTTAAGTTAATGAGAGTTTTGTCTTTAACTGTGATGAAGCAGCATTATACCCATTCCACACTTACGCTTTTCAAGAGAAACCTAAGGATATTGTGCCTGGAATACTCTCTTTCAGAGTACTCTGAAAAGCTCTGCTTTTCAGTTTGCCAATGTTACATATGCACTTGGGTTGTAGTTTAGCTATGTTTCAGACACCTCATCCAAACCCACAGGCATTTGATAACTGAAACGCCTACAGAATTAAAAAGTTGCAGTAACTTCTTGCAAAAATGAATCAGTGCATTTGTCAAAGCTTGACCATTAACCATTAACTTTCCAGCCAGATGCAGAAACTTCTAAAGAACAGATCATATCAACAGATTAATCTGGTGATAGATTTTCATTAATGAAATGCTTCATAGACAGAAAAAATGATGAGGCATTCCTGGGGCGAGTTATGAAAACATTCACCCTTAAACAAGGATGCATTAGTTAGCCAGCCAGATTTGAAAATAGATTGACTGTAGCTGTGTCTCAAAACAGCTCCAAGACTGCAAGCACATCTGCTGTGTGTTAAACTGGAAAGATTTGGCATCTGAAGAACTGTTACATACAATGTAAGGACTGTCAGACCCTGCAATGTATTCCACAGCAAGAACTCTGTGCAATGCAATGCAGCTTATGTCAGACTCAAGAATCAATATTAGATGCTGGATACAGCAGACAGGATAGAAATTTGACATGCTGCTTGTGGGGGAGAGCAGGCAAAGTGTCCTGCTCAAACTGCGACTTCTGCTGCAGGAATTAGGCTTCAGAAACAAGCTGTGGCCCATCCCATTAACATAAGACACTGGGTAAAAGGGCTTACGGTCCTTTGTTCCTGCCTTGCACTGACTGCTGGATAAAATCTCTGCACCTCCTTGTGTAGGCAGGGTGAGTGAGGAGCTGGCTGCAGGGCTGCGAACAGGACCAGCAAACCGATAGGTCCTCCTGTGTGTCATGCAGGGAGCTGGCAGTACTGCTTTTCCCCCAAGGAAAGGATCCGGGAAGCAGATATGATTCAGCTGCTATTGATTTGTGTTGTACCTAAAACAGAGCTTGTGGCAAAGCTGCACTTTAACCCGTGTGTTGCTGGACACCTAAACCATGTAAATACATCACCTCTTCTCCCTGGGAGCAGCCTGTGCTCTTCCCGTAAGGGGAGGACAGTCTCTGCTTTCCACTGGGTCACCGCAGGCAGGAAGAAGGCTAACAAAAATGGGGAGCTCCTTAGCCTGGATTTGACTGTCAGCAGCCCAGAGCAGCTCCACGTTACTTGTCCCTGCACACAAAAGACAGAGCTCCCTCGCCGCTAGCTGGCTGCTGGCACCTGAGTACTCTCTAGCCCCTGCTGGCTCCTCACCCAGCACATTTTGACTGCAGCACCATGGATGACAGCCCCTGTGCAGCTCTGGCTGCTGATGTCCCTCCACCATTAGGCAGGCTTGCAGGCAGCAGAGGAGCAGAGGGATGTCTCTGGCTGACACGAAGGGAACTAAGAGATGTGCATGGCCAGGGATGAGGTTCAGGTAACAACAGTGAGACAAGGCTGCAAGCCTGAGTGTTTCCCAAGATGGGTGCCAGACAATCCAGGTTTCTCTTGCTGATTTCTATACTGCAGCTGCTCATCACTGACAACAAACCCTGCAACATCTAATAATTTAGGCTTTTGAGTTCCCATATGGAGATGGAAGAAGGAGAGAAGAAAGGGAGTGGGGGCTTCTGAGGGTAGGGCCAACTTTGTTCTGAATTTACCAAAGGGTATTCTGGGACTAGCATGCTGCACAGGGGACAGAGCCTTGACCACAAAATGGCTAGAAGCCCTTTAACAGATTTTACAAAGGGAGTGGCCTGGGAAAGTTTTGGAAGATGAAAAAATGATGCAACTTTCCCTGGGAGCTGGAAAATACCAAATTGTATAGTGTGCATTGAGTATAATGGTTGTTGGCTGTGACTCACCGGCCACATAAACTTCTGTTACATCAAATCTTCCATGAAATTAAGGGGAAGAGAAACAGGAAAACTGTACTAATCAAATAGAAATACTCGTCATGAAAATACTACAGCTCTTACAGTAAAACTGGAAATCAACATTGCATCTTCTTGCAAAACTTTCACATAGTCTGGGGTTTCTTGTCTGTGTTTGTGTGAAGTGTTTGCATCAAAAGGGTTGGATTTTTTGGCACTGATGCATGTGCGTATTCGTTAGCATTCTAGTGCAAGTGTCTGAGTACTGCTCACCAGTATTTACCTGCTTAACCAGAGCTGGGCACCTAAGGTTTTACGCTCTTACATCACCTTTGACATACAAGATTTTGACTAATTGAGGGGCACCCAACTAAGAAAAATCTATATAAGTTAGAAACAGCATAAAGTTCAAATTCTGAGAAAGAAATATTTGCAAATGGCCCACAGCTGAGAGTTATTCCCCTAAGAAACTTAGAAGAAATGTCAAATAATGATTACATGAAGCATTTGCAATTTGCATTTTCAGGAAATAAAATCAGATAGAATGCTAATTACAATCATTTGTCTAATATTAGGATCTTCACATGTGGGCTAGAAGCCATCTACTGCAATGGCTGAAGACCTTTTAGAGGATTAGTTAGAACAGGGAAGCGCAGCTTTGTTTAGCTCTGGTTTTGTTGTGCACAAACTTGAATTTGCTTCTGTATTTTTTTCTTGATTGCTTTATTTGGGTGGTTTGTTCCTACTACATCCTGGGGCTTTTGGCTTCCCAAAAGTAATATCTTTTGAGAAATCTCTGGGTCTCATTGCACATACATGCTACGCTCTTGTGCTTAAGGTCTCATTAGTCCTAATGGAAACCATTTGCTTTGGGTGGTCCTCACTGCATATACTAATTTCAATACAGTACTCTACAAGAAGCCAAGGAGGGAGTGGGCCCAGCAAAATGTGCTCTGGAAAGCCAGCTCTTCCAAGCAAGTCTGTTAACAGGGTTTTGAACAAGCCAGAGCCCTGTTAAGATCAATGGTTTGATTCAGAGGCTTGTATCGTAAGCATATTCCTGTAAGTCATAGATTGCTATGTGTAGATCTTAACCCAGTAAGAAAGAGAACAGCCTGCCAGGTTATCACATGCAGAAGAGCTATCTCACGGGGTCATGTTGCTCAGGCACCACAAAATAGCAAGGAGCCCACACCAAGCCAAGTAGGTTGGAACATGCCAATACTGCAAGTGCCAGACCTCTTAACAGGGGGAAATTCTGTTGAAGCTGAGGCTCTCCAACATAGCTTTCTCCCCACCCCCAACCCCAGCACTATTTTCAGTCTTATCTGGCTCAGATTCAGTAACTGGTTTTTATCCAGTTATTATTTCGAAGGGGCCCAGGAGAACTTCTCAGGCATCTCAGTCATGTTTAAGTCAGTCCCCTGTGAAGGCAATGCAGAACCGAAGCATCACAGGCACAGTAACCGTAATGTGCCCAACTCAAACTCTGTCATGCAAGAGTTCTGCACTACAGGATTTGGACCAGCCAGGGAAGGAGGTGGCTGCCTCTGCAAACGTGCTGTGTGTCAGCAAGCCCATTCCCACGAGCGGGCTGAGGGAAAGGGCTGACACTGCCTCAACATTATCTCACTGCTCAGCTGCCCATGAGAGCAGCAGGCTGTGTGGGATTTACCAGCACACAGAGCTGAGGAAAATCAGACTGTGCTTAGCCAACTCAGCAAGAAAACAAAGGAAGTGCTCAGGAGTGGAAGGCTTTTCAAAAATAGTATTAAAGTATTAAATGTCAAAAGTTGGAAGTGTCTATACATAATAGTGCTGCAGACTACTCGGTAATCACTAAAGATATCTGTCTAAGCTCAACTTCACCCAGGACATGAAAAGTCCATCCTGGTTTGTGATTGGTGCAGAACTGATGCACTCACCCCTTACAACGTCCTGTGATTTGATGTAGGCATCTGTATGTTCTCACCACGTTACTTGTCACTAGCTATCTCTTGCCATAGTCTCTGTGGTCATAGCGTCTCACCAGTTAGGCCAGAGAAGCAGAAGCGACCTTGTAATTTCCCTCTGTTGTTGCCATTGTGGAAAATACTAGTACCAGAACTGTTGCCACACTGAACAGCTCCTCATTTCTGATTTTTCTGAGCAGATAAGAATGACCTAGGGCCTCTTAGTGTGTTTTACATCAAAGACTGATGAAGAGTCCTGACAGCCTTGATGTCAGTGCTGTAAATAAACCATTAATCACACTGCCATTCCAGGGAACAACCTTCTCCCAGAGGGCATGAACCTTCTTCAGGTCACTAATATAAACCACATCTCCTCTAATCCGGTGGGGCAGTGGTAATGTCAAGGCTTTCAAGGTGGGCTAGCTCTGTGTCAGGGAGGTACTCCATTACTCTCGTTTTAATGCACAGGTCGTTGTTATGGTTCCAGTGGATTATAAATGGTCAATAAATGGAGAAGCAATTTCGGTGAATTAAAGAAAGTGCAATGTAGTTGGAGTTCCAGAGAGAGGTGAAAAAAATAGAAGATTCACTGTCCTGTTAAAACTTTTGCTTTGGAGTTGAGTACTGCGTAAAAATGCGATGCAGAGGTATAAGAGAAATAATAGGGTCAGTGATGTGGCAAGCAGCTAGAACAACACGGTCCTAGTAGACACTGCAGAGCCTAATGCTGTCAATACTAAAAATGTGTCTATTACTGAAAAAATAATCTAATCTCAAAATCAATGCCAGCCCACTGCCTTGCCAGCAGTATTCTGTGTCATGACACACTGTGGAAGCCTATAACTGACTCCTCAGTAAGACTGTCAGTAGAAATAACATTTTAAATATACACACATATATAAAAAAACCCAAGCATTATATGTCTATAAGATATATGTTATAGATATTGTACATAATGCATACATTATACATATTTACACAGACATATATGTAAAAATAACATATTAGGGAGATTTGGAGATACAGCTAAAACCACAGGCAGCCCAACCTGCACCCTGTGTGGGGACCGTTGAGCCATCACGGGTGAATTGCAAGCAGAAATCTGGTCTTCTGACAGAGTAGCTTTTGCAATGGGAACTGCCTCATTAAGCATGGCTGTCTGCATCTCCCAGTGAAAAAAAAGCATAGAAACAATGACACAAGAGAGCTGGTTGCTGCCTTGCTGCATTAGACACTCCTGAGGGTGTCTGTGATTCCCAGAAGTTAACTTAAATGAATCAAGGACCTCAGGGCTACTCTGAGCTATGCTAATGCAGTTTTTCATGTGATAAATTATATATATAAGAAAGAAAGCTGTCCCAAGGGCATGTGAGCCAGCTGGCACTGGCCGTTTTCACACACTGCCTCCTCACCACAGCCTGGCACAGAGGCTGCTAACACAGCTCTCTGTTACCAGAGGAAACTCCCACACTTCCCCTCTGGAGGCTGAGCCCAAGGTGTAAGGCTATGCATTGTGGTTTATGTACAGAGTCCAGAGAGAACAGTTTTGAAGCCATGCTCAGGAAACCTCTGCAGAGCAGAGTGGGCAGTGAGTGGCTGAAGGCTTCTCAGCCACACCACAGCAATCCTTTGTGAAGGGGATCTGGGTATGGCCAAGGAGGGTGTTCACAGCATGCCCCCGGCCTCCCCCAGCTTCGCTGGCCATGCTGGGTTTAGGACTCCCAAATCAAACACAGTATCTCACAACTTGACTTCTCTAATTACTTTAAAGCCTGACACTTGCTAACCCAGGCAGGTGCTGACCTGGATCTTCACAGCTCAGGCTGCTGTCCAAGGACAGATTCCCAACCAAGGAAACCACTCCACTGGTCTGCTCTGCATTGCAGACCAAGTACCACAAAAGCCCAAGCTTACGCTAACTCCACAGCTACAGCAAATAAACTGCTAACACCTCAGGCAACTAGATCACAGCTCTGTTTTAAATAGATGGAGTACGGCAGTCAGTGTCAGGACTAAGGCTCAACTTCCCATGCTATAGCTTTGGGTGACCCTTACTTGCCTTATAACAAAACAAACCTGGTTGTGTGGGGATGCACATGTTTGCATAAGCTTGACTGCTGAAGCCTGACTCCCTTGCCTGATGCCTTAACCAGGACCAGAAGACGAGATTGCTGAGTTGGAATGGAGTTTCTTAAGAGAAAAATGGACTAAAGAAATACTTTTCTACACTGAAGCACAGATCACTTGTAGAGGCTAAAATGCTGCTATTTAAAAATGCCTTTTGCAAACAAAGGGTCATGAGTTTTTAAGCTGTCCAAAGAATCCCCCTCGCTATAACCATACATAGGTCAGAATTCAGCACTGTTCAACAGTGAGATTCATGGACTGGGCCTCCCACAAGCACCCTTGGGGAGAGGAGCACAAGGTAAGCTGCCTTCCACTCCTGTCAACAGGACCTCAGCTGCATTTTTCTAAGCCTCATGTCATGGTCTGCACACTTAGATTTTCAATACAGTATTCATTTCAATTTCGAATCATAAGTTTCTGTAAAATACCTACTTCAAAGCTTTTCCATGTACCTCCAGCATCATCATCTTAACCTGAACTCAATTTACAGGCCTGAACCCCACTTCAGAAACAATTGTTTTAAAATTATCTTTATTACTTCATCCCTTTTAAAGTAGCAATAGTAAGATAAACATTTAAAATATTGTATTTTGCCTTTTTGTAGTTTCTTAAGCAATAGTTGAAGAGTGTAGTCCACAAAATAAAGAAAATATGTATTGAAAGCATGCTGCTTCTAATCAAGAAGACCAAATTCAGAACTGAATTTACTCTAAATAAAAGTATACGATCAAGGTTCCCAGTAGATAGATTTGAAGCTATTCTGACAGCCCAGGGCAACAAAAGAGTATTAGCTCCATTACCATCTACATTTGATGGAGATAAAGTCAGAAAGCACCTGTGAGCTGGACGGAAGAAGATACCCATGAAGTTTTGAGAAATAGAGGTCAACACACCTTAATGCTTCTTCTGACAGACTGAGGTTCACGTGGGCATTTCCAGAGCTGTCAATGAACACTGTTGCTAAAAACGAACCCAGGATTCACACACCAGGACCATACACAAATGGTGTGTATATAAGAGGTATGTTATAGATATTGTATATCCTTAGCCACCTGGTTTCATCACATTAGTGTGTGCTGGCTTACTGAGCCATGTTTCCACCCACACTGCCTTGTTAATGTTTTATGAGCCATGTCACCTACCTTTCCAACATACCTATTTCCCTACACTCTCTCCTCTCAGCCTTCCAGAAAGGCATCAGTGTGGGTCTGCAGCTAAGGAGAAAGGGAGGCTGAGGAGCTTCAGCTGGGTTTGCTGCTCCTCAACCACCCTGCCCATCCTTCCTTATCACAGAGCCTGGACACACTCACTCGTTTCCCTTTTACCACTTCTCTCTCCTGAAGATAATACAACAGCTCAGTATAAGAAGAATGGGCAGCAGGACTGGTCCTTGTGACCTTAGGCTGCTACAAGCAGCCTGATGCTCTTTATACCCTGGATGATCTTCCTTGTTACCTAAACTGGTCCCAACACACTTGGCTTTCATCTCCAAACTGTCAAGTAGGGTCTACAGCCATGAAGTTGCCTAACATTTCAGAGGCTGTTTCAGATGATGCAGCCATCCATGGTCAGCAGGAAGGCTGCACAGTTCCCTTCCATTTCAGGGAAGAGCAAATGCTTGTAAACAAATGAATACTGTTTAGTATTAATGACAACTGCCTCCATCTGATGTGTATTCTGCAGTATATCAGAAAAGACCTTTCTTCTAAACAAGAGAAAAATTAAGTACAACCAATCAATTTCAATATCCTTAAAACATAACAGGAGGCTGGTTTGTGATGGCTAGCACAGTACTCAGAACTAAATACTAACTTTACCTTATGAAAAGGACATGGTACATGACATGCAAGTTAATATATATTTCTCAAGACTGCAGTCTGATGCCAATCTACATTCTACAAAATGTAGGCAAATGCTTCACTTAAAGCATGTGGGTAAAGAAAAACCCCATAGGGAGGTACATGGGACTGAAGCCTAAGTCTGTAAAACTTCACAGATGCAAAAGTAGTACATATTTACATAATGTTTCCCCCCCTCCCCCGATTCCTGCAGTGTAGTAGACCTTCAACTTTATTGATGAGCAAAATTATGCCCAGGAATTTGAAACCATTTCAGAATTATTGTTAAACATGACCCCCTTGAAAATACCTGTGGTGGTATTTTTTGTTATTTTACCATGATGTGTTATCAGGAACAGTAATCATTCCCCTGAAAAAGGACTTCTGCTCGTTGAAACACACACCATTTCCTTATAACTATCCCCTCTTTCTCACACAACCCAATTTCGTATTCAAGAACGAACATATTTAAAATTAATCAAGCCACTTTTTACATCTATTTCTGTAAGTGCTGCTGGCCACTGCATTGCTGTAACACATCATCAAGAAAATGGCCAGCGGGAACAAGAATTCTGCAGGCTGACAAGGCAAGCAATTCTTATTAAATGCAAACTGTCAACTTCTGTACTTTAGATAAATGCTTTGATTTAGGAGGGTCAGAGACAGGCAGAAGGTGTCAGAGGACAGATTGGAAGGTCTCTGGGACTTTTCAAGAGATTTATAAGTTGGCTTTTGTTTGGGTTTTAAGCATTTTAGTTTCTTTGAGGTACTCAAACCCAAGTTGACATACCTTCTAATTTTGCTCTGTGCTGACTGTGCAAGTTAAGTGAAAACACTGCGAATTTTCACTGTCCTCAGTGATTTAGTAGGAAACCTCAATAAGCTTATAGGTAAAATGACCTAGAAATAGCCTTTGATCTGAAGTCTATGTATGCACCATAAAAACACAGAAACACAGTCAGCACAAAGTGCTGCACAAAAGACCTGGGTTTTTTGAGTCACTGGGCTGCAGCTCATTTGTTGTGCAATGAAATTATCATTGTTCTTCCATGTTAATGGAGCAGCTACATCAAACTTCTCCTGACCTGTGGGTAGGGACAGAGGCTGCTGTTCTCTTCTCAAACACGTTTATAGTCAGTTGGCCCCTGGCAGCCCCAAACCTGGTTCTAGCTTCAGGTAGAGCAGGCTTTTGCCCGTGGCAACAGAGCAGTCGTGGTCCTGTCACTTATGCCAGAGACATGGTCAACTGGCAGCTGGGCAAGGCAGGGTGCATGGGGTGGGAGCTGTTTTGGGGAGAGGATGGAGTATCTTGACACAAATATCTCCATCCACACTCAGTTTTGCTTGTCCTTCCTCCTGTGCAAGGAGGTAGGTGCTATAGCTCATCCTGGGGCAGCAAAAATCATCTCTCTTTGTATTGCTCAGAAGCCTTAGGAAGGGTGTGAAAACATGGCTGCAAAATATCCTCCTTACAGACAGGAACTGGCGGCTGAAGTCCCCAAGCTCCAGCCCTTCATGCATATCAGAGGTCCTGCTGGTAAGCAGGGGGCCCTGTTCCCAAGGACACCATCAGCGTTTCTGCTCCTCACTCTGTGTGTCCCCATCACTGCCATTAGACCACTTGTGATGGAAGAGCCACTGCAGGATTTTCTTTTGAACATTCACTTTTAGAAACAGAAACATGGAAAGTAGTTCTTCGGTTTGACTTATGGAAAACACATGAGCAGAAAGGAGTGGGACCCACCTGCTAGAATATCCTGCCCAGTGCAATATCCTACCCTTTGCTGTTGGAAGGCATTTCAAAGAATATTTTCAACTTTTCCACACTAGCTAGCCAGTTTAAAAAGGAGATTGTTAGTGATGTTATAATAGCTGCTTTACTTTCGTTTGTGAGGGCTGCTTTTCTGTATGCGTTTTCCTGATGTTTTTTCAGAAGAGGTTATTTCCTTGACATTCACGTGGTTTGGGGAAAAGGTTTGCATTTTAGATTTTAATTTTGTTCTTGTGTGTTAAGAACAGAAATGAGACTATCGGTTCCCTGGAGGATGTTTAAGGTAGGAGTTGTGAGCCAGATGCAGGCCATAAAACTCCACAGTTGAGACTCCTTGCGGGCAGCTGCAGTCACCTATCAACAGAGACTTCAGATCCCAGTATGCACTGAAGCCAGATCTCTGGGATCAAGGGAGAACATTTAATGCTATGACCCAGGACCTCCTGGGGACACGATCCTGTCTTAAAAGCAAAAACTCTGTTATCACAATTTGATTTTATACAAATGCCAACTTTTCTTTCCAGGACTTCTGGCCAGAGGAAGACTTCCATGAGATACATAAAATAATCATAGGAGAAGTCTTTCTTCAAACAAATGCAGCATAGAGATACTCATGAATATGTAATAATTACTAGTATTGTTCTTTTCATCTTGCATAGACTGAAGTTTTGTTTTGTTACCACATTAGTCCCATGAAACATAAAAGAGAAAAATCTGCCGCAATATTGCTGGAAAATACCAAGTCACCAATAACATTCAAATGACAGACAATCCCCATTGCAAGGTTATCACTGTTGGTTAAATGCTTTAGGTACTCGATTCTGTATCAGCCACAAGAAATAAAGTTCTTGTCCCAAAATGCCAATATAAACGAGGCACTCCAAAAGCTCACACATATAGTTAACTGCAACACTCACACTGAAAGAATTATTATCGGGGTACCCGATATTATATGGGTGTACCCACTACTTTCAACCAGTTTGATAAGCAGCCTTCCTATGGGTTATGACAGCAAAGCCCAGAGATCTCAAGATGCAGGAATTCATCAACATCCTTACCAGAGGGGGGTTACACATCTCACAAGTGAGCGTGTTTGGGGTTCCTAATTCATTAAGGTGTTTTTCTTGAAAGCAGTGCCAATTGTTGTTATTGGGGAGAAAAAACATTTCTGTGTTCATTTAAATGTGGAGAGACTCTGCTGAAAACTGCTTAATTGCATTAGACAGATGATACCAAATACATTTCATACATAAATCAGAAACAAGAGCTTAAATAGAAAAACTAACAGATTTTGTTTAGCTGGATGTGACTATGCTTGTGCTTACTACAAAAAAAGAGCTTTTATTTTTTTGCTTAAATAATTTTATTTGTTTGTACTGGCACAATGTGGTCAGTGCAGAATCTATCAGGATGTCCAGGTCATCCATTAACTTCATCCACTGTCTCAGATGTTTAGAGTTCCCTACTCTATACTGAGTGAAAAGTGGACACCAAAGCCATAGGGTGACTTGAACTGACCTAACATTTGATCTCCTCCATCCCAGCTCATCGTAAGAGCTGGTGTTGTCTACCACAGTCTTTGCACAGCTTGCAACTGATATTCATTTGACCTGCAGCGTTTAACTCTGTCCACCAACGAGCTTCTAGATGATCTTTGTTGTCTGTTTTTCAGCGAGGTCAGTGCACCATATGTAGGCCTGGGCCCACAGGAGGTAACAGACAAGTGTCACTTCTACTGAGGGACCAGCACAGTCCATTTTGGATACAGAAACAAGCCTTTCATCCCTGATCACTAGGCAGCACTATAAAATTTGGAGGTTTCCCAGAAACCCTCGGTTTCATTTTAAAAATCAACATCTAGAGCCAAATTGAAAAAAAAAAAAAAAATAAAACAATTTCCTAATAAAAACTAACAAATTTGTCTTCACTTTTTTATTTGACAAGCACTTTTGAACATGGAGACACTTGTTTTCAGAAAGCAATCTGGCAACACCTTATGCTGGTGATGTCTCTGTTCTGGTGTCCATATGTGTCCTCAAATAATGGCATAAATATAGTAATAACAATAGATATAATCACACCATTAATAGGCACCCTAGGAAAAATAGACATCTGAGCAAGTATAGCAGTACACTCCCAGCAGCTTGTTCTGTTTCTTGCATAATTCTCCCCAGTGCATACTTGAAAGTTCATTCATACGGTCAAGGTAAATAGAATCATAGAATAGTTAAGGTAATAGCAAGGCGAAATCTCAGTCCATCAGGCAAAGTAACGCTCAATTTTCCCAAAGGTATGATAGTGTCAGCAACCCAAAGTAAAACCTCCAGGCTCCAGTTCAGAACTCACCATTTTATTTTTTGTCTAAACACAAGCATGCCCATCTCTCATTTTGCTTAATCCTGCTAATAGAAGAAATAGTTCTGTTTCCAAACAAGTATTTCAAATCTGGTCGCATCCTGGGGGAAGATGTACTTACTATATGGCAAGGAGCACCTCCATTATTTACATTAAGGTGCTTCCTGTTAGCATGGTATCCTCCAATCCCTATCCTCATATTTTGTTTGGTGCATGTGGCTAATCACTCTATAAACAGGAAGGACACTTGAAAGATCATCTAAATAAACCCTGGTGTGTATAATTCCCTGGTAGGTTAATGAGGAAGAAGCTAGGCAGAAGAAGAGAATTATTATACGCAGTGCAATGGTTCTTATGGAAGTAAAAGTCTCTTTGTACTTGGGACCTCCATAGTGACTGAAACCACTCCAGTAATGAAACTGAACAAAAGGAAAATCTTGACTTGGCTGTTATGTACATTCTTTCACAAGCAAAAACACACACATATTCAGACCCCATGTGGCCTCGGGTGAAGGCAGGGGACTTACAAAGACAAGATTACTTTGGAATATATTTCCAAATAAGTGCTGTGCCACCTTGCTCTCTTTTGAGTTGGCTTTATGTCTCGTTCTGTTGATTTTACACCCCTAAGATGCCCAAAGCAGGCAGGGTAGTCAGGCAACTGACATGTCATAAGCTAATGCTGAAAAGTACCTAATTTAACATGGACAAAGCTGCTGGATCATTGTATCAATGATCAACTTTTTGTTGCTCTTCCAGAAACTCCCAGAGACTCTTGTTCTTGGTATTAAGATCTACTTTCTTACAGAGAAATTGTTCAAATAAGCAATGTTATTTTACTTTAGTTCTCAGATGGGGCTTTATTTTGTCCAGATGTTACTGCTCATACCCCTGTCTTCGTTTAGAGCAACACTTTGTAGAATACCTAATCTTTAAGTCACTTTTACTTCAATTCACCACTATATTTTTTAAATGACTGTGTTTGACATAAACCACTGACTGGTTTCATAACTGTGGCGTCTCCACCTTTGGCAAACAGTTCACTTATTCCATCCGCTTTTAATGGAATTGCTGTAACCACTTAAAATCCATTAATACACTACAAATTTCAAGCACAAATCAGATTTGTGTGAATTAGTGCAGTTGGGAAAGCTGAATAACTTCCACTTCATCAGAAATGAAGTCCACTGCAAATGTGTAACTATAGCCTCCAAAAATGTTAAAGATCTTCCTCAAGTACTGGAATTAAAACCATGTTTTGCAATATTCATCCACTTTCTGGTCTTTTTTTTTTTTTGATTTCTTTTTTTCCTAACACATTCTAGGAAACTTATGAATCTAATTTGTTGTAACTGTCAGCTACAAATGTATCTCTATCAAGCAATTATAACGCATTTTGCACAGATACAGGCACACGTATTTTTACTCTCCATGCCATATAATACAGTATTCCTTAGGGACTAGATCATCTGCTAGCTTACACCCCTTATTGGTTTCCATGCTGATGTGCCAGATAAGCACAGTTTCTTGACTTTAGCCAACCAAAGAAAAACTGAATAAAATAAATCTCAGAGGCACTGCTGAAACTTCAGCTGTTTGAAATGAAATTGGCTTGAAATAAAGTTTTCTGTTAGTGCCTTTATATGCATATTTTGAGAATTTAAATAATTTAAGGATGTAAATTCTTGAATTGGACAAACCCAACAAATTAAAATAATCAGGAAGGTTTGGACTGAAATGTTTTGGAAGCTGGTTTTAAATTTATAAAAAACAAAATAATCATGAACACAGGTCTTAACTCTCAAAAACAACATAAGCATTTCAAAGAGAAATTAAATAGGTAGAAACTCCACTTATACACCACAGTCAGAGCAGGGTCTATACCCATGTTAAGCAACAGGGAACTCCTCAATGTGGTATTAAATGCACCACCCATAAGGAGCACTGCAGCAGTCTAATGCATCCTACAGCTCTGCCCAAAATCTGCCCCTAATGATATTACGAGGGTTGTTCTGGACTTTATCCCAAGTAGCCAAGACAGCAATTTATTCTCGTATGTTCAGTTCTCCATCTTATTGCTGGTTTTGGGGGAGGTGAAGGAAACAGCAGTATGATCTGCCTCAACCAATACCTACCCTGCATTTCTAAGGCTTTCCATCCCATCTTAACAGCCTTAACACATTAGCACATCTTCCCACTCACCATTTTTCCCCAAAGATGATGACCAGTACTGAAACCAAACATGACAGCTGTAGCTACCTCAAACATACACTGTCATGCATGTCTCATTTGCCGCCTCCTTCCTCCCAACCTACAGCCTGCACAGCATTTTGATTTTGGAACATTTTGCCCTTGTGTTATGTCCTCTTACTTTTCCTCTATTTCTCCCCTTCTCTTATGCCTCTTTCTTATGAGAGCATCACTTGCTGGGAAGCTGAACCCCTTTGGACTTGTGCTGGAAGTCAGTCAACTGCTGCAGGTGTCCAAACTTGCCAAAGCCTGATATTTCCTTAAAACCCAGAGTGGGAGAGCAGTTTCATATTTCACCTTTTCTGCTGTTGGAATGGACACATGCAAGTGGTGGCTGTTGGCAATACAAAAAGGATGCAGAGAGCTCCCAGCTTCTCCTGCTGCTGTTTGCTTTGTGCTATTGAGCATTATCCTACCAGACCACTCAAACCAGCTTCAGCTGCAGCACAAGGAGAGAATAACTTTACGGTTTTCACCCTCCAGGAGAAGCACAAACTCCTTCTCGGAGCTTATCTCTGGTTCCTCTCAGCCATCACTGCAGAGCCATGTCATGTAGCTCTCGCATCTCAAGTCATATAAGGTCCATGCAGACCTTATCACACTTCAATCAATTGTAGCTCTCAACCTCTCCATTGGTCTTTGAGCCCCTTTCTCTCTCTGGAGACTGAGGGGACCATAAAGAGGCCAAATATCCAGAGCTCAGGGCTCCCTTAAGTAGGATTCACTTTCCAGAGAGGAATATGATTACAAGCAGCATTCAGACAACATGGTATTGGGTGTCAGTTCTCAAGCCAGTGTGGAATAGAAACAACAGCCCCAGCTTTGTCCCAGCAGCCTTATATTGCCTTGGCTTCTCCAGCAAGTTATTCTTGATTTATGCCAATGTAAAGTAGAGAGAGAGGAAAAATAGATGTGTCAGGGCTACAGAGTTTTGAGCTGACACAGCAAAGAAGCAAGAAGCAAGAAAGATTTTTGAGCAATTTCTCTTACAAAATGCAGAGTAAGACTGAGTAAGAGGATTTGATGTTACAGATTTACTGGCAGGGAGAGAGACAAGTATGTAGCACTAGAAACATCTATCTTCATAGCTGTTCTGAAAGACAAGACTCAGCTTTAACAATGCTGGCCCAAGCCTTCAACAGTTTTGGTTTGTCTCACATCATGCTCAGCTTATCTGTTAGAGAAGGGCAGGCAGTGTTATCATTATCAAAAGAAAGAAAAAACAGCCAAGAATTCAAATAGAAAGATGTGATCTGCCATAATAAGAGAACTTTTTTTTCTTCTGACTTTTCCCAAAAATCTGAGAGCTATGCTGTCTCCAGGAAAGGACAAATGAGACTCAAATCTGCATTATGTTAGCAGAAACCACCTGCAGTTAATTACAACTAGATAAAGGAATGACTTGTCTTTTGGCCCAAATCTTGTCTTCGAGGCCCATGTCTGTTCCAAACCGCACAAAATACAGGTTTCAGCTCTGATTTATTCTGTGATAGGCAACGGATGGCACTCACACCTTTCCACTCCTCACTCCTCCAATACTCTCCTAAGGCTACAGCCCCTGGTTCCATGGGATTTCCTTACTTTCATGATTTAAGGCATTTGATTTCAGTAGGGGCGAATTGTGTGACTAAATTAAAATGTTTCCCCCAGCAAATAATTTGTTAGGGTTCAGGTATCCATTTCTACTGGCAGTGGTTTTCATTCTGCAAGTGCTACTTTCCTGCTGGAAATAAAACTGTTTAACCAAAGGGAAGAACACACTTCTTCCCTTCACCGCTAGTGTCAGCATTAGATGCATATTGAAGTTTGATAGAAGACACATAATATCAAACTGGTCCTTGGAGACTTTCCTTTTCAGACAAATCTGCTCTTCTGACTCATGCTGCAGATAAGAGACAACAAAAGGTAAGTGACCACAAAGAGTGGTCTGACAGCACATTTTAAAAGGAAACTTTTTAGGGTGGCAGAAAGCTTTGGAGGGTTTTATCTTCTGTACCTTAGCTTGTTGGTAATTTTTGTGCATGGATGCTGGACCTGATCACTGGATTACTTGCCAGAAACATGTCTCCAGACTAAAGCAAAGTATATCATATCAATTGTATGCTATCTCTTAATGGTTTCTAAGCAGTGACTTCATCAGGGCTCTGACATACAGTTAGTGGTTTGTGCAGACTAAATAACATTATGCAGGACTTCCTCTGTTCTAAAGGCTGTTTTTCATGTAGAGGAGGGATCCAAGGCTTATCCCAGACTAGGTCCCTTTGATTAAACACAATGCAATTCTATTTTTTCGCTGCGTGCCAACAATAATCACTGTATCTATCAGTTCAGCCACATAGCTGTCAAATTCAGATGCTGCTTTTACTTTTCTAAAGCCATTATCAACCAGATTTGTTCACCTAATTTCAGTGTAGTTACAAGACAGGGCCATACTATGGACTTCTCATGCTTCTGTCATGTAATGGGATCATTTGCTGCTAAGTTAAATTCTAACCTGCTGGATTTTTGACAAATCAGAAAATCATTTTACTCTTTCATTGATACCTAATCTCTGAAATACAAGCATTTGTGAACAGGAACAGCCTGAGGCAAATAGCTCAAATGAAGTTTTCTTGGGGAGCAGAACACCCCACAGGAGAGCCCTGCTGCCAAAAAGAGTTTATTTTGCTATGTAAGTGTGCTTTAAAAGTCTGCTAATGTGCCTGCAAAGTCTGGAACTGGCTTGCACCCAGCATCGTAGCCAAAGGCTTTGTTCCTTTAAACAATCCAAAGCTCTTTTCTCCCTGTTTTTTATTATTTGTCTCCTTACTCCTACACCCCTTTTGCTGCAGTTTCCTGGCCACCCCATCAGTGAACAGCAACAGAATCATGGTATGACTCCAGGCTCCCTGCCCTACTCAGCATTGCCACCACAATGAACGGGGGTGGTTCAGCATCCCCATAGCATGTGCTGGTAACCCACTGTTCCCCCCTGTGGTACAGGGAGCCAGGCAAGCTCCAGGCACCTCTCATGGAGTCATCCTAGGAGAGAGTAGCAAGAGATGGTAGCAATGGGTTTGACAGGAGGTTTTGAAGATAATGTGGGTCAGTGTGAGGAACTGAGTTTGCCTGTAGAGGAAGAGCTCAAAACAAAGATGAGTGAGTTGTGCAGCTATGTTGCTGGGAAAATTGTGTGAGCATCAGTCCTGAGTGGACATGAAACTCAACAACCTTCACAGCTTGATGAATGTGCCATTTTGACAGGAAATGCCAAGTGCCTTGAATTAATTATGTCTCTAATGTTTTCCTGCTGGAGAGAGGACTTTGGCCTATTTGAAATAATGAAGCTTAGACAAACAAGTACTGAAAAGGCTAAAGCCATTGCTGTTCATCTATTTGTGATGAAATTAATGGGTATTTACCCTCCTTCCGCCCTTTTTCCTCTACCCCAATTTAACAGAGCCCCTATTTCAAAGGATTTTGCTGTAGCCTCTCCACATAAAAGCCTCAAAAGAAACCACGAATTAGTCAATAGACGCGAGGTGGTGGGTTTAAGGTGCCCCAGAAATCTGCACCATATAGGCAAGAAGGCTGCTGCTGGGTAAGTGTTGTCGCCTGTGGTACCACAAAGAGATGAGCAAATTGTTGTGATAATCCCAACCTGGCTTCTAAGGGACAGTAACATTGGAGCAAATTAGAACCCTGAAATGGAAAATTAAAATGCAAGTCGCTAAGAAGAGAGAGATTTGTATGGGAGAGCTATGAAAGGCCAGAAAAAGAGCAGAAGAAAACTAGCAACAAAAGCCCAAATGGTTTCATTGCCATTTGGAAGCACTGGAAAAGCAAACATTCCCCAGAAATTATCATCCTCAGGTTCCCCGAAGGGAAAGAATATCTAAATTAGACACGCTTCATGAAGGAATTATCATTCGGACCTTCAAATGAAGTGATATTTTCTTTAACGGCAGAACTACCAATGCAAAGAGTAAGCATTGGCCACAATTTGGGGATTTCTTTTTTTATAGACAGCAAGGAGAAAATAACATCCCTGAAATCCTTAATTATTATTCAACAAAACTGATCTTAACTGCACAGAATGATCAGTAAAACTTCAAGGAGTTTAGAGCTTTGGCGAGAGTATGAACCACTGCCAAGTCCTCTAAAAGATACTACTCCCTTCCCAAATTACAGTTGATTTATTGAAGTGAGCTGTTTCATACCAGACAAAGTACCTGCCACAAAGCTACTGAGCAGACTAGAAGAGTTTTAAAAGATTGCCCTGTAAGAAGATCTCTATCCAGATATAAAACAACACAAACAAAATAGATCAAGTCTCATGCTGAGGTAATTGTTAGGAGCACAGATTTTGCCTGCATTACTGATAGATGCATGCTCACTTTCTTCTTTTGCAAAATCCTTTTCAAAGTTTGGCTTGAAATGAGTTTGTGACTTAAAAAAGCCTGTGTACATGTACGTATACAGAGTGCTTTATATTTAGCAGCTATTTGCACTGATCCACAGACTCCAGAGCAAGACAGCTTTTTATTCAAGTAGCATCCATATTCCCGCAGTCACATTAATTTGAAGGCTCCCGGGCAACATTCACTTTTCTGGCAGAGGAAAAAAGTTATGCAGAATAAATGATCAATGAAGAAATGTGCCTTTCTTTTATCTGTCCCCAGCTTCATACAAGAATCTGAGGAAATCATACCCAGCCTGGGACCTATTGGGGCAGCTTGGCTCCCACCCAGTGAATGCATGTGGATTTCTCTCTGGCACGAGCAAGGTGTGCAACACCTGGATTTCTCCTTGAGGCAGAGTCACAGAGGGCCCAGACTTCCAGGAATGTCACATCACTTCTTGGTTGCCTATTTTAAACACAATTCTGTGTTATAGCAGCATACATCAGTTTCCATCTGGAGAGTGACAGCAAGTCTGTTTGGTTTTCCTGCTGGAGGAATAGGAGCTGTAGGATTTTAAGGTACTACAGAAGGAAGCTAGGGTGCTGTTTCTGCTGAAAATTATCTTATGAGAAAGGAAAGCTGCCTGTGACGTTTCATAGAAAAGCTAACCTGAAATGCACTTCTGGAAGGTTTTCAGCGCACAAACTGGCATTTGAGCAAAGCCCAGCTTTACCATGGAGACACCCTGACGCAGTTCTACAGAAACAGTAGGGAGGTTTTTCAAAGTCTATGTTGCATAACCACAGACATATGTTTAAACATGCCCAGTTTGTTTATTCATCTGTATCCACTCCTCTGACATTTCTGTACTGACAGGTGTTTGTGCTGGTGCCTGATTTACAGATACTGATCAGCTACTTACACATAAAGACATTGCCACAGTGTGGACTTCATTTTAATATTTGACCATGATCATAGAATCATAGAATCGTAGAATAGTAAGGGTTGGAAAGGACCTTAAGATCATCGAGTTCCAACCCCCCCGCCATGGGCAGGGACACCTCCCACTAAACCATGCCATCCAAGGCTCTGTCCAACCCCAACTTGAACGCCGCCAGGGATGAAGCATTCACAGCTTCCCTGGGCAACCCATTCCAGGGCCCCAACACCCTCACAGTAAAGAATTTCTTCCTCATATCCAATCTAAACTTCCCCTGTTTAAGTTTAAACCCATTACCCCTTGTCCTCTCACCACAGTCCCTTATGAAGAGTCCCTCCCCAGCATCCCTATAGGCCCCCTTGAGGTATTGGAAGGCTGCTATGAGGTCTCCATGCAGCCTTCTCTTCTGCAGGCTGAGCAGCCCCAATTTTCTCAGCCTATCTTCATACGGGAGGTGCTCCAGTCCCCTGATCATCCTCGTGGCCCTCCTCTGCACTTGTTCTAACAGTTCCATGTCCTTTTTATGTTGAGGACACCAGAACTGCACACAATACTCCAAGTGAGGTCTTACGAGAGCAGAGTAGAGGGGCAGGAGCACCTCCCAATGTTCATTAGTTAGTTCATTAGTTAGTTGAGAGAAAAAGTTATTCGGAGCAGTTATTTACTTTCAGGTTGTTTCCTAGAACTGAGCATCAGATTGGAGGAAGGGAGAAAAGAAGTCCAAAGGCAAAAAAAAAAAAAAAAAGAAAAAAAAAAAAGAAAAAAAAAATTTTTACCTTTTCCCCCAGGAAATAAAACTGTCCATAGTCTTGCAGTACTGAATACTCGTTTGCAAATTCAGTGAAGAAACAACTAGTAATAATGATTCGTAAGATCATCATTAGAGTTCAGAGCTAACACTCTTTATGTAAATACGCTGATTTCTAGAGTCCAGAGCATCCTCTGTGGATAACTGCATCCATTCATTCACTTAGGCTTCACTTTGCAGTTAAGAGATTTTTTACTTCTCCTTCTTACTGAAAACAAAACTGAGGGCTGATGAGCTGTATTAATCATCATAGTGAGTCTCTCAGACCAAGCCCTGCCAAACACCAGCAGAGTGGGTAAAATAGTCCAGAACTATAAAGTATCTTTTTCTGCAACCAGTCACTGCCTCTTCACCATAAATCTCAAAGATACTTTGACCTTTGGGATTTATTTATTTCACAAAATGATAGGAAGAGAGTTGCTTACTCAACTTTCTCAAAGAGTGAAATGCATGTATGGAGTCAATTTTCCCCAAGATCTTCCTACAAAATATCTTTTGGATTATTTTTCCTGTTGTATTCCTAAATTATTGCAAATGTAGCAGCCTGTCGATTATGATTACTGAGAGAGAGAGATATGATCAGTAGGTCACTGTTCCGAGATATTCCAAACATGTCAACTTTCATTATTGTATTTTAGTATCATCCCTTTTCCAATTGCTATTTGCATTCTACCACATACTGGCAAGTTACTTTTTGGGTGAAACTACTGGATATTGAGTAGGACTGATTTATAGCTAGGAATGAAAATGCATTCTTGAAAGCAGTAAGGTGACTGCTAAAAGCTATGGTTTGGGTTAAAGCATAATTGAATGTCTAAGCTGCACTCAGACTTGTAGTCTCTTGCTTCCCAAACCCTTGATCTCGCCTGTCCCTCCCAGCTCTCCTACAATTTCTGGATTCTGTGCCAAAACCTGAGATTGCGCTGCCATGCTTTCACAAACTTGTATAGAAAACAGAAGTATTTTGGCCCTCAATTTTGGGCAAGTTTTCCCAAAAAGATTATTCTTTCAGGGAACATGAATCCTTATGCCCAGTGGTGACCTCTTATTACAGCTGTCATGAATCTTAGGGAGAACAGGAGTCAAGAAAGGCAAACTTCTGTCCTTCCTCCTCTCTGTCCTGGAGCTCCCCAGCTTGGAGGTTTGCCAGGATCCACAGCTGGGGTCAGATAGGGAGAGCAACTAAGGTCTAAGGTCAAGCTGCAGGGATAGTGGGAGACATTTGTAGGACCTGGAGGGGAGAGGAGGCAGTGAATGTAATGAGCTCGGAGAATGGGGATCTCGACAGAAGAATGCACTGAGGGCAGGGAGATGAATGAACATAGATTCTCAAAGGACAGGAGAGTTTTCCTTTTTTCTGCAGAAGCCAGACCCCATTTCTCTATCAAGCTATACAAACATAAGCTAGAAGTAAAGCAAAACCACATTTACCAAGTGCAAGCAAATTGAATTAAGTCATACAATGAAAATTAATTCTCCAAAACCCAGCAGCTCTCCCAAGATCATCAAGAGTCAGTTTATCTTTACTACAGGCCGTCATGTGGGAAAAGCTTCCTGTCTGGCTTCTAAAATGTTCCACCGTGGAAAACATGAAAGATGCGTCTGCTGGGGTTTTGTTGTTTCTGTTGGTTTATACCAAACAAGACGGCAAGAAAGCCCAAGTTCTGCAGCTCCCTGTTGGCCAGCTTCGAGGGAATGCAGGTAAGGTGCTCCTTTCCTACCTTGGGATGGGAAAACTGACAAAAAGAGGCTCTGGACTGGGGAGAAAAGCTTCAGATATCTGCTGCAGCAGGAAAAGTAGCAGGATAGAATGGATAAGAGCCATTTCTAATGAGAAGTTTGCCAGGAAGTGTAATCAGAAAGGTTCTTTGGATTACAGCAAGGCTTTAATTGATAACACAGTTAACAAAGAGACAACTCCACAGGGATGCTCAGATGTGGTCAAGATGGGCTTCTTACAAAGTTAAGTCAACATGGCACAGAGAAAGCAACCCCTGAGCCTTGGGGCCGAGGCCATTCCAGGCCACCGCACTCACCACAGGGAATCCTTTTGCAGTGGCGTTTCGCTATGTGTCAGCCCTTTGTTTTGCCATCTTTCAGTAGCCTCCTGCACTCCTCAGTCACACTGCCTGGACATCTACCTACAGCAGTGTTTGCCAAAGTAAAGGCCATCGGTGGGAACGGCAACCAGGATGTAAAGAGCTGGATAAGGACAAGGGTAGAGACAGGGAAAGAGGGTGGAAGCTGAGAGACGCTGTGATCAAAAAATAGATAAACCAAAAGGAAGAGCATGCTCACTGCAAGACAAAGATTGAGATATGAGGTAGTATCCCAAGGTGGGACCTGTCCATCATTGGGTGAGGCCCAGGGACCTGACCAAGAGAAGAAAGCAAGACTAGACAATGGGAGGCAGGAACAGAAATGTGTGAGCATAAGACCTATCAACACACTCTGTGTAGAGCATCACCTCTGGCACCCGTACCTTGTCAGATGTGGTAGCTGCCCGCACTTGGGCCGTCAGAGCAGAGGTGCTGCACTGGAGTACATTAGTGCTCACAGTCTCTGACGGGACAGAGCAGAGGCTGCCTGCACCTCAATTGTCTGGGGGAACTGAGAGGGGAGAACTGGACCTTGCCCACCTCTCTGGAAAGTGGTTACTTCTATGAAATACAGCTTCTCTTCCCCAAAAATAGCGTAATCCCTTTACTGCTACAAGGCAAGATGTGCAAACCCCAGGTATAAGAAGAGAAGTGCTTAGCATCGCTCCCTGCTTAGCTTCAAGCTAACAGTGAACAAAGAGAAATTCTCAAGAAAAAGAGAAACTTTAAGCCCCCTCTTTCCACCTCTGCCCCCATATAGAGCAGTCCTGCATGTGCTGGGCAGTTGCAAGCACAGCCTTCGTTTGCACAGCTGTGAGTCCTGCAGTTTTATACTTCCACAGAAAGATCCATTTGTTTCACACAAACAAACAACATACCAAGGGTATATTATTAAGGAAGTAGGGCACTTTTGTTTGGTGTTAAGAAGAGAGTCAGGCTTCTCCTTTCTTCTTCGATAACTGGACATCAGATGCTGACAAAAATCATTTTGAATCAAAGGAGCCCCAGTTTCTCCAATTATTTTGCAATTGCTTTCCTGCAGACAATCCCTCCAACATTAACAGTCTTTCTTCTGTGTCTCCAGCTGCTGCTCCAGCCCACACCTCCACTTTTCCAAGTTCTGCAGTGAGTCAATCCCAAGAGGTGGCTCAGGCACGACCATAAGCTCAGCTGATATCCGAGCTGTGTTACTGAAAGCTGCTTCACAAAGAGGAGGTGAAGAGTGGATCCTCTGAGCCCTTGCATAACAAGGAAAATTACACGTTCTGCACTCCTAAAAGCACATGGGACACAAGAGTCTCATGTGTCAAAACAACCAATCTAGCCATCAATCTTTTCCTGTGAGGCTTGTACAACTGCCCATTTGCCAAGCATCCCTGAAGTGCAACACTCCTGATGTTATAAAAGCATCTGAGCTAAAAGACTAGAAAGACAAACAAAACATTACAGGCAATAACACCTCATTTTTGCAAAACAAGCAGCTTTTATGGATATGGACATTTTACAGTAACACAGAGCAAGCTGCAATTCACCCTCTGCGCTAGGCGGTCGGAGCGCTACTTTCCTGCAGAAGTGAGGTAACAAGACAATATGAAAGACAAAAGAGTGACTGAGTAAGAAAATATTCTGAATTTGGAATCAAATGAAACCTCAGACAACCAGCACTAAAGACACCTCCTGAATCATGCACTGCTGCCTTTTTGGCCAAGGAGAGCAACGCAAAGCCCTTGAGTAGCTTCCCCACATCCTTTCGCACCTCCCATCCGAGGCCAGCTCTGCCACTGGGAGAGAAGGTCACAGCCCCTCTTGCCTGCTCCTCCACCTCCTGCAGAGCTCCTGGTGTTGCTTTCAGCTGAGGCCTTCCAGGGGGCTGTTGGTCTGCTCAGCCTTTTTGCCTGAGCATAGAAATTCCTTGTGTCCTCTTTCTCCTGTGCAATACTGTCCTTCTGCATCTGGCTCCATGGAGAGTCCCTCTCCCTGTACACACCAGAAGCATTCTACCAAACTTCTGTACAACTGTAACTCCTTGCTTTTGATATACAGAGCTTCCTGGTGTCAAGGAGCACAGCCTGATGTGCTGTGTAACAAGCCACACGCACAAATTTTGCAGAGGGGAGAAAATTAAGAGCTCACCCTCTTAAATAAGAGAGGGCACCAGGATGATGTTTTCTGCACATGAGAATGGCAAGTGGCTGCACAGGTCCTGGTCTGCTGCTTTGCATCACTCCTATAGTAAAATCACATGGAAAATTCAGTGAGCCTAAGAACTGACAAAGCCTGAGGGAATGGGAAGAGGAATACCCTCTACCAGGGGTTGGTGCTTGCTTAATGAAAAACCCAGAGAGAAATGATACCTATTTACACTACATGGACCTGACTGAGGACCAGTGAACCCATAGCCAACTTGCAGCCCAGCATCAGCTGCTCTCCCTCTTGCTGGGTTCTTTGATGCCTGGTTGAACAGTCTTCCCCTAGCCAGGCTTTGCAGGCCTCCATAGTGAGAGGCTTCTTGAGAGCCCAGTGCCACACAGTCGCTGCACGAGGAGGTCCTAACACATCCTGAGGAAGCAGCAGAGAAGGAGACCGGGGAACACCTCTTCTCCACTGCACTTTCCAGGTCCCATGGGTCCTCCACACCAACCTTTACTTTTTGTCTTTGGAAAAGGGACATCATTGTCAATGAAGTCTTACAAAGTGATGGAGGGTTTGATATTTAGCAAACTCGGTTAACAGAGTTTACTGGTCTCATTTCTTTGCTTGTACTCCAGGATACCAGGCAGTTCACCTTGACACATCATCTTGCAGGTAAGGACACCCCAAAACAGCAGCGCTCTCCACTGCAGGTCTTGCTGGCAGGTTTGAAGGCTAGTACCATGTTTATATGGGGAACATATGCAGGAAACAGAGCAGCCCAGAGACTGGGGTGAAAACATGGCCTATTTTTAACAGGATGCAGAGAAGCATGACAAATCACTAAGTGTGGTTTTATGGGCTTGTGTGCTTTATTGTGCCATTTCTTTTTAAGCTCCTGCCTTCAGATGTTGGCAGCAGGTGACAAGCTTGCTAGCCAGTTATAAAGAGACAACTGTATGGGTACCACCATGTGTGAAAAACTAAGATCTTGCTCATCTTTAAAGTGAAATGACAAGGGAGCTCAGATTTGAGGGCAGAAAGCTCCAGGGAGGAAGGACCACCATAAGAAATGGCAGCGGCTCAGCAGAGGACACCAACAATTTGCAGTGTTTTTGTTTGGAAGCAGTGAAATGAAGGATAGCAGTGATGACAAACAGAGATAAGGGGAACCTATCAACATTCCTTGTAAAGCATATGGCCCTGTAAATGAGAGTTCACTGCCTGATAGCATCCATTATTGTACATGCTGGATGGTGTGGGACCTTTCAGCAGATGCTGCTGAATCTGCCTCTCCTGCCCTGTGTTTTATTATATGGATTACAGCCTTCAAAGTTGTGAGCTGGCTTTCTTGAGACTTAAAGAAAAAACCTACACCACACAATGGCCTGAGTTGTTTTCAAACTGATTTACGACTGGCATGAGCCCCTGAAGCTTCAGCCAGAGCATCCTGCTATTCGTTTACTTCTGAATTTCTCCTCAAATTAAGACCAAACTAAACTGAAAGAGCACCCCACTGACAATAAGCATCACAGTACTCTGAAACCTGTGCAGCACTTCCAGAAAATTCCCATGCTGTTAACCATGGTTTGCAGGAAAATACACAGCAAAGCCCAGCAGGGACTGAGGATCTTTACATCACAGAGCCCTTTTCCCATACTCTTCTGTCTGTTGACATTAATTCCAAAGCCAGCCAGGGGGACCTGTTGTATCAGATGGGGTGGGTAGCTGATCAGAGAGGTGGTCAATAACCAGCACATTGGCCCCATGCACAGCATCACCAAGAGCTCTGGGAAAAGATGGTGAAGCCTTGTATTCCTTATTTACACAGCAGCTCATGGGGATTTACATGGAAAAGAAAGTGTCGGGATCCCAGGGCACAGTACACCAAAACTATCCTGGTACCAAAGACTGAGTAGTTAAGCCTGAGAGATTCTGGGTTTCTGTGTGAAGATGAGCTAAACAAGCTTCGTTTTTTCTTTTTTAAATGCCTTTTTTCAAATAGGCATCTCTTCCAATTTTGTTATTTTTCACTTGATTTATCAGCAGGCCACCGGAGTGTTAAAGCCTATACAAAACAGTAGCCAGCAGTCTGGTAAGGCCACCTTCGATGCATTAGGTGTCACTTCCAAAGTAAATATAGTATCTGTTGAAGTAAAGCTGTTTCCTGGTAGAAAGCCACCCTTTCCCAGCCATCCCTTGCCTTTTCCAGGAGGTAACAGATGGGGTTCAAAGCAACCATGCCGTGCTGGGGATGGCTGAGATGCATTCACACACTCCCAGAGGGGAAGACAGGGGATGGGGAGGAGAGGCAGATATGCAGCAAGGATGCCCATCTCCCCCAACTACCACTGACAGGGACAGCTCACAGCAGAACAGGCCATCAGCAAGGGGAGGAAAACACATCCCAACTCAGCTGAAGTTTTGCTTCCTCCTTGCAGGACCCAGCATGTTAAAAAGACTAGATTGTTTTTTGTAGTTGATTTCTTATCTGCTATATATCTCTATTATGTTACAGTGCACTTAAACACAAGGAAGTTTTGAAGCCTTAATTAGAAAAGATCAAATTAAATATTTTTGAGAATCTTCAAAAACAAGCATATTGAGAAGTTCTCACCATTTTCATTGCAAGGCTGAAGTGTTTTGCTTTCTAGGAAAAACCCACTTTATGCTACTTTTGCATGCTCCATATTTACTAAAGTAAGAATTTTTCTCTTAACATGCACAGTTTCCCAAGTTATACTTGCCTGTCTTCCATCAGTAGCAGAGCCTGCACAACACTTAACGAAGGTAACAGAACTCACCACGTGATTTGAGAACACTGTGGAAGTGCCATCCTAAAAATGTGTGATTATATGAGGAAAAAGATGAACAAAATATGTAATATGTAGGAACAAAATCCATCATGCCTGCTATTATTGAAATAAGAAGAAACCCAAAATTGCTGAAGTAGCCTTTTCAAATACAGCAATGAAATCAGCTTTTCACTGAATCACCAGATTTTCCTTTAAGTGAAATGTTTCTTTAAAAAAAGCAAGAAACCAAGCAGGGTGGAAGATCTGTTTTCCCTCTTTAATTAATCCCTGTCTCAGACTTTGAAGACCTTTCTGCCCACTGTTTTAAAGCAACATCATTTATCTTGAGCACTAGGGATCCATTTAATGGTGTTCACAGTCATTCAGCTCTTTCTGCAAAGTCAGTATCCCCACCCTTGATAAGACTGGCAGATTTCAGTCCAAGCTATAGCTGTTAAATGTCTTCACAAACATCAGTCTGGCCTTCAATGGAAAGAAATTGAGGGGAATCTACAGGAACCTTTGGGTAGGGCTGCACAGAACTGAAGGAAAAATTGGAGGTAGATTTATATACTGTTTCATTCCTGTCTTCTTTCAGGGCAGAAGTTACAAGGCTATTTATTGCAAGGCTGAAATTGCTTTGTCATGTCAGACGGACTGTCAACAAAAAGCACTTGGCTACTCCTCAGACGTAAGAGTTATTTTCTGCTAAACTTTCAGATCCAAGCTTCTAAGAAAATTATCTACTTATTTCATTAGGAAATAAAAAATTAAAGTCACAAAAATGTCCTGTTAGTCAGGACGTTAAGGATAGGGTGAGAATGTGTTCCAAACAGAGTGAACAGTCACAGTTTAGAAGTAGCATTGTATCATTAGCTGCCCTCTTAGTATAGCAATTTTCCCATTGAATGCAAGATTTTGATTGCAAAAACAAGCATGCAAACATACCACTTTGACTTCACAAGGTATGGCACAAATTAAAAGGAGCTTTTAATACTGAACATGCAACTCTTATTACAGTTTTGCCCAGAAAGCTATATTTCATATATGCAAGACTGTTAGAACTACCTCGAAAAAGTGGTGTTTCAGCAAATGACTTGTTTCCTGCTTTGCACTGTAATCAATCATTAGAAATAGATGTGGCTCAATAGCTCCTGTAAAAAAACATCTTTTTCTCAGACTTATATCACAACTAGGCTTAGCCCAGCCAATCTGATTCTAAAAGTGAGGTTTACAGATATTATTTTTACCCTGTGCAATGCAGTTTTACTGGTAATGAAAGCTGAAAAAACATAATCAAACCCATGTTTTGTTGAATATTTTATAGCTATCACAAAAAATATCTCTCCCACTGTGTTTTTAAGGACTTATTTCAGAAGTAATATTTTAGTGCTTTACCAAAAACTGTTGCATTTTTTTTTCAGCTGGGTGTTGAATACCAATGCTTGCTACCCATCTTCTTCCGAACATTTGAGTTAAACTGACATAAAGCAGAATATTCCAGATGAACTCTCAATCCAATGTAATTTAACGCCAGCTTCACTCCAGTTTTAACTTGATCCTTACATCGTCAAACTGGCCAAAACACATAATGGACAAGAGAGGGAGCTCTTTTGCTGCATCTCTCTGCAGAAGCGAGCTTGGTTTCCTTAAAATTCAGGGCCGTTTCCAGGATTTCATAACACAGGAAACAGAAGTTATGTGTTCTGCAGAGGATTAGATATTGAGCAACGCTGTTACCAAAAAACAAAACAAAAGCAGGCAAACAAGCTCCATTTGCCTTCTCTTCCAAACAAATAGTGACTCTAAAAGTCACCTTTCATACTCTGCTGGAGGGCTTCCCCCACATCCCTCCCTTTCTAAAGGATGAAGGCTGGTAAAAAACAATCTTTTTCCCTGATCACTACTGAATTGCCCAACACAAAGCTTAGTACATTTTTGCTCTGTCACATTATTACTTGACTGCGTTCCCTGGGCTTCAAGAAGTGGGTACATTACACCAATAAAGATCAGATTACAAGAACCAGGCAGTTTGATCCACAAAAGATGTGGGGCTTTAGCAGGCCAGTTACCTGGCACTCTGATGCTCTATATGCTCCCATAAGTGAGCCACATCAGCATGTCCTCCCCTTGCACACCCAGCCAGGGTCATGACTTGGGCTCCAGTGGCACGATGATGGGGATGGGATGAGCTCAGGCAATGTTCAGCATCACTGGCATGCCAGGCCTTGATGGAGAAAACTCACAAGCATCTGCTGCTGCCTGTCTTCGGGAAGGCACACCACTGCTGTTACCCAAGAGAGGGCAGCCCGGGAGCAGTAATGCCCCGCATTTCCCATCTGGCACCTCTTCAATTTTGGGAAAAATGGTAATAATTATAAATAGAACAAACAAATGAAGGATGAGCAGGGCTGGTGAGCAAGAAGATGTGTGCTGAGAAGGGTGTGAGGGAGCACATGTTGGGCTTTAACAAACCCAGCCACATCACCATCATCTGTCACAGCTTCCGTCTGCAAACCCCCACCCCACTCTTTCCCAACAACAGGCTGGATCATAGCGAGGAAAGGATCAGGCGTCTGAATGGCAGATGCATGGTCCAAACTCAACAAATTCAGTAAGAATTTATTTGACATTCACTAACACCCAGCAGGCCATTTAGGCGTGAACTTCGTGCTGGATTTTCAACTGAGAAATGTTTGCTTAACATAGACGGCAAACCCCAGGCTCTGAGGGAGGATGTGAATTTTAAAACTATCACTCAGATCTCAGGAAAACTGCAGCAGTTGCCTCATCCATGTCCATGCCTACTTAAACTCCCTCCTCACAGACAGCCCCACCCAGAGATGGCTGCTGTCCCAAGAAGTGCTTTACCTCAGCACAGCTTGTATTTTGAAGAGAGACACTGCAAGCTGTACTCGTATTCCTGTTCTGTTTCAGTTTTTTTTCTCTTTCCTAAGGGTACCATTTAGTGAATATTTGACTAAAATCAGCAGACACCTATTCCCCAGAAATTACTGAGATGGCAAGCTACACTGTAAACAAACCTGGACTTTGCTGGACTCAAACATTAATGATGCTGATCTTGAGGTCCTTTCCAACCCTAACTATTCTATGATTCTATGCTCCTCGTGCGTCTGTGCAGAAGTGGACTGGTGACCACAATCTACTCTATTTTTCTCCCTGCGACACAAAATAATGCTCAGTCCCCATAAATATTGACTTCTCTCCACTCTCTGACTGGAACTTGGCAGTCCTGCTCCTCATGGAGCAAAGTCTGGGCCAGGAGATCCCTGAGCAAGGCATAACTGCTCATGCTTGCAGGGTCATGCTGTTCAGCTGGGGGCTGCTTAGTGACCTGCACCCAAGCAGACTCCTCAAGGGCACCTGGAAGGGACCAAGAGATGGAGTGAGAGCGTGGCACTTAGTTTAGCATTAAATTACTGAGAATAACAGACCCTTTTGCATTAGGGTTCTTGGAAGGCGGTAGAAGGGCGAGACAGTAACGATTTCCTCGCACAGAAGGAGACCAGAGGATGGAGGACTAGAAATAATGTGCTACAATAAAAATAAACGTTTAAGATGATGGCTACATTCATCATAGTCCAGGTTTGCACAATACTGAGGCCTTAACTCCAGCAATTTTAAATGGACAATACATGTAGATGCCTTTATGAAATGCTATTTGGACGCAGCAGTGTGTAGGAGCATCCAAACACTCAAGGCGACAAGCCTGTCCCTGTGAGTAAGTTTGGGCAAAATAGAAGAAAAATCCTGAGGCCTGGCAAACCAAAATATGTACACAGGGAGGTGAGCCCAAACCAAACCACCAAGGATCATGAGCACTGATACAAAGAATATGTACCTCATCACAGCTATTCCCAAAGAGAGATTTTGCTGTTCTTATTTGAGGTCAGGATGCGTACAAAAACAAACCAACATATGTAACCGATTACAACAAACACAAGGGAAGGGTGTGGGCAGCTACCAAAAGCCAAGAAGTGTAGGATGTCACAAGCAAACGTACAGGCTGATGGACCCACAACACTTCTCCAAGCAGAGGTAAAGCCTTTCCTGTGCAGAGACAATGGTAATCTCGGACCATTTCTTAATGCTTGCCAAAGGATCTGGCACCACATGAAACATAAGCGAAATTCCTGCTCCCACAGGCTGAACTGTTAAGTATTGTGACATGTTTAGGAGACCAATACAATAGAACACAGGTTGGTTATTTATCCAGAGCTCCATGATGAGTGCTGAGCAAGCCTCAATGCAGAGCTGAAGCCAGTAAAATACTTGAGTAACTGCAAATTTGGCCCAAACAACTTTGTTATGCAGATTTCAATCACTGCAGCACAAATTGGTTCCACTCAGACCCAAACACTTCAGGCACTGTCCTGGGGATGTGGAGGAAGTAGGAGGCGAGGGATGACAGACACTTCAGGCAGAGGACATCTCTGAACAATGCATCCTGGGCAAACACTCCAGTCATTAGATCCAGATGTAAAAACCACCATCTCCTCCTCAGACTGTGTTTGCAAGACAAACAGCTAGGTGCACAGGATCCATATGCAACACTCAAAAGGAACTTTGTTTTCCTGCCTCTTCTAGCAAGTTCTGCCCTTCGTATTTTGCCACTTCTTGTTCATCATCTGTTTCATTTTAATCTAAGACGTTATTCTTCACTACAGGACAAGGCCTGAGGAATGTCAGAAAGGCCATGTCCCAGAAGCACATGGACTGGTAGCAAACACATTGTCATTCTTATGTACCATCAGGTGGTGCAAGGAAAGGCAAGGCTTCTTCCACCTTCTCCATAGGCTGCTGCTCTGCTGAAGGGATCATCTTCCACCACCATCGAAGGGCTGGAAGCAGATGAGAGGAAAAGCCTCAGTCTCATCTCTTGCTGGCTGCACAGCTCCCATTCGGTAGAAGACATAGCACTCATTGTTCTTCAAAATGTTCACAGTCTGTAGGCTCTTTATTTCCAATTATTTCCATCAGTGCTGCAAGTGGAAGTCAAGGGTCCTGGAGACTTGTATTTTGTGACTGGTTAAAGCTTGTTTAATTCTTATATTTAACAAATTCTCTCTGCTGTATAGGTTTTCCGATACCAAACAGTGCAATGCTGTTGTCAGGGCACTCAGAAAATGGCCCTTTTTTCCTTTTCAACTCACCTACTTTAGTGAAACTTCAAGAACATGGTTCTCTTCAAGATCCACCACTGTCTGTCAGATATGGTTGAGGATGGCTAGAGGGTCAAAATCCTGGAGATGCAGAGACTTGGACAGGCATGGGCTACTCTGCATCTGCTTGAAAAAGACAAAAGTGTGTGGCATGTCTCTGCAAGAAAACCCCAACATTTCATAAAACCGTCTTCTCCCATCTCTGCTTCTCTGTCTTCAAAATCAGTTACAACAAAGGCACTATTGCCCATGAGGCTTCTCATAATCAGGTTTCTGTCTCTGGAAGGCATCAGTTTTCCACAGAGTACTGGATGAAATCCAAAGCACAAATTATGAGATCCATATGAGGGAAGCAGATGCTTCTAGGCAATGTTTATGGGGAAGAGCAAATCTTTGGGGAGACATTGAATTACATTTTCTTCAAAACAGATACTTAAACTGTATGATAAATATCCAAAATATGAAGCGTAAGAATAAGGAGATAGAGACAAACGTGTGCGTACCTTTGTTTAAAAAAGGTCTAAAAGCATTTACATAGATCACGTGCATTTTAGTGACTTGATACGTTGGGAAAGTTGTGTGGAACTCAGGAAGCCCCTCTGATCAGTGAGGCTGCAGTGGGAAGCATAGAATCTTCAACCATCCTGGAGCTGTACAAGGCTGTCCCAATTCCCTAAACCTCACCAGCCCATCCCAGCAATTGCTCACCTTACACCAGCAATTCCAAGACCAAAAGAGAAGAAACCTTTTATAAGCAGAGCCGCTTGTTCCCATTTTGGGGAAAGATGCTTTCTTTGCAGCCCTGGTTTGGTGGAGTCACAAGCTACCTCTCAGATACCCTGCCTGACACTTCTTCAAAGGCTATCTCCTGAACTCTATCAAGATGGTTACTTTTCTTGCAGTGCAGCATCTGAGCCTAGGAACTGAGTGCCAGGCGGGGAAATGGAGCTCCTCTAAACTTTTTTTTTTAGTTCTCATTATTCTTCTCATTGTCTAAAATGAAATAGTACATCAGCATTTTTTTGCCAGGGAAATAACTAACCCCACAGGAGGAGTTGAAGTACAGTCAGCTTTGCAACTGAGGAGCAGATAGCTAGCACCCATTTGCACAGTAGCTCTGCACTCTCATTTGAGAGGCCATTTTGGCTTAAAGAGCCGTTTCTGCTTTGGAGAGCTTATTCTTTATGTAGATACTGGGCCCACACTTCAGATGATGTATTCATCATTTTCTACTCAGAAAGATGACATGAAGAACTGGGAGAGATCTTTGATGCACTGCTCTTGAGTCTTCATTTTCTACCCTACTGATTGAATGCTACTGTACTGGTCTCAGTCTCCTCCTAAGCCGCAAAGTAAATAGATGTAATTGCATACTTGGTTAACTTTACCACCAGTGGAGAAGAAAACATTCAGAAGTCATCATCTACATTATCCAGAAGAGCAGAGGCTTTTCTGCTCCACATACTGGGAAATATGCGTAATATGGGTATTGGAGAGTCTCAAACTCTCAGGTGACTCCACAGGGCACTGTCTAGTCCAGCCAGCCTAATGAGTCCAAATGCAGGGCTGGTCATGCTGAACATGGATTTACTCCTTGCACAGCTACTTCAGTGTCTCAGCAGCATTTTCAGCTGTCAGACTGTGATGGTGCCTAGGGCTAGCTCCAAGGCAACCATGTTTAGACCACATACAACAGAGTGAATCTGCAACCTGGATAAAACATAGACATGCCAATGCTGACCTCTTTAAAAGAGTAAGGGGATAAGAGATCTTATATGTAGGTTTTCAGAGTCAACATGCTTATTTTAGCAATTGGTGTGCTCCAAAAGTCTTCCTAGATGCTGCAATATGATAGTGTAGAGCCGTCCACTGCATCTCAGTTAGAAGGCCAGTTAATAGGCAGTTAAGGCAGGTAATGTTTGATGTGTTAATAAATCAAGACCAACAAGAATCAGGCAAATTTTCATCAGAAATTATTCTGAGTCCAAACTCAGCCTAGGTACTTTCAGGGAACTGCAAGAGAAAACATTCATAGACTTAGTACTTCTAACTTCTATAGGCACAGCTTAGGATTCATATTGCCAGATACCTGCAATAATGTGGGGTCCTTCTTGACCACTGTTTCTTAAATTATTTCTCTCTGTTCTTGACATTGATCTAATACATGGTCTTTCTACTCAAGTTAAAGAGAAGTGCACCTATGTCTATTGAGGTCTTGCTAGTGAAATATTCTGATGATTCTTCAGTTACCACAGTCTTAACAAGCACAGTTTTACACCACTGTTGCTGGAGATTCAGCAATTATCTTTTACCTGCATCAGTTATGTTGTACAGACAGCTGTGAATGAAAGGGGAGTATAAAATGAGAGAAGTCAAAATTGTTTTGTAATGTACTATTTCACTGTAGAAAGCAGTTAGATTATGTTTACAATATGGAAAACTGAAAGCATTTTCAAAAAAGTGTACCGATTCTGCTGATCTCGTTTGACAAACAGTTTGAAACATGAAGATGTAAAACACCTATGGGGAAACCCACTACCGTCTCACGCTTGCCTTCTTCACCGGCCACTGTTTCATCTTCCTTTACACACAGCACTAGGAATGATCAATCTTTTCCCTAGCATTACAAAGCAAATAATATTTTCTCTAACATCACCCAAGTCATGTTAACTCGTAGTGTCTTCCCCTGCTCTACTGGTATGCCCTCCTCATCCCCCTGTTTCAGTCCTGCTTGGGTAGCAGCACTGCACTCCCACCCCCTTCCTCCACTGCTTCATTCACTATTCTCCAGAGTGCCACCAATATGCCTTCAAAATTATTCAGAAGTATTTAGCTTCCAGTCTCCAGGCCTAGGTTTCCCCCCCGGCACCATCCCCAGGGAATGCTGTGAAACTTCATTTAGCCATCACACCTGCAAAGCTGCAGCGTGCAGACACCGAGTCCATTAAAACTTCTGGGGTAGGATAACATTTTGTGCACGCACACTTTTCCCTTTTTATTCTTGCAAAAAGCAGCTACTGGGGAAGCTGCTGTAAATCCAGGCTATCCCAGCAAATACTGGCTTTCCTATTAAGCATAGTTCCTCTAGCTGGTGAAGAATGATTATATAATTAATGCTTTATATAGTATTTTGGCAATTTTAATTTCTTTTGAGAGCATGGATTTGTTCAGTTCATGAATGTTAGGGATTCCTTTTAACCTCAGAAGAGATCTTGATTTTGACTCTTGTATACATAGACAGACTTAAGAGCATGAATCAGGGCAACTTTGAGTCTGCAAAGATTCAAGGAATAATTTCAATAGGAGATGGTTTCTTTTCCAGAGACAACTAGAAAAAGGCCTAATACTTTTAAACTATTTTTTATATGAGTGCACGCTAAGTGGTAGCTTCGGAAACAGTACAAAGCTATCACACATTTTTTCCCTTCCTTGGCTCTCCATTATGTTTAGCGAGAGCTTTCAGTGAGGCCCAACTAAAAGAATAAATATGCAAAGGCAAAGAAAACAGATTCACAAACAGAATTCCAGTGAGCAAATGAAATACAGAGTCATAAGGACAGAAATGACCATGAAGTGTGGGAAGAAACGTGTTTTTTCCAGCAGAACTGGAAGCTGCGCTGGGAAATGGAGTTAACTGGCCGCTGTTCACAAGTGGGCATTACCCTTTTCTCCATCTCTCTGATGCTCAGTAATAGAATATTATTTCCATCAGCAGCAAATCCTATCTTTCAGCAGGAATTGACTTCCATGCACTGAGGGAAGCCAGGAAGGACACATGAATTTGGTGTGCCAAGGGAGGTATCTCATAATCCACACCCAAGACCTAATCTCCAGCACCTCAAACCACCAGAACAAACTGCACTAAAACCTCCAGCTTGCAGAGAACTGGAAATGATTCCTTATCATAGAATCACAGAGACACACACTACCAAAACTGAGAGTAGCTCATTTGGATTAGCAGCAGGGAGAGCCAGTAGCCAATTGCTGACAGTCACCCTGAGGGTCTGCTCTGCTCCTGCCTCCCCAGGGCACAGTTTGTAAAGGTTTTGTTTTCTGTTCTTGGATAAAATGACTTCTGCTAGACTGCTGTAAACCTATCCTGCTCAAGGACATCTTGTTTGTGTTAATCCTGTAGATTAAGCACACAGCTTTTCAGTTGCGGCTTTGCAGCTATTGTTGCCAGTAAACCCCTTACAAGGCTTGTGGGCCAACATACATTAACTTCAAGGCTGTCATTGCAATAATACAAAGGAGTAAGAGCCTCCAAGAATCATGAGAACTGACTCTCACACCAGATACTCTATGTTAAAAAAATAGGTTGCAAGAGAACTGCCTCCTGTGATCTTCTCTACATGGAAGCATCTCAGCGGTTACTAGCAACAGAAGACACCAAAGCTGAAGCTTGTGCAAATACAATGGCCCAGCATACACTGCAAGGGGAGCCCAGCAACAGCTGGAGCCTGAAGGGCTCTGAAGCAAGGCTGCTGCTTGGGCTGAAGCCCACTGAGCAGTCCCAGTGGGATGGTCACACTGACAGAGATGGCAAATCAGGATTTCCAGTAACGTGCGGACGCACAACCTCCTCTCCTGCGTTTGGCTTAGTCTTGGCTGAGCTTGCAATTGTACATTAAGTCATCACTCAAGCTTCAGGCATTTGTTGGCTTGCTGCTGCGAATTGTGAATGGCATTACCTGTAAAACATTCACAGGAGGCTCCATGTGGGTAGAAAAGCATAAATAACTATGTATTAAGGGATAATTTTATCTTTACAAATATACAGGAAATTAAGAACAGCTGGACTGTAAAATACTTCTTTGTATGCCGTGTTTTTAATACAAGTTCCATCAATTCCCTGGACTTCACTGTTCAGCAAAGCCTCAGTACCAAATAACTAGCTTTTAGTGGGTGTTTTCTTGGAATCAAAGCCAGTTAAAGCATTCTTGCTAACAGCAGGATTCTCACAGGCTTCGCTCATTCCACTTTTTTAGACAGTTAAATCACTTAGCAAACAGCCTGTGATATTTTCAAAAGAGCAACAGATCATGCAACAGATTTATGCAAGAGCCTGCTCCTGCACCGCATGTTTATCCTGTAGCTTAGGCTCTCATTGAGCAAGAATCAGAAGCGCCTCACCAAGTACAGTTGATCTCAGGCTAACAGAGAGCCTGAAACACTATGTTAGCTCAGAACAGTGGTTCAGAACCTCACATTTACTCAGCGGGACTGTGAGCATCTTCAAGAGCATTCTGCCTGAAAAAAGAACAAACCCAACCTGATTTTTGTATCTAGTGCAGTGCTGGGACACTTAAAGTTTGAGCAAGATCACATTCTGTACTTAGAGAGAAGAAATTCCAGTGCCTGGCTATTTCAAATCAAATCATCTACTGCAAATATTTCTGGACCCCTAAGACTGGCAAGTCCATGCTTTCCTTGTTAATGGAGCCTAACCTCACCAGAGAGGACTTGATCCTGCAACTGTCATTCCAGGATTTTCAAATAGATTTGCCCACACTTCAAAAATATGGAAAAAAGCTCAGGATGTCATCAAACCAGGGATGTTTAAGGATGTGCTAATTCCCAGCTGAAAGTGACCAGGTTTGGCTCCCAGTGACTAATGAAGCTGTCATACACCACTCCTTCCTGCTGTTTAATAATGCTTTCAAAAGAGCCCTTCATGGAGATGAATAGTATAGTAGTACCGCAGCTGAGGAACTGGCATGCTGTCAATGAAAACAGAAGCCAGTTTACTAGGCATAGCATTGTATTTTTCATTATACTTCACAAAGGCTTGTTATTAACTGGAAATGAATTCATCATTAGTGGATAGATATTATTTAATAAATAGTTCAGTACTAGTTTGAGACTTTATTCCAATAGTCAGGTTTAAATATAGCAGTAAAACTACCCATGACTATAGATGTTGATACAAACTTCAGTGTTTCTTAGATCCTGAATTTCAGCAGATTATATCAGCCCTACCAGCAAAATTGAGATGGAAATGGAGTTCATTCTTTCTACTTTCTCCTCAGTGACATATATGTGCACACACACTGTATATAGCATACAGTTAATAAAGGTGGCAATTCAGCCACCTCAATGATGAAAGCAGAAACACGACAGTTCCTGTGTTCAGATCAAAGTCTCAGATTCTACTTGGTGGAGTGATGTAATATCAGATCTTCATGCAATTTTTATATTGTTCAGTTGACTCACTGGTCATCTCAGGTAATTGTGGGGCACAGCAATATTGCAGCTGTGCAGAGCACTCATACCAAGCGTTAGCCCTAGCCTGTAAAAACTTACTGTATGTTTCTTTCTACCCAGGTGGAAGTCCATAAGTCTCCTACCTCAGTGCTGTATCCTGGCCTGTCTCGGGAGAGTTCATCTATTTATGAACTCTTAGAGGCCTCCAGCAGCAGTGCTGAGATGCAATACGTCTCTATTCCTTTCTACTCTTGCTGCAAGATGCTGAGCATCTGAGAAAGTCAAATACTCACCATAGCCTTACAAGTAATCTTCACCACATGCTTTCAGATGTAAAGCAGGGAGACAAGAGACCGACATATCTTATCAGCTCTCTACAGAGAGCTCCATCAACATCAGCCAGAGCCCAAGATGTGTCCAAATGGGTTGCAGTGCTTGCATTTGAAAACAGATGGCTTTCAGAGCTGCAGCAAGAGATCATAGGCCTTATCTGTGCAGGGAAGTTTAGATGAATTAGTGCTATTATCTAACTTTAGAGTACCTTGAGTTTGCACAAAACCTACTTTGACTGTTTTGAACATTTGCCAGCATTAGAAGTGGTATTACATAGATCTAGCTTGTCATTTTGCTATTCTGTTATGGAGGAAAACACCTTGGACCACTTTAAACCAGCGTAACCTATGTAGTTCTGCATTTGCAGAGTTAACTACTAAGTGATCCAGGGAAGCATCTCATCTTGCACAAAGCTTCACTCCAGTCTTTCTTATTATGCATTCCCTTATCCTTATTGAAAGGTGCAGAGGCGAAGGACTAGAAGTCAGCTAGCAGGCCCATCATTCTCTGTTACTGCCATTTTTAAACTGCTGGCCTAGAGGTCCCAGTGCCAGACTGTTATATGTATGGAGTCACACAGACAAATTTTCTCAGCAGTTTCATGCAGCTTTTGACGCTGAAGCAAGCTAACTGGGGAGAAATAACAGGAAGAAGTGGAATCAGGCAGTTACTTCGGTGAAACACCTCTCCAGCAACTTCACTCAGTAAAGTGTTATTTCTGTCTTCCATCAACTGGCAAGTGGCAGTTTAGATAGAGCGCTTGAATTGACCATGGCCACCATTCCAAAAAACTGTGGAGTGCTCGCATCAGGACTAATGTGTCAAAGCCTTTAAAGGCTACACATCCTCTCCCAAACTCAGATCCTAACAAGCAGAAATCCAAAACCTGGAATAAGGGACTCTTGAACCTGTTAGGCAAGAATTGAGAAGCCTGCATCCTCCTAGAACCTGCAAGGACCAGGTTTTTTATTTATTTGGGGGTTTATTTATTTTTTTTTTATTTGGGGGGGAAGAGAAGCTCCTAATCTTTTTTTAGGGGTCTAGAATTGAAGCACAGGACCATTTGGCAACTTCTATAATGTATTGAAGCCTCCAGGCTTCACAAAAACAGGGAGAACAAAAATACAAGTGCTCTTTTGTTTACTGTAAGAAGGCAAAATGCTTTGTGCATTAAGGAAAACAGTCCTTGTAACAGCTAGTCCACAGTGTGGATCAAAAAATAAATGAGAACAAATAACACCAAGCCCCAATGGCCAGACAGCCGACTCTATATTATCTACCACCATCCCTGCAACACAGTCCATTAAATATCCTACTTTATAACGTGGGTATTTCCCAACATTGTATGGTGTGTAGACAACACCTTAATAAAACCGGATTTGTGTAAATTTCCCATCCCATTTGCACAGACCATACCTCTATTTATTCATGATCCCAGTACATCTTTTTGGCAACCAGAACAGTGTTTTACATGGATAAGTAATATTTGGAAAGCATCCATAAATTTTCCATTGTCTCTAATGCAGCCAGCAGCTGGAAACACACAGACAAGACAGTTCAAGAGAGACCACCAGCAAGAGCTGCCAGCCAGAATTCCAGGGTTTTGATGTAGTGATCTCAGCACCCACAAGCTACACAGGGTGCTGCTGGATAAAACACTCCCTGGAGCCTTGTGGGCACTGCTAAAACACAGCAATGCCCCTAAATAAGCATTCTTCCCTTTGCACCAGCACCAAGCCACCCAGTGCAATGGCAGATGACACTGCCATCGCAACTGCTGTCTTTGGACTGAAGAGTTACCCTTTGATTGCTGAAGGCTGTAACACACTGGTCACTAGGATGCTGGGCTAGGTTCTGTTCTATCTGAATTTCAATTGTATGATTTCTAAGAGAAAATTCATGTAAGCAATACCACAGCTGCTTGCAACACTCATGTGATACTCTGGTACACGACAAAGCTCTGTTCTGTAACAAATCTTCATGGAAGGTAGCCATGTATTTTTCTCTTACAGCTGTTAAACTTAGCTGATATAAAAATATTCTAATTTCATCTGGGGAAAGTGCACCAAGGAAACAGCATAACACATATCATGCTCTAAAGGGATAGTCTAGAAAAACTGATGGCTGAAAGATAATTGCTTCTAACAAACCATGGTTGGGATATTTGAAACAGGATCCATGCACTTCAGTGCATTAAAGTTTCTTTAGAGCTAAGTTTGCCATTGGAAGTTGTGCAAGCAAGCTAAAAAGTGCTTACTATCTCGTAAGAGCCACAGAACACAGTAACAAGCACATGCAGTCTTGCTGGGTGGTGGGAGAGCATAATAAAAGCCAAAGGTGGATTTTGACCAACAGCTATGCATGAATAGCCATAAGAAGTTAAAAAGCAAGGAAATCTTTATTCTATGTTTCATTCTCAAGCCCACTGTCACCGCTGCCGTCACCTCCTCTGCTAAGGAGAACTCCCAAGAAGAAACGCCATCTGAACTGCTCCCTGCTTGTCCTGCAAAGTACTGGAGCCGGTAACAGCAGCATCGCATATTTCATTGTGAAGTCCCCATAAATATTAAACTGCAAAACTGGGCACCAGTGATCTCCATTGCACACAGGAGCAAGACTGAAGCACAGAGGTTTCAGCCCATGTTATTAAACAGGTTTTATACTGACCCAAGGTGAGCATGCAACTCTGAGGTGCCTAAGATCTGCTTGGTCTCATTTCATACCAAGACAGAAGTCCAGACAGCTTCAGGTATATTTTTTCCTAAGTGGTTTTTCAGCTCCTCCAAGAGCTTGACAAATCAAAATGGAAATAAGCTCTCCAAAAAGTGAGTTGAAACTTCATGTTAGAACTATGGGCAGAGCTACAAGCAAAGTTCAAAGGCTGCTCATATGATGGGAGCTGGGGATAGGTCCCAGGCTTCAAGGGCAACAAGACTTCACTACCCCATCATTGTGTTCTGTGGGAACCAGTGAGCCTATATCAGATATCTTTCCTGTCCAAAAATTACACTATCTTGCACTCTCTGATCAGACCAGATTAGACTGTTAGAGAGAGTACTTTTTCAGGGCTGCTAGAAAGATGAAACCTGCCCCCCAGCCAACACCAGACCCACATTTATTAGTACACAATGGACTGTGCCTTCAGGTGGTGCAAATTGGTATTGCTGCATAGGACCCAAGAGAGTCCCATTATACTACCCAAGGGTCAGCCCATTCATTAAAGCGATTCTGTGTACTGCCAGTACTCAGCAGAGCAGCTATACATGTTTTTTTACTAAAAGCATGCTTGTTATTTTTTCCTAGAAGATCATTGCTTTCAACTTTAGACCTTCCTAATCCCCTGACAGATGCCTTAACCACAAATTAGCTTTCATGCCGCAAGGCATGCAAGTGACCACCAATTTCAATTTCATCCCTAGAGTTTATGTTATGGGCTGTTTGCCCACATTGGAAAGAGTGCCTGACATCAGGATTAAATCAACTTCAAGGACTTCAGTAGCTGGCAAGTCAGCTGTGCTTCCCTTCTTCACCAGTTTGTCAGATCTGGCTGAAATCCCACCCTCCTTCCCCTTATAAATTATACCCTGCCCACAGGTATGTTTACAAGGTGCTCATTTTTTTAAACCTTGACAGCTAGTTAACTTATGTTGGATGGAACAATGTAAAGGAGGAAGTAGCCCTAAACATTTGGATGAAGAAATTCCACATTGCTTAATTTTTCCTTAACTTTCCAGGACAAAATCAAGTCCATGTTAGGGAAAGACAAGTTAATTCTATACCAAGATAGTCCTTAATTTTCAAAGGGAGCTGCTTTCCTGCTGTAGAGCTACAGGACTAGCACTGTTGCTTTACAGACTTCAACAACTATAGCTTACCATGATACTGAGAACCATCCTATACATTACACTTAAAGAACATTAAGTTGATAAAAGTGCAAGCAACGGAAGTTGACAAAATGATAAACACTGAGCAACAGGTCATCAGATGGTTTTCATCCTGATGATCCAGGGGAACTCAAAGCAGTTTGGCCCTGTGTACTCCTAAATAGTCAGATGTTACAGCCTGGACAGCCCTGTTGATGAGCTGCACTTGGATTTAACTTCACAAAAGTCAGTAGGTACTACCCAGGAAAATAATGCAACACTACCTCACTTCATAACGCTTAACATCTAGACATATAAAAGCATTAAACAGCTCTAATAAACCTTGGGCACCTCCTATTTCACATGGGTGGTTCAAGGAAAGAAGTTAAGACAGGATGATGGCAGGTGAAGTATGTCCCAGCACAGAGTGCTCTGTACTAATGTGGGCATTAATGTTAACTTTCATTATGGACAAAAAAGCTGGGTTCTCTCAGGGGTTGCTGAGGGTGTTCAGCCTCCCGGAAGAGATACCAAAAACTCCAGCAAGACACTAACCCAAATGATATCCGGAAAACTCAACACCTCATTAGATATGCTGATTTCAAGCCCCAGGATGACAAAATGACCTAGGCAGAAACGAAAAGAATACAGAAGGGCATGTTCAGCATTGCACAGAGCCTTCATGCAGATAAAAATCAGCAGGAAAATTCAGCTGTATTGAAGCATACTGCCGTTTTTCCGTGCAAGCATGTTGACTCCTTACAGTATTTTGAGTGCGAACTACTGCACACTGCCTCCTCTTCAGGAAATAATTTACAAGTTTGTTCCTTATAAAATCCATCCTGGTTCTACACAAACAACATCATCAGCTAAGAGCAGTTACGTGAATCAATTGGAGAACTGCAAAAAGTAGATCTAAGTAAATGTTGTCTGCCGTATCTCTTTTTTCAGTGGAGCTGACAGGACAGCTGCCTGTTATTACAGCGCACCCCAGGAAATGCTTAGCTGCCAAAGAGCCCAGAGCCAGCAAGGGATTATCAGCAAACAGAATTTATGCACCTGGGAGTCACACAGCTAGATGTGTCACCTTCGTAGGATGTGCATCTTCAATGAAACTTCATTTGCAAAGAAACAAAAAAACCTAATGACTTAATATTGTCATTATGATAAGCATTGGAATAATTTTGCTGTTTTGTGCCTAGATTAAGTGGCAGTAGTTTTCATTTAATTGCAGTAATCCGTTAAGGGACTTATAAAACTGTCATAAACATAATACTCTCTATTGCATGTTTAAACTATTCCGAAATAGTGCAGGCTGAATACTACGCTAAGAGACCAGAACCCTCATAGCTGCAGAGATGTATAATGCGGAAGGTGCATATGACTTACTGATTTCATATGTGCTGTGTGATATAAAACATTGATTTCCTTCACTGATACCTTTAGTAGAGCAAAGTTTCTGCTGGGCAGCAGACGCTTCTCCCACCACTGCATTTGTCCTTCACAGGCATGTTCTCATGAGCTGCTGGAAGAGTTTCTCTGCTCCTGGGTCAGTGTGTGCTGTGCTGGGGTGATGCCTGCTGTCATCCCTTCACACCCAAGCCTTCCCAGGGAGGACTGGACAACAACAGCCACAGGGAGCAGAGCCACACTCCCCGCAACTCCTTCATCCCATTCCCACTAGACCCCATTCCCACTGCCACCAGTTTTAAGTGGAGTCAGGCTTGTGTCCCTACCTCACAAGAATACCAGCAGCAATAGTAACAGCCTAAGGTTTCTTTTTTCATCATCAGGAGGGATGGATATTACATATCCCACCCAGAAGCGATGGACTTCTAACAGCCCACTGAGTAGTAATGTACAAGTCTCAGTGTGCACTGGGGATTAGACAGTCCAGGAGAGTTCAGCTGAGGACTTTTCCTGCTAGTTTACACATATACTTACCATGCCTAGGTAAACAAGTTAGTACAAGAGTCGTAGGAATATTTAAGAATTCAATAAATGACTTGAAAATCAGAAACAAAAACCAGACTGTGGCAGATCTACAATAACAATACACAGGATTGCTTTAAGAGCAAAAAGTGGCCATGTAATCACAATAGCAGCTCAAGGTTTGGAAAAGGAAGTTAACAGCCAGTGCTCTTTCCTCTATTTTTCATAAGTGCAAGTCAGTTCTAAGGTGGTATTTTATATTTGCATCATTTCAAGCTTACATTTGTCATAAATTAAGATCCGCTGTTCTACTGGATCCTGTTGCTTGCTACACTACTGAAAAGCCAGGGTTAGAAATAAATGTCTGTATTTTCCTATCCTGCCATCAGCTCCCGCACGACCATTCTTACTCCATAACCTGAAAGATGCCTCATCTGCTCCCACCTATTTTATATGATACTTGAAATCTGCCAGAGAGCACAGTTCTGGAGCTGCATGAACCGTCTAACTCAGAGGCAAGGAGCTCCCTGCTATGGGGGTGGGAGACCTCAAGGTCACATGCACATAGGGGGTTAACAGCAGCGGAGAGCTGCAGCCCATTAAAAGTGCATTCCCATCTACTGACCTTCCCTGTAAACTCAACAAGTAAAATGAGTGGTAGCAATTCACAAAGCTTCATCAGTCCCATGGGGATGTTACAAGCAGTCTCCTCTCTTCATGAATCCCTAGCATTCGATTTATTTCCAGCTTTCTTGCCCAGACAAAATATTGAAAAAAAACAGAAAACTTGAGTCTAAAAATAACTGTTTCCCAGTCTCTTAATCGCACTAAGCAATTTCCCAACTGTAACCTCTCCTTCCTTAAGCAGTGTAGCATGACTAAAGCAAATGCACTCCAGTGTTCAGATAAAACAAACAAAAAACACCCCGTTTTTATTTCTAAGGCAGACTTAGTTTCAACATAGTTGCAATGTACAATTTTCCCCATGTACCCATTGCTCAGCTCTTAAAACCAGAAATGTCCATAAATCAAAGAAATAGTTGCCTGAATATTTTTATAGGTTTTTTCCCAATAAAATACAAAAATCAAAGTAGATTATTCTGTATGGAGACTGTACAACAAAACCACCATATCAGTTTTTCTTGTCACCCTTTTCAAAGTATAATCACAAACCACACTATTAATCATTAGATTAAAGCACTTGTACACATAGGCTTTCAGTAACTTTTTTTCTCCCCTCCCTTACTTTCTCTCAGGATGCTTTGTAGGACCAGATGATTGACAGAGAACCCCAAACTCAAGCAGTGATTATAGGGTGCTGATCTGCCCACTATCTTTCCATTCATTTTTCCATTTCTAGCAACCAGCCATCTGCATGATGCCTTCAGGAAAGAGCTCCAGACTGCACCAGCCAGTCTGTTTGCAGACACCACTGATGAAGCCAAAATTTACTTTTCTGAACCCATCAGTCCTCCTCACTATTCTGTCACAGAAATAATCCAGAGCAAAAACTCCCTCTGGGGAATGAAAACAAAAACAAGCCACACAAAACTCGAACCAACCCAAAAGCTCATAGGCTTCTTTAAGTTAAGCGTTCAATGCTAAATAAAGGATCACCTTTCTGAAATTATTCATCCAATAAAATACAGAAACTATTGTAAAAGTAGGTGTTAAACATGAGCCTCCTGCCATTCCAGGACAAACATACAGCTCCATACCTTGCTGCCTCATGATTTTTTCCTGTATTGCCTGAGGAACTCTGAATATTCTCCCATGCGTTCTGAGATGCTGGAGATAGAATATATTGGGGGTGGCTTGTACGCAGGTATCTGTGGCACTCTCTGTGCAAGTGGGATACACAGATTTCAATCTCTGCTATACATAAGGGGTTTAATCTTGTGTTTCCAGACACTCTAGCTTGTAAAATGAAATTGGAAATCTGTCATGATGCTGTTCAAGCATCCTACAGGCGGGATAGTAACAGTAGTCCAGGAACAGCAGAAGCAGCCTCGGGAAAAATAGTGGCCTATAAAGTGGGGACGTAATGCAGAAAGCATGTCAGCCAGAAGAGTGGCCACAGATGCCTTGCATTTTGGAGAAACAGGTGGTCTTCCATGTTGTTTTTTCTCCCCTCACTTGGCTTCTCATATTGTTTCTGTGGTCATAAAACTTTAGTCTGGATTTTCAAGAACTCTCAGACACACAAAGCAGCCTGAAGTAAGGTGACACAGGTACTGGGAGCTGACAAGCCACCACAACAGCTTCCTGACAGCACAGGTACCTGAGCCACTGTGCTTTGAAGCTGTGGTGCCACCTAGGAGCCCATGCCACCATCTGGTGAGGGGGGCACCCCTAAGAATTGACGCTCATTAAGACCAAAACTTCCATGTACCTGGAGGCACAACGTTGCCGATTCTTGATCTAGTAATCTTCATCTCCTTTCTCTCATTCTGCTTTTGTAGTTGTGTCTACAGCAGATGCTGGCCCCCTTATAAAGCTGCTAAACCCCAAAACCTTAGTCCTGAAGCTGTTTGGAGAGACTATCATAGCAACTGCAATCCTGGGTGTCTTTCCACTAACTTCAGCTGGCTTTCCAACACACTAACTCACTTCATGCTACTAGGCAGGAAACATCTGTTTCTCTTTGCTCAACCAAGTTTTCCTTATAAAGTGGTCCTGAATGTACAATTCTGGGTCAGTTTGAGTGTATACTACAAGATGAGGTATTTTTAATGTATTATATAAGTTGGAAGTGAATTATGCTGGAATAACTTCAGGAGGTCCACCTAGAAATTGTTCTCTTCACACACATGGAAGCAATTTATTTCAAAAATAGAAGAATCTGAGTCCATTTGCACAGTTTGGGGGTTTTTGGGTTGTGGGTTTTGTTTGGTTTTTTTTTTGAAGGTCTTTTTTCTGCAGCATTCCCAAGTAGGGATTATTTTAAGAATTACTCACTAGTCAGATGCACACTGTGCCTAAGAGCACAATTACTCATGTTTTGATATTAGAGATTAATTACCTTTTTTCCCCAGTGGTGAATTTGCCCAACACGCACAGAAGCATATGTTTGGAGGAAGGAAGCCTTTTACTTCAGTCAATATGATTCACAGAGACAGTAGGTGACAAGTCGCACTAAATGTCCCTATAGATTTACCCTGTGCTTATAGGTAAGACTAATACATAACCGTTACTTTTCACAGTACTGACACACATTGAGTGAATTTCCAAACAGTGTAAAACAAGACTGTTGAAACATGCTTTGAAAAATACCTTTTAGGGTCTTAAACTAGAGTCTTTAAAAAGAATCAACTAGAAGTGAAACTTGAGCACTAAATTATGCTGTGACCCAGATACACATTTATAAACTGCAGTGACATTTCAATTGTTTTCTCACCAACTTCAGTACGTAAATGGCCATGTTTAAATTATCTAAAATTGAAATTTTTTTCATAGATCCTTTTCAAAGAAAACACCATTTACCAACTGAAGAATTCCTTTGCCTTTATCTATTAAGTCTGTTAAAGTATCACAACACAGCAAGTTCACAGACAGCAAATAAAGATGTTACTGGACTATGTTCAAAATTATTGGGGAAAATAAAGCATACCTCAAGGGATGTGAAAGTTAAAGGAGACTATCCTAAAACCAGGCAGTATATACCGTCATTTATTAGAGGGAATGGGGGATGAGGGTGCGGAAGAAGCAGGAGGAGCAAGGCACTTGCCCACATCACCAGTTAGGTCATTTCTGGATGAATGTACAGAATCAGATAATTGCTATCATTTCCAGAAATGCTTCAGCTTGCACAGGTACTGCTCCTGGAAATGCTTCTAGTATGAAAAGGTATCGATAAGTCAGTGTAACAAATGGCAGGATTTCAATGCCTGTTTTGTCTTCTATTGTGAAGACAAAATTATAGCCACAAGACACTGAGATATAAGGTATCTACAGAAAATATTTCTTTCTAAGGCCATATAATCCATGCATAGAAAACTGGTAGTAACCACAAAGTCAGTAGAAGTATCTCTTACTAATCAGTATTTAAGATAAAAGACTTGTGTATGAGCTACCTTGTGACTTCCTGTACATGCATGCATTTTATCCTTCTCTTTTCCAAAGTAGACATGCCAATGAGTAGAGGTATCAAGGGAGGAAAAAAGACCACAAGACCCTCAGGTATTTTTAAAGAAAACAAAGTCTTCTTTCTTTATCAGAATTTTTCAGTAAACTCACTGCACTTCATTATCATGGTTAATTTTTCAAACTGGTAGAATCAGCATCAGCTGACCCTATTATGGAATTTAAACCCATGTCCATAGCATCATAGAATGGTTTGGGTTGGAAAAGACCTTAAGATCCTTCAGCTCCAATCCCCCTGCTGTGGGCAGGGACACCCCATGTTGCCCAAGGCTTTGTCCTGAACAGAGCCCTGGGCGCTCTCAAGGGTGGAGCATTTACCACTTCTTCAGGCAACTTGTTCCAGTGCCTCACCACCCTCAGTCCGTCACCAATCTGTCAATGCCATGGAAACTGTGTGTTTCAAACACATTTTGGTTAACACAAAAAAAGGGGGCAACAATGTCTTTGATACACCTTTCTGACTTCCTCTGACACTTTGATATTTCTGATTGCACATGGCATATGCATCTTCCACAAAATTGTCCATGGCAGCTCTTTACTTTGGTATTCAATAACTCCTTCAATTCAAAGCCATTTCTCAGGGCAGACTTAGCTCTGCTGTGTTCACTCAAATACCATTCCCTACGAACAGTAACTCCTACAATCAAACATGCTTTTTTAAAAAGAATAATAATAATAACAAGTACAGAAGAAAACCAAAAGTCAAATATCAAAGGTGCACAGCTAATTCTCCCCCATATCAGACCAGTGAACCACAGGAGCATTACTTTTTGCTGTTGTCCTACTTCCCACCACCAAGGTAAGCAGACACCTGAGACTACAACAGGTCAAATCAGCTTACATTTGGGTATATTAGCACCCTAACTGAACTTTGTGACCAGCACCAAAAGCTCTGCCTGTGGCCCTTACACAACAGCTCCCCAGGATCTAGGCTTCAAGAGTGAAAGACTCAAGGAGCCTGTCTGCGGATGAAGGTTAACCTATCTTTGTTTTTACAAAGCCAAACAGACAAAGACAGAAGCTGCAGATGTACACAGGATAAGAAAAGCTTCTCCACGTAACCAGCCCTGCAGCATCCTGCTTCCTGACCAAGATTTCTGTTGAGCAAGGATGCAGAGCCATACAACAGATTTGTCCACATTCCAAATCAACAAAGCACAAGCCATTTCTACTACAGAATAATTTAGAAGCTTTAATGCACCAGTTGCATTCGCTCTATATCGACAATCTTGATTTTCAATCCACAGGATCTTGGCCTTCCTCCAGTGCACGAGATGCACTTTGTAGCAGTGCAGTAGAACCCCGTGCTAAAATAGCTCTGTAAGTGAGCTAAATGCAATAGCAAAGATAGCTATAGCCATGCAGTCAAAGCTACTGAATATTGCTGTGAACACCAGATTTTGTACCTATCTACTCTAAAGTCCGGACAACATTTGACGCAATATTGCACACTACAAAAAAATAATGTTGCTTTGTTTGGGGTTTTTTAAGCATTCTGAGCATCAGCAAAGTAGAAAATAAACAGTATGCAATGATAAATCACTAGAGAGCATCACAGTAAGCATGCACTTAGGAACCACATTTGGCAATTTTAAGTCAATCTTCTGACTGCTTGCCTTGGCAGTTTCGGTGTAGCTCTTTCACTTCTTATTTTGTGCAACTTAAACCACCCAGTTTTACTCAGATAAAGTTCAATTGCCTCTTATGTTTCTACATAGTGACAGAAAGCTTGCTAAAGCAAGTTGAAGCAATAAAAACACTTGTAAGCTAGCCTTCTGAGTATGCCATGCATTTCCAATAACAAGCTCACATACACACCTCATGTGAAAACTCAGCTTTCAACCTGTACCTTTTCTGCTGTAGATGTGGTGAATCCCGTTTGGTTTTTGAGAAAGAAAGATGCTTCAGACCAAGAAAGCAGCATGTGAAGATCAGAAGCTGAGTACAGAGAAGAAAGAAAAATTGCTCCACTCATGAACCATTTAAAACCTGATCCCATCCCTGAAACAGCTGTAGAAATACTGGCAATTACCTCAGAAACAAGAAGCAGCTGGGTTCAGTTCCAGATTTTTCTTAGGGTCTTATAGAATAAAGTTGGGCTGGAGGGAAGTGGGGTGCTAATAGGTTGTTAGTGTGATAGTTTGCCTAAAAAGTTCTGTGGTTAGTGACTGAACAGTTGAGGGAGAGTATCTTTGGTTAAGAAAAGTATTATTACAGCAGGAGATACTGGATTTGGATGTGTGAGCTAGGCATGGCTTCCTTGGGAAACACCAGCAAGAGCCTGGTGATAGTAATGACTGTGGAAGGCCAGCCAAGAGGTGGGTCTGTGTATTTTATTTATTCTGTCTGTCTCTTCCAGGACACTCTGCAGATGGGGGGATAAGAAAGAATCTGAGGATTTTTTTCTACCTGCCCTTTATCTTCCTAGCACACAGTCACATAGCTGTAGTTGCCATGTGTATGGCTAATAATGGAGCTTAGAATAAAGGCACTGGGTTGAGATGAAAAGAATCACTTAGCAAAGTATTATGAATGTTTATCATCCTCTTTTTCCCTCTCTTGGTTATGTGCAAGGAGTGACCTTACCTGTATAACGATCTCCTTGCAAGTTTGTGGCTTGAAATATTATTTGTACAAAGAACATTTACATATTTGCATGTACACTTCTGTAGGGTAGGTTGGCTGACTGGGTAATTGTAAAGCCACTGCAAGCTCACAGTACTACAGCTCATTCAAGACCATTACACCGCAGTGCGCAGTTAACACTGGGATTTGCCTTTAAAAATTGAAAAGCATTTTTCCTTTTTTTTTTATTTTAAATATGACTTTTCTGCACATTCCATATTCTTTGCTGGCAATAAGTATGCATTCAGCATTTTTATTATGGCTACACTTCACAAGGAGAACTAATCTTATGATATAATTTAACAAAGCAGACGATACAAAAGTGCCCTCCTAAGACAGAAGAAAAGTCATTTCCTGTTTAACATAAAATGAATAGAGAAAAATAATATATCATGGCCAAGAGGCAGAAAAAAATCAAATTTCAGTTTGTATTAATGATTCACGATTCGTTCTTAGGGTGATGAATGAAGCAGCACACTTCCCTATATGTAAGTCTTTCCTCCGTGTACTTGGTTTTGCATCATTTGTGAGTCAAAATGATTAAAACGTACTTCACCCTCATGCTCCCTGTAGGAATTCAGAAGCTCAAGTAACTCTGTCCTTTCTGGAACACATTAGTTTCACAACAGGTAAGCAAGAAGTGAAGAATTGAGTAATCCAGGAAGCAATGCAACACTTCTCATTGATGGATAGGATACATGGCCTCAATTTGAAATAAAAATATTTTACCTCTCTGTCCAAAACTACTTTCTAAAATGTGATAAATGTACATATGTAAGAGTTAAAGGAGACATCTCCAAAAACAGTTTCAAACTGCTCACAGCAATTATGTAATGCTTACTAGGAAGAGAAAGCTAAAGATCATATGAATGGTTACAAGTAACTCTCCCATCTTTTTATCTCCATAGAGTATTTCTCATTTCCACTAGGTGAGGAAAAATACTCATCTGCTAATATATCCTATAGATTCATGCCATAACTGATGATCTTCAGCTATAGTCAGCAGTGTAGCACATTTTACCAAGAGACAGGGAAGTACTTGCAAATCTGACCAAGTGTCTTCATCTGAAACAGCACTGTTCAAACCCAGGTCTTTCAGTTTTTTATGGAAGAAGATGAGCTTAGGGAGATCTATTTTCCATTTTCTGGCCTGATACAGCTGTTAGTGCTGTTGCTAAAAGCTTGTATTCATCATTGAAGATAAACTGCCCACATGTCTTTCTGGGGTTAGCCAGATGGTTGTAGTGCTCTACTGATGCACAACTGCAGTGTTAGTACAGGCTGAGTGGAACTAATGAGTGGAAGCGTGGGTGGGATGCTCAATGGCTTAAACATTTGTTTCTTTTTCTTCTTTAGATGATGCTGGTGGTCCATGCAGGATGGCAAACTTCAGCTAAGGTTGTAGGTATAGGATTCACACAGTTTTCAATTAATGTGAGGACACTAATGAGGGCTTGCCTCATCATACATCACTGCCAGATATGCCATACTCATAAATAACTACCTAATCGCTTCTAAAAGTATAATTTATACTTGACATGAAAGTAAAAGCAGGCTAAGATTTCTCATATAGTCATTATTAATATGTTTATAACTCTACTTTACAGGGTAGAAAATTTCCCAGACAGTATTGCAAAAATTATTTAAGAAGAATATACTGAATATTGATTAAAAATTGCCCTGCATTTAAAACTTACAAGCTGTATGTTATTGGTTACCTGGGCAGTGCAGTTCTATCTGGGCAGTGCAGCTAGACAAGAACCCTGCACTATTTGGAATATTACAGGTTCATATCTGATTCTTTGTTCCTTCACCACTGTTTTTGCTTAATCATGTTATCGTGCTTAATGATCGTATCAACAACTTGAGAGACAGCAATAGAGAAGGGAACATAAGAGCTCTCCTGGGAGGGCAAGAGCACAGAACCCCAGCAGTGAAATAAGTGAACAAGAGTCCAAACAATCTGGTTGGTTTCAGTCTGAGGCAGGCTAAAACTGACTCTTCCAAAGAAGACAAACCCAATCTCTGTGTTCCTCCAGCAGCCTGCCTTGTCTATACAAAATCTGTTCACATTACATGGCACTTCAAGAAGAGAAAGAAAGCCTTCTTTACTCCCAATAAAAGTCCAATGACTGTGAAAAAAAAGTTGTTTTCTTACGGATGTTTTTTAGACCTATACAAATCACTCTTTTAAACACTACAATTTCAGTCATCTTTGCACCTTAGCACTTCAAAATGGCATCCCACAAACCATCCATTTAAATATAGAAACACTATATTTCAGAGTACTCTGCAATCGTTCATATTTCATTTATTGTACTAAAAATCAAACTATAACTAAAATCATATACCCTCCACTTTGCTAGGTATTTTGTACTTTTTCACTATTTCCCTTTAAAACTTTGTCAATACTAAATAAAAATAAAGATAGACTGATTTCCTAGGAAAATGCATTTGTGTAGTCACAGCAGATCAGGCTTATAGCCCACAAGGGTTATATTTTTCATTGCCACTCATAACTTTCAGCTTGTTTTCCAGAGTTAAATTCCTGAGTTAGACACCATAGTTCCTACATAAAATAATGTAACACATTGTAAAGGGAGAGTTAAGAGTACCTAAATGGGATGTGCAACCACTAGCACACTGACTGGAGAGAAGCTGAACACACTGGGAGCACCAGAGAGAGAAGTATGGCTGCAACTCAGCCCTCTCTGAGACACAGGCTGTTCCTTGCAGCTTTGAGTTCATCTCCTCCTTTTGAGCCTGGACAGCTCGGAAGTCTGGAAATCCTCCCCTAGACACTGGCACCTGGGCAACATTTCTCATTTCAGGTTTGGCAGAAGAAAGCAGTGGGATGTGGCTCTTCTTTCCTCCCCAAAGGACACAGATGAAGTCTTAGGGCTTATGCCAATTTCCAAAAAGTAATTTTCCATTTTGATTCAGCTCTTTCAGCATGCATTTCCACCTTCTGTGTACAAAACCTGACACACCAGAGCGGAGGCTGTTTCCTAGCACTCCTTTTGCCTTGGCACTACCCAAGCACATGGAACACAGAGTAAACCCATTTGCTTTGGTCACTTTTTATTTCCTATGGCCCCAAAAAGGAACCCCATAAGTGTGTGTTGTCGCCTTCAGCTACTGTAATAATAGCAGCAATCATTATCTGTATTGCTCTTTAATAAACTGCTAGTAATGTTTGTCTTTTGCCTGTTACCAAACTCTTTTATTCAACATGAAGAATATAGCAAATGCCTGGTTTACATTAAGATAAGAAGCAACTCCATTTTCCTGGGTTTTCTTTTCCTCTGCAGCCAAAATACCTTCCAAACCATTCCTATTGTTGATAAGAAGAGAAAAGCAAGGTTTTAAATTTTCAGACCCTAGTAATTTTCTAAAGATTATGGTCTCGAGTGAATAGCACTGAAATAGTTGGTGTATGACAAGGCGATCACATGTACAAAGAAAAGCAGCTTTGAAAAAAACCAAAGTTGTCCATAGTGTTTTTGTCTTAGTTTGGATAATGAAAACCAGTCACAAGTCTGCCCTGAAGCACTCATTTTCCAGATTTTCAGTAGGCTGCCAATATGGGAGAGCAGAGAAATCAGGGTGTCACCATAAAGCAGGAAGCGCTCCACCCCTCCTCCTACTGGTATAGGGTTTCTTGATGATCATGGAGGTGGGCAGGTCTGCTCATGCAGGCAGTGGCCTCAAAAGATACAGATATAGACCTTGCAGTCAGTAAAGCAGCACTGCCCGAAAACCTGAGATACAGCAGTAGGTTTTACATTTCTTATGATTTCTGTTGAGGTTTCCAATTTTCAGAAGCAAACTCATTCTTCTAGGAACATATTGATGTCAGAGGTGTTATGGAAAGAGTTATTTCAGTCCTGAAAGGCTAGGTAGTATCGGGCCTTAGTTATTTTAGGTACTAACAGCATTTATTAGTTCCCTGGCATGCAGCTAGTTTAGAGTCTTAGTTGTAAAATACCTGTAACCAACTACCAGTCTTATCTGCAGTCTGTTAAAACAAGCAAAATTAGACACCCATAAAACCCCACAGATGTTATACGGTGTTTCCAAGCCACATTATTTATGATAATCAGCAGCTGTGAAAGTAAAGTCTTTCCACATAAATGCAGAAGGAATCTTTCTTGGCAATTATTCATCAGATGTACTCCGAAGTCAGCAGAGGCTCGAATGCGAATGATGAACTACACAGCAGCCTATTTGTGTGCCTGTAGCCTGGGGAAGGCCAGGCACAGCCCTGACTTTTAAACGGGGACACAGAAACAGAGCCAAGATGCTGAAAGCCATCATTATAAAGCCTGAGACAAAGTGAAACAACAACAACAAACAGTTGGGTAACCTTTTTGAAGTGGATGTGCTCCTCTTTCACTGTTTTCTGAATGTCTTTAAATTTTGATTGGCTTTAGATGTGAAAGCAACTGGCAGAGGGTCAAAATTTAAAATTGATGAAGTACAATTGGTCTGTTCATGGGACACTTGGAAAAGAAAATAATGACCTCTCAGACAAAAATGTTCTGAGGAAGCTAAGCCACCATGTCAACAGATAAGAAAGCAAAGAGTGGTACTGAAATGGCTGGAGCAAACAGTGCTTAAAATAAGATTTTGTCCCGGAGGAGTTGTGGCAAATTCAGAGGGCTCTGTACTTGGTGAGATTTAGGATATTCTTTTATGCTTCAAGGACACACTGGCAGTATAGCAAGGGCTAGGGGTCATACCTGATTTGTATTAAATGCATTAGTTCAGAGGGGAGACCTGAAAAACTGCAGGCCATAGCATGAAGGAATGACATGCCCTGTATTGGTCCCAAAAGCTTTAAATGTCAGCCCTAACATAGCACAGTCTAAAAAGATAACAGCAAACAAACAAACAGAACTCTACCAAACACTGTTGAGGTAGCTTTGACCTGGGGCAAATTCAAGAAGACAGACGAAATATATGCAACCTAGCTTCAACTCAGCAAGATGCAGGGCAGTGCTGTGTCAGTTGTGTCTGTCACTTACTCTGCTTCCTGCATGATGGCTCAGCCTCATGCCCTCCCTAGATCCCAAGGGCAGCCTGAGGGATGTTAGAAGCCTGATGAGGCTCATGACTTAAGCAGTTCTGGAGCTCGGATTTCTGTATTGAATTTGGTCTACTTTTCCATCTATATGTCTCGGTAACATCATTATTGACTCAAGATCAGAGAGAATTGTGAGGAACAGAAAAACTTACGGTCTGTAACAGTGTTACTCAAACTGTGACCTACCTGAGGATTTGGAAAACTCCTGTCTTCAACAATGAAGCCAACAAGATTTGGTGATAAGTGAGACCAGCTTGAAAGAAGGTAGATTTAGATTGGATATAAGGATGAAATTCTTACCAATAAGGGTGGTGAGGCACCGGAACAGGTCAACCAGAGAAACTGTGGTTGCCCCATCAATTGACCATATTCAAAATCAGTTTGGATGGGGCTTTGAGCAGCCTGGTCTAGTGAGAGATGTCCCTGCCCATGGCAGAAGGGGTGGATTATAGGCTATTTGATGGTCCTTTCCAACCCAAACCATTCTGTGATTCTTTTCATGTTGAAGAATTAGCATTGTGGTATCTTATGGAGAAGGGTTTGGGACATACGGTTACATCTCTTTGGCAAATCTAGGCCTCTTTGTCTGTATCTGTCAGATAATAAATGAGTATTCTCAGAGTCAAAATGGCAGCAATAGCTTCCTTTCCCTTCCCTGTCAAGAAATGTTCTTACGAGTACATAAGCCTACTGCAGAAGAATCAATGTTCCTTTTGATCAGCCAAGTGACAGCTCTCAGGGGCACCAGCCAGTGTGCCGGGGCAAAGGCTGGCCTTTTTCTGAGCAGGAAAGTAGGCAGGGACGGGATTAAGTAAAGGACCTATTCTTACCGGTTTACGAGTTGTCTGCTGGAGTCATTTGAATAGGTTGGTGCAGTAAAGGGAGGGCAGCAGGCAGTGTGTGTACTGTGTGGAGCTGGTGAGGGGATGTAAAATCTGTAACTAATAGGTATCTTTTCATCTTTCTTACTGTTTTCTTTCCAGTGGTGCCCAGATAGGGGACAAATCTTCCCATAAACAGTAATCCTTTAGAAAGTGCTCAAGTACAGCTATTACTTAACTTCCTGATTAGTAGCAGTCACCACCTGCTACTTCTGCTCCTCATTGTCCAGCATAATGGCAGTGTTCATTTCTTTGGCTGTGAAAAGGTAATGGGAGGGGAGTCCCTCTTCTCTGTTTTGGCAAAGAGAGCAACAGTCCCTCCTTTTCTCCTGTAACTAGTCCAAGACCATATTTTTCCAAGAAAATATAATTTGATTTCTGCTGACAAATATCTGGATAAGGCAGATTACGAATACTAAAAGAAATACCCAAACCACCACAAGAGCAATCATTCTGATCTCTTTGAACTGAATTAAGGGTTCCTTCCTCAGGGCATTTTTATTGCCTGACCATGGCTTTGAGATCCCAGAAAGCACTAAGCAAAGACAATATATTCAATATTTCTGACACCTCAAACATGCAAAGACTTTGCAAAGACTTCAGTTTTCTTCAAACCTTACTAGCTGAAGCTGCCAAGAGAGCTGCACATGTTGCCTTGAAAGACAGCTGTTAAAATAGTCTCCTTTGATCAGAATTCTTCCATGTTTATGGCTAGAGCAAGATAAAGTATTATAGGATTTTCTTAGCGCGGACTGAAAATCATAAAAGAATGAAACTTGCAAAACCTGAAAAGTGCATTTGTCCTGAGCGGGCATAACTTTTGAAATGTCAGTTAAAAGGAGACAACCCATGAATAGACTATGAGGATTTTCAGACTTTCTATTTCCCTAAAGTCCTCTTTTGTTTTACACTGGGAGTGGTGGTGTCTCTTCCTAGGGAAGCACGGGCAAGCGGTAGATTAGACCTTATTTAGATGGTAAATTCCAGCTTATTTGAATTGTATTAAGCATTCTCCTTACTTCTGTGGGATTTGTCATAAATCTTGAGTAAATATACTTAGCGCAATCTCAAAGACTGAAGTTTTGATTTCTCAGAGGGCTCAAATCTTTAAGCCTTAAAACTTCTCTTGTTTAAGAGAGATAAAGCAAAAGAATCTACTTGTCAAAACAAACACAGGGGAAAAAATCCCTCAGTACAACCCTAGACATTGTCTCAATGGGAAGTGGCACTCATTCGGGGCTTTTCGGTGGCATTCTTTGCCCAGGAGTGAAATCTATTATAGGAATTAGTACTGCCCCTTAAAATGGTAGCATCACTAAGAATCAAATGAATCCTACTCTCTTTTCCTCTCTTTTCCTATCCATTCTCCTTCTTCTAAACAGTATTCAAAGGTTTCTTCAAAGGTCTTCATCCTATCTTTGTTGTCATGGTCTTTCACGGAGTTGAAACAACATTTTCAAAACTAATGCCTGCTCTAAATGCATTGTTATTGGGATGCTGAGTCAGTTCTCTGCTGACTAGGGTGAAAGAAAAAGAATCTTTGAAAATCAGTTTTAATATTCAACTAACCTGAATGGGGAAAAGCAAGACAGCTATACGCTGCGAGACCGAAGCGAAACTTTTCAGGGGTGAGATGCCTTGTATTTTGGGAAGAAAACTAAATTGTCCTGAGGTTTTTGTGTCAGCTATGCTGGTTTTCCTCTTTCTTTTTATTCAGACCAGACCTGAGGAAGACAATCACTTCTCAGAAGCAGAAGGAAAAAAAGAATCCTGTTGATTAACACACACCTCCCCCCCAACTAAATCCTGGCTTCGGGGGTGACAGAGATGCTTGGTATGCATTAGCAGTGACAGGCAGGGCTAGCTTTGGCACGGTTGAAATGAGTAGCGGAAAATAATGAAGAAGCACCATTATTTCTAAGGGAACTAATAAGATATTTTGCTTGTATTCAGCTTTTCTCTTTGCCTCACTTGTTTAACTACTTGCACGTTCTTTGAAACAAGGTCCATCTCTAGCACATGTATCTGTACAGCACATAGAAAAACAAGCTGACTACCCTAATATGAACTTTCAGGCTTTACTATATAAATAAGAACACCTATTTGCTATGTAAATTAGAGCACCACGTATTTCATATGTGCATTTGAAGAAAAGACAGGACCTTTTCATCACAGGCTCGGTTACAACAACTTTAAATTGTTTTTAGCTGCCTGGCTTCAATATTTTATATAGATCCTTTGAACATCTGTCCATTGCCCATGGCCTGATATGGCATGTTAATTCTGTTCATTATTCCCAGGGGAGGATCTTGCATGAAAATTGTGCTGTCTAATTATATGCCTCAGCTAGAGAAACTCTACTGATCTGTCTGCAGCAAATTTCACCTTTATGAAACAGATGATGACTTTGCCAGAGTTTTTCTGGGCATTGTAAGAACTGAAGGTTTTACAGCCTACATTTGTAACATGGGTCATAAACTGAATTGGAGGGGGGGGAATCATTACAATGCTTTTGAAAACAACCCTTCATCTTCAGGGAAAAAATCACAGTTTAATGGGGAAACATGTTTGCGACAGCTTATTAGAAGTAAAATGCAGCCTCCTCTGCTACTTGCATCTCACTGTGTCAGGGAATTCAGGTTGTGAATGAGGAATAGCTTAAGAAGTATCTGAAAGCACAGCAGAAGAGCATGTTGTGGGTCTCTCTCTCTGAGATAGATCGGGGACTGAATATTGGAAGTGTTTCAGGGTGACAGGATACAGAAAGAAGAATAAAAAGCAGCAAGAGTTCTTCCTGTAACTTAAAAACCACGAGTGGGAAAGTGCATTCATTAAATGGAAATGGTAAGGAGCTTCCCAATTTTTTGTTCTACTAGATGAAGATGGATACACTAAAACAGAGCTGGTGATCATGAGGTTTGCTATTTCCAAACTATCCACAGTTTAGAGGGTTCAAACATATTCCTAAAGAGACTGTATGCAGACTGTACATTGTGTATATACTCCTGCTTCTTTCTTTCCCTTTTCTCTGCGACCACCTTGCTTTTTCCCACATGGCTTTAATTAGCATAACTCTCCCCTTTTCACCTCTAAATCCTTTCCCTCCTGGTCTTTGGAATTTCCTCTTTTTCTTTCTGTACAGTTTGTCTTCCCTTGCTTGTAATTCACTAGTGTTCACTAAACTTTACTTTTCTATGTTCTCCTAAATTCCACCCTCCTAAAACTTTCTTATTCCCTTTTTTTAGTTTGTTCTTCACTGTATGGTCTCTTTTAACACTTTTTATACACTGTTGCTGGGCTTCCACAGACATTTCAAGGTTTCCTTTATTTATTTACATTCTCTGATCTGTCATATCAAGTCATCAATCCTACAGCCTGATCTGCCATGCAATCTTCTTCCTGATCAATCTACTTCAGCATCTGAAATCCATTTCTCCAACTAATTTCTTTTTTGGATACCAGCGCTACACATCTGCATTGACCTTTGCACTTTTCACTGCTCAGATCCTTCCAAGTTCATTTATATTCTGCCCAATAAGCACGTTTTCTAACAAGCAAATTCTCTGAGCATCTCAGTATGCATTTCGTTATCCTCATCTTCTTCCTGAATGTGCTGCCCCTTTTTTGCCTTCTTGACCAGAATGTCCCTCCTTTCTGTTCTCATCACTGTGGCATCAGAGATCCCAATGTGAAGAATGAAACAGAAAACATTCTCCACTTGCAGGCGTGGGCTTCCCTGGCATTGTTCCTTCCTCATAGCTTATGGACTTTCAATGGAAATCATAGTTTCCCTAGAGAGCCATCAGCTGGGGACAGAGCACTGTCTCTTGCGCTGACTGATGGATGCAATGTAACCACAGACTTTCACTCCTGACAGGTTGCACCAGAAGAGTTCCCATCCTCATCCTTACAACATGGCTGGCCCTGTTCTCTTCTCCTCAGGGTGATTCACCAACTGCCATGGCATTAACTCCGGCAAGAAAACAAGTCAGAATTTGACACCCAATCACAGGCCTCATGGATGTGTCATATGAGTTAGCATGAGTGTTTGTCTGCTGGGGAAGGGCTAAGAGCTAGAACAGCAAGGGTATTTCAGGTCAGGCCTGAGGCGAATTAGCAGACAAGTTGTGAAGCTTACACAACATGTGGCCACATTATGTGTGGCTCCAAACAGCGCTAATAGCCTGTCATTGAGCTCCATGTTTAAACAATTTGAGCAAACAGCAAACACAGAAGATGGGAGGAGGCAAAAAGGCCTTCGAGGAATAAGAAAGATCTGGCTACTTAGTACACTTGGCAAGCAAATATTGCAGTGGTAAGGACAGCAGAGTACCTATTAGCTAGTTAGAGACCTGACCCAGTTCCTACCATGCAAAAGTAACATAATACGAAACCAAAAATATGTAAGTTGTCCAACTTTAAAATTCACTCAGCCAGCAATTTTTAGAGCCACATAGGAAACTGACTGTTGGTTTAGGCTCTGTCTGAGCATGTGAATTATCTGAGAGAAAAAATCATTTTTCCTGGTTTAGCAGCAAGGAAACCAAAGAAGGGGGGAACAGGAAGAAAAACAAGTTTTAATAACAACAAAGAGTAAAATCCAAATGCATCCATATAAATAACATTGATACTAGTGATGGGAAGTAAATATAAAGACATTTAAAAATGGAAGAACTTAGAAACCATACTGCATTGTTTAGTATGAAAATAACAGCCTTTCAAGCCAGTACTACTAGAGAACATATTTAATCCAGTATGGAATTGGCTATGAAACCGTCCACTCTACCATGGGAATGCTTAGCTCAGTATCTGGTAGGTTGCCAGCCGTTTAAAAAGTTTTTGAGTTGGTTTAATGATTGTTCCCATGAGCACTGATGGTAAGGTTGACATTAATTAAAATACTAAGTCATCAGAGCTTACATACACTGTGGATAAAGAGAGAATGGGCTGGATCCAATTGTCTTCAAGGTTTCTTTGGCCTTCCACATTTTTCCCTTAGATGCATGACACATGCCAAGTATCCTCTTAGTGGAGATGTAACAATGTAAATCTCTGCAAATATAAAGTAATCTTTTGGGGTTTTCCACAAGTTTTCATTTAACTGATTAGAGGACACTCATTAAAATCAGCTAATCGTGTAATGTGGCTGTGTTCTGAATGCTAAACAAAGTGAAAGAGGATTTTAAAACATTGTCTGCTTATTTCTACTGTATATTCAATGGCACACAATTCAATAGGAATTCTGGGGCCTATCCTCAGTAACCTCATTATCTCATATAAAAACATGCTCTTTGCATAGAGTGTGTTGGAAAAGGTATGAAAAAGCAGATTAAAGATATCTTTGGATGCACGCTCTTGAAACACGATGAAGGACTTCACTTAGACTTGTGGAATTAATAGAGAATAACACAAAATCCTAATTAAGATCCACTGCTAAAAATTATCTTTACATAATTTGGATAGAATAGCCATCCTTGTGCATTTCTCTCATTTTTTGACTCAAGATCCAGATCTTCAAAGGCAAACAGGAAAAAGTCACATAATACCTGGAGTCCTCAAAAGGTCATGTAGAGAACCAGCAAAAGGGCTGAGCTTTCCTATTCTTCCCATCTATTCAGTGAGCCAGAGTTCCCATCCTACCGGCAGGGGCTTAATACTGCAGAGACTGAGGGTGCAAGAAGGAAAGCTTATGCTACATACGTGGTCATTAGCCTAAAAAAGACCTCTGGTTTGAACAACATGGAGCAAGGTGAAGAAGCAAGCCAAGCCTATGTAAACGCAATGGGACATTCTCACAGTAGGCAATATGCAACATAAAGCAGAATGCTGGTCCCAATGCAAACAGTAGAACATCCCTTTCTATTTCAAAACATGCTTGCTCTTTTGCATCAGAACTGACACTGTGACTTTGGGTCACCTTTCCATGTCAGGGCAAAACCAAAACCTAAGCAAGGTGCCTGAAGCCAGTTACCATCCCAGCTTGTTCACTAGCATGTGGCACAGACCTCACACTGCTTCCCTGTGACACAGGGGTTGTGTAACACAAGTATTTATCTCTGAATAGCTGCAGTGCAAACCATCAAGGTGCATTGCAAGTCGTTGCTCAGCAAAGGCTCCTTTAACTTGCTTGTGGACACAAACCCAGGCCTTCCCCTGCCATCCCAATATCAAGCATGGAGCAGGAGTTTAAACCACCACAGGCAGATTTCTGTGATGGCAAATCCTGGAGGATGGGAATAATCTTTGGGGTTTTGGTGTGAATGTTTTCTGAATAACCCATTCAGATTTCATTTATGCTCCATCCCTGGCAGTGTTCAAAGCCAAGCTGGACATGGTCTTGAGCAACCTGGTCTAGTGGAAAGTGTCCCTGCCCATAGCAGGAGAGTTAGAACTAAATGATCTTAAGGTCCTTTTCAACACAACCCATTCTATGATTCTCGATATAAAAAAAACCCAACTGCCTGATCTTTGTCCTTCAGGAACTCATCCATGTAACGTGGAAGAGGAAATTAGTCAAAGGAAGTCCCTGTCCCCATACATGAGAGCAAGAGGCCTGATGTCCTCCTTGGGGCTTGCCTCCGGTAGAGCCATCTATGAACACAAGGTTAAAAGAGCCATTGGGTGTTCGTAATTTTTTATCCTTTTTTTTGTTTTGTTTTTGTTTTTCTTTTTTGCTTGTTGGGTGTTTTTTGGAAGGGGGATAGGTTAGTTGTAAAGTGCAAGGCTGACTTGGAGGGACCGGCAGTGCTCACGCAGCAGGACACCATGAAGCCGAGTGGCCAAGGGCAGGCTCTCACCACAACCTGACCATGGCAGATCATGGATAAAGCAGGTCACTCTGTGTGTGCAAGCCTCATCCAAGAGCCGTGGAGAGCTGGGGCACAGTGCAAGGGGCCCTTGCCTGGGGAAGGCAGGCAGTGATGCCCACAGCAGCACAGGCACCCCAGTCACCGGGCCGTGTTTCACCAGCTCTAGAGAGCTTTCCTCCTGCTCCTGCCGAGCCTTTTGCTGGAAGGGGCTGCCTGGAGAACAGCAATAGCCCGGAAGGAGCCCCGGCAGCGGAGACCCAGCGGCGACCGGTCGGTGGGTCAGAGCGACGGGCGGCGCGGGGAAGCGGCGGGTGGGTGGTCCGTGGGATGGAGGCGCAGACTGTGCCGCTGCCCCGCGTCGGGCCGGACCGGGCCGGACCCGCTCCCGCAGCTGGGCCGGAGGCGGCCCGCAGGCCGCTCTCAGCGCAGTTCTTCATTTCTCACTTGAGTGCCCTTCTTTAGTTCCCTTTCAACTGCCCACTTTATATCGGCTTCATTACACCACCGCTCCATTTGTGATGTAAATCGGGAAACTCGGGGAAGTTTTTCTTTTGGCCTTGTCTACGGAAGAATACCGAGAGGTATTCAAAACGTATTAACACAAATCAATGGCACCAATAAAAGCAAAATCTCCTTAGCAACATAATCTTGATTGCAAAGGGAGAACTGAGAGCATTTAGCAGAACAGTGGCCCACATGGAATACGCATTTGTCTAGAAGAATGCGGCACAAAGCCTAAAAGAGAGATGCTGAAAAAATCCAAAATTAACTCACACTGAACAGTTACTCTTTTTTTCAAAAGTACACAATTGGCTACATTAAATCTATCGTGCGCTTTTCTGCTCAGCAACATTGTATCATACCGCTTTGCAAGCCCAAATTACGACACCCGGAATGCTTCGAGGCACAGCAGCAGCACCCCTCCCCACGCACACTCCTTATGCATGCGCATACAGAACACACACGTACATTATAGAATCATTGAATTCTACATAGAATATACACACAGCAGAGAGGCTGTTCAGATTTTCATATTACAGTAACCAAAGAGCTGTAAAATGTCCCGTGCAAAGAAAAGCAGCTGTCCGACAACAATCCAGATGGGCCTCAGCACATCACAGCGCACAGGATTTGTTTCTGTTCACAAAGTTTAGGTTAACCAGCGTTTCACATCTGATCCCCCTCAAAAATGTGTGAACTACATAGCTGGGAATGATTCCTTTTGAATAATGGTGTCCGCCTTAACTGGACAAAAGTGTAGCTTGTTTAAGAGCACTAGTGTAGTAAAAAAAGCATACCAACAGCTTCAACATTACTATTCAACCATAACAGTAATATATATAATAAATCCTACTACCATCAGGGCTTGAAAAGTTTAAGAATTCCAAAAACAGATTTAATGAAAGTCAGTTTGAAACACTTAAGGCAGGTAATGCCACTAAATTTTAAGTCTAGTCCTAGAGCCACCTAAATTACACCAAACCACCCCCCCCTTTCTCCTCCCTCTCCTCATTCCGACTGAAAGTACGAACTGAAAATTAGAAAAGACCATTGTACAGTAAGGCAGAAGTTTGTGTTTTTCCTTTCTTTTTCTCTCCTGTCTCCCCCCCCCCCCCTCCATCCCCCCCCCCTCCCCCACTGGATACACTGGATAGATGAAAACCAGTAAGGCTTAACAGATAGGTTAACAATTATTTTATTAGTTTATAATACATACAACTTAAGAAATGCTTTAAAAAAATTATATTGGAGTCCATTCTAATTCTGGGTCAGGTCAGGAAAAAACAATGTTGATGTATTAAATAATATTCTGTATTTCAACAACAGATTAACTTCAGTAATTTAGCAGACACGGTTAAATACTCTTAAATATGCATATATATACAATTGTGCAGCCTTAAAAAAAAAAAGTCCTTTTCTTCCTATCTTTTCCTCCCAAAGCCGTGCACCCTACGAACACAGTACTGGCCTCTAAGCTTTCAGTCTCTCACCCGGACTTCAAATATCTGACAAGGAATGTTGCAACAGTGGAAATCGCAGCGACCCTATCTTTCTAAACTTTTGAAGAGAGGAGATGCCCAACAGGCAAAATTACCATCAAGTCTCTCTATAAATAGCAGCTTCCTTAATATCCAGCTCTAGGTTAAATTATTGCTTATGCATTTTCTGCCTGAAATGCATTTTTAACATAGTAAAAAATACTGGGTTTTTAGTTTGCCTTTCTCAAAGATAGCATCCTTTCAGTGACTTATTTGCCATTTCTGCTGTGTACATTAAACAGATTTTTTTCCAAAGCATGTATAACACGATGCAATTCTCTAAAAATTCTTTTAAAGTAACATGAATTACATAGAATTAATTTAGTACACATTTAGGCACTGGTTTGCAGTTTACTGTTCTCTTTAGGCTTTATTTGTTTGGAATTAGTTTTGTATTCTGGTTGCCAAACTTGGCCTTTTACAGAAACAAGAATCTGAGTTACACTTTTCAAATCAGGGACTACTCTGCATTCCTTGTTATCTCACTGAACCAAGCTGCTTACACTGGCAGCATTAACAAGTAGGTACACAGCATATCCTAACAAGTTAGAAAGCCTGCTGCAAGCACAGAAGGATCAGAGATAAACATTTAGAGTGGATGAATGAGATATTCATATAGGTACAATTAAATCAGTTTAAACATAACGACCCAAAAATATCGGTCATATTGCACCAGAATAAGGACTTTTGGATTTCCAAATGTGATTTTAACAGTGGATTCACAAACCTAAAACATTGTAACAGAAAAAAAATAAATCTTCAGCTAACTACCAAGTCTAGGTGAAGTAACTTTCAATGACAAAGTTATAAAGGAGGGGGGAGTACGTTTCAATAAACATTATAAAATCAGCTATCTGCCCTCCAAAAGTGACCACATGTTAATGGCTCCCTTCTCCATAAAAGCTACACATAACTACAAAAGTCTCACTTACTTACCTGAACTTAAATTGTCCTAACTGGACCCTACCCCCAGGTTTTACATACACTGTCACATGACAGGAGCTGTCTGGACAAGGCAAGAATTTTCTTTGGAAACAATTAGCCATGCATTACAGGCTCCAGCTTAGGAAGCGACTGTGCCGTACTCGCTGCACAGCTCTCAGCAGCGATTCTGTTTTGGTCTGGACATTTTAAACTAAGAAATGCCGAGTTTAGAAGGAAGCTTACTTCAAAATGTGCATAATAGCAGAACTGTCTATCCATCAGGGCACAATCAAAATGAATCAATAATACACTTGTTAAAGTAACAGAACTTAAGACAGTCTACAAGGATTGCTAGCTTTTACTTAACTTTCATTATTTAAAACCATTTTGATCAGTTCAAAACTATTTTCCATCACACTCAGAGAACTCCAAACCTAACATCCAAACTCAATCTTTTGGGTGTTGCTTCTCCTAATTCCTATGTTTCATCTTTTAACTCACTAAATCTTTCCTAATAGTCTGCTGTATTCTGAGGAGTCAAGCATTTATGAATCTTTTTTTAAGAAAATAAATCTCAGTATTACTGAGGTAAACTAAGCAGAAGAATTTTTAAAAGGTCATCTTCTATGAAACAATAAAAGATGTATTACCCGGGTGCCATGTGGTGGACATACACACCTCAGCACAAGAGTTAACATATGAAGTTTCCTGTAAGGATTCAGGGTTGGGGTTTTTCCTCAGTTTTCAAAGGTAGTCTCTAACTTAGCCCACACTGACTGAATGTCAGTGTGCAAAATGATCAAGTTCAGAAACTGATGAATTGCAAAATAGTGTTAGCAACAAAACAACCCAAAAGGATTTCCGTAACTAATGGAGAATAAATGCATGACGTTCTCAGCAGAGAAATTTTTTGCTTCTAAGACACTTCTCCCCTTGAAGATTTTCCAATTCCTTAAGAAGAATGATGCTGTTCTCTCATTACACCATTATTCCCTGATTCACCCAGCTTACAGAGAGAACTTTACAAAGAATAAACACAGGAATTAAGAAGGTAGCATCATCAGAAATAATCACTCTATCCAAATCGTGAAAAAAAGAAAACATCATTTATCCTTATCCAACATACTTTGACATTCAGCAGCCTAATAATACAGCGTAAAGGGAGCTTTCATAGCTTTATATTGATAACATTCATAATGGTCATGCATATTACAATCAGAAGGTTTCTAGGGTGCCACTTGCAAAGTAAGCCTTCATGCAGATAGGCATTCAGGTCATTAACTCCATTTTCCTATATTAGTCCCTGAGAAGTTAATATTTCTACCTACAATATGGCTATTAAAGACATTATAACGATCATACACTTAGCTGTTTGTGATGGAAATGCAACATGGCTTTAGGGAGAAGCAGCACAGAAATTACAGCAAACAAGTGGTGATGAATACAGATCTTCTAAAATGCCTTCTTTTCATAAGAAAGGTTGCTGAAGAGTAACATAAATTAATTTAGTCAGGGATAAAAAAATAGCCAGGGCCTCTTACCCTTAATAAGTTGCTACTGTGAATCCAAGGAGCTTTGGGCCCTGAGACCTCTCTAATTGAGCATTTCCTTTACATGAAATCATCTGGATTTTGACCTAATGTAGGGTCATCACGATCCTTCTTTTTAATTACTCAACAGCAGTGCTGAGAGAACTTAAAAGAATCAGGGATTTTCTTTGCCTAACAAGTCTTTTGCCTCTTCAATTAAAGTGATCTCTTTAAATTGTTCAGAATTCAAATGGTTTTTTTTGGTGAACAATTTGCATTATTGCCAGCTGCTCAAAAACCATAAGCTAGGGCTCCCAAAACAAGGGGACCAATTTAAAACGAAGACTTTGGGGTGGGGGGTGGAGGGAAGGGAATAAAGACAAGTTGAGGTGGGCTTTTTTTTTTGCCTTCTGGCTTCTGAGCAGTTGCAGATTGCACTTTAAAGCTCTTCCCTACAATCTTCAGGGCTAAATAATGATTTTTAGGGGAAAAAAAAAAAAAAAAAAAAAAACAAAAAAAAAAAAAAAAAAAAAACTTCTAAGTAAGCATGTATCTCCAAGATAGAGCATTACATTTAAACATCATGGTCTTGAGATTTACGTAAAAGGTATCATTTAAAAAATAGATTTAAATATCACAGTTTACATCTAAGTACGGTAAAAAGTTTTTACAATCTACCTGGTTTTGAGTATTGCAGGAAGTTTTGGATTTGCAAACATAGTATATCAAGATGACTCATACTGAGCTATTACAAAAAAATGTACTTACTTCATGCAATTTATCTCCATAAACATCTTAATTTCTGGTGAAGTTTGCCAATCCCAAACTTCAAATCATAGCTATTTAACAACAGATGAGCTCTAAAGAATTCCTCATGTAGGGTGAGACAGAAAGCCTTTCTCCCTCAGGACTTGTTCCTACCTGTCACTGAAAGACTAAAAATAATTTAGTTCTATTATATTACAGTAAGAAAGAAATCTTTATCAACCAGCTAAAGGCCACCCTATCTAAAAATAATATTTAGCTTTCACAGGGAGTCATTGATGCCTTTACCATTAGTTTTTCAGGATAAAGTTGAAAAAGACATAATTAGCATAATCTGTTAAACAATTACTACCAAGTGGGTACCTAACTCTTACTATTCGAGTAAACTGGAAATAAGATTATCTGTAGGAATTAACAAGTTGCAAGAAGCTGAACAAGTTCTTACAATGTAATATTTATGTTATGTTCCCGGCTGTGTCCTGGAAGTCCTACTGCAGCTTCTGTCCTGCTCCAACTGTTGCAACTTTATTCTTTGCCAACTGGACAAAAAAAAGGTAATACATTTCTTCTCACTTACATACAAAATAGATATAGTATTTTAGAAACAATATCAAACAAAAATCCTGAAGACTGCTGCAGGCATTAAATAGTTGATTTAAGTTCCTGCCAGTTTAATTTCCATCATTGTAATTAATGAATCAAAAGGGATTGTATGAAAATGTTTTCTAACTTTCTTACTAGGTGAGTGTACTTTCTCATCAGGAAAGTTAACACCTTAGAGCAAAACTCATCTATATATGCTCGCAGTTTCTCAAGTTTCCTGCTTGTATTTTAAGTCAGAGACATTGTCTTTAATAAAATATCAGAAATGCTCCAAGAGGCAATCACGCTGGCCTCCTTACTAAGGGATTTCACTTTACTTGCCCAGAGCACTACTTTGGACCGCTGTATTAGAATTCTTAGAGAAAGTCATAGTTAAAATACAGAGATGCCTGCTAACCAAGTAGATGACAGCAGATGTACCCAAAACTAGACAAAATCTTAACCAGCATCACTGCTCATGTGGAAGCTTTACGAAGGAAACACTTTGTAAACCTGAAAGGCGCACTCTGTTCACCGCTGTGGTTTCAGTACACATCATACTCAAATTAGCTTTACTGTAGGTCATTTAGGGATACTGCTGGCAAGGTAGTGGTGGTGTCACAGAATGTATTATGGCGAGCTTGGGTAATAAACTGAGGTGAACAGCTCACAGTGAATGTGGTGCTGGTATGAACATAGCACAAGCCATATCCCTCCACACTAATGAACTATCAGTGAAAAACTGCATCCATGACACAAATCTTTCTATACAGCCAACTGAGAACTTTCACAATAAAATCTAGGCCTTCTACAATTTAATATTTACTTTATTGAAAACTGACACTTAAAGAAATCAACATGTATTTTTGGTCATCAGTATTTCTCACCAGTTACCATTTCTGTTCCAATTCCAGCCTCTCCCCTGCACCTCCAACATGCATGGCCATCAGTGTCAGGCTTTCAGCCCCTGTTGCAAACTGAAACTGTTCTGAGATTGTACCTATTATTTTTGGGTGAGAGGAGGAGTACTGCAGACCCAGATTTGTACTAAAGAAGAGGCTGAAATTGATTTTTAAAACATTCTGACCAGTTACTTTGGAGAGAAACCATTGTGGGACCCAGAAGACTGAGGCAGCACAAAACTGCCATCTGTTAATTAAAAATCATATTCCATCAATTCGAACAAACACACTTGTAGGCTTGCATGAAAAGCATAGCTGAGCTATTTTCAAAGTAAACAGCAGGAATCCACAGACAAAAGCTGAGCAAAGGATGAGTTTTGGGAACAGATACAGAAGATTCAGATTTAAGGAAACTTACAACTTTCTAGACCACTCCCCACTATCAACAATTCCGGAATACAATATTCACTAGAGAATATTTTACAGAGAATAAATAATTTGAAGACATAGAAAAATAGTTCACAGCATCAAGGTACTTGTAATATATTACCTTGAAATAAAACTTGTATTTAAAAGATTAAAAAGAGAAGACTATTCTTGTAGTGGTATCAACTTTTCATTCATACAAATATTAAGCAGGGTATATTTGTTTTTTCATATATTCACATTATTGCTTGCTACCACAACTGTACAAGGAACATCTTAACTTACATTAATGTTCACATACAGTAATTTTAGATACCTAAAGGAAATTAAAAAACATGATAGAGTTGCAACGAAAAAAAAACTAAAACACCTATATGCGAAGATATGTACAACTATGATACAAGTAGAAGAAACGAAAATACAACTGGCCTGACCCAAGCATACATCATATATCCAGCTAAAAAAAGAGTCTTATGCAGAAAATAGTATTTGTAAACCAAAAAAAAGCAGAAGCAAGGGTGCAATAAATAATTATCTAACACATTTAAACTTCACACTGTTGCCCAGTGTACCCTGCTTTGATTATTTTTAATACATGGCATCCGCATCTGGAACAGTATTCAAGATTTCTTTAATAATCTTTCCCATCTATGTGGCTTTAAAACAAACAAAAACAAAAACCCTGAAAGGTCCTCTTGGACAATATTTTCCTGCAAAACAAGTCCTCCTACACCTCTGTGCACAGGATCTGGTAAACATTTAGAACAAAGCTGATAAATGGCATTATCTTGAATTAAAACAGCTACATTATAAATTGCAATACTAATATGCTTTTGTGATCTTTAGTTCTACTAACCAGATGCATGCAAGTCACTCAGCAATTCTTCTAGTCTGAATGAAATAAGTCTAGTTTGCTGCTTTTTAAAAAAAAAAAAAAAAAAAAAAAACAAAAAACCCCCAACCTTTAAATTAGAACTTTTTCAGAACCAGCTGACTGAACTTCATGAAAAGCACAGAGATTTCTACTAATGCAAGGACATTCGGGTTCCAAAAAGCACAGTTTCAAAAAGAACTTTATCTCCTTCTTTTATTGGAAGAGGCTAGCCAATATCCCAAAAAGAAATAAAAATATTTACAATTGACTAGTCACTGACAAAAGTTTAGGAAGATCTCAGAAGGTATTTCAGCATGTAAATGAATGATTAAAAGGACTTACACAATGTACAGTCAATCCGTTGTGTCATTTTGGGATAAAAAAATACCTGCTCGTTTGTATACCATTTTCAGCTGTGTATTTATAGTTTTTTTATATATATATATGTACACACACGCGCGCACACATATAAAAGACTTTGAAAATCAAGATAAATTAATAAACAGAAGTAGTAAAAGTAAGCATAACTTAAGTAGTAGTTAACATTTGTGTGAAATTTCTTTGCAGAGTTTGACCAAATGCACTTGGAACATGCTCTTACTAAAAAAAGAAACCCAACAAAACAAACAAAAAAAAGAATGACAACACCACAAGATTCTGTAGAACCAATCTATGTTACCACCAGGAGAGCACCAAGCAAGGCACCATTGGAAAGACAACATACTTGAATAAGTCTCTATAAATAAATCAAATGTTAATCTGGTCGAAAAATCGGTGTCTTTGGTAAAAATTCTATAAGAATGACCTGTATAAAAAGAAAACAAATACATATTAGATGGAAGATGGCAGCAATTTGATTATCTATCACAATGATAATTCATACACTTTTTTTTTTCCCCAAGTACATCAAGTTATGATGATGACCAGAGATCACTTAAATTCAACTGGAAAGGTTTGCCTACCAACATCTAGCATCTAAACAAACAGAAATAAGCTATTACATAATTACTCTTTACTGTAATTCATTCACTTTATTAGGAAAAGATTATGACAGAGATAAACATTCATTTAAAAAAATTAGAAGGTGCAAAGTATGCAAAGTTAATTTTAAATTACACATTAAATTCACTTAAAATTTTCTGCACTTACTATAGGATTCTAAATTATATTTATCGTTCAAAACTTGTACAGATAGAAAGGTGTATCAACCTTTGCAAAGTTCCCATTATCTAACGAATCTGCAAGTAGTTAACAAGAAACCTGATTAATGCTTTTGCATGATTATTCTTATGGCCCCTATTTAAACTAGGTGTTTCTGAGCTATGAACACACGGCAGTGTACACTCCAGAATACAATCCAAGTATTCATCCTACTTTAAACAGAAAGCTTAAGGGAAATATTCACTTGTGCACCTTCTTCAGAAATACAGTCATTACACAGCAGCATGATTGTATTCATAAACAAATAAATGCACCCAGTAACAAAACTAAGGATTTTATTTACTTTTAAGGGGAGCTTGTCTTTCTAAAAAGTTAAAAAAATAATTTCTAAACGTTTTTGATTATAAATGAGAACACGACTGCTTAGAGACTAACCACTTCTATCTCTGACAGCATATTGAACATCAGAAGTCTCTGATTTTATTTCTAAGGCAAACAGATTCGAAATAATACCAAAATCAGGTGTATAAATTTACTTTTAAGAGATGCTCAGAAGTGACTTATATTCAGAAGCAATGTAAACTACTCAGAATCCACTGAGCCCTGACATGAGTCGACCAGTCAATGCTTCACAAATACCAGGGCCATTGACATTCAGGCAAGGTTTCAAAAAGTGAGCAAAGACCCAAAGCTGGAACTTTGTGTTTATGCCAGAGATTAAGTCTATTGTGGTTTTGTCCATTTAATTATGTATTTAATTTAGCATCTACAACAGTGGATTTTGAACCTCAAGCTGGAAAAGCACCAAATTTTGGGTCAAGAATCTAATTAAAATTACCTGCTTTGGAAAAAAGGATACATATTATTTAAAATTAAATCACAAACACAACTTTAGGGGCAAGAGACCAGCAAATCAGTTCCCTAAAAATGAAAAAATGGTAGAGAGGTTCTGTAAAAATTCTCTCCTTAAATATATTTGGAGATAACATATTAAACATTTCACAAATTGAAAAATCAAACCTTTGATCTTTACCCTGTGAAACTACATGCTTATGACTACATATTAATGTAAATAGGTCATGTAAAACTGATTTTAAATTGTATTTAACAGAATTAATATTCAACTGTAAAGGCTGCTGGCCTACAGTGTTTACAAATCAGCATTGCATGTTTTTTTCAATTGAATCTGCAAAACAGTGGATGTGACAATGTCTTCCTGTAGGAAAACAAAATTTTCAGTGAAATAAAAAAAGAAACAACAACCCATTTTATTTAGGTGAAGTTCAAACATACTTTCTGAAATTTGCTTTATTCCATTTTCAGCCACATCTCACGGATCTAAACAACAACAAAATTGTAGAATAGATGGTACAAAAAAAATCTACTTATAGAGTCATTCTGTGAAAAAGCACTTTAAAGATCTTATGTTTCAGGCCAGAACTAAGATCTAATTTACAAACAGGAAAGGGAGGAATACTAAAAGAAAATTATTCTTTTAATATCTTTTCCAACTCCTTAATCACTTTTAAAGTTTTTATTTGCATGATAAAGACCATAGATAAGTTAGAACTAATACAGTAGATACTTCTCAAAGGCTAATCTTTCTTAAGATGTTAACCCTTCCTATCACCTACTTCCTACAGCACTAAAAAAGTATGCAAATTCTGATATTTCTCCCATTTTAGCAGCTTAATTTCATCTTATTCTATGTGCCTCCAAGATATTTCGAAAATTGAAATAAAAGCAGCACCAAAAAAGAGAAAGAAGGTTGCAAGCTAAACAAACTGAAATCCCACATTGGACACCATTCTTTTTAAACAGTATATTCTCACTGTGTATTTCCAAGAAGTGCTTATGGAGTTTCAGCCAAAGATTGGAGTAAATTAAAACTCCAGAGACTGACTTAAAAATGTTTTGGTGACACAGGTTAGAGATAATGATACTTTTAAGACAGTTGAGGTAAGAGGCAGTTAAACTTTAAAAAGGCTAAAGGTTTCTTAAGCTCCAACAGCTTAGTTGAAAGGTCTTCTTCTGTACTTTTAGACTTGATTAGCATTATATAAAACAGCCATATCTGACTTGCTGCGTAACCAAAGTTGTGGTTATTCTTTATACAGCATCCAAAATTTCACACTCCATCAGCACATGTTCAAGCTATTTTATCTTGGCAATTAATTTATTATTTTTCAGAACACAGTGAAGCCTTGTTTTCAAGTCATTCATAACTTTATAAATCAGTCCTGCACATGAAACCATGCATCTGTGAACCGTAGAAAATCCTTCCACTCAGGCGATTAAGCTCCTGACACCTTTACTGATTAATAATCACGAAAAGAATAAGATCAGAAGCAAAATAAATGATCATTTAATAGAGAAACTCACAAAACAGCCCTTTAACTTACATATTCCATCATGTTATTCGTTTCACATTTCCTTTTGCTTAGTCTCCAATGCAAGCACAGCTAGACAAGGAGGAAAGAAAAAGAAGAAAAATGAGCTGTATTTTATTGCAGCACACAGACTAGCCCATTTGTCCACCTTTCATATTTTTCGTTCAACAAAAGCATCTGTTTCCATACTGTGCAATTCAAACTCCAACAGTACGAAGCTGCTCCCTGCGGCACTCACCTTGTGGTATAACCTATTGTTTTCCCATTCTAATAACTTCTCTATCGATCTTCGTGTCTGGAAGACAAATGAGAAAGAATTTTACTCTTGACTGGTTTTAGAAAAACTTTGTTTTGCAGCTGCTTTTGTGTGAAAGAGAGGTACAGGACAGTGACTGAGTACGGGGTGGTCCATAGTACTATCAAAACTTCCCTGGTATTAAGTAGTAACTAGAAAAGAACAACTTTTTACAACACCCAAATAACTGTCTTCAAGCATTCTGGAACACTTGTTCATATGTATACGCTTTCTAGTTCTTATAGCAGTTACAACTTTAAAACCACAGAAATTTTGAAGTGATGTAAGTATAAAAGCAGGAACACTGCTCTCCTAGTATCAGTGGTCTAAATGCACTGCTTTTGAGAAGGCTGGCATCTAAACTGATAAATGTTGCCAACTATTTTGCAATGCTGTAGGTCAAGTACAAACACGCAATACTCTAAACAAAAGAGAATTTTTTGTTACTTTTATATCCAGATTTTAGAGTCTGAAAACCAAATGCAGAAAGTTCCAGTAAATTACACAAACAACTATTACTATATCTGTGCTTTGTATGAAGAGCAAACCCAGTATTTAGGATTCTAAAGCAAAGTTTTACTGCCTATGTTGCCCACACTTGACCCTTCATATAAAGAATCCTTAAAGCTGTTTGCAGAGCTTTTTAAGATTGTGCAGTATTAAAAGGACATTCTGTGCTGTAAAGTTTCACAGCATTTTGAATATAATTATTCAGCTATATTTACATTTAAGAAATACATACTGACATTTATGGTCATTTGACTGCCAGAATATATACTGCTCAGCTCTAAATGGGATTTGCTACCGGCTATGAATAAAAAGAGGATAATTCATGGTGCCAGGTGTTAAGATGAGACCAACAGAGCTGCAGGTGCAAAAGGACAGAGCAACGACAAGGATCAAATACAACTTAGTGCAGCTGCAGCTTCCTTACAAGGCAGAGAGGGGTGAGGGGAAGGGATGAGAAAGCATCTTGCTGTTATTAGTACAAAATACAAGCACTGTAAATGAACCTTAACAAATCAAACTAAATGCTGTCATGAGAAATAAGGATGTCTGAGTAAAATAAAACTTAGATAACAAATTACCAATTTCCCACTAAATATTAGCATCTTGGTTCTCAAACATCAGTTTCTCTCTAGTTTAATACCGAAGCATTGTGGGGAAGCACATCTAAGCATGTACTGTGGTCACATGATTAAAAATTAGATCATTGCTACCTATGAGTAATCATTACACTGATTTTTTATTATGTTTTATTTTAAAAAGCACAAGTCAAGGAATTATCACAAGGTGGATGTGCCAGTGACTAATTTATCACATCAATTGGAGATTGAGTATTTTTGGGGTTATTGTAATTATTATGTTTTTAAAGACAGTGCCCTTTAACAATAATCAGTAGACCTCACTTGTTTCTTTGTAAAGATAGCCTTTTAGAGTCTGCTCTCCTTTTAAATGAAAATAGGGCAGCAGTTATGGTCACACTTTTGTTAATTTAGTTGCCAGTCAGCTCCAAATCAAAAGAAAATAAGGCTGCAGAGTGTAATTAACATTCAGTTCAGTCGTTTTGTCCCTTGTCTAGCCCCCAAGCTTTGTTAAAATTGCCATCTGAATGCTGAAGGCTGTAGGGAAATCGATTTGATTCTAATCGCACCATGAAAAGAACATGATCTAACTGCTTTCAGCCCTCCGTAAATCTGTACTAGGTCTTTAGCACAATGCAACTTCCAATTTAAAAAGCACTGAATGTCTCGTCAATGACTTTGTGAAGAAAAAAGAACAAGGAGCAGACATAAAAATTCCAATAGTTGTTTAAGCATTAAAGTTCATTTGCATCACAGCAAACCTGAAAAGGGCTGACCTCTCAAACCGCCTCTCAGGTCTATGAAGTTGTAGCCTTGACAAGCTCACATTGACAGAGCTCATTGACTCTGAAAGGCTACTCTATCAATGGTGAAAAATGGCAATAGGTTCTACTCTGAGCAGGCATCTGCCTGCCCACCCGCTGCTAAACCAATGGCAAAACTGATTCAAAACCTGAATCTACCTTGTAATCTTCCTTTCCAGGACCTTTTAATAATAGATTAAGATCACTATACAATTTCATTTCATTGTTTGCCCCAAAGAGTGTGAAAAACATCCAAGCTTTTCAGATTCCAATAAAATTACATATATATTACAATACATACACATAAATAAGAAATTGATAGGTAGTTATGTACTATTAATTGGTTTGTTTAAATAAGAAGCCAGTTTAAAGTAATTTGACTAGTGTAAGATAAAAGTACATGCAGCCTCGAGAATACGATTATTTAGGTTCCCAGAGCCTTAAATAGAATCCTTCCTGAGGTATAATTTGGGACAGCCATAGCTCCCAAATCATGCCACATTACCAATACAGAAATGTTGCTGAAAATTAGATTGCAAAATATTTCTGCAAACCTCAGAGTTTGGGATAAAAGGAAATGAATTAAACAGCATCACACAATTCACTATAGTAAGTTTTCTTCCTACTTGACAGGTGAAAAAAAAAAAAAGCACTTGCACGTGCAGCTTAATTAATCACTGCTCTTGACATCTCAATGATTTACAGTGAGGAGCAGGTGAGGATATACAAAACCAGAAAGGAACACTTGATTTGAGTGTAGCATTTCCAGCACACTAGGATGACAAGCTTATATATTCTATCAATGGTGTACAGAAAAACCCATACAGCAAATTATTTGTTAGCCGCAACAAAAGCACAAATTAAGTGGAAGAGAGACTTGCTTATTAGGAAGATTTAATACTATCCAGCTTTAATTTTTTTTTTTCTTAAGAAACCCAACCCAATATTTGAGCAAGCCAAAACTACAATTCAAGTACACATTTTAGCATGCCAATGACAAGAAAGTATGCTTTGTAACATACTTTGTGGAAAAAAAAAAATAAAAATAAAAAGGCAGATAGCCTTTAATGTTCACCAAATTTTGTGAAACAGAGCTCTTCAATCAACAATCTAGATGCAGTGTTTAATGAAACGCTCCTGTAAAATAACTGATTCTTTAAAGACATTGATGTTTGACAGCGTCTTTGAAAAATCAGGCTACTGAAAAAAACCCCAACTCAGAATACACTGTCACCAATGCTATTGCTCTCAATTAAGTAAAGTTTTGCCCTTAAATATGGAAGAAAAAGAAAATTAAATAGGAAGGCTGTGAACATTTCATGCAGAAACAAGGCAGTATTGAATATAAATACTACAATACCTGTATTACCAACTACAAGACCTACCAGTGTCTACTGTAGTTTGCTTACAATTCCAGATGCAGTTATGATCTGGACTGGGATGCTGTGCAGCCACAGGGTCCAAAGCCCCCTCGGCTCTGGCTGTAAATCAGTGAATGACTGGTACAATATTAAACAAAAGGATCTGACATGACTTCCAAAACAGTCTAATTTGAGTACCTCCCTTTGTCTTTAGGTGGGGAAATAACCTGGATAGTAACAACTCCACTACTGATTTTGTTTGTAGTTGTCTGGGAACAACAGAAGAATCTCCTGCTAAATGTATTTGATCTTTGACTTCTCACCTGAAAACTCCAAAACATATGTAAATGTAGCGCAACATTAGTCCAATAAATAGTACACAGAGATTTTAAGATTCCTTCATACAAAATTTTACCACAACCAAGTACTGGCAATTCTGAATATTGCCCTGAAAAAAATATCCTTTATGCTCAAATTTCAAAATACAAAGAGACCAATTTAAGTAGATTTTTGTTGATTCTCATGCGGTCAGATTTTGTATTATATACTCCTTCTCCTTTCTTTTCTATCAGAGGCTGGAACTTTACCATCTCAAAGATAGAAGTGATGGATGTCAGAATCTCTGTTCATTCTCCAAAGATAAACTCAACTATAAAATTCATACTCATGTAATTTATCAGCACAAACAAAATAAAAAGTCACCTTTTAACTGAATCACAAAACTGCACACATGCCAGAACATTCCCCAAGTCAATTTTGAGGCCCATATTGGTACCACGAAAGTGCCAATGCTGTACTCTGAACAGACATACCTGAACTACATATATCTTCACCTGTGCTGAGCAAGTCCACACCTTGAACACTGCGTCACAAACAGACCCTTTAGAAACTACAAATTTGTAAGATTTCAACCTTACTGAGGAACTCTCTATTTATTAAGGGCAAAGATGACAAAGGTGAAGCCTGAGTTGAGTCCAGACCCTGACATCCTGGAATACCTGCTTCAGCATGTACAGTAGCTTGAAAAGGTGTATGATCAACCACATAAGAAAGGTGATGCAAGATATAGCTACGAATAGCTTGGATATTTCTTACTAGAGACTATTGCAAAGGTACTCATCCCAGAAGCCACTGCAGCATCCATGCAAGAAAGTGAATGAAGCCCATACATCCAGGATTGAAGAATATCTGGAAGTAGGTGTAGCATTCTGGTGCTTTTTGTACAATCTTGCCTTCTCCAACATGATTACTATTGCTGTACCTTGTCTTACCTTACAGATGATTCTGGGCAGAAAGTAAGTCCAGACAAAAGCAGATCAAAGCTCCTGATCAGGCAAAGAAAAATATAACCAGAATTCTGGAGCAGAAGAACTGACAACATCAAGTTGCCTTCAGGAGACTGCCTGTTCTAAAAGATAGCCCTGAGGATATTATCCCATTTTCTCACACAATCCTTAAACTGACCTCATTTGTATGGGTCTCAACCCTCGATTAGTACATCGGAGAGAAATTAATTTAAAGCTTAATGAATCAAATCAGATCAACTACTTTCTGGAAAGGTCTCTTCCACCACACTGTTTGCTGATATAAAGAGAAGAGCAGCATTATTTGACATTACTGCATGTAACAGTTTTAATATCTAAGCCAAAGACGATTCCTGAGACTCTGGTTACCTTGATTGTCAAACTCCTAGACTGCTTAAGAAATCACTAAAGCAATGAAATATGTGGAGAATGGAGAAGGTATACAGAAACATACACCCTATGTATATTATTCAGGAGTACAACAGAGAACATCTTGTAGTATTATCATCGTCGTATTAACTGACAGATACTGGATGACTCCAAAGTCATTTTGGTCTTCAGTAGGAATGTGTGGCCGAGAGAAACTATCAAGGAAAATTCCTAAAAGTTGATTATAAAATTCTCACATAAATTTACTCTCAAATATAGGCAATCCAAAAGACTCAAGGTGCTAACTTTATAGTTTAGCCACTAGATATTTTAGCTCTGCTGTAAAAGCTAAGTCACCAAGGTAAGTGTAGCTAGTTACTTTCTGTAATAATGTGACAGTGACTAGAGTCAACTATTATGGAGCCTTCATACTATGGAGAAGACTTGTACAAGAAATAGTCTTGACCCTGACAAAATTAACACACTTCCCTTGAGAAGGCCTAATTGAGATGTGGTAAAACACACTTCACAGGCAGACAGATGTTGAACTGATTCACGAAGCATCAAGATTATAACTAATGTTATTACTTGAATTTGTAACTCTTTTCTTCTAGAATTAAATTCTAGCTCTGACTCTCTGTCATTACGAAGAAAAAAAAAATTAAACTCTGTTCCCTCCTAAGAAATTATTCACATCTGGCCATAACAACCTAAAGCATCCAACTCCTGCTGAAGGACATTCTCATAGAAAGGGCAACAGAAAATTAACACATAAAATGGAATTGACCATAACAGGGATCAAAACAGGACTGAATCTCCACGAAATAACTCATACGTTGTCATCCACTGTGGGAAATTCTAAACTGAACATGAGCAAAAATTCCACCTCCATATTTTCTTTTAAAGTTACAGAGATGTTAATTTGGGTCCCTATCACTTATTTCCAAAATACCCAGTAGTATGTTGTGGAACATAGTTCAAAGGCAGTGCAGGTGGAGAAACTAAAGAATCTCAGGTTACATTTCTATTAGAAAATGAAACTGTGCCCAGAAACATTCCCATTCACTTGAAGCCAGCTGGCAGGGAACAGCTTACATCTGTATCAGTAAGTTTTCATAACCTCTGAACAACTCACAGAGCCTGGAGCATTCCAATAATGCCTAGCAATTGTTACACAATACAGACCCAGAGCCTGCCAGGGATCCCGTGAAGACTAGAAATTATAAAGCATCAACTCCTAGGAACGCTCCCAGGTTTAACTTATCAGTATATAGGAATCCTTTGGCTTCAGCTGTTAGGAATGTCTAAGGATAAGGGCCAAGAATGGAAGACAAACTACATGGCCAGAAAGACTGAAAGGCAGCACAACCTAACAAAATAACTTTACAGTGCTCTGTAAAATCCAGCACTTCACTAGTGTGCATGTTGAAGAGAACGGTCCCTTTTGAATGAGACAGCCTCCAAAGTGCCTTGCCCATCTAGGACTGAACAGAAAATTACAGAGTTCCAGAATCCCAAGTAGATTGATCCTGTAGCTAGTTAACCAATTTAGCAAAAAAAAAATAAAATTGTCTACTTAAAAATATTTTTGATCACTATCATCATTAGTGTTCCAAATTCAGCAATTAATTCCAAAATTCAGCAAAAATAACTTTCATGTGGAACAAAAAGAGAAGTACCTAGTCACATTTCACTTCAGTGTATGTTTGGTGTGGTAGAAGACTTATCAACTCCTTCAGTCAGTCTCCATTTCTGCAGAAAAGCTGCGCCTCTCATCCTCCCAACTGTTTTGCCAGCAGTCAAGTTTCTTGAACTACCTTTTCTTTTTGTTGCTCTAGTTGTTAAATAACAGCCTATTTTATTTATACATAGTACTCAGGTTACTGAGAGTGCTTCACTTACACAGAAAATAATGCCTTACCCTGGTTTGTTTAATAAAGCGAGAAAGTGAATACATCCCAGAGCAAGAATACTTTGAAAAAAGGCAAGAGGCACAGGTCACCTCACACTTCCCAGCAGACCACTCTGGTCTTATGCTACTGTAACACAGAGTCTAACAAGTTTTTCTTCAGTGAAGCGCTTTCTCCTTATTTTAATGTTACCATATGAATTTCAGATAATTTTGCATTCTTTTTCTTTCCTCAAGAGTGTTTGCATATGCTATTTGGCTTTATCTACAAGTTGCTAAAGACAGAATCCTAAAAATTTCCAAATCTGAGAATTAGGTAGACCATTTTTAGCATGCTCTTTCAATATAGCTCTATGCAAATTTCAACAAGCTCACATTTGTTTCAGAAACATGTCAAACTGCGCACGAAAAGCAAGACAAAAAGCAATATTAAACCCAAACCACTGCACGATCTGTGATGGGTAAGGTATAGAGGGGGAGGCACAATGTAAAATGCACTATAACAGGAAAATGTTAATCCTGTATGTATTCTTATAGTTCATATTGGTGTCTTCAGAGATATCATTCTAACTACAAATGCACTAGTGTTTAGAATATTGACTTACAGAAACCAAAGATACATGCTGCATTTAAGATTAATATAAAACCTATTAAGAATAATATAAAACCTATTAAGAATACATGAAATTACAAATTTAACTTAAGGATATACATTTTTAATACTAAAGGATCCGAGTTCCACCTATAGAGAATAAACTAGTATTTTTTATTTAGTTACAAATATAAGTATTTTTCATGCTAATATAATTGCCCTGCCCCTCCCCCCAGCAGGTTGGCAAACTAAAAGAAACAGCAGAACTATCTGCTCCCACACCGAATTATGCACCGACTCATTACCCTTCAGGAAAGCACATGAAAATCTGATAAACCCTTACAGAGTGCTCTCAATGAAATAAAATCTGAGTTCAGAGATGGGGGGCAAAAAAAAATAACCACAGAGCTACACACCGATGATTTGACATTTATAGTTTTCTACAAGCTCAGTATGCGGAGGACTTAGTGACTCTCCTGTCCAAAATTATGGTGAACAACCTTTAAAGAAAAAGATACCATACCTGAATCCTCCAGTTCTTTTAAATTTTTCATTTCATAGCTAACACTAAAAAAAGAGCTAATTTTAAAGACCTCTGAAGACAATGGTCAAGAATGCATATCTGATACATACAAGTCCTACTTGAAAAGTTTTACTAAGCTGACTAAAGCCAATATAACGATCACATATCTTCTGGTTAGGATAAACATAATAAATACATTACAATTTCAAGGATTCTTCCAAACTGAATTATAGAGACTTCAAAAACAAGGCACATTCCATCTTATGTAATTGCCTTGAGGAACTACTTGGAAAAGCATTATGGTATTAGAGTATCTCCAGTGCTAAGTCCTTAGCAACAGGGAGAGGAGAAAAACAATTTTTTTTCTGTTTTGAAAATAAATGTAATACATTCATAGCATCAATAAACTGAGCTATTTTAACATCAGTACCATCACTGACAAGTAAAACTACTGTATTTAAGAAAATTCACCCCCGCTCCTCCCCCACATATTTAATCAATACTTGGGAATTTGTAATTGGCTTATGTTTATACAGCACTCTGTAGATGTAAACTGCTACATAAGTGACAACTAACAATGAGGCTTAAGAAGCATTCATCAGCTTTGTGTGAATTCACAAACAAACAAGTAGCTCTTGAAAGTATTAATACAGATCGCTATTAAATATCTCATTCTATTCATTTTAGGAGATTGCCCATGAACCTTCTGAAACATGCAATTTACATGTTCAATACCAGCTTTTAAGAAATCTAGCAGTACTGCAATTCTATCCTAGCTTTCATTGTTAATGTTTCTGTTGAAATTATTTATCCTATTTACACATCAGGAACTACAGTATTTAGTTAGTACTGAAAATGAGTGCCAATTCATTTGAAAAAGTGGCTCTAAATGGGCACCTCAGCCTGTAGTGCTTTTTGAAATTATAATTCACCATGTCATTCCTTTTATTTAAAGAACAATAACTTAAAGACTTAATGTTCATTTCTACAATCTGGAACTTGTCCCAGGAAGGATAGTACAATCTGTGAGTAAAACTGCTGAAGATCATTGACGATCCAGATCTGCAAATGAAGGACTGTATTTCCTGTAACTCTCTTGAAAGCTTTTATTCATTAAAATTGAATCAAGACCACATAAAAGGAGAGAGGCAATAAGATATTGAATCAAATTGAACATTTATTCTACTGGTGAAGACTAGCAGGTTTTTTCTCAAATACCCCAATGCAAAAGAAGGCAGGCAACAATACTTTACAAAGACTTCCAAAACTAGCACTGAACAAAACATGGAAAGGAAAAATACAGTGAAGTGAAAGCTTTCATTGCATGGAAATGCATTAAAGTGATATAATTAACAATTAAGCTTACAAATGTCTGAGACTTAATAAATTCTTAGTTTGAAGCACCTGCTGATTTAAGGAGACAAACCCAAAACTTCTTATTCGCTGCACAAAAATAAGCGTATATTCCCATTGCACACAAACTTTCAATAATTGCCTGTAATTTCAAAAACCATATTTACATTAGTGATAACATTGCCATGTTAGAATTTTAAGTCAATGAATGGCTGTAAAAACATAGAATACAAAGAAAGAATTATTGTAACTTCACAAGCTCCAAAGCTGCGGCTTTCATTTTGTCTACGTAAACCTTAAAAAGAGTTTCTCTGAAAACGAGTTGTAAAGTACAGCAGCAATTTAAGAACATGGACTTATTAAAACAGGCATTTCTTAATCAGTCATTCTAAGAAAAGTTACTCTTCTACATCAAAAGCAATTGTACAGATGAAACTTCTCATTTAATAAAAGTCTTAACTTCAGAAACACTCCCACTTGTTAGCTCACTGTATATGCAATTGAAAACAAATTTGTTAGTGTTCTATTTCAGTAGAAAAGGGCAAAGATGAAGGCTGGAATGTTTTTATTTTGTGATTAAAACACGTTCTACACAAATTTCAGTTCTAAAGGGAAACACTTCCATCCTGCTTTCAGAAATCCAACTCTCTAATTATATGATCTTGGAAGTCTTGTGTGATCACTGCAAAGGATGTAACACATGCCCGTTCTGAGTAACTGTCCTTTCACTTTAAGACAGGGCTGAATTAGCCAAGCTCTCTGGGCAACACTTCTCAGACAAAATGCAGTAACCTTTTGTTTATTGCTCATTTAATGTAATAGCTTTACATCGCGAGTGTCAGTGGGAAAGAATCCATTGCATCTAAAAGCTGAAGAGAAGAAACAGCCACACGTCATCCTGGATCCCTACTTCCTCAAAAGGTGAATCCTGGCTATTGTGACTATACCTATGGCTGGAGTCTGCCCAGTGAAACAAGATGTGAAGAAGTCAAATCATGGAAGATCACTTGATCAAAACCACCCTCTTTCAAAGACACAGCGAAGACAGAGACAAGCAGTACAAGGGTTCAAATATAAGTGATTACATCACATTGAACATATTAGTCTGCCATGGATCAGCAAAGCTGTAGCACTAGCAGCAAATCAAAATAGTTGATAGATTGTTGGGGGTGTTTTTCAGTGGAAGAACATGAAGTTGTTTTTCGTCACAATTCCACTGGAATCTACTGAACAAATTACAGATTGGAACCTAGATGACACAGCTTGTATTTACAACTGCTGTCAATTTGCAGAGCAGCTCCAGGTAATTCACATCATGCACTGTCTCTCATTTTTGCCACTTGTAGGAAAATACATACAATTAATTTCCTGCAATTGTCATATCACTTTGACATAAACTGATGGAAAGCCCTGCATAAAAGAAAAACCTTATAAGCTTGTGAATGCAATTCAGTATTGAGATCTTAAAGGTTAGAAAACCTGTAATTCCAGGTAAGAGGGATTTAAAGGACTTAAATCACTTTCTACTTTCCTGATCTGGGTCTACCAAGAAATAAAGTTGAACCCACTCATACCTATTCAAGCAACTCAAGTGGCATTAACTTTTCATTGGTTTTCTGTGAGTAGTAGCCCTAAAATCATTACAAATTATTCACTTGTTTCCTGTATTAGAATTTGCAATATGTCCTTGATAATATCTCACAGCTTCAAATTGTATTTTCTCGCCCCTGCCTTTTTTCTGACTTTGTTTAACAATGCATAAGAAGTTGATTATTTGTGACCTCTTGTAATAGATTAAGAGACCCCAGTTTAGATGATGAGGGCTTGTGGCATCAGCCCCTACCATGTTACATCTGCTATCACTTCCTGCTGCAACAGCACATCATATAAGAAAAATGGGTCAAACTACAGAGCACCAGATGCTTTCTCCTTTAGAAGTTAAACATAGACAGTAGAAATGCAAACTTCCCTTGTGTTTGCAATGAACAGAGCTAGGCCTAGAACAGTAAAGGTAGGCTTCTCCGCAAGCCACTTAAATCACCAACCTATCTGTTGAAGCAATCAGCACGTTTCTTACAACAGACTTTCAGGATATGGATATACAACCATGGTACAGGAGACATAAGTCTGTGACAGCTTAAAGACAGAAAACCTAGAGTTTCATATAATTGACACTGATGCAAGCAGTATTTTATATTCTTCCACAGACCCCAATATCACCAGGAAGCTTTTCTGCTTTGCTTTGTATACAATTAAAACTAGCCTTAAGTAATCTCTCAAAGGGACCAAGAAATAAAAGTCTTAACACAGAAAGCCAGATGCACAAAAATGCATACAGGTTTTGTTCTGATCAGTGTTCATCCTACAAATACTTCTTTTATAATGCCTTGATTTACTGACCCTGTAAAATGAAAACTTTTATAAAGTCGTGATGAGATTCAGTGTACTTAATGGTACACAACTTGTAACATTAAGAGGTATTACAGAAGAGAGAATGAGCACACACAAACCTTGTCATGAATTGGAAAGATGAACAGCGCTAATAGCGAGGACAGGATGGGGAGGCAGAGACTTCTCACAAAGAAGTGAAATAGGACTACCCCAAGACAATTTTTATGCACGTGAAAATTGAAGAGATGGAGGGTAGCCTAATTAACTGTACTGAGGGAAAGAAAGTGAAAAACAGGCATATGCAATGAGCTTCTGCTATGAACAATATACTAACTGCCAAGTGTACATGGATAAAGCACTACTTTCCAGTTTTTAATGTAAAAAAAAAAAAAAAAAATAAAACAAACAACCCAAACTACAACCAAACCAAACAAACAAACAAAAAAAAACCAAACAAACAAAAAGCCAACTTACTCATCTACAGCTTGGAAGGAAAATCTCAAAAGAAAAATCAATTATTATATTTTTTTAATTGCCTTTTTAAACAAGAAGTTATGGCTATCTGAACCACAGTGTAAGCCAAAGCTCCTTAAAACAAACTGCCACTCAATCACTGACAAATTCTGATAAGCCCAAACACTGTATGACAGAAGATGCAGCTATTAAAATAGAATGTTGAGAGTTACTTCAGTAAGTGTTGTACAGTACATAGTTCTAGTGGAAACATTCAGCTATGCTACCACTCACTGAGTTATAAGCTCAAAGTTCTGACTGGTGTCTATTTTAACTTTAACCAGCATGACAGACAACTGATATCAAAATGCACGAAAGCAAACTGATTTAAGTAAGCTCTAGCACACTGTTTCTAAAGCTGGGGGAGGAAAAAAAAACAACCCACAAACAGAAAAAACAGCAAAATAAAACTAAACACCACCACAAAATAAGAACAAATCCTGCACAATTCTATATCAAAACTTATATGAATAGTTCAACTTACTCTTTTACTGAGGCAGATAACTGGCCACATACTACAACCTAAAGTGCAGCAGCAGCAAAGGCATCCACATAGTAGCCATCGTACATTAACTGGAAGGTTCTTCTTAAGACAACTGTTAACTCTACTGATGCTGGCTTTAAATTCTTCAGGTGCAACCTACAAAGGAAAAACAAAACAAAACAAACTAACCAAAAAAAGAAGCTAGTACCACAGCAGTGTTTTTTATTACTTTTACAATGGTCTATACCTGGTACTCCTGTTCTGTAATAAAAATCTTACTTTTGATTTCAAATTCTTATTCACAGATACTCACCTTTCCAGTTAAAGATGAAGGAAATTCTGCTTCGAATTTGTTGCTTAGTCCAAACCTGCAAAACCAAAAATAAGATCATACCAAAATTAGAAATACCTTCATTCCATGCCACAAGTTATAAGCACCTCATAATACCCTCTGGGTTTGTATCACAATAGCATTAATTTCAGGGAACAAGTTATTATTAAAAGTAATTCCTAAAATTATCTTAACCAACAAAAGTACCCCATTGTACACAGTCTGAAATCCATCTTGCCTATAGCCTTCTTCTTAAGAGTTTTGTTGATACTGCTGACTCTTCCCCAAACTCAGCAAAATCTTCATAAGCAATATGCATGAAAAGTGAAGTACCTGCCACAGTTTGAATTATCTCCTCCTTCACCAGTAGAGTTGTACCTTAAAGAAAAGCTCATCTAGGCTATGCTAAATAACTGGATTATGTGTTAAAACTGAATTAATATCAGCTTCCTTATTCAGAAAAATGTATTAATATGTTTCAGAACACAAAAATACTACCTAACAAAGCATTATTTTAACAATTTAAATGATTATTTAAATGGTAACTAATTTGAAAGAAACATACTGATTACGAATGTAAAGCTATGAAGGAGTCTGAGATGAGCTGGAGTCACTATTCTAGGTTTCAGAAGATCTAAACAGTAGCGAAGTTTCTTTTCATCTATTTTTTTTTTTAAAAAAGAGGTTCCTATCTTACAGTTGGCTGGTTGAGTTAACGAACGGATAAACCTCAAAGAATATTTTAATATTTTCTAGCATCTAGCCTGGGCAATAACTTCTAATAGAGACTATACAGTCTAACAACGTAATTAGTAAAACTGAATGACTGGCTACTAATTCAGGAAACAGCAGTCACTGTAAAACTTAAGTTGTAATTAATAATCTTCTAAAGATAAACCAAAGCAGTCTTACTATCAGATACTACAAACACCACAAATCAGAAATTAAACTGCTCAAGACTTGAATACAGGCAGCAAGACCTAACAAACAGTGCTCAGCCATAGGCAGAAAACCTTACCTGAACTTTGATAGTTGAAAAGACCCGATTTGTTTTGACAGTATGTTTACTGAGCAGCTAGGTGTTTCTTGGGGTTTGGGTTTTTTTTCTTACTGAACCAAATGATCTGCATGCTAATGGAAAACATTATCCAAGTAATCAAATGGGCAGTTAAGTGCCATACCAGTGTTGAGCTACTGTGGAAGGGCCTCACAAAACCCAGTGGACAAAAAGTGACAGATAAGCTTCTGTGTATATAAAGGTGGTGAATCTTGGCAAAGCTAAACTATACTTAGATGATACTCAACTGAAGTTCGGTAGCTACAGCTCACAAGAGAGATTTTTTTTATCGCCAGTCATGATTCTCTTAAATATCTGCTCAGTGCAAACAGCAGCTGCCAGAAATATTGAGCACCACTAGGAATAACAGGATTAAGAACCCCACAGAGCGCATAATTTTGACTCTCCATAAAACACTCATGTACCCATATATTCAGTACTAGGCGAGGTTCTAGTGAACACATTTCATTGAGAACTTGGTGGAGTTAAGAGAAAACAGCGAGAAGGAAGACTAATATAATAAGGGAATAAAGCAGCTGATTTAGGAGATTGACAAGCTTGACACTAACTCAGGAAAGAGAAGGCTGAGGGGGGTATATGTTCAACGTGCAAAGATTCAGGAAGGCAATGGGTAAGGTGAATGATTGACTGTTAATCACCACGTGCCACAACAGAGGGCACTAACTGAAACTAGTCAGATATTGGCTTAAAACATAAAAAGTGCATCTTTAAGCTGCAAGTAGCAAAATTCTGTGGTTTTCCACTTGAGATTAGTGATGAAGACTGTGACAACAGATTTGAAGACAGACTACACAAGTTCCCTGACGAATAGACACTAAAGGAAATATGATGTTGAAGTATACATCACCTCCCACAACTGCAGATGACAGTACAAGGGAGAATGGACACCAGGAACAGCTAGACTTGCATGCAGCCCACAAGCAGCAATGCCTGTTGCCTCAGTCTGCACCAGCACACTGGGCTATGTAGTTTGCGAATTTGACACTGTAGGCAACTTTTATGTATGGTCTCAAGGAAAAGTAAAGAAGTAATTTCCCTATCACTGACTGCAGGAAATAGAAGCAGAATTAGTTAGGACTATCAAAGATCATCTAGTCCAACCCCATTGCCACTAGACCAGATTGCTCAAAGCTCTGTCCAACCTGGCCTTGAACATTTCTAACAATGGGGCATCCACAACTTCTCTGAGAAACTTGTTCTAGAGTCTCACCACCAGCACCGTAAAAAATGTCTTCCTTATATCCAACCTAAATCTACACATGTTTAAAACCACTGCCCTTGTCCAGTTACTAGAGCCCCTGGTAAAAGTCCCTCCTCAGCATTTTTATAAGCCTCTTCAAATGCCACAACAAGGTCTCCCCAGAGACCTTAGTTACACATAAGTTACCTAAGCATATATGACTATTTGCAATTAGAATAGCAGCTCTGTAACCCCTATAAATCCCTTAAAATTGGTGAAGTTACAAATTAAAATTGTTTACCAGAGAAATATATGGCAAGTTTACCACTTCAACACAAACCAAAGAAAACTAAGACTTACTGTTGAGATACTTCCATCACTGAAAATTGCGTTGAATACTCCATGACAGGAGGACCATTCACCCTTTCCCTAAAATCCTGAGTGAAACCAAGCGCTGAGGCAAAAGTTACATAAGCATCAGAAAGAAGGGTCATGCCCTGTCAGTTAAGATACTTAAAATTGCCAGTAAGGTGAAGTGGAACCGAAGCCTGAAAAAATCCCTTGGATCTGTATATACTTCATAAGCAGTCAGAAGCATAAGGACTCCAAGTTTGAGATACACAGCAAGCATCAGAAGTCTCAAAACTAAAAGGTTACATCTCTTTACTATATAAGTAATTCATCAAATCAGACAGATGTCTAAAGAGATGTCCCTTCAAAGAATGATCTTCATGTACTCGATGCTTCAACATCCAGAAGAAATTTGCCATGAATAATGGAATATAAATTTGAGCAATAAGGGAGTGGCCAACTACAAGGATAGGATAATTCAGTCCAAAGCAGCACTTGTTGCAAGAACTAAGCCACAGATGAGCCCCTCACCAACACGAGACAGAATTTCAGCTATCCTTCTACCCAAAATAGTAAGGACACTCTGAGGTGTGAGCAGGTAAGTCAAAGGCACACACAAGTCTCCCTGTTCTCAGGTAAGTAGCAAAAAGATGTAACTGCAGGGAAAGCCCTGTCCAGTCTCATGCTGAAGACTGACTGGGAAATCAGCAGGACACACACAAGGCTTTTTTGTGAATGCATGATCCAAAAATATTCATATGCTGACAGCCTCAATAACAAGCAAATATTCATGGAGATCGCAAAAGCCATGTTAACAAAGACAACCCTACTGGAAAAGCTCTAGAGGTACCTGAATTTACAAATGGGCTGAGGCAGAGTGAGGCACAGAAACTTCTGACTTTCTTCACCACAGTTACACTTTCATTAAGTGATATGTAAATGAGACCAAGACTCCATACGTGAGGCTTGTGGCAACATTTACAAGTGTTTATGGTGGGGCAGCGAAACTGAAACATCAAAGCTAACTCAAACAGCTACCAACAGCATTCTGAGACTTCCGTATTACAGTTTTGTCACCATACTCAAGTAGCAAAAAATAGTGACTCCATACACAAAAAGCTTTGATAAGCAATTATATAATCTCAGTATTGTCAATCTTGACTGTAAGCTGTCATTTGGAAATTACAAACTTCACAGAGCACTACTACATGTTCACTATAAAGACATAAAAGCTCTGACAAAAAGCAGCAAAAAATGTCTTAAAAATCAATATTCTGGAAATCAATATTCTGGAGATGCATTTCCTCAGCCAGCTGTCTTCATATAACACTAGATTTCTTTTCTACAATACTGCATCTTCAGTAACAAGTACCCTTCCCTGCTTGCTCTATGCTTTTCCCATTCTACATCATGTCTTCAACAGATCCATGCTCACCTCCTGGATGAATGCTTTCTTTAACTTTCCTGGAACCTGGAAAAGTGTTTCCTGAACATGACTCTGCTTGAAAGGTTTAGCTCAGCTACTGCACTTATGTACAGTTTGGAAAGAAAAGCTGAGAGGTAGAAACTTCAAAGTACAGAAGCTTACAGTATAGGACACACCCAACCTGCAACCTTTTCTCAGGTTGCAACTTGGATATTCACAGCATATAAAACTGATGCACTATTCTCTTCCCCTTTGTCCTCTCTTACAGGGACACTAAACCATTTTTTCATTGTTCTTAACCATACTCATTAGTTCCACGTGTTCACAACCCTTACAAAATAAATATTCCACAAATCCTAACACACTCTATCCATAATTTCCACATAGTCCTGTTTCACTCATACGTCCTCGATACAGAGTAAGGTTCAAAAAATATACCAGCAGAATTAAGTTTAAAGCAACTGACTTGGGTAAAAATATATTTTGCGAGGGTTTTTTTTTTTCCCCTCCAAACAGTTATCTTGCATCAACATAGAATATGCTCAGATGACAAACAGCACAGAAAGGCATTCATTAGTACATCACAATGGCTTTCCAGCATTCCAGCACTGCAAGAGGCTAATGAATCCAGTATTACTACTACAAAATACAGTTTGCTACAGACCAGCTAATACAGTCTGGTGTAGAAAAGGCACATATGTCTCAACTAGTCAAGGAAGAGGAAAGCACAGGAAAACAGTCACTGAAAAACACAATCAGACACCAAATACAAATACTCTCTTGCAGTTTCAAACTCATCATGTACCCCTCTTTCCACCCTGATTGTAGAAGCAAGTATGAAATACCTTGGACTTTCAATTCAGTTTTAAGTCCTACTATTTTCTCAGCTTTCAGGTTTCTTGCCATTAAAAGAGACCACCTCAAGTTATCAAAAACCAAGTCAAGTACTACTCCAGACTACTGAACTATCTAAATTCTGCTGGGGTGAAAACAGCTTAACTGAATACTAAAAAAACAATGTCAAAGAAAAAAAAGGTTTGGAATTGTGATGAGCAGCATGGTCGCAAGAGTGAGTTTCAGAAGAAAACTTAGAGCTAACAAAAAAACCCACACCCTGGAGAGGCAAGGCCTTTGATTTGGATAGTATTTACCCGCTGCCCTTTATTTGCTTTTAACTGCTCAGCTTAGAAAGGTCTCTCACACACTTCCCTTGCCTGTTGGATGAAACCAAGTAGTAGTAAATGTCTTTCTGATATTAATCTGTAGGCACGGAAATGACATATTTCAAACTCAACATTATGACTCTTATGTAAGATCAGAGAGGATAGACTATTAAAAGAGAGCTTCTGTTTAAACTCACACACTGCAGAAGCAGTCAGTCACTCTTTAAACAGTAGAGCCAGGGACAGATCAATCCAGTATCTGCTTAACTGCTGATAGTTTTTGTCAGACCTTTCAAACTCATACATGTTTTTATACCAGGCCAGACTAATTCACTACATACATAAGGCTTGACCTATTCCTTAAACCCGCCAAATGAATGTTCTGACAGTGATCTAACTAATAATAAGCTTCTCTGTCAATGACAAAAAAAGTTATAGGCTGTACAAAGGTAAAAGTGGCTGACACTATTTAGTGAACTGTTCATACCTGGTGCAATAAAGCAGATGAAGATGAATTGCCTTAATTTTGGAGGTACGTTTGCATTTCATTGCTCATCCAGAGCCTAAAGTGCAAGTATTTCAAGGAAGATCTTAATGTAATAATGAGCTACTGACCATTAATGATCAATTAATGAGGTAACCATCCTTCTTCAACCACAACACCCTTAACTAGTCACAGACATGCTACACAAGCTTCTTACGATTCCACTAACGGGCCTTGATCTTGCCTCACACAACTTACCTTCCAGTATTGGAGAAGAAACCAGTGTTTGCCTCTATTCCAGTTCTTTATTCTTTTGCATTTGCTAATATGAAAACTGTGGGTTTGCCCTGTTTACCAGAAACAGGCTGAGGCTACCTGCTTGTTTTCAGAGAAGTCACTGGATGGTTAACAATTTTTTTTTTATTTTAATTTTTTTTTTACAATAAACAGTCATACACTGAACAGTTTGGCTACATGCTTCTGTTCCTTTATGGGGCCTCCTCAGCCCCCTGCCCATCCACATCCTTCCAACCCTCCAAACTTCTCTCAGTCTATCATGTCTTACTTCCTGTTGTTAACCAGACAGAAAACTGCACTGCCCAGTTATCAGTATTATTTAATGCCAAACAAACATAGCAATAATGTACTAATGTGCCACAAAACCACTCCAAATTTAAGCCCGGTCTTCTGGAAAGGTCAGTATCTGCAAATCAGTAGAGTTCATGGAACTTTGATATAGACCACAATACCTTCAACCTTTTTGCTTCTATTGCAAGCCTAGTCTTGCTGAACAGTGAATACTGCTGTGTTTTGTCTCCAGGTGGATGTTTCAGCTTCTGCAGCTGTACATCATAACTGACACCCACTGCATTTCGGTACAGTGAGCCTGACGGAACTGGCTGAAGGAAAGACACTCTCGTCTGTTACATTATTGATAAGTTCTACACTAACTCACGGACACTTGCTGCTAGATCATCAAAGATAGCAAACACTCACAGAACTCACAGTCACTCCCAGGTTAAACACAAAGAAACAACACATCAATCACAACTTCACATGATTTTACCCGTACCTATCTGACTCACGGATATCTGTTCTTTCTTAAAAGTCCTCAGAGTTATATTAGCGGCCACATGTCAAACGGGAGTGGGTAACAGATACATAAACAACCCTAAGCAATAGCCCAGCCGGTCAGGTGCCGGCATATACCTGTTATACACAGGAACCTTACTTCCTGACAGCTCATCATTTTGGGCAAATACTTCACATTCCTCTGCTAGTCACAGCTCAAGTCAGCCTTGCTTCCTCAGCTTCTCGTTAGAGATTTGCACCCGCTTACGAGACTCAGGCGGCCCCAAGCTGCCCGGCGGGCCCGAGGAGGCCTTCCGCAGTCCCACGGAAGCAGTAACAGCCCGGCATCTCCCTCACCCGCCTCCCCGACCTGCCACCGTCGCCGCCGCCACCCCCAGGCCCGGCACCCAGCTGCCCCCGTCCCGCCGCTCAGGCCTCCACCGCCCTCCCCGGCCGCGCAGGCCCCGGCACGGCCCTTACACGGTGACATGGCCGGAGCCGCGCACCACCACCGGGTCGGGAGAGTACTTGAGGAGCTGCTCCTCTAGCGCCCGCTCCTCGTCCTCCTCCTCCTCGTAGATCTCGTCAAAGTCCGCCATAGCCGGGCCCAGGAGTCCGCTGAAAGAGAGAGGAGCCGGGGCGGCGCGACAGGGCCAGCCACGGAGGCCGGCGGGAGGGGGCCGGCTGGGACGCCCGAGTGCCGGGCGGGTGGCAGCGGGGCAGCGGAGCCCCGGCGAGGCAGCGGCGGCAGCGGCTCCAGCGGCTCCAGGCGAGGAATCGCCCGTCACCCTCCGCGGGGGGAGGGGGCAAGAGGCGGGGCAGGAACAACAACAACAACATCCGGCCGCGGGCCCCGCCCCGCGCGGCGGGGGGCGGAGCGAGCGGGGCCGCCTCAGCGAGGGGCGGGGAGGGCGTTTGGGCGCTGAGTGCTCGCAGGGCCGCCCTCGGGGCCCCCCTCGGGGCCCAGGGCGGCTCTGACCCTCGGTGGTGCGCTGGGAGGGGTGGGTGTTGGTTTGTGTGAGCAGGGCGTGCGTTTATCCCGAGTTTTAGCCCCATTTTGGGCTCCCGTGGAAACACCCCAGGAGGTTGGAGGTTTCCGTTAGCTAAGGGGGTGCACATTGGGCCCTCTGGCTTAGCTCAGCGGGATGTGAGGGAAGCAGCCCTCCTGCAAGGGCAGGAGGCCCCCTGTTCTGATGAAGGCTGGTGCCAAGTGTTGGCATGTCGCATGGTGCTGTTAGGGTCTGGGTCTGCCGTCTTTCTGGTAGCTTATGAGCCCCGTATGGAAAGCACTACTCCAAGACTGCGGTTTGCATGGAGAGCAGAGCCGGCAAATTGCAGAGGAACAGCCCCATTTAGGGAGATAGATATATAGATATGAAAGGTAACTAGAAAACCCTAAAAATGAACGGGAGTCTTGTTCTCTCTCTGCAGTTTTGGTGTTTGTCATAACCAAAACCTAAAGCAGAGGCTGGAAAATAGCAATGAGCATAATGGCCTTAGCTATAGGTAGGCTGTTTCCTGTTGTGAAAACAGTGGAAGGCAGCGCCAACATAAGATTAGCAGTGGAAGGCAGCGCCAACATAAGATTAGCAGCGGCAGGCTGCCATTTTAAAAAAGAAGAGCAGATCTTTTTCATTTGACATGGTGGGCTAGTGGATCACATAGTTGCAGCAGTGTTTAATACATAGATTAATACATTGATTTAATACATAGATGTCAGTTGTGAGGTTCAGTCCCTAACAGTCAAGAAACTGGTGCTGAATCTTCTTTTCATGAGTGTGAAGGGAACTCTACATTTCCTTTTTCTTTCCCAGTACTTTAATATGTGTATCTTAATTACAACAGCCCCTTTCTTGAATTAGATCACTTTTCCTCTGGAACCTGCAGTTCTTTTTTTTCATGTCTTATTACAGTGTATATACTGATCAGCTTATTTTGTGAAAGACTATGTTGCTGCTTAATCTCCGTTACTCATAAAGAGACTCATGGTGTATTTCTCAGGAATAAAATGTACACAAAGATGTGATGATGCTTACTGCCGTATGCAAAACCAGGATAGAAGCAATATGGTTGTGAGACTGTCCATGACACTGTCTTTGCTGTAAAGGAAAAAAGCAGTATCTTTTAATGCCACGCTGGAAAAGTGTGACAGTATTTCCGTTATGAGCTGCTTGCAACAGGTTTCATTTCCCAAATAACAGTTCTACAGAATAACACAGAATTCCCTTGAGTAATAGTTTGCTTTCATACTAGTATACTTACGCATGGGGGGGGTTACCTAGTTACTGTTCTTGCATGTGTCTCACATGCATCTGATTTAGCAGGACTGATGACTCATTGCTTTTGTCTACCATCCTGAAATTGAGAAAATGGACCACATTTAATACTGGAAAAAAGCAAGAGGAATCACACCCATATCAGTGAAGCTATGCCTCCTTATGCTAGTTCACCTTACAAATGAATTTGGTAACCTGTTTATTTTCAGCTGGCTGTTTCACAGTAGCGTTGAAGGGATGGGCTTACCTACATCACACTGAGCCCTTGTAGCAGTGCTGCAGGGCCAGCTACCCATTTGGGATCTGTGCTGCACAGCATGACAAGCTTGGATAGCTCACTTTATGGTGTTGAGATAAGACAAGGAGAAAGAAAGTCCCTCGACTAGTTCAATGCGTTAGGTGTATGTCCCTTGCCTAACAAATGCCTGCTCCATGGTCTGCTGTTTAGTGTGTGGTAGTCTTTAACAAAGAGCTGCGGCAGACAGGAAGCAAAGTGCTCAGTTTGTAGGCTGAGATGCCCATGATGTTTCAGCACATGTTCTGTAGCACCTGTGCAGTGGGGAGTGCAAGGTACTTCAGCATATTGGGTTTCTTGGACAGGCACCAAAACTGAAGTACATGCAGCCAGCAGACACCCATGAAAAATTCAATTTAAGTAACATTTCCGTCATCTCACATGGGCATTGTTAGAATCTTGTTTTGCAGGCAGAAATTAACTGCCTTAATCTTGAGTATGACGTGTCTCTCTGTGTTGTTGGCACTAATGTCTTCAGTACTGGTGCCAGCAGTACTGAATGTCACCCTCAAAGGCACAAAGTAAACTCCCTGTTTCATACAGCTGGCATTCTACCTCACACTGAAGAAGGTCTTGGCATGGGCCTCTCCTGTGTTTCAAGAAGGGGAAAATGGATGAGCCAGGGAACTACAGACCAGTCAGTCTCACCTCTGTGCCTGGCAAAATATTGGAGCAGATTCTCCTGGAAGGCATGCTGAGGCACATGAAGAACAACAAGGTGCTTGGTGACAGCCAGCATGGCTTCACTATGGGGAAATCCTGCCTGACCAATCTGGTGGCCTTCTATGATGGAGCTACGGAACTGATGGACAGGGGTAGAGCAGTTGATGTTATCTACCTGCACTTGTGCAAAGCATTTGACACTGTCCCACACGACATCCTTGTCTCGAAGTTGGAGAGACATCAATTTGATAGGTGGACCACTCAGTGGATAAAGAACTGGCTGGATGGCCGCAAGCAAAGAGTTGTGGTCAATGGCTCAATGTCCAGCTGGAGACCAGTAACGAATGGTGTCCCTCAGGGATCGGTATTGGGACCGGTCTTGTTCAACATCCTTGTCGGTGACATGATCAGTGGGATTGAGTGTGCCCTCAGCAAGTTTGACAATGACACCAAGCTGTGTGGTTCGGTTGATAAGTTGGAGGGAAGGAATGCCATCCAGAGGGACCTTGACATGCTTGTGAGGTGGGCTGATGCCAACCTGATGAAGTTTAACCATACCAAGTGCAAGGTCCTACACCTGGGTGGGAGCAATTCCAGGCACAGCAACAGGTTGGGCAGGGAAGAGATTCAGAGCAGCCCTGCGGAGAAGGACTTGGGGGTGCTGATTGATGAGAAAATGAACATGAGCTGGCCGTGTGCGCTGACAGCCCAGAAAGCCAACCGTACCCTGGGCTGCATCAAAAGGAGCGTGACCAGCAGGTCGAGGGAGGTGATCCTGCCCCTCTACTCTGCTCTTGTGAGACCTCACTTGGAGTATTGTGTGCAGTTCTGGTGTCCTCAACATAAAAAGGACATGGAACTGTTAGAACAAGTGCAGAGGAGGGCCACGAGGATGATCAGGGGACTGGAGCACCTCCTGTATGAAGATAGGCTGAGAAAGTTGGGGCTGTTCAGCCTAGAGAAGAGAAGGCTGCATGGAGACCTCATAGCAGCCTTCCAATACCTGAAGGGGGCCTATAGGGGTGCTGGGGAGGGACTCTTCATGAGGGACTGTAGTGAGAGGACAAGGGGTAACGGGTTCAAACTTAAACGGGGGAAGTTTAGATTGGATCTGAGGAAGAAATTCTTTACTATGAGGGTGGTGAGGTACTGGAATGGCTTGCCCAGGGAAGTTGTGAATGCTCCATTGCTGGCGGTGTTCAAGGCAGGATTGGACAGAGCCTTGGATGGCATGTTTTAGTGGGAGGTGTCCCTACCCATGGCAGGGGGGTTGGAACTAGATGATCTTACAGTCCTTTCCAGCCCTAACTATTCTGTTCTATAAGGAGTACCACATGTCTAGTTGCTCATTCTCCACTGTTGTCACCTCAGCTGTGTGCCAGACTTGCCACCAGCCACACACTCCTGAATCCGTGCCTTCCCATTGCAGCATTTGTTTACATACTCTGACCCGAAATGGTGGGGCACCTCTCCTCTTTACAATGCTTTGTCCTTTCTCCGGAAACAGTGAGAGTAATGCCAGACTCATGCTGACTGTATTTTTAAACCCCTTACTCTCTTTATATCTAAATAAAACAGGGTAGGCCTGAAATCAAGCTTGAAGAGCACTGTGCTGTTATTGCAGGTGGGAGTGCCCTTCCCAGTGAATTTGCTTGCTGCAGCAAGTGGTTCCATGGAGAACTGGTGCTGTGCACAGGTTTGACTGACATATTCACTGTCCTCTGAGTTGCTTTGTAAGGACTGTACACGGTAATATAAAAGGGACATTAAATCATTTTGACATTTCTTTTTCTGTAGCTCTTTATTCCATTTCCCTCTCTTTCTCTTTTGCTGCCTGCAAAAGAAGAATATAGAGAAGAATAGAGTCCTTACAATTTCAAGTCTGCTGACACTGTGGATGGGTGCAGTTGGATACTCCTACTGTTTCAAAGACCACATGACAACATGTTACGGAAGGCAGACTCTCCTAATCCAAAAAGAATTTGCCATATGCTCAACTTAAAGACATACTTGTATTCCACATAACCTACAGGCAAGATAAACTCTTGGCTGTTTTTAGGCATTACCTTGAGATTTTTTTCTTGTAGGACTCATTGACATAGGAAATATGTACAGTCACTTGTTTCTTCCCTTCTGATCAACACGAGAATCTAATGCAGCAGAATCTCTGCTGGTTTGTTGTTTGTTTGTTCCATAATCACATCAATTAAACAAACACACAAAACGTCTCTGGTTTTCATTTCATTTGAGACAGATGTAGCAATGAAATCAATGGGTTTTCAATGCCACAAGTACAAAAGCATGAAGTCCACTAAAATGAAACATAAATAAAGCCATATAAAAAGACAAATGGAACAGCTACTTCTAGGGTTTTAAGGTATTCTGAAAATGGCAAATGGCTGATATCAACCTTTCTTCAGAAGATCACAGTATCTGTCGGAAGTGCTGAAAAGGAGTATCAAGGAATACTGTAGGCTGAAGCCTGTGCTCTATCTGTTAGAGATACAGACGCTGTTGATTGGCTAAACCTATGGTAAATTTTTTCCCTAAAAAAAAACCCAAACAGAAAAACGAAAGAACCCAAACCAAACAAAAAAAGCCTATGACAAATGTGGGGCTCTTGTAGCTGCTGTTGGAGAGAACAATCATACCACCCTGAACCTCAGCAGGGATTTTAATTTAATGTCTGTATTTTTTCTTGTTTCTTTGTTTGTCCATCTTTTGATGCCTCATCTCATAGTTTATATTTATTTTGAGAACAGTTATTTTTCTCTTGGTAAATATGACTGAATGAGCAAGTTATTTACTCACTGTCTTAAAAAACCAGTGACTACTTAACTACTGCAACTGAACTGCAAATCTCTAAGTCACTATTAAAGGAGTAGTTTTTATATGAAGAAAGTGCTAAAATCAGATTTACTACTCTGTTCTTAAGATAAAATGCCTTCATGTAACATATTTTAGAGAATTAGACAATGCCTCTGTCCATTTTTGCTTGAGAATAGAAAGTGCCAAAGTTTTTATCCTGCTTAAAGGCAAATACTCTCTGCTATGCCACCCACATGTACCCAATCTGTTGGAAAACTAGAGCTATGTATTCCTTTAGGTTTGAGAACATAATTCTTTGCCTGTCAGATTATTCTGACAAATTACATTATAATTACTTCCTCACTAATTACTGTGACAAATGTTGATCTAGAGAGAACAGGGAAGGATGTCTTCCATTTAAAATCATCAAAACATGAACAATTGAGATTTCCTCTGAACACTTGAACAGTAATGAATATTTGGACATGCTAACGTGTTCATTCCTATTGCATATAAGCAGAGGGAAACTTCTAGCAGCTGTCTCTTTCAGATATGACAATTTTATTTGCTTTTGAGCATCTTTAAAATAACATCTTTTCTGCTTCCAAGTAGATATATTTTTCTCTCTGATAGCTTGAGGCATGGTCCACAAAGCATGAAAAAAAAATAGATGCCCTTGTTCTAGAAGTTGTTTAAATTTGACAAAAGCACTTGTAGTGGAATATACTACACTCCTAGAGCATGAAGTGCTCAAGGAAAGAAAAGAACAAATAACAATTCCAACCTCTGTGGTAAAACATGAGAGATGGTAATAATCTACAGCCTGAAAAGAAACTTGATTCCCTTTCAAAGCAAGATGCTGGAAAGAAATGGCCTCTCTTCAGGATCCAGTTCCTTCTTTGAGTTCATTTGTGGCTGCTGGTAGTCTGTCCTACCTTGTTCTGTGATGTAACAGAGTGAAAATCTGTGCTTTATCCCATCACCATATGAATGCTACAGTTGATGCATGTGTGAGGAAGCAGGAGAGGAAAGAATTGCACACATGATTCAAAGGCACTTTGTGATTACATTTGTAAATCTTATTGCAGCTTGGTTAAGCCATTGGTGCAGAGTTGTTTTCTCTCCTCCAAGGAACTAGAGTAACAATAAATGAAATGAGTGATGTTTCAGTAACTGATCTGTTTGTACACAATGGACTGCTCATACCAGAATGTCCTTGAAAGGAGAATAGCCTGCATAAACTCTTACCCACAAAGGAACAGGGAAGCTGCATTAGGCTTCCTTTGCCCAAGGAGTTATTACAGTAGATTCAGATTCAGCAGATTCTGTGCAACTCTGCAAGATCCCTCATGAAGCACTGTCATTTACTGATGCTGAAAGACAGAAGACTTTGGTAAAATCACAGTTCCACAACTATCTTGCTCCAGAACCTTGAACGAAATTGATTGTTTGAACAATCTTTCCCATAGTGGGTCAATTGCTGGCCAGACTCACTGGGACACTCCCAAGGTTTTTCCCATTGGGTGATACCTCAACATACAAGCGTTGTTTCTATGTGTGCATCTAGGAAGTATGATCTTGGCTTGTATTTTTATTTCTTTGGTACCCTTGAAAGACCTTTTGTAGCTCAGGAGAATGAGCTGACCTCTTTTGTTCTGCCAGCCTGAAAAGGGTCATACTTTGTTTAACTAACCTTTGAAAACACTAGGCCAAATTCTACTCCCACTGCACCATTCAGAATAGCTGTGGAGTAACTATCTCTCATAGCTCTAGATGAGAGTAGTATTTTACCCAAACCTTTCCATTTTCTGACTTCTAACAAGTATGTCTCAGTATGTCTGAGGGTACAGACAGTCATGCCTTTTATACACTGTAGTGTTAATTGTATTCTATATGTGTAGGTGATTTAATAGGAGTACTGGTCTTTGGCTCAGCTGCAGTGTAACAGAGAAAACCCAGATTGCTAAAGTGGAGATACTTGAGTCTGAGCTGCTCTTCAAGCATTGGACTCCTTCTTGGCTGATGGCTTTTCATCTGGACAGTGCATGATAGTAATTACATTTTGTCTGCACTTTAGAATTGTGACTTCTACCTTCCTGGTTACATCTTCGCCCGTTTAGGTTCCAATACTTCCTTCTTCAGAAGCTTCATACTAGAGTGGGTTTTTTTCCATTTTAGTGTCTTTACTTTTCACTAGAATAGTGCTCTGAACCTTATGAACTAATTTTCAGGACTTGTGTCATTTTTTTTCCATTAGTTTTTGGCATAGCCTGAATGCTATAGCAGACTAAATCATCTTTGAACTAGTATACTTACAGAAGATCATAAAACATTATTTATTTAATTTCTATGATTTTTTTTAAGAGAAAACTTCGAATACAAGCTTGAACAATGTATTAATTACAAATAATAAGGAGCAGGCAATGCAAAATTTTATTGCTTTAATAAAAATCTTCACTTTGGTTCCATTTTGACATGCTCATGTTGTGTGCTTCATAAAGATGTGATTTTCTTCCCAGCAAAGTGAAAGGTAGGGTATCTCTAACCTGTACTTCACTGAGACTCTGCTTCCTGAAACTTTTGCTTTATTTTAAATTGAGGATACAAATACATATAAAAGGATTAAATTGTAAAAGGGCTGCTTCCAGCCACAGGTGTTAGAGATCTGTTTTCATGTTTTCATGGGTGTTTGGACAAAGCTAAGACTATATTGTGAAAAGGGAGCTGAAGAAATGAGGTGGTAGATTTATTTCTTATAGAGCTTTTCAGATTATATCAAAATTAGACCAAGGTTTATTCTGACATCTGAAAAAAAAAAAAAACTCACCATTTTAGCACATGCGGCTTTTGTCTTCCATTATCTTAACAGCAAATGTAAAAAGGGAAAAAAGCACCCTGAAAACTAGTTTGTATCCAGAACACTAACCAGGCAATGAAGATGGAAGGTACAGGATAGAGGACAGGGAAGACATAGTAGACTGCTGCTTCCAGCCATGCTCTAGCTGCTCTATGGACTTCAGCTTCTAGGAATTTCAATCCAGTATCTTTCTTAGAAAATGCATTCCCTCAAATAATCTACAACTTAATTTTAAGTCAGTACTGTGTCAAAATGGATATTAAGTAGTCTTTGTGTGTGTCTTCAGTCCAGAAAAAAATCCCATAACTTCAGGCACAGGCAGAAATTTGTTGAGGCAGAAATATGTCAAGTTTTCTGTTAAAACTACTTCCATTTCATATTTCCATTGGTAAGTCCCACAATGAGTTTCAGAATTTCATTTTTCTCAGAGGTTGTTTTTTTTTTTTCCCCTCAGGCTACATTTCTGCCTGGCCAGAGTATATCCACCTCTTGTTATGGTGATTGATACTCTTCTTTAGGTAGAATAGCTCTTCTCTCTTGTGGATATTTACCTCACTGGTATAAGCAACAATCACGTCTCCTCTCTCTGAGTCTTCTCACCAGGGCCCATGTTCCTCTAATGCTACATTTCTAAAGCTGTTGTCTGGACCTGCTCTGGTTTAATCTTGTAGGAGACAGACATGGAAGACTGTCTGCTATTGCAGGCAAGGTTTCCCTATGCACAGTGGCTGCAGTATTTCCATCTCCTTAGTGGAATTGCCTTGCCTGTTATGCTCTGTTACCTGACCATGCCACTGTGGTGCTTTGTAAACATGGATTAACATGCCCAGGTGCCTCAGTCACAATGTCATGTTCAGCCACAGAGCTCCTATCTTATACTGGCTTTGTCACTACACTTCTATTATTCCTCTTCTCAGAGAATCCACTTCTTCCAGTATGGCACTCCAGTCTCTGCAGATACTGACTTCACCTGTTTCCTGTGAATCCTGAAGTCCTGTTGGCTGTGCCAAGAAAACAAATTAAACTAAGTAATTCAAGTACTTCTGAGACTTGTCCTTGAGAAACTGCACCGTTAACTGTATTCCCCCCTGCCTCCTGAGTCTGCGGAAGTAGTATCGTCTCTCTTTTAGGTAGTCCCTTCATCACTCCACAGCTCTTGAACTGTCTCACATCCACAATGTCATTACAGGAAAAATTAAAGAAAGTAAAACCATTCTATTTGTTCAAGCCAGATGAAGTGAACTCAAAATGCATACAGTTTTCAGAGTGTGAAATAGGTAGCTCCTACAGCATGATGATATGTTTGATGACCTCTTTATTTTTTTCACAAGTAGTGTTTAATGCCCATTACTGTTAATCTGGCTTTGAAAAAACATTTCCTCTAGTGCAGATTGGAAAACCTGTGTTTTGGCCACTGTCAAGCAGAATGCGTCAACCTAAGCACAACCCCTAAGGATGAAAATGGGTGAGGGCTGAATTTCAAGGATAGCAATGGGATAGGGTGTTTAGTATTACACAGAATCTCATGTTCTTTGCTGGATTGGGGCCTGTATTACTACAAAGTGTCACTCTCATATTGATTCATGATACATCCATTTAAAAACTAAAACTAAAAACTGGTCATGGTTAGTGTGTTCAGAGGCCATGGCAGTATTCTCAATCCTTGTTCTGATTCACCTGAGCTTAGGGTTTCAGCTCTATCTCCCACCAAATACCTCCACTGAGGCTGTTGCAGAGGTTTAGCTTTATCCTGTTTAAAGATGCACCATCACAGCTTTTCCTCTCATGTCATCTGCAGCAGCTGACAAATTCAGCAGCTAGAGCTCTAAACAAAGGGTGTTAATGAAACCAGGGACTGCTTGGTGTGTCTGGGGTGATGTTGCCCTTATCTGAAGAGTACTAGGGCCACAGCAAAGCCAGGCTCAGAGAAATACCAGGCAAGACTGTGGATAACAATAATCTCACTGGGGATTTCCTCTTCTGATTCCTCCAGATGATCTCTTCTAGGAAAAAGTGTGCAAAAAACCACTTGTAGACTTCAGTATGCTGAGAAGGCACAAACAAGAAGCTTCTTTTGCACCCAGGCACTGAATGGAACTCATCAAGGAGCTAACAGTCTTTTTAAGAGGGTTGAGGAGGGAGAGAATTAAGGCTTACACCAACGTGTTTTAAGTACAGACCTGATTCACTTAGGAAGAATTTGAATGGCAAAGTGAATTGTGAAAAGTGCAAAGTGAATAATGAAAGTTCCCACTCCCAATAAAATACCAGAATAAGGCCTGCAGACACTTGGGAGAGAGTCGGGGGTGCCTGGGGCAAGAGGACTTCAGAACCCCCCGGGGAAGAGGAGCCAGGGCCTGTCCTGCCTCTGTGTGGTGAGGTTCCGCGGGTCTCTCAGCCAGACACCACCAACCCCCATCAGCCCCTTTCCTCGGAAACTGCTCGATTTTCTGGGGGGATACGGTGGGGATGCGACGTGTCCAGTCGAGTGGGGTGATTTATGACCAGGCCTGCGGGCAAAGGAAATCTCCCATGGAAAGGAAGGGCACCGGAGACCTGCATCTGCAGGCAAGGAGCAGAAGCAGACTCCCCCCTCCTCAGCCTGCAGTCAGCCTGCTAGCCCTTGGGTGAGCCCGCAAGCCGTTTCCCGTCTCCGGGGAGAGAGAGGTCCTCCACCTCTGCCCGCAGGGGCCGGGAAGGGAAACGCGGGTGCCCGGCATGGTTTGAGGGTGGTGGGGTCTCGGCCTCTCCTCTGCCCCCCGGGGCTGGGTAGGCGACAGTTCACGCTCCCCTCCCCGGGCACATTTTCCATCCTCAGCGCGGCGGCCGCCCGCCCCTGCCCTGAATGAGATTCTTTGAAATACAAAAAAGCGAGTTTTAATGTTACATCCTTATCTTTGGAGGAGCGGGGGGGTTCTCGCCTCTTGTTAAATAATCGGCGGCTGAGCCCCTGAAAAGAACGGCATTGCACCCTTCTTGCTGAATGCGCTTCTTAGTGCACATAACGCCAGGGCCCTTTGATGTCTTACAATGCTTGTTACGCCCAAAGATTGTCTCTTTGGACAGATCTACAACGCTTGGCTTCATGTTTGGAAGTTAAATGGACGGCGAGGTTGTTGAAACTCCCACGCTTTAAGCCCGCGCAGGCACTCGGTGCTCTCGCCCGCTCCTCGCCGTAGAGACGGAGGCGGCGGGGCTGCAGGGACGGGGCTGCCGCTTCAGTCCGGGCTCGGGGAGGAGGGGGGGGAAAGGCAACCCAGTCCAAGCTTTTCCTCCCTTTTCTTCTCTTCATTTTATTCTTTGGCAGCCTTAAAATGAGAGCTCTGTGCAAAGCGCGCGCCCTGCGTAGGTAGCTTGTGTCTTGAAGTCGCTGGCAATGTTGCTGCTCCATGTAATCAAAATTTATGATTATTCAAATGTTGGGGACTGTGAAAAGAGAGAAAGAAAGAGAGAAAATTAATATTGCAGCTGTTCTTCTGATTAATGAGAGATAATTGCTCATGAAAAGTCACCCCTGTGGCATTTTGTTGTCTCCTGGATCTTTGTTCTTTTCCACTATTATTGAGGACTTTCTTGAAGACTAAGCGGTTCTTTTCAATTTTTGGTATTCAGAAAGTGTTGCTTGGTTACAGATAATGGAGAAATCTCGGGCTATATTGGGTAAGATGTGCCACAGACAGCAATATCACAATGCCACTTTCAGAAAAGGATGGATACAAGTTAACGATGCGCTTTCAATAAAACATTAATAGACTTGTTCACGCTTTTATAATGACCTCCTTAATGGGATCTGGGGGCAAGTCCTGTCTTTTGCTTGCCTTCACTTCACAACCTCAGGCTTCGAGATGGCCGATCGCTTTGGAAACTAATAACAAATCGATGTTAGATTAGGGAATAAATGCGGTTACACCGCAGCGGCCTGCGGGCCCTCGCTTACCCGCGTGGGGCTCAATTTGAAGCGCAGCTTTCCCGCCCGGGACCTGGCTCAGCCAGGGCCCATCCCGCTCAGCGCAGCCGCCTGTCATCCCACTGGGGTGCTTGCGGCCACGGCTGCCCCGCACAGGTGGCTTTGCGGGTCGAAATGTGTCCTCGGGCTGCGGCGCTCTGCAGGGAGGTAGCTTCCCCCTTGAACTCCGCGGAGATGCGCGCCTGAGAGCCAGCGCTCTCTCCGGGCAGGCACGGCTTTTTCTTCTGCCAGGAGCTGCTGGGGTTGGGGGAGGGAAGGGAAAGAGTTGCTTTTGTCGTTTAAGCCGTGAATCTCTTCCACATAAAGGTGTTGGAGACATCTGGAAGAAAAGAGGGACCAGCACCCAGTCCTGCGCTCGGCGGACCAGGGGAGCAGCTCTGATGTTCTTTTTGAACTGCTCCACTTTCAAAAGGGGGCAATTTCGTTACATTCTCATTTGTTACACTGTCTTGAACTAAAGGCAGACAAAGCTATACTCTGTCACCCCGAGCAGAATGAAGGGAATCAAAGGATTTTCCCTTAAAAGGACTAATTTTCTCCTTGAATTATGAAAGTAATGGCTAGGTAACAGCCTGTGCTCTGTACCCAACTGCTTAATACCTTCTAAATCCTTCCACGTGGCTCTCCCAGTCGTAGCAATTAGAGCTCATTATAGGCTCATAAGAGCTCTCATTTCGGGGATTACTTAATGGACAATGAAATTTTATCGGACAGAATTATTGAAAAATAAAATTGTAACGAGGCCGATGTGATGTGGGCGCACGCCTTGCATCATTCCGCCTGGTTTGGGATATGTTTGCTTTCAAATGACTTCTTTTCTTGCTCTGGCTTTCAGGGGTGGGTTTTTCTTTGTGGGGTTGGGGTTTTTTTCTTCTTTTTTTTTTTTTTTTTTTCTCTCTTTTATCACTGAGTTTGGTTTATTATAACAATTACAAATTACAATTTTGATCCGACTCTTGCTCTGTCTGCTTTCCCTTGCGACAGCCCCCTCCCCAGATACACTCTATCACTGCAGACATTTTTCTCTACTGAGGTTGGTGGTGTTTTTTTATTATTCTTTTCCAGATTAGCCTCTCTTAAAGGAAAGAAAAGAAAAAAGGTGAAGAAAACTGCGAGATTAATTCAAGTCTCCGCCCGATTAGCTATGTTTTAAACGGGAAGAGACAGGCAGAATCCAGTGCCTGTGCACTGCGCCCGTGATGAAAACCTCGCAGGCCCCCGGGTACTCCCAGGAGCGCGTTCCTCAGCGCCCCGCCGGAGGCGCGGATAGCGGTGCTGGCCCTGCCACTGTCCGGGGCTCCGTGGCCTGGCGGCTCCGAGGCCTGGGCTGAGCCGTCAACAGCAGTTTGGGGAAAAGTAGTGAGGTCGGAGCCGGCCCGCCTAAACCCCGCGAGTCCTTAATTGTTGTCACAAGACGCGGGATTAGCGCATTGCTGGAATAGCTGCCTGTTTACACTCCGGAGCCCCACCGGCCGGTAAACACTTTCTAATTGAATTCTAATCACATTCAAATAGCTCCATAACCAGCCTCAGCTGCAATTCATAAAACTTTAATTGCCACCCATAAATCCTTAGATCTCCGAGTACGGAGTGTCCCTAAAGTTCCTGTTGCATCGTGTTCGCTCGGGGAGTTGGTGAGGGGAGGCAAACAGGGCTGGGGGACGGGACGGGACAGCAGGCGAGAGCCAGCTCTTCTTAGCAAGGCTCGACTTATACCGCTGAGCCTCATTGGTCCGGGGCCAAGGAAGCGCCGTCTCCAGCAGCAGTTTTACTTTGCTAGGTTTTCACAGAAGGCGAGTGGGTGTGCGGGAGGGCTGGTGGGGTGTCCGGCCCACGGCCCGGCTCTGGGGCCCGATACCCGCCTCTAGGCACGTTACGGCCATTCGTTCACTCCCCTGCCTCTGCTCAGCCCCTGCTAATCAGGCATAGTCTGTGTTTTCTGCTTTAGAGCACAATTGTCACTTCTCTTTCCAGATTCAAGCGGGATGAGATCCGCCGTCCGTTTTAAACGCCGCTTCGCATCTGCTAAACGAGAAGGCAATCGCCCTTCTATTAATGGTCTCTTCTTAAACTCCCATAAAACAGGTCATTGGAAAATCGTGTAATATGCTGTGAACACCTTGGCTTTTTAATGCAATCTGAAATGCTTCGGAGCCACCGACCGTATTTAACTGTTTATCCAATTTTACTTTGACTGTTTGCTTCAGCAGACTTGGTGGAGATCAAAGAACACCACCCCCCCACCCCCACCCCCCCGACCCGTTCTCTTTCATTAGTGCTCCGCGCTGCGGTCCTGAAGCAGTCGGGGGAGCTCACTTGGAAGTTTTCCGTTTTGATACCGTTTGGCTGAGAAGTGTCCAGATATTTGAAGGCTTTGTCCGTTGGAGTAATTGCCAATTTGGCAAGATTCACTGGGGGTGAAAAGGGCGAGGAGAAAAAAAAAACAACCACCAAACCCCACGCGGTGCACGTATGTGTGCGCAGATACACGCACCCGCGCGGTCTTGAACTTTATATCTGGGTCGGTATCTCTGCCTTTCTGGTGCCGAAAGGGCTTCCTGAAGGAGTCCTGCGCGCAAGGAGGAGACCGCACTGGGAAAAGGTGTTGGTCCGCGGGAGTCACGGCTCTTTGGATGACACTTTAAGAGGGGAGATGGGAGTGCGGGCGACGTTGAGCCGCTTGTTTCAGCGCATCACCTGCTCCCCTCTCTCCTTCCCTCCCTGCGGGGGAAGCCCAGAGCAGAGCCTACCCCGACTGATTTTATACACCCCCTCTGGGAGTGTTGACAAGGGGATGTGCCAGCAAGCAGGACGTGTGTCGGGGCCGCTGCGCAGCCCGGGCAGCCCCCCCTCCCCGGCTTCCCCACTCCTATAATTTATCCGGGGCGGAGGCGAGGGACTGAAGTCATCGGGCAGAAAGCGAGCGAGCGAGCACACACACTTTGGGCCCCCCCTCCCTCCCCCGGCCTTGTCCCCCTTCCTCCCCGCCCCCCGGCAGCCCCTATTGCCGGCCTGGGAAGCCGGGGAGATTTAGATCTGCGAGGCTTTCAGCCATCACGTGTTTAAATAGTTGATATAAAACCCCGGCACAGGGGATCCAGGCGGGGGGACTTTTAAGACCAGCCCTCTCCAGGGACCCTTTTGTTCAGCTCTCAAACATAAGCACCTTCTCGCCTCGCCAGGACTTCAGTGGCAACTTGGCCAAGCAAGAAAAGCCCGGCTTCGGGAGACAGCCTCCCCGGCTGCTGCGGCAGCCCTCCGAAATGTCCCGCTCTTTCTATGTCGACTCCTTAATCATCAAAGACTCCTCGAGGCCGGCTCCGTCCCTGCCTGAGCACCACCACGGCCAGGACTTCTTCATCCCTCTCAGCATGCCTTCCCCCCTCGTCATGTCGGTGTCGGGCCCCGGCTGCCCGTCCCGCAAGAGCGGCGCTTTCTGCGTCTGCCCTCTCTGTGTCACCTCGCACCTGCACTCCTCCCGCCCCGCCGCCGGGGCCGTCCCACTCATCAAGAGCCAGTTCCCCGCCGCTGCCGCCAGCGAGGCCCAGTGCTGCCCGCGGGCCGGCCACGCTCACCACCCACCGCAGCACCCGCCGCCCGCCGCCTCCGGGCCCGCCGCCGCCGCCCTGGGACACCCGGCGCATCACCCACCTGCCTGCGCCGCCACCTCCCTGGGGCACCCGGCGCATCACCCATCTGCCTGCGCCGCCACCGCCTACAGCGTCAGCGACCCTCGGAGGTTCCACTGCCTCGGCATGGGTAGGAGCCCTGCGGCAGCCGGGGAAGGGGAGGGCAGCGGGGGAAGGGATTCCCACCGGGGAAGAGCGGCTGCCCCGGGGCGGAAAGCTGCGAGACCATGTCTTTTCTCTGTCTTCTTTTTCCCCTCCTTTCCCCCATCCAATTGAAGTTCGTGCTTTTCTCCCATGCAGGAGCGTCCGATTCCAGCCAAATTCAAAATGGAAAAAGGATGAGGACAGCTTTCACCAGCACCCAGCTCTTGGAGCTGGAGAGGGAATTCTCCTCCAACATGTACCTGTCCCGGCTGCGGAGGATCGAGATAGCCACCTACCTGAACCTGTCCGAGAAGCAAGTGAAAATCTGGTTCCAAAACCGAAGGGTGAAGCACAAGAAAGAAGGCAAAGGTACCCAGCGAAACTCGCACGGGGGCTGCAAGTGCAGCACCAGCCAGGGGCATTACCCCAGGTCTGAGGACGAAGAATCTCTGTCCCCCTCATCGGCAACAGAGGATAAAGAGATCTCCCCGTTATGAGCCCGGCCCGGAGCTCGGCTCCCGCTGCCGAGTCCCAGCCCGGAGCAGGCAGAGGCACCGCGGCTCACCTGGAGCCCCCGGTGACAGCAGCCCGCGGCCCCTGAGCGGGGTGGCTCTCCCAGCCGGGAGGCTCCTTTTCATCCCTTTGCAGTCATAGAGAGATATAAATATATTTTTTGAATGTAAATGTTTTAGGCGTGAGAGTTCAACTAAAACGTTATTTAAGTAACCCCAGGAGCGGGCACCTGCTCTTCCTAACACGTACCTCGGGTCTGGACTCGCACGGCCCGGGGTGCCTCCCCCTCAAGTTAAAGGAGAACAGTTACAAATTAAGTACTTCAAACAGAAAGACGAGACGTTAAAAAGCTGAAAAACAAACAAAACCCTGCAGGGCTGAGAAACTCCTGGACGGACTTTTGAACGAGAATGAAAACAGAAGTAAAGATCAGTCGTTTGTGTTTGGGACGGCGGTTTGTTTGTGAATAGTTTTATATAAAATCTATATTTATATTTATTTAAATAAATGAGATCAGACGAGAATTGGGTTTTTTTCTTCTCCTCCCCCTCTCCCTCGTAGTGCCAGCCTGGTCCGGGCAGCGAAGGTGTGCTGGCTGGGCGGGGTGCGTTTCTTCGCAGACCTTTGTACGGTGAAAACATCAGTGTGTATGTGTCAGACCTCCAAAAAGACTATAAATAAACGCCATCGGCTACTAACCTGAGTACGTTTGCTGCTCCCCTGTGACTTGGGCCGGCCGGGGGGTGGAGGGAAGGGGACGGGGACCACGCTCCCGAATGCAAATGAAGCCGCTTTTCGGAGCCAGGCAGCTTTTGTGTTCGCTGCCAGCCGGAGCTAGCGCCCGCCCTCGCCCTGCTGACAGCTTTCCCCCGGCTGCTCGCCCGGCGACACCGGCTGCCCTGGCCAAGGGCTGCCGCTGGCAGCAGCGGGCGAGTAACGAGGGCCTACGCCCCGGGAACCCCCCGCTCTGCTGCCCGGCGCGGTTGCCCCTGGTAGTACCACCCGGGTCTTTCCCATCCAGGGGCTGCTGCACACACCAGCCCTTTGTCAGGCTGAAACTCTGCTTATGTTGTCTGGGGTGATGCTAATCAGAAAGCTGGGTTTATTTATTTATTAATCCGCTCAGGCAGCGGGACATTATCCAGTCTTCTTGGTGTTGATTTGACTTAGGAACCTTGGCCAGGCCCAGTGAGCAGATCAAACCTTCTCGTGGGGTCAGGCCAAGCCAGGCTGAAGGGCTCTGAAGGGCTCTGCAGCCTGTGCTGGACAGTGCCCAGCCACTGGCCCCATCCATTCTGCCTCTGCCTTGGGCTGTCCATCCTGAGCTCCTCGCAAGGGGCTGGTGCAGAGTGCGGTGGAACTGGAGCTGGTGAGTACCAAATGAGCCTCTCCGTAACTTTTTCGCTAGCTGCTGCAGTCCTGGCAGAAAAGCGCATGAGCAGATCACAAGTGCCTTTTGCACACCGTGTTATTCCCCACTTGCACCTTTTCCTTGGGCGGATTTCCCACTAACCCAACCTACACTTTTGACTTCAGCCCCCAAAACTGTTGCAAGACTTTTCAATATATAATTCCCTGAACAGTCCCTAAATTTCTCATCTTTGATCAATAACCTCGAAGCTTCATCTCCCTAATTTCACTTTCCTTAGCTGCTTCTAATCAGAAAACAAGTAATAAATCCACTTGGGATTTCTGCTGAGTGTGAATAACCCAAGCAGCCTGATTGGTGGAGAGGGGGAGAGAGATGAGACCCCAGCACAGTAGCATCCTCACTGCTTGCTCATCTTGGAGGAGAGGTTTCATGCATAGGCACTTCTGGGGTGGGATGAAAAGGGCCTGGTCTGGGCACTGCCCCACAGCCAGGACCAACTGCAGGGCCTGTGGCAGGGGGAGTGCCTAGCAAGCCCACAGTGCAGCTGCTTACCCAAGTAGCAGTCCCCTTATTTGCCAGGCTGGGAAGACCCGAGGGCCAAAGTCTTGTGGTCCTCACAGCCACTTCCCAGGGGACCTTATGGAGGGCCTGACCGAGGGATTGCCTCTTCTTATCCTTAAATCTGCTGAGGTGAGCTCCAGAAACTGCTGTTCCTCTGCTTCAGTTCACTGTGTCTAGCTTGCTTCTACAATCCCACCTGGTCTTTTATAACCTAGAAGCTCTGTGAGGAAAAGATCCTGTCATCCTCTGGGCAAATCATCCCCATCCTGTAACACGGGGGAATCAACAGACCTGCAGCAGCCTGGGAAGCAATGCTTTGCTGGTGGAGATATGTCATCACATATTTACTATACCATTGAGACAGTTGCTATCATCACCAGATTTCTTTTTACCTCAAAGTAAATGTTTCATGTTAAAAATTTTGGAAAAGGTGAATGGTGCAACAGTTTGCCCCAACACATCTCAGAAGACTAGTACAACCAGCTCGGCATGAACCTAGCACTGGGGAACTCAAGCCAGCATGATGGGAACGCTGCTGGAAGTTGCATGTACCCTAACTTGCAGTAAAAGTATTGTAGGGTTTCAAAGTCCAGCAGACGACACTTAGAAATTTAGTTAAATTGACATTATAATGCATCAGGTTTGTTTTGCTTCTTCTGTCTAATCTTTATGTTCTCCCACAAAGTGCGAAGTGCAGGTTTTCCCCCAGCTCATTCAGTGCCCAAGACAGGCAGTGTGCAGCTCCCTATTTAATATTCATTTTATCTTTAGTTTTCTAAGAAAATAAAGATTATGCTGTCACTCTGCTTACCTGTCTGCCACTTGCCTTCATTCCCTCCTAACTCTTAAACTGGGGTTGATACCAGCCAGTGGGTTGACATGATAGCTATGCGAGGGCCTCCAAGATGGTATTTTCCTTACAGTTCTGCAGATCTCAGCAGTGGGTTGAGGGGGAGACACCCGGGAACGACCTTAGCTCCCACCATCCCACCATCCCGTCTGGCAGAAATCAGGTAATCCATATCTGGGGGGGCAGAGGGATGTCTTTTGCCCAACAGCCTGCTGGAATAGGATATCGACAGGGGAACAAGGTGATGTAATGGAGGCAGGCCTTGAGGCGGAGGGTATGGTCCGCAACAGGGCTGGGAACAGAAGCTATAGAGGAGGCTGAAGGGCCTGGGGGAGCATTGGACAGCAACCAGCATCAGCACCCAGCTCTTTCCCCAATGTGATCCCGAGTCTCATCTGTCGCAAGTGCACCTAATAAGAAGTTGCCCTCTTATTTTCCTTTGGTACTTGTCACGACGATGTCTGAGAGCTGGGAAACATGACTGCATTTTTCTTTATCGCTCCCGTGGGAGCAATAAATTCGCTTCTCTTCAGAAGTCGAGAGTGAAGCCTTGGAGAGGTTCAGCTCGCCGCTGCGGCACTGCGCTTACAACGTGAGGCTCCATGCAACTTCCCAACCTTATTCCCATTCTTAAGCACCGGCTATGACCCAGACACTGAGTCCTGGCGTATTCCAGGTGCTGTTACTGCACTTATCACGGACATGCTTCTCTCCGGGCAGTCAGAGAAAGAGGAAGGAGCCCGTTCCGGTTTGCTGCCATCTCTCTGCTTGGCATAACTCGGCGGCGGAGGAGCTACCTGCTCCCCGAGTGGTGATTCCTGCGCGTGTTCCGAGTGGCTTTCAGGTCTGGGATGGCCCCAAAGGCGAGTCTCGGCCGCCCTCCGGCCGCCCCGCAGTCGGGAAGCCGCGGGGGAAAGGAAAGTAGCGCAATTAAAGCCTGTGCGTTTGCCCGAAGGAGGCGAGTTATGGCTGTGTGAGTGACTCCGCTACCGACCTTCTGTAACCTTTCGGGGCTCGAATAAGCAGCGCTAGCCTTCCTCCAACGAAGATTCCTCCCCCGGATATTTATTTGCTTCCTTTAATTCGACGTAACTCCTTCTAGTTACAAAACTCGGAGAAGGAAAACGTCTGTCTTGAAGAGTCTCCCTGACCCCGATCTGCACGACCGAGATGAGATCCACAGTACCGACTTCTCCTGCTGCGAAACCCCTGCTACCGTGCTTGGAACAGACCTGATCGCCCTGCTGCCCTCTCCAGCCCTGACCTGGACTCCCCCCCCCCCCCCCCCCCCCCCGGGCTCTGTTGAAACCTCTCCCTGCTATCGGAGCTCTTGCAGCAACGCCCATCACCGGCGCCTCGCACCTCCGTTCCGGACTTCGGGGAGCGCAGCCCTTAGTGGCAGCTCCCTGCTCCCACCCGCGGTGTGGTCGGGGGCACCGTGCCGGGACACGTCCCGCGCCCGTGTCTCGGGGACCGCCGAACCGAGGGGCTTAGCGGTCCTGGCCGGAAGAGTGAGCTGGGGCCCGAAAGCTCATGGAGGGTGGGTTCCCAGCCCAGGGACCCGCATATACAGGCCAGGGAACTGCGGGGAACCCTCCTTCCTCAGTAGCTCCGGGTTTGGAGCTGGGAAAGAGAGGGGACAATGTAATTCCGACTCATTCATCCCTAGTTTGTCTTAATTTCCTACCCCTGCCTCCCCGCTGGCTTGACCCCTCCGGGACTTTGCCCGGCGTTTCCCTTCGGCTCGGCTGTTGCTCGGGGCTCTTTCCTCTCCCTTACACGGCTCAGCCGATGGCTCAGCCGCTGGACGAGGCCACGGCCGGAGGGATCAGATCCACTCTTACTCACTGGGATAAGGCAGCCAGAATGGGGAGAGCCCAGTTGCAGCCTCCCCGGATGCATCCTGCCACCAGCCCTGGGGACCCAGCTCTCCGCTCCTGGGCCTGGGGCCTGAAGGTGAAACAAGCCCTGCCCCAAATTATTATTATTATTATTATTATTATTATTATTATTATTATTATTATTATTATTATTATTATCCGCGGCTGCTCTGAAAGGCTTTTAAGGCCGAGCCCTTGCGCATCTCCGGTATTTCGCTGGTGGGAGAAGCCCCGCGGAGCGATTTGCAGCCCCCGGCCCTGGGCAGAAATCCGTGCTTCGGACAGCTGCCGGGGAGGTCGGCATGGCTCCGCGTCCCGCTCAGCGCCTTCCAGCCGGCCCCTCCGAGCCTCCCCCTGCCCGGCCCCATACCGCGCCCCCGGCGGGCCCTGAGCCTTTGGGAGCGAACCCAAAGCGATCAGAAGCGTGTGCTGTGTGTGCTCTGGCAAAATAACGAGTTTCAGATTAATGAAGGAGTGACAATTTCAAGGCTAACGTTGGCACTGCCCAGGCCAGAGCGTGGGGAGCTCGCCAGGCTTTGCTGTATATTGTCCACTTTTCTGAAGAGCAGACAAAGATGGATAGAGAGACATTGAAAAGCAGGAGGCGTATTTCAAGGAGTTCAATAAAGAGGGCTGTCACTTAAAGACAAGAACCATAGTGCTTTGATGACTTTGTATTAGCCTCACCGTTTCAAATAAGTGACTCGACTCTCTTTGCGGAATTCACCGTGTTTCAGTGGATGACACTTCAGTGAAGCCGCTTTGGACAGAGGAACAAGAGCTCGTAACTGCGGGGCCGAACTCCTCTCAGGGCGGGTTTTGCAAAGGTTACCTACAGGAGCTGTTTTCTCTTTCTGCCCTCAAACTAAGGGACCTCGGGAAAATCAGGGTTTACAATTTACGCGGAAGTACTGACAAAAGAGAGAAAACGCTCCGCCTCCGAGGGAATGTAAGGAAAGCGGAGGGAAGATGTAGAAATGCCGGGGGGAGACGCTGCCTTTCGGCAGCGCCCGGCAGTACAGGGGCGGTCCTTCCAAAATCGCTTTCTACACCCTTTGGAGAAAGCACCGACGCGGGGTGTTGAAAATAAAGCTGTTTAATACCCCAGGAAGCCCACGCGTGTCCTCACCCTGCGTGTAGGCATGGCCTCTCCCGGGTCTTGTGTACTCCCTCCCCGGTTCCCGGTGCTTCCCTTCCCTCCGGGACACCTTTCTCCTGCCCGGGGCAGCGGGGGTGCCGCAGCCCGGCGCTGGTGCAGGGGGAGGGAGGGAAGGCGCAGCCCCGCCGGTGAGACTTTTCTATGAAACCCCGATGTTTTATAAATTTTTCTCTTAAAAAGTGATTTTAATTTTCAAGGTGGGGACCCCCTGCCGCTGCAGTCCCGTCCCCCCCACCCCCCGGCTTTGCCGGCACAGCGAAAGGGCTTCACTGTGGGTTTGGTCAGACCATTTAGTCACTGTTTCATTAGGCACTATTTGAACCTTGCAACATGTGGTAATTTCTGGGGCAAGCTGAAAAGGGAGGATTATGTAGGAGGGACACAAGGAAATTAGCTAACGGTTAATTTAACTCGTTTTCTGGTAGAATTTTCGATACATTCCTAATTGACTGAGGAGGCAGGTGAAGTTTTCAGTTCCAGGCAGACTCATTCACGGTGAGAATAAATGGCTCTTTTTCAACTCACACTGCTCACAATATATCATCATGGAAAAGACATGCAATGAATATGTTGATTTTTTTTATTATTGTTATTGTTAATGGAATTACACCCTGCCACGCAGGTGTGAGGGTAAAAACCTATACTGCGATGAAATCAGATTAACAATGAAATGAGAATTTTATTAGCTTTCTATGTCACCTAGACCTGGGTTTAAATTGTCAAAACAAGAAACAAGGAGGGGTGGGGGGTGGGGGAATATAGTCTGAAGGCAACAGTGCCGATCAACAGGCAGAAGGAGCAGCTCCGTGTCCAAATGATAATTAGTTGTAATTCGCAGTGAATATCTACAGCCCCCACTCCACGCTATTTATATCATATAGAGAATGTATGATTAGCCTATAATGGAGAACCTCTTGTAAGCCCGGGGTTTGCCAATTAATCCTAATCACCCATTTGCTGTGACAAGGGAACATTTGCTCATAAGGTCTGAGTTTTAGTGAACAAATAGCTCGTGTCGGAAATAAACTCTGGCTGAGACTTTTGCCGTGTTCGCAACGGGGAAAGGGCCGAGGCAGATCTGAGTGTCCCGCGGAAGCAGCGCGGGATGCAGCGGGACAGGAGCCGCGACTCCGCACCGGGCAACTCCGGGAAGCGATGGGGTGGGGGTGACCCTGCACCGGGCACGGGTGGTGTTGGCGGTACCTGGGCGGAGCGTGGAGAGGTGATGGGCGCAACCGGGCAGGGCCCGCCGCAGGGGGAGCCCGCCGCGTCTGCCAAGGGCCCTTTGTAACCTGCTATAGAAAGCGGGGATATTCTGCATGACAAAGACCAATTAAGCTCGCTATTCAGGACCTCTGCAGCTGGTAGCCCATTGGGAGAGTGGGAGGAAACGCGAATATATTAATTATGCGAAGGGGCGGTGAAAAATACCAACAATGGCGGTTCTGGGTTGGGTGTTGGGTATGTTTGTTTGGTTTTTCCTGTGTCAGACCCGTTATTTATGTATGTATTTGGTGGCGGGCGGTAAGAGGAGGTGGGGCTCTGCCCGGGGGCACAAGCCTCAGCCCCGGGTCTGTCTCTGCGCTGCTGGTAGCAGAGCCCCCTGTCCTGAGGGGCAGGAAACCCAGGGGCAGGCTGAAGGTTAGCCAAAGAAGAGAAAATACTGGAGACCTAATGTTAAGATTGACCCAGACGATCCATTTGCTTTTCCGTTTTATTCCCATAGTACACGTGTGGATGTAGTTGGTGTGTAAAACACAATTTCAGACTCCAAAAGCCGGATCATCAGAGAAATATCTTGCACGACATAGTCACCTTACTCTAAATAATCCAACTCTCATGGTAGCATGCGAGTTTTAGTTCACAACTATGTAGCACTACACACAGAAGAACAATGCTTGTGATCACACGGTCTTCAAACCCTGGCCACAGACGCATGGATGTGACCACATGGATGTCCCCTTTTCTTCTGTAGAAGTAGACAACAACAGAGAAAATTCAAGCCAAATTTATACCACGAATGCTACCAGTCTTTTCAAAATGGCATGGAGTTTAGGCCAGATTGTGGTCAGCCATACATGCGGATGATGAAAATATCATTGAGCCAAGGAGCATGCTTGGCATAAGACGTGTAGTGCATTTGAACAAAATCTTGATATCCTAATTTTTATGCAGTATGTTTAGGTTATATCTAACCTGCCACCATCATCCTGTTCTTCTAGAATTGTTGTCAGAGCAGTCATGGCCTCAGAGTCTCAGTGTTGCTGCAGAAAACCAAGTAGACATCACTTCACCTCCTCCCCTCCCCCCTCCCCCCCCCCCCCCCCCCAAGTTTGGGTACCATAAAGGAAAGATGCACTGCTTTTTTGTTTCAGCTATCCTGAAAGACCAGTCCTGGCTTCTAATGCATATTGTATATTCTGGAGTGGATAGACAGGGCTCCTCTGCTGCCTTGCATTAAACTAGTAAGAGCAAAGACAGCGCAGTCTTCAGACAAGAGAGTGACTCAGCTGAATACAGGACAATCTAATGTATAAACTTGCGTAAAAACTGCAACAACTCCGAGGGGGAGATGGGATAGCAACACAAAGAATTGCTACTTGATGCCAACAGCATCAATTTTCATGTTGCTGTTGCCATTTTCACCTGCTCCCATAGTTTTGTTTTGAGATTGCATTTTTTTTTTATTATTCAGCCAAATGAAAGATGGATTTTAATGAGTTAATGAATTACCATCAGAGATCCTTTTTTAACTTCACTTTTTAATCAAGTTCTGCCAATTTTTTCACAGGCAAAGGATTTCAGCTTTAAAATCATCATGTTAAAATAAAGCTGCCATTAAGATTTTTCAAGATCTGATTTGTCTTTTGTAGTTAATGAAAGACAGAGTGGGCTTAGGCAACGTACAGTTTAATAGGTTGTGACAGTTCAGCCCACAAGGTTTTCAGCAAAACTTGTCAAACTGCGGTAAAGTTGTCAGCATTTTGTTCTCCTTCCCTATTGCTATTAAATGTGATTGCATGCACAGAAAGTAGCTCTCAAGTTTTAGGGTTTTTTTTAGGCAAATGTAAAAGTTCATTGGAGTTCCAATTGCAAGTCCACCTGCACTAGGCGATGCATTGCCTTTCGAGGCCATCACCAGTTTTGTGATAAAATTAGCAGATCTTTTTATCTTCAGAACTAACTTGCAGAATGAGTTTAAGCTAGAAACTGCTATAGGTAAACAGGTTGGACTTTGCAGGCCAGCTGCCATTATAGGTGAGCATAAGAAGAAAGAATACCATACTTGTTAAAAGACCTTTTACAAAACAGGCACTCAGTCTTTCAAACACCTTGATTTAGGACTTGATGCTTTTGGAAATATTTGGGAACAAGACTGGGATCATCACCTTGGTACTTAGAGAGCTTCTTTATTGCATGTAGTGTCAGTATAGGTAAGGAAGGCAGCATGTCTCCATGGGGTAGGAGGGCATGAGTCCCCTGCCACAGGTCTGACCTAGGCAGCTGCACTGACACTGCTGAGATCACAGCAGCAGTGCTCACCATCCTGAGGGCACCAGTCATCATGCCCATAAGAAAAGCAAGGAGGATAATGCTGCTTTGCACTGAGGGAAACCCTGTGAAAGTAAGTGAAAGTGGATCCTGCAAAGCACAGCCTGCCAGGATTATACGTATCAGCCTTGTCTGGAGTCTCATGAAAGAAGACAGTGTTATTGCTGGAAAAGATGGCCTTTGCCTCCTGTCATTCCCTGCCTCTTGTTCCCTTGGCTGTCCCATACTTTACATTTACTTCTTCCCTATGGAAACTTCTGCCCTTGCCTTCATCCCATTTCTTGGGAAGTGCACAAACCCAGATGATGCGATCAACTCATCCTGTTTACAGCCCTGCTCCTACACGTGAGGAGGGAGCATCTGTAAGACTTCTACTTCTTTCTAACTGTCATTGGCTGATAGATTCCAAAATTACAGGGGAGTTGAGCTGGGGAGACAAGCTTAAGAGACAGAGGGAGGTACAGGCAGATTGCTTTCATAAATGGAATCTCTTTGGAAAACGAATTTTGCAGTATCAGAAACTGCAGTCCCATAGTTGCTAGGTCAAAGTTGAGATGGTTTAAAATATCTTCAGTGTAAATGTAGCATTTTAAAGAGGTTTTCTGGAGGAAGACTCCTACCATGCTTGAAGTACAGGAATATCAGTAGGAACATGCTGTGCCTGAAGCTATAAAGCTGACATACTTTGGGTGTCCTTTGCCCCTAAAGAAATAGAAGGTTCTGACCTGCAAAGAAAAGACTGGCATAAAACTGCAGGAAGAGGAGACAGTAAACATAGTACATGTTTAAAGCAAAGGACAGCACAGATCTGTTGTTGTCATAACTGTTTTTCCCTTGTTAGTCTTGTGTTTAGTTCTTCCCATAACTCTAAAGGGAAGTGGAAGAGATCTACTGTTTTTTTTCCTTGTGTTAGTGTTTCCCTGCCCCCCAACCCCAAGGCAAGCTCAAGGGCATTTGAAGAATTCTGACATTTGAAACTAAAGAACAATTTCTGTGTAAAAAGTAAACAGGAGATACAAACATTTGAAAGCTATTTCTGTTTTACCTTAATTTAGAACTGCTGGCTTCAGCTTCCCCAGGCTCTGCAGCAGGCTGCAGTCTTCAGCCAGCGTGTCCTCCTCTGTTTCTTCACCTTGGCATTCCCATTTCATCTTATTCAGGCATCAACTTATCTTGAGGGGTCTTGAGAGGCTCCTAGGCCATATTTTGCAGAAAGACTGTTTTTTCCCCATAGGAAAGCAGGGGGTATTATACCTCAGTCTTTATACTGTATAACACTGTCTTTTACAGAACTAACAATACAGAAAGGATTGGTTTTGCTGAATTTGTGTTATTCCCTTTTTCTGTTTGGGGGGTCATTTAGGAATGAGCTAAGGAAGCACTTGTTTCCCTCTCACCTTGTAACATCTTTGCACTTTGGTAGGAAGCAGAATTGGGTACCAGTTTATAGTTCATTTGTTGGTTTGATACATACACATTCTATTAAACACGTAAGCACACAAGCAGTTCTTTCTACGCACTGAAAAGAGCTATAGAAACTCATAGGAAATTATGTGTTTTAAAAGATCATTTATGCATAAAAATGGTATACATATGTACAAGATATGTTGTTGTTGGAGGATGCTGACAAGCCTACAGAAGTAACAGCTTCTGGGGATGGGCAACATCCAGGCCTGAGACCAAGCGCGAAAGAAGACTGAAAGGGTGGTGAGGCACTGGAATGAGTTGCCCGGGGAAGTTGTGAATACTCCATCGCTGGTGGTATTCAAGGCCAGGTTGGACAGAGCCTTGGGTGGCATGGTTTAGTGTGAGGTGTCCCTGCCCATGGCAGGGGGATTGGAACTAGGTGATCTTAAGGTCCTTTCCAACCCTAACTATTCTATGATTCTATAAGACGTGGTCCAGCCGTCTCCAGGAGGGACTTTGGTAGGGAGCACAGTCCTCGCAGCAATTTGCTCCAAGAGGGAATTTGAACTTGTGCCACCTAATGGAGAGTGAGGACCACTGCAGCAGAAAACAGGATCGAAGATTGGGATCTGTTCAAGTGGACTGTGTGGTGGTTCCACCCCCGGGGCCCCTTTGAAAGATATGGAGAAGGCAAAAGGTGGAAGTTGAACAGAGAAAGTGGAGAACAAAGTTTTTCCTCACGAAATGGTGTATTTTGATTCACTGGCGATTTTACTGTTCAAGCTTCCAGACTGTAGAAAAGGGGGAGCAGGAATGACCATCCAGTCAAAGAGCGGACGGGGGTTTGAAAACTTTATTCTTATTGTAGCCAGAAGAGAAAGTGGCACAACATGAATCCATTTTAGGGGCAATGATTGTAAATGAGAGTGGAAATGGTGCAAAGGTAATCCGTTCCTGTCCTAACAAGATAACACTTGTGTGGTCTTAACACCCTTTATTTTGTGGAATTTGCCAGTTTCTTTGCTAGAACAACTGCATGCTCATAGCCATGGAGCACTGCATTAAGAAATACTTTTCCATCTTTGAAGAACAGAAGTTTCCACTTTAATCACATTAATGTTAATCTGTAAGTGTCTTCGAACTGTCCTGTACCATCATGAAAGTGGTGTTACAGTGACTAAGGCAATGCTTGCAATATCAGTCAATTCCAGCTGCTTAGAGCACTCCATAAAGTCGATATTTGTTTGTTATATTTTTTTGTCTAAGGTAAACTGTGCTTATTGTCAGCAGAAAAGGCCAAGGGACAAACATTTCAAACCATGTGCCTGGTATGTGCAAACACAACTGGACCCACAAACAAACCTTGAAGTGCCCGTGCAGGCAGAGGTTTGCACATGCAAAGCAGGATGTACCTGTAAATGGGAGTTTGCTCACACACACTAACTAGCTGGAGCAGAAAATAGCATGAAAATGTTGCTTTAATTGGTTTAGAAAGTGGAGTACCTGGGCCACTTCATGCTGTCAGCCATTTCCCTCTCTCCTGGGAAAGCACTGGGAAGGCTTTTCTGGTTTGTAGGTACAGCTTGCTGGGTTTGTATTCAGCTAGAAGAGAAGCGGGACAAGAATTCTGGAGTGAAGGGCAGCGAGGGTCAAACAGGTCTTTATGGAAAAAAACCTCGTGGGGACTGTTAGAGAGCTGCTAAGTCTTAAAGCCAAAGTCAGAGTAAGGCTGGAGCAGGACTGAGAGTAAGTATGGTCCAGGATGAAAGCCAAGTCTCTCTCTAGATAGGTGATTCTATAACTCTTCATGTATATTTTTTTTAGAACTTTAGAATTTGTTCACAGAATGTGTTAAAACCTGACTAAAAGATATGTGACTCCTATTTATATGTACACTTGGCGCATTATCAGACCACTCAGGAAATCCCTGTATTATGTGTCATTTAGCAAACAGATGACAACTTTAAGAAGTACTTAAGGAGGAAAATAAGCCCAATATAAGTTTATGACATGTGTTACATTGTTTTTAGTAAAAGGATTCATAGTACAGATAAGAAGATGGGATGGGTGATGGCTTCACATTTAGGGCTTAATTAGGTTTTTCATCTAAACCCCACATATTTGTATAAGCCTAATTATCCATGCCAGAGGAATTAGCTGGGTTTCCTCATTTGTATTTTTCAATACTTTCAGGTCCTTATTAATCTAAAAACGCTGGGTTTTTTTTAGAACCCTATTGTCCTGCTGTTGTGGTATTTGGAAAGCACCCACCATGTATATATAGTCAGTGATCTCAGCTTAAATTTATTATCATTTTTCTGAGTAGAAGGAATAGATTTTGAACAAAAGGAGTGGACTGGAAGTGATATGTGCTGAAATAAATGCAACTGTTTATTTGAAAGGATCATAATGCATTCATGTGTCTTTGCAACATTAAAGGCAAAATGATTTTTCCATAGACATGGGTTATAAAATGGCAGGAGGTGCCAATTTGTTGTCTAAATGAAATGGATTCTCTCTGAAGATTTATCTTAAAAAATGCGAATCTGAAGAAACTGATGTTTCTGTTGCTTTTAAATACCAACAGGAAAAGGAGCTAATGCTTTTATAGAGCCATTGCAACCTGTAATCAGCAATGCTGTGGGTAACCCAGAAGTAAAAGCAATGCAGGAGACTTTCCGTCAGATTTCTTTTTCTATTTTTCTGAGGTTTTATTAGCCCAGTGTTAACCCACAAAGATCCAAACTACTTTGTTACATTCACGATGTTGAGCAGACCCTTAGGACAGTACTGCATCTTGATTCAGAATGGTTCTCTGCTAAAAGTGAATGGAAAGCTATCACTGCCTCGACACTGCTTTGGCTGATTTTGTCTATTTAAGTTTCTCAGTTTCTTATGGCACCAGAAAGTATTGTTTAACAGAACTTTCCTGATCCGTTCTTAGAGATCAATTACTGACATTCTTTGTTCTTATATTGAGTGAAGAGGATGAAAATAACAAACCACTGAGTACAGATTGTTTGACAAAGACCAAATTTTGGGAATGCTGTTGGCTGTACTACTCACTGCTCAAGACCAGCCAAGTATGAAGGAGTGTTGGTGGTAGCGGGTGCATTTGTCTGTACCCCAAGCCATCTCCGCTTTTGCATTCAACAGATTGACATTTCAGTCTTCCACATCTTCAGAATAAGAAAGGATCTCACTTGGATAAATGCCTGCTCTTTTAGAGTATGTTTTTCTAAAATCAGTGAGAAAGTGCTCTTTGATTTCATTTGCTGCAGGATCGGTTCCTAAGGTAATATTGCCTGACATAAGAACTTTCAACATACAAAACCTAGATTGTAGTATAACTCAAGACAGCTATTCCTATGATACTTTTTTATGCATTCAGTCATATATTATTCCTCAAGCACCTACATTTTCAAACAACAAATATTAATGTACCCTATTAAATACTTAGTGAGAGAATTTTTGTATTGAATTACTGTGCACACTTGGTTTTACTGTCATTTTGTGTCTGTCAGACTGCTGGAGTTGAGATCCAGGAACACTACCAAAGCTTTACTGCAAATTTGGAAAAATAAGCCTATTTATTTCTGCTATTTGGTGTGAAAACTTGTAGTCTTCACTCTGAAGATGGTAAGGCGCTATAACAAGTGGCTGTTCATTCCATAAAACGGGAATGCAAATACACTTTGGGATTGTAAAGTACCTTGGATGGAAATTTCATTGTTCCCTGGTTTGTTTTTGTTTTTTTCTCAAGCTGAAATGTACACACAGATTATTTTCTGTTAATACTGACTGGAAATATCTAAAGCACGCAATCTAAAATAGTTTTACTGTAAGCCTGACAACCCGAGGAAAAAATAGTATATAAAGAATGCAGGCTCAAGCCTTCATTCAGCACACTTATTTTCCTCAATGGATTGTATGCCAGCCTGCTAGTAATTATTAGAATGGACACCTGAAGCAAGGCAAAATGAGCCCTCACTGGCTTGAAGAAAACAAAAGTACAAGGATTGGCTATACAATACATTTGACAGAGTGTCTGAGCTTCCTGTTGTTTCATATTTACTCACACTGCAAAAATGTAAGAATTGTCAGAGACAACAGAACCTCTTATCCTCTGTTCTAAATAACGATCCTAAAATGTTGTAAGTATGTCCTGGTATTTACATACATACCTCTTTTTTTTGGTACTGAAATTTAGTATACAACATTGTCAAGGGACTGTTTTCATTTTAAGGTGCCTAGAATATCCAGCAATGTGTTCACATTATTTGAAAACGTAATCATGTTGCATAGAGGATTTCAGCTTCAAATACTCAAAAGAGTATTAGAGAGATACACACTTCACTACAAACAACACTTCTTTTGCTTGGAGCACAAAGAGCTGCCATTTATAGTGTTTCAAGTGAATCACTTTAAAGGTGGGTACTGTTGTGGATTTACAGGAAGAATTGACAGTGCTATTGTTAATGCCACTCGTCAGTGCACAGGGATTTCTCTTTGGGATCCAAGTCCAACAAGGCTTTAAGCAAGAAAAATTCCCCTTACAGACCTGATCCTGCTTTCACTTGTTCAGTATGCCAGATTAGCTGAAATAATTGCAGGTATACACTCTAAAAAGAAAACTTGCAAACAATTTTTAACACAAGGGAACAGTAGATTGATGCTCTTAGTGTTCTGTATCCTTGATTCATCTCTCATCGCTATGGCTTTACACTGGAAACTCACCTAGGATTTTAATTAGGGAATTCAATATTGTTCAAGCACACTTCAAAGGTTAAGTATCCGATTAAGTGTTTTCCTGAATCGCTTTCTGGAGACACCTCTCTCATTGCATGAATACAGAGGCAATCAACTAGCTTGCATGTAGAAGGCTAGAGCTGTCTGGTCTAAGTTCCTCCCCAGTGGATATAGGTATGAGATAAGGTTGGACAGTTTCTCATTTCGAGAATCCATATTTCAAGCTCTACTAGCCAGTGTCTTCCCTTCCAGGTCCGACTTGTAGATAAGACTCATATTCAAACTGCCATTAGATTCTCTTGAGCAGGTTCTGCTGCCCTTATGTTACAGAACTGAAGGTTGCAGCAGGCTTCTGCAGCAGGTGCCTTCTGTTCACAAGTTTGTCATCCATTTGTTTTCTTACTACTAAATGTTGACTCTTCATGTTTGGGAAAAAAACAATTGCGAATGTATTCCCTGCCAGTTCAGAAACTTTCCTGTCTTTGAGAGGGACATACAAAGGCATAGATGAGATTTTCCTGCATTTTCCTACATTTTCTTACATTTTCCTAGACTTTCCTAGATTTTTCCTGCTTTACTTGAGCACAGGATGGTGGTGTAGTAAGAGCTGGGAGGATTTTCAGGTGTTTTTGTTTTTTAGTTATGTGGGTTGGAGGTCTGATTTCCAGTCCTGCAATCTCATCACTCCATATCTTCTTCTTCACCTTTGCTTGTGAACGTTTTATGGTTCTTCCTGGGGGAGCATATTCCTTAGAGTGAATAGTAGCCTTTCAAAGGGGCTTTATTTTGAATTGGGGGATCTAACAGAGGAAATCTGAATGACCTTTGACTTAGGAATAGTAATTATGGGCAGATGCATAGGCAGTCTGGGCTAATAACTCGACGTTAGTCCTTTGGTAGGTAAGAAATGAACCCCCCTGATGAGCAGCATGGAATAAGTGGGGTCAAGCCCCTTGTTCCTCCCAATTCCTCCATCCCCATCCAAGCTGTACCATGGCTGCCAGAGTGAGGGGTGTGTTTCAGAGCGAGCTCATAGAGCAACTCACACTTGGTTGCTGTACAGCAGGTATGTGGTGAAAGAAGAGCGGATGGGATTTTCTGCTCTCCCCATCATGGAGTTGATAGCTGTTGAGGGAATGCTGCTCATGCAGCCTTGGCAAAGAGGCAAAGAACGGGCTAAAACAAAAGAGGTCTGATTCACATCTACCACATTATTCTGACAACTTTACAAGAAGAAATGAGAGGGTAGTACTGGAGTGATATAATATTGGTAGTAACATATGAGCTTATGTGAGGTTTTATCCAGAAGCACCTTTGCACATAACGTAGAGTAGTTCCAGATGGAGGTAGAACACAGAGCATAAAATGTTAAATGCACTTTTATTAATGATATTACTTCTTTATATTAATGTTGACTTCAGTTTCAGGTCATCTTTATAAGTTTCCATATTGGTCCCCTGATTTACTCAGCTGGTATATTGTCCAAACTGGAAGGATTTCTTGGCATTCTTTGCTTCCTCTTCCTGAGCACTGCTAATTCATGGAACATTCTGCAGTATCACAAGGTCGGGAAACCCTTACCGTACACCAGAAATTGGGCCTGGGATGACTAAAGAGTCTTTCTTGTGATGGTTGAGAAAGACTGATGCCTTTTTAAATGGAAAATGAGGTGTATTTTAAAATGCCCACTACATACATGTATGCAGATTTTTTTTTAATTACATATAATACAGCTGAATGAAATTGAGCAGGTGTTCAGTTTCTGAAGTTTCTTAGGTGAATAGAGATTTCCTAAGTAATTTATGTTAAATGGCAGGTAGCATACACCTGCTTCATTCTCCTACATTATTCAGCTTTTGTCTATCAGGCGTGCAGTGATGTGATGTTAGCCCAATGGGACTTCTCCTGATTTGGATCTATGTGGCTCTTATGCTGAGCTGTCAAACATTTGTTGAATTGCTCAGGAAAATGCCTATAATTTATCACTCAATATGTTCAGTTGATGTTGCTGTCATTTTAAACAGTGGGCTGGAATTTGACAACATAAATTCCACATATCTTTTCCCACAAAAGTAAAAATCTTTCTCAATTTCGGTGGTTCAGAGTCTGGCCTATCAAAAAAGTATTGTGGCTCCCAGGGGGCTTAGCCCATTCTCTGATTTATGGGGTTAACTCCCTTACAGTTTGATTTAAAATATTGTTATAATGGGCTGTGTGAATGTTTCAAATGATTCATTATTAGAGTAGTACTGCTTTTTTGCAGAAAAATGGCCAACTGTTATTTCCATTCCTCCAGAGTTCTGAAGAGTTATAGCCTCTTCCTGGCATAATTTGGAAAACAGTGCTGATTCGCTCCATATTAGAAACAGCTTAAAGCATGATGGGAAAATGTTACATACCACATCTCCTTTCAGTGAAACTGTAATTGCTGCCTTGTAATACTTAAAAAGCACAACACTAGTGAGAATCCTGCAATCATAGTCTTTGTTCTTGCATAGAAACGCAATCAACTGTCTCAAGAGGAAAAAAGATGAAACCAAAGTCTGGGAAAAGTGCTATCTTACCATACTGGTGTTTGTGTGTTTCTGATGATGGGAAAGATTCTCTGTTTTGAAACCAATAGCAGGTGGAGCACTACTATTCTCCTTCTGCGTTTGCTCTCGAAGTGTGACAAAAGAGTGCTCTTGAAGTGTGACAAAAGAGATCAATAAAGGATTTTTCTGCTTCTCTTTGTATTTGTTTTATGTGTGCTCAATGTCTGTTTATCAGTATCATGCTGAATCACAAATTCCTGACCATGAGCTAAGCTTCAGCTTTGCCCAAGAACAAAACAGTGTCAGTGTCTGAGAGTCTGGGTTACAGAAGGCTGCAAGCATTGCTTAGAATAAGAGGTTCAGGGCTTGATGCATTGTTTTTTTAAGAGAGAAAACAACATTTTTAGATGGTGGACCATTGTAATATTTCTGGAGTAAACTTTCTGGGGTAAATTCTTTGATGGCAGCTGGGTGGTAGAAGACATCCTGGCACAGTCTTACCCTCCCACCAGCTCCCTACTGCTTGCATCTGCCCATGGAGTGGAACCTGTAAAGCCCTTCCCTTTTTATAGTCAACAGAAGAGATGGACCTGGTTAACTTAATTGGTTTAAAGAGGGGGTTTTTGTTAACCTGACCCATTCTGTGAGAAACAAATCATGGAGCAATGCCATGAGCAGCTGAGTGGATAGAACAGAAACTGGTTTCCACATGGAGATGTGTGGAAGGAGCAGAGGAGATGGGAAGCTCTAAAAACCAAGCTGCTATGATGCTAACTAACTCTGTCGCTCAGCAGGTCTTATTAGCCTGGGCACAATGCCATGCAGCTGAGGGGACAATGTGAAGCCAGCAGTGGCTCTGGGATCTCTGTAGCATGCCCTGCTGTGTAGTGTAGACGTCTACTTTCTGTTTTCTTCAGATCATTCATGCTGCAATTGTTTTTAAGAGGCCAAGAAAGCCTCAGACTTGACAAGATGCACAGAGCTGGAGTCCAAAATGAAATTATTAGCTCATCTAATGTGGGCTCCCATATATCTCAGGATATTAAATTTCACCTACTTATTTTTTGCAGGCTGGAACTGATCCAAAGCCTACTTGCAGCCTCTGGACTTACTCCAGCAAATTCAATGGGTTCTGATTCAGGCTTTGAATCAAGCCTTAACTTTACACGTTTTTGATTTTTGAAAGGACTCTAATCCCCTCCTGCCTCCATGTGTGCTGATACAGAGACCTCATTTTCTTTGGTTAACACTGGAATTTGTCACTCTGCAGGAAACATGCAACATTTTAAATCAATGCAGCCACCCAGTGTATTTTTCTAATAGATTCTGTGGGTATGTGAGCGGAGCCATGTGGCACAGGCCCAGGGTGCAGTTGACGTAAATTATTTCTGAAACTCAATGAGTTGTGAGCATAGGAACCAAAATATGAAAACTTCAACTTTGAAATACAGGTCTCTGCCACTGGAGTCACCGACAGTGTCCCCAGAGGTGGAGGGTGACTCAAACACTCACAGAGGTGGGTCAGCACCCTGTCCAGGTAGGCAGTCCCAAAGCTTTGTGGAAAATTCTGTCTGATTGCTGAAGAAAAGCAGGTGCTTCCCTGACACCATTCACTAAAAGTAACGAGTGGAAAGCAGAAAGTTTGGTCCATGGCAAAATGGTTTGTTTATGGAAGCAGCAGAGAAGAAGAGGAGGAGGAGAGATGACAAGACAGACTCACAAAGCAAGAGCGGCATTTGCCCCGTGAGCCTGAGCAAGCAGAAGGAAATATTTCCCTCCACCTTGGGGAAATCTTCATTCTCTGTCTCTCAGCAACCAAAAGGCAGCAAGCATACACAAGTGAGAGGAGGTTGGCACAGTACCAGCCTCTACATACAATTATTTGAAGAAAATTGTGAGTGCTGAAGAGAGAGAACCCCCTGAGGACAAGCAATGATGGCAGCTGTGTGCAGAGCTACTTAAGAAATACCCACAAACTTTGTTCCCTTCATAATTTCAAAAAGAAAATAGATCTGATGTGCTGAAAGAAGAGTGCAAGGGTTAATCATTTTACAGATATAAATAACATGAGGTCCAGATCACTCTGCAAATACAGCTTCCAACTATGCCATTCCTCCACTTGCGGTAGCTTAATAAGACAATTCAGCACATCGCCAAGGTATTTGCGATATGCTGTCATCTCCAGCCAACTTCTGAAGGGTTCTGTGGTGAGAAGGGAGACTTCAGAAACTGATGCACTAACTATGTGCTGAGCTGCTCTCAGAGGAGTGTGCCAGGTCTCAGTGAAGTTAACAGGTTGCTGTCTTGGTTCCATTCCCAGTTTTTTTCTGTCTCCTCTCCCAGCATTTTAATTCAATTCTGGTCATATTTACCCGCTGATAGCTGTAAGTTCCAGAAAAGTGTAATCTTTCTGATGACCTGGCCAGTAACCTTGGAAATCCTGAGCAATCACTGAGCTTCAATCAACCCAATTAATGAACTATCGGTGCAATCAATCCTATCCTTTTATTTAGGGCCTTGAAACACCGTAATAAAGAGATCCATTCCTTTCTGCACTGCAGTGGTTTGTGGGGTGTCATAATTCAGCACTAATTCTCACTATGGATTAATCTCTGCCTCTTCTTCATATCTAAAAGGTCTGGAAAATCAGACTGCAGTTGCTGCTGCTGCCAGCAAGGGGAGAATTGGTGTGTATGTAGTGGAGGATATTGGTGTGGGAGATGCCTCCTCCCCATGCCTCATAGCTGGGGATGGGATATAGCACTTTTGGTGCCTACTTGTTTTTGCTGTCCCTCCTTCTGCCAAAATACATGCTCTTCAGGTTTATATGGAGCCTAGTTGTCTGAGACTAGGTCCATGAAAGGTCTTCCACCTCCTGGGTGAAGATAGGCATAGCTCTGTCCTCACTGCTCTCGGGCTGCTACAGGGCTCCTGGTGACCAGCCCACCATTTTAGAGGACTATTTCTAACCTCATATTATTACATCTGCTAAAAATCTGCTGGGGTACAAATTGCAACTGGAAAAATTCAGGGTCATTGGGAGCTATTAAACATGAAGGAACTCCTTCTGAGATGCAAATCATTGCAGGCTAGATTGGTGCTCTGAGAAAGCAGCATTATGCATTTGCCTCTACTTCTGTGTTACTCACTACTGGCCATGGTCAGAGACAAGATAGGCCTGTGGTCTGACTCAGTACAGCTGTTCTGACAGCCTTATCTTGGCCGCAAATCATGGATTTTTCCTTTTCTGATTTCTTTTTAATGTAATGTTTTCAGAAACTTCTAATGTAACTGAAATATCTCCTTGTGAAACCCAGTATGTCTGCTTGCAGTGTTCGTTGGTGAAGAACCAGCATCACTTTGTGCACAGAGCCCCTCCGTGCTCATGGTTCAGTGCCACTTGCTGCTCAGTAGCTCCTCCATCTGAGCACAAACCGGGGCCAGAGCCGCTTCACCTCCACATGGCAGCTGAGCCTGAGCTGAGCTCTGCTGACTGCCTCTGTGACTGAGGTCTGAGACAGGAGCTAAGAGCAAGGACATAGCTGCTGATGCTGTCTCTCACACTAGTGTGACTGCAGGCTCTGGGAAAGGCTGTACATATATTTACATATATACATATATATGGACGTGTGTGTATACAAAGCATCCGTCATGGGTGGAGCCCATATCTTGACTGGTTCTTATTGCACTAAAAAATAAATGACAAAATACTAACAGCAAACAAACAAGTACTGGAAACAAGCCCAAGTGTGAAGGGAAAATGTAGAGAAATTAAGAAAGTTGCCAGAAAAAAAGTATGTTGGCATATGTTAGTGCATAAGAGAAGTACATTAATAAATTGCTTCTGTATGTAGCTTACTCATATAGTTCCCTATGGTTTATTTTTCCATTAAGTTATTCTAGACAGTAAATCAAGCTGTTTTTGACAGTTCCTGGATTAGTTAGAGGAGGAAATAACAGATTATGGTAATCTTGCTCTAGAAGAGGTGCCTTCTAAAGTTATGTATAGTGCTCCAGAAATGGTGCAATGCCCTTCTTCTGTGAGAAAAAAGAACTATATTAAAGGATGAAAACACAGGAGGAGCATTGCACAACTTTGCTGGTTCATATGAATCTGTCAGGTCGCATTAATGTAGCACCATTCTTGAAACTGAAGCTTAAAGTGACACTGCCAACTTGAAATTATGCCTGTGCCTGCAAATCGGGTAATTATCAGAGTGGCAAGTAATCTGTAATGTACTAAACAAACACGGCATATTGTTTTCTTCTTATGAGGGAGCTATTCAGATTATTATTTTTTGCTAAGAAGACCTTTGTGACAATATAAAGCTGAAACACTAGGAAAACAAGCTAGTAAGAACAAATAATGTGACAAAAATATTTCAAAGGCAGTTCAAAAGGAATGCTAGAGATAGCATTTCAAAACTGTGCTATTGGGACTTCTTTCAGAGTTTTTCTCGAATAGAAATCATAACAACCAGATAGGGATCAAAGTTTGTAATGAAGCAAATGTAATGCCTTGATACAACTTTTTGATCTACGTCACCACACCCTTTAGAAATATGAGTGACCTTTGCACCTCAAAATCCTTTTGATATAAATATAGGAGATGAAAAATCTATCAAAAGGCTGCTTTTTGTTCAAAGCAGTTGTCAAATGAAGTAAAAATCAGCCTAAATACTCTGTGTAGTCACATTTATCTAAGTTTTTCTTGTATGAATGCTGTGTTACTGCAAAACGCACATCACTCATTTTTTTGAGGCAGCATCCCACACACTTTTCAATATTTTCATAAAATTAAGTATTTTTTCAAACTCTCCTGTCTTTTGATGTACCATAGGGACACTTAGGATTACAGTCACTGTGCCTGTTGAACTCATACCCAGAACTCATATCATCTCTAATCAGATGATACTGATGGAAGAAAGAGAGGAGCTAGAAAGGAGCTGTTAGGATTTTGTTGTTCCTATTCCTGTTTTTCACTACTGTCTGCTCTCAAAATCATTTAGAAAAGTATTGGATCCTTAAATTGAATGAACCCATCACAAATTCATTCTCCTTTGAGCATATATGTAGCATATATATATATCTTCTGACTTAGTCCAGAAATACAACAACCACCTGCTCTGCCTATGCCACCAACACAGCTCAAGCCTCAGCACTGGTTTTGTCACAAAGGGGTAAGCATTGACCTTTTCTTTCTCTTGACCCAATTTTTGTCTGTCCCAAGTCCAGTAAATGGGAATGTGTTTCTGTCTGAAAACAGACAAATGAAGGAAGTCTCAGGATGTGGCTGTCTGTTGCAATAGCTTGAAAGCGAGTCAGAACAATTGCATCATTGCACAAAGAACAAGCCCAACTGGACTAGGAGTTGAGATAACCCGGGTGTTTGGTGTCAGCTCTCGAGCTGGGGAGAGTCACCACAGAGCAGGGACATTTGTCATCCTTCTGTCTTTTTATTTTTTGCTTTGGGGAAAAAAAAAAGAAAAAGGAAACTCATAAAGAGACGTGGGAGATGAGAAAATGACAGTGTTTTAGATAGATTTTTCTAGTTTACAATTTGGGTCTTCTTAATTTTGTCAAAAAATGAGAGTTTTCTTGGAGAAAACTGAAACAACTCCCACAAGCTCCTGTTAAAATTTTCTAATGAAAAGCAGTGACTTGTTTTGGCTGGCTGAAGCTTTTTCATTTATGTTAGCAGCTGCCAGAAGCCCATTTAGAGAATATGTTTTGCACTGTTAACCGGGGAGGGATTTTGGATGGAAGATGCCCTGCTGAGTTACATCCACCATCCTGAGTTTCCTTTATAGTGGTGCTGAAAGCAAACCTTTGATATGAAGTGAAGTATATATGGGTATAGCACGTTGAAGTTTTTTAACCACCTTATAGTGAGTTTTGGGAACACTGATCTTCACCAAGGCCCCAGATAGTATGGCCAAGCAGAAAGATTTTTTTATATGTGGTATCCAGAGGTATGGGTTTTGACCAAATGCTTATGGACTCCCTGATTAATTCTCACGTAGCTAATACAATGATTTATATTTTTTTATGTCTGGGAAAGAGCAATGCTTGCCAAAACATGCTATTGTGTCTAATTATTTTTCAATATTAAAAGCTACTGTACCAATGTTACTAGTGAGTAATGTTGCTCACTACTTACTTTGATTATCTTACACCAGTGTAAACCAGAGAAATCCCCCCACTTCGTCATGCTTGATTACTCTGCTGCACCATCCCTGTGCTTCTGGGATGCTACCATCGGCAGAATTTGGTGACAGGAGGGGGAAGAAGGCATGGTGGTGATTACCTGCCTATGGCAGGCATAGGCATCCTGATGAATTTAAGATTTTTATTGACCTAATTGTCCTCAGGACCTCTAAATTCTAATAGTTGTCTGGTGATTGCAGAAGATTCCTTATCTGTATCCTTCTTCCACATGATAGCAGCAAATGCAGCGTCTTCACCAGATGCAGTGTACAGCCTCTTTGAAGAGCGCCAGATGTTGCTAGTGTGATGCACTTTGCACCCAGAGAGCATCAGCCCAGTTGCTCTCTAGGGAGCAAGGGACTGGCTCAGTTCACGAGTTCAGAAGCAGGGACCAGAGAATTTCTGCACTTTTTTGGGAGTATATTTGTCCCTGCCCATTGCAGGGGATTGGAAATAGATGACCTTAACGTCCTTTCCAACCCTAGCTATTCTATGATTCTATGATTCTATGTGCGTTAGACGGGCAGATACCCACCGCCTGCGAACAGAAAGTAGAATAATGGAAGACACTATGGAAAGGAAGGAAATAAACAGTAACTGAAGGCAGCCCTTGCAGGGCTGTGGAAGGATTTCATGAAGCTCTGAACCTGCTTTCTGAAATCCACACCCCTGCAGGGTCATGACCTGGCACATTAGGTTGGCTTCAGACAGCAAAGGATCTCCTGGCCCCACCACTCTGTGCGTTGCTACTGAGGGGCAGCTTGTGTGTCCTGCCAGCTCTGAACCACCAGCTCTGTACGTAGTGCAATCCCATTGTGTTTCTTCCAGAGGCGCCTCTAACTCCCCAGGGGCAGGAGTTGATTTTGGACGGCATGCAAGAGTGCTTGAAATGCCTGTGTAGATCCTGCTGCTCTGTTGTGAGAGGTTGAGGAATAGGAGGGAATGGTCAACTTCTTGAGATTTAGGAAAAAGTCTGGTATTTAAACTAGAGTAAAAACAAATGTTCCCTGCAAGAGCAGATGAGGATGCTGTGTTTCACTTCCTAGAATTTAGGGCTGGCAAAGATGGAAGCCTTTTAATTCGTATCATATCAAGGTCTTCTGCACATTCCTTCTGAATGGGAGATGCTGGAAGTGGAAAGTTGGCTCTGGTTTTTATGTTTTTCCAAAACAAAGTCCTTTTGGTGGTATTCTTAACATAGACTGAATGACTGAAATGAAACCACTAGAAACTTTTCTGAGAACCTCACCTGTAGGACACTGATTTTCCTGAGAGATATCTAACAGAACTGTGTATATACAGCTTGTTACAGATAACATTGTCCTCAGAGGTTTTCTGTTTTACTATTTAAGTTTTCCAAAAGTGAAAAACATCAGTGGTGATCACCATGACTTCAAAGAAAACAGGCTCCTCCTCTTGGTCCAGTTCTTTGCTCAGTGTAACTTTGTGGATTTCAACAGTTACCCCTCATTTACACCAACAAAGTCACTGCATCTGCGAAGAGAGTGGTCCTTTTCGCCTATACAACTGGCGCTAAACATGAGCTCATCCATTTAACTTACCTGGTCAAACCCAGTCTCCTGGACTGTAACTTTAACAGGTATTTTGTGTGTGATATACATAGGCTCAAAAGGTTTCCAAGCTAATACGAATGGAAATGGTATGCAGTCTAAATCTACACCTTTGTAGCCTTGGAGCTGCTTCAGGTGAATTGCTAACAAACAGGGACAAAACAGTCACTTTTGGCACATTTTAACTTCTGTAGACATCTGAAAGCTTTTCTCCCTGAAGAGTACTTCACCACAGCCTACTTTGGGTTTGACTTTTGTGATGTCTCCCTTCTGCTGTGGCTCCTGCAGATGCCACAGGAGTCATGGAGCCAGTGAAGCTGAGGAGATGGGCAGAAGGAGCCCATGGCGTCTGTGCTTATGGCTGCTGCTCACTTTATTTTTGCTTCTGGGTGGGAAGCCAGTAGTTGGTTTTAATCCCAATTTGAATGGGTCTCTCTCAGAGTCTGGCTCTCTTCTTGTGCAACACTGCAATGCTGAGATATTCTGGGATGCTTTCACTAACCATGGCAGAGATGCATTCCTGAAGACTGAAGCAAGGGTGTTTTTCAGAGAAGGACCACATGTTTGAATGATTCCAGCTGGGAAACCCACTCTCTCTGGTGGTCTGATGGAGCCTAGGTTTACTGACCGTCATAAAACTGTGCCACCCACTGCAGTAAAACCCCCCTCTATGTAGCATACATCTCCCTTGCTCTGTGTACCCCAGTGATCTGGGACTTTATACCTGCTTCTCCTGGTTTTGGGCAGGCGGAGCAGTTTAGATGCAAGGATGGCAGTGAGGAGCAGGAAGGAAGTGAAGCTACCAATTAATGACAGTTGTCTTCACTGAGACTCCAGTAGACATTTGAGAAATCCAACATGGTTTTTTGAAAGCAAATTTGTTACATCCTTAATTCCAAATAATCCCCACTGCTGGAATGGGGTGAAACATCCTCTGCTGTGATCCTGCTTCTCTCCTACTCTTCCGAATAATGGAGGGGTGATACTTACACAAGGTGGCTGCCTACCCTAGATCCTCTTGTCCCACTTATCTCCATTCAGATGCTAATGATGGTTTAAACCAATGTCACAAGACTAAAGCAAAGCTAGGCAGAAGGTCTGTAGACAGTAGAGGAGCTAGCTATTTTTAACTCCTCTTCTTTCCTAAGTCAATATTAGGATAGGCAGCAGTGAAAAAAGCCAACATACGGAGAAGGAATTTGAAGCCGGGAGAGCTTCAGAAGCCATCAGAACAAGCAGCTCCACAGGGCAAAGGGCAGCAGGAGAGGCATTGGCAGGTGCTAAGTGGGCTGGGGACCATTTGTCTCCCAGAAAAAGGAAAGGCGCTCGACTCACCAGATATTTACAATGGCTTCTGTCCACACAAACTGTCTAACTAGCTATAAATTTTCACCTCCTGTAAGCAGAACTGTGTGTCTCCAACTTCCCTGTTAATGGCAGAGTCTACAGTTATACATCCATGAACTGTTTTGATCAGCCCTCATCTGTACAGCTGCTGATGTTTCCGCAGTAAAGCTGCTCCTCAAACCCTTCTTGTCAAGTTGACTAAATCCTACTTATGTTTTGGTAAAGAATAATCGGAGCAGGCTTCGTAGGTTCATTCAGACCACCAGAGACTGCTTGCAGCTTTCTGAACAAAAGCTTCCCAATAAAATTTCATAGAGGCAAGGATTTAAATAATGCCTTTTTCTTAGATTAGTGTAAAGCACACTGGGAGAAAAATAACTGAGAAGAGAAAACATAAGTTTGGTGATGGATAGGAATTGAAAGAATTTATTTGGATTTACTTTGGCTCTACAAATGTTTTCTCCCATCACAAAGAAAGAGGGGAAAGAAATTCTGTATTCTCTTGACAATGAGGAGAGCACATTTTGATTCCATTTGATTATAAAAATAGAAAATAGGGATGAACTAACTTGTTCCTACTCTATACCTTCTTTGTGATGTCCTTGACTGATTGACAAAGACAGCCCACAAGGAGCACTGCTCTGGTTTGGCTTTTTTTTGTATACTTACCAGTACTCCTTCAGCACTTAGCCAGTTAATGTAGGACAAAGGAAGCAAAAGATGGACAGGAATAAGGGCAAGGAAGGTGAGCGATTATCCCACGATTCCCTTTCTCTGAAAGGAACCCCAAATGGGTAAAATCAGAATGGGCCTCGCCTTCCGAGCTCTTGCAGTTCAGGTTCTCTAAGTGTTGCAGTGTGGGTTCTCCCCTGTTTACTTCCTGAATCCCTTTGATGCACCTGCACAGGGCAGAGGAATGATGGTGGATAAACTCATCAAGGCAGGAGATTGGGGCATGATGTGTATCTCACTGCTCCCTAACTCTACAAACCTGCTTGACAAACAGCTTGAAAGATTGCTCTGTGAAGGAGTCAGCTGCACCACGATGTTTTTCTTTACTGATTCAGCAAGGAGTCCTCCAGCAAAAAGAAGGCAGACAAGGCTTAATATTCCTGTACTTTTGAAAAAACAAACAAGTTTTGACTCCTCCTACATCCCAATGCTGCTCAAAAGGAGCAAGACACATTTTCCAAATGTATATTCTCCATACACTACAAGGAATCAAAGACAGCTGATTCTCCCCTCCTTTTTTGCCCTATCCTAAAGAAAGATCTGTTTAACCTGGGGTGAAAGTCTGGGACCACTCAAGACAATGAGAAACGTCCTTGTGATTTTTTTGGGAATGAATGCCAAACCTGGGAAAATTGGCCAACATCTTCTTACCAATTGCAATCAAATTATGGTGAAATAGTTTCTATCAGAGACATGGGCCTAACAAATGAAGTGGTATCAAACACAGAAGCTATCAAAGGACATCTTGCCCTCTGATTCGTGGGAGCTAGAAGAATGTGCAGTAATTTATGGATCTTCATTTTTTCAGCATTTCTTTAGGCACTCCTTTCAGAGTTTGCTTCCCATGCATACTAAGCGACTGCCTTTTGAACATTGCTCCCACTCAGTGTGCTGAGTTTAGCAGTCAGATAACACAAATCGCACCATGAAAAAAAAATCTTGCCAAGAAAGGTTCATTGCAATGCCTATGTTGTGGCTAGGACAGTGAAATTCACCAGCAAGAGGAAGCTTGCTACTGCCACAGCAGAAGTAGTACCATTTTAATGGATATTCTGTTTGTTCTTTGGATAGTGTCCTGCAAAACAATAAGTTTCTGTGCACAAGGTATTTTAAACACAGCTGGTTATCAAGGGTTAACTTGCTGAGTGGAACCAAAGTGAAAGTTTTAAAATACTGCTGCCATGGAGAACAAATGCCTTCAAAGCTCCTATAGCATATGTTATTTGAAAGAGCACTGAAACAATGTCCTGGTTTTAATTATTTTTCTTCACAGTACTCCTCTAACTTTACTGCCAAAGAAAAGACTCCCAGGGCCAATTTTTAATCTTAATTATACCAGATTGAATCTGGAATATTTCCCTTGAAGTTAGTTACACCAGATTTACACAAATCAGTATCTGGCCCCATTTCCACATTAGTCTCTTTCTCAAAACATAATTTAGCTTGAAAAACCAAGTACCCGACTAAACCAGCCAGCACTCCAATGATCAAAACCTACATACATGCTGCTGTATGCCCTGTTCTTGAGCTATGCCAGAGTTTCTCTGTCTGAGCTAAGCCTGAGCTGTAGCTTCACATCCATGCAGTGAAGGGACCTATTCCTGCATTTTCCTCATACCTCAGTTTCTCACTTCTCCTTCTGCAACCTCCTTGCTCAAGTGAAGTGCGTAGAAAGGAGTACTCCAAAGGATTGTCAACAGCAGAAGGCAAATAAACTCATAACTGAAACAGAAAGGGCTCCCTGCAGAATTAGATGAGGTGTAGACTGGAACCTGGAGACCTCAGACAAAAGGAAAAGCACGAACAGCCTTTTGTAGAAGTGACAAAAAAGAGAGGAACAGTTTCCCCTGGCTTCTCAGTGTGTCAGTCCCTCCTGTCACCCAGCAAAAGAAACAAAACTGAACACTGGGGCTTCATGCACTGGCACTCTTGGTAGGGCTCTAGGTGTGACTGGTGCTGGCTTGATTCCTTTCGTCACAGATTAGGGTTGTAGAAATAACTTCAGTCTCGTGTTTGCATAAAGGAAGCACACAGCCCACAAGAAGAATGACAATGTGATTCACGCCTCCTGCCAAAGCAGCTCCAGAACAACCTTGGTAAATAAAAGTAAAATGAATGACTGACTGCAGTAACTAAAAGGATCAACTAAACTTTTTTCGAGGTCTGGAGCTTTTTGATGGCTGTGCCAATATCGATGCTGGTTCTTGGAATTCCTAGTAGTGAATTCGGGCTTGATCTGTTTTGGAAAGTATTGGGTGAAACACGTAACCTACTACGTCTCCACACAAACCTCAATTCTGCAGGCTCCTAGGAGGCATTGAAGGCTTTCCCTCTTCTTTATCCTTGGGCTGCTTAGAATCTCTTCGTGCCACAGAAATAAAGTTGTGAATGCTTCATCCCTGGCGGCGTTCAAGGTGGGGTTGGACATAGCCTTGGATGGCATGGTTTAGTGGGAGGTGTCCCTGCCCATGGCGGGGGGCTGGAACTCGATGATCTTGAGGTCCTTTCCGGCCCTTACTATTCTGTGATTCTGTGATTCTGTGATTCTGTGATGGCATTTCAGAGCATGAAACCTCCAGAGAGGAGAGTCATCCTTCTAGAAGGTCAATTACCATTCAGAACCCTTGGCCACAGCTCCAGTTATTCTGCAGAAGATCATCCTGAGAGGATGCATTGTTAATCACTAAGCATCAGAAGAAAACCTGTTGGGGTGGAGCTCAGAAATTCAGGATAGCCAGTGAACAGACATGTTGGGTCGCTCCTGAGTTTGACACTTCATGATGATCAGCCTACCTTGGCCCTTCTGCACCCATGGGAGGGATGTATGATGAACACGTTCAGCCCAGGCACATGTGTGAGGTTGACACTGACACAGACCAGGGATGGCCCATAGCCATCATGTCCAGTGTGGCCTCCACATCAGCCAGCTCCCCCGTGCAGAACTGAGGGCTGGGTCCCCAAGCACAGCAGCCTGAGGGGGCAAAGCTAGTACTAAAAGTAAATAGACTCTGAACCAAAGCAGCCTGGTCTGGCTCTATTTTTGTCCTCCTGTAATCCATTAATTGCTGCAGCTTGAAAGAACAAAGGCAGAGATAATGGTCTTGGGAGTTATGAACAGAAATCAAACCTGGGCTGAATCAGCAGAGGAGGTCCTTTGATTTCAGAGTGAAAACTCATTTGTGGCACGGGAGGAATCGCGCTCTTTGCTTACTTGCCGCACGCCACATCCCCCTAGCTGCTGAGCCCGGCCCACGGCAGCCCAGGAGGGCTGGACCTGCGGGGATGGAGCCTGGAGCCCTCGGATTCTCGGGGACGGCAGGAGGTCTCCGCTTCACCATCCTCCCCAGACCCGGTCGATGCCTTAATTAACCGCATTGACACCGAAGGCTGCGAGGCTCGCGGCTCCCGCGGGCTCCGGTGCCCTCTAGTGTCGCGGGAGGCGGCGGCGCTGCCCGGGTACCCCGGCCCACAGTGAGGGGCACCCAGAGGCCTCCCCGCCCCGTCGGTGCCGTGGCGCACCAGGGATCTCCGCCCCGGGGGCTGTGGGCCACGGCATAGCGCCTAAGGCGCCGGTGAACAGCTACCGGAAGGAGCCACCCGTTATCCCTTTGCCTTACCTCACCTCTAACTGCTTCTGGACCAGAGCGGTCTGTTTATTCTGCTCCAGTCAAAAAGTCCGGGAGGGAGCACAAGGGAAAACACAGCCTGTTTTTCAAAAACTAAGGCTTCCGCGGCTGTTCTGGCATCTTTTAATGTCAAGAGCCAAACACAACAATGAAAGCAAAATAGCTCGACGTCGTGGCAGCAGCGGCCTCAGCAGGAAAAACGACGGGCATAGGAAACTACCTTAACCAAACATGTGGGAATCAAAATAGAGCTTAGTGAGGGCAGGCTGGGCAACGTTAATTTCTTTTGTCTGGCTCCCAGTTCTCCTGCTGACACGGGATCCCTGCTATTCAGAGCCAAATTCTGTTGAACAAACAAAATGAGAGAATCTGGTGTTGTGGAAGGAGGGAAAGGAAAAAAACCCTGGTAGGACTGCAGATGCACACAGGGCCCTCCTGCGGGAAGCGCACATTTCTCGGAGGGGATGTGGGGCTTCGCGGTCCCTTGACTTGCTCCCCTTCTGCCTCAGGAAGCCCCACCGCTGTGTACTTCTCCCTCCGCAATAGACGGGAGCGCAGATTTATAGCACCACACGATGAGAGGCCTCTATGTTTTCTTTCTCTAGCAGGGGTTTGAGGGGTCTCTGTTCCAGGTTGTAGCTCCTCTTTACATGCAGGAGGAGTTCCAGGTTTGCAGGTAAAAAGTGTGAGCAGGCGGCAGCCGACCTCCACAGAGTGCATCATGCTGCAACATGGGCAATCTAATCAAACGCAGACCTGCCTTCTCACTGAGACAAAAGGCTGCGGCCCCACGGTGGTGCTTCTCGACGGCCAGAGCGGGGCACCCCCTCTCGTCTGCCCTCGCCCCTCAGCAGGCCTCTTGGACCCCCTATGGGGGTCCTTATGAGCCACCTATTAGGCTGCCGAATAGCCTCAGCCAGCATAAAGCTGTCCGGGTCACCTTTGAGAGAGAGCCGCAGGAAAGGGCTCGTTACTAGCAGCAAACTGGGGCTCCTCCGGAGGGAGGGAAGGGTCCAGGAGCTGGGCGAGCTGCCCTGCAAAACCCGCCCCGTCGGATCGCGCTGCCCGGACCCCGCAGGCGCTGCGGGACCGGGGAGGGACCCCTGTTGCGGGGGTTACGGGAGCAGGTCGGGAGCATTAACAGGCGAGGGCGGCTCTAGCCCGGGCGCTGCAGTGTTTCTGAAGATGTGCAGCTTCCATCTGTTGCCGCGTAAACACACGCTAGTGGGATGCCTTGTGCTCCAGTCCTTCGAGGGAGGGGAAGGCGGGAGGAGAGGAGAGGGGGCCGCAGTGGTAGAACTCCCCCCACCCCCAGCCTGTCCTCTCGCTAACCCCAAGTCTCCCGCGCCTCCCTGGAAGGGACCCCCAACGCCACACGGGGCGGGGGGTAGAGCTCAGCAGCCATCCTGGAGGGTTTATTTTAACTACCACCTCCTCTGAGCGGGACCAATCCACAGGCACCACCGGCTCTGCGGAGGGAGATCTGGCCAGCGGCTCCGTGGAGCCCGGCTCTTAGCGCGGGGAAGCCACGTCGGGGAAGGTGTCACTACTCCCTGGCCAGCGGGACACCGCCTTCCGGTGCCCGCAGCGCCAGCCTGGTCTGGCCGGGCAGGGCTTTGCCGGTGTCCCAGTGCGCAATTTTTGTATTTTCGCTGGCTCTTGTGAGATCCCACGTGGAAGCCGTTAACGACCGCTCGATAACGATCACGACAAAGGCATTATTCAAATGAGGCAGGTAATTGTAACCAGAAGGAGCCTTCACTTTTGCTCCTTTCTTTTGGCAAGAGTAACTCTCGCATTGCATCCCACCCCGACGGTGGGTGCTTCGCCAGAAATCACTTCCACCGCCCCGCACGTTAAACCAGACATGTTCACGCCGGTAAATCACGGCCCGAGCTCGGCAGAATCCCCTCGGAGCTCGCAGGCAGTGGCTGCCTCCGGCCTGAACAGCACATTTTGAGGGCGGGTTCAATCCGCAGGAGCCCACAGCTGCGACCCAAGTCACGAGAGGATTTCTCCCTCCACAAACTCGGGGATTCAGGCTGGGTGAGCTAGCTCGCCCCCCAGGTAGAGAGCGCCCGTGTGCGGTGGTGGGTGGGTTGTGTTTTTTCCCTGCCTTTTTTTCTTTTTGCCATGCTTTTGATTCACTGGGAGCCTGTTGTTTATTCACAAGCATTACGGTATCCTGTTAGCATTCCGACCAGGGGCTGCTCACAGATCTGACTCCGATGATTTCCTGGACTAACATGTGGAAGCAATAGCGGGACTGAGCACTCACCCGAGCCGAGGATGCACTACTGGAGGAAGCGCAAAGGGCCGGGGCCGCCGCCACGACCCGGCCAGCCCAGCCTAGCCCGTTGCTCACGGGAGTAGGTTCTCCTTTCTGCCCCCATTTCCTTTCGGGGCATTTTCGCTTCAGAGGCTTCGTTCTCTTTCTGTTAGGAAAGAGGAAACCCATCAGATCCTGGCGCTTGATTTGGAGAACAAACTTTTCTTTTGTTTAATACTAAAAGGAAAAAAAAGAGGTGAGGGGGGTGAGTGTCAGACTGGGGAGGGGAGGAAAAGGGAGCAGCCCGGGGAGCAGCTCCCGGGCCGGTGCCCTCCCCAGGAGGCAGGCGGGCAGGGTCTCCCTCGCTGCTCCTTTCCTGGGGCTGCACTGCCCCCTCTCCCGCGGCAGCAGCATCGCCCCGGTGGCCCCGCTCGCCTCTTCGCACGGAGTCTGCAGCACAGGGCTGCGAGGGCAGCTCCTCCGGCCAACCCTTATCGCCAGCTGATAGCGAGGGCCAACAAAGCAGAGATACCCGGTGCTGGCTCCTCGGCGGGGATCAAAGCTCCGTCTGAAGCGCGTTCAAACCGGAGAGACTCGGACGTGCGCTGCCTTCGCTTCCGCAGGCATCGCCGGCACTCGCCCTGCGCCGGCTGGGACATCCAAGGGGTTTCTTTGCTCTGGGCAAAGCAAAGGCAGAACGAAAGGGAAGAGCTTTCTCGGCCCCGTCGGAGCAGCGGGGCTTGGACGGGCTGGCTCCTGGCGAAGGTTACCTTTCGTTGTGTTTTTCATTCATAAGTGTTAGTGATCAGTCTCTCCCCCTCTCTCTCAGTGCCTCCTGCTCCTGGCGGGCTCACGCCGTCCATCCAGCTCTCTAGCCCAAGCCCAAGCTCAGTGGTGTACAAAGGACACGAGGAAGCCGCAAATTCGTTTCCAGATCAAACTCTCCGTCCATAACCTCACACTGTGCCCGTGGACAGCGAGCCCTGCGCCCCAGACCCCGTCCTGGAGGGTCTGAGGAGGGAAGGCTCATTCATGAAATTGGGAGCACTGGGAGTTTTCATGGAAGTTTTTGGGGTTGGTTCTATTTTTTATTATTATTTAGTATTTTCTCTCCTGCAGAGCAAGCCCCTCCGCTCCTCCCTGCCTCCCCCTCGCCCCTGCCATATGGCCAGCCTCCCCCTTCCCTGCGAGGCTGGTGAAATCTGGAGGCAGAGACTGGCCCCCCTGCCTGCGTAAGAGCCTCCCGCCTGCGCGCCCGCCTCCGGCCGCGGGGCTGGGGGCGCCGGGCGAGCCAGGGCGGCTCTTATTCTGAAAGGGCCGGAGGGGGGCTTCATTTCCTGACAGCTATTTACTTAAAGCAAATGATTAGTTTTGGAAGGATGGACTATAACATTGAATCAATTACGGGACGCGGTTTGTGAGACCATTACAGTCGGATCGGGAGGGAGGGCGAGCGGGAGGGTAAGAGCGCTGCTGAGCGGGGAAAGTCACAAAAGACGTGGACATATTTTGGATATTTTACAATCTGCAGGATTGGGGCTGCGGATTATAAAGGAGAAGGTAAGTGGTGAGAGGCAGTTTCCCCACCGTTTCCTTTCTTTCATTCACGTTTTCTCCCTCTTTTTTCATCTCCTCATTTATTCCTTTCCCCTTTATTTACTTGTTGTTGTTTCTTTGGCTTTGTGTTTAGGTTTTTTTTCTTTCATTCCCCCCTTTTTTCCCGGTGCTCTGAGCCGGGCGGGGGGCTCCTTCCCGCGGGGTGGAGGGGAGCGGGGAGCCGGGAGCGGGCGTTGCGCGGGCCGTCGGGGCGCGGCGGCGAGCAGCGCGGGCAGCACTAATGACAAACACATTGAAGCGGCGGGGCCACCGCGCCGCATTCCCGCCGCGGGGGCGGGAGCGACCCGCCGGGGCTCCGTGGGCAGCGGCAATGCCCGCCCGAGGAGGACCCGGCGGGGTGCGCACCGACAGAGTAAGTGGCTCCCCCTCTTCCAGCATCCCTTGCTTCCTTCACCCCACTGCTCTCTCCTGTCCCTTCCCCCACCCTTTGTTTTTCACCACCTTGCCCTCCTCAGATCGCCCTTCCCACTTGATTCCCCCTAACCAAATGGGAGCCGAAAATGCCCCGAGATCCCAGGTGGGGATACGCACTCAACCCCCAAGGCAAACCGATCTCTATCCCTGCACATCCCATCTTTTTTACAAGTCTCGGCGGAAGGGAAGATGCTGAATTTAGGCAGGACGGGTACCTGGAGCCTTTCCAGTTTACAGCCTCTTCTCGCCACGGGAACGGCAGCCCTGCCGCAGCCCCGCCGGACTGCCCGAGCCCACTGCCCCCTGCCCCAGGGAGAGCAAACTCTTCGCGGCTACCTTTTGGATTTTGTCAAGCGCGGCAAACATGCCAGCCCCTGCCAGGCTGGAGTCCCCTGGAAACGTCCTAGGAGCGAGTAGGAAATGGCTTTTTGGCCGTCCGCGGCATTGCTCAACTTTTTTGGACGCGGATCCCGCAGCCCAGGAGCCGTTCCAGAGAACAGGACTTGGACAGCTTTTTCTGCAGCCAGCAGCGACAGATCGAGTGAAGCAGCAGCAGCAGCTCTGGGGTGCAGCCGCCAGCCCCTGGGGCTTGCCCATACCCCGGTGGGAGGCGGCTGCGGGGCAGCGGCAGGGCGATGCCCTGGTCCCCCCCGCGCCAGGGGTATGCTTCCAGCGCCCCTCGGAGGCATTTTAGGCGCGTATCTTGCAAGTATTCCAGCTCCCAGGCGCTTCTCCGGGGCTCAGGGCTGCACGCCCTGAGCGGACAAGGCATCGCCCACATGGGGTCTGATTGACCCGTCCTTAATGCTTCGGGCAAGTCACTCTCCCTCGGCCCCGCAGCTCCCAGCCGGGGCACAGCGTTTGCTAGCCGCCGAGACTCCCGCCCCTCTCCGGACCCCGCTCCTTCGGGGTCCGTGCCTCTCCCGACGGAAAAGGCTGGAGAAGGAACTCCGGGTGGCAGCTCCAGCAGAATTAGTCAGCCCCGGAGAGAAACACGGCTTCGCTCTGCCCCTCTTCATCTCCCCTACCCCACTTTTCATTTTTCTGGCTACTTCGCATTAAAAAAAAAAAAAAAAAAAAAAAAGAAAGAAAAAAAAGAGAGAGAAAAAAAAATCGCTCCTTGGCAAGGGCTTTCCTATTGTTTCCCAGACAAACAGCGGATTTGCCATCTCTGCCAGGTTTGATCGGTGTCCCGGGCGGCCTTTCATTCGCAGCAGCTCCAGCAGCCGGGCTCTGCCGAGGGGCCGCTGACCTAGGGGGAGCCGCTCCCCGGGGGCTGCCTCTTGGGCTTCCCGCAGACAGACTGGGTCTCGCAAGCGCCTGCAGCCCGATGGGATCTGGAAAGTGTGAACGTAACCCTCCTCGCCCTATCACACTCTGGTCCCTCTGGCTATAGGCTGCCTGCTGTCTCCCCGACGGGGCGCACAGGGAAAGGGAGGCGGCTTGTTATGCCCTCGGCATCTCCCGGGGCTGATGGAGAGCCCAGTTGGGGTCCTGACTCGGCTGCCTTAACTCTGTGTCTCTAGATGGAGCAAGAGACAGGATCAAAGCAAGGAGACAGGCATCAAAGGTTCTTCTGTCATCGGCTGATCAAAATCTGAACTGTGGCGATCCGACTTTTAACTCTGGATCTGGAAACGCCAGGGAAAGATCTCCCAGCAAGGGACTTCGGGTTTAGCTTCTAGTTAACAAAGGCCATTTTAGAAAAGCCCTCAGCTAAACAGTGGTTTAGCCAACCTCAAAGCTTGGGGAAAAAAAGTTTGGAGAAAAATGAGACTGCACAAAGCAGTGGGATTTAGGAGTCCTCAAGCAAACCAGCTCTCCCAGCCTGCAGGCGCTCTCATGCTGCTTCAAAAAGAGACCCCTTGTTGTGGTACCCTTATCCAGGCAGCAGCGGCAGGAGCTGTGCCAGTCCGACTGCCGCTGGGCACTGGGGCCATGCTCAGTGTTATTTGCTTGTTGATGTGTGGGAAATCTTCATGTGGCTGTGAGAGCAGTATATAAGTATTAGGTTTCAAGAAAGCAGGAAGTAATAAATATTTTCATAAAATACCTCTCAGCAGTACTACAGTATCAAGCTAGGATTCGAGAACAATATATACAGGCAGAAAAAGCCTTGCAAACTCCAGACCTTGCTGGTTACTTCCAGCTGTACCAGTTGGTCTAGAAAAGAGGGTGAAACATATAACCTTAGACAATCCTCTCCTCACATGCATCCTTAGATTATCATGGCCATAACGGCACTATTTCTGCATCTGCACTCAGAAAATTTTGATAGAAGATGTTTGCTTTGCTTGTTTTAAAGACCAAGGAATGAATTCTGAGAGGCTGTTTCTTCTGGTGGAGAAACAATCCTTTCTCTCCTTTCTCTCCCTCTTGCCTTGCCCTCCTGCTTGACTCATCTCTCTCAAGCCAATAAAGCTTTGCACGGGCACCCAAGGGAAAGGCTTGCAGCAGCTATGGTTCCTAGCTCTTGCAATCAACAGAGGTGAATTGTTTTTTTCATGCAATGCTTCGGAGCATTGAGTTGGGGTCTGAGGTGCTCTTTGATTTGATCCTGAGAACTTAAGTGAGATGTATTCCTTGCAAGAGCTGGTCTGTTTGTTTGCTTAAACAGCCTGGAAAATCCTTTTTGGACGAAGTGGGGAAATTTAAGCTTTGCAAATTTCTTCCCACATTAGCTCCTGGACTGGTGGAGTCTGTCCTTGAGGGTTAGGCTGAAGAATGTGGCTGACTAGAAGGCTCATTGTGCATCAGCCATCAATGTGTGTCCTGCAGGGCATGAAGCACCCTGCAAGAGCCCAGCACTGGGCTAACCTTGGTCTTGGTGTGTAGTTTTTCCTGCTTATAGCCTGTGCTGGATGCAAATAATTGCCAAGGGGTGTGGAACAAGCCCCACTTCAGGAAGGTATTTAAGCCATTAAGAAATTTTCTTTTGTTGTTTGAGCCCTTCTCCAGTGAAACCTTCAGATTGATCTGTCAGTGCTGCAGGGCAGCTCTGCTCTTGCAGAGAACCTAGTTTGTGGTTTTGGAACTGAGAACCAAGAAATGTTCATGAGGTCCTGTCTGAACATTGACATTCCGCTGGTGACATGCACCACAAAGAGGGAATGTTCACCTCTTTTCTTGGGCTCGCCTTAGCTCTTCCTGGAAAAGATCAGTCTTCCCAGAAGGACAGGCTGCCACTCTGACAAAATCACCACTGAAATTATCCAGCCCTCTCATAGCAAGGATAATCACATCATTACGTGCCAAGATTTGCAATCTAACCACAGTCCTATCACTTATGTAAATACAGAGTAATAGGGACCAGTTCGGTTTTGCTATTATTTTTAAACTGGTGAACTGGCATAAAGTTAAAATATCGGAAATCTGAATTTCAAGTTAATCCAGGAGACTCAGTTCGGATTCCATCTGCAACGTTGGAGAGTAGCGCTGCCTTTTGCCCATTTCGTTCATTGCTGTGGATCAACATTGCCATCCTGTGGCCGAGAGGGTGAACTGCTGGGTATCTGGCGGGGAGTCAGTCTGGTAGTCTCCATTCTGGCAGATGGGTTAGTTTTCTGGCGTGAAAGCAGTCTTTGTCTGATTTACAGCAGTATGAAAAGGATATGTACAGTTGGCTCTTCATGGTGCACCGCGGTGATTTTTCTCTAGATCACGTAGAGCAATCAGCAGGAATATATATTTTCGTTTCTAAACCTATATGTCCATTGGCTTTCTGGATATTGATTTTACTTTGTCTTCTGTGGTGCAGTCAATGGTAGGAAGCCAGCACTTGGCAGTGAGTGTTTGAGATTGACTCTTCACTGATAACAGTTCTTCAGATGAAGAAGAACTTCAGTTCTTGCCTGATTTTTTATCCCTAAAGTGCACAAGAAAATTCTAGGATTTCAGACAGATCTTTTCAAAACCCAGCGGTTAAAGTAGATGCAACTAGTGTTTTACCCTGGGCAATCAGCATTCCCTGTAGAGAGCTTGGCAAACCCCTCATGGCATCATCTAGCTTTCACTATACAGGACTGTTTCTATTTAGAGAGCAATGTTCAAGGTATGCAAGGAATTCAGATTGGCTCAATCTTACACTGTATATGTGCTGTTAATACTGTGCTTCAGCTTGCATAGATCTACTGGCTTCAGTGAGGTGACACCAATTTATGGGTTGATAGAGTGGTGCTAGGAATTGAGCTTGATGTGTTTATTCAGGGCTGAGATTTGGGTCATGTAGGACAAAGAGGGCTGCTCTGCCATAAGGAAGGTAAAGAAGACATGTAAGTGCCTACAAAAAATTAGGTGATCATAAATAAATGAAGCCATGATAAGTGTGCCTGCTTGATGTTGTGGGAAAAAGCAAAGTCTCTCTTGCCCAGTAGTACGGACTTGTACCTGTGTTAAACCTCAATTCCAGCACTGACATGTGGCGATATTCTGGTGATGGAGCTCCAGCATGTTTAAGTCAGATGTGACTAAATCAATTTCAAATAGATTTTGAATATGGTTGATGGTGAATCCTCAGTACATTATTCTATCTTTCACAGTGAGGAAGTGTTGCTCTGGGACTTGATGAGATTAACAGGTCATTAAGGAAAGATCAAAGCTCTGGGTTGTGAAAGAACAGTTAAACCAGAGCAAATAGCCAGACAGAAAAAGCAAATTTAGTTAAGTTCTTGTGTTTTGAAACTGCAAGTTTCAAATTGCCTGGCCAATTTGATGGCCTTCTATGATGGGGCTATGGAACTGATGGATAGGGGCAAAAAAAAACCCACCTGGATTAGTGCAAAGTGTTTGACACAGTCCCAAACAACATCCTTGTCTCTAAACTGGAGAGACATCAATTTGATAGGCGGACCACTCGGTGGATAAAGAGTTGGCTGTATGGCTGCATGCAGAGAGTTGTCTCAAGGTCCAACAGAAGACCAGTAACAAGTGGTGTCCCTCAGGGATCGGTGTTGGGACTGGTCTTGTTCAACATCTTTGTCGGTGACATGGACAGTGGGATTGAGTGCGCCCTCAGCATGTTTGCTGATGATACGAAGCTGTGTGGTTCGGTTGATACCCTGGAGGGAAGGAATGCCATCCAGAGAGACCTTGACATGCTTGTGAGGTGGGCTGATGCCAACCTGATGAAGTTTAACCATGCCAAGTGCAAGGTCCTACACCTGGGTCGGAGCAATGCCAGGCACAGCTACAGGTTGGGCAGAGAAGAGATTCAGAGCAGCCCTGCAGAGAAGGACTTGGGGGTGTTGGTTGATGAAAAAATGAACATGAGCCAGCAGTGTGCGCTTGCAGCCCAGAAATCCAACCGTATCCTGGCCTGCATCAAAAGGAGTGTGACCAGCAGGTCGAGCGAGGTGATCCTGCCCCTCTACTCTGCTCTTGTGAGACCTCACTTGGAGTATTGTGTGCAGTTCTGGTGTCCTCAACATAAAAAGGACATGGAACTGTTAGAACAAGTGCAGAGGAGGGCCACAAGGATGCTCAGGGGACTGGAGCACCTCCCATATGAAGACAGGCTGAGAAAGTTGGGGCTGCTCAGCCTAGAGAAGAGAAGGCTGCATGGAGACCTCATAGCAGCCTTCCAGTACCTGAAGGGGGCCTATAGGGATGCTGGGGATGGGCTCTTCATTAGGGACTGTAGCAACAGGACAAGGGATAATGGGTTCAAACTTAAACAGCGGACGTTCAGGTTAGATATAAGGAGCAAGTTCTTTACTATGAGGGTGGTGAGGCACTGGAACAGGTTGCCTAAAGACACGGTGAATGCTCCATCACTGGCGGTGTTCAAGGCCAGGCTGGACAGAGCCTTTGACAACATGATCTAGGGTGAGGTGTCCCTTCCCATGGCAGGGGGTTGGAACTAGACGATCTTAGGGTCCTTTCCAATTCAAACCATTCTATGATTGAGGCACACAGCTGTTATTGATTTCTATGGCAGCCTACCCAAGACAGCAAATTTAAAGTAGCACTTTGGAAATGCCATCACCTATACTTACACAGGTATTGGACTGAAGCAAGCTTCAGTCCTCGCCTACACACAGTTCTGCAACAGTGCAAGCCCACTTCAGCAGAGCTTCTGCAGACTGGTCTACAAGATAGGAACTAGCTTTGTTTTTTCTCCTTCTGTGCTGCATCACTTGTTCTGAACAGTCTGGAAAAACAACACAAAAAAAAGGGGGAGAGATCTGCCTTTCAGAGAGAAAGGGCAGAAGGAAACTTGGCAGACAGTGGGGTAACATTGTCTTGCAGACCTTGGGAGGCTAGGAGTCAGATCAATAAAGCAAACCATAGCAAGTCTTTAAAGATTTACAGTGGGTTACTCTATCAGAAAGAAATGCAGGAAATAAATGTGATAGAAATGAGCAAGGAGGCTGAGGGACTTCTTTGATATTAGGGAATCTGTTATCAATGAGAGACAGATATATAAAAACGTGGTAATTATTGAAACTGAAGAATCCGGCAAAATGCCTTTTCTCTGCTGGAATGTTGTCAGCTGAATTTCTGAAGTTGTTTTATGTGTTTTTGAGGCTGGTATTTTGTAAATCTTTTAATCCTGTTTCTGAGACCTTTATGTTTAATTCGATTATCAAATACTTTTTGCTTTGCAAAGGTCCGCTGTCTGCTCCACACGTTGCGGCAGGAAAGCAGGACTAGTTCAGAAACACTCCTTAGCATATTGTAAGCATTTATTTCCCATATGGCACTGGCATAGTCGTAATAACTAGATGCACCTATGTGCTTTCCTATCTCAGCATCAGGAACTGAGTACCAGAGGGTGAATAGAAACTCTCCAGAGCCTTTGAAAAGAGGTCCCTGTCTTGGCACATCATCCTTTATTTTACTCCTCAGTCTGTGTTTCAGATTAGGGCCTCTTCCGTGCAGTCTTTTTCCAATCTATATTGGCTTTGAGCCAAATCCAGTTACTATTAAAGTCACCAACAATACATCCATTGATTTCAGTGGGAGCAGGTGTTGTAGGAGCATCTCCTTTGAAAATTATCTAGCAGACTGCTTGAGAGTTTTAAGTAGAAATGTCGTTAGATGGCACAAAAATTGCATAGATGCTTATTGCCATTGTTGCCTCTTCAAGACTGATGATTAAGGATTATGTGTTTGAAAGCTGAAATTATCGAGTGTGATCTATGAGCCTCAGCACTGTTAGGGAGAAGAGATGCTCTGTGAATGGCAGTGCTGGCCTATAGTCTTTCATGGATTTATTCCATTAGAAAAAATTGGCATATGTTTTAAATAACATGCCTCTCAATTGAGTGAATTCTTGCTAAATACGCAATAAACACTATTGTAGTGCATTGTGTTCAGTAAGCTATATATATATGTACGTACAATGGCAAAACAAAAATATCACTCAGGATTGTACTATTTGTAATGAAAGAAACTTAAAAATATGCTTTTTCTTCCATAAAAGCTGCTTGCAGCTGAAAGGTCAGAACCTACTGTATGTGAAGCCATTGCATCCTCACTGGTTCCTGTAAGGGTACTGCCTCTGTTCAGGGGTGTTTCTGTGGGCTCAGTCCTGGACACTGCAGTGGACATCAGAGCTGCCTACAGGCTGTTTGAAAGAGGGGTGCACCAGGGCTTGGCTTCTTACACTGCCAGCGGAGAGAAGGGGTTAGGGTGCTTTAGGTGCATTCCCCGTACTGGTGATGTGTCTGTGGCCCCACACACCTCATGGGAGGTGGTGGCATGAGTCTCAGCAGGCTGTGGGCTTGAGAAAGGGTCCTCGGGCTGTTTCTGTCAGCTCTACCATGCAGAATGCTGGGAAGCTGTGCTAGGGCACTGTGGAAGAGGGGTCCTCCAAACTCTCGTACCATAGTCAGTCTGTTAACTGCCTCTCTCTTGACTTCTCATTTCTGTTTCAGTTGTTGGTAGCTATGGGTACCTACCCACGGATGGTCCTGATCCTGGGATGTTTTCTCACAGGTAATGTTCCTCGGTCCTCTAAGCTTCTTCACCCCCATTCCTTCATAAATTCAGATTTAAGCTTGCTTTCATTGGACCCACAATAACAAGTGCCAAATGGTGTCCAGCTGGCTACAGAGTAGATTTTTCTGCCCTCTCCTTTAGTAGGCTAAGACAAGACCTATAGAGAAGGCAGTACTTCTGCTAGCCTATGCTGGGCACTATGGCACCCCGACAGCTGCTCTAACCTCCCCCCTGCAGGGAAAGCGAGCCTGTCTCCCTCCAGCTGCACCAGCCCTGCCCCGGTGCGGTTTCTCCAGCAGCATGGTGCAGGCGAGGATGCCTGTGTGGGCTCCCCGCATCCTCCTCCGCCGCCACCTAACCACACTCACTGGGGCTGCCTGATGAGGCTCCCAACATCTGCCAAGTCTCCCAGCATCTGCCGAATGAATGGTGCTGGGAGGGGAAGGCAGGGTTTGCCACAGGGAGTCAAATATAGAAAGGGCCTGGAGACCAAGATAACACGTGCAGGGGCAAGAAACTGGTTTCAAAGACAGTCTGGATTCCTGCTGCTGGTTTATTGCATAAAGCCCACTTTCACACCGTGGGTCTAAGTGGTTGTTTATTGTGGACTACCCTATCTGTTTTGTTCAGGCCATTTGACAGACTGAAACAACAAATCTCATTTCTTGGTGAACTCCCTATTTTTTTTAGGGTGTGGATCCTCTGATTTTCCTCCTGGGAGTTGAGCCCACACCAGCCCACATGCAAATTACACAGGCTTGCAAATCTGAGCCTGTAACTGGAGATCGCCTCTGAAAACTAATGCCACCTACAACATCTAGTTCAGTGAATTACAGTTTTATTTGGCTATAAACCTCCTGTACATTTTGACTAGAGGTAGACCGGGTGCACAAATTTTCGGTGTAAGCCCCTGCTCCGTCCCTTTGCAGAAATAGAAGCCAGATGTAAAGTGCTGGTGTTGGTCTAGAGAAGGGTTTTCTAACTTTCAGTTGTGAGCTTACTCTAAGGCTGTCAGAACTGCTGTTTTCCTGACCACTGCTGTAAGGAGCTGCAAGATGCTGGTGGCCCAGCAGCAAGGGTATGGGATCACTGATCTGCAACAGAGCCCTGCCGACATCTGGGGCTGGGAAGATGAGGTGTGGATTGTTAACCATCACTAACTTCACCTCTGTCTTACACCTCTTGATCTGACAAACAGAAGTCGGCAAGCAAACACTTAGCATTTCAAAAGGGAGGCCTTTTGCCATCCACTGAGCAAAGCTTAGGCTTTTAACAAGGGCAAATTTCCTTCAGCATGTCTGAAAGGGTCAGAAAAACAGCTGTCCTGGATCCGCTCTGCTTTCTTTTACATCCCTGTGCTGGGACTGCTCTGTGCGTTCATACGCTTTTTATTTATGTCTTTTTGCAGGACCATTGCTAGCATTTTGCCAGCTTCCTCTACCGACTATTGTTCCCAATAGGAATGAAATGGTGGTACAATTGAATTCCAATTTCACACTGAAATGCTCTGGAGACAGTGAAGTGAGCTGGCAGTACCCAGTGACAGAGGGAAGCCACAAGATAGACATCAGACATGAAGAAAACAACAGTGGCCTCTTTGTGACAGTGCTTGAAGTAGGAAATGCCTCGGCTGCTCATACAGGCCTGTATGTTTGCTATTATAACCACACTCAAGTGGAGGATGGGGAAGTGGAAGGGAAGGACATCTACATCTATGTGCCTGGTAAGTGGAGTATGTCACAGCTGTACCCCAAGGTTTGGTTGGGAGAGCTGAATAATGGATGGTTAAAAGAGACATACTGCTGGTGGCAATTAGCTGTTAGAGGAAATAAATGACCCCAGGGCCATTTCCTAACACATAAATCAAAACCAGTCCCTGTGAATCTATGGACCTGTTTCTTTTTCTGCTGGTTTTCACTTCTTTGTTAGCAGTTTTAGTTCTGAAGAAGAGGGATGAATTCACACTTAAGGGCTGAGGTCTTTTGCCAACCAGCAGCTGGGTAGGAGACATTGGTGGCCAGGTTGGCTCAGCTGTGGGAGCACGTCCAGCCTTCAGGTTTGTCTGGTCTCTACATGGAGATTAATGTCAATGCCAGTCCTTTCAGGGGTGATTTGGATGGATGTTTTGAGACGTGTACTGACCAAACCAGTGCCATGTCTGACACTAAAGCAGTTGCCAGATGAGGAAGACCACATCTTGCTCTAAACCTGAATGTTTAGAACCAGCTGTGTGAACTGAGAACTGGAAAAGCTTGTGCGTGTACAGGGCCTGGGAAGTGTAAAGCAAAGGAGATGTCTTGGGGGTGGCTGTCCCAAGGGAGGGAGAAACAAGAAGTGTTGTTATTGCTGGTCAGTCTGATGCAACATTAAAAACGTAGTGCTACCATGCAGTGCCCTGTAATTTTCAAAGCAAACACAGCCTTCCCAGCCCTGTGCTGCCTTTCTTTTTAGTGGTGGAAAACCTGTTGGACATGGAAGACATGGCATCCCTTCTTTTTGGAAGTACCTATCCCCGGCTTTGCTTTCCAACACCCTTGTTCTAATGGAAATCTGTTTAAAGGCATTCTATGCTATCCCTGGAACGAATTGCTGTAGCTGAGATGAGCACCAGAAGCTGAGCCACAACTAACTGCCTTTGTAAAGCCCTTTCTCAGCATTGGCTGGGGTTCAGGGAATGAGTGGCACAACTGCAGGACCATGGAAGATCAAGCCAGTAGATTTGCAGTAAATATTTTTAGCAGGAAACAAAAGAGAGGAAAAGAGATTGCAATTCATCCTGCAAAATAGCAGTATGTTGTGAAAAAGGTGATGTCTGCAACTACAAGGAAAACTGTGGGAGAGGAAAAAGTCAGGAAGCAATAAGAGAACTTGTTTTAAAGGCTATTTTGCAGTGGCATGAAGTTTTTGCAATTTACAATGTGTGATTCAAGGACAGCGGTTCTTCCAAGGCTACTTCTCTATTTCCCACAACAAATGTAAAAGCATTTGATGAATTCAAATTCTTGAAGCCAGAAGTTTCAGTAGAGGCTGCAGGCCCTGGCACATGTATCTCAATTTCCAAACAGCTCTAACCAAATCACCAGAAGATGTTATTGGCGTTAAGCAGTCTTGTAATTCACTCAGTGATGGAATATAAAGGCAAGAGATGGAAGATTTATTCAGGAGGGCATTTTGGTTTGGTTTTTAAAAGCCTCTAGACATCAGCCTACCAGATTTGCAGGGCAGAGACACCCTGTAATTTTTTCCACTTGCTAACTATTGAGATGTCATAAATGCAGAAACATATCCTTTTCTTCAAATTATAGAGAATGTTTCTGTTTCCACTATAGACTTCGTCTTTGCAATTGTTTTCCCTGCAATGAATTAGGAGGGCAATGGGTGGCAGCAACCCACTTTGCCCAAGGAGGATTACATTGAGACTTCACACAATATCCTATTTTCACTAACAGCACACAGAAAACCAAACTAGGTGAATCCTGCTTCTGTTTTAAATTACAGTGGGAAAATGAATACATGGAGTTGGCAGCATCTTTGCGACAGAACACTGTGTTTGGAATATTGCTACAAAGAGCCTGCCAGTGCAGCAGAAAGTCTATTGTTGGAGGGATTTGAATTGCTATTTATCAAATTTTATTATAAAGCTTTGCACAGAAGCTCCAGGCTAGCAGGGATTGTTTATTTATTCTGAATGGCCAAACGGAGATGATTTGAGGGCTGTGCTTTTTAAGTTGGCTATGTCATCCAATTATCTTTTTAACTCAGAGTTTAGACTGGCTGGGTAGGAAAGTTGGCACTTATTTTGTTGACTTTAAATGGAGTAAAACTACCAGGTGTTTGTTTGCTTTTTTTCTGTTTGAATACCATGTTTTGAAAACCACATACTGTGACCATAATTAACTAGGTTTCATAACTGTGGTGTTGGACATGTTAGAAATGAATGAAGATCAGTACCTTAAACTATTTTTGATGAGATGTGGCTTTAATGGTGTTCAGCATAAACAACATGAAGCTAATTTCTACTTTTTGACATGGAAAGTGTTTGGATTTTTTTCCTTAATTTTATTTTTTCCCCTGATTATATATTGGTTAGGAGACAGCTATTATTACTAAAGAAAAAAAAAATCCAAAACCTTAACTGAAGAAGATGAGTGGTTTGTGGCAATAAATGCCAGGATATTTAATGATTTTTTGTGTGTGCAGGGAATGTTGTACCTAAGTGCAAAATACTGTGTTGCAAAGATAGCATGTTTAAGTCCGAATTCTTCCCTGAGATCTTTGCTGTAATATATCTTGATAGAGTTATCTATGATAAAGTGAATTCATCTTTACGTTAATCCCCAGCAATTACATGAATGTTTTCATACCCAGAAGTAATTTTCTTGCTTTTTTTGTCACTTGAAGTCCTTTTACCCTGACTGTAGGTATATGTCAGAACCATGTCTGAGAGGATTAATAATATTTAGCTTTTTTTGGGGGAGGGATCTTTTCTATCTTTCATTCTGCAACCTGAATTGTCATGATGGAGCCCAAGCCCTTTCCTGTTTCATGCTTAGGTCAAATGTCTGTCTACATAGAATCATAGAATCATAGAATAGTGAGGGTTGGAAAGGACCTCAAGATCATCGAGTTCCAAACCCCTGCCATGGGCAGGGACACCTCCCACTAAACCATGCCACCCAAGGCTATGTCCAACCCCACCTTGAACGCCGCCAGGGATGAAGCATTCACAACTTCCCTGGGCAACCTGTTCCAGGGCCTCACCACCCTCACAGTAAAGAATTTCTTCCTCATATCCAATCTAAACTTCCCCTGTTTAAGTTTAAACCCATTACCCCTTGTCCTCTCACCACAGTCCCTAATGAAGAGTCCCTCCCCAGCATCCCTATAGGCCCCCTTCAGGTATTGGAAGGCTGCTATGAGGTCTCCATGCAGCCTTCTCTTCTCCAGGCTGAACAGCCCCAATTTTCTCAGCCTATCTTCATACAGGAGGTGCTCCAGTCCCCTGATCATCCTCGTGGCCCTCCTCTGCACTTGTTCTAACAGTTCCATGTCCTTTTTATGTTGAGGACACCGGAAATGCACACAATACTCCAAGTGAGGTCTCACAAGAGCAGAGTAGAGGGGCAGGATCACCTCCCTCGACCTGCTGGTCACACTCCTTTTGATGCAGCCCAGGATACGGTTGGATTTCTGGGCTGCAAGCGCACACTGCTGGCTCATGTTCATTTTTTCATCAACCAACACCCCCAAGTCCTTCTCCGCAGGGCTGCTCTCAATCTCCTCCCTGCCCAACCTGTATCTGGGCCTGGCATTGCTCCGACCCAGGTGTAGGACCTTGCACTTGGCATGGTTAAACTTCATCAGGTTGGCATCAGCCCACCTCACAAGCGTGTCAAGGTCCCTCTGGATGGCATTCCTTCCCTCCAATATATCAACCGAACCACACAGCTTGGTGTCATCGGCAAACTTGATGAAACCCATCTGCGGGTCCTGAAGGAGCTGGCAAATGAAGTTGCTAAGCCACTGTCCATCATATTTGAAAAATCATGGCAGTCAGGTGAAGTTCCCCATGACTGGAAAAAGGGAAATATAACCCCCATTTTTAAGAAGGGGAAAATGGATGAGCCGGGGAATTACAGACCAGTCAGTCTCACCTCTGTACCTGGCAAAATCTTGGAGCGGATTCTCCTGGAAGGCATGCTAAGGCACATGAAAACCAACAAGGTGTTTGGTGACAGCCAGCATGGCTTCACTAAGGGGAAATCCTGCCTGACCAATCTGGTGGCCTTCTATGAAGGGGCTACGGAACTGATGGACAGGGGTAGAGCAGTTGATGTCATCTACCTGGACTTGTGTAAAGCCTTTGACACTGTCTCACATGACATCCTTGTCTCTAAGTTGGAGAGACATCAATTTGATAGGTGGACCACTCGGTGGATAAAGAACTGGCTGGATGGCCACACGCAAAGAGTAGTGCTCAGTGGCTCGATGTCCAGCTGGAGACCAGTAACGAGTGGTGTCCCCCAGGGATCAGTGTTGGGACCGGTCTTGTTCAACATCTTTGTGGGTGACATGGACAGTGGGATTGAGTGTGCCCTCAGCAAAAATGAGATACTGCATGCAGTCACCATGCCTTACCTTCAATCTCTGAAAAAGTGGGCTATTGAACTGTATTATTTTCAGTTTTGATCTGTAAATGGTCATTGATACTCAATTCTTGTACATGGACTTACTACAAACAATACAGTGTAAAATTACCTCTTGTTTTTTACAGACCCAGACATGCCTTTTGTCCCTTCTATACCAGAAGACCAGTTCATCCTAGTAGAAGAAGGTGATCCCACCGTTATCCCTTGTCGGACAAGTGCCCCAAATGCTGAAGTGACTTTAATTAACAGTTTAGACAAGGCTGTCTATGCTTTCTATGACAGCAAACAAGGCTTCATAGGGAATTTCCCTGCAGGCTCGTATACATGCAAAACGACAGTTAAAGGTGTGGAGTTCAAGTCTGATGAGTTCCTCATCTATATTTTAAGAGGTACTGATTTTTGTTCTTTAAAAAAAAAAAAAAGGAAGCAATAATATTCAGCCCAGTTCTTTCCTCACACTGTAAGAGCCATATTAACATCAACATCAGAGGGTTATATTGAATATTTCCCCAGTGATGAGCTCCTTGCTCCTCCAGCAGCATTCCCAGTTACTTGGCTGCTGATTTGCTTAGTGTTTGCATACATTTTTGATAAGAATAAAGTGTCTTTAACTTTACCTTTTCTCCTAAATGCTTATAAGAAAAGTCTTCCATAATGCATGTGTTTTCATCTTGTTTGCTGAAATGTAATTTAAAGGACTGGTGTTTCCCAGGGGCTTCAAATCATAGGACTTTGCATAGTCTGAAAACCAGTGTGATCCAAGTATTCTGAAACCAAGGTTTTTATTGGCCAGCAAGGCAGTCACTGACTTGCAAAATGGAAAATTGTTTTTATACTGAATGCCTTTTCACAGGGGAATTTGAGTTAGGAGCTTCTAATTGAAAGTTTATGCATGGATCCTTTCTTTGTGGGATTGAACTCAATGCTTGTACATTTCATGTTTTAAGCATAAATTATTTATATGAGTATAAATAAGCAGCATTTTCACTGAATTTTCCAGGTAATTCCTCAGTAGGGAAAGTGAAATGGAAATCTCACCCCTGAAACTGCACCATGTGAAAACCGCATACTTTATAAAACTCAATCTGCTCTCTCTTCTCTTCTTCTAGCTACTTCACAGCTGCCAGTTGAAATTGAAGCTCTTAAAACTGTCTACAAAACAGGCGAGACCATCGTAGTAACTTGCGTGGTCTTTGACAATGAGGTTGTTAATTTACAGTGGAATTATCCTGGGAAAGTGGTAAATATCTCCCCTTTTATCTATCTATCTATCTATCTATCTATCTATCTATCTATCTATCTATCTATCTATCATTATCTATCATCTATCTATCTATCTATCTATCTATCTATCTATCTATCTATCTATCATCTATCTATCTATCTATCTATCTATCTATCTATCATCTATCTGTCATCTATCTATCATCTATCTATCCTTTTTTTTTTTCTCTGAATGTTTGCAGTCAGCTATTGGGGAAAAAGGTGGGGCTGTAAAATATTCTTATTTTCTCTGAATGAGGACAGCTGAGGAGTGAAAAAGTTATTTACTCTACTTTTAGGTTGCCACAAAAGAAATTCAGTCCCAAAAAGTTGGAGTTTGTTGTTAGCAAGTATGCAAACCATGAGAGGATGGTGAGGTATAACCAGGAGTCCATCCTCTGAGGGAAGAATGCTGTCTCTCAGGTCTTGTGCTGGTTCAAAAAAAAAAAAGAAGTGTGGAAATAGAAAGGTCTAGGAATGTTGGACATCTGCATAGAGCTCTGCTGCTGAAGGTCTGAACCTCTAAAATGGCTCTCTCAAAACCTGGGTTCTTCTTCTTAATAAAGGATGATAAAGAATCAAGCCCATAGTCTCAATTGTTCCTCATTATGCAGGTGTAAATTAAAATTACTCTTGCAGTCAGTGTAATTACTCACTAATGAGAACTGTCTAGCAAGAAAACCTTAAAACTTTTGGAAATATTCAAACTGGTGTAACGTGCTTCTGAGCTGAAAATTTGTATCCAGTGAAACTTGGTTAGATCTGGTCAATGGAGAATTTCTGAGTATCCATGTAAAAAGTCTTGTCACTGAAGGAATGTGATAGTTGAAGTGTACCTAGTTGTGAACCCAAACCCCAGCTGTTATTTAAGCAGGTTAAGGGACAAACAGGAAAAATTATTTGAGGAGGTTTTGTTCTATTTTCCATGTTACACATCATAATCTCTGCAATGAGCCACCTTTCAAAACTAGCCCTGTCATACTTTTTGTTCCAGCTTCTCATGGTAACATGGTCAACAATTCTCACCATCCTTTTACTTGCAGGAGTCTTCTTGCCAGTAAATTATTCTTGTTTTCAGAGCAGGCAGAACATAGAATGAAGCACTGATTACTTTTTGTTTGGGGGGTGGGGATAAAAATTCACCCTACTTCATGGGTACTGACTGAAGAAAAGCCAAGTGGCTTTTATGCGTGAGGAGAAGGTAGCGCATAAACAGTAAAATGCTCTTTCAAGCTGCTCATGCAAATTCAAATGGAATTAGTTTTGAGTGAGAGCAAAATATGAGCTCTCAACCTCCTCACCCTTCTGTGCCTGCCCACGAAAGGATGTGTTATTATAGCACACCTTTTGTGCCTGTGGCTGAAAAATGTATCTCTGAGTCAACAAGCTTTCTGCCATACAGGATGTGTAGATGGTTGCTTTCACTCATGTCATCATAGATCCTCAATGGTGTCCTTTCAACTCATTTACTTAGGTAATTTTTTCTCCCTTCTCCAAACTGCAGAAAGAAAAAGGTCTGATAAAACTTGATGATATCAAAGTCCCATCACAGAAGCTGGTTTACACATTGACCGTTCCTGAAGCATCAGTGAAAGACACAGGGGATTATGAATGCACTGCTCGGCATGCAACCAAGGAGGTTAAGGAAAATAAGAAAGTAGTCATTACAGTTCATGGTACAGTCTGATTTTAGTGTCCAAAAATTATTAACACATTGGAAACACCATTCTTGATACATGCTGCAGTGTTGCTTTACACAAGGCTTTTTCATTTGCAGACAAAGGCTTTGTTCATCTGGAGCCTCAGTTTGGCCCTCTGGAAGCTGTCAATCTGCATGAAGTCAAAAACTTTGTTGTTGATGTGCAGGCATACCCAGCACCAAAAATGTACTGGTTGAAGGATAACGTGACTCTGATTGAAAATCTCACTGAGATTGTTACCAGTTCCAACAGAGTCCAGGAAACAAGGTAAAAATACTCTTCTGACTCCTACTTTGCTATGTTGACTTGAGTTTCTTCTCCAGAAACCTGGGCACTGCTCCTGCTCTCTCTTTCCATCTCAATTTGTTTCTTCTTCCTCAGATAATTTGTTTTCTACTCAAAGAGGTGATGCCTAATCTGCCTCTGCCTTTGTAACATCAACCTCTTCAAATCATAGATATCTTCATTTTTGAGCACTAAGCCTTTTCAGTCCCTCCAACATGTCTCCACACCAATAATTTCTAGATATTTCCAGTAATATCAGAGGGTTTGTCAGATCCCTGCAGAAATAACTATCCCACTTGTTTCTCAGTTGTATGTTGGAAGTTATTTACTGTTTGAGTAGTGACTTTAGTTAAAGGCATGCTGGAAATGCTACATGTCACTACATTATAATCTTTACATAACCAGATTACATGTTGCACTAAAGTGATTTTTTTTTTTATGCCTGCTTTAAAAACAACAAAACCCTTTTTTTTCTGCAGATTTCAGAGTATATTAAAATTGATCCGGGCCAAGGAAGAAGACAGTGGATACTATACTTTGGTTGTAGAAAATGAAGATGAGATTAAAAGATATACCTTCTCCTTGCTGACACAAGGTAAGGACCCCCAGACCCTTGCCCGCCAGAATTTATGGCGCATAGCAAAGGCTTGATCCACTTACACACTGGATTACCTAGAGTATGGAGACAAGAAGGTGTGAACTGGTGTGTCCAGAGGAGTGTGTGTGGTGCTGAGGCACTGGAGCTCTCCTACCCTGATCCTGGCTTTCACTTCTGCACTGGCCTTAAGCCAAAAAGAAACTTTATCCTCCCGCCTAAGTTATTCCAGCTGACAGTGGGGATGATAGCTCATTTAGTATGACATGAGGACGTGGCATAACAGCAGCAGTTCCTTTCCATGGCTCTAGGCTAGGGTCCACTCTGTCTTACAGGAGATATGGACCTCCTGGACGAGTCTGGGACTCTAGCTGCTCCTAAGCTGTTCTGCCTTATTTGAAATTTCAGGCTGTTTTTTTGTAGACCCTGACAAATATTCTAACAAATTCCTGACTCCTTCCCAGTTCCAGCCCTGATCTTAGACCTCGTGGATGATCACCATGGCTCTGCAGGTGGGCAGACGGTGAGGTGCTTGGCAGAGGGGACCCCGCTTCCTGATGTGGAATGGCTGGTTTGCAAGGACATTAAAAAGTAAGAGGAGTGGGTGCTTTCTTATCTAAAATATGACTTGTTGTGTCCTCGATTAGCTTAACATTATAGTTACAGCACCATGCTTTCCTCATCAAGTGCCAGTAAGCTCTAGATAGTTGTTTTCTTTTTAGACACATGCTGTTTACATTTCAGGAGAGGTTGTCAGTGCCCTTCTATTGCTTTCTGTAGGAGAAGACACAGTGTATTAGTTCAGGAGATTTCTTTCATGTGAGCCTGTGTTCAATAAGTGAACTCAGCAGATTTCAGAGTCCCAGTCTGAGTAAGGATCTTGAGATATAGCTATCCCTCCATTCAAGGAGTTCTTCTCAATTCACAGATAGCTCAGTCTGCCTCATTAACACTCTGTGTGCTTCTATTTTTTTTTTTCACTTGTAATTATTTCTTCCTTAATTATAATCTTCACCTTCAAAGTATTTTAAACTTGTGGAGTAGTTGCTCCAATTCTTGCTAGTTCTAAGCTGCTTCTTTCAGTGGCTACTGGGAGGCTGCTTTCTACCTGGGACGTTATCCACCAGGGAGAGGGAGACCACGCATGGAAAAAGGCCAGGAACTCCAGACACCTCCCAGCTGTGTTCTGCTCTCATTGTGATAAAATCTCTTACTGCCTGGTGGGATGGTTGTACTCCTAGTCCTGCCCTGGGGAGTCTTGTACAGCATTAAGGATCCAGTACTATAACTCTATGGGATACATAATGGCATCAACATCTGCCTAAACCAGGTATTCTGGTCTGCACTGTCAAGCCCTCAAAGGGGCAGCAGTAACGAGGATCAGAAGGCAAATTATTCTGAGGGAAGAAAGGTGCAGGCTTTAAAAAAAGTTGTCTTAAGCATTTCTGGTCTTTAAAAAATCATTGTCAGAAGGAAGTTATAGGGAAAGATGATTCTTGTTCTTGACTCTTCTCTATCTATACCTATGCCCAACACTCATTTCCCTTGTTATTCTTCTCTACAGGTGCAGCAATGACACCTCATGGGCTCTTTTGACTAACAATGTCTCTGATGTACACATGGAAGCCCACCTGGATGAGAAAAACATGGTGGAAAGCCAGGTGACCTTCCAGAAGGTAGAGGAGACCCTGGCTGTCCGATGTGTGGCAAGGAACGACCTTGGTGCTGTCACTCGGGAACTGAAGCTTGTGGCTCCCAGTGAGTGCACTTTGTCCTTCTGTGAAGTTACAGCAGCCAGTTTGACCCCTCTCTAACACACCCCAGTTCAGTCTTAACAGATAAAAATAAAAACTGTTGCAGATAAAAATAACTGGAAATAGATTTTTTTTCCACCCTGGGACATCTGAGTATGAGGCATTCTGCAGGTCTGTAAAGTGCATCTGTTTTTCACTTGTTAAGTGGTCCAGTGATTCATTTTGTCATCTTACGGCCACTGGCTATGAGACATTCTTTTGGATGATCTCTTAATTTGGTTTTGAAACAGGAAGGCAGAGCAGCTCTGGGCTTGGGAAGACTTCACAGCCACCAGCCCCAGAAACTGCCCCTGCCACATCTTCAGGACACAGGAACTTCAATGCTAGGGGAGGTGGGCGGCTTATGTGTGCATCATGTTCCCTGTGGGCCAGGAGAAAAATGTGGTCTGTCTTTTTCTCTACAGCCTTGCGATCAGAACTGACAGTGGCTGCTGCAGTCTTAGTGCTGTTAGTGATTGTGATTATTTCGCTGATTGTCTTGGTCATCATATGGAAACAGGTAATGTCGAAAAAATAGTTCAGCATCTGAGTCCTGCTGAGTTTTGATCTGCTCTGAGGTCAGGCACAGGACTAATGGTTGGTTTTGCATTCGATGTGCTTTGCAGAAGCCGAGATATGAGATAAGATGGAGAGTCATTGAGTCTATCAGCCCTGATGGCCATGAATACATTTATGTGGATCCAATGCAACTGCCTTATGACTCCAGATGGGAGTTTCCTCGAGATGGGTTAGTGCTTGGTAAGTTTCCTCTATGGGACTAATCTCATTCTTCTCTGGGGAGAAAGACAATTCAGGACAATTCTGAGGTCTCTGCTACTGGGATTTGCAATGTTAGATATGGCCATGAAGTCCAGAGCCTCTCTGTACCAGCCTGTTCTCAGTTTTTCGTCTGCATCCTCTTCTTCTCCTACAGTGGTGTCAGCCTTGAGCTCCTTGTGTTAGTGTCTCCCATGCCTCAGTTCCAGCTCTCCTCCACATCCCCTGTATGCAATGCCCACACTCACATGGCTCTGAGGGCTTCTCCCAGCTTAAAATGCCCTCTTCAACATTCAATCTGCTAAGGCACTCACAAGAGGTGCATCAGCATTTTTAATTTGCAAGACATTGATATACTTGTGTGCAGAGGCCAAGGGAAATCTGCAAGTAGTTATGTAGCTTTATTACAAGCATTTTTTAAATTATTACTCAGCACTGTGTCCATGTGGGTGCTGAGTAACTGCATAACTTATTTTGTGGGTACTGTCCTCCTTCCTTCCCCTTCTGTTTTCTCGCTTTGTATGAACTCCATTGGAGTTCACACAGAATTGAGTTATAATTGCTTCTTCAGGGCTGGCCCAATCTATCACTTGTATCAATTGAAAGTGTAATGATTATAAACAATTTTAATGTTCTATTCAGTCAGTCCTTCAAGCATTGAAGCCTTCCCCCTCTTGGAGGTATCTGTGCACCAAGTTATATCATCGAATACAGAAGAAGACAAAATATTTTTGCTGTTTGATATATTTTAAGGAAAATAGTCTCCTGGTGTAGTTCCCCTTCCCCATTACAGAGAAAGAATTGATGTTAATTCTTGAAAGAAGCAGCACAAAAATTTCTGGTTCAGGAATGATGTCCTTTAATTAAATTCATATTGCTAACTGAAAACCAGAGGAGGGTGAATATTTAATGGAATTATTTTATGATCCAGACTTTAATTATATGCCTAAATAGGGTTTGTCAGATCTGAGTTGTTAACAGACCACCACTGTGACTTTGTCTCCCTCTGACTCATGAGCACCAGACCGCCTCTATGCCTTCCTGTTTACAAGTACATTCAGGATAGTCAGTGCTTTAAAAACTAATGCTACATGTCCTTTTGACAACCTGGATTGTACAAGTGTTCTTCATGACATGGTTAGCATTTACCTACTGTCAGTTTTGCCATATGAAATGCTTGCTGGTGTTTTTTCTTTTGTGGGCTGATAATTCTGGTTTGTGTGGGTTTTCTCTTATTGAAGAGGGAGATTTCACCAAAATAATTATACCTTCAGCTGAGGGAGGTTCTGAAGCAGAATACAAACCCATTTGGCTCAGCCAGACGATCATTTCCCATCCTTGCTGTGTAAGCCAGCTGGCATTTATTTGTTTTTCTAGCTAGTAGTGCCTGGAGTGCAGTACTGTGTTAAATGCCAACTTTGAACATTGGCTGGATGGAGTTTCAATTAATAAATTTGGGTTACACTGCAAATTTCCCTTTGCTATCACCCCTCCACAATGCATGTAGTGTGCTGCTGTTGAAAGCACTCTCAGCCAGTGCAAGACTGGGGCATGAGTAACAGAGTGAAAAATGTGATAACACAGTGCGTTGTTTGAATGCCACTGCCTTCTCCTGGCTCTGCTGAGAAGTGGTTTGGCCCCAGCAGGACCTGGACCTCCTCCTTTGGCTGAGATGGCAGAGGGCACAGCCTTTTGGGGAGTAGAGTCCGAGTGCTGGTGTTTTTCAGGATCTTGGGTTGACTGTAGAGAGAGTGCAGAAATGCTCCCATTGCTCCCAGCAAAGCACCCATTTGTTCTGATGGATGTAAGAAAACGAAATGCTGGTCTGACACAGAATCAGACCCATCCGTGTTTGCAAAAGGCAAGTTGAGATTCAAGATGCACAGCATTTAGGGACGTGATACCTAATTTCTCATGAGTCTACACACTGGATGGAGGTTTTGAAGCTTGTCACTTGTTTGGCTTTCAAAATAGACGAAGAAAGTTATAGTCTAATTTGGGCTAGGCTAATCATCCCAGTTCAACTTTAGCCATAGAAACATCCAGTTGAAGAGGTTGTGTCTGGAATAAATTCACAGGCTTCACCTTTGTATTTGTTTTCCCCCGAGCAGAATAGCACTTCTCTGACAAGCTCAGCAAATGGGTACAGAGGCTGAAATAGCTCTTACCCCCAGGTTCTGTTTCCCCACTAGTCTGAGGAGCCTTGAGCTGCTGCTGTGTTTGCATGGTCCCTCTGTGGCAGAGAAGCAGCTCTGCTCTTCTGGTGAACAGATAACAGTGGTGCCACTAGACTAAGAAAAGTAAACACACGCTATCATTTTGGGCTCTATTGAAGACATCAGGAATGTGATGGCATTACAGATGCCTCCAGCTCTTGAGCAGTCAGCTCCCACCTGACTCCAAATTTCAAGTGTAAAACATATGAGGCTTGGGCAATGTCTGCAGAGAGGGGTGAAAAGGGGAAACAGCAGTGACTGATCCCTGCCATGCCGGAAGCGCTCTCACTGTCTCCGTGTGCACACCGGCCCAGGAGAGGTGATGGAGAGGGAGATGTGCTCCTCGTGCTCAGCTGACAATATGGTTTGGGGAGGAACTGGCTTGTGAAGACAAGCAGATCAAGGAGCATCAGCAAATGCCATTGCATTCTGAAGGGCTGCATCCTGCCATATGGCTCCCATACCTTAGGTCTGAAAAGTTTCTGGGGCCAAATTTCAGTCTCAGGTTGTTTGAATTAGTCTGAAATTTAGTGGGCAGCTTTCTCATATCCTGATTGGGAAGAATAATGTTTGGAGCACAGGAATCTTGAAAAGAAATCACATAGTTTTTGTGCGCATGACAAACTATACTGTCATAGCCTTTGAGAGGTTCTTCAGTGGTAACCCGGCTAAGCATTTTTAACCATTTCTTGTGTTTGTTAATGATGTAGATATGGTTTGGCTGGAAATATTTAAAAAAGCATATATACAATAAAAGTGGGGGCTGTAGCTAGAGGATAACACAAACATATGACCTTGCATGTCAGATAACACCTTCAGAAGCAAAAAATATGGACAGTTCAAACTGCAAATGAACATCAAAGACAAAATGCCATCTATCTCCATAGTAAAAGTCACTACTTATTTTTTCTGTTCTGGAAGTTAAAAAGTAACATAGCATAAAGTAGAGAGCTTGCTAGGAATATGGAGATATCCTGGCATCTGGAGCTCGTATACGGGTTTGTTCACTGAGTAAGTGTTGCCTTCATGAACTTGCTTTTCAATATGGAAACTATGAAATATAATACTTTTGAGTATGGGTGTGCAGTTCATATTTCTCTAAAGGCTCACTCAGTCTGCATGCAGTTCTGCACACTGTGTCCACATCAGGAGACAGGATATGATAATCCCAAATTTTTGTTTAAATTGATCTGTGGGAAGAGTAAGCTTTGTATAAACATTAGCTGTTTCATTGCAGCCCTTGGAAATTCACAATAAAATTTATTCCAGCATATGAAACACACTTGCACATTAAACTTCAGAGAAGTTTCCCCTCATATGTGATCAACATGTATTTCAGCTTCTTGTGTATTACTGATGGTCCTGCTTGTCTATTTCTACACATGCTGTTGATGTGATTTACGCTATCTTACTGCTAGATGTATCCAGTCTTGATATAACAACCCAAAACTACAGCTAAGGAGTCCAGTTCATATTTTTAAGTAAAGGACACAACTGTACTGCAGTCAGATGTTGACTGAAGCAGCTTAAACCTAGAAGAAACAATGACCACAAAGGATAAAGTGAGGGTGGCAGGACACAGTACGAGATGAATTTGTATATGTGCTCCCATGTACAGGGAGATGTGCTCCTGATGTTCGCTTGCTTGTTTTTATTTAAGACTTGTACTTAATGACAGCATTTCATATTTGCTTTTTCTGCTTAACAATGGTAATAACAATAATATCAGTCTGGTTAAGTGAGTGAGCTCTTTCCAGGGTACATTTGTATTTCTCTACAACCACTAGAGGAATAGCAGAAGGAAACGAGGTGAATTGCGGTTACTTTCTGAAATAAGTAATGATTTCCCTCGTGTTCAGGTCGAATCCTTGGTTCTGGTGCATTTGGCAAAGTAGTCGAGGGGACTGCGTATGGATTGAGTCGCTCTCAACCAGTGATGAAAGTAGCTGTGAAAATGCTGAAACGTAAGTTGTCACAGTTCCATTTCCCAAGGTAGGTAGGGCATGTTTCCACAGGGTTATTGAAGCATTGCTTGTGTATAAATAGGTTCCTCATATCTGAATTTGAAAATGAACTATGTAATGACTGAAGTTTAAAATTATACTTTAAATTGCTTCCTGCTATTTCAACATTGAAAGTGTCTGGGCTTCTGAGAACATCCAAAGTTTGGTTTTAGCTGTATGGACAGTAGCAGCCACAACAACTCAGCAAGTTCAGAAAATGATAAAATAACCATGGATACTTGTGAACAAATTAAAGCTACACAACAAAGTAGAAATATACAGGTCTTGTGTGAGAATCTTCAGCTGACTGAAGATTTCCCAGGTCATGACAGCTGAGAATCTGATGCAGTGATTCTTGAGAAACCATGAGGATCTTGCTTGTGTTGAAATGAGCACCTTGTAAAGTGCCTTTGTGCTGCCTGGGCAACACACTGTACCCCTGCAGAGGGACAAACAGACTCGGTCAGCTACTGAGCTGCATCAAGTGAGTCCTTTATTAGTGATTTGTGACTCCTCTCCAAGCCTAAGAAAGCTCTTTGTTGAGTAAAAGACAGTCTTCTTCAAGAAACCATTGTAGCAATGCTCTAATGAGGCAAGCAAGGAGAAACTGTTTGTTACTGTGAAAAAGGTGATTGCCGTCGCTGAATGACTGGTGCGTTTTTTTCTACAGCTACAGCTAGATCCAGTGAGAAACAGGCACTCATGTCTGAACTGAAGATAATGACACATCTTGGCCCCCACCTGAACATTGTGAATCTGCTTGGAGCTTGTACAAAATCAGGTGGGTTTGGCTGACAGAATGGACGTGTGCCATGGAGCCATCATTCATTCACTGTTTAACAAGCACACACATTTAAAGTAAAGGATTTAACAATAAATATAAACAAATAAAAGGTTTCACAAACCTACTTTATATTTGGCAGTAGGTGCAGTCATAGCTTAATAAATAAAAATGTACTAGCCCACAATAACTTTCATGTTTTATATTCTATTTTCTACTGGGTTTAGAGGGTTTTTAATTATTATTTCAATGCATTATTTTGCTTTATTTCATCAGGTCCTATTTACATCATTACTGAATACTGCTTTTATGGTGATCTGGTGAACTATCTGCATAAGAACAGGGACAATTTCCTGAACCGACACCCAGAGAAGCCAAAGAAAGATTTGGATATCTTTGGGATGAACCCAGCTGATGAAAGCACAAGAAGGTGGGGAAAAGAATATATGACCTGCAACACATGGATATGTCATTACTAACACTTCCTCCATTCCTCTCATTTGTTGGTTCAAAGCCCTCCCTAATTTTTCTCATTAGGTTTTTATTTGCCAGGTTTCATAGATCTAGGGAGGTTTCAGCACTTTTTTTTCAGTCTCCCTGACATGTCCTGGATCCATGTTTCCCCTCTGTAGAATGCCTGCAATCACCATTGGTTCTCCATTGACATCCTGAGGTCCCAAAACCAATTCATATTAATAAAGCATGGCCCAAAGTTCCTCTTTTCTGAAAAACAGGAAAGAGGAACCTTTTGCCTTTAACCAATTTTAAAAAGTAAAGTGCAACTACCTGTTTTCCTTTCTTACCTGATTGGGGAATTTCTACTGTCTAAGACTCCTTCCCTTCAAGAAACCTGACAGAGCTCGTTCTCCAAGCTCAAGCACTCTCCTTTACCTACCAATGGCTTTGCCAGCCTCTATAGTTCCCTCCTGGTTAATGTTTATTCCATAGCATTTTTCCAGATGGGGAAGGAAACTTGTCATCATACATTCAGAAATAAAGCAATGTCATAAAATTAACCCGGATTTAGAGGGTGAATGGAGATTCCTTCAAAAAATCACTCGGGCAAATAGCTCAACCGACTCAGTAGCTCAGTACAGCCAGGACAATTCACCTGAGCATGGGCTTGCTCAGAAGGACTGGATTAGATGCAGACTGTCTGGGTGAATAAATAACATCTATCATTTGGAATACCTTCAACTAAAAGCCCAAGTAACAGTAATACTTGAATTCAGTGTGATTTTCAGATGTCAGACAATAAATGCTTACATACCTGACTATTTTTGAGAAAATAGAGAAGAGATTCAGAGCAGCCCTGCGGAGAAGGACTTGGGGGTGTTTGTCGATGAGAAACTTAACATAAGCCAGCAGTATATGCTCACAGCCCAGAAAGCCAACCGCATCTGGGGCTGCATCAAAACGAGTGTGACCAGCAGGTCGAAGGAGGTGATTCTGCCCCTCTACTCTGCTCTCGTGAGACCTCACTTGGAGTGTTGTGTACAGTTCTGGTGTCCTCAACATAAAAAGGACATGGAACTGTTGGAACAAGTCCAAAGGAGGGCCACGAGGATGATCAGGGGACTGGAGCACCTCCCGTATGAAGATAGGCTGAGAAAGTTGGGGCTGTTCATCCTGGAGAAGAGAAGGCTGCGTGGAGATCTCATAGCAACCTTCCAGTATCTAAAGGCGGCCTACAAGGATGCTGGGGAGGGACTCTTCATCAGGGACTGTAGTGATAGGACAAGGCTTAATGGGTTAAAACTTACACAGGGGAAGTTTAGATTTGATAAAAGGAGGAAGTTCTTTACTGTCAGGATGGTGAGGCACTAGAACGGATTGCCCAGCGAAGTTGTGAATGCTCCATCCCTGCAGTGTTCAAGTCCAGACTGCACAGAGCCTTGGATGGCATGGTTTAGTTGGAGGTGTCCCTGCCCATGGCAGGGGGTTGGAACTAGATGATCTTAAGGTCCTTTCCAATCCTAACTATTCTATTATTCTATGATTCTATTTTCAAAAAGACAGGTTCAAAACACTTGACTATGGTGATACCTGGCGACATGTACTAGTATGTGATAATACACTGTTACATTACAGTACACTATCTTCATGTATTCCCTACCAAGAAACTAGCTCTTATATTTCACAGCAATATACTTGTACACCATAAGAGAACTGTTAGATCTAAAGGATGCTGTGGCAGGGAAGTCACCTGGACACCTCTCACTGATACACCTTTGGTTTTTTCCAATTTCAGTTATGTGATATTATCATTTGAAAACACTGGAGAATACATGGACATGAAACAGGCAGATACCACTCAGTACGTGCCAATGCTGGAAAGGAAGGAGGGATCTAAATACTCTGATATTCAGAGATCTGTGTATGATCGACCTGCTTCATATAAGAAGAAATCTATGTCAGGTAATATAGAATTGTCTCTTCAGCATACATCATAAATACAAACAGTTTTTAAATACATGCGTAGCTCGTTTTTGCCCTTTATAGACATAAGCTGTTCATCTGTGTTCTGCAAGCATGCAAACTATATAAGCTATAAAATAAAAGCTTATGCTTGTATTCTTCTTTGTGCTCTAGGGATAGAAATGTATGCTCCTGGAGCAAAAAGGGTACAGTTGGGTATTTGCTTCTATGCTGAAGTGCTCTGCAACAGGGCTGTAGGCATTCTTTGGAGGCAGTGATTGTATCAGCCTCGTAGTTTGCAAGATTTTGAGAAATAGCAATGAACGACAATAACAGTAATTTGTATTGCTCTGTTCCTACTTACGTTTCACATTAACTGACACCAAATGCAGAACACTCCCAAATACTTTCCTGGATTATGTAATGAAGATAATGAATTCATCCCATTCCCTGGCCCTGTTCTCAGAAACCAAATATGCTTTGCTTTAAAAATAGGCACTGTCTCTTCTGCCTCTAGGCCTCAGAAGCTGAACCATATCCAGTCCCAGATTTACATCTCAGACTAATGTACTCATATTGTGCCCTAGGACAGTTGGGGTAAATGAATCACTGAATTCTGACTGGGTTTTTTTCTGACATCTTTCATAAAATATAAGAACTGTTGCCATACAATTCCTGACCCTTCCTGCTGGTATTGGATTAGACACAGTGAATACTTGCTGGGAAACATAACAGTATTCAGCAAAAGTAAACGGATAAGAATGTATATGCATGCACAAAAACCTAATGAAGGCACCACCCCTAAATAAATGTTTTTGTACCACATGCTGAGTGTTGTAAACAACCTCTATAACACTTCAGTGAGCCTTTTAACTTCACTTTTTCCTGCAGTTCTCTGAGGAAAAAAAACACAGACAAGAGAAAACTCAAAACCTGTATTTAATAGTGGTTGATTTAAAAGTGCAGTATGTGTCAGTGACTAATGCACACTTTAAAAGTGGTTAGTTATTATGAAAGACTGGTTTGGTCATGGTACTCTGTTAAAATCATCAGCTTAGAATCATGATAGGTAGGGGAAATGGATGCTGCGTTCACAATCTGCAGCACAAACATATTTTTCTCTCTTTTTCAATAGAATCAGAAGTCAAAAACCTTCTTTCAGATGACAGTTCGGAGGGCCTCAGCCTACTGGATTTGCTGAGCTTCACCTACCAGGTTGCACGGGGAATGGAATTCCTGGCTTCTAAAAATGTAAGTAAACAAAAAATTACATAAAATTGAAGAAAGTGTGAAAAAGTCTTTGCCTCCAACTGTGGTTTTCAATTTAGCTTCTGAAAACGCAACGTAATATAATATTCTTTTTGGGGTTGTAGAGAGCTTTCCTACTTGCCTGGCAACTGGCATCACCATGGTTAGAAAAATCAAAGCAGTAGTCAATCCTCTTCTCCTGCTGCAGCCGTGACATTCATGGAGTCAGGGTGCCAGAGATGGTGGTGGATCTAGGCAGGGTCTGGGTGGAGGGTCCATATGGACACAGATCAGCACAGTCAGAAGTGCAGACATATCATTAGTACATGATGGGTAGAAAGGGAAAGGCTGGCATAATTTTTGTCTCCTCCCTATTGCAACGCATCAGCATGAGCCCTCACTGGTTCTGAGGATTGGTGCCGCCCTGCCTCTGCTCGCAGCGCAATACAGGTGCCTGTTCAGTAGAAGACCTTCTTAAGACTGTGCCCAGAAAGTCAACAGATCTTTTTTCAGGGATCTTTGCAAAGGAAATGGCCCTCGTGGAACTAGCACATCCTTGAACAACTTAATTTCTCTTCATACAGTGTGTGCACCGTGACTTGGCAGCTCGTAATGTCCTCCTGGCTCAAGGAAAAATCGTGAAGATCTGTGACTTTGGGCTGGCTAGAGACATCATGCATGATTCCAACTATGTCTCCAAGGGCAGCGTATGTACTTCTTAACCTCCTGAGCTCTGTTTTAATTGAAATGAGAAGTGTCAGTTTTAAATGCTGTTCAATGCTCTTGCCATTCAGTGCTAGTTGCACTAATTGATCCTTGGGATGAACGCTCCTGAGAACAATTTTTCTTCAGTTCATTAATTCCTGTAACTTTCTTAATTCCACTTTGAAGCCAAAAAATACTTGGCCACACTTAGTATTTCACACGTTGATATTTTAACTGTCAAGTTTTGTGACTGGATTATCTATTAAGGAATTGTCAATATGATATTGAGAGTAGTGACACATCAATCAATGATATAGACTAGACCATCAATGCCAGCTTTTGTATCATACCTTCAATCAGCTTGGTCATTTGCTAGTGATAAAATGAATAAAGATATTGCTGAAGTAGTTTCTGTGGGGAGCAAATAGTAGCATTGCTTATAACTCTGGTACATCTGTGTTATATTGAATTGAAACCAAACACTAACCAGGTTAACACAGCTTTCCTTATTAGAGAGAAGTTAATGCTGGCTACCAAACAACAATTGTAATGGGAAGCACTGCTTTGATGACTAATCTGTGCTGTTTGGGATTCCTTTCTTTTTTTGCTCCAGACTTTCCTCCCAGTAAAATGGATGGCACCTGAAAGCATTTTCGACAATCTGTACACAACATTAAGTGATGTCTGGTCTTATGGCATTCTGCTGTGGGAAATATTTTCTCTTGGTATGTACTGTGAATGCTTTCTAATGTGTAGTGATTAAGCTTTTTCAGTTCAAGCTGTTCTACATAAAGTATTTAAAATTCTACAGTAAAAATGTATGTGCGAATCAACTGTTAGCTATTCTTCTGTATGGGGTTTCAGATCTCAGCTTTGGTGTGAAGCAAAATTTCCATACTCTCTCAAAGTTCTCTTTAGATTTTTTTTTTTTTCCTGCAAGATATTTTTTATTTCTTACTAGAAAACTGAAAACAATGAATGAAAAGATTTTGTGGAAAAAAATGGGTGTGCTGGCTAGGATGGATTTTCTGGCCAATATCAGAAGGAACATGTCTGCCCTTGAAAAGGGGTGCCTGAGGCTGCAGCCCAGCCCAGTGGCTGGTTTGAAACAGTCTCTTCATATACATTTCTTAGTCCCATTACTGAATGAAAACAAATGTCAATCTTCTGGGATACTGATTTCTCATTTCCAGGTCAGCGCCGTTCACACAGTTGGTTTATGGCAGTGTAAAGTGGTTATGACAATGTATAGCAGTTACAGACAATGTACAGTTCCCAGCTGGAAAGAGCCAGGGAACAGCCTGGCTCTTTCCTCAGCCTCATTAATTAGCCTCCCAGGCAGGTGGCTGGCCTGCTTCAGTGAGTGTGCATTGCCCAGATTTATTCTCAGCAGAATTAATCATGCCTGTATGGCATCTACTACTGCCCTACGGCAACCCCAAGCCTAATATTATTTTCTAGATTGAGTTGTCATATAGCTGCTTCTCAGAAAACAGCAGTTCCACCATTTATGGTATTGATTACTGTAATCTCTGGGCATCATAGCATGCTGTAATAACCATTCCCTGGCATCCCTGAGTGGCATGCGATTGGCATCGGATGGCTCTGGAACCAAGGCACAGTGAAGCCTTACCATTAAGGGGCGTTCTGAAGCCCAGTTTTAGGTGAAAATTCTGCTTTTGAAAGGGCTGAGATTTCTGGAGTAATATTATAGTGTGCCTCCGCCACCCAAGAAAGATGATGTTTCTCGGAAAGAAAAGCATATGCTCAGCAGTGTTTCTTAGGAAGGTCAACTCTGACATCTTGCTGCAACACTGACTTCAGCTTGAATGATCCTTTTACACCTCAGTGGCAACTGAGCTTCACTGCAATGGTCTGTGTGCTGCGGCCCCAGATGATCACTTAGCCGCATCAGCTCAAGTGCCACATCCAAACTTTTCAACTACCCATGTACCTGACAGGTTAGCTGTTGTCTAAAGCTAGCTGCCAGGTGGGAAGACTTGGGTGTGGAGGGAACTGGCTCATACTAAGGCTTTGCCCTTACAACTGGCATGAGAAAAGTAACTTGGGCCATGTCACTCTCAGCTGTCATGCAGGTGCCAAAGGCAGTAAAACCAGATAGAGCAAGTGACTTGCCTCAGGTTGCACAGAAAATCAGTGGCAGAGCAGAGCCATGATCCCATATCTGCCGAATGAGGGCTGATGACCTGACCCAGGTATCATACAACCCCTGTGCACAGTAAATACATTTTATAAACACTGTAAAGGTATTTTTTTTCTAAGACGTACCTACTTGAGTCTTTCCTAGACAATGTTTTGCATTAGAGATTAATGTCCTGAAGACAATAGCTCTGATATGAAGCATTGGCTAGGAAAGATTAATTTTGATGGCATGTCAAATTATAGTGTTTATGTATTTTGACATGAACAGCAAGACAGTATTTAGAAACTCTACCCTAGATAGTCAAATATAGAGTAGTATTTTTTCTTCTCTTTAATCTGCAGGTGGCACACCATATCCTGGCATGATGGTGGATTCTACTTTCTACAATAAGATCAAGAGTGGATACCGAATGGCCAAACCTGATCATGCTACTAATGAAGTGTATGTGTGCACTGGGCTTTTCCACACCTGGCTAGTCTCCACACAATTTTGGCTGTAGTTTCTGTTTGGTTACTCACTTTCTTCTACCAGTTGGTTAAATTGGTTTCCATCTTATCTGCAGGTATGAGATCATGGTGAAGTGCTGGAACAGTGAACCAGAAAAAAGACCTTCTTTTTACCATTTGAGTGAAATTGTGGAGAGCTTGTTGCCTGGAGAGTACAAAAAGGTTAGCTCTTTGGAATTTTTCCTGTTTTCTATATGCTGTTTTAGAGGGAATTGCAAGTGTCCCAACCATGAAAGCCATGAGCACTGAACTGGTGCATTGTAACCTACGTGAATTATGTGATTTGGACAGGGACATTGAATGTTTTTGCATGCAAGCTTACTGAGAGAAGCAGTTCCACAGTATTAACTAGGAAGCAGAACTCTCCGTTTCTACTTAAATCGTACCAACTCAATTTTTCTACTGGAGAATGGGTTTTATATATTCTCACTGGATTTTCTAGGCAGTGATTCTAGAAAAGCGACTTGTTGGCGCATGTGCATAATCTCCCTATCTCCCTCTTTGGACCCTGACACCGGCAGATTTTCCCCTCATACTTCTAATACCTCTGCTTTGCCTGCCCCATCATTCAGTGTTTCATTGTCTTGTCTACCTACATTCCCTTCCCCCTCCCCCACCCTCTTTCACACCTATTAGTCTGCTTTGTGCTGCCACACTCTCTTCTTCATCATCTAAAACTTACGTGTCACTTCTGCCTTCAAATCATTTGGAGATGCTGGGTTTCTCTATCCAGTGTTGTTGGCTCATAGGGCAGAACATTTGCTGGGTTAATGAATCACAGCTACCCATCTGAAGAAAGACAGTGTCAGTGAACAGCGTGTAATGAGGGGTTTGAAATGAATATTTTCAGAGCTATGAGAAGATTCACCTGGACTTCCTGAAGAGTGATCACCCAGCTGTCACACGCATGAGAGGGGAATGTGACAATGCTTACATTGGTGTCACCTACAAGAATGAAGACAAGCTAAAGGACAGGGAGAGCGGATTTGATGAGCAGAGGCTGAGTGCTGACAGTGGGTACATCATCCCTCTGCCTGACATTGACCCTGTTTCTGAAGATGAGCTTGGCAAAAGGAATAGGCACAGGTAGGTGCAGTTTACAGATCATGTAGCTCATAGTCTGTGTTTGAGTTCATGTTTGGCAATGTGAATTAATAATTTTTAGCGTGCTACTCCATGAATGTTTTCCTCAGCTCTGTTGAAACTGCTTGTTGGGAAGGTGCCATGTAAATATGATAGTATGACTGGCAGCAACGTTTTCAATGGGAAAAATGTAATTCTGCCTCTTTCGCGACTGCCAGTGGGAGGGGTCTATTTGTAAAGCTCTCCTGTGTGTCCTGGCGACTCCGTTGTTAGCTTGGCCAAGTTGCAGTGGCTGTCTGGTGGCTTTGAGGGCACATTTTGCAACACATCTTGCCCCTACAGCTCAATGCCTTGGAGTTGCATATGTAATCTCAAGTGATTGATTTGTTCTATCGGAGACCACTCCAAAATTTGGAATAAGTTGTTTTTAATACCAGTCTTCCATGGCATTGTTTTCTTTCACAGCAGGGTACTCAGGACTTTTTATGGCTCTCTTGTCAGTTTGCATGATCGATTCCACTAGAATATTGCACTGTATAACCTTACTATTACTTTTTTATTTTATTTGTTTAATTCAGCACTTAATTCATAGTATACAAATTAATACCCTAGAAATTTCTTTTTTGACATTTTTGCACAATTTTCAAGAAGGGGATGAATAAGTTCCTCAGAAACACTATTCACATTAAGTTTTATTGCCTCTTTCTTATTATCTGCTATTAAATTTTTACCTGACCTCCCTAGATTTACCAAAGTGACCTATTGTCACAACAGCGTCATCAAGCTATTTTTCTAACAGAAAGTGCTTGGAGAAACCTCTGTGCAGCTTGCTCCTTTGAATTCCGAGGTGGTTCATTACTTTTGAAATGCAAGACGTGTCATGTCCTAAGAATGGTCTATCAGTCATCTAAGATTGTGCTGTGTGTTAGAAAGCATGTGGGGAGGTAGTGCTCGGTCCTGCTAGAGACTGGAGTACTTGGCCACATGTGCCGTGTATTTGATTTCTGAGGTGTTTGTCTCTTCCAGTTCCCAGACATCTGAAGAAAGTGCCATTGAGACTGGTTCCAGTAGCTCTACCTTCATCAAAAGAGAGGACGAGACCATTGAGGACATTGACATGATGGATGACATTGGGATTGACTCCTCAGACCTGGTGGAGGACAGCTTCCTGTAACCCCACAGACATCTTCCAGCTCTGCACACGAGGAAGATTGCCATGTCATCTGTAGAATTCTGCTCCGCAGAGAAAACCACTCTATTGCAATGCCACAGATGTGAAGAGGATTTGTATAGAGAAACTCCTGGTGATGGGCAGAGAAATCATCCTGAGTATGAATGAAAGAAAGAGACATGTCAAAGATGGATTTTTAGTTTTGCTTCTTGCAGTATTTCAGTAGCATCTCAGTGTTGTTTGCCATTTGAACTGGTAGGAGGATGAAGGAAAAGGCCACAAACAGACAGACGAGTTTTGTGTTTCAAGGGCATTCATGTGACTTTGATGTATCAAATTTCCACTGCAGCAATACTTCACCATTGTAATTATGTAAATAACTGTCTACTCAAGGATCTTTTGAGGTGCACATTGAACATATGCCATGGATTTTAGACGAGATCGCTCATGAATTTTGTGTACTTCCTCCCTCAATCTTAATGTCAGCTGCTGTTGAAATATCATGTGAACTGAAGAACGTACTAAAACCACTTTTGGACCAAAAAGGTCTAAAACCACAAGGGACTCACCGGTACTACAAAGCATATTACTTTTTTACCATTAATGAAAGTAAATGGGAATAATAATAATAATAATAATAATAATGGAAAACCAGTCTATAATAGGTGTTAGAAACCTAGTAAGTCTTTATTAACTATAGAAGATAGCTGTTTTCAAGATAATACAACTACTGTTTTCAGTAACACTAAATGTATATTTTACAATTCATTGTCCTTCAGTAAAAGCACAATCTCAAGAAACTTTTTTAAGTACAATGAAAAAATAGATGACCTGAAAAAGATGGTAAGCATTCTGGTTAGCTAAAACTAGTTTAACATGGAGAAAAATTTGCGATTTTGTTTTCTATCATGAGCTAAGTAGCTTTTCTAATCAGCTATCCTACAAGCAATTACTGTCCTCTGATTAAATGAGGTTCTAAATATTTTAATATTAAAAAAAAAAAAGAAAATGTTATACCAGTTTTCCAAGATTCTGGAGAATGGAAGATTATGATAAACCAGCAGCAACATCCCCTTATTATCATTTTATTTCATGGGTACTCAAAAGAAATCTTATCCTGGGGTTAGCTGTGAAGAATTGGTTTGATCTTTGAACTCTTCAAAGAACAAAGACATCCCTCCCAGTCTGGAATTCAAGTTTAAATAAGCAGAAATAATTCTGCAGCAAATATTCTTGTCTTAGTTTTCAGGTTTAAACAGGAATAGAAAACTTTATTATCTTTGCTGACAGTAACTACAAATCGCAGTTCTTTCCAAGAGTGGTTTTTTTTGGAAGAAAGAGCGTCAAAATGAATGTGCTCTCAGCTTGCAATAGTTGTTTTTTTGACACCACTTACATGAACAAAGTATTGCAGTTACTGCTATGACTGTACAACATGTTATTGCAGTATGATGCTTTGGAAGACTTACATGTGAAAAATGGTACATCACTGCGAAGGACCCCATCCTTTCTGGTGCTCAGCTTTCAAACTTAACCTTAATTCATTGTGATAAGTGTCTCGCAGGACATGCTCAGCCTCTGGCCTAACACAACCAATGCAAATACAGCGCAAACTCACCCCTGTGTTGCAGTATTTTTCCTAGGAAGTGTAAAAGATGGACCAACAGCTACTGACAGAACGTGCTGCCACATTAAACTACAGTTTAACTTGAAATGGCCCTTAGAAAAGCTACACAACTCCCCTTGGCTTCACTTGTGGACAGTTGTGGATCAGATGAAAGCAAATGTAATACTGTCATTGTTACAGGCAAACAATTCTGGGTCTGGGTTTCAAAATGTCACCTGCTGAGGCCATGTACAAGCATACAACTGATATCAAAACAGGACCTGAAGCAAGGCACCCGCATTTTCAACCCTGATAAAGGATGACAATCAGAAGGAACCATGAGTGATGGTACATCTTCTATTTCTTGCAGTCAACAAATCGAGACCTGGAATATAAGACCTGAAATACCTGGGAGCCATGCTTTAGCCAAACACACCACTGAACTCTGTATGGGGACAACTGTGAAACATAAAGACTCTTGATACAGCCAGATGAGACAATATAAAGTCTCCCTCCATCTATAAACTATGAATTGAGAAAACACAAATCGTCTATTTGATACCCCAGATGTCTGAATGACCACTTGAGACCACACATGCCTTAATTTGCATATGTAGTCATTACAATTACATGTTCAAATTAGGCAAGCAATTTCACCTGCATTTTTTGCACATGGCCAAGGGTTCTTCAGGGTTTGAAAATCAGCCCCAGCATGTTTTATTATACCAGTTACTGGAATCTAAGGACATTTTCATGTAGTCTCCCCTTCCCCTCACAGGTTTCATTCTGTATCTCATAGTGCATCTCCAGGGGGGCTCGACCCAAGCGGTGGAAGTGAATCAGCTGGCTCACATTCCGGTGCCTGGTAATGCTGATTCTCCATCCTGTCATGAGTATTTTACAGATGAACTGCATCTGTGCCAGGGGTCTAGCCAAACCCAGCTCACTGCAGGCTTGGAGTCAGATAAGATGGCCTGGAAACTGGAATAAGAAGCAGAGGAAGAGAGGGGATTTACTAGAGAGGGAGAGCTGTGAAAGGATGATTTGTTCAGTTTTACACTATTATCAGTATTACAGACTTTTTGGTTTATGGTTTAATTTTTGAGAAGCCGTTGGAAGAGATATTCCCAAACCTTTCATTACAGTAATTGTATAATGACAATCAGTGTTAGCCTATGGAACACAGCTTTTGATTTGGAATGGCCAACCAATACCTTAAAGTGTGGTCTGCAACTTGTACAAAATGGTCCTAATACATGATGAAGGACGTGAGATATGGTGATGTTATACATCAATATGTATATAAGTATTTTTATATAGACTTCTAGAATACTGCCAAAACATTTATGACAGCTATATCACTGCCTTTGTTTATATTTTTTTTTACTGTGATATATTCCACAGGCACGTTAACTGTTGCACTTTGAATGTCCAAAAGTTATATTTTAGAATAATAAAAAAGGAAGTGTTTCCAAAATGGTGGCTGTTGTGAAATGTTTGAAAAAGGGCGAACTGGCCTGAGTGATGGTAGGCACAAAATGTATTTCAAAAATGCCCCTGTTGATATTTTGTCTTTGAAAAAATCTTGTAAATTAAGATCTCTATATTTCAATAAATGATATATAATTTAAGGATATGTGAGGGGTCTATACTCACTTATTGAGAGATGGTTATAGAGAATCAGTCTTGCTTGGGGCTTTTTTCCCCAAAAAAGATTTTGGTTAATTGAGTGCTCTCAAAGCCATTGAGAAGCAGTGACGAGCAGGTCCCTGAGTCCTTCTGGTGGTCTTCGCAGGGAAGTGCCTGCAGCAAATGACCTGCATAGTGAGTGACATCTGTGGGGAGCTATGCTGTCCCCTAGACCATGGCACATGCTCTGCTCCAGCCATGCTCCTGCTGCCTGGAGCAGAGCATGTGCCTCTGCATGAGATGAAACCCTTCCTGATGTTGGCACTATGTGTGCTGGGGAGACAGATGCCTGCTGGTCTGCACACACCGAGGTGTCCTGGGTTCAGCCGTAGCGGTCATTTTTCTCCTTCTTAGTAGCTGGTGCTGTGCTGTGTTTTTGACTTGCGGCCTGGGAACAGCACTGATAGCACCGAAGTTTTCATTTGCTGCTCAGTAGCGTTTACTGTGACCAAGGACTTTCTAAGTCTCATGATCTGCCAGGGAGGAAGGGAAGCTGGGAGGAAGCAGAGACAGGACACCTGATTCAAACTAGCCTGAGAGGTATTTCATATCACAGCACATCATGCCCACTATATAAACTGGGGGCAGTTACCCGGAAGGGTGAGATCACTGCTTGGGTCAGGCTGGGTATCTGTTGGTGGGTGGTGGGTGGTTGTATTCTCTTCCCTTGTTATTTCCCTTGTCATTATTATTATTGGTGGTAGCAGCAGTGGTCTGTGTTATACCTTAGTTACTGGACTGTTCTTATCTCAACCTGTGGGAGCTATATTCTTTCGATTCTCTTCTCTATCCCTCTGGGAACGGGGGGAGGAAGGTGGAATGGAGGAGTAAGCAAATGGCTTCGTGGTTCTGAGTTGCCGGCTGGGCTTAAACCACGACACGAGGAAAGGGGCAACACAGGATGCAAACGGATGTGTTCTACTGCATGTTTGCAATGTACATTCTCTGCTGTTTCTATCATCACTGCGCAGCAAATGGATTTACGCAAGGATTACTTTTAACAAGGTACTGTAAGTGACTTATGTCAGTCTTTAGCCCAAAGCTTTTGATGATTATAGATTTGAAATGGCCATGGTTCCTCTGCTTCTGGTTGAGGGCTTTTTGAAGCCTATGCTGAGCTCACCTTCTTTATGAATCAAGCCAGATTTTTGTCCCGTGGTTCTGGGCTTCACATTAATTGATTTTACACAGTGGATGTAACTGAATGTGAAATTGAGAAGAATTGCAAGATTTCAACCTGAAAACAGAGTTAACCATCAGCTGCACTTCCTGCAGCAGAGCCTATCCTGATTTGCAGTGGGAGCCAGGAAGGGCTGACTGTGAACCTTGTGAACCGGCAGGTTAGCAACCTCCTGTCCATGGAGTGGTCACTTGTTAAAACACGCTTGGAGATGAACTCTCCACCTAACATCTCCCTCTCTGTCACCACTTCCTTACAAAGCAAACCTCCTTGCTCCAAAAAGCATGCAGCAGCCTGGGCCTTTGCCTTAGATAAGAGTTGGAGCAGGTTCTCTCTCCTTTGTGTCCTCGCCAAAAAGGAATCTTTATCCTACAACACTGCAGGAACATACAACACTTCCTGCCACCCCAGGGGTTCAGGAAAGAGCCGTTACAGCACTTGGGTCCTTACATCTGTCCTGCTCTGTTGTGCGTCTGCTCTTCTGGAAGCTCAGTGGCTGTGTGAGACATGAGGACTGATGGACTCCTGATTCCTGATGTGCATGGTAATGGGTGGTAGCACCACAATCTCCCTCTATGCCAGAGCCTTCAGCTGGGTACAGAGCTCAGAATCAGTTCTGCATTCTCTTCTTCCCCTTTGCAGAGCAGGAATGCAATCTTATGAGTATAGGGTATGGCTGTGTGCCTGTGAGCACGTGTGTTCGTGCTGGGGAGCATGGATGGTGAGCGTCTTACCCTTCTGCTGAAGCAGATCCATTTTGGGCAAAAGCCTAACCCTTCATTCTACTGATAACCACAGCGTGGGTGTCCAGTGGGAGTCATACTCATTGTCTTGCTTCCTGTCTCAAGGCCTCTGCAAGTATTTGGCTGGAAATGTACCTAGGGAGTGCACTGGCACATGGCAGAGGCAGTGTGCCCAGGACAAAGGAGCTGTGGAGAGAGTGACACTGTGCCTGGAGCAGCAGAGAGGGGAGGGCTCCTAGCCAGGAAAGGGAAGGGAAAAGTAGGGAACATCTTTCCACTTGGGCCTTATGCAGGAGACTTCAGTTTATGTGGGTAACCAGACCTTTGACTGAGACTCTGGATTGATATAAGAGGTGCAAAAGGGCAGCAGCAGGTATATCAGCCACCCTGAGAAGCTCCCGGTGGCTCTGGGAAGCTCAGGCACAGTGCCTTTGAAACTGTTTCAGCAACATGGCTGTGTCCCATCACCTTACTCCCATCATGAAAGGCTGTGTGGTATGGCAGCTCTGTGCAGGTGTAATCCCTGGGAAAGATTAGAGGAAAGCTAAGGAAAGCTTTTGGTATGCTCAAAACCGAGGAGGGAAAGTCACCTCATGGAGCTGAGCTGGCCCATGAAGCTGGCAGGTGAAACAGAGTCTATTCGCTGTGGGAGTCCCACCACCAATGCCTGCAACGAGGTGAAGGGCTGGAATCAGCACTCATGGGCTTGTTCACCTGACCACATCTCTGTCCTGCACCCCTTGGCACAACCAGCTTACATGACTGAAACACAGCTGTCAGCAGAGGAGGCACAAGCCCCTTCCTGTGTTGGCATCGACGTTCAGTGCCTTTCAAAGTGAAAACTCATCTGGAACACTTTTAAAAATTCCAGTGTTTCTTATGTTTGTAAATACCTCTACTGAAATGGAGCCAAACTTCTTTTCAGAGTTGGCCACAAGATGGAAGCATCAGACAAAAATCTGTTGAATAGTTCTTTTCTCATCCTTTTTCTGGTTTTGTTTCCACAGCAGCCCAGATGTGATGCCACTGCAGAGGCAGAGTAGCTGGCTCCTTTACAGCAATAGAAGGTAAGGGAACGCATATGATGTCCATCAGCTCCAAATGTTTTATTTGGAAGAACTTTGAACCTGTTATGATAGCCATAGTTTTCCATGGGATGAGACCTGTGGTAGACACTCCTTTTAAAGAATATGTACTGAGGTCTACTCTTACCAAAGGAAAAACTGAAACAGCAGCATGAAGTCAGTGAAGTTGCCTGGGATTTTTCTGGGCTGTAGTTATCCCTTTTGTATTACAACATACAGCCCAAATTCCGCAAAACTGGAAACTTCACTGGCAAATACCATGCTATCCCTGATGGCTCTGAAGGACGCTCTGCTTTTTGCCTTAAAAACCTTACTTCTAGTGAAGAAAATGAGTGATTTAGAATAAAATATGATTTTAAATATGGTGAGGAGTGAGACCTTGGATGTCCCAGACTCAGCTGAGACTGTGTTCATTTCTCTGCATTCATTCTTTACTCTAATGTTGTGCTGCTGTTAGATGAGGAGCCAGAAGCACCCCTGAGCTGGGGGCCAGATTCATGTGTTTTCATGGTATTAAAAAAAAATAAAGGGCTGGAACCAGTCTAATATATTTAGCCAGACACCCAAACTGTAACCCCTAGAAGGCACACAGGTTTGAGGGTTAGTTTGAATTTGTAAGCTATTCCAAATCCTGCAGCAATCTGATGTATCAGACATTGCTGTATCAGTACTGCCTTTAGCACTGCTGTGCTCCGCCACCAGGAGCATCATCTGCTTTATCATTTCTCCATAAAAGCGATGCAAGCTTTGTAAGAAAGGGCATGTGATTTATTAGAGTAGCTGATACACCTGAAAGAAAACAAAAAGAGAAGTAGCTCACATCAGTACTTGAGGTAGGGTTTGGGTATCTGAAAGCTGGACTGTGTTTTCTAGAACTATTAATTGGCCTCATAAAAGACATCTCTGCATACTACTTCTGGGTGGCTGAGACAACAGCCATTGTGTTGCCAACAGTAGGATGTGCCAGCTGATGTCTGAGTCTTAGAAATATGGATTTAAAAGCAGGTCTAAGCTTTACAATTGGAGCCACCTTGTCAAGGGTAAGGCAAGCACATGTGCACCACAGAGCAGTGGCTCCCACTTGCAAGTATATTTGGGTGTATCTGTGTTTATACCAAGTGCATGTGTGAGCTCATTCGTTGACTGCTTTCAGAGGTAGAGTTTTGTTTTGCTCACAATCTATTTGACATGCAAAATGATAGATGCTTTGGTAGGTAAAAATGCTGCTATATTGATGTGGGAACGATGTTAATGCTTTAAAGCCAATCTTGAATTGTAAAAAAAGTCAAGTCTACTGTCATTTAAGGTGGCATGCTGTATGACACAGACCAGAGGGTTTTCCCAGATTAATTCCCATTTGAACCAGAGCCTGTCATCTAGAAAAAAAAAAGCAGCCTTTTCTCATCTCTGTGAATCCTTGTGTAAATATCAGGTTTTGCAGCTGCTTACATGTGAGACAAGTATTATTAGTTCAACACTCTGGGCATGCACCAAACCAGGACTTATATTTCCACACTGTTTGCTCAGAGGAGCTCAGGAACCCATTAGCCATCATTTCTAGTCTAATCGGGTGGATGAGCAGGGGAGTGGGATTTCATCAACATATTTCAGTAGCTGGCAGTATAATTTCTGGTAGCTGCCTTTGGCAGTTTTGGTTATGAGTGTACAATACTCTGATGCTCTGTGTATGAAATGAGAGTTCCTCTGGCTGGGAGTTAGTGGATGTGTACTGGCCTGAAGGAGGAAAGATGCCTGTAGCCCAAAAAAATGATATAACATTTCTACCCAGCAAGAAAATGTGAGTGAATCTAGTTAAACATGAGTGTTTTCCTTCTCTGTCCCAAGACCTTCTCATGCTTTTGCAAGCAGTCCAGGAAGTCTGCTTGGAGCAGAGCAGAAGAGGTGCCACTGTGAACCCCTAGGGCTTCAGTCAGAGCTGCCCACGCTCCACTTTTGTGTGTGCAAAAGCAGGAATGGATAGATGATCCTCTATCCCAACATCAGCTATGACATAACATGGCAACAACGAGGTTTGGGCTGCTGCCTGTGGCTGCAAGCACAGGAGACTGTCCATGCTCTGGGCTGGTCAGGAGAAGTTCTCCCTGGCTGTAAGGCTTGGCATGAGTAGTGAGACAGTGTTGAGTCATGGTTTATTCTGCTTTTTTCTGCTGTCTTGCTAAGACTGCGCAATTTGGTCAAAGGTGCTCTTTTTCCTTCCACCCATCCTTTCCAGCCTCCCCTCCCTGGAGAAGCAGGCTGGGAGCTCTGACGCATCCCTGCCCCACTTCAGACTTGGACAATACCAGTTGCTGCCAAAGGCCGGGGTCAAAAATGGGTCCAGCACCACTCCAAGCCACTCCTAAGAGTCTGCCATAGCGAATGTATTCCTGCAACTCCTCCCTGGATCCTCAGCTGCTCCCCTGGCAGTGAGAAACCCTCAGAAATAAATACCACGAAAAACGTTGTTGAAAATGTTCAAGAGAAACTGCATTTTGAGAGAAAATGCATTTGAAAATGTCAGCATTCTGTAAAAGAAGAAGGAAAAAAAATGGTGCGAATATATGTTGCTTTACTGTCAAAAACTGAGCAGCACAAACCTGTCCTGAGCTGCCAAAAATTAAAAACTTTATTTTTTGGCTTGAATATATTGGTATTCAAATTTTCTCATGAAAATGCCATGTTTGCTATGGGAAACATAGAAATCAAGCTTTTAGGTTTTTTTTCTCCCATTGAAATCCAGTTTTACCCCCTCCCTCCTGAAAAGGACCCTCCTTCCCATACCGCGTGTTATGCCAGCTTGTGCTGAGACTGCAACTGTGCTGCTACAAGGACCTTTCACAGGAACAGCTGATAGAGGTGGCTTTACAACTCCAGGGAAGTATTTTTCAGGATTTCTTATCCTGGCAGCTTCCAAAGAAACATGCCGGCAGAGGGTTAGTGCGTGAGAGCTGCTCAGGCTGCGGACAGGGCACTGTCAGTGCCTTCCTGGGGATGAAAGATGCATGTTGTTCCCTGACTCTGCCCCGTGGCAGTCGGATCTGGGATCGGGTGGTGCCTCCTTTCTTGGGAGCATCACTGACGCAAGGGCTCACATGCATGAGAGAGAACACAGGGGTACTTGTGTGCGGGCATATGCCCGCCTGCCTGCCTGCCTCCTGCCTGCCCACCTTTATGTCCCAGAAGCAATGGGAAGGAAGGGTCTGAGCCACAACATGGTATTGCAACTTCACGACAGTAAGGGGCACTGCTGGTGTTGCCTGGGTTTTGCCAGCCATGTGGTGAGGGCTTGTAAAAAACATCACCTTTCTCTGTTGACCTTCTGCATGTTAATCTTGAGACCATCCCAGCTAGGGGAGCTCTGCTGTGCCAGCACTGAATTTTGTCACAGTGCTGCTTAGATTGTCATCTTCTCCTTCACTAGTGTGAAGTGGGGGGCTTGTGAAAGTGCTAAGGCCCCAGAAAAGAAAGGCTTTCGTACATATCTACTGAATGGTGGTGATGTAGCTCATGGCAAACCTTTCTTTCTGTTTTCTTATCACTTCAACTCTATGTGTCTTGCCCCAGCAGCATGTCCACCACACAGTCCTCAGGCCCCTGCAGAGGTCCCCCAGCCACATGCATACTGCTGTGACCTATCTGACTCTTACCATGGGGGGAACAGTAGCTTTGGCCCAGGAGACACCTGCAGCAACAGGAGGTGGCCCTGGATTGGCTGCTGGTGAGGTAGGTAGAAGACCCCTATGTGATTGTATGTCGTGGGAGACGGAACGGGACCAGGTAAGCATATGGTAATGTATGTAAATGTAATAAACATTTATATGCAATCATATAACACACCCTGCCATCCTAGCAAGGATCCAACCCTGTCACCATTGTCCAGGACAAAGCACCTCTGTTCTCATTCACACACGAGCGCTAAGCAAGGAACTGGCCAAGACTACTAAGTCTAGAAGTGTGGCACTCCTGGACCACCTAGAGGGACAGCTAAGGATTTAGATTGGAGGAAATCACCAGGAGAACTTCAGAAAACCATAAAAGCAGCCACTTTGTCCCAGTCCTGCACTGAAGGAGGCTTTTTCAAGGCTCAGAGGGTTTTGTGGCTCTGGCTTGAAGCTTCTTACTTCTAGGTGTGCTTACCATCACTCAAGGCATCCTCACTGACACCTCTTTCCTAGGGAATGGTTTGAGAGCTTTTATGGCACTGTGTAGAAACCAGAGGGAATGGGTTAAACTAAAAATGTCAGAGTAGTCATTAACTCATTTTACTTTAGTCAATCAGCTGTCATAAGGTAATAGCAGTGGTAGTTCCATTACTGCTGTTGGAAACCTGGGCTGGATTTGGACAAGTTACAGCTGATCCTCCTGTCAACTCCTCAACCATTCATTCTTCTTTTTAGCTAACTTTTATGTCAAGTAGCCATGCAGCAGCTAAAATACTGAAAAATTATGATTTTACAATATTCCTACATTGTTGAACCTGATGTGATGTCATGAGATTGGATTGTTTATATATATATAACCATACTTCTCTCTTTGCGTGGTCAAGCACTCCAAATATTGGTCATCTGGTGCATTGAAATACATTCTCTACATCTTTCATGAAATGAAAATGATAATTTTCCTTATTTTTTTTATTCCATTAAAAGATGTACCAGAGAAATTTGGGAATGTTGGAAGCTTATCTTTTTATTTTTTTTCTCTTTTTTTATGATCTGGAAAAAACAAGAGAAGAAATGGTTTAATTTAGTAAAAATACCTCATTTACATAAAACACTTTATAAATAGCAATGGAAAACCAATTATCATCTATCTCACATGACCCACAGCTTAAGATGAGCTCAAATCTTTTCAGTAGAGCAGGCACACCTTGAACATATACCAGTTTTCTAACTGTCTGAATTCTTCTGGCTTTAGTAGTTCCGTGATTCGAAATGTCGAGGGCTGGACATAAGCACTAATACTTCAAAGCAAAAAAGAATATTAGTTTATTGTGGAAGTTATACAACTTTTAAACTTTTCATTACGTCAACATGGCTACATCAAAAGAGTTTGCTCAACCTTTGTTTCAAATACAGACATGCAGTTTCAGCTTATCAACCTTTGCCTGCAACCTCAGTAATTCTGTAGAATAATTCTGCTAAATAAGTGGATGTACAGCTGTGCAACTGCTCAAAAGGGCCATAGTTTCACTCTGCAGAGAAAGCTGCATAAAAATTAAATTGCTGTTTTGGATGGATTAAACAAAGGATGCTAGGTAATAAGAGGGTCCTGGGGAACAGGAGGAGCAGGCACTATCTGTGCAGCGGCTGGGCTTGTCTGTGCTCTCTCACCAATACGTTCTGCCCCAGTATAATACCCCAGGTTAGGCTTCAGCTTTTTTGCAGAGAAATTGGCAGAAATGTGCTTTAGCATGCAACAAACAGAAAGTGGCAGCTGATAAACACTTGTCTTTCCTGTGACTTTTCTTAATTCTTCAAACATATCATTATGGAAGTCACAAACTGGCAATACCACTGTTCTTTCTTGCTCTTCCTTTCCCTTAAGGTCACATCGCCCCCATGATGTGTCAGTGATCAGTACTTTGGAAAATCAGTCTGACTCCTTCTTCTGTCCCTGCAGGTGCTGCGACTCATTCACCTGAACATTGCTCCGGAGGACACAGATGCTTTGCTCAGTGCTCACTATGGTACTTTGCTCCACAAAAAAACTAAATCGCAGCTCAGTCTTGGGTTTAAAACCTACAGATTTTGAAGGAACATATGTGCAAGTGACTGTGTAAGAGCACAGCTAGATTGCCTCTTTAAAATAATAGTATTTTGATGCAAAAGCTGCCCTTGGAGAAAAGAAAGAAAAAGCAGAGAAACAGTATCGTCAAAACAGTAAATGGACAATATGCACCAGCTCTCCAATACCGTCTTCAGATCTTGAATTCATGACTATTCAATCCTTTGTAAATGAAGATCCATTCCTGTCTCTATATCCAATATATTATCAAAGAATTAATCAAAATGTTCTCACATGCTGTTTCATCCATATTTACCTTCTGGAGCAAGTTTAGAAAGATTCCTACTAATGTAGAAGGATTTAGATGCAAAGTCTGCCTTGATTACATAGTGTGCAATACAGTCCTCACTGGCTAACCTCATTAGCCCAGATAGACATCTAGAGGGCAAAATCATGATGGTGCTCAGGAAAAAGCCTGAAGCATTGATGTACCCATTAACAAAAAATAGGCTAATCCTCCAAAGCATGATTTAAAACCAAGGCAAAACTCTGCATTCTTTCAGTTCCACTTGGTGGATTTTCATGTTTTACTTGCTTCACCTGATGATTATCTGCAATGATGAGAGCTAGCAATGCACTATGTACAATGAAAGTGAAGAAGCTGGAATCCTAGCAGCTGGGATTTCACCATCCATCGGAAAGACATGGCAAAGTAATCTGATACAGCATATAGCCAGTCCAACTCTCCTTCTGCCAGCACAGAAGTCCCTAGGAATTCCCAGATTTTAGAACTCCTTCTCCAGAACTTCATTCTCTATGAAAACCAACAGCAGTCAGCTGATTCAGCAGTATCATGTGCATAGTTCCCCTTTTTGACAGGAAAAACAAATCTTTCCTCTTGCTTTTTCAATTGCTAGTAACTTAAAAAGAATGAGAACCTCAGAAGCTGTTACTAAACAGTACAAGAGTTTGCCTTGGGGAGCTTCAGGAATTAGCAGTAATTTAAATAAAACTGAAAGAAAATTCAAAGGCTATACTATATTAATAGGGGATCCAGGCACTGCTTTCAGTCTCAAGTATTCACAACCATAAAGCAGAACTGAAAGAAAGTCATTATTCTATTTATGTCCCCCATTTTTGCAAAGGCCAGGTTTAAACCCTGGCTTGTGTGCAGTCATTAGCATGTAATAACATAACTACCCATATTCCCTTATCAAGTAGAATTGTTCATCTGCTTTTCGTCTTCTGCAGGTTCAGATGGCTGTGTGTACACAATCGCAGGTGTACGTCCAGGGTCTGGTTTAGATTTGACACTTCCTCTTTCATCTCATCCATTCCTAGGGAGGCAGCAATAAGCGTTTCATATCTCTGAAGTCCATTTCCTTTAGCTGCTCCTTGTCATTTCCTAGCAGGATTTGTCTGTGTATGTGAAGGCACAGCTGGCAAGGGATGGCTTTTGTCCTTTTTTTCCTACCCTGTCTGGGTACATGGAAGCTGTTAAGGAGGACACAGGGTTCATGATCACAATGAGGAGCAGTAGAGGAGTGTGATCTCAAACTCTTCCTAGGACACAAACCATCTCCCTGCTTTAAATTTGGTACTTCCTGGGGTTTTAGATGTATAATTGTTTTTACTTTGGGAAAAAAATAAATAAAAATAAAGAGGAATGTAGAACTGAGAAGCAAAACTGTGTTTTAGGCTAATGAGAAGAGGCAGGAAAAGATCAGAGACAAGTCCAGGGGTAGGCAAGGCACTAGAGAGTAAATGAACCAGAGTTAGACCCGACTCAAAGTTTGCAGCAAAAGAGAGCTGTAGATAAGGAGAAGGCAATATCAGAGGGCAAGCTGGTGTTTATACAGCAGCTGTGAAATCAAGGGCAGATACTAATAGACTTCCTTTGATTTATATCACACTGTAGCCATTACCTAACAATAACACTAAATGGCACCAAAAGCTGAATTAAAAATGTACTTTTCTAAACTGATTTCACAAAAACTCTCATCCCAGCTGTGACAAAACTGGCACTCTCTGTTTACAGCAGAATGAAGACTGGATCTTCTAGGAAGACCACATCTTACCACTGGAATCTCTACCTTTCTTTGCTAAAGGCATGCTGTCAAAATGATACCTGCTTATTTCCTAAAATGAATTAAAAGTTGCTTGAGGATTACACCTGTCTTTGCAGATTTCTGTCATTAAACAATTTCCTGTCTCCAGTTTTGTGTTTTATTTCCTGCTGGTGTCTAAGGGATGCATGCTGACAGCTGAAGAAAGTGACTGTTGTGAAACACTGGGACTGCCTGTGGGGCTGTGCTCAGCAGCAAGACTAACTGGTGGGCCTGTGTTTGTTTTGATCAGTCATTTAGTGTGAGAAAAATGTGGCTTTGGTGAATCTGGCACTATTCACTAATTGGGCTGAATGCGCAGATTAACTAAAACACATGCCTATGGTTTGGGAGATCCAAGTTCAACCCCGCCATCTGCTCGAAGCCTCATTTTCCTGCAGTCCTGTTTGAGGCTCTGGGTTGAGCAGGGCTGGCAGGTGCAGAGTCTCATGCTGAAGCTGTTACGCTTTGCATACAAAGATTAAATATTTACTAGTGCTGATGGTCCCATGTGTCCCAGCTCCCACCTGGGTGCCCTACTCACTGCACTGTAATGCTCCCCCTGGAGCAATTCATGTTCAAATATAATGCGCAAAGTGAGACCACGTCAAGGGGAGAGACTGCAGAAGACTTTCAGTGCTGCACAGCAGCTTGCAAGGCTAAAACAGTCCCTTGGGGAAGTGATGAAGGTATTAATCTCCTTGTACAGAGGGAAGCAGGGCAGAATTGGGGCTTCCTTCACCCTGGATATGTGCTGAGCCTGCAGCTCTGTGGGGTTCCACTTCTGGTGTGGAGGCTTCTCCAGTCTCTGAGCTACACAAAGGGGCATGAAAAGTGTCCAAGAAGCCTGAGTCTGCAGGGGAGATTTTAAATCCTTTGTAATAGGGTCCTCACCTGGCAACTTTGAGAGATTTCGCTGAATCTCTTCTGCTGGAAACAAGTGGAGGAGATGCTTGGGTAAAGGGATGCAATATCTGGTAGAAGAATATGAACTAGAAATAGCTTTCATCAATTCAGGTGAGATGCATTAAAATCTTTGTGAGGTCTTGAGATGGCCACAATCAACAGCACAGTTGCAGAACTGAGTCTTTCCTTCAAAACCTTACAGGCCATAGTGGGTAAATATAGTTCAGACACAAATACGTTTTTAGATGAACAGTGTTCTTTTAAATCATTTTTTCTCTCTTCTGAGAGTGCCAAGTAGTGCCAGTTTGGAAGTAATTTCTGAAACGTGGACATCTGTCTTCTAGGATCTGTACTGAAAACACCATCTTTTTTCATATGGCTCACCAAACAAGCCATTCATTAGTAACTAGTTTCAATCTGTAATGACTCTGGGTCTGATTCATGGTTTTAACTCTTGAGCTTTGTGCCACTGTCAATGGGGTTTGCATGAGGATGCATCTGGGGTGCAGAAGTGAATCTGGCCCTCTTTCTGATCACACTAATGATTTTCATGTGATATTTCACAGCTCTTCATTGAGTCCCAGAGCACTTCTAATGTCTGAGAAAGAAAAAGCTGCAGAATGATATCCGCACCATAAAACTACTCTAAAAATAACAGCTAATCTCCTGTTCGAGATGTTAATTTATAGAATGAAAATCTTTGGAATAAACCCCAAATATTGTAATTATGTGACTTTTTTTTTTCTTGAGGTACATAAGCAACTCTTCAGTCCTTAGCTGAGAAACTGTGCGCTGTGTTCTACCCACAAGTCTTTTATCTCTAGCTAAAAGGTATTTCACACTAGCCCACATGTAAGAAAAAGCTTTACATCAGTCTGAAATAAAGTATAAACAACCTCAGGAAGTTTGTAATATGTTATTAAAACTGTTCTCTAGTATCCTTGTTACAGGGTGTTTTGGCATCACATCTTTAGCGTGAGCTTATTATGCAAGTCTCTTGTTGGCTAACTTCTGATCTGTCCCATGATCTCTCATCAGAAAATCACATCCTTTTGTAAGTGGGCTATGAAAAGACAGACAGTGCTGCTGTTCACTCAATGATTAATCTGTCTTGCTCTCCTCCCCTTCTAACCCTTCTCTGCTTCTGGTTTTCAACCTGCCTGTGTTTCAGCTGTTTTCCTCAGCTTTTAACATCCCATGCTTTGGGTATACCTGTGCTCAAATATGCTTAGGCTGACTTTGGGCACCTCCCTGAGCACAGTGTCAAGCATGTGCTGGCCCTCAGGCCCTGCTGCAGTTGGGGGAGAGGCCATGGCACTCATCGGGAGCACTGCACACAAAAGCTGTGATAAAATATACTAGCATTACCATAGAGGAGCCACTTTGCTGCCCTATTATAGGGCACAAACTGAGCTTCCCAAGCAGATGGCCCTATACACACGTTGTCCCATTGCAGGCATTCTGCTGTGTTCAGGTTTTGCAGCGAATTGACATAGCAGTGCCTAAACTTCAGCAGAAAACAGGGGGTGTTTAAACACTGGAAGGGGAATGGGAATGGGACACACATACACTTGTGCTTCTGACTTCCAGTCAGTGCCTCTGCCTCTTATCTCGCATTTGACATATTAAACTAAAGGATGTCACAGGCAGACCAGGTACCTAAAGGATTCTGAAGATCAATCAAAATGTCAGTCTTGGATAATGCTTTGAGGTCCTGTAGCTGCGGATGCAACAAGTACTGTGTTTACTATTGCTAAGGAGGTATAAGTATATGCAGTTACAGGAAAATATGGAACTATGGAAACATGAATATGAAGCATTTACAGTGTCGTGTGAGCACTGGTACTTATTTTCTTTGACAGTGTATCTTGTAATGAGTAGGTCAATGTGTTCCTAGGATGATACGATGCCTCATTTGTTCTCAGGAGAAGTCCTCAAAAGTCTTCGGGCTTGTCACAGGGCTGTAGTAATCTGTCTCTTTAAAAGACTCTTCCCCTTGTCCTTTTATCAGTTGTGCTGAAATGACTAACGATAGTAAATCACCCTGAAGATTAAGTAACAGGGTTGAAAACAGCTGGATGATGGGGATGGAAGAGCACTGCCACCACCAAAGCAAATCAGCTTGGACTTGTGGTGAGGTTATCTGAAGTGCCCAGAAGCCTCAGAATCAGTATGAGTTCAGCCTCCCTCAGGGCTTCCTACACTGCCTATCTGTCCATCAGACAGCACTGGTGGTTGTGCCATGTGTGCTAGGGCTTGTGGGGCGCCAGGGGTGGCTGTAGGAGGAAGAGGAGGAAGTCAGGGGCCAAGCAAACTTTCAGAAGTCTTCCTGTGGTTTCTAAGGCATTACTAAAATTTGACAGGCTTGTGCAGGAGTTACAGGAATAAATATCTTGGTGGTAATGAGAATGAGTGGTAATGGGGGAGACTCTGCCAATGTTTGCAGATACTTATTCCAAAATTACTTTGGAGGTGGAACCAATCCCAAATATTTCTTTGATCTTTACCCAAAGGTATGTTTAACACACCATTTTGGAAGGGTTGTTAAGTGGATGAAAGATGTTGTATCAGGGTCTTTATTAACAAAGCTGAGAGGTGAGGGATGAAAAGCAGGAGCAGAAAGGCCTGAACTCTGCGGTGGGATGGGTGGGGTGGCTGGGGACCTCCCATGGCATGGGTGGCTGTGGTGTCCAGGAGGGAGGTCAGCAAAATGCATCACTGTAGGGAACAGAGAAAGCCTACTTGAGGAAAGTGCTGGCAGAGGAGAGATGGCACAGCACTCAGATATCTAGTCTGTCCTCCTGGCAAGTTGAAGCCCATTCGTAAAAGCTGCTATGGTTATGCGCTATAGCCTTGAGCCATCTACTGTCCCTCGGAAATTAAGCATGTGCTAATGGTCCTTGCCCATGGCAGGGGGGTTGGAACTAGATGATCTTCAGTTCCTTTCTAACCCTAACTATTCTATGATTCTATGATTAATAAGTACTTTCCTTTAAGTAAAACTGATTTTTTTCTGCTTTCTGTGTCTCTGTTTTACAGTCACTGAAAAAGGCAGGTCTGGATCTACTTATTTGCTTATCTGAATTGCTTTTGCTGCTTTTGCTACCACTGCTATAAATTTCCTAGGAAATCACCCTGCAAAGCCTTGGTAGGAATTCAAACCCTTTTGACTGATAGCACCACAAATAAGAAATTTCTTCAAGGTCAGTCACATCAGAGGCGTTGTTCAAAGCTTTTGAAATAGCTAGCCTAGTGCTGAGTCAAACATATTTTTCTTGACTTGGTTTGTATTAAAGGTCTGAGCCACAAACCTTACTCAGGCAAAATTCCCATTTATTTTAACCAGGCACTTGACTCCTGCTGTGTCCTGGTTTTGCTTGCTTTGGTGGAAATCAACTTGCATAATATCCTGACCTGCACATACGGTGTGATACTAACCTTCTTTAATCAAGTTATTGTCACTTGCCCAGCACAGGAAGTCCCAACAAATATCACAACAGATATCAAAATAGCAGTGAGGGAGGGCTCAGGAAAACCACTTGGCCACAGCCAGCTCCTGAACCTTGGGCACAACTGGGTAAGGGCATCGTGAGGACCTGCCCATTCTCCTGGGACAGCAGGATGGCTTTTAAGGGTACAGAAGTGGCCATAGTTTCATGTAGTGATAAACCTTTCCTTGGGAATATGCAAGATTGTCTCAACTTCATACAGTGCTTTGCCGTTTCCTTATTATCCTGTTTGGTGCCAGGGGAGTTCAGAACATAATTACTGCCATATGGTACTTGTGGGTTTCCACAGGTAATTAGCTCCATGATCTCTGTCTGCTGCTTGCCAAGAGCAGTCAAATTTTTGCATCCCACCCTATTCCCCCAATGGAGTTTGCAACTACAGTACCATTGCCCAGCTAATAAATCTTCCAAGGCCCCGAATTTTCTTACTGGACCAGAAGTAGACTTATTAGCTTTAAATGTTATTTCAGAGAGCAGGAGGGTGAAGTGAGGCAGCAGTAAGTCAGGCAGAAAATGAAGGTGGCCCGTTTGTGCAGCACAGATGCTCCCAGAAGGTCCTGCAGCCATTGGAGCTGCTCTGGGCATGGGGCTGGGCTCTGAGACTGTGCTGAAAGAATGGAGGATCTGGCTTGACTCTCAGATTGGTGTTTGTAGGGCAGGCAGAGGAAAAGTGGATGTTTTACTTGAAGTGTTATGGAAATCGCTGAGAAATAATGCCTCTAGAAGGTAGTTCTCAGAGTCTATTTCTGTTCACGAGGGACAAAAAGGCACAAACCAGAACCAAAATTTCTGCAAATCCATTTCCTCTTATTTTATCACTCAAAGGTTCATGAATTGAAAGAGAAGGTTGAGCAATTTGACTCAATTTCCAAGCGGAATTATTAGGTTTAACTTTTCTTATGCTCAAACTTACTATTTTTTTAAGATAAGCTGGGTTTCTTCCTTCTATACAACAACAGTTAAACCTGATACTCAATTGCTTGGCTGAAGGACTGATAGGATTAAAATCTAAAAATACAAAAGATAGAAACCAGATTGTGTTATCTAAAATATACATCCTCTCCTGTTGCGCTGGTAAGTTAAGTTCACACAGTGTAAACAGAGAACTAACAAGCTCTGGTACTGTCATTTGGGCTAGGTTTCTTTTTTTCTAACATAAACTGTCTCTAAGCAGCTCACAGAGCTCTCTTCGAGAGATTACAACGCGTCTTCAGTCTATGAGTGTTTGACTGATATAGTACAGTACTCCTGTTCATATAAATATTTGAAGTTGGAAAAACCTTCTGGTTTTAATTCTCTTAAAAAAAGCCAGTTGAAGCTAACTTCCCATAGCAGAACAGCTCGTTCACACACACGGACATAACTGCGTGCAACTCTGCTTCTTGAATGTAGACCCCACCATGAAAAAGAGGTTTCGTGTTGCCAGCTTCACCCTCCTTGTTTCTTACATACCAGTGGGAAGATAACAGGGGCCTGATCCAGAGCCAGCTGATTTTGTGGAGCCCCCACTGATTTTGGAGAACACTGGATAAACAGAGTTGTAGGACCATTCACTTTCTAGGTTTCATGTGAGTCAAGGGAATTCAGTCCTTCTCCTCACCCCTCCAACAAGCTGCAGTCCATACAGAGGTAACTGCTATCACACTGAAAAGATTGGAGACCTCATGTGATCTACCAGACTGTATGTTCCATTCACGTGGAAGCTTTTTTACTGCATTTCCTGCTTTCTGAAAACATTCTGCTACATTTTTATCTTGTTCTTACGAGAAAAAAGTTGTTTCCAATCAAAAAGGGCCCTCATAAATGAATATCTGAGAGATTGGAAAAAAGGACACTGCAGATTCTTGTCATTCTGGGGCACAGTCAAAAACAGTGAGTAAGGAAACCAAGAAGAGAGTTGTTAGCTAAGTAAGAACTGCAACTGACAGTAAATAAGATTTCCAAGATGCTTGGCTCAACAAATTCAGAACTGGAAACCATATGTAAGAAACTGCAAACACAGGAAACAAAGTCTAAGTGTCAGAAAAATCAAGAGGCTGATTCCGTAATCAGCGAGGGCAGAAGATACAGTGAAGTTGAGGTAAAACCAGACTCCCATGTTCTAGGATATGCTTTTTCTCAGGTTTTTATTCTTTCTGTCAGCCTCTCAGGTTCTCTAATAGGACTTCTCTTTGCCTACACTCCAGCACTGAAAATACCACCCTTCTAGTTACCAGCAGCACTTCTCATAGTGCTGATGAGCTCAGTTATCACGGACAGGAAGGAGACGTCTGAGGTACTCCAGTCCCAGCCTTTTAAGCACCTTCAGTTCAAGACTAACAAACCCCAATACCAGCAGAAGTCAGAAGTAATTTTCCAGATGCAGTTCATGTGCCAGCAGTAACTGGATGTCTGCAGGAGCTGGTGACAAGTGTGACTCACTGGCCTTGACGCTGCTACCAGCACAGCAGGGAAAGGCTTGGAGGTGCCACCACTACCTAATACATGTTGTCCAGGTTCTGTTGAGTGTGCTGGGAGTCGCAGCCTGCCTCCCAGCAAGGAGGATGCTTCCAGGGCTTTGCCACTTCGCCAGCCTAGCTCTACCATAGGTTGATGGGTCTTTGTCCATAGCTTTTCCATGGAATTACAGATGGCCTTGCAGTGACAGTACTTTCTTCAATTTTTATTTCAGGCAGGATTGCTCACTTTTTTTTTGCACTGAGTATCTACCCAGATGAGAGATGGGAGCCTCCCAGCACAGCTAGAATGGTGAGAGCCACCTTCACTGGTTTTACTGTCAGAGTGACCTTTTGTCCCTCATCCTACATAGAATCTTCAAAAATAGATGGATTGAGTTGGAAGGGATCTTCCAAGATCATCTAGTCTAACTAGAGACACGTTCCACTACACCAGGTATCTCAAAGCCCCATCCAACCAGACTGTGAACACTTCCAGTAATGGAGCATCTAGACCCTCTCTGGGCAACCTGTTCCAGTGCCTCACCACCCTCATTGTAAAAATGTTCTTCCTTATATCCAATCTAAAAGCACCCTCTTTTAGTTTAAAACTGTTGCCCCTTTGTCCTGTCACTACAGACCCTGGTGAAAAGTCTTTCTCTGTCTTTCTTCTCTGCCTATGCTCACACTAAGCTGGTGATGCAGGGAGGAGGTAGCAAATGTGGCAGCAGTGGAAGAGGCAAAGCCACCTCTCTTTGAAAGCTGAGGCAAATCAAGGGAACTAGTAGTATTTATTCAAAGCTGGCCACACCAGGTCAGTCCTGTATCCTTGTGTATTGCGTCCCTGGAGCAGCCGTTTGGTACCCTGTGATTTATGGCTTCCCTTGGGCTTATGCACTTGTGCCAGACACCACTTTTCCAGGAGAAATTATTTCAGAGCCAGGAAGCCTGTGGAAGGAATAAAAGGCTACTTCCAGCAAGGACTGAGAGTGAAAGCCTACATGGAGTATATGATCTTGTGCTTTGGAACACTTGTAAGTGAATATAATGTCAAAATTTTGGAAGGGAGCTGTCTGCTTTGACTTCACCTTTGCAAATTTTTATGCGTTTGTAGTTGTTGCTGTTCCTTTTTTTTCAAGTTTTGGCTTATACAGGTGGAGCCAGTCTATGTATTAGCTTGTTCCTGTCTGCCTGTGGCTTAGCTATATATTTTAAGACTGTTTTCCTTTACAGGAAATGGGAAGCTGTGGAATGCAAAATATCATTTTAGTAAAAATAATACTGCCTAACAAACCCCAAATGATTTACTGTATGCAAAAAAGCAGAGACACCAGAGACACTCACTTGGAAGCAGTATTTGGTGAATAACTATTTTTTTTATCCCACACTGCATTATTTAAAGTTAGGTGGATACATTCAGAGAGGCTGACTTTAGTAGGTGGTTTGTTGCTTATCACTTATTTCTGAGCCACTGCTCCAGGCACACACAAAATACAAACAAATTCATTATGCACCAGTGTCCCCAGTAACCCTCCTATCCTCAATGGAGCCATTATCCTACATGATACAGGTTGCCTTAGACTGCATGAAGTTCAAGGAAAGTAGGTAGCTACTTATCCTTTGGGACAGGTTACAGGTTGCCAAAAAGTAAATCTGAATGTACTGGACATTCCTTAGTCACTGCCGAGAAATCTTTCTCCTTAAAATGGTAGGAAGCTAATTCTTTCAGTATTTTATCAAGGACTGAGAACTTCACAGAGAAGGCCATACAGAGTATTTCTAATTACCTGGAAGGCAGGGGTAAGCCTGCAGTACCTGGCCATAGTCAACCCATGGCAGCACAGAGCTTAGCAGGGACTAAACTGTTCTCATTAATTTCACCTCCCCAGTGATCTGCCTGCCGTTCTTTCCCTCCCTGTCTCCCCATGCAAGCATAAGAGGAGCAGCTCTTCAAATCCATCAATCTAATAAAATAGAAGATGAGCCAATTTGTGATTATTTTCCATGGACAGAGATGAAAACTGCTGCAGTACAATGTACAGAGGGCAGTGCCTTCAGTTTGTTCTTGGTTATCACCCCTGAAAGTTTTGCAAATGTTGAAGGTTTCTGATGATGAGAGTCGTTTGCTGATTGTAGGTCTCACTTCAACTTGCCTCCTCCATCCCACCAGGCCCCAGAAGAAGCAGTGCTGGTGACTTGGCAGATCTGATGGGTGGTGGAAGGGGTCTGTGGCTGAGCTGCCTGCCAGCCTGGCAGCTGTCCCGGCAAATCCTCACATGCCAGGGTGTCTTCAGGAAAAGCAGTGAATCCGTTTGCGAGCTATTCATTCATTTAAGCTGGAATTAGTTGCTCATGGCAAAATTATTTGCACTGAATAATTCCATCCTCGCCAGTGAATGGTTAGTTTTGTTTGCGTATGGACTGCAGGAATGAACCAAGACTTTTCAGCATCTGTAACTGGATTTTGACCATGCAGAGTAATTAGAGAAAGTATATTAAAGTATGCTTCAGCCTGCGTGTTGTAGAGCCTTCCCTTGGCAAATACAATTACTTTCAAATGCAGTGATAGGTTGACATTGTTCTGGCAGGATCTCTCCACAGTAACATTATCAGAATGACTTTAAGCCAGCACACAGGAACAGGAAAGTCAGCCCAGTTCCATGGGACTGGGACCGTCCCTAAGAACCCTAAGGCCCTGATTAGCTTGCCAGGGAAATGAGAGAGGATGTGCATGGTGCTACAGCAGAAAAGGAGTTGAAAAGAAGCTGTGAATCCACTGACAAGCAAGGTAACCTTACTGAGCATATCTCTGTGATGCACCTGCATTAATTTGGTTAAAATATTTACATTCAATCCATGTCAAAGATATAAAGCACACTGTGCTTTTCTAAGAAAGACTGTGTCTTTCTTAGAAAAAGAGAATAATGTTAATAGTGTAAATCAGTAAACCTTTCATTTTTTCTTCTTCTACATGACTGCTTATAACAAAACATTGGTAGAAAAAACATAAGTCATTACTGTAGCAGGTCACCCTTGGTGCTGACCACAGCAACAGACAAGTACGGCTTCCTGAGAGAGCATTTGGCGTCATGGTTTTGTTTCTCCTGGACATCAACTTCATGTTTTGAAAAAAGGCGAAAAAAAACATGTGCCTGCTGTTGTCTCATGAATGCCTCATGCCTATTCATTTCATCTTGTTGTTTTTTGTATTCCAAAGTAAACACATTCTTCCTGGCAGTGCTTGGTTCTTGTAATGCACTGGGAAAAGATTACTGCTGGCTAGTACCTTCTTTTCTGTTGAAAAGGAGCCCAAGCCAGCAAAGCCTTGCACCTGCAGGTAATACTTACTCAAATAAATGGGACGCTGCACAGAAATGACTAATGAGTAATGATTTGCAAAGCCAGTTTTGCCCTTATGAAAACACTCCTGAGCCTGAACCGAAAAAGGCAAAAATGCAAGTTGAGAGGAGAAAAAACTAGGACAAAGCCCAAATGCTGGATGTTTAAGTCCAAGACCCACATCCTGCACAGAATTTGCAGGTAGACAAATTGCAGGCATAAATGTTATGTTCACAGCTAAGAATTGAAAAGTTAATTCCATTTAGCCTCTTGAGTACTTGATATGTGGGTACCACCAGATGATTGGTGGTTACTTTATATCAATCACGCAGGGTTATAACCACTGGCTGTGAAAATTACACCTCTGCTTAAAATGCCAAAAGCAAAACAGGGTGTCCCCAATAGCACACTACAGTTCTTTCCAACAGTTACAAGTGAAAAACACCCCATCAGTGCCTGTTTCTTGCTCACAGTGGACTTAAGTCAAATCATCACCAAGAAGAGGACACCATAAATGCAAGCACCCAATGTGAGATGGAGTTTTAAAGTGTTGCCTAATGCCAAAAGCATCATATAAAGCCTGCTGCTTCTATGAGATACGATTAAAACTTACACCAAGGTCACTAAGGTAAGGATGGGATCCAAAAGTCATGGCCAGGGGTAATGATAGAGATTTGAAGGTTGTAAGAGTGAGCTCTTACATCTAGAGATGATTTCCAGATCTCCAAAGTGCTCCTCATTTACAGCCGGGTATTCTACCCTTGTTTGGACAGGGCTGTCTCTGACCTTACTAAATGATCATCAGGTAATCTTCTGCTTATCTGCTGGACAACCTTGGTGTCAGACTGGTAAAAGGCTTTTTGCTAAGTTGCCTTGGGTTCAGTATCTGAAACACTGCATCAAGATATGTTTCTGAGTTGTGCTGTTGGGTCCAGGTGTCTCCAGAACACAGAAAACTGAGAATGTTCTTTTTTTTAGCTATAAAAGGCCTTTAGTTGCAATGTTATTCAGTGTAAATCAGTCTTGCAGCTTTGACACAATAACTTCCAGTGACTTTTTTCTGTGCAAAATACATTACTTTCATATGAATTTCATACTTGCAATTGGTGTTTCTTATTCCTACTGGCAAAGTGACATATTTGTTGCTTTATTTGTGCAATTTAATTGCAACAATTCAATACTTAGATTATAGTGCAAAGAAATTGGATTTTTCCTTCTCTGTGTTCAGTTTTGCTTCTTGACATGGAAGCATCTACACATAATACGTGTGCATGAAAAGCGCTGCTATGAAGAGTCAATTTGTGGAAAAGCATAGCCATTGATTTGTGACTTTTTTCTTCTGCCGTAGTCTCACCCATTGTATTAATGCAAATCTCTTTCTTTGTGAAATAATAGCTTTTATACACGTGTATGGCATTTTTATCACAACTCCATTTCAGAAAAGGTATAGATTTACTTTATAAATTCAGCTTCCACACTTCATTATTTTTTTTGAGTAATGAAGAGTTTAGCCCCAAACAAATATTTTTTTCATACTAAGTTTTGTTAACCCTGGATAGTCCAGGTTGCTTAAGTGTTAGATAGTATGAAATATTTAGCTCATGGGAGCATTTTTACCAGTACTGGCAGCATTTGGTCCAGGTCTCCATCACCACGAAACTCTGAGGCAAGATGTCAGCATATGGGCTTGTGTATGTGCTGGGAATTACTTAAAAGAGATGCATTTCTGTATCTTCATGTAAGTCCCAAACTTCGGAACCTTCGTTTTCAGGAAATATCCTTTGCATTGTTTAATAACTGCCAGCCTCTGAATCGCTTTTCTTTTGGCTGACTCCAAAGTTTCCATGACACCGGATTACGGTACCATGAGAAGTATGCCTTACGGATTCAATTACAGCCCAAGACAAGAAAGGTGAATAAGACAGAAACTTGCAGCTGCAGCCATGGAGAGAAAAGCTTCTATGTTTAAAGAGAATCCAGAATATCATACTTAGGAAAGCAGGGGTTTACCTTAAATACTGTGAAAAAGTGGAACAGCAGTTGCCTGAAAATAAAATGCTGCTGCTGTGTATTCTCTTGTGTGTGTCATTTTTATGAAGTGTATCTTTTTCAGAAGCTGGTTAGAGCTGAGATGATAATTTGCATGTCAAGAAAGCTGTCTTAATTTTCCTGTTCTTGCTTCCCTGCTCGGATGTCACCGCCTGCTATGTGTTCTAACAAACATGTTTGTCAACGAAGAAATCACAGCAAATGCTCAAGTTAATGACAGTGTTAGCAGTTAGTTTGGCATCCTGCTCTTACTTCATTGGCAGATCTGCCTCTAATGATAGCCAACAACACACACAAGTACTCAGAATACATAGGCTCAGGGAATCCATGCGATGCGCCATAGTCCGGTATTCCTCCTTACAGACGAATTAACTGTGAATTTAAAGTGTTTTAATATTAGCAGTTCTGATGGGGTCTCTGTACCAAAATGTCTCTGTACTTGGTTTGAAATGCGTACAAAACCCAGTCATACAGCTCTAATTTAAGCTTTGTCCTTTGTAGCATTAACCACAATTCTGTGAAACACTAAATGCATTGTAATTATAATAACTCCATTGGGGTTTCTAGCCCATTAAAAATACAAATGAGAAAAAAGAAGTTCCCCCTTCTCTCCCTTCCCCAGAGGGCAAAGAGTTTTCGAACTGGGAGACAAACGGATATTTCAAGAGCTCCAGGTGGTAAGGTTAATAATTTTATAGCTTCTACTCTAAAGCATCCTATCACAGCAAGTATAAAAATATGAACGCAGACTGATTTGGAATCAGTAATACCACATCAATAAAGAAATACCTTTGTCAAGAACAGTTTTAATTACTGGCACAATTTTAATTACTGGCAATTTAAACAATGGAATTGTTTAAATGAGGTAAACCTGAAGGAGCAAAAAAGGGGAGAAAAGGAAGTTCAAAAGCAGAGGAAAGAGTTATAAGGGAAAGCCATGTTGTCATCTCAGAAAGAGATTGTAAACTAGGTAATATCTTCCCATTTCAGGGTTCACTAGAGTTAATAATCTTGAATGTTCTGCTCATTCCTGGATCTTCATGGTCAAACAGCAAATATCTAACCAAGGCCCTTTGATGTGAAACAAGATTAAAATGCATTATACGCACCAATACTATGCATGTTATACTACCTCTCACTTATACCTACAAAGTCTCAGTCCTGTTTTCATGCTGGAGAGTGCATAAGAGCCTTTGTTCATCCTGGCTGAACTGCTATACTCTTTCAGCACAAAGCTTTTTGCATATTGGAAGATCAGCTTTTGGTTTAATTAAAACAGATTAAGTATTTGTGAATTTTGAGTCTTTTTCCTGACAATGTCAGTCTTCTGATTTGCCTCTGCTTCAATATTGCTCGTAGTTGAAAATGTAGCAAGGGTGAGAGTACACCCTTGAGAACGTCTCTATCTCAGGGTGAGAGTACATCCTTGAGTACACCTCTATCTCAGTGTGCTTCCAGATTTAAACTTTTCTGGGACCTGGAAACATGGCGTTTACAGAGCACGATCCTTGCATCAACAAGGGTAGACTTTTCCAAATGATACTGAATGAACTGTATAGCTTAGCCCTGCTCCCAGTAAGACTCTTCACCAAACTGCACAAAAATAGCCAAAGTCTATCTTGGCTACCTGCAGCCCAAATGAGAATCTGGCTCTTTGTCTGCAAAAGAGTCTATCTTGGGCTTATGGAAGTATGAAAGTCTTGAAAAGCCTATCCAGAAATCTGCTTCACGCATGTAACTGTGTTTCTGCGCAAAATTCAGATACTTCTTGAACCCCACCTGGAAGTACACATAACTCTCCTCAAAAAGCATATAATCTCAGACACCACCCGAACTTTGATCTTGAGCCAGTATCTGGATCCTTTTGGGGAGAGGCACTTTGCATTCATTTCCACTTGGCTCAGAAGATGGAAGTGCAGTGCAGCGCAGCAGGCCTATTTCGGCCAAAAAGTATTTGTTTGTTTGATTGTTTGTTTTTCAGTTCCAGAAGCCAGCCACAGGATTTATGGCAAATGCTCCTGCTTTTTTGGTTGTCTGAGCTGCTTCCCTGACTTTTTTCTGATTGTGTGAGCTCTTTCCATGAAGAGTCCTGCTTAACTTTATGTAGGCAGCAGTGTGAGCCAAGGAGGGCTGGTGGTGCCCATAGCTCTGCAGCAGGGTGTCCCTCTGCTTGTTTGCAACCGCCCTCCTGCATCCCTGGGTAGGAAAAACCCTGTGTCCTTGGAGACCCAGACCCTGCAAAAAAGGGCGGTGAGGGTGGGAGTCCAGGGCTTTGCGCTGGTTAGCAGGGCTGGGGAAGCACCATGAGAAATGATTCAGTAGCTGTGCTGCTTTCTGAGCTGCATCAGGTTCCTTTACTGTAGAGCAGGATATACCATACAGCTGTTTACAGTAACAGACCTGATAATTCATGCAGAAACCCTCTCCTGGCAAAGCTTTCCCTTTAGGAGCAGAAGCCAGTGGATTTCAGATGTTTTGTCATGGCACAACACAGTAAAAAGGCTCACTGACCCTGTCACACAAGAACTTATCCTCAGTAGGCATCTACTAGAATACACGAAATATTCATTGAATAGTCAATAACATTGAAAAGATAGGTGTACTTTGAGTGGCTTTTGAAGTAGAGCTTGAAAAGACCAAACTCTTCTAGGACATATAGGAAAGAAGCAAAAGGCTGGCTTTCAAATATAGACAGCCTACATGTGTGGTTTCCAATAATTCCTGTACTGGTTAGTCTAATCCCTGCTTCCATGAAAGTTCCCCAGCTGAACCAAAGATCCAGTTCTTCTACGGGTGATGATGCTTCTCAAAACTGAAAGGCACTGGAGGGATTAATTATAAATGAAAAGGATATATCTTATCTATAAAAGTAAGTATTGGATGCTAAGCAAACAGACCACATTTTAATTTATTTAAAATAGCAAGATCCTATGTTCCTGGGGTGATAATAAATATTTTACCACATAGACTCTAGGTAAAATTGAAAAACTCTAATTGAAAGTCACTGAGGACATATTTATCGGAAATTCACCTTCCAAGAGAGTAGCAGTGGCTTCTCATGGTGCCAAAACACGGTTCTGTAATTTTCTAATCCCAACTGATGCCTACAAACAAAAACCTGTCCTCAGTCAGACACCATTCTTTCTTCAGGCTTCCTTTCAAAACCTTCATTTTCTACACATTTGTGGTGATGCCGAGGTATCTTAGTGATTACAGTCACTTGCAGATGTGTGTTCTATAGTGTGTTGTAAAGATTTTTTTCCTTAACATCCTTTTGCTTTGCAGCATGTGTCATCCAAACTGAATGAATTTCTCAGTCTTACTGAGCTCAGCCAATGAGAGTAAAGGCTCTTCCTCTGTCTTCGCTGATGCTTGTGCATTGAGCATTGCTGCTGCATTTCTGTCTTTCACAGATGGATTGCTAGGAAATGTGTGAAACTGCCTTGGGCACCAAGAAAGCAGGGGCATCAAGCCAGGATGTTAAAAGACTATTGCCAACAACTGCAGCTGCAACGTATCTTGCTCCACACTGAGCTTCACTTTGCTACCATGGCTGGCTCAGTTCTCCTTTTATTTAAAAGACAGGGCATGTTTCAAGTACAAGCAAGTTGGGGAATTACAGTAAAAATGCATAATGCAATCCCCTTTAAAGCATATGCAGATTCTTTATTCAGTGCTGAAAAACCTATGTATTCCCACAACTGAGATGAGCCATGAAAGCACTTAGACATGAGCATCTTTCGTCAGATCCCTCCCTGTTCATGCAGAAGTGCAGAGAAGGCAGAGCAGCACATGAATACCAAAATTAAACAGTGACTGGACATCAGATTCTTTTTAAGGCTTATCTTCACCTTTTATTTCTCATAATTTGACTAGACTGATGGTTCCCAAAGCAATTTGAGAGGAGAAATTGGGAGCAGGAGAGCAGATGAGCCAGCTCAGCATCAAGCTGTAAGGAAAAGATAGGAATTACCACGCCGCCTCAATGCCCAGCAGACCTGAGGCACCTCACCAGCAGAAGAAAGCAGTTCAAATTTGGCTGTAAATTACAAGTGTGGGAGGCTGCAAAATCAGCTAGTAACAGGTCCTAAGAGGTGTACCTGTCCCTGAAGAACAAGAGAATTGGGGGATAAAAGAAATCTTGCAAAATTGTAGCTAAATAACAAATCTGCAGATGCTGTCTGGGCTTTTAAGGAATTCTTAGGAAAACCAATCAAAAAAAGATATATCTGATACCAATAGAAAGGACATAAACACAATTTGCATCAGTGTAAATTATGATGTAGCAAGTTCAGGGTATCATTTTTCTGTATTACAATATCATCATCACTGTATTCTCTGCATATTGCAATTCATGTCATCATTCTGCATCTGGAATGCAAAAAAGCCAAGAATACCAAACTGGAAACAGATGGTATTCCCTCCACCTAGATTAATATTTACTTTTCTAGCCACTTAATCTCAAAGAAACATAGCAGAAAAGGAAGGGGCATAGCAGAGTGACAAAAATGAGGAGAGTACAGGGAAAACTGCCCTGGTAGGAAAGCTGGGTTGTAGAGCAACTAAAAAAATATGGAAAATGAACTGATAAATCCTGTTTCATATTACAAGGACAAGAGACAGAGCCAATGGAGCTGAAAATCAGTAATCAGAAAACTAATTAAATCACCACACTTTGTCTTTACACAATGCAATAATTAATCTATGTCACAGATGTTCTAGAGTCAAGAGAGATTAGACGATTTTATATATAATATGAACATCTGCAGCCATGTGATACAGGATGGAAGCCCTCATGTTGTATGATATCACCCAGGTACCCACTACTGGGGTTTTGGGTCAAACTCCTCTTTCTAACTAACAGGTTATTTTCTATCTCCTCTACACTGAGTTAGTGGAATCTTTAAGGCAGCTGGCAGACAGCTGTCACACCAAGCTCCTGATGTGGTAAGCTATTTGGACTTTCCTGACCTGTGTCATTTAATCCACTTTAATTTAAAGACAAATATGTATATACTTATGTATCAACCTCACACAATAAAAACCCCTCCTGAAGAAAAATAAATATGACTTATTTCTTTGCATGGCTTAAACCAAAGATTGCATCTTAAAGACTTTGATTAAATATATATATATTATTTCTGCATATATTATACAGAATTAAGCATACGGATGTAGATCTCTTCCCTCAGAAGGCTGGCTGCCTCTAAGCAGCTTTTCCCTTTGAAAACCCTGAACTCTGGATGTGACAAAATCATTAGTTTGTATTTTAAAAGAATTACAATGAATGCTAAAGAGAAACCCCCACTTCCCACATGCAAACTTTCTAGCAATAAAGAGCCTTTTCAGACTGTATAATCCTATTTACTGTTCTTAATTGGAGAACTGTGTTTGTCAAAAAGTACAGAAGTCTTCAGTTGTTTGGAAGTGAGTCTGGCTCATCAGCTCCCAAGGGAAGAAAAGAACTATTTATTTTAACTGTTAAGCCTAAATGCAAACTGCACAATAAATCTGTCTATCCAAATACTGACCTATTTCATGTAATGTCAGGATGAGGCTAGCCTTGCTGTATAAGGCTATTGTTGCTAATAAAAAAAGCAAACCCTATTACAGAGCCCTGGAATCAGCTTCTAAGGAGGTGGAAGGGTGAATGGCTGCCAACTCCACTGCCTGTCTCAGCTCCTCCACAAGCCACAGCCTACAAGTAGGCTAGAAATGAACCTCAATTACCCAGCTCCATCTAGTGTTTGGGAAACAAATCACTCCTCTAAACCCACCCTGGCTGTTAAGCATCACCAGTTTTCTCTTTTTACAAGGAGGAAGAGTTTTGAGGAGCAGGCGGCAAATGGTGGTGCTGGGATGGGCATGAATGCCCACATATGGATAAGCATGGCCAAAATCAGTCTGTCCAAACCAACTGTGTTTCTGTGCTGAGGAACCTACTCCGCGACAGTGGATTTTTGCTCTGCTCTGTGAACCCATGGATATTAATAAAATATTTCCAATGTGAGCAAAGCTAGATCATATGAGGAATGTATTGATCTGGGCATGCTCAGCTTGTTAAAAGATCTCCATTTCTAATGGGAAATTTACCAGGATCCACAACAGAAAACCGCTGTTCCACATCCAAAGATGCGGTCAGGAGGAGATGGCTTCTCAGAAACGCTCTGAGGTGTGGTCTCCAAGAGGAAAATGTTCCTGGATTTCTAGACAAAACACAATCCAGCCTTACGCGGTCTTATCGCTCTGTAATTAATCAAATCAATCCCAGCCTGCAGAAAGCAGAACCCAAAGAAATCACAAGAGAAAAGGCTGGTTTTGGGCCCTCCTAAGCCCGAAGATTCCCTTTCTGAAATGGCTGGTAGCCCTCCTCTGCCCACTTTCTCTGGCTCTCAGGTGATTTCTCTTTGACAGCCACTAACAGGGCTCCCAGATAATGCACAGCAGCTCAGCTGACAGTCACATTTCTCTCACTTGACATGTTTCAACTGTATTTCTTTGAGAAGAGACAACTCAGGAAGAAGAAAACCATGGCACATCCCTGTCAGCTCTCCAGTCTGAGCATTTCGAATAGTGCTGGGATAGAGCAGTTTAGATAAACAATACAGCACTGTTTTCAAGACAGAACAAACCATACAGAGTTCCCAGTAAGTGCTTGTAAAAACTCATGAAAATTCTCAGTTTAAAGCCAGCAAGTTTTCTCTCAGGTCAGCTCAGAAATGAAGTTCCTTGCTTTTTTATCTCCTTAATACTTCTATATAGTTTGATTGGCAATAAAAACTCCAGACAAATTTCCTGGAAGACTCGCGGTTTGGCCCAGAAGAAGTGGGACTATCCCTGCTCTGGCTGCAGATGCTTCCATCAAATCTTGCCTTCATACTGCAATAGGGTTACTTCATTGGCTGCCGAGATGACTCCTTTCATGAGTCATAACAATAGTTGTAGCTCCACAACAGCAGTTGTGTACTCTGCTTCAGGACATCCGATTGGCATAATAAATAGACACACATTTATTGGGGAAAATAATGGGAAAAAAATGGGCCTTATGCAAATGCCCATACTGTGGGAAGCTGTCAGGCCTGGGAACCAATTGCAAAGAAGAGATTTGAGTAACAGCTGCACATGTATTTTTTTAGGGGTACGCTCCCTGTGAGGTGTTTTAAGGTGGCACAGCTCAGATCACCAACTCTCCAGCTTTTTGCTGCATTCCCAGGCTCTTTTCCCGGCCGTAGCCCTCATGTTGTTCAGGAAAGTCCAAGGAAGCTCAGGTTGCTCCCCACACACAACTAGCTCATGCACTAGGTGGGTCTGGAGGTCTCCTTGCTGCATGGAGGAGCCTTTAAGCTCCAATTCCCCAACCCCAAGAAGTGTCAAGTGCTTAAACCCCGCCTCCAGGACTTCCTCTCAATATTGCAGGATTATTAATGCACAAGCCTTTGCCACTGCAATGTGGTGCTCAGAACTCCTGCAGCACCTCCTCCTTTACTCCACACCATCCCCCATTGCCTCCTTCTCTATAGTCTCCTTTAATCAGCACTCAGTTAATCCCCTCCATGCCTAAATAAATGTAAGGTAGTATAAGCTGCTCAGGTTTATTTAATGATCCATACCTTCTCCTCCCAGCTCCCTTCAAACTCTCTCAGCTAAAAGTTAATTCTCTTCACAGTAATCCATAAAACAAAGCACACTTGTAGTTCTTTAATAGTCCATTTTTGCAGATTGCCAGAGTTAACATTTTGCCTTCAAAAAGTGAAAATCTTAAGGGAACACACTTTAAAAACCTAATTTTGCACACCCCTGCTTCTCCCTCGGATTAAGGTAGCAGGCAGTGTTTAGTCTGCTGAGACAGTAGCATGGGACATTTCAGAAAGGATTTTTTTTTTGGCAGAGAATACGGAACAAATCGCTGATATTGGCAGCTGGACTTGCATTTAGCTTTGAACTGACCTGCTATGAGCTTAAGCAATGCACAACTGTGCAACAGTCAGCCTTACTAAGCTTTTCTAACTATTCTATCTTTCTGAAGAGATAAGCATCAGTATACTGCTTTATCTAACAAGCTGCTGTAGGTATCATGAGACCTATTGACTCATGATCATTAGTAAAGTCACAAACCCGCAGTCACATTTATCTACAGTAAAACATTTTGCCATCTTGGCTATCAAAGTATAGCAGAAGCCAAAAGAAAATATATAAATCTTTATCAGCATCTAAAATGTTTTGTAGCAATTACAGTTCAGTGAAAACTAGATTGGAAATGGCTCACACATCCTCAGGTTGCTGGGAGTTAACTTGCTTACACAGAAGACGTAAGCAAGTAAATTCCAACATCCTAACATAGAATATCGTTGTTCTTAGGGACAAGGTATCTTGAGGATAAGTTTCTGCAGTTTTGTAAATGACAGTGAAAAAACAAAATGAAGGAATAAATCTGAACCTTTGACGAGAACATACCCAGGAGAATTTCATTGTCCCCACACTGCAATTTTCTCATTTCTACACTTCCCGGTTTTGGCTAGCGAAGGCAAACGCATACTGAGAGAAGTGGGTTTGCTGGTACTTTGCTCAGAACAGACCAGGAAGCATCAGAGATCTAGATAAAAAATAAAGTCTGAATGCAAGAGATTTCCAGGCAAATTTCTCAAGCTCGAAGTTTCAGATCAGTGTGGCTAACCTTAAGATAAGTATTTCAGCTTGTCTTAAACGATAAGGACTCTAACCTGTAGCATTTAAACTTAATGGAGTATTTTGGATTGGGCTCTAGATTGGAGACTGACCATTGGAAAAAACCTCTGTGGTATAAATCAGCATGAAGGGTACAATTATTTCTATTTTAGCAACATTTCCTAAGATCCCTGCTTTTGCATAACAGTGTTGAGATAATGCATCAACTGAATTTCTTAAACAGAACATAATATTCTCCTGTTAATGAGAAAAGTGAGATATTACAGAGTGTGCCAGCATAATCACCCAGTCTGCCTGGGGGCTGCTGGCTCCCAAGTCAGAGGCACAGCATCACTGTGGCAGCAGGGGACACACCCCAACCCCAGGCCACCTATGTTCCCTGAGCACAGACCTCAAAGTACAGCAGCTTTTGCAACATTTAAAAGAAAATCAAGGTTTTTCTAGACACCCTGAGGGGCCCAGTCACACTCCTAGGATCCTCGAGACAAATCCTTTAAATTCTGGCATATGGTACCATTTCCCAGGATGTTTCTTTAAGCAGAAAGGAGGAGAGTGTTCTGTTCTTCTTCTCTCCTTGGCAGGAAAGCTCATAGAGTTGTGGAAAAGCATATCCAAGGCATGGGAAGTAGCATTCCCATAACATCTGGAGAGCACCTCCATAAAGGAAAGAGCAGTTAAATTCTTGCAAGAAATAAGGGCATCCATGGGATGTTTTTTTTTATTCTGACAGCCAAACCCTCTGGCTGTAGGTCTAATGGCTGATTTCTCTGGATGCATACTGGAACCAGCTGATGGGGTGAAGTTTTCTGCCATGCCAGTGAGAAGGATCAGTGGCTGATGCCAGAACGCAGGAAGAGACTTTACTGGCTTTTCAGAGTGCTCAGCCCCTGACTTTGCAGGGTTGTGCCCTAATTCTCCCAGCCTGCTGTTCTTCTGGCTACTCCAGGGAATTATTGAAGCAGCATGTGGTTGGGAAGTCACTGGTGAGTGCTGCCCCAGCATCGTGCAGTAGCAAAAGCACTGGAGCTTCAGCTGCTGCCACTCTGAAGTGTGGTAATGAAATGAATGAAGCTCTTCAGTGAAAACTAGGTAGACTCAGAGTTTTCACATTGCCAGCAAGTCTAGGACTATATGGGCAGGAGACACTACTTGATGCAGCCAGACTTTATAACACAAGGCTGAATTACATTAGAAAGGCTGAACTGCACTGGACATGAAAGAATGTTTGTCTATTAACAATCATTCCAACCTTTGATGCACTCCCGCAATTTCCCATCTAATGCAGATGGCAAAGGGTCAAAATACATGCTCATGCACCTGAGGATCAGCAGAAATTGTCCACTGTGGCACCACAGCATGTTCATTTTGTCCTGGTTCATTATATCCACACCAAGATGCCGAGTCCATAAAATACCTGAGCTTCAGAATGGCAGCGGCAGAATGTGACTTTGGAAGGCTACAAGGAAATTCAAGGTGTCTGCTCAGTGACTAATGTGCTGATTATAATATCTGCCTGCTGAATTTTGCATAATACATGGGAAAGAACTACAGAAAAGGAAGTCAATAGACTTAGATCAATTTGTATGCAAACAGCTAGGCGATCTGTTGCTGCTGAACTTACCCAGATTTGGTCAAGACAAGGGCATTGTGGTACTAAGCTACGCTTGTTCTCTACATGTATTTTCAGACCAGTGCTACAAAACTGGAGATAAAAGAGTGAAATCAATGTTACATTTGATTTAAATGTGGAGGAAAAAAAAGAGAGAGAGAAGTAATTATATGTTGCTGGCTTGATCTCTGTTTTACAAATTTGCGTTTATGATTTTTTTTCTCACAATTAGCAATTTCTATTTGAAATGGTGAGGAAGTGCTTGGAAGAGTGATTTACTGCTTACCACTGCTGCCAAGTCTCATGTTTTAATTTCAAGTTTCAGGATTTTTGATGCATTTCGTAAAACTTGCATCCTTGGAATACTCTGTAACATTTCCAGGTTTTCTAAAATGTAGAACATGAAGCAATTTCAAGTAGAAGATCACATCAAATCTAAAAGGCAAATATAAAGACTCCAAGATGTGCTATTTTAAGCATGCTTCATGACTTTAGGTCAGTCTGATGGGATCTGGGAGGCCTGATTCCTGTGGCTTAAAGGAAATTCTAGGCTTCATTTGTACGAAAAAGGATGTCAATTATACAGGTACTTTTTCAAAAGCAGTTGTGATAGACAAATGAAGAGAAACATTTGCAATGACAAATACAATGGAAATGTTTGTTTTACATTTTCATACAGTCTATCTCAGTTGGCTCTCAATTTTCCTTCTCTTTAATATGTTTAACTATCGGAAGGAAGGGACCTGAGATGGTCACAGAGCAGCAGTTCAAGCAGCACAGTTCTATACTTGGGCAGGTGATGTAGGACCAGTTCAGCAGAGAATTTTTATTTTGCATTTAATAAATCTTGGGAATTATGGACTTTTTCATTCTGGAAGCATTTCTCGGTTGGTTCCTTCTTTGTTGTCTCAAGCTCTGTGTTGTTGCAAAAATGGTTTATTCAGAGAAATGCTTTTGAACTGAGCTTGGGTTCATCCTGTCAATACACAGACAGGAATTAGGCTTTTATTTTCTTTGGGTTTGAGGTTTCTTTTCTCCTTCTGCTACAGATGCAATTTGCCTACTCCAACTAAGTCTATTTGTCAGTGATTACTACAATGCATCAGCCGTTACTGTGTAGCTGAAGAAATTAATGCAGATTAAAGGCAACACTGCCATAGGAATATTCCATTTAGTCCTAGAAAAACTGAATGAGTGCAACAGAAACAGCATCTTCAGGTCAGTCCCAGTTTCTTGCAGCTCCCTTTCACCTTTCATTAAAGTTAGAAGAGCATTTAGTGTAGAGTATGCAAGAATGCTAGAGAGGTTTGCAAAAAATAAGAAGAAAGGAATTAATTAAAGGGAAGAAATAAGATGAGGGAGACTTGCCTCTTATCTGGTCTGGTTGTGTGAACACAGCATGGTGCGTTATAAGAGTCAAATGACTGTTAGTGTTGCAAATTTCTCCATGGCGTGTCAGACCGAGGTCAAATCTTGTTTTCTAGCAGGCCATTTGCTCTACATCTGTGTTGATTCTTTATGCAAACAAGCTCAGACTTCTTATTTTCTTTCTTTTTATTCTTAAAGGTCAAATATAGATACCGTAAACTTTGCTTCACTACACCCTTTGTATAAAAACAAGCTCTTCTGCTCTCCTCGTTTTCCATATGTTTCAGAAAGCTTTTCCCCTGACTTCCTAACTCATTTTTTCCATAGCAATAGTGCACTAACCCTCAAGCTGGATGCAGTGTGAGCATATGATCTAACATGATCCTTGCTCCCAAGAGCTTGCAGTGTAGGTAAAGCAGAATTATGACACAAGAAATGCTCTTGGAGAGCAGTTATAAAAGAGCAAAATTCAAGCCTCCCTTCAGTGAGTGATGACTGAAGTAAGAAAAGACAGAATATGGGCAGATTTGGACCCTGAAATACATCTGCCACTTTTTACTAGCTCTTTTCTGAAGGCCCAGAAGAGAGGTCACTTACTGTTTACCGGGCTGTATTTTGTCACATGGTAAGGCATGTCCTTCAGGCTACAGGCTTCAAGCTTTTCTTATGAAAACATAACTCTGAGAATCTGAAACCTGAAAGAAAGGAGATACAGGTGCAATAAGAAAAAATACTGTGAAATACTCTAAATATTGAGGTTAGGGCACATAAGCTTCATGATCACACAAAGAGAAAGGTGGTTCCAGTCAAACTAGGTGCAATGGTTTCTGCCCTGTTTGCAGGAGTCACCAAATCCTGGCTGTTATCTTGGAACAAAAATGTCACTGAGCCTATAGTTATTTAAAGATCTGTGTGATGAAAGCAGTAGGGGGATTAAAACAAACAGATTTTAAGCTTGTTGGCTTCTCACCTCCTTTGAAACCCTCTGTTAAATTATGAGGCTCTGTATTTTCTTTTCTTTAAAGTCTCTGTTCAGCTCCCTCTTTTGTTGTGTGAAAGACCTACACAGAGCCAGATAACAGATACACAAATAACACTTTCTGATATGCAGATATAAAAAACTATCTTTTATATCATTTCTCAGAATAACCTAAGTTTCATGAAGCAAAGCAAGGTTTCTCAGAAGTCACAGAAGGTCCTGTGAGGGCAAGAGGAGTGGAGCTACTTCTGCCGTCCTCTTGCTATCTGGAAGTAGGAATGAGACTGATGGGGTTTCACAGTCCTTCCCCTAATTTCTGAGCTCCAGCAGCAACCCAACAGTGACAGACAAAGGAAGGAGGCATAACATTTTTTGTTATTCTTCGTGGACAGCATATACAGCTAGCTTAAGAACATACGACAGAACAAAGGAATGAAAACAGATTTGATCTTTATACCCATCTTTTTGGCCACCATATTCTGTGATCTTGGGATACTGCTTTTTTCATCCACAGAATAACCTTTCAGGCTATAACTTACCTTGTTAATTGTATAATTACCATAGCAATCATAAATAAAAATTTTTAATGGAACTAGTTTAGAAATCAGCATTTTTTTTCTTTTTCATCTTTGGTGCCTACATGCATTGGGGTATGAGTTGTGCTTTTGAGATAGTGAAGGGGAGATCATAGCACTCACACAGGATTGTCTGTCGTGTTTACACAGACATTCTTGTTTGCATTTTGCTTTACATTGGGGTGTAATAGCAACAGCTAAACTTAAAGGTCACTCTGCTCAAACAAATACAACAAAGAATATCAACCCTACCACGATGATCTCATGGCCTAAATGTACAAGTCAACCAGGACATGGAAGGAAGAAGCATCATGGTCACTCAGAGCATATATGGGTATTTGTAAAGAAAACTTTTTTAAAATCAGTGAAATGTCACTTCATGGTATTTCTTACTCTAAGATACATTTCACAAAGTTGTTGGACATGTGGGGTGTCTTTCCATTGGAGTATCCACACAGAGACACCTGTAGTAAAACTGATTTTCAGAAGGTAGCAGTGGTCAGAGCAGCTTGAATGTATCTCCAGGTAAGTACCTGGAATAGATGGGCCTGTCTCACTATCTTTCTGATGTCTACTACCAGTGAATATATTTCTGTCATGCCTGTTGCTACTGATGGTATTAATGCTTTAGTAAACTGAGCAGAGTTCACCTTGTTTGGTCTAAGCTGCATGTACAAGCTGTTGCCTGTGTCGATGTCAGTAATGTGAAAAAAAAATCTTGCATCTCAAATGATGACCAGTGCTGAAAGCCCCACTGTAGGTAATAACCCACATGAAAACAATCCTTTTGCTAGTACAATTTATTCTGACTGGCGAAATAATACAGCCTGGACTGACACAAAACCTCTTTTCTGAACATAAGCTGACCCACAGCAAGCAAAATGTACTGCTTTTATTAAGCAATATTAAACATTTTCTAATGTAAACAGAGTTTGGAGGCCATATGTAGAGATGACCAGGTACTTAAGCTGAAATAAGGTGGAAAAATTGTTTAACATAGTTTCTATCTGCAACAAAGCTGAAGAAGGCATGCCAAAAGTTATTTCTCTAAAATTTTTTGGTTTTCCAGAAAACACTGTTAAAATAGAGTATGCAGAGCACATAAAACTTAATCAAATTAATTAGACCTTACATCTTCTGAAAACATATGGTTTTTGCATGTGCAATATTCTTGCAGTAGCCACCCAGGTTTCTTGCATCCTGTTAGAGACAGCGTCAAAGACTGGATTTGCCTGATGGGAACAATATCATGGGTACCGGTGTAAACCTCAGCATAGTCCTGTCATCCCTTCTGCCTGTTCCCATTCCTGCCCTAAGACTGCAGAAGCATTTTCCCTTCTCTGTCACTGCAAGTCATGCCTCCTTCATGAATGACTTTCTGGCAGAACCCAATTCCCAAACCAGCATAAACCAGCAAACAGGGTGGGAAAAGGCAGCACTTGCACACTCTAACCCCAGCTACCTGAGGACTAGTGAGCTGAGTAGAAATGCCACGTCTGCCAGTTTCTGGTTCAGACAAGCATATCCTTGGACTATGCTCCTGCAGATGCTGCTGACTTGTCAGCCATTTCACCAAAATTGCCTGAAGAACCCGAGAAGTAATAAACTTGAAACTAAGAAGGAATGACTGAAACACAGAAATGAGAGTAACCGTGCACTGTGGCTAGGAAATCCTGGCTGAAGTTATATCTGAGTTTATCTGATGACTCTCTGTTTTCAATGTTCAAATGTAACTTAAATGGGGAAATATAGGTACCTAAACATAATGCCTTTGGAGATGATGGCAGTTGCTGGAGTCATCTAAATGTGTTGGCAGCTTTGACACAGGATTTATGGCAGGATTTGTGCCCTGCTGGAGCAGCAGCTGCAAGCCAGACGGGCTTCTCAGAGCATCTAAAATGACATTAGACAGCTCTTCCTATATTTAGGCACCTGAATCTCTCTAAATGTTCCCTTATTGGAAATAAGTGTTTTAGAATCCATTCAATCCTACTTCTAAGTTACAGGAATGGTACTGTTGTGTAATCAAATACAGAACAGAAAATTACTGAAAGAAGGCACCTCAGGCAGTCTTAAACGTGTCCTCTTGCAAGTATGTGTATTGACACAGTCCTTACCTTCCTACAAAACCCACATCGCATTCAGTCTTAGAAAGGTAGATACTTATGCAAACCTTTCCATCTTTCAATTACTGTGTACCTTTCAGACTCCACAGCAAATATGAAATTATTAATTTCCTCATGGAAAATTAGTAATGAGTACTAATTAATACAGCTTTACAGTGCCTCTCCCTAAAAAAATTACCCCCATTCCCCGTTCACTGTGGTAGCTGCGATGTCAAAAATTTTAAAGTGAAAACAGGACAGATAATGCCGATAAAATACCCCTATGCTGCACCTGTGTTTTGTCCATATAGGTCTTGCTGTGAACACTCTGGAGTTCATAGACTAACAGAAGGCTTGTCTATTTAATATGCTTTGCAGTTGCATGCTATATGTTGTCACAACTTAAAGATTCCAAAAGGTGTGTTATGTCACCTTATCCTAGAGAGGGGTACTAACAAAAGAGGATGATAACATTCTAGTCATTAAGTTTACATTTGCACTGTAGGCAAATTAGGAGATGGAAGATAAAATTGTGCAATATAAGAGCTAGGATGGAGATAAATGATTCAGGCAAGAGGAGGTGGGCAGGGAGAGGGAAGGACAGGAGATGGATGGCTATGGGAAGACTCATTTCCCATCTCTGCAGCCTGGACACATTGGAGGACTTTGTGGTGACACACACTGAAATGGTACAGGGAGTGTTTTTAAGTGCAGAACAGTACTGTGATCTAGCTCTGAATTGATCCTGGAGTCTCTGTTTCTAATATTAAAATGATTAGTCCAAAGTGTGTCTTATACTTAAAAAGGCTGGGTGAGCCTCAGGGAAACTGGAGATGGTGGGGTGCAGTGTCTCAGTGGCAGCAATGAATCAGCAGAGAGGAGGTAGCTGAAGTGCCTGCTCCTGGCAAACAGGAGATTCTGAGTGGGATGGATGCCCCTGCGCTGTCCCCAGTGCCCTGGAACGGGTCACTGAGTTGTTCTGCAAGACCCTGGGTGAACCTCAAGATGCCAGAAACACCAGGTTCAGGAGGGATGTGGAGGGAAAAACAAGGCTTAAATCTTTTGTAGACTCAGCCCCCAGTCCTCTAGGGCAGCATTCAACTGCCTCAACTGTAAATGTGTCCTTTTTGTCTGTAAGACACTGTCTCCTTCACAGTATGTCTTTCCAGTACCTTCAATGAATTAAACTAGTCCCATGGGGTGAGAAGGAAGTGTTGTAGGGACCAAGGCAGAAAGTATGCGCATAAAGGGAGTAAATGAAGGCTGTACAGGAACTCTTAATTTTCCCATTTCCTAATTCCTTCACTGAAGTTTTTTGTGATGTGGTATTTGAAAGAAAAAAGGTCATTTCCTGTTTTTGCTCAAAAGTGTCCAGACAAACCACAGGGAAACAAAAAAAAATAATTCCATGATGTGACTCAGTCTTGACTCTTTACCAGTGTGGTTGGGACCTTTTTATATCCATAGCAAATCCTCTGTCTGTTTTTTGTTTTTACACGAAGGTAAAGGATTTTATCTGCCATCTGCACACCTCTGAGGCAGGAAAGATTCAATTCCATGTCCAGGCAATATGGTCTAATGTCCAGAGGATCCTTGTACCTTCCCCTTTTCCCTATCTCCCCTACCATTCCTGCACATGCACTAAAGGAAACCAAAAGCATGAGAATGTAATAATGCATGAGAGCAAACTTAATGTATTCTAAGACTTGAGCATCGTTGGTCCAAGGTACATGTATGAACTACAGCAGAATGAGTTCCTCTGGGAGGTAAGTCCTTGAGAGTTCCTGTGACAGCTGATAGATGTGCTACATACAGCACAAGGACCAGCAGACACATGTTTTGCTTGCCGCTGACTGCCAGACATCAACTCTTGTCGTGGTTTAAGCTTCTATAAACCCATGCAGTCGCTCTCTCACTCACTCCACACTCTTTCTTCTCTACGCTCCTGGAGGGATGGGAAGGAGGATCGAAAGAATGCAACTTCCACAGGTAGAGATAAGAACAGTTTAGTAACTAAGGTATAACACAAATTACTACTGCTACCACTACTACCAATAATAATGACAAGGCAAATACAAGGAAAAGATACAATAGCTCACCACCAATCCCTCAGCCCAAGCAAGCAGTGCACCCCCCACCGTGCACCCCCACCATCCTTCTGGGTCTCTGCTCTCCGTTTTTACATCCTGCACATGACGTGCTGTGGTATGGAATAATCCCTTTCATTACTCTGGGTCAGGTGTCCTGTCTCTCCTTCCTCCCGGCTCCCCCTCCTCCCTGGCAGAGCATGAGACTCACAAAGTCCTTGGCCAGCCTAAACATCACCAAGCAGTAACTGAAAACACTGGTGTTATAAGCGCTGTTCCCAGGCCGAAAATCAAAAACACAGCGCTGCACCAGCTACCAAGAAGGAGAAAAATGACTGCTGCTGCGGAACCCAGGACAACTTTATTACAATTGGGCTCTCTCTGTCACATTTGCCAGCTAGACATTGCACCTAAGAGAATACTTAGTCCGTATCATGCCATATTGCTATGCGGGGTAAAACAGCACGTAGGCACATTTAAAACAAACAAATTCCTGTTGGTTGTCCAGTAATGGGGTGTGATGGAGAGGCAGCCTGTTGTGTATGGTAAGGTGTTTGTGTATTATAATTCCCAGCCATTAGGTGAGATGGAAGCAACATATGTATGAGATGCACGGCAAACACTAATAAGATGCCCCTGCTGTGCTCAGAGGCTCCATCCACCACCTTGCAACACCAGAAACAACAGTCTTGATTTCTTCATCAGTGCAGACTCCAAAAGAAAGGGATCAGTGTTGCCACCTTTCTGGCCTCCCTGTGTAGATCCAGATCTCAACTTCCCCTTCTTTCCTGGACAACTCTGAACAACTGTTCTCTCCACATCCCGCTCTTCCCTGACATGCAGAAGAGGTTGCAGAAGACAGTTTCATCACCCATGGCATAGCAGGAACATACCAGTTCCTGGAGCACTGCCCTCTTCAGAGTTGGGCTTTCCTCCACTCCCTATAAGAAATGGATTTATCCCAGTAATCCCACAGAAAACTCTGTCCTTGACCACCTGAGGTTGCACTGGGGGTAGCCGCTGGCAAGGGCCGCTTGCAGGACAGCAACGATGAAGAGGAGGCTGCAAAAACCCTTCTACCCTTGTGTGCTCAGTCCCCATACTGGAGCAGGCACAAGGCAGGTATGAGACCATCCTGGAGGGAGTGCTGCTGGAGTGGGAGGTGTTTCAGAGGAGGAGATAGAGAGGAGAGAGGTTGCAGACACTCAGGCAAAAGCTTGTTCTGAAGAGTTGGCAGCAGCTCCTGTCTGCTTGGTGACAGACCAGCAAAAGCTTGGAAAGGAGGTGCAAAGGGAAGGTCTTCTGCTGTTTCTCAGTTTATAGCCTATGTTGCCCTTCCAAATCTCTCCCATGACTTTAGGAGCTATGGACTACAGAGTGCCCAGGAAATGGAGTTTTTCTGTATGAGCATTCATATTTGTCTGTAGGAGTTCCCCAGTTCAGATTTTCAGCCTTTGCTTAAAGCTATGTGCCCTCCTTGCTTGTGTGTCATGGCTGGGGGCTGGCTAGTAGCCTGGGCAGGTAATGGGGCCCAGGGGCTGGAGCCACCATGAGGCAGGAAAGCCACTCTCACTCCCTGACCATCTTCTGTCTGCATGTGGGATGGGCATGCAGGGTATGATCCACGTAATTTTGGGAAGCTAGTTCTTGATCCTTGCTTTACTGTTAGAGCTTTTCTCCTTACCTGTTCCACTTCATCTCATGCAGCTGGAGAACCTCTTGCTGTGCCTTTCAATACCCGTTGTGGGTCTGACTCAGCTTGACTTTTGGTAATAATCCTTTTATTGAACAGAGATTTCTTTGCTGATCAAATGCTTTTGCAATACTTCTGAGCTCTCTGCTACTGTTAATGTGACTTCTGAGATGCTGACTCAGTTTGCTTATTCTGGAGCCCTTCTTGAAAGATTTCCTTTTGCTTGGGATAAAAGTTGAAGATATTGTGTCGCTTTTGGCTTTAATGCATTTCTGTCCATTCATATCTTCTGTTTCTTCAGCTGTTAGAATTAATTTTGTTACACAAAAGTACCCTTTAGAAATTGAAAAACTTTCAAGTCTTTCACTGAATTTAAGCTGAATCAAGTTGTAATCACAAACCATTCTGTAACCAGGATACTGTACATTTGCTGATACCTCTATTATCTAAGCATGTTTCATGAGCAAAACATGAGGATCTCCCTGGAATGCCTTCTCTCCTTCCCTTACCCCACTGTGAGTGGTCCAGGCTTCCCCATGTTTCAGGGGTGTCCTGTGATTCCTCTTTGCTTTTTCCAGAAAATGCTGCAAATACACCTAACCATGAAACCTGATGAAAAACCTGCTGTCCCTCCCTCTGGCTGTAAACTGGGAGCATTTCATCTCCCATCTGTACATAGGAAATCATGTCTCTCTGCAACACATTTCCCACTTGCACAGGTCAGCTGCAACCCATACTTGCATGCTGATCTGAGTCCACTGGTCTTGGAGTACTGAGGTACAGGAGCCACACAGCTCCTCTCCACAGGTCTCTAACCCAAGCATACCCTTATCTAGGCTTTTCCTGCTTATTTCCTGCCGTTCAGTATGGCAAGGCATGGACCTTCCCACCTGAGGTAGGGCTGGAGCACCAGGATAAGCACTCCAGCTGTAAGACAATGCTGATAGGGGCAGGACATTTTTATCTTATTTCCTGATGCATCTACTAAGTCCCTATGGAAGATTGTGATTCCGAGGATGATGTCTCATCATTAGCAAATTAGATGCTGTAATCTGCTTCTAAATGAATCTTCTTAGGGGGCATTACTCAGGGTCAGATTAAAATTAGGTGAAGGAAAGGCTGATTAACATGTAAGGTGAGCTTCCGTTCTCTGTTTCTGGCGGGTGCAGCACAAAACCCTGGAAAGGGCAGAGGTATTTTTAAACCACTTTTTTTGTGATCTGCAGTCACAGATCCCACGGTGACATGCATCTCCTCCTCTCCTTTGGGTGCCAGTCCCCAGGTCTGTAGGAGACCAGCTCTGCCCAAGACCATGCCTAGGGAGGAAGACACCTTCACTGCTGAACGGGGACTTTAATGGCTGCTGTAGATTTGTCCTGGGGCTGCAATCAGCAAAGTCCTTCCCATACCTTTCTAGCCACACCAGCATTATTATGTAGGATCTTGGGAACTTGAGCTATCAAAGGATTTCAGTTACACTAGTGGTGCTTCCTTTAAAATGCAGGATCCTGGGTTAGATGATGCATTGCAGAGGGAGAAAAACAAAAGCTAATTGAAGGTCTTCTTGGTCTTGCTGTTTGTTTGGTTTTGCTCTGATTTGAGAGGGAAATAACCAAACCCATCAAGCGAGAGGCTGTGAGAGGCCAGCTGCACTTTTCCAGAGACCCAGCTTATCTGGGGATGTCTCATCTCCGCTTTTGTGCTCCCTGACCTTGATCAACCTTTATTTACCTTTTGTAATCTCAGATTAATTCTGACTGGATTCAGATGACTGGGGTGCTTCACTGATGCCATTAGGGTAATATGGAGCTCTGCAAATGGGCCAGTAAAAAAATACTTGCTTTTATTTTTGACTGAAATAAATGACTTAGTGAGCCACTGTATTTCAAAGCTTTGCTACGGCAGATCAAAACTGTCCTGCTAATTAATTGCCATGTTAATGAATTAGATGTGTGTGAGCTGCAGTCAAATAGCAGCATATTTGTTTTTCTCATGCTTTACAATGGCATTAGCATTTCTAGTTTCTTGTCTCATATCTGTTACCTCATTTAATGACTGAATATGAAGGGTGTTTATGACAAATAGTGCTTTAAACTATTCTGACATGCTCTCCTCTCTCCTTCCTCTCTGTCCAGTGGCACCAGTGTTGTGGGCTTCTTCTGCTCCATGCCCACCATCCGTCCCATGTATCACCAGTGCCACCAGGACAGCCTCACTGTGAGTACAGAAGGAGAGCTTCCCCAAATGAAGGAACACAGACTTTGTGACCCAAGTTGATTATTTCAAGGCACCAACTCCCACCTTGGTACTAAACTCTGCACTTTGTTATTTGCTTCCTCTGTTCCAGCCGTTCCAGCTAAAGCTCCTTGTAGTCTTGGTAACTGTAAGGGATGTCGCCTTTTCTCACAGCCAGCCAGTCTTCACAGGGCTCTCCCCAGCGATTGCCACTGCCTTATTTAAAGCCCTCCTAATCTAATTAACTGTCTCTCATGAACACACTAACAACAAAGGCCACACATCCAGATTATCATTCGATTCACAGAGCAAAGTGTGTTTGGTGGTTTTTCTGTTCAGGGCTTGTAATAGCCAAGCTCCACATTTGCTGAGTAATACATTAGGTTTTCATGCCAGTAAGGCATGCTCCAGTTCTTACTGGAGTCCATAAAAAGGCCCCTGCTGACATTCAGCTGGGCTCAAGACCTACATCTTTATCAAAAAGCTTTGTTGCCTGACAATTTTTTTGATCCTAATGCACAGATTCAGGCAAATGCAGGGATAACCACGAGAATCATGCTGATGAAACCAGGGAGGTATATCCATAATCCATCTTTTTACCTGAATATTTAACACAACAGATTTTAACCTTTTCCCTGAAATCTCTGAAAACCAGGTTAATTTTCTAGACTTCATGATGTTGTTACTCTTTATTTCCTGGCTAGGGGATAATGTTGTTGCATATAAGAATGTCCTGGGTTCAGCAGCAGCAGTCATTTTTTCTCTTTGTTGGTAGCTGGTGCAGTGCTGTGTTTTTGATTTTGGGCCTGGGAACAGCACTGATAACACCAGTGTTTTCAGTTACTGCTTGGTAATGTTTAGGCTGACCAAGGACTTTGTGAGTCTCATGCTCTGCCAGGGAGGAGGGGAAGCCGGGAGGAAGGAGGGACAGACACCTGACCCAGACTAACCAAAGGGATTATTCCATACCACAGTGCATCATGTGCAGGATTTAAAAACAGAGAGCAGAGGTACCTGGAAGGGTGGTGGGGGTGCACGGTGGGGGGTGCACTGCTTGCTCGGGCTTGATATCGGGTGGTGAGCAATTGTATTCTTTTGATTCTCTTCCCTATTCCCCCGGGACTGAGGGAAGAAGGAGTGGGGAGTGAGTGAGAGAGCGACTGCATGGGTTTATAGACTTAAACCACGACAAAGAAAAGGCAAATACTTGAAAAATTTCTGTGTTGCCACTTGGTCTGAAATGAGGTGCTAGAAAACAAAAGCAAGAATCTTAGCAAGAAATGGTGATAGTTATTCAAGATGCAGCATTTTCTTCTCAGTCTCTTGGAAGTATTTATCTCCATTGGGAAGTGCCCAACAGCTTCTGACATTCCTGTTGTCTTTTTTTTTCAGTATGGATTTGAATTCTAAGTTCATTGTATCATAATCATGTACACAAAATACATATGATATGGGAATAAATATATAACTAGTAGATGTACATGTGTGTGTTTGTTGTAAGCCTCTCTATACCTCAATTTGAAGTGTGAAAAAGACCCAAGGAATGTCAGCTGTCAGGATAGGATGGGGAAAGGTTCAGATAAACCTGGTCACATGCAAATGGTGAATAAATGTAGAGGGTCAAACCAGGATGAACCCAAAGAACAGAAAAGTAGTTCTTATTAATGATTTTAAACACACGAAGACCACTAAAAGCCTTTCCACCAAACTAGACGTGAGATTATAAGGGTCCCAGCTATTGTCAAAGCATAAATAAAGGAAAAAGCTATTTTGTAGGAATGCACATATAGGCAGACACATTCAAAATCCTAAGAGATAGTAGGAAAAATAGACTGTTGAAGGGAATGGGTTGCCCAGGGAAGTTGCGAATGCTTCATCCCTGGCGGCGTTCAAGGTGGGGTTGGACATAGCCTTGGATGGCATGGTTTAGTGGGAGGTGTCCCTGCCCATGGCGGGGGGGTTGGAACTCGATGATCTTGAGGTCCTTTCCAGCCCTTACTATTCTATGATTCTGTGATTCCGTGACTCACTTTCAGAGGGCTGCAAGCCAAGTCCAGGATGGGCAGTTACGTCCTGCCAGCTCTATGCAAAATGGCCATGGCTTTGAAAAAAACCATTTTAGGTACCTTTTGTAACTATATGGAAAAAGACAATTGGAGAAAACATGCAAAAGCTTTCATGACCAGGTAATAATTGGCCCAAGATGAATTAATTAATTCTGGCAAACAACTGGAAAAAGTTAAAGGTTGGTTTGCCTCTAATTTTTATGAGTATGAAGTAGGAAGGAATAGCTGCACAAATGTCAGTGGCCTAAATTAGTGAGAAATGAAGAATTAATGCCTCAAGAATGCTGCTCAATTTCAACAGCCTACTATATTTCAGCAGTGCTTTGGGATCCAGTGAGATAAAATGTGCTGTGCGAATGTAAATGTGTCTTATTATGAAGTGTTTGCTAATTTTATTCAGGGAAATAACTCTTGCTGCTTTGGTTCAGCAGCGATTTGCATAATCTCAGGTAAGTGAATCAAAAATGTCTTTGAAGAAGGAGGCTAAATACTAAAGAATTTAAACCTAGGAGGGACACTAAACTATTCAAACTCATCTGAACTGCCAGGTGCTTTTCTTTATATTTCATCTGTCCAGGGGCATCTTTTTGATGAGGGGAGGAAGGTAAAAAATAGCTATATATAAAACACAAGCAGAATATTTGGCATAAATGAAGATTGAAGAACTACAAAGTAAAAAAATCACATCTGAGAACAAGCGTTGCTCACTGAACATTTTAGCATGCCACACGGAAATTGCATTTACAGTGTCATGGATAGATAAACAATAGTTTTTAAGGCAAAATAAATAATCCTTGGGGTCTATTCTAATGTTATCATTTTTGTTCTGGCATGTTTTCTGGTTTTTAGGGCATAAATATCCGTTGACCATCCTACCAGGCTCTTCTTTCTCTGAGACATGGTGACTAACAGCAAGCATGAATGCTTGAGTGTCAGAACACTGAAAAAAAAGCTTGAAATCAAGGACAGTACTCACCTTGACTTTACTGAAGCCAGGATTTTATCCAGACAGTGAGACTACTGAACACAGCACAACCCTTCATATACCCTGGGTGTTCCTGCCCTCACCTGAAGTCTTTAGATCGGTTCCTGCAAATTTTACAAAGGGCAAAGAGGATCTATGAGAAGCTAGAAAGGAGCTGTTTGGCTTCAAACTATTCTTCAGTGATCTTTGAGACAAAAAAATAAAGTGTTTGAGGTCTACATGAAGAAGGTTGCTTCTGTCTTGAGGTCCTAAATATGCATGGTTTCTCTTTTGGGTTAGTTTTTCCATCACTGACAAAGATCTTCTTGTTTACAAAATGCTGAGCTTTTCTTTTTGCCTGTATTCTTTCAAAAGGCAAATGCAGGATACATGGAGAACTGTCCACTGTCAGTCACAACGCGCCCGTCTTAAAAACCTTGCACATTCTGCTTCCTTACTGGAAATGGAAGTTTGTTCTAGGGCATCTGAGGATGAGAACTTGATTTTTAATTCCCACTCCAAATTATTTATTGCTACTTTCTTCTCACTTATGCTTGTGTCAGTGTCGCCATCTTACTTAAATAATTCTTTAATGACTACCTGGTGATTAGCCATTCAACAGATATATACAGAGGAATCATAACTCCATATTCCAGTCTAAGCCACCCACACTCTCTTACTCTGTTCTTGTGGAACAAGTGCTCCAACTCTCTCTTCCTTTTAATGACCCTTCTTTGTCCTTCTCCCACCTGGAATTTACATTCTTCAATACGGACTTGTACAGAGAGGTGTAGATCAAGTCCTAACAGTCACTTGTACAACAGCATAAGCACCAACTACAAGAAATATTTGCTGCATCACACCTATTGATCACCTAAATATCCAGGACTTTATTTTCCTCAGCCTCCTTACCCTGAAAGTTTTGTTTTTCTGTGCCCAGCCATTTCATCAGGGATGACATGAGGTGTAAGCATACAGTGTGCAATGACTGAATTAGCTTCTTTCATACATGTCACCTGTCAGTAACCTGAGTCTTCAGAGGCGAATCCAGCCTAAGGAAAAGCTCATCATGGAATATGGCATTTCCTTGTTGTGGCTGTACCTCTCATGAAGATCACACAGAGTTCCCATTTCCTGGAGCTGTATGTTGAGGAACTATGCACCAGAAGAAAGTTTCTGTGCTGGCTGCTACAATCCTCCTTACAGCCAGCGCAGAAGTTTCTCCCAGTTCTTCTCCTGGAGTTGCATAGCAGGTGCTATCCGTGGGACTTCTTTGCAAGTCTTCCTTGATTATTTTTGCTCCTGATGTGCTAGACATGTAGCTCCATCAGAATAACATCCACCTCCTGCATTTGCATGAATCCTCCCCCAGTGAAAAGCTCCTGTCCATCTACTTCTGAGTAGTCTTATCATGTGTTTGTGGATTTGAGTCTTCATGAAACTTCAGGAGGAGATCTGCTGTTAAGACTGAAAAAGTTCTGTTATGGGAAACCACAAACATCAGCCAGGCATCACTTAACTCTGACAAGAGCAGAACTGCAAACATGTGGAAAGAACCACAGTCCCTTTACTCAACATGCTGCTACCAAGCCTCATGTACCTGAAACAGGAACCAATGTAAAACCATGAAGAACTTAATACATTGTATTAGCAGGATCTACTGGTCATTTTAGTAGTTGTGCTGGCACTTCATCTGCCATTGTGGAAGTCTTGGACTTCAGGGATGAAAGTTGTCACTAAACTAAGAAATAGGAGGAGGTTCTTGACTGTAAGATGCTAGCAATAAGGAGGTTACTTGTACAGCTATCTCTAAATCCTGCTGCCTTATATTATGCTCACAAACATTGGCCTCATTTACTTTGGCGGTGTTCACATTGTTTAAAAACCCTGTGCCTGCAGACGCTGCTATCTCTGTTAAAATCCCAAGGCAGTTTCCCTGGAACTGCAAGTGATAGATACTTGGGAGTGTAAATATGTTTCAGAAGATTTTCTGTTATCATCCCTCCTTGCTCCTGCTGTTTTGCTACCAGGTTCTTACAACACCAGAGGTTTCGGCTCTTAAAAAATAAGGAAACCGTTACTACCCCGGACAATGTCCATCAGTGCTTCTAGGAATGTTATTTAGAGTGAGCCTCAGGAGTCTAGTCCAATCCTAGTGAAAGTCAAGGGGAAGTCATCTAGCTGATTGCACCAGTTTGTTACTTGCTAACAGCAAACACGGTGAAGGTTGCAAAATGTCGATTAAGAAGATAAGCTAAAGTTTCTTCACCATAAATCACAGTAAATGGTAACTTATGCAGGGCACGGCTGCATCCCAAAGTGCAAATCTCGAAGGAATAGCTGCTGTTTTTTACAATATCTTATTTCCCAGCCATTACAAAGACAGTAATTATAAAATGGAAAAGATAATGCCTTCCACCGGTAGCAACACCAAGCATGAGTTTAAGGGGAGACAATGAACTTAATGTGATGGCCATTTTGAAAGGAGCTTATGGGTGGAAAGGCCTACCTGTGGGACTAAAGATCTGATCTTTCAGATCAGAAGGGAGTCCACTGGTGTGGACTTTGTGTAATGAATTGTAGATGGCTACAGTAAAGACATTTACATAGAATCATAGAATAGAATCATAGAAAAGTAAGGATTGGAAAGGACCTCAAGATCATCGAGTTCCAACCCCCCTGCCATGGGCAGGGTCACCTCCCACTAAACCATGCCATCCAAGGCTATGTCCAACCCCACCTTGAACGCCGCCAGGGATGAAGCATCCACAACTTCCCTGGGCAACCCATTCCAGGGCCTCACCACCCGCACAGTAAAGAATTTCTTCCTCAGATCCAATCTAAACTTCCCCTGTTTAAGTTTAAATCCGTTACCCCTTGTCCTCTCACCACAGTCCCTAATGAAGAGTCCCTCCCCAGCATCCCTATAGGCCCCCTTCAGGTATTGGAAGGCTGCTATGAGGTCTCCACGCAGCCTTCTCTTCTCCAGGCTGAACAGCCCCAATTTTCTCAGCCTATCTTCATACGGGAGGTGCTCCAGTCCCCTGAGCATCCTCGTGGCCCTCCTCTGCACTTGTTCTAACAGTTCCATGTCCTTTTTATGTTGAGGACACCAGAAATGCACACAATACTCCAAGTGAGGTCTCACGAGAGCAGAGTAGAGGGGCAGGAGCACCTCCCTCGACCTGCTGGTCACACTCCTTTTGATGCAGCCCAGGATACGGTTGGCCTTCTGGGCTGCAAGCGCACACTGCCGGCTCATGTTCATTTTTTCATCAACCCACACCCCCAAGTCCTTCTCTGCAGGGCTGCTCTCAATCTCCTCCCCGCACAACCTGTAGCTGTGCCTGGCATTGCTCCGACCCAGGTGTAGGACTTTGCACTTAGCATGGTTAAACTTCATTAGGTTGGCATCAGCCCACCTCACAAGCGTGTCAAGGTCCCTCCGGATGGCATTCCTTCCCTCCAATGTATCAACCGAACCACACAGCTTGGTGTCATCAGCAAACTTGCTGAGGGCACACTCAATCCCACTGTCCATGTCACCCACAAAGATGTTGAACAAGACCGGTCCCAACACCGATCCCTGACGGACACCACTCGTTACTGGTCTCCAGCTGGACACTGAGCCACTGAGCACTACTCTTTGCGTGCGGCCATCCAGCCAGTTCTTTATCCACCGAGTGGTCCACCTATCAAATTGATGTCTCTCCAACTTAGAGACAAGGATGTCATGTGAGACAGTGTCAAAGGCTTTACACAAGTCCAGCTAGATGACATCAACTGCTCTGCCCCTGTCCATCAGTTCCGTAGCCCCTTCATAGAAGGCCACGAGATTGGTCTGGCAGGATTTCCCCATAGTGAAGCCATGCTGGCTGTCACCAAGCACCTTGTTGGTTTTCATGTGCCTTAGCATGCCTTCCAGGAGAATCCGCTCCAAGATTTTGCCAGGCACAGAGGTGAGACTGACAGGTCTGTAATTCCCTGGGTCATCCATTTTCCCCTTCTTAAAAATGGGGGTTATATTTCCCTTTTTCCAGTCATCGGGAACTTCACCTGACTGCCATGATTTTTCAAATATGATGGACAGTGGCTTAGCAACTTCATTTGCCAGCTCCTTCAGGACCCGCAGATGGATTTCATCAGGTCCCATGGACTTGTATACATTCAGGTTCCTAAGGTGGTCCCGAACAAGATCCTCCCCCACAGTGGGCCCAGGGTCCCCACCCTCACCGTCCCCGTGTCTGCCTTCCAAGACTTGGGTGGTGTGGTCAGAGCATTTGCCGGTAAAGACTGAGGCAAAGAAGTCATTAAGAACCTCAGCCTTCTCCAAATCCAGGGTAGCCAGTTCTCCCGATAGCTTCTGGAGAGGGCCCACGGTGTCCCTAACCTGTCTTTTATTGGCAATGTACCTATAGAATCCCTTCCTGTTATCCTTAACATCCCTAGCCAAGTTTAATTCTAAGTGGGCCTTAGCTTTCCTAACCTGGTCCCTAGCTTCCTGGACAACATCCCTGTATTCTTCCCAGGCCGCCTGACCTTGCTTCCACCTTTTATAAACCTTTTTTTTCCTTCGAAGTTCGCTCAGCAGGTCCTTATCCATCCAAGGAGGTCTCCTGGCCCTCCTGCTGAACTTCCTTCTAGTAGGAATGTATCGCTCCTGAGCTTGCAGCAGGTGATCCTTGAATATCAACCAACAGTCTTGGGCCCCCCTGCCCTCTAGGGCTGTATCCCATGGAACCTTACTGAGCAGGTTCCTGAAGAGGCCAAAGTCTGCTCTCTTGAAGTCCAGGGCAGTGAGCTTGCTGCACGCTCTTCTCACTGTCCTGAGGATCTCAAACTCAACGATCTCATGATCGCTGCAATCAAGGCTGCCCTGGAGCGTCACATTCCCAACCAGCCCTTCCCTGTTGGTGAGGACGAGGTCAAGCATGGCACCTCTCCTTGTCAGCTCCTCTATTACTTGCAGAAGGAAGTTGTCTTCCACACAATCGAGGAACCTTCTGGATTGCTTGTGCCGGGCCGTACCATCCCTCCAACAGATATCAGGGTGGTTGAAGTCTCCCGTGAGAACAAGGGCCTGCGAGCGTGAGGCTGTTCCTATCTGTCTATGGAGCGCTTCGTCCAGCAAGTCCCCTTGGTCAGGCAGTCTGTAACAGATCCCCACAATAACATCACCCATCGCTGTTCTCCCTTTAACCCTGACCCACAAACTCTCTGTCGACTGCTCACCTGTCCCCAGACAGAGTTCCATACTCTCTAGCCTATCCCTAACATAAATAGCAACTCCCCCTCCCCGTCTGCCGGGCCTGTCTTTCCTAAAGAGCCTGTAACCTTCCATTCCAACACACCAGTCATAGGTGCCATCCCACCATGTTTCTGTGATGCCTATGATATCATACCCCCGTAGATGTGCACACATCTCTAATTCCTCTTGTTTGTTCCCTATACTACAGGCATTTGTGTAGAGGTATTTGAGCCGAGATCCAATTGAAGCCGGCTCATTGGCTGGAGCAGCTGGAATATCTCTACATTGCTCCGAATGTTTACTGTAGGTGCTGCCAACCAACTGGGTGTGTTGGGATGGAATGATGCCCCCCTCCCCCAACACATCTAGTTTAAAGCATCCTTGACCAGTCTGGCAAACATCCTACCAAATCCACTCTTCCCCTTCTTTGTCAGACCAGCTCCACCAGCCCCCAGTAGACCTGGCCTACTATATTGAGTCCCATGTTCAAGGTACCCAAACCCCTGACTATAGTACCACCCTTCTAACCATTTATTAACCTGCCCAATCCTCCTAGCCTTTTCAAGGTCCTGCCCTGTATCCTGGAGAATTGACGAAAAGACAATCTGAGCTCCAGAGCCCCTAACCACCTCTCCCAGAGCTCTGTAGTCCTTCCTTATGGTCTCCGGGCTACTGCTATCTATATCAGTAGCACCTACATGTATTACCAGGAGTGGGTAATCAGTGGAACTGACTAGAGCAGGCAGCTTCTCGGCCACATCCCTGATCCGAGCCCCTGGTAGGCAACACACCTCCCTTGAGCCTGGGTCAGGCCGGCAGATGGGTGCCTCTGTGCCTTTCAGATTAGAGTCCCCTACTACTACGGCCCGCCGCTTTTTCCTGGCAGCACCAGTAGTGACCTTCTTTACCAGTGCACTAGCTGGTTGCGCCTGGTGGGAGAGCTGTTGCCCATCAGCCCCCTGCAGGATAGCAAAGCGGTTCCGGGCTGGTTGTTAAGCATATTCATTGGAAGAAAAGAAGCACCTGTGGCTTTTTGAATATGATTCGTTTAATGCTCAATCAGATGCATACAATTCTTTTCATTAGCCACACCCTAAAAACACCTGGTTTTCCCTATTGACTCTTAGGGATTCCTAAACTAGTAGCCAGGAGGCACATATCTGTATTATTGATATAAAGATACATGAGATGAGCTTACCCTGGCATCTGCAGCTCATTGACAGTTCAGGAAACCTAGAAGAGTTATTGCTGTTCAACAGATTATCTCCTGCACTGTCTACCTTATGAACAATAAGACTGTAGGACTTTTGTGGGATTTTTTCATTGTTTCTGCTGCTGCTGCAAAGTGACTGACGTGCTTCAAGTCATTAGGTATCATGGCCTAATTGATTAGTACATTGTACCCAACTTTCCTATCCTTTATCCAGGTAGTAATGTAAATTTACATTGGAGCAAAGAAACAGACAACATGGGAAAGGCAAAAAGGAGTTTATGCTGCTTAAAATAAAAACACATGAATAGATTTTGCTTTCAAGATGTCATGTGCATTCTTTCACAGGATCTTATGCTTTTTTAAACTAGCAAATTAACTGTAATTCCAGATAGGGAAATGAAGTTTATTTCTGTAATATGTCAGCTTGAGTACTGTATGGAGAGGTATTGCACTGCAGTCACCTCAGTTGTGGTGACAGTGAAAATATACCAGAAGACTTGCAGGAAAAGACCAAATTACTTTTCTGGAGCAGAAATCACAGAAATAGTGATGCTCTTCAGCAGACCTGAACAGTGTAACAGTCAACTGTTATACTGCAGTCCAAAAATGCAGGTATCACAGGTATTGCAACCGCATGGGATTTGCAGTGCCCTTCAGTACAGAATGTAGCAAAGAGAAAAAAATACACATCTCCTGGCAAAAAACAACATCATTGAGGCATAATGGGAAAAGTAATTCATCACAAGAGAAATCCATACTGAAAGATATACCTATAGCTGGATAAGGGTCCAAATGCTGCATACGCATACATGCTTTTGTCACAAGGAAAAGAAGGCTACTAGTGTGAATAAAGCAAAGCTTAAGAGAAAACTAAATCGCAAGTTTTCCTCTCTTTAATTTTTTACAGATGCCACAGGTAATGAAAAATATTTGTCTTTGAGCAAGAATGTTGTTTTCTTCCTCTCTTGTTTCCCTTTCCCCCAGGATTTCCACCACATTTCAGGGTATTTTTCTTCAAAACACAGTGCTACTGGAGAACTGTCTCTTGAATCTCAGAGTGTAGAAAGAGAAGTGGGGATTTTTTCTACAGGTAGGACGGCACCACCTGAAAACAAAGTCACCTTAGCAGGGAGATGCTGGACAAGACCAAAATTGCAAGGGAGTCTTGACATAACAGCTTTGCTTCAGAGAAGTGGTGAACAAACAGCTCTCCTATCAGCTGAACACAACTTAGTTGTCAGGGCTGCGCCAGCAGCAGAAGTAGGTGCATGCAGACAGTTTGTATGGTGCCAAATCTTACCACAAAAACAATATCCACACAAAGAGAGAAAAATATTTACTAAAAGGAAAAAGAAGAAGTGTTGAGGGGATGTTATCTCTGAGTTCCCTGCACCAGCAAAGCAGTGACATATATTTTTTACTAACGGTGCTCTAGGTTACACAGGCAAACATTGCCTTTTCACAAGTGCCTTGGAGGCATGAGGAACCAAACTGACTCCAGCTGCCTTAGCCCCCGTACTCACATGTCCAAAGGCAGGGCTGAAGTACCACCATGGGGGTTTCTTCAACTGCTCCATCAGCCCCAGAAGGTGAGAATGGTCTTGTTTTCTGTGACATAGGTACTGAGGAAGCAACCTCAAAACTGAGGTTTTACAAATAATCAGCTAAAAAAGGGCAAACACTGATCTACCCATAGCTATAAAATCACAGTGCTCCTGTTATTTGTTATCCTCTTTTTTTCTCCTCTTTGAGGCTCATAGCATATGCATGGCTCATATTTGAGCTTTAATCTACAGCTATTAGGACTGGAACTTCTTTTTTCTAATGAATGCTGAGATTCTCACATAATGACGAGCTGGGGAAAACATGAAATATCATGAGACATGTGAAAACATCTTACACTGGCAGTACTATACATAAAAAGAGACAGCTCTTGCCTTGAAGAGCTACAGTCCAAACACAAGACAGTTTTACAGATACAGCAAGAGTAAGGAAAAGCTTGTCAAAGGTGAAACAGCACAAATCTGCTGTGACTGTTTAGAGCCCTAGTTATAGGCATACATTTCTTCTTCATTATACAGCCTTAATGTCACACGGGAAATAAAATATTTTGCATGTTGCCAGAGGATTATGTTTTCCTTCCTAAACCCGGCAAATTAGTCTATTGTTGTGACAAATCATACCAACATATTGCTTCTGCAGGCCATAAGCTTCACAAATAGAATTTGTTGTGTTACGACATATTTGCATTTGTCAGTGAAACCAATGGAAACAATAGTATAGCACCCAGTAAAAGTAATTATAAAATAGGTTATTTCAAACTTATTCGTGTGAGTGCATGTATGTGTGCAAAAGCAAACAAAACCACATGCCCTGCAATTCCTTAAAGCACCAGGAAGGTGACAGACTGTGACCCTTCCTTCTCCTTTTATTGGTCTGCAGAATATTAACTAAGCACTGGCCGGAGAATTGGACATAACAAGCCACTTTTACCCATTGAAGTGACGGCATCATTTTTACTGTGGAGTTAATTTGCTTCAGTTTCTCAGATTATTTTTATAAGCAACCTAGCCAGTTGTCAGCTGTAGCTTATTTTGACAGTCAATGACAACAGAGTGTTCTTTCAAGTTGTGGGAACATTGATTACGATGGTTCTAGAGATGAGATAAAGCTATATGCACTTGTTCTCTATTATTTAATGAGTCATTGAAATTAATAACTGTCGTGTTCTTATCTTGCATTACAGCTGAGAAATACACTGGTTGTAGCCAACAGTAAGTTGAAAAACTGGTTGTTTTGATAATGGATCTGTTGCACTTGTGAGCTTGTACAGTCATCACCTAGTCCCCAGAATTTTACTGTCGTTGTGTTCTTTAAAAATCTCCCAATATCCAGAGGCTGTTTTTAATTACTTGATTATACCCTGCTTCAAGTTAATGGAAGCGCATGTATCTGTGTTAGTATTAACACAATTCAACCATATTTACTTTTTGCTGGTATTTGCATGGAATAATAAATTGATTAACATGGCAGCATATGCCATTTTTTCAACGGTTGACTTAAAAAATAAAACCAGTACTGAAGAGAGACTTTGAAGCTTTAATTAATGTAAAATGTCTGAACATTTTTTTGAACAATGATCTTACAATAAAACTATTGAATCAAGTACAACCTACCACTAATTTTACTGTAGCCCTTCACAGCACTTATTACTCTGACTTTTGATTCACTCTGACCCTTTTCCATTTAAGCTTTTATTTTAAGCATCAGATGATGAATGTGAACTGCAACTACATAATAATTGCTTCATGCTGGTTTTCTTTGGTCATGTTGAAAAACTGCCTCTAAGATTCAGAGCCTGTGCCAGCAGGATGCATTGTATGAAATGCAGAGGACCTCCACTCCACCAGCAGCTTGGCCTGGGTGACACTGAGTCTGCTTTGCTGGCTTCATTCAGGGGAATTTGATATTTCAAAACAGGCCACTGCCATATCTTTGCTTCACACACTGTTCTGCATGAGAAAGACTCCTGGCTCCAGGCTAGAGTCCCTGATAAAAGCATGTGGGGAGAGACTTTTGAATATGGTGGAGCACTTTCAAGTTCTTTCTGAGATTGGGTTTGTCTTTCTTTTTAGACTTCATGGCTAAGTATCCCTGAAAATCGTTTCTTCAGTTGCCTTAGAAAAGTACCATAAAAAATCTCTCCCAGGTAAATAGATATTCTCACATCAGTGTTTACTTGCCCTCCCAGTCTGCACAGCCCAGAGCCATTCGCACCTCCCTGTTCCCCGCACACAGAGCAATACTCTGGCCAGTCAGGAAATCTCATTGCTACAAGGTAGGCCGAAGAATTTGCTTCCCTCAAGAAGTCAATCTGATTGATTTTTCTTTCTGTGTCTCTTGATTGCAAACCTTAAAGAACATTGCTATTGTCATGGTTGCCTCAATAAGGGAAGATGGAAAAGAGACATAATAACAGATACGTAAGGAGTAGCTACAAGTTGGCCAGAGCAAACTCTTCCTCTCATCCCCAGGGGACAGGGCAAGAGGTTTGGGGGCTTAGACAGCAGCAAGAGTGGTTTACATTAGGCAATAGCAAAGTGTTCTCAGGGACAAAATGTTGGAAGACATTGCTGAAGGATGCAAGGGATCCCTGGAAATGCGCCTCGACAAACTTATCCGACAAATTGTTTAGAGAAAGCTAAAAGCATTGTAGGACAGTGGGGTGGTGTCAATGACCTCTCAGGTGTTTTTCCACAGCTGGGAAGACCTCAGCTCCTACACGTTTGATGGCATCAGTGCAGCGTTGTGGACAACATCAGCTGGCGGCCAGGTGCCTGCTTCTTTCCTAACCGAATGCAGCCCTTTCCCACACCTGCAGCATCTGCACTAATATTTTTCTGTGTTAAACCGTGGTTTGGATGTTTCCATATTCAAGGTGTCCAGGTTCTGGCAGTGAAAGTAGCTCAGGCTGGGATGGTGTAGCGGCTGTTGTCAGGCGTCTCAACACCGTGTGCTGAAATGACATCTCATCATCACATGCAGACAGGAAGCAGCAAGAAGGCGAGACAGAAAATATAACAAAAAGGATTTCTCTGTCTGCCAAGGGAACAGTCCATGTGCAAAATCCTGGCTGCTAAAAAGGTAGACAGCAGTGTCAGAAACGACAGCTGTGGATTTTTATTGCTGTCTTCTCATCTGAATTTTCATTACTTATCTATTAACTAATAACATGTAGGTGAATGCAAACATCACTTGATCATTTTCATAGATTTCTACTCATTAGTTTTTTTCTAAATAGTATGGTATTTCTACATCTGCTTCAGCATTTATGCATCCAGGTTTTAGTTACAGTCCTCTGTCACACTGGAAACACATGATATTTTGTCTCACATTTTCAATGGGTATGTTTTTTAAAAGCTAGGTGTGTTAAAAATGTGAATTAAAAATCACCCCTTTTATACTTTACCAAGAGGAATAAAAATTGCCAGCATCCTCCTCCATTTCTGTTTCACCTCTGGATCTAAATTCACACATTTCTCTTTTGCTCTTAAAAAATCTCCATAAATTTACTTTGTGGCAGTTGTAGTAAACCGTAGCACTTTAGAGAAGACCTTCTGTGTTTTCTTTTAACATGGATCTTGTTCCCAGAAAGATTCATGCATAAGCAAAAATGAAAATCACGCTAGGTTTTTTTGTTAAAATTTCACCTAGATTTTAAGCACTAAACTGCTCATAGTCTGAAAACTTCTGAAAAATGAAAATCTCACGAGTTTTATCCAACTTACTGCATTCCAAAAATATTGGAAGCCAGCCACTTTTGTAAAAATTTTCTGCGTAAAAACTCCATTTTCCTGATGGAAAAGATTAGGATGTCATGCTTGTCACCTGCTAACCCAGTTCCTCAGGCACATTAGAAAATTATTGTCTTTAATCAGAGATACTGAGGGTTTTGGTGAAGAATAAGCAAGCACATTGCAGAAAATGCTCCATGGGCTGGAACTCAAGACTTCTCTCTGAGGAATGCTTTGTGGTGTACTGTTGCTTTCTTCTGTACCTCTAGATCACCCTCATTTTATTATAAGTTTTACTTGAAAGGTTTTTGTGGGTTTTTTTTTCCGCAACAGAAGAATTGTTCATGCGGGTATGCAGCTCTTTCAGTTACAGCTAGAAGACAGAAAATGCCATTTTGTTTTACAGAGAAACATTTCGACACAATGAACCCACCAGGCTAGTGTGGGGCCCTGGACCATACCTGCAGCAGCAGCACAGCATACTAACAATGAACTGCAAAGCAAACAAATTCTGATGCAGAGGATCTGATGTTCCCAATATACAAGTTTATGGGGGTTTCACTTCAGACTTGCTCTAGTCTGGTCCATTCCCCCTTTTTGTGGGTGGAACCCCATGGACGTACTCCTGATCTGCACCATCTGATTTAGCTTGATCCCAGAACAACCCACCTTGTGCCTTCCAATGCTGCTTCACAAACCATACTAAACTGGGACCTGCAGTTCAACAGCACTCTCCTGATCTGAATGGGAACACAAGCACAGCTACGCCCTGAGCTTTCTTGGGGTACTCCTCAACACAGGAGTAATGGAACCACCAGTAGAATCTGGCAGCAAATACAGGCCATTTTATTGAGTTATTGTTGCAAAAGTTCTCTTTCTTCCAAAATAAGCTGTGATTTTCTTACTGTCCTGGTTGTATAGCTATGTTAGTGACTCCTTTCTTATGCAGGGAAGGAGCATTCCTCAGTGAACAGTGTTTGGCTATATCTCCAGCAACACCTGTGGGAAGCTGATATGAGCTGGGTACCTTTGCAGATCTCAGACATGCACCCTATGGCTGGTGTTAGGTAGTGGCATACAGTGGATAGAGAACTGGAGATGTGACAACTGTAAACCTGGGCTTTCCAGACCTGTGAAAAGCAAAATAAACTCCACGTCTCCCACCTTCATCGTGGCAACTCTCAACCAAGGAGCAGCAATATTTTACATTGTGATTACTTAATCCTTTGTGTTCATTGGACTTTGACTGCATTTCATGGGATCATCCACAAAGGGAAACACAGGTATCAGCTAGTGAAAACTCTCAGCTGAGACTGAAGGGCGATTATTTCACCCACCAGTGAATAATGCAATAAGACAAATTTCATTCCACATGGCAATGTCTATGTAGGATTTTAGCAAGGATACATTCACTTTTCTCAATTTACAGGTCTGGTGAGTTCAGATCAATGTAAACCAAACATGCCTACAAATGTAAGCACACAGGCTTGTTCCCAGCACACAGACTTGTTCCCATCCTCTTCGGTAAGAATGTGACCATGCTCATTTCTTTCACTTACTCTGGCAGTGGGGAAATGCAGCTATTTTGCCACAAATTAAATGAATCCTTCATAAATAAGACAATCATTGCAGCTTCCTGCATGGAGCTCCAAATTTTCGTCCTATTTAATAATGAGACACTGTAAAATGGCATTTTAAATGTATTCACATCTTTCAAACATCTGGTGCATACTGCTGATGTGCAGCAGATGACTAACGTGTATTTATTTTAGAGCATAATGCCACAGCCTCACTATTTAAGAGAGAATATATGCGAAAGAACATCCCAAACAAAGGCTTATCGGTGAACTTACCTGCCAGTGCCCTTTATTCATTTGTTGAAACAGTATTTGTATATTTGCATAACTAAGCTGCTCAGCAGCAATCAAAGCCATCACTATCCTGTTATCATTAGTTTTTGCCTCAGTAATGCAAAAAACACATTTACATTGGTGAGAAATATGGGTCTTTCCTTTTCCTATGTTTCAAAATTGATAGCAAAGGAGAGAAGCTTTTGTCAGAAGTGTTTGGTCGTTTTGGAACCCAAGAGTTATTTCTATAACTTTTGGCTCAGCAACTTAAATATTTCTCTGTCTTTCTCTGTCATAGTCTAAACATGAATTCTCTGATGCTTTAGAGGTTCTGCAAAAATAGTAGTACCTCATCTTCTCCCTTTAATATCTTCTCCCTGTAATAATTTGTCTCCAGCAATGGTTAGTCTCATTACAAAATCATACTATTTCAGCATGACGAGATTCGTTTTTTCACAAACAATTTTGATTTGAAATATTTTTGTTTCTATCTTTAAAATCAAGTCCCACACTCACAATTCAACATTTTGTTTTGCTTCCAAATAGTTCTGATATGCCTGTAATATCCAAGCTTCCTGCCATGAGTTTTTAAAACACTGACATGCCATTGACTTCCTTCCAGTCTTCTGGGAACTGCTAGAAGTTTTCCAGTATGCTGAATATGACCATTTGTGCTCCTCAGTTCTTTTCACTTAGCTGCTTTAAAAATCACTGGTGCAGGTTAGCTAGACCTGTTGATTTTAAATGCTTAATCTTTGTAGCTGCTGTTTAACATCTTCTAGCTCCATGCTTGGAATGACAGTCCGCAGAGGGAGCTGTGATATCATCAGATTTAAAGTAGCACAAATTGCACACACACTGAACCAAAAGGCTTTATCAGAGGTAGCCTGGTTTAGAGATAAAAGGCTTAGCACTATTTCTGAGAGCTTAGACAGGGCTGGTACACTGATCTACAGCATACACGTACACATCTCAAAATCTAGCTTGTTTTTCACTTTCGTAAATTAATAATCCTTTCTTTTTGTGAGAGCTGAAAGAAAATCCTGTGAACATGAAATAGATGTGTGCCTGAAGCTGAAGGGAGCCTTGGACAACTGCTTGGATATGCCAGAGGTAGTTTGGTCCATCTCAGTAAGATGTGAACTCTGATGTAATTGTGAGTACAATGGTGAGGGACACTAATTCTTATCTCAGAACGGATAATAAATTTACTCTTGAAGAAAAGAGTCTACTTGACTTTTGTTAGAGTGTTAATATAACTATCCTGGTAGTACTTTCCATGAGGATGAGCCATTAAGAGCTATGTCCCCAGTGTACCCGACACAAAGGTCTGTCTCCTCTGTCACAGTCTCCAGCCACCTACCAGCAAAACTGTGACTTTGAGCAACATAGCTGAACAATTTCAAATGTCTTGATATGGAGAGGGTACCTCACTGTCATACACCCTTTTTGATGGTGGTGTGCTTCCACATGCTATGTCAGGTGTATTTTCCTCCAAGACATGGTGAGGACATGAGTAACCCGGCACATGGCTGTCTTTGCCTCTCCAGTCAGAGTGGCCAGGTCCCTGTCCCACATGGTGTGGGAGTCTGCCTGTGTCCAGAATAAGAGCCATATCCAGATTTCTAGGCAGAGAGATCTCCATACATCTTTTGTACTACCCCTACTCAGACAAACACACAAAAACTCTAGCATGGCAACAGCTAACACCCCCCATCCCCAGCACACACACTGTTTCATTTGCAAGTGAATAAGGGGAGTTTAATAAGTATACAGGTTTAAGCCATGTACTTGAAACATTCAAAGCTGGTGACACAACAGTTTATGATGAGAAAAATAAAGTTCTGCGTCACAGTTCAGGCAGCACTAAATGTTACATACCATTGATGCTCTTTTGGTTTAATGTGGTTTACCTCAAATACTTAATGCTGGGCATTATTTATTACATACAAAACCCTCCAGAATGGATCCTTTTAATATCTGAGGCAAGGCATGTGACTTAAAAATTTCCCATCATGCAGGTCTTGACAGAGCTTTTGTCTTTGAAGTGAAACAAAAGTGCAGCAGATAGGGAATGTTTTGATGAAACAGTTTCTCATAGAAATGTGGATTCATAAACATGGAAAATTTTCATGGAAACACGTGGGGCAAGAAGATTGTTTAGGAACAGGAGGGTAGAAATTCTGAGCTACAGGTAGACTGCCACAATGGTTGAAGCGTTGGCTGGCATAGGAGGTATAAATGTCTTTCAGGTAGCTTCCTCAAGCATATCTTAGGCAGTGAAATACACTCAGGCAGAGCCAGAACAATCAAGTGTTCATTCAGTGTTTGAAAGTGGCAGTTAAAGTGTTGGATGGAAAGTTTTTCAGCACAGAACTGGCTTTAGGTGTTGCTGATCAGCAGTGTGTAAATTTATGGAGCCAAGAACTGAACTCTGGTGAGAGTGACTATTATTGAGCATTTCCCATGAATAAGTTGGTTTCCCTATGCTAGCTAGGCAAACTTCCCACATCAAGTAATGTTTGCCACCTGCAACAAAGCAGCAACACACTCCTTGTCCACTTTTGCAAGTCATGCAACTACACATCGTATCAAAGAGGCTGTATATTATGGAACTGAAGACTATCAGCTGGAATCAGTGGAGTATGACTCAAAGCGTTCACAGAGAGACCTAAAAATGAGCACCAACAAAGATGATGTGGGAAGCAGCATCTCATAATTTTGCCTTGCCATGTCCCACTGAAGCAAGCTTCTCTAGCGAGGCTCCTGTCACTATGCAGCCCATGAGCTGCTCACCTGTAGCTATAGAAGTAGCCAAGCCCCAGAGACATAGGCAGGATTGCACCAGAGCAAATTAGCCCATTTGAGAGTCTAGCAGACAGCTGAATGACCTCTGTAGCTGAGCTTGGTTCTGTCCTGACAGCCCTGGGTGCAGACACAGCTAATGTGTGACTGCTCTCACCAAGCTGGCAAGCCCACAGAACTTCATCAAAGGAAATCTGTGTAATCAGTACATTCTGATAAATGCTAGAGCCATGGAAAAATCCATCTTTAGAGTTTTCCTCCAAGCCTCGTATCTAAGGCAATTGGAGTAGGAGGCACCAAGGGCTGCACATTCATGGGATCTTGATTTGAACAAGTCTCAGACTCCATAAAAACACACTGGCAATTTTCCTCACAGTTGGCTCTGTTCCACATGGGATCTCATTGATGAACAAACTTCAAATAGGGGTTCTAATAAATATCTGCCCACATTCAACAATCCCTTAGTCACAACAAACTCCTGTTTTCCAAGGCTTCTCTAATCCCTGAGATGTTCCTTAGCATCATCCCTAAACTGAGCAGCCTGAGCTGGCTCATAGAGAGGTCTCCAGGTGGGAAGAGGAGCAGATGCAGCTCCCTGTCCAGCCCCACCAAACATGTCCTGTACCCGAATGATGGGTCCTCGGATGAGCTTAAAACACTGAACTGCTTCTGGAGGTCAAAAAGTCAGTCCCCAGCTTCAGGAAGGATTCACCCCTTTGGTCACTGGGCCTTAGAATGAAAGGGCAAAACTATTGTCCTCTTGACAGTTTCCCTTCCTCTCTGTTTTCTGGGAGGATACTTGTTTAGGAATACAACGTTTGTTTTCTCATCCATGCAGACAAAGCAGTTAGTTAGCCTTTTCCTCTAGGTAAAGCCTCTTTAATTGAAAGCAGTTAACATCAATCATGGAACTCTGTTAAAAGAAACCTGCTCTTTGGCATTGGGAAGATCTGTCCTGTTGTACTCTGTACCAGGTTGGAGTGGTGACTATCCATACAGCCTCCTGCCTTGTTTACATTACAGAAGGGAGTATTATTGCAAACATTTCAAAGCTGAGTAATATATCTTTTATTTGTTCAAGTCATGATTACTGTACTTCAATGTATCGCTGCTCAAAACAACTACACCTGAAAATACATATCCAATTTGATATATATTCATAATAAAGTGTATTTAACTGCAAAGATATATATGTCTTAAGGTATACTTGCTACTGGAAGAACACATGAGTCTTGTTGCCACAGGCTCTGGAGATGCAGAAAAATCTCAGCAGTTCAGTGACAAAATAGTGAATAATACCTGTATTTCTAAAGTATCTTTCCATACTTCAAAGGGGGCTGCTGCAAAGGCTCTTCCTTTGAAAATTAGGGGTCCTCCTCAGGCATGCAGTCAAGAAAAGAGAAGAACATGTCCAAAGACTTGGCACTCTGAATAAAATGGGTTTATTTATGTTAATTATAAATTATATCAATGATAATTCCATTAAATTCACGCAGGATCAAGTAGAGGAATCTGATGTAGGGGATTTTGAAACAGCAAGAAAACTGAATGAGAAAAAACTGTGTATCTGTCAGACACCTGAAGGTGTTGTAAAAACCAGAATCCTGGCAAATCTAGAATTTCTCATGGGGTCGGGCAATATTGATTTAGCTGAATTCACCAGTATAGGAAACCATACTATGATTGTGTGCCTGGAACAGTCACAGAGTCTATAAACTTTTCTTAAGAGTCTTGAGTTCTCATGTCCAGACCACAGCACTACAAAGAATTACTGTGTTTTGGAAAGTTTTCCCATGGAGGAGAAAAGGCTTTTTGGTTGTGAAAACATTATACATGTCCATTTTGGTTATGCTTAAGCCTTGCAGTTTTCAATTTGCATAGCAATTTTTATGCCCAAGCTATTCAGAATTAATTTTTAGAGTAAGACTTTGTAAGGCACAGTATCAAACACTGCTGCTGTTCTTAGTTCAAATTATCACTACTGTGCTTTCTTCAGTTGCTAATTTACCAAAAGAATTAAAAGCCAATGAAGAAAACTACCAAGTTTCCCAAGCAAGATTTGATCTTTATGAGAAAATGCATGCATAACTTTCATTCTTATTAAACGCTGCTGAGCATCCAAAGATAATGAAAATTAGGCTATGTTTTCCTGATATCAAATGTGTAACTCTGAGGCGAAGGGCACTTTGAGGACATATTGCACAGACACTGGATCTGTGAGCTTGACATTAATCGTATTTTTTATGCCACGCTTCATGCTTGCTGTAGTTACATTATTTGCATTATGCAGTAAGCTCAGTCATAAATAAATATATCTGAAAATCTGTATTGTGAAACTCAAGAACTCTTTGAAGACAATTCATACTGCAACACTTAGATGCACTGGAAGACTGTGAGCAATTGCTGGAAACATTTCGAACTTTGCAGCAATTTCACTCTTCTTCCACCTTTTCCTTTGTTATCACTTCTCTTTGATTGAAACTCTTATTATTTTAGAGATGCTTGCAAAAAGCATTCTGCAAACTCATATTATAAAGTTTTCCTCCCAAACTAGGTTTGCTAGAGACACACAACATAAGCAGAAGGAAAGTCACAGCATATCTGAATCCGAATATGACAGACAGTGCCTGAAGAAGCTGTGAATGCCCAGAGTATCTTTCTAAGCACGTTATGATGCTGGACATGTTTGAATCAGAAGTTCAGTGCCTGAGAAAGGTAACTTCAAGTTTCTTTACAAGAGTTTCTGCAGGAAATAGATGCTGCAGAATCAAGCTGCTCCAGGTGTATGACAGCTTCATAGGCAGGAAAATGTAGGAATTTGGAAGCTAACAAAGGTTTTCTCAGATCCTGTGTTGGAACAAATGCTGGACTTGTGGCTTGCTGCCTTATTGTCAAGATTCAGAGGGCCAGAGTCCAGCCTTGTGTAGCATCACGCAGCATGGATCCACCTGTGCTAAAGATTTGGGAAGGGCTTTTGGAAAGAGTGTCTCCTCACTAGTTTCTATCTAGGAATTATGAAAAGTCTTTCAAAACATGGTCTTCTGGTGCAGGAGTTGAGAGAAAAATGAAGAAAGACCCTGTGTGGTTCACACATAAAAACTAATAACTGCCACCGTTCTATGTATGCATCTATGTTTCTGGCAGCAGCCAACCAGTCTTACTCATTAAAAAGACCCCATAAAATTCAAATCAATTTGAGCAAATGAGATTCAATCAATACGCCTGCCCACAGGCTCCACCATCACATCTGGAGGAAAAGATGTAATTATTAGCTTCCTTTATTCCAACCTTGCAGCAGGGGTACAAAAGGCCAGGACAAATGATCAGCAAGTCATTTACAGGACAGCACTGCTTTCCAAGCTTGAGTGAGCTTGCAGCAGCTCTTTGCAGGTCACCAAACCTGGCAGTAACTCAGCTGTTTATGCTAGTATTTGAGGTTTGCAGGGGAATTCCCATGGGGAAGCTACCACAACTCTATCCTATGATATTGACAACGAAACAGCACTGCCAAAGTGCATCAGCAAGAAGAATAGCTGCTAGAATAGTTATTTCTGTAATCTGACATCAGTTTTAGTAAACTTCGTGTGTCTAATGTGCCCAGTGGGATTTTGCAGAGGTTAAATCCTTCTCACACACAACTGCAGCCTTGGGTTTTGCTTGCAGTTTAAAAGAATTGGACTAATGTCATAGTTTCTTAATCAACAACCTCCTAAAAATGTGAGCAGGAATTGCACCAGATTCAGATCCGCATTAATATGATCATAATTTATATTATGGTACTAAATTGTTTTCTGTTCTTTTATCTGATTTGTGTGTTATCACTTTAAAATGTGTGCTGTGTGTTATTAGTATGCAACTTAATGTTTAGCACATTATCCGTAAGATTTAAACACAATGCATGCTCACTTAATTTTGGTTATAGCTTCTGTGACATTTATACTTACTTTCCCTTTTTGCTATGCTGATGAGTTAAAAACGCCCCCAAGCATATTCCAGTTTATGTCTGCGTGTTTGTTTCCATGGAATTACACATCTCATGTTGCAAGAAAATCCATTTATCTGGAGACTTAATAGCTGTTTGGTTGGGGTTTTTTATCTTGCAGATATCAATAAACCCAAACCTCTCTGTTTCCCTTTCACATTAAAAAAAAAACCAACAAACCGAAAAGCAATTCTTTTGCTGTTAATGAACATTATTAGTGGTGTTTTCAGACCCTCAATTTAATAGTCACCTCCTGTGTTTACAGCTCTCTTCAGAGAACAAGGGCACAATGCATCTCATATAGGGAGAGCCTATGACAGATTGCTCCTTCACTAATGGGGCTCCATGACTGAAACATTAACATCAGAAACTTATTGCCTAGACCTGAATTTTTCCCACTTCAAAGGTTGAGGGTGACCAGATCAATTCACAAATACATCTTCCTTCTTTCATTTCCTTACTGTGTCACCATCATGTGAAACTTTTAAAGGGTTAGATCAGAAATAATTAGGAAACTCTTATAACTCTTATTTATAATGGAGCATTGAAGCCAAAAAAAGTAAAAGATGAAAGAGACCAAAAAGAAACAGCAGAAGTCTCCTCTTCTTAATAGATAGGAAACAGGCCAAACAAAGAAGGCAATTCATGTGTTTCTGGGAGAGATTTCCTAGGGTTAGCAGAGATGGGAATAGAGGGATTTACTTTCTCCTACTTGGATGTAAACTACAAGTCACGATGCAGAGCAGTCTCTCACGTTCAGCTCACAGCAGCATCCCACCCTGAATGCCAGCAGAGATGTTCAAATTGGGTGACGTGGTCTAATGTGAGGTGTCCCTGCCCATTGCAGGTGGGTTGGAACTTGATGATCTCAAGGTCCTTTCCAACCTGAACTGTTCTATGATTTTATGATTTATTAAGAGTTGAAATGCCAAAAAGTCCTCACCACTTTTAGCTTTCGAAAGTTATTGTCAGTGAGGCAGTGTGACAGATGAAGGGGCTGGAGAGGTGGATGGAAGCTGGGAATGAGAAAGGAGAGGTTTGATACAAGAAAAATGTTAGTAAAGTGAGGCAGCAGGTGGAGCAGAAGAACAGGTAGGTCCTAGCCATCAGTAATGCACAAGACTGAGCTCAGGTCTTGCCCCACCACCTCTCCAAGACACACGTGGAAAGGGACATCTTCCTGCAGCAGGAGCTGCAGGGACTCTGAGTAACACAAGAAATTGCTGAGTGACCTTCTGAGCCTCCCTGTGAGTCACGGGTAGTATTAAAGGTAGAGATCTAAGACTGTAATTTTAGGCTTTGAACATTTGGCTTCTTCTACAGCTAAGAAAGCACAGTCATGTGCCTCTCAACTAGCTCATATCCAGTCTTTAATCAACACTGACTAGTGTCAGAGACATCAAAGTCCCAGATACTAGAGCCATCCCGTGTCACAGGCAATGCTCAAGTTCCTTAATACCATCTGGGGGAGGAATTCAGCACTTATTTGGGGAGGCCCTGAGGACTAAGCATCATGCTGAAGACAATACTTCCACAGGGGCTGAGTTTTTGATCTGGATTATCACTGGCTGAGAAATTCACACAATGTTCGGAGGTTTTTAGCTAAATGCAGTTTCACCTCTCTGTGCTAGCTGAGTGTGGAAACTGCAGCACTGGTTACAGCAAGAGATACTAGTCACACTCTGTTTCTTTGTTCAGCAAACCCACAAAGGGAGTTGTTTTCCAAGCTTCATATTTTGCCATTGGCTTCATTCTCAGAGAAAAATTATGTTTGAAAGCATAGCAAAGTTGTACATAACATACACATCTATATGCAATGTGTGGCCCTTTAAAGGCATAATGTGAAGAAATTTAGGCCCAGCATGTAGTTTGGTAAAAATAAGCAGTGCATTGGTGTATTAATAAACTGAATATTTTACAAGGAAAAAATGCAGGTTGCATATTTTCTGCATACTATTTCCATGTGGAAAAGTGAATATCACTTCTGCTTTAATTGTGTTGGTTTAAGCTCCTAATCACAGCATAAGCTGGGTCCAAAAATTTTGCTGGAATAATGATGTCAAGGAGGAGTCAATAATACCCAGATCTTAGTAACACAGTCATACTTGCAAATGCTGCTGGGTTGGCAAAATTGTTCTTGGTATTGCAGCCTCCGTGCAGAAAACTGGAACAAGCTCTAGTGGGAAATCACTTTCATTTTGGTGCAAGCAGTGATTCTTCATGAGAGTTTAATGGCATCTCTCTACCAAAAAAATCCCATTTCTAGTGTAGACAAAGACTGTGCAGTCAATTCATAATTTTTTTTTAAAGATGTCTTGCAATTCCACATTCTACTTGCATGTCTTGACTCCAATGACATTTCAATTAAAAATAAAAACATTCCCTGATGCCTGGTTTGATTTAGTACAGAAATGAGATACAGTTTGTTTAAAAAGGAGCTTTTAATTGTAACTCAAAATACAGTGAAATGGCATGAAAACTTATGTCACGGTCCAAAAATATGATTCTATTTTGAACATCTAAACGATGTCTTACAAATATTCAGATTATCATAAAAGTAAAAGAGAATCAGAAGAACAGTGAGACTGCTCTTTTATAGATTGGGCGATATCTATAATCATTTGCCTAACAAAAAGATGCCCTCTAAAGATATGCTTGCTGTTAAAATTGAGATACTGTTCACACTTGGCTAAAAAGGAGTAAGCGAACATTTTCCCTTTTATCTAGCTGCAATCAATCAAATAGTGCAAGAAGGCTGTGAAAGAATATGAGTTACAGTTGTCTGTGAAAAACATAACAAGTGGAGCCTTTTCCAAAACATCATACCTGAGAATGTATTAAAGTCTACCAGCAATTTGTACACAAGTGGTTCTTTTCCTCCCAAGACAGGTTTACTTCTGATGATGCTATTTACTGTGATAACATCAGTATAAACAGGTCACACAACCCAGGGTACCAGCTTTCTGGAAATGCTCCCTGCAAAGGGGAGGATGAGGACAAGGAACAATCAGCACCAAGGCTCTGATCCCAGCCTGCCAGTGAGCTGATAGAGATGAGACAGCTTCAGGTGTATATTGGAGCACACTCAAGAGCTAGTGGCAGGAGGAAATCCCTTTCTGAAACACGTAATGCTGCCTCTGTGCTATGTGGAGCTTCCTGAGTCCAGACCCTTGCTGCAGCTGTAGGAAAGGTAATCCTGTAGTATTTTTACTGCTTAAGGAGCCATCTCCACCTCCTGTCCCAAAGTGCACCCTGCTTGGGGATGCTCTGAATCTGCTGACAAAAGATGAGAATTTTTCTTTTTCCGAGAAGAAAATTCCCTGAGTCCCCTTTAGTACATCTGTGAAAAGGAGCTGCAGTTTATCTCAAACATCTTTGGTAGAGGGAAATTAAAAAATCTATGTGGAACCACAGTCTAGCTGAAGGAACTGAAAACTTATCAGAGGGAGTGAACAGAAGTTGTCAGCTTTAGGAGACAACAAGGACCTAGAAAATAACTGCATGGGCTGCAGTACACAATGCACTTTGTGGACAGTGGTGTTAATTTAAGCACCCTTGTTTTCCGCTTTCCTTTTTGTACTATACCAATGCTTCAGCTAGGCTAGTTCTCAGTCTGGATCCACAGCTTGGCCACACACACCTTCACCTAGCACAAGGGAGAGAGCCAAGCATGAGTAAATCACAGGCAGGGCAGCTTTGAGAATATGAGGTGCTGGGGCATCACAATAACGCAGGGATGCAGAAAGCTCTGGTACCTATTGCTGCTGCTAGTCCAGCTTACCCATACTCAGCTACACCTTGTCTCATTGGGTTACAATTACTCCTAGGGAAATAATCATGGCAGTTTGCACCAGTAGAGGAATTCACCTACGAACACAGTTCCTGGGCTTGCAGACTCCATTAGGAGATGCTCTTTACTCCACATCACTGTTAATGGAAGGGTGACCGTTCAGGCAAGATACTAGTGGGAAACTGAGTGAGAGGGCATCCGCAACCTACAGCCTTTGTGCTATGTTGGGTTTGATGCAAAGAAAGAAGAGGAGCCTTGGGAAGTAGTATGTACCAGCCAGCTTACCAGGCCCACAGGCATATGGGAAATTATTGTCACACACACTAGAGGTGCTCAGTAACTGCCCTGGGATGCTAATACCTAGCTCTTACCTTGCCCTCATTAGCCACAGAGCACAATGCATTATGCAAAGGAAGTCAGTGCACTTTGTAGCTGGAGACACTGTGGCACAGAGAAACTTCACTGAAGTTCTCCAGTGGGGCAGTGCAAGGCAGCTCCCAAATCCCAGTGCCATATGGCAGCTGCAGGGTCCTTTTCCCCACTGAGCAAGACCTGCAGACCTATTGAGAGCTGTGCCACTTCCGTCACTGGAAACACTGAAGTGATATAAAATGTAGCTGGTAGTGATGCAAGATCTGGGCACATCTGTGCTTGTGACAGTCTCCTCATATAAAAATTCTGTTAGTTCTGCTTTTGGATTCCTTATTTATAGAGGAAACTTATTGATTGTATTTGTCCATCTTGTTTTTAGGCACCTAAAGGAAATATCTGTTAACCTTTGAGACTAAACAGCATATGCAAATTTCCTACACAATACATGCAAGTATCAGCCACATAAAATTGAGGTATCTGTGAGATATCTGTCTAAACCAGTTGTCTAGATTCCCTCTGAGAAGGAGAAACACATCTGCAGAAGACAATTCATCCCACCTGCATCAGACTGGGTAACACCAGAGGTGCCTGCATTTCCGCACTGGATATAGACAGCACCTAGTCATCTAGCTTAGAACCAGGTGAATCTTAGCGTCAGCTGGCTCATTTCCATAGAGATCCTGCCTTCATTAAAGAGCTGAGAAAATTAAACCTCAATGAGTTGTCAATCAATAACATTTTATCCAATGTAGAGGACCATACAGCAATATGGCATGAATACAAAATGAGTGGACATTTGATCCAGCACCCTGTTATCGCATTGAACATAGGCTGCAGTTCTCTATTTTGTCAGTGGCTAATAGTATCAGACAAATTGTGATGTGTTGCTGCTTCTGGATATCTCCAGTGTTTGTTTGCAGAAGGATTTCTGAAATGTTTGGAAAGGAACTTGAGATGCTAATGTTCTTCCAGGCTTTCAAGGGTCAAAAGGACACATCATATGATTGTGCTACAGAAACTGAGAAATCATCTGTGAAAGAAGATGAAAGAAGAATTCTAAATATTATTTACAACATTTTCTGCATATTTCTGCTTATCAGCTGCACAATGTTTGTGCAGTGAGAAAAATTAACATGGCATGGGGGTTCTACAGATAATAATACCCCAAGATTTAACCCCAGGTTAAGACTGACTCAGATTCAGCAAACAGCACCTGTTAAATTTGCCTTTGAAAGGAGCTACCCTACCGTGTTATTTTGACTTCTTGTCACTGCCATAAATCCAATGCACGTTGACATAGACTAATGAGTGGATATTTGCCACAGCCACATCCTAATTGCTATACTAATTTCATCCCCAAAGCCCCAAACAAATGATCTGCTACTGACACATGAACTCGAGCAAAAGCTTGGGGGGAAAAGCTGCCCGCTCTCCGAGGTGCAGCAAGATCAGCAAGCTGTTTCTGCTTCTGGGCTGACATTGTGTTAACAATGGGCCATATGTGGGCTCTACAGAGAGGGCTGGTAACATATCTGAGATCATGCATTTAACAGATTGTACCTATAACCAGCATCTTGTATAACATTTAATATAAGGATAAATAAAGACGGCGGCAGCAGCAGCCTGGACTGGGCACAGAACAACTGGCCAGCTGACGTGAGGCAGGGGAAATAGCTCCGAGATAACCAAGATATGCACTCTTAGGAGGAGCCAGGTGCTGCCTTGCATTGTTTAAACTTCCCTGGCTATTTAGGTGTCCATTTACAATGGGGAAATCACCTGTAAGTACCTAAGTACCTTCATACCTGGCTTCAGATAGAGACATCACAGCATTTACTTTGCCATTTAAACGCCAGGTCCTGTAGAATGCAAGGGTTTGCTTTTGCAAGGTGCTGGCTTTGGCAGCAAGCCAGTCTAAGTTCCTTCTCACTGCTCATTCTCATTGCTTTTCCTCCCTTAGTTTGGCAGTAGACCCATTTGCAAAGCCACACAGTAAACCAGATCACAGACTAGATTAGGGATGAAAAATAACCTTTTCTGTGGTTCCTCAAAATAGCTGTGACAGCAAAACAAAGAGCTACCAAGTTAAAGTGCCACAGCAGGGGACAGAAATAGGGAGAGAAGGGTGAGGACTTTCCTAAGCCTATTTCATGGTCAGTGTCTTGCAAACCAATGTGACAAGCACACAGCAGTCGTTCAGGATGGAGGCAGACACAGAAACCACACTATCAGCTGTGAAAGCTGAGTCCCAGTGGAGGCACATCCCCTCACCAGGAAAGGCTGCATGCCTAGAGGGGTAACGGCTCGTAAGCTGACATTTACATTTGCATTATTTCCAACAAGGAGCAGATGGCAAAGGGATGCTCCATAATTTCTTATGTGAACCCCAAAGAATCCCAAATCTCAGTTTTAGTTGGACACTTGCCAGTCCCAAACGGGTTCTGTGTGCTGGCAGGTGACAGCACAACTCCATAGGCAGCTAATTAAGGAACCTGAGGCAGGGAAGAGAGACTGAGATATAAACATCTGTAAGATTTAAAATAGGCAGAAGTGAAGGCAGGGCTTCTCCACTGAAGGCGCAAAGAGGTGGTGAGCTCTGAGAACACACCTTGGTTCAACAGCAGAGTCCTCTGAGCGTGGGAACCTGTACACAAGCTGGAGATGGGCTTTGTGCATGGTTGGCAACTGGGATTAGGGGTTTGCCAGCAATGCTCTTGAATTTGGAAGCAGAAACAACACACAAGAGGGAACCAGCCGAACGTATTAGGACAAAACCAGACATGGTCTTAAAAATACATTTTTTTTACGCTAATGCAGTTGTTTATGTTGCATAGCAGACCGATACGTACAGAAAAATGTGCAGAAACATCTACATAAACATTGCACACCTGAGTAATGCAGCATTTCAATATCAACTCCATAATAGAACTTAGATAAAATAGGAAAAGGGTCCCATAAAACATATTCTGGAACTCGTTTGGCTGAATTTGAGTACACTGAACTGATGTGGTTCTATTAAATCTGCTTAAACTCAGAACAGGAGGAGAAAAAAGGAGAAGCAGATATCCCGTGGCAGGGGGCTGGAACTAGATGATCTTAAGATCCTTTCCAACCCAAACCCTTCTCTAATTCTATGAAATGAATCAAGGGGCAGTTCCAGGCCTTCCCAGGATCTCAGACAGCCAGCATGCACTGGGAAGGTGATTGAAAGTGTCTTCAAAAGCTCACTTACACTATATAACAGGCTACATACAGAAATTTCCAAAGGTGACTGCACTATCCCAGTTTAAAAACTCTTAGCAAAAAGACTGGAAAAACTTCTACAGGTGAAAAAAATAGAAGACTGGATGACAACTGTGATGGCCGTGACCTTCCTAATGGGGAGGCACCTTTGACTACCCTTTACTCTCCCCATGGTGTTTACGTTTTTCTACCTGTCTGTCAGCACTGTGGGCTTGGGGATTATAATATACACCGCATTTGCAAATACACATAGCTGAAAGAAAAAAAAGCCCCAAAGGCCTCTGGCAGTACAAGATAGCAGTATGAAATTGGAATAAGACTGATAGGAAAATAATCTCTTAGAGACTTTTGGTTAGCAAGAACTGTGAAGACAGATTGTAATGAAAACGTAAATATGTATATACCTGCTGTACGGTCCCCTAAGACACTGTAGTATTGCCTTGTTAAGGGTTGCCTACCCTATAGAGAGGGCAACATCATCTACAGCATTTTAGTTTGGTAGAGGTTACTCAAAAAGTTGCAGAGACAGAAGGGAGAAGCAATGGAGAAGCTGTTAGCTCTGTGGATCCTTCACCCATCTGCAGCAAACTGCAGGTCTTGCTTTACCAAAGCTGGGAGTTACCCACTGAAAGACACAGATGACAACTGAGAAGTGCCTTGCTCACTGAGAAGTTCAGTTGCCTATGGCCGCTCTAGGAATTGAACAAAACTGAGCAGAAATTGAGAAAAGCTTTGAAGAGAAGCAGCTGGGGAGACCAGGCTTCTTGGTCTTTCTATGAAAAACAGCAAATAGGTCACATGCACAGTCCGTTTACTATATTAAGAACCATCTTCTCTGACACGCTCTGAGTCTAACAAATAACAGTCACTTTTAAGGCCAGACACTGATATCCTTGTTTCAGACAAGGTGGCAGGGTTGTGACAAATCCGCCTGGCTCTGTACAAGGAGATAGGCAAAGCAGACACTGAGGGTGGAACCGAGAGGGAGCAGGAGGCTCATATGATGCTCCCCTGACAAAGGCTGAGTGCTCCAGGCCAGGCATGTGAGAGAAGCACTGGCAGACAGAGTCAAGAGAGGCCACTCACTCACAAAGTACAACCCAGGTTAATAACAAGATTTAAAGCTGAATAAAGGGGAACCAATGTGTTTCTACAAACTACACAAAGATGTAAACAAAATGCGACCTAAAGAGCTTTGAATATGTATTTCAAGGCTAAAAAGGATCCAATCAGTTTCTGACACACCTAAATGATGATAAAATAGGTTAAAGAAAGATAATTTGAGAGATGATGAGACAAACAGGACATGATAAAACAAACAAGCTTTTCAGTTTATATACTCTGGCAACACAGGCAAGATAAACACCCTGTTCTCCACATCATGCTTTCGACATATATGCAATCTCAATCAAGGTGATTCTTTTGATTTTGGTTCAGTTTTCTTCTTATTTGATCCCCAAATTAACACACAACTTAGTGCAGTTTAACAATAATGCCAACAGAGTCAAGTGGATCTCATGTGGCTTTAATCACCTCAGAAAAATGCCTGACAAAACCCCTTTCTAGCCATTTATTTAGATTTCAGATATGGAAAAGCACTGTGAGAAAACACAGAAGGATTCTTTATGAACAGCAAAGCAAAGTTAGTTCTTGTCATGAGATGGAGAGCCTGGATATGTTTTCAGAAACCAAGGCACTAATATCCTGTTGGGAGCAGGCAGAGAGAGCTAGGACGAGGTTCTTCATACCTGCAGCCCAAAGCTGCCATGTGTGGGAAGACCAGGGAAGGATGGCAAGGGCAGCAAGCTGGGAAAGAAGAACACTTTGGAGGAAGCCACAATAGTTGTTTCACCACAATTATTTTGATATTAAAACTCTTAAAAAAAAAAAAAGCAACAAAATGAAATAAGACAAACCAAGACTCGAAAAGACCTAAGTTGATGCACGGAGTCAGCTCTCAACAGTGGCCTGTGCAAATAAAGCAGCAAGCGATAAAAGGCAAGAATCATACTTGGCAGTTCATAGACAAATCTCTTTTCTTAGTAAGATTGCAGGCTATAACCTAACAAAAAATGCTATCAAGAAGATTAGCACCTTTGTTTTCCACTTAAGCTTATACTGATAAAGCAGTTTTTACAATAGTGTGCTATGCATGTGATAATACAAGATGTCTTTAAAACCAGCACACATTTCAAGCTTCAATGATGATTATATCTAGGCCCTTGACATTCAATGCTGGAAAAATCTTTAATTAACTAGGATGGCAATGCTGATTTATGATCATGGGCACAATGGGATTTGAGTGTTTTACAAAACTGGATTAAAAGCGAATAAGAGATACCTCCTACTTTAGTAAGATTGAATGGATTCATTTTGAAGTCTCATTCCAGAGGGAATGAGATAAAGGTGTCCACTTTATCTGCATTTGTTTTAGTGCCATCCCTGCTAAAAACAGCAGAAGTTTCTTCAGTTAAATGGCATGGAAGACATTATAATCCTGCTATCTACAGATGAAGTCTTAAAGACATATGCCTATCAAATACTACCAGTTCTCTTCACTCACCCACACTCATGGGTGGATAATCACAAGTGATTATGGGTGTGACCTTATACCCCACCTTATAGGTGTGACCTCACGCATGTCAGTGTGAGGATGTAGAAGACTGGAAATGAATAAGGGTAAATGCAATGGGACATCCCAAATTCTCAAGGCTTCTAGAAAACAGGTCCAGCTGGATTATACCTTGCTGTACCAACAGTTTAGACCAGCAGATTTCACACTTTTTTTTTTATTAATAAACAAGAGGCTCAGAAAATTCACAGCCATGGTTTTGTCAATTAAAATTAAGATACAGCAGAGCGCTGAGTATATATTTTTCACGGTGGTCATACGACATGACTGACAGCCACTCTTCAGAAACGCTGGTTTAGATGAATGCACAAGGCAGAAATTTAACTGCTTTTCACTTTCAAAAAGCTTAACAAACTTTTATGCCAATGATTAGAAAGCTATTACAACAACACTGGTAGATCAATAGATGTTTCAAACTCTCATAATTTCTCAAAGCCTTCAGGAATCACAGAGGAGTTGATTCTGAAGCTGTCTGGCTTGCTGCAGCTGCCAGTTTATATGGAACAGCAGTGTGCCCCAGACTAAGATCCATCAATCTGCAATTTAGAAAAAGGAAAGTGTAACCTGATAGAAGAAGTTGTTATCATAAGGTTAACAGGAAGGATTCCAGCTGGCATCGATTGGCTGTATCAGAAGGGGTATTTTCCTCTCTTCTCATTAGACATGCCATGCCATAGATAACAGTTTCCACAGATTATTTGTGCTGTAAAGAATAAAAAGGTTTTCATAGCCCTGAAAAATAAACTGTTTGAAACCATCAAACTGGCTAATTTCAAAATGCATGTTCATTCAGATACAGAAAAAACATAAACTCTTCATTCGGGCACCAGCTGTTCCATGACATTAGCTCACTCTCACCAATACTATCGATCTCTTCATGTTTACTCCAGTAAGCAGTCCCATGGATGTGTAACAGCAATCTTTTGAATTGACTATTCAAAGGAGCTGGTCCATAAATGTTAAATCACTTCAAGGATTACAAGCTGAACTGAACTTTCCAAATACAGGGTTTCACATAATTCTCCAAGCTTACCATTCTTCTCTCCAAATCTGTATCCATTGTCTCCAAAGTCTATAGATCTCACTCTTTTTTTGTTTCCCCCACAAAATGTCAACCTACTGCAAGTTGGTTCCATCAGATGATGAGGAGAGACGGCATTCCCTGTCCTAACATACTGCCATAGTACCAGAGTGACAACTAAAGAGAGGAGCACATAAGGCTGGCTGCAAAGACAAAGACTACCCTTTCTGGCTTAAGCTATTTTGGACAAAGATAGAAAAAAGACCTAGGAGAATCCTCCATTGCTTAAGAAACTTTCTTTTTCTTCTATAATGCAAACAGATTATGGATGAGAGGATTTACAGCATTCAGTGCAATGCATTGGACAGAGGTGGAAAGAGCAAATGTGCTTATCATTATGATTATTAAAAATAAATGAAGTGGCAAGGTTAAAACCAATTCACCTTTGTTTCCCACTTACTGTAGCTATCTATAACCAGGCAAAGTAGATGAAGAATATTGTTGCCACTCTGATTTTGAGATGTCTAACATTCAGTTAATGTTCATGAAAATAAGGCACATGACGCAAGGCCATGTGGACTTTGGCTTCATGTGATCAGAGATGCACAGGACCTAAAGGCAGGTCACTAACTGAAAGAGTGCTAATCAAGAAAAACAGGGAGAAGAAACCTGTCACAATAACATCACATGTTCCTTGATAATATTTCAGTGGAAACCTCTCATAGCATGCTGTGCACTGCCTTTGCATCTTCAAGAAATTAAACTGCAAATGCACCATGTATTTATAGAAAAAAAAATCCAACTCCTTTTTTTTTCTCCTACAAATACAAAACCCAAAGATACCTGGAAATTCTGGAGTACACTAAAAATTGAAGTATTTCAGCTTGTTTTTTCCTCTACCTTGAATTAATTTGATGAGGCTAGCACCTACAGAGAAATATGATTTTAAAATGATGTTTGATTTTGAAATTGTTGGTGTGCTAACAAGAACGTACTCTGTTTGCAGCAGAGGAGGGATTCACCCATCAAAAGAGACTGGCTGTCAGAGATGAAAGAGAGTAAAGAAATGGAGAGAGAGCAATTTTAAACATATAAGACAAGACTTTCATCTCATGCTGGACCATACGGGACAGTGTTATTAACCTTGGAAAAAATCTGACAGGAGTGTAAAAGAAAAGAAGATGAAGAAAGTATATATATAAAAAAGGAATAATTTGCCTTCAATAACTTTTCTGATCTGTACCAACATGTTTCAAGAAGTCTACATTTATGCTTTTCCACGGGCGAAGGTTTTGCCATGTGCCCCCTACTTCTTTCTGTACATGCAGAAGTGTTGGTTTGGGTTTTCTGGCAGACAGTGTGTCCTTGCCGCACCTGCCTGCTAAGGTGCTGCCTGTGGATACCTGAGCAGAGGGCAGCTGGTGAATGCATAGATGACTCCTTTACCTGGGTCACCCGCAGTATGTGACACTGACTGACAAAGCAGTGTTTAAGACATTTCTGCAGTTTGTACTGTTTCTGCCTGAAAAGCGGCTCTGCAGCTACAGAAGCAAGTGCTCCCAGTTCCTCCTTGTCAATCGTCTCATCGGTGCTTAAAAACCTCTCTCTGTGGGATTCCACAACCTCGTCTCCACAATGCATGTGTAGACTAAATTCTCCTTACTCTTTGCAAGTGCTTTCTAACATTTAAGCTATTTTTTTTTTTTCTGAGAACTAAATGGATTACTTTTTATCTTGCCCTTGAGGGACACGAGAAACAATTGCTCACAATCCTCTTTGCAAGAACCTTTTCCGTGTTCAATCTCCCTGTAAGCTTTCTCTTTTCCATACCAAACCAGCCAGTTCTTTCAATCCTTCCTTTTGTATCACAGCACTAAGTCTCACTTCTGGTGCTCTGACTGACCCTTAACGGATGAGAGCCCAGTGTGGACACAGTTTGAGATCCCAGCGCTGGGAGCCAGGGCATAAACGTTACCTTTGGTGCACACAGAATCGGCTGTGACACCTCAAAGAGCTATCAGAGAGGATTCTGCTCCCCACACACCCAGGCTTCCCCACCCCCACAGCCCCGACCCCTCCTCGCAGCACTTGCCGGCGCCAAGCACGGCAGAAGCGCTGCTTCGAGAAGAGGGCGATCTCTCCCCAGTACACCACTGTGTGCATATCCGGCCACTGGGGCTTTTATTTGTTAGACCGTTTTATTTTAGGGGGGTGGTGTTTGAGGGCTGCAGGGTAAGCACGACAGAGGCAAACCAGGACGCTCCCCGGGGAGCGGGGATGGTGGGGGGGTGGCTTCTCACCTGCGCCCATCCCGTGGTGGAGGGGCGGGGGCGCGGAGGGCGCCGCGGGGGGCCGCGCAGCGCGCCACGGCGCGGGGCGGGCGGTGGAGGCGGAGCCGGCTGTACTCCGCAGCCCTCCCGCGGGGGCTCGGGCATCTCTGCGCGCCGGGCGGTGCGAGCGGCAGCCGCGCCGCGCCGGGCTCGGGGGGTGGCGGAGGCGGCGGCGGGATGGAGGGCGCGTACATCGCCTGGGAGCTGGCGCACGCCGTGCTGCTGCTGCTGAGCCTCTTTCCCGCAGGTGGGAGCCGCGAGCGCGGGAGGGCGCGGAGCTCCGCGGGGCCGGGGCAGGCGCCGGCGGCTGAGGGGAAAACTTCAGGGACAGCGCCCTGCCAGGGGTCGGGGCGGCAGCTCCGCGCAGTGCCGTGGCATCGCTCTGCGCTGCCTTCGCGGGACGCCCCGCCGGGGTGGTGGTGGGCAGTAAGTCCTTTGTTTGCAGTGCGCGGCTATCCGGGGCTGGGAGAGGGTCCGGCATGGAGCCCCCGCACACCTCCCCGGCTGGGCTGTTTTGACAATAAAGTATCTGGTGATCAGTACAAAATGTCCCCGCGGTTGAGTGCTCGTTGAACAATAGGCAGGGAAGCAGCCGCCGCCGTCAGGTGTTCAGCGCTCCCCAGCAGCGGTGAAGCCTCCCCGGGGAGGGGCCGCGGGTTTGGGGCCGGGGGTTCGGTTCGGCGGCCCGGTGCGCCCCGTCTGTGGGTCGGAGCCTCTGTGCGGCCCGAAGGTGCGTCGGTGCCCAGCGGTCTGGAGGGGCTGGGCAGACGGCTCACGGCGGGACAAGGCACCAGAGCCGTTGTGCTCCAGCACTGCCGATGCTCTGCGTTGAGTAGGAGGGCGAGCGGTGTCGCTCTGGCCTTAGGAAGGTCTGTCAGTGCTGAAACTTCAGTGTGTCGGGCATAAATTCAAAGGTTCCGTTCCACTTCCTTGACAAAAGGAGCTTTCCTTGCCCAACCTTGCAGCACTAGCGCACAGGGATGGTGATTTTAAACACAGCATCTGCCTGCAGGGCTGGGCAACTTGGCACATGGCTTTCGCAGTCGCCGTGAAGCTCGTAGCACAGTTTGTAGGCTTAGGAGGCATTTGGAGGTCTACAGAGGAAGATGCTGCAAAGAGGCCGCTGCTAGTGTTCGAGGAGCTGCACCCAGAGTGGAATCTGGCCCTGAGCACCGAAGTCTGAAAGTGCATAACATGAAAGGTTAATTTGCTACTCAACTGAGCACGCTGAGGATCCCAGGAAGCAATGCACAGTGCGAGGTGTTTAACACCCGTTACCGCCAACGGAGGGAGCAGCCAGGGAGGGCTCCATAAGCCGCTGCCCATGCTGCTGGGAGCAAAGAAAGCTAACGTACCAGGAACTAACAGTAGTGACAATTCACGGTTCTTTGTAAGCATTTTACTTTGGGAGGTGAGAGGGGGCAGTAGTTGATTTGTAAGTATTTTTGTTAATGGTTTGGGTAACTTTCTGGGTTTGGTCCCTTTTGTTTATTGATAATCTGAATTTAAGTGTGATGTCTGCCAATTTGGGCACTTTCCTATTTAGAAATGCCCACAAAATGCTAGTGCAGTAGCCACAGGGGTGGGAAAGTCTTCTACCAACAGGTTATTCGTCAAAATATGTAACCCCCCTGCCCCATATTGAAATTATCAATACCCACCAACTTTCTTTAGTTTATGTATTTCTTGCCTGAACTTGAAAGTTATCCTTTGTCATATGATTAGACTGTCCTTAAGGGAAGGCTGAGAAACAGGTCAGACTGGTGGTATCTCCTGGAAGACATGAGATGCAGGCTCCAGAGTACTGGAGAGGCAGGGAGAAAACCTTCTGGTTGTTGGTTCAGACACCTGTGGGAGACTTCAGCTCAGAGGCACGTCAAGCAAATGTGTAGACAAAAATACACTGTGTAGTAGGCATAAATGACTTGCTGTTTGAAAGACAACTGTCTTTGGGTACATTTGCACATCATCTGTGTATCACAATGGATGTAGGAATATTCCGGTATGGTTTTGTGTTGGAGGAGGTATCAACGTGATGGCTCATGTCCTGGCAGTGGCGCAGGGGACATCAGAAGTGGCAGGCAGGACAGAGCTAATCTGCTGTGGTGGATTGCTCTGGAGCTAGCGTGACCCTGGGCTACTTTTGGTTTTGTCTCTGTGCAGCCGCTTGGACTGGATGATCTCGCACAGTCCCTATTGAGACCAATCCTGTTGTCTGTCATTATAGAAATTTATATTAAGTGTCCTTCTTTGGCCTTTAGTCAAGAGCTTCTTCCTTTGTTTGCAAGCAGGGAAGGAAGATGTGGAAAAAAGAGCTTAAGGTAGCTTCTTGGCGGGTAAACCATGCATCTCTTCTGTCCACAGCCCCTTCCTGCTTTTTGTTTTTCTTGCATCCTAACATACGCTTCCACTTTTCCTTCTATTTAGGTATTGCCTTAGTCCTCATTTAATGTGATATTCTGGAACAATCTTTACTCTGTACCTCTGCTGTTCTCCCCAAAGGCTTGCCCTGCCTCTCACCTCCAGTACTCTGGCAGGACGGCTGTGGCATTTCCATCCCATGGTCATGGAAGACTGGACATGGGTCCTTTCAGCATCCATCAGTACGGCCTTCTTTTTTTTTCCAATCAGCTGCAGAGAAATAGGAGGCTCTCCCTGTGCCCAGAGGGAAGAATGTCTGTTTTCATGATGCTTCCTTCTTCCTGTCAGCCACGAGGGAGGAGGCTTGAAGGAGGAAGACTGAATGATATGGATTCTGATTGCTGTCACTCAGTTGATGCCTTGACCCCCTCAAACCATCTGAGTATCATGCCCTTCCTACTCCCCTGTTTCCATCTCTGCTCTCTCCTCCTTTCCTCCCTCTGTCATGTCAGGGCAGATTCTCCTGTGCAGAAACATGGCCCAAGGCCACTACCAGGGGCAGAATGGAAGTGTCAAAGATTGCTCAATGCTTGACTCTTTTTCCTTCCTTTACAACTGGGAACCCTCTCCCAGCAAGTGCGTAAGTGTTTTTTTCTTGAGGCTTTATAACAAGGAATGTGATACATTTGGCAAGAAGTGAGACTCCCGTTTGCATCCTGTTTAAGTACCATTCACAGAGACTGGAGGCATTTCCATGTGCTTATTTAGCAAGAGAGAGCCTCTCATCAACGGATGACTGCAGCTGTAGTATTGTTGGGTTATACTGGCTCCCTGTGGGCTTTCCACCTCACTTCAGCCCTCTCTGAAACCTATCGCTGATTGTCCAAACAGTACTGCTTCTTTGCAAGTGCCTGGATTCATCAAAGGATCCTGAGTCACATCCAGAAGGGACATGATGCACCAGGACACAGGTGGAATCATAAAGGATATGTCTTTAGCACATGTAAGCATGAGCTAGGACAGGTCTTAGGAGGAACTTCTGAATCATATTCCAGTTGGTAGGAGTTCCTTGTGAAACTTGTCCTTTCTCTGGTCTGTTGTGCAAGACTCTAGTGATACCTCTATATTCTTTGGATAGTCTAAACTGTATTTGTTGTTATTGCAAGCTATTGGAAAGATTTTTAAGCCATGTATGGAGCCGTCAAATTAAATACCAAATACTTCACGTTTGTAGTTTGAAGGAAAGCTGCTCTCTAGCCTGAACTTCCAGTAAACACTCTGGTGTAATCGGAAGGTAAGGAATAGCAAATTCTGGATGAAGCAAGAACCACACAGCATCAGAGTTTCAACAACATAAATGTTTATCTACAATACATGACAACCAATCTAATCTCATATCAATCTTGTAGAAGAGAGGCAGTAATTGCTCAAGGTTAAGCCACTTTTCAGCTTTTTCTGTCTGCCCGTGAAGATGAATGTTGTTGCAGAGATCAAGCTTTGCACATTGTCTTGCTCTATGCATGTGACACATGATTTTGCAGATGTTGTTTTCTTTTTCATCTAGTACAAACATCTTCCAGGATTTTGACTCATTTCCTTAAGTCTCTTTCAGCTGTTCAGAGAATGGCTAGAGGAAATGAGGTCTAATGTCCTAATGCATTGCATTTACTGTAAGTACCCTCTCACTTTAAGTGTAAAACTTTGTCTTTTTTCAATTTCTGAATGGCTTCTGAATATTCTCCTGCGCAAGAAAGAGCTTGCGGTTGTTTCTGTCCTTTGGAAACACATCTGCCATGGTTGAGGCTCTTCAGCCTTAATAGTGCTTAAGGTGTTCATTGTAACCTTAGGCGAAAGATGAGTGCCGATGCTAAAGTCATCTAATGAAAGTGGTGATCCAGAATTCGGTGTGTTACATCTTTTTGGACATTTATTAAAAAAAAGACCCTGAAGAGAATGCACATACCGATTGCTAGGACTTGGTATAAAAGGAATTTTAAAATCATTATTACTCTTCTGTATTATTTTATTGCAGAATTACTGTGTGTGGCTCTTTCAGTGACTTTTAGGAAACTAAAAGGCTTTTTTCCGAAATTGTCTTTGACAATTAACCCTGCAAACAGTCATAAATGAACATAGTTTTAGGCATGTGAGCAGTCTCCTTGGCTGGTTGCCAAAACTAATGACAACTGAAGAGTATTGTTTGTCCACCGGCCAAGATTGCTGCCGTTAGTGATAAAAGCATAACGGGAGTGTAAACATCTGTGTTTGAAGAGAGAATGTGACTCCTGTTTTCTAGGGTATACCAATTAGAAAGCACAGTAAATGTTAATCTCTCAATGGATTTACTCTTGGGGATTATACTGATTTATTCTGAAAACAGGTTTTCACATGTATCTTTAAATGGATTTTTAATGATCTTTTTCATGTGGCAACAGATTTTTTTTTTTTTTTTGCACAGCACGTAAGGCTCTTTATTATCTATAACAGCAATCAGGCGTGTAAATAACAGAAAAGTTTCTAATGTTGCTAGCATGCTATGCAACTCCCTGGCTGCTCCATATGGATCCTTCCTGGAAATTGTAACTAAAACAGAGCATCATTTAGTAACATTATCAGCTACAGGGGGGTTTGTTACTGGAGGGCTGACAGCATTAAATGCCTGTGATTTTAAATGTCATCTGGACAGCTGAGTCCAGAGTCATGTAACATAATCATTAAATACCTGATACAGAGAAGAATTCTCTGGTCAATGAGGCACTGACGGTTGTAAATCTAAGTGATAAAGAGGATGCATGGGCTGATTTAAATTAAGAAGAGATGAAAACTGTGGCAGGGAAATTCGGAAATAGGAAAGATGTATCTCTTCTTACAGGTTCTTTGGAAACGCTGGAAATGCTAGGTTAGTCCTGCATCTCCTTTTTTTCCCATCAGGAATTGTCCTTTAAGCTGAGTAGCGCTCCTCTGCTTGTGCTGGGCGAACATGCTCCTCATAACATGGTGTGGATGTCTTTTAAAGAAAGGCTTTGTGCAAAAGCCATGCAGGAAAAAGAAGTAAAACTTGCTGGTTATAGCCTGTCCTTCAGAGCCTGCATGTTTCAGAGGGGAGAAAAGTCCCAGTGAGCTGTTTAATAGAAGTATTTTGGGTATTCACATACCTAGGCTGTTCAGAAGTAACTAGGTTCTTGCTGAATGATATCAGGAGATTAAAAACTTGCACTAGGCTCTCTTAATCTGTTTTTTGTTCAGGAGTTAATGGCTTCACTGACATCATGTCTTGAAGGTTTTGTCTGCAGCTCTCAGCACTGGAAACTTCATTCTTTGTTGAATGAAATCTGACTTTCTCACACATTCACCTGCCTCCCACAGCTGGGTTTCTGAGAGACACAGCAAGTCTTGGGAAGACCTCACAGAACTGTAAGAGTAAGGCTGGAGTAGACTTGCAGAGCTCATCTGGTTCTGTCCCCTCCAGTCCCGCTGGGTCAGACTAACTGCTCTAATCTGCTCTAAGGCAGACTTGTGGTGCAGAGTCTACCACCCATTTTTTAAGGACAAAACTAGTTGTTAAAGGTTAAAAGCTTCTCCTGATACTTATCCTAACCTCCTTTGCTGGTTGCTTAATTCCATCCTTTTATTTTTTTCCCTGCTCTGGTTGATATAGTGAACTGCTGATTATCATCTTCTTTATAATGCCATTTTACACATTCACAATTGATATAACATCTTTGAATTTTCTGTGATTAACCTTTTTCAGCCTTTTCTTTGGTGTATCTTTTGTAACTCCACCTCCTCTTGTTCTTCTCAGTCCTCTGCAGGTCGTTTATGTTTCCTCCAGATAGGAGATTTAAAATTGATGGCTGAATCTGGATAAGAAATGTCTTCCAGGTTTAACAAAATAGTTACCTCCCCATGTACTATGTGCTTCAGTTTGATTCAAAGCATCGTAAATCTGATTTTAATCATGATTTAAATCAGCCAGCAGTAAGCCTCATTCTGACTGTTTTGCATTTGTACTTAATCATTTTGTAAAGAAAGGTTTAATCTCCTTTATTACCATTGAGATAGAGTTTTAATTAAATATAGCCTTTGCATTTAGTGCTACACTCACTAATACGTAACACTATTTGATTAATCACTGTGCCTGTATTTAAGCAATTATGTAGGCTGTTACATATACACTTATTCTGAGTCTTCATGTTTATGTTTAGTATGAAAATAGAAAGTGTTGACATTTCTTGTATTAGATAATTGATTTTTTTACTCATGATTTGGACTGATTACAATGAAGGAAATGAGAATTCTGAAATGTTCTTCCATTAAATAAATAGCACCACATAGAAGTCAGCCAATTCAGAAGAAAAAACTCATTGAAAAATGTTTTGAAATAAAGAATTAGTGACTGAAAGGCCTATCTGTAGTCAAAACTGGGGGTTTCTAATCACTGTGCTCTGAAAATTTTAGAACTACTTCATCTCATCCTCTTTTTATTCTTAGAATGGCAACGGAAAGAAAACATTCATGGGCTTTTTTTTCAGCTCATGATCAGTAGCTCCTCTTTGAATGGACTTGTTGCTCAATTGAGTTGTACTGAATGAACTGAAATAAAGAAATAGTTTTCTCTGCACCTGCTAGGAAATGCCAGATACCAAAGGCTGGTTTATTGCTGCAGTACAACCTGCCTAGAGGTGCTCAGCGACTGACTTCCATGAATTCAGTAGTTTGATTATCTTTAAAATGTTGGCAGCAAATGTATGGCTTGAATAACTTTTTTTGCCTTTTATATTTTTAATGATTAAAGGAGTTGTAAGTTTAAGTTTACATAATTGTATTTTCACGATCACTGTTGAATATTTTTACTTTAAAAGTAAAATGTGCGTTATAAAAATGCTATGTTAGTACTTTTAGTGTAATATTAAATATGCAGTTTAATAGGGCATTTTTACCCGAAGTGGTTCTGTTCATATGCCTTAGATGGTCTTCTGCACTAGGACCTGGTACTGAGGCATTCATTTTCTGTGTCTCAGTGACTGCCTCATTCTTTTCTTTACTTTTGCTGCTTCTTTGCTGTTTTATGTCATGGAAGTGCTTTCTGTGCGTGAATGAGCATAACTTTTTAACTTTGAAAAGAAATTATGTGATCTTCACCAAAATAAAAGCTTCCTCCCAGTAGTGTTCATTGTAACACAAGCTGTTGAAGTTTCCTATTTCATAGCATGTCTGACTTCCAGGTATTATACATAAAATTGCTGACTCTGCAGTAATGCTAATTATCATCATACCTAGGATTTGAGGTATGCAGCACAATAAAAGAGGTCAAATGAAAGGATCAGAAGAGAACCCTCTATGTCTGGTCTCCATACATAAACTAGATTCTATCAGAAGGGATGCTGAAATGGCATTTGCTGCTTAGGCAGGTATGCAAGCTGTGCTCTCACAGCACCATGCTCTCTTGTGTATCTCTTCAGGGGTAGGAACGAGGACCACTTTTTCAATAAGCAGCTACCTATATATATGCCATGTATATGCAATTTGTGACAGGGTTTATTAATAAAAAATAAACTACAATTTTCAAGCAAAATATGCAAGTGTGACTTCTGCTAATATTGGAGATTAAGTACAATGGCTGAATTATATATCTCCTTGTGAGTAGACTGAGGAAATGAAACTGAATTCTCAAAAATAGATCAAAATCTCTGTACTTAAGGCACTTACAAGACAACATCAGTGACAGATCTTGGTAGGTGTTAGTGTGATTACCTAAGATGAGATTTGTTCACCCAAGGAGGTTCTGAAGAACATGCCGATGAATTCTCCAGAAGTTGTCCTAGTCACAGTTTCAGAGGGCATGTGCAAAGATAGGTATATACTGCCTCCCACCCCCATTAAAAGTGTGTTTATTAGATTTGGTATTGTCTGTAAAGCCAGGCTTTTACAATGATTTTTTACCAATATCTTTGTAGCAAAGTTTGTGAGCCAAGGGAAATCTAACTTATTGCAGGTTTATTGAAAATCACTGAATTTATTCAGTTAATTATACAGACAAATATGGAGATACTCCCAAACCTGCTTCTTAAATGGATCCGTGTGCCAGGTGGATGCCTGACATGTGATGCAGTGAGTTGTATTTCAGTAACAGAGCTATAGAAATGCTTTAACTATCTTTTTACGAAACCCAGCATTTTTCTCAAGAATTTGTCAGTTCTTCCAGTAAAGGAAAAGAGAATACAAAGCGATATGGACATAAAAAATAGCTGTGCCTTTTCTGCAACATTTGGGGAACGTGTTTATTAATCTGAAAATCTTGTTTATTGCTGTAATCTTCTAGGAAAAAATACTGAACTAAATATCTGGATAAAGTAAAAAAAAAAACAAAACGCTTCTCTTTGTGGTATTTAATGTGGTCCATCATAAGAGCAATGATAACACAATTATGCAATTATCGGTATATTTTCCCCTCTGGAGACCTTATGTAGATGATTACCAGTGCACCTTTTAATGAAATTGCTACTATTTGATAAAATTACTGCCAAGACTTAAAATAATTAGAATTCGCATTGCCAAAAGTCTTACATCGCCTTTCTCAGTTGAGCCTTTTCCAAACAGGCATTAATTGAGATTGCAAAACGATTCACTGTTCTCTAGTTTTCTCATTTCTCTTCATTAAAACTACCTTTTCACTGCATTTCAGAAAACACACTTTCAAGCCATGTTGCTCATTACAAGGAACATTCGTTCAAAATGGAAGTTGAAAGATACTGCACCTTTAATGTAAATGTCAGCAGAGAGAAGTGAGAAGAAAAAGCCATTAAAGTAATAGACTGGATGCATGACAGCTGAATTTGAATACAGTATGCATTAACGTGCTTTTTCATTCCTGCTAATCATTCTCCATACTTACTTTATAATTTGTTTATTTATGTGTCTAAGAGCTGATAAAACTAACTGTGGGAACAGCTGGTTAATAAGTAATTTTGGAAATTAGAGTGAAGAAGGCAATAATTCAGTAGGAGTAAGGATCAGTGTAAGTGTATAAATCTCAGTGCTGACAAGTGTTGTGGCAAACAGCTTCAATTTTATGCAAATCCTGTTTGTGTGTGTGTATGTACATATGTATTTATCTGTCCTCTGTATTTTCTTCTTTTTAAAAAGAGTTAGCAGGTAGTTGTTTAAAGCTTAGACCATTCTAAGTTTAAACAAACCCTAGGTCAGTCATGCATTGGGTTTGGTTTTGTCATTTGCACATTGCTTGTAGAGTCCTTCTGTGGTGGGAAGTTTGGGTATAGGAGACCATAGTGTGCCACCGTGCTGTAATAAAATGAATTAATCACCTAGAACAGGTTGTATCTCATACTGTTTCAAGGTAAGTGACTTGAAGGCTATAGTCCACATAATGCTCCTTCAAAAAAGAAATTCCAAAGCAAGAGAAAAAACCCCAGAGCTGTGATTTCCCAGAAAAAGAGGACTCAGAGAGGTACCATACCCAGCCATGGAAAGAAGCATGGTCTTTGATCATGCTGTGGCCATTTAGCATGTGTACTGAACTAGAATTATATTGTTACATGTCAGCCTTTGACAAATGCCTCTATTAGCTGCAGAGTGAGGCATGCCAGTCAGAAAGGGCAAGCTGCTTGGCTTTGCATGGCTGGAGTTTCCTTTCCCCAGCAAGGGAAAACAGAGCATCTGGGGGAAGAGGAAGGAGAGTCGCTGTCTCTGGAAGGTGAAGTTACTTCCCCTAGCCCTCTGCCTTGAGGGAGGATTGCACTGGCATGTGTAAGGCAGCTCTCTCATGTTTGTTTTTGAAGTCAGAAGTAGAATCTGTTCGCTACGCCTGTTTCTGAAATAAGGAAGTACAATTAGCTACATTGCTAATTGCTGTGATCAGAACCTCTGCAGGAGGATCTGCTGGCTTCCACCCACACACAGGAGATCAGCCCAGGTGCTCATGCTTGTCCTGCCTGAAGATCCTGTGAATGTCTCTTGGAGAGTGGAATGTGCGAGGGCTGGAAGCTGGCTGGATTTGTCTTCTTACCACCTGCCTCTGATGCTGGCTGTTTCTGATTAACCACGTCTCGTTCAGAGGGGTGCGTAACCATTCTTTAGGTGTAGCTGGCTGTCTCCTCAGACACATGACCTGTTTTCCCTGCAAGGGGTAAGCAACAAGTGCCTTTTACTTGTCCTGTGGAGTGCCCTTGCAGGGCATGAGTGTTCAGTGATTCAGGTCCATGTGGAGCAATCCCAAACCATGGAGCTGAAAGCTTCGCAAGGGATGTCACTGCAAATGGGGGTGTCCCAGCCACAGCCACGGTCCAGCTGCCTCTGTTATTCCCCATACTCATGCCTCCACAGATGATAAAGACAACCTTTGTTTCAGCCTCCTTCCACTTCCTCTCTTGAGTTTGCCACGGATGGGAATTAGCTAGCTGGCTCCACACTTGTTCATTGTGTTGTGGGATGCTGGTTTCTCCTTCACACTGCCTGCAGATGGGGTAGGCTTTGCTGTTCCTTTGAGTGCTGGGCTGGTGAGCTCCCGCCTCTTGCCCTTCACAGTGCCCCTCCTCTGCCCCCTTCCCATTCAGGGTGAAGGGTCTATGAAGTCAGGGGAAGGCTGGGTGAGAAGACAGTGGTTGCCCTCATGCAGCTGGGTAAATGTCAAAGTCCCCACGAATCCTCTTCCCTCTTAGTAACATACAGCCTTTGAGGATCCAAAACTTCAGATCAAGCACAAGCACAGGAGTTCTGCTTGGGAAACACATGACATGTAAAGAGTTTGTTGGTCGGCAGATAGCACTGACTCTGTTAGATGGGTTAGAAACAAACCACTTAGTTCTGCAAGGAAGCCTAATCAGTCTAGACCCTGTAATACATGCCCAACGACAGTTAAGTTACTTTTCAGTCTCCAGGATGAAGTTAGGGCAGAGGAGCCCTCTCAGCAAGGATTTGTGGCATTTATGTATGACAAGAGTCTGTGGAGCTGCAAGGGACAATCATGTCTTTGGTCTTTTTTGGTCTGTTTCCTTGAGGCAGACACTAGCTAGCATGGGTGTTGGAATGGATAGTTTCTTTTGTGAAATAAGAGTCTATAGTGCAAGCCTTCTTTTCCCCTGCAGACTAGCTGAGATGGGATCTGATGTAGCTTTCGCATCAAATAATTTAAAATTGACATTTGGTATTGCAAAACTTTTGATCTAGTGTAAGGGAGAGCGTCTGCTTAGTGAAGTGGAACAAAACAAGTAAGCATGTGGTAGCATCTTTACTGTGAAAAATCTGGGAGATTTTATCCATGAGAGTAAATGAAAGTAATTTCAGTGTGATTAACATGAAAGTTTGACACTTTATATGTTTCCTTGGGGCATGGAATGTCAGGACAAAGAAAATATAATTGAAAAGGTCTTAAATGTATCTCCATCATAGCGTATGTCAAGTGCCATAGCGGATTTAACAAGTAAGAGGCAGAGTTGAAAGGGCAATGCCCTTCAATTAGACCAACTAATATGATAAAGAAGACCTGTCAGGCTTCTGGCCAGAACTTCAGCACTTGGGTAAAAGAGACGGTTTTGCTTCTGCTTTTCTTTCAGACCTGCGGGAGATTTGTGTGTCTGAAAGCATGTTCATTTTTCCAGCAGCGCTGGGTATGCTGAAAGAGGATATTACCTCCCTGCAAGCAATGTCTGGCTGATATCCCCAGACCATTGCATCTACAACAGTGCCACTACTTTAACTGATAAAGCATATCTCCTGTTTCTGCTCTCTCATGTTGTTGTGGATGAGAAACTGAAAAATGTGGTGAGTGAGGTCTGTGTGATAGCCCTTGAAATGATCCCAGTGCCCAGAATGAATAGGCTCTGGAAAGAAAGCAGTCTAATTGTATCCGATCACCACAATTGTATATGAAAGTCATGGACATTTCGTCCACTGTAGTTCAGCTTCTTGGTGCATTTGTCTCAGAAAAACGTTAACTGGTTTAGAAATAATGGTCAGGATCAGGTCACAGCCAGGTTGCTGTTTTCATTGTGCAGTTTGTACAGCTTACACAGGGACTGCTGATGACTATGAAGGTTATGGACAACCACAATGGGATGAGGCAGAAAATGAGAAGAGCCTGTCATACCCTTACAGTGTGTCCCAGCCCTGGGAGAGCCAGGGAGAGTAATTGCTGGGTAGCGATGAACCTGCTGTTAGGTGGCTGACAGTCCCTTGGGCTTGGCAGAATGGCTGGTGCTGGATGTGAGCAGGTTGTGGCTGTACTGTGAAGCTGTCTGTGCTGTGCCTCTGTCCTGGGCCATGTTTGAGATAAGTTTAATGTAGAAGGGTGTGAGATAAGGCACAGGGGTTTTGTGTTTTGTTTTTCTCTGAAAGCAATCTGTTGTGTTTCAGAGCTGCCACAAACTTCTTGTTCCTTTTAATGTTTAGATAACAGTTGAAAGAGGAAGCGACCACAGAGGGACTAACCCGTTGGCCTAAGGTTGTGCAGGAAATCTGTGGCAGAGCTGGGAATAAAATCCACAGAGCTTGACTCTTCATCTTATTCCATGGCAGTCCAACATCCTTTGCTTGGCAGCTGGAAATGGTTTCCAGTTGCTTGTGAGCATGATGTGGACTTGCACCTGATGTGCTTTTCCGTGCTACAGCAGTGTTGTGGCTGAGGCTGAAAAAGTCCAGTATAAACTATTTTTTTCCCAGGACAGTGCACTCCTTAGCCAAAGCTTTTTTTGTTTGCACATCCCTTAATTGTTACAGGAACATTCTGCTGTCCTTAATCATATCCCTGCAATTTGACCTGCATTTCCTATCAGTATTATCTGGAGCTATTTCATTTTCTAATTCCTCCAGCCTGGTTTTCCAGATGTTCCTGCTGCATGCAGAAGTCACAACTGCTGTACTCCCCCTCTTTCCTCCATCTCCCTTCATTTTTAGGGCTTGGGAAGCTGCTTGTAATATAGTCACATATTCTGCCTTTTTTTTTTTTTTCAGTTACCCAGCCTTGTTCACAAGTGATCCCAGCATTGTAGTGTTTAACTCAGATTTGTTATCTTACAGGGAGAAGCTAGGGTAGTGGAAGCGACTCTTTTCAGCCGTGGGACACAAATTTTGAGCATCCAAAATGCATCTTGGGCTGTCCAACTCTGAACTTTGCAAATGTTTGGGGTTTTTTTTGTTGTTGTTAATTTGCTTGTTTGTTTTTTTTTTTAAAATATTTTTAATTATACAATATTTGGCATTACCCATATATTTTGTTAGCATATAACTACCTGCTAGTTGCCCTAGAAGTTAACTCTAGCGGATTGTCAGAATCCCAGTGTGGTACTCTGGCTATGCAGTGTATGGGGAGTGTTGACTGTTTGGCAGTGGGATCATCTGCCCCCACTAGCCTGCAGGAGCCACAGTGGCAGAGGATGGTTTCCTCTCTTCCCCTTGTCCTTTGTGGTACCTGTAGTGGGGTGGGCTTCACTGAGGTCTACCTCCTTTTCAAGGTATAAGGAGAGGGTGGGGACATGCCTAGGTGTGGGTCAGATTACAGAGTAAGGATCCATACCCACACCTGGAACTCTTCAGTGGAGGTGTAATGATAGGTTCCTCCATCCTGCAGCTCAGAGAGTTCGCAGTCCCGCTTTTGACTGGTAAAGTCATGGGGTGAACGTGGAGCCCCGGGAAGAGACAGCAGATGTCGTATCCTGTGGGGCTTGGCACTTGAGGATCTCTTACGATCCCTGGCATATATCCTGCCAACACAACTGATTGCCAAATTATTAGTGTTAGTGTCATGGTTATGGCTATGTGCTGATGATTGGTGTTCCTGGAGTGCGCGGCAGCAACAGTGGGCCTGGGAGAGCCCCTGTCATGCCTCAGGCTTGGAGCAGCCTCGGATGCGAGGCGTTAGCTGTCTGAGGGAAGATCAAGAGATAGCAGATGAACATCTGCTAAGGGGATTAGTACACTGGATTACGAGTTGTTGGTTAAACTCTTGAGATTTCTGTTACTCAATTATTCCTTCAAAAGCGAAATACAAAGTCATTCCCATCTTTCTAGGCACCATTTTAATAGTCCTTTTTTAAAGGCAGGCGATATTCAGGTGCATAATACCAAGCACATCTGGTATTCCTTGCTTTTACAGCCTGTTGCCCTTGCACTGCCATACTTTCTTGAAGATACATTATTTTGAAAGGGCAACAGAAAAAACCCACCCAACCAACCCTTTACATGGTGGGAATGCTTTGCACAAGGCATCACTTCAGTTTGTGAATTGTTTTGCTAAGAATATGTAGGCTGCATAAAAGGAAGCATAGCAAGATTGTCTTGAAATCTGAGTATGGTTTCAGCTGGAGTATTGTGCCTTCTGCTGTGGAGTGCCAGTGTGCTTGATCCCTTTGCCTTTCTTTGCCTCTGTATTCCTTGTGCCTCTGGATGGAGTTATGCTCTGCTGTGTTGTTGATCACCTTTAAAGACTTCATAACAACTTGCTACATGCTACCACTTACTGATAGTAAGTGGTGCAAAATTTTGTGCTCCTAACCTGAATGTGCAGGATGAGTGCTAGTGGAAAAGAGCAGATGAAAGTCACAGACATTGCAAAAAATGTGAAATCATGTTTTTCTTAATCTCTCTAGCCATTATTACTTCTGGGATGCTTGTTTGTATGTTCAGTCACATGAGTTTGTGTAGAGAATTAGCGGACCTCATGTGGAAAATATCCAGTGACGCTGGAAGAAACAGGTGCTGGTGGACTGCCTGTTTGGTTTAGCACTGATAAATAAATCTTCATCTGAGAGATATGGGGAGAGAACAAGGGCTCCCTCCAAAACCCAGAACACAAACCAAGTAATTGCACTCTGCAGGTGGTCAGGCTGTCCGTTGCTTCCTGCTCTGTGGTGGATTTGTCAGGAAGAGGAGCAGTTACCTGACCTGCTCTTAATCCAGTATATATCTTAAGAGCAACTAAAGCTGTGAGATGAGTGAATTAAGTCTGGAGTACATAACCTCATTCCAACTAATTATCCGATTGTTTTGCTTGAACGTCTGTTAGCTGTGTGGGTAGGGAAATTCAGCCTCTGAATTGGAGACACAGAGTGTGTTTTTGAGAACAAATGGTGTCGGCTTTTCAGAAATATCCCCTTCCCTGGCTCAGGTGTTGCTATTGTACATCCAGTCCAACTATGTAGTACTATGCTCTGAGTAAGAGGGGAACAGGTGATGGTTATTTGTAGGACTAAAGAGCGAGCCTTCAGAAGGGGAAGAGTTTGTTGCTGCAGCACGTGTCAGCATTTGCACAAGTGATGTGCAAAGTGCGCATCACATCATCGAAGCAATGTGGGTGGTTTGGCAGTTCCACACTCATTTAGTGGGTCAGTTATGACCTTAATCCATGATCTGCACCTCCAGTCTGTCCCTTTCCTCTGCAAACCTGTTTCTGATGCCCTGCCTTTGACCTTCACACACCCTTGTGCTGTAGGGTTGGCTGGTTAAGCGGGTTGAGAAGGAGAAGCTCAGCGCCTGGCTGTGCAGGGCGTTACAGGCTGGTTTTGTCTGGGCAGTTTGGAACCTACGGTTACCCCGTGTGTCATTAATCCACTGTATAAATACCCAGGAGGGAAGTGGAGGGAGCGGTTCAGCAATCTGGGCTGGCTGGGCTTTTCATCAGGGGCAAGTAAATGAGGTTGTTTCCACATAGCTCTGGGGCTTTTGCATGATGCAACCCCTGGGTGCAGCTAAGAGCGTGTCCCCACTAAGGTGTGTGTGTGAGACAAAGGCTGCAGTGAGGTCTGGGGAGGGAGCATTCCCTGTCCGTGCACGCGCATGGGTTGTGCACCAGGAGTTTCTGTTGGCTGCCAGGGCACTTGTGTTCATGCAGCTGAGGTGTCCCATTGGGTTTCTGTTGCTGCAAGCAGAGGGGCAGGGACAGAGGCTTTGCTGATGTCTTTGTGCTTCCAGAGGCATCCAGGCATCAGCGATGCCGACCCAGCGATGCTTCTGGGGCTGCTGGGGCTGGTGTACTTCCCCCAGTGCCTGCTCTGTGCTGAGGCCAGGCCATTACCAGCATCAGCCCTTATGCTGATGAAGGAGGGGATGCCCCGTTGTGTGATGAAACACTCACTGGTGTTTGCTCCATGGTGGGGACTGTGTGACCTACCCAGTGCCATGCTCCTTGGAGGTGGCACAAGGTGGGGTTCAGGATCCATCCCAGCATGGCTTCACATGCACCTTCCCTGGCAAGGTGTGGGCTGAGACCTTGCTACCAGAGAAGGATGTCCTTACCTTCTCATTTTGCAGCCTTCCCTGACTCATCTGAGGACTGAGTGCTAGAGTGGGTAAACCACAGTGCACTCTTGCTATATTGTGCCACTCATGTAATGTGACACTGAAGTACCCTATGGTCTGTGGGAAGCAGCAGAGAAGTCTGCCAACGACATTCCCAAGTGACCACCTCATACATCTTTGTCTTCTCATGTGCCAAAAGTTGCTGGCTCTGATCCGAGGGGTTTGCAAATCAGAGGTCTCCTTGTCTCTAACCTGGCATCAGGCACTTCTGTGTCCAGGGCAAAGGGTTTATCCAGCTCTTATGCCTGCTGAGCCACTGCTGGATGGGACCTGTGCTCCTGAGACTTAGGACTTTAATTTTCCGTGTTTGAACTGCTGTATCACAGCTCAGGTTCACACTTGCACTTTGAGGTAGCAGATTTGAAATTAAAAGTGGGGATTTTCCGGCCTTTTTCTGGCAATTATTATTTCTAGGATGGTTGTTTAGGTGTTCAGTCATGGAAGCATATATGGAGGGTTGGTGGACCTCATGTGAAACGTTTCTGGTAGTGCTAGAAAAATGATTGCCTGTTTGGTTTAGCACTGATAAATTAATCTTCTTCTGAGGGACATGGGGAGAGAACAGGGCTCCCTCCAAAACCCAGAACACAAACCAAGTAATTGGACTCTGCAGGTGGTCAGGCTGTCCCTTGCTTCCTGCTCTGTGGTAGATTTGTCAGGAAGAGGAGCAGTTACCTGACCTGATCTTAATCCAGTATGTATCTTAAGAACAACTAAAGCTGTGAGATGAGTGAATTAAGTCTGGAGTACATAACCTCATCCCAACTAATTATCCGATTGTTTTGCTTGAACGTCTGTTGTTATCTGCGTGGGTAGAGAAATTCAGTCTCTGAACGGAGACACAGTGTAGTTTTGAATGCAAGTAGTATTGTCAGTGGCATGACTCTACTACTGCATATGGCTGTTGTACAATCTTGTACAACTATGCTTCACATGAGAGGGATAGTAGCTAACAGCACTGTTATTGTAAGCTAAGGATTACTTGTAGGACTAAAGAGCTACTCTGAAAAGGGAAGAGTTTGTTCCTGCTAGACAACCTCAGTATTTGTGTGTGTTCTTCTGCTGGTCAAGTAATTCCATAGTAGTAAGAATTTAATCTGCATTTTCAGCTGTGAGCTCCATTTTGTATGTTCACTAAGAATGCTAACTCAGCAACCCCCTGTTTGAGTTACTTTAACAGTGGAGCCAGAGAAGTCTGAATGTGCTTCTTTCTCCAAGTATGGAGTATAAGTTGGGAATTGTGAATTGAAGCTGCTAATTTCATGCAGCTTTATTCTCTGAAAATTTTTTAGAAGTTGTGTTATGGCATGTTCAGTGGAAAAGATGCTAAGAGGTCATTTAGAGCAGCGTTGGTGACTGGGAGATTGGTGCCTTGGTGAAACTAATTTGGTAGAGTTGGATGGAAGCTTGAAGAATATTTTGCGTGAAATGTTTGGGAGGTAAGAAATGATGAACTAGCACTTCAACTAAAGAAATAAGGACGTGTGGAAAGAATGTACGGTTGCCTTCATTAAACTGGACACTTCTAATCTAAGAGTGAGAGTGAAATTTCTGAATACATGAGAAAGCAGTTAAAAAAAGGTAACCGTTAAGCAAAAAAAACTTCAGTTCTTGGCAGCATATTGAGTAAATGACAAAGAATGATTAAAAGTGCTGCCATGTAGAATCAGGCTCATATGTTCTTGAATTTAATTTTTAAATAGCTTGGGTCTGTTCCCATTCAAAAGCCAAACCATTGCAGAAATGGGTGCATCTGAAACGAGTTTCAAATGGGTTTTTAAAGGCCAGTTTCCATCTGCAGTGGTTATTTGCTTTGTGTGCCGAAAGTCTTACAAGCCAAAAGGTGTCAGTAGAATTGCACAGTGCCACTGAAGCTTATTATTTTAAAGAAATAACTCCAAAAATATTAACTGCGCATACACAACTATAAATAACAGTTTTGCTGCAGAAGGAAGGGGAATGTTGTATTGACAGGCATTGTATTTTGTGCTTTATTTTTTTCCCCCAGGTGGTTCACTGCCCCATGAAGAAGCTTCACGAGTTGTTAATAAAGGGGAGGAATTAAGGTTGAAGTGCAACGAGAGTGGACCTGTGACTTGGAATTTCCAGAACTCAGACCCATCGGCAAAAGCAAGGAGTTCCAATGAGAAAGAGTGGTACACCAAAAATGCAACAGTCAGAGACACGGGAAGATACACATGCAAAAGCAAAGGGAGTATTGTCAACTCTTTTTATGTTTTTGTTAAAGGTAAATATCAATTCAGGCATTATTTTTGCTTTCCTTCTCTTTCCCACTCTAAAATTGTAGGACAGCAAATGCTGGAGGAGGGAACATATTTGATGAACTAAGGGAGAACAGAGTCTGATATAAGAAATCATCTTCTCTGTCGGTAGGAAGAAAACTCACTCCCAGCTTTGCTTGCAATGGCTTTGTCATGAGAGCAATATTCTAGATGAGTTTCTCTTTACATCCCTGTTGCCTGTGGTGAAATATACCTGAGCTGTCTTTCTAGAAGCTAGCCAAGTGTCCTGACTCAGTTGTATGAGTCAGTTGTACGAGTCAGTTGTACTGTGAGAAAGCAAGCAGGACATACAAATCTCTTTTTAATTCCATGTCATTCACCAATATGGAGTCAGGTAATGTTTGGCCCCAAGCACTTGATTTATTGAGACATTTAGCTAAAGGGTTTGGCTTTTTGAGGCTGCACTCTCAGGACTTAAGCCAGCAGGCAGCGATGATTTCTCCTCCTTCAGCTTCTGATCTACCTTGTGACTGATCAGAAGTGTCCCACTTGGGAAGAGTGCCTCTGCTCTGACACATTTTTGCAGTCCTTTATTACCCTGTTTCTTTGCACAGTGTTTTCTTCAGATTTCTTCTCATCTTTTGTTGGCTCCTGATCTGTGGCTTCATCAGCTGCCCTCAAGCTGACAATGTACCAGTCCTGGCATTCTCTTTTCCTTCCCAAGGAAGACAGTTATTTTCCTGCTTCTTCACATAGCTCTGGTGATCTTTCTTCCCTGTTGATGGAAAGAAGTCCTACAATATCCACCTTCTTGCAGACAGCATTCCTTGTCCAACGGAGGTTGTCTCAAAGAGCCTCCTCTGAGCCCTGCCAATCCCTTGGGACTTAACTGCAAAATTGTTCTCCAAGACAGGGAAATAGCAGCACAGCACAGTGAAGAGTATTTTCCCGAGGGAAGATATCTGACATAGTAACCACACAGTTTAAGAAATGCTCCTTTAACTGCTCATGAGTTGTCCAAATAGCCAAGCAGCTCCTATGGATGAGTTTTCTTGACCTCCTATGTTTACAAGTGTGGCTAAAGGAAATCTGGCCTGTATTTTACCTACATGTGACAAACATCTTTGACTTTATCTACTATGACTGTTTTCCTGAAGTACTTGGTAATTATCCCAGACAGCTGTGATCATAGATTTGTTTGTGCCTTCCATCACATGACTCCTTCAGCTCAGGATAACAGGCAACCCTCCCACTGAGCATGATTACCAAAGCATCAGAGAAGTCGTGTGTCCCTCATGCAACATCGTGTTAATTTCTTTGTCTTAATTGTGTGAAAAATGTGCAACCTTCGCTTTGCCAATTTCCTGGAAGTAAATGAAGTATGTTTGTGAGGGTGGCCATTATTTTGCAATTGGCTTTGTCTTAATGACACCTCATATCATCTTGAAGATGCTACCATGAGCTCAGCTGCTTGTCATGTTGCCACAAGCACCCCATATGCTTTCTGCTTGTAAAGCTGGGCATGGAGAACAGGACCAAGAACCTTGATCCCACTAATCCCAAGTGGCACGTAAAATGGTGCCAGCTGTTTATCTTTTACATCTATATGGATTTACTAAGAACATACTTTCCATGCTTCTGTGACCAAGGATGGCACAGTATTGACAGACAATGGGTACATAACTCTTTCCTTTTTGGCAGAAAGTGTTGGTATTGTATCTATAGAAGCAGTTTGTGTCCCTCTCTAAGCAAGTTTAGTGAAGATCAAGCTAGTTCAGACATCTACATATACAAGAAAAGTCTCCTGATTTTGATCTTGATCTCAGGTCTTTTTTCTCTTGGGAAGCCGTAGTTTCTTCATAGTGAAGATATCTTGGCTCTGTCTGTATTGGAGAAAAAGTGGACTGGGAGGAAACCGATCAGCTTAGTCTCTATCAGCAGGGATAGAGATTTAGGAGCTTCTCTAGTCCATTCTCTCTCTCCCCAAGAGTGACAGCTACTCATGGTATTTCTCTAAGTATTTCTGTGTGCAAAACGTCACACTTCGGTTCTGTTCAAACGCACTTTACTTTTTCATTTATTATTTCTATTTCATTACTATTTCATTTATTTAATCTACCTATTTCATTTATTAGTAGTCTCCATCCTCTAGTTCTAGACTGTTGCCTTAAAGCTTTTCATTCATGGGGGTATCTTGGGTGCCAGTATCAAATGAAGTTAAAACTACACCCTCACTCTAGGCCAGAAACCAGCCAATAACTTCTCTGTTTAGTGATAAGCACCCTTTGACTTAGTATTTCCTAATTACTTGTGCAAATGTCCCGTGCTTCATTTTCAAACTAGTACTTGTCTTAAACCAAATGCACGTTGTCCATCTTCTTTACCAAATTCTCTCAGTCTTCCTTGTTAAGTCATGGTTTGTTGACCTCTAATCATTCAAGTTCTATTAAGCAAGTTTGCAAAAAAGAAATAAAACTTTTCCCTCTGTTTCTACATTTCTAATTCATGCTACTCTGTAGGGAGGGCAGATGGGAGCTGAAATAAGCTTTTATAGAGTGTTTGTCACCACACCATGCTTTATTTTTGGCCAGGTTCTTAGCATTTCAAGGTCGTCACCTATATTGGGCTTTAACTTTAGCTGTGAAAGTATTTAAAGTATTGTATATTTGTGTGCTGGGATTGGCTGAGATGAAATGCTTTAGAAAAGTTACCCTGTGAAGATTATATGATGATTTTTCAATCAGATATGCTGCTTATATGCCTTTTTTTTAATATATTTTTATTAAGGAGGCTAAAAATAACCCCTGCTTTCAGGGAGGGGAGAAAGAGAGAGAAGTTCTTTGGTGCTTCCTCTGGTAGCAATGTGTGTTCATTTAGATTATGTATTTTACAGAAGTGAAAACCATAATTTAGGTGCTTTTCAAGTTCCATCTGCTCGTAAATTTCTTCAAGATCCTCCTGTGGGCATGAAACCTTACAGCCTGGCCACTAGCTAAAAGCAAATTACTTTTAATGGTCTGTGAAAATCTGTTTACTATTGTTGGAATGGGTTGCCCAGGGAAGTTGTGAATGCTCCATTGCTGGGGGTGTTCAGGGCCAGGTTGGACAAAGCCTTGGATGGCATGGTTTAGTGGGAGGTGTCCCTGCCCATGGCAGGGGGCTGGAACTAGATGATCTTAAGGTCCTTTCCAACCCTAACTATTCTATGATTGGAGGTGGAAGGTGGAGGTTTTGGAGCTAAACAAGGCAAAAAAAGATATCTCCCATCTCCAAATGAAAAAGCAGTAAGCTTATTTTTAGTGCATATGAATCCTTAGTGTGTCTGGAATTGAATGCTACTGCACATTTCCTGTTGTGCTGCTCATGTAGGACAAAATTTAATGTCTTTTGGTAAACATGAATTGGGTGATAGTGGTTTTTACTGGCTGAACATAAAACTTTCTTTGATGTAGGTGCCCAACTGCAGAGTAGGGTCATCAGAAGCTCCCTATGCATTGTCAGCTGCTCTGACAGGTCTTGTGTTTGTTCACAGATCCAAACGTGCTCTTCCTTGTTGATTCTCTCATCTATGGGAAAGAAGACAGTGACATCTTGCTAGTGTGCCCACTAACAGATCCAGATGTTTCAAATTTCACGCTGAGAAAATGCGATGGCAGACGTCTCCCCAAAAATATGACGTTCATTCCCAATCCCCAGGAAGGCATCATTATAAAGAACGTGCAGAGGTCATTTAAAGGCTGCTACCAGTGCTTGGCCAAGCACAATGGAGTTGAGAAAATATCCGAGCACATTTTTCTGAACGTGAGGCCAGGTAACACAAAAATGTTGCCTTCTTGTAGAGTGCCTGTTTTACCCTTCATTTTCCAGGAGCTGAGGGGAAGTGCTGTGAAGCCTTACCTTTGTCCTGACCTTTTCATGGGGAGGATGGAGGTGGTGGTCTCCTCTGGGGGCTTTGGGAGTCTTCTACTCAAAGCCAGAGATGCTTGCGCACCAGGGGATTACTCTGATGCCTGTGGCTGCTGTGGGCTGTCCAAAGGAAGGTGGGGGCTTAGAAAGCTTGTTCTGGGCACATCGTGGTGGGTACAGTTTGATCGTAGGACACTTGACTTGTGGCTGTGCTAAGCAGCTCTGCCATGATCATGTTTATTTTCTGTTCCTGGTGATTTCCAGGTGTTCTTTTTCACCATTCTAAGTAATTTGGATTGTGCTATTGTTTTGAGCACATACCCTGAGGTGTGGACAGGTTTCTGCATGCAAAGTGGAGATTTGGGTCTGAGTCACAGGCTTGACTCACATGTCTGTTGCCCACAAGTGACAGCAAAAGGAGCTGATGGGATGGCACTGATTCAGTGAAGAAGCAGAGCTTGGGGGAGCAGGGGACCCTTGTTTGTCTCCATCTTTGTGAGGATGGTCACAACAGCAACCATGTGCCCCAGTCATGATGAGGAGTGTGTTGTGGCTGAGCTGTTATATGCAACACTTGCAATATGCTCTGCAAACCTGTTTGTGATGCCCTCCCTCTGACCCTCACACTTGTGCCCTAGGGTTGGCTGGTTTAGTGGGTTGGGAAGGAGAAGCTCAGCGCCTGGCTGTGCAAGGCATTACAGGCTGGTTTTGTCTGGGCAGTTTGGAACCTACGGTTACCCCGTGTGTCATTAATCCACTGTATAAATACCCAGGAGAGAAGTGGAGGGAGCGGTTCAGCAAGCTGGGCTGGCTGGGCTTTTCATCAGGGGCAAGTAAATGAGGTTGTTTCCACATAGCTCTGGGGCTTTTGCATGATGCAACCCCTGGGTGCAGCTAAGAGCGTATCCCCACTAAGGCGTGTGTGTGAGACAAAGGCTGCAGTGAGGTCTGGGGAGGGAGCATTCCCTGTCCGTGCACGCGCGTGGGTTGTGCACCAGGAGTTTCTGTTGGCTGCCAGGGCACTTGTGTTCATGCAGCTGAGGTGTCCCATTGGGTTTCTGTTGCTGCAAGCAGAGGGGCAGGGACAGAGGCTTTGTTGATGTCTTTGTGCTTCCAGAGGCATCCAGGCATCAGCGATGCCGACCCAGCGATGCTTCTGGGGCTGCTGGGGCTGATGTGCTTCCCCCAGTGCCTGCTCTGTGCTGAAGCCAGGCCACTATCAGCATTACCCCTTATGCTGATGAAGGAGGGGATGCCCCATTGTGTGATGAAACACTCACTGTGTTTGCTCCATGGTGGGGACGGTGTCAATAGCTCAGGTCTATGTGACCAGCTTGGTGCTGCCATGCTGTTCAGTGGTGGGACAGGGGATGGGCAGTGGGGGTCATCTCAAGTGTGGTTTGCTGTGGCAAATTGAATTTTTTTTCTGGTGATTTGGGAGCTCTGATGCAGTGAATTCTAATGAATACTAGATTTCAATTAATGAGGAAAGAACAAAAGTTGGGTAAGTGCAGCCATCTTTGGCGTTCTCCTTTGAGAACAGAAATCAAGTCTGTTCTTGCTGTCTATCTTGTTCTGTAACAAGGTTCTCTTCCAACTGTTTGTTTTTTTTCAGTGATGGCCAAAGGAAGAAAGCAGTTGATGTTTCTCTGAAATAGGAAAGTGCAAGTTGTACTGTTGGAATATTTCACTTTTTTATGGGATAAAATCTGTACCTGCTCAGTATAGCAGTGACTTCAGATGGGAAGTGCTAACTTAGCTTCCACTGCCAGCCACCCACTGGTGGTGGGCTGTTGGTGGCCAGTGGGACCTGGGCAGTATGCCTGTGTTCTCTGTTTGGGGGGAAGCATGAAGTAAGTGGAAGCATCTGCTGAAGGCCATCAGCAGCAGAGCAGCATTGCCATCCTCAGTGTCGTAATTACTGTGCTGTAGTGTTCAGTCCCCATTGAGTTCACCAGGTAAAACTCCCACTTTCTCCTTGGGTAAGGATTTAAATGCAGTGGAGACCCTTTGGTGAGCGATGTTTTTGTAATCATAACTGGCACTCAGACCCCCAGGCTTCTGGCGCAGAAAGGCAGAAGAGGCATCCATGAAGCAGGGAACTGTGCACATGTACTGACATACACCAGCCCTGCTACAATAGCACAGGGAGCGTTTATGTCCAGCCTTTCTCAAAACAATGAGGGGCTTTATGGACTTAATGGCTTTTTTTTTTGCTGTTCATAGATGTTTCTGGTGGGTGAGAACACAGCATGCCTTCTGCACTGGCTTCCTCCTGTCTCTTGGGTACTGCCGAATGCCGGGGGAGATTTTCATGTCAGCCTTTATATCTGAAGAGAGCAAACATGTTTCTTTGTTCTCTTCTGTAGCTGCTTACAGCAACGTGAGGAAAACATTATTGTTAAAGTATGAATGGCTGAAAAGCGTGGCGTTTTCCTAAGTTTCGTATCATTTACCTAAGACAACTACAAAGCCTGTGTCAGAGGCAGGAAAGAGTCTGGAAGACCTTATCTGATGTAAGTTCCATTCACAGTTTGAGAGTGAGTCTTCCTGAATAAAAGCCCTAGTGGGAAGTTCACTGGAGTCTCATAAATGAGAAAAAGTTGAAGAAAAGGTTGAAGGAAACAGAAAAAACAAATTGAAGAGGGAACAGAGGAGAAACTGAAGAGCTTTGTGGAGATAGGAGACATATAGTCCTCAGATATACTTAACTGTTGACAAGACACCCTGTAGCAGAACAGGGGTACAGCTAGCCCCTGTCACCTCCTGTTGGGTGACAAACTTGTCCACAGTCTTGGCTCCAGCCACCTTGAACCACTACTGTGAGCAGAGGTTGTGGTGCTTTCAGAGGTGGGTGTGCTGTAGTCTTTGAGCTGTACTGTGCTTCTTAGGCTGTCCATCAGGGGCTTTCAGGGATCTGTCAGACAGTACTTTGTGTCGGTGCTATTTTCTAATTCAGAGTTGCAGTTCATGCTAGCCTGTGGTTCTTGAGTGGCTAATCCTCACCATTTTTTCAGTTGTGCAGCATTTTTTCAGAGTGCATTATTTTAATCACTGTCATGGAATGAATCATCTTACTGATGGTTCAGCATTGTTTGAGTTTTTTCCTGCAAGTTGCTATGTTTTGCGTATTATCTAACTTTAAATGTAATTTGAAGGGGGACTGAAGCAGAAATGTGCTTGTTGTAAGGGTCCAACTGTGTAATATGTTAAATAAATTTGGATGCTTCTTGGAGGCCTGAAATTTTATTGGAAAGTTAATGACTGTTTTTTCTTGTCCCCCCTTGGAAGCTCTGAAGCTAATGAAAAGTACACTTCTAAATTGTTTTCCAGTTCACAAAACTCTTCCTGTCATTACCTTATCCAAAAGCCATGAGCTTCTCAAAGAAGGAGAAGAATTTGAAGTTACATGCATAATCACGGATGTGGACAGCAGTGTGCAAGCTAGCTGGATTTTTCACAGAAGCGCGGTGAGTTCCTTTAATTGTATCATATATGCCTCAGCACAGTATGCAAGCTCTCTGTAGATATTCATATACTTGTCTTGGATACCTGATGCTGTATCAATTTGCATTTGTTGCATTTCCAAAGGTCCCACATCCTACAGACTGATGAAGGGCCAGAAACAACTGTCCTGTGCCTGTGCAGATGGTTGGGAGGAAAAGCATCTGCATGGGCTTTTCCCCCCAAGCAGAAATTGAAGTTAGGCTCTTAAATGTAAAGTTTAGGTGACCTCTATTGGGCTGCCTAAATACGGAAGCAGGAGTGCCTGCACATCACATTGCAATCAATGGAAGCTGCAAATATCAACACACGGACTGCAAATTACATATTCTAGTCGTTATCATTAACAGTAAAATACCTGCTAATTAGCATGGGACTGTGTGTGACAGGAATAGTAGTAAGCATTTGCAGGAATGATTAATTCATTTAAATTACATGGTGTGCCTTACTCACTGGGGAAGTTCAGAAAAACGAACCAGTGAACTGGCTTCTTTCTGTAGTGACAGATGAAGTTACTGCCTGGCATCACCAGTTGAATTATTGGCAGGCTAAGTGTTCCAGGAGAGTTAATTACTGGCAGCATATCTGTTCTGCGAATGAGGGACAGAGAGATGCCCTCCCCTGGTCCGCCAGCATGCTGCCAGCTCTGCCTTTGAAATTAGCAGCAGGCACTGGGTTGTTTCTAAGGACGCTTCTTGGTCTTCTGGGTATACCCTGAAATTTCTATTAATTAAAAGCCCTTGTGAAGACCTGTTTGTAACTTGTGCCATATATGATCCCATGCTAATTGGCTGTTTTTTTCCTGCTAATGGTGGTGACCAGGATATGTAATTTACAGTCCACATGTCTATGTGCGTATGGAAGAAGAGACTTCTGTGATGCTGTGATGTTTGGATAAATCACATCTCCTCAGGCAGATAGCGAACAGGAGGTGTGTTCCCTGGAGCTGGGTATGCCATGCTTAGCTAATCCACTGCCTCTGGCAGAGCTGCTCTCGCTAAGTGCTCACTGCTCCAGAAATCCCACCTCGCAGCTCCCAAGGTTGGGAATGAAGGTGGCATGGGACATGCCGATGGGGCTTTTGGTTCTTTGCCAAGGTCAACTGCAAGTCCTTCATCTGAGAATTTAATTTGTTCTCTTACTTCCCTCCCTTTTCTTTGTTATGGTATGATGAAACTGGGGCCTTCCCTTAAGTTTTTGTGCTTTCTCACTTTTCACTTTTGAAGAGCCGTGAGGAAAATATTTTTGCTGAAATAAGTTTGACCTTTCTGTCCTTTCTGGTAAATAGTGGGTGATGCTATCTTTTAAATACTGACTTCCAAATTAAATTTTGTACTAAACCAGAATACTGTAAATTCATGTTTAAATAGACGCAGAACTACATTTTCTCCTGAATAGGTGGGTGGAAAAAATGTAAACCACTTCTTCCTCATATGACTGAAGTTATCACCACTTCTCAAAATTAGGAGACTTGTTATAAGCAAACACATCCATACAAAACAAACTTCATTTGTGATTGTTATAGCTCAGCAGGAATCAAAATTGTATTGAGAAGATTGAATTTATCTAGAAGCTCTTGGAACCTCAAGAATTGAGATAATCTTATTAGAAAATCGTAACAAGTACAAGTCTGCATTTGGATTAATCAATGTAAATGTATCAGTCTTTCCAACCACACTAAGCATTCTCACAAAAACTGAAGTCAAGACATCAAGGCATTTATTTCTTTCTATTCATACATAGTCATAGAGTCATAATACACTTAATGCTTTGAAAAGAGAATGAAGTTTCCACTTGCCTTTAAGGTTAAGAAATCTAGATTGCTATGGACCAAGAATCAGAGTGTGTACAAGAGGAAAACCTGTTGCTTGCAGGTCTCTCTGCAGTATGTCTGTGATCAGGAGATGCTCAGCCTCATGCCATGGAACAACACAGTTTATAATGAAGCTCCAGCACCTGAAGGTCTCTCTTGTCATTCACTGGGAAGCAACCATCAGTTGAAGTTGCCTTCAGTGATTTTTAGGCATGACTTGGATGGTGAACCTCACTTTAGAGTTGCAATGACTTTTTACAAGAGCCGCAGCTTTTGAGCATTAGGAAAGTCAAGAGCCAGTGGCCATTTTACATCAAGCCCCACAGCTAGAGTCATTGTTAATGCAAATAAAATATGTCAGTTCCTCACCGTCATCAGCATTAGAAATGTAGGCAGAGTGAGCTGGGTCTGACTTTGGGCACAACACCCTTTTCTACGCACACGCACATGCACACACGCACACACATTTCTTGCCTTTACACTGGATCTTGAGGAGGAAAAAAATAAAGAATAAGGGGAAGTAACAGGACTTAGGAGAGGACATTATCTCCCAAAGACAGCTGATCACACACTTGTTTTGCATGGAGAGATTCTAGTGACAGGTTTGCCGTGCTGGCTTATTATTCCGGTTTAAAGTTATGAATATTAATATAGCAAAGTTATAATTACTTCTATTTTTAATTTATCTAGGAAAGATGCTGCATACACAGTGTTTTAGATGTTAATTGTTTTTTACCGACAGATTGTTACAAGCAAAAGCAGAAATTTGGGTGATTATGGATACGAAAGGAAATTAACATTGAACATCCGTTCAGTGGGAGTTAATGATTCTGGAGAATTCACATGCCAAGCAGAAAACCCGTTCGGAAAAACCAATGCCACAGTAACCTTGAAAGCACTAGGTAAATAGTTCTTGTGGAAATCTTAACATTTCTAAGAGCAGTCGGTGGAAAGTGAGAACACTGGGGAGCCATTGCTTCCATCTCTCTCCTTTCCCCCAAATCTCAATGAGTAAAGTTGCTTTGTTAAAAGGTTATTGCCAAGTGGTACCATATGGGATGGCTTAGGAATGGTTGTGGTGTGGATGACTACTTTAATTTACAACCCCCTTTGTATATTATTAGAATATGATACTGGAACAACCCCCCAGCAGTGTTTCTATTGCTGGTTTGTCTCATCCTTCCTGGTTTAATTTTAAATTGAATCCTGTCTTAATGAAGCAAGTCATTTACCTTTGCCCGGTGTTATCCCTGCACTTAAGTAGTTTGCCAGCACAAGCATGGAGTGTATCTTTAATACCTACCTTCCAAGCACAGGAAATTTCGCTGACATCAGCGTGTCACTGTTTTTTGTGTAGAAGCTTTATACATACTTCTATTTAAAATAATGCTGTGAGGAACGTTGTAGTATGTATAGACAGTATCAAATTGTTCCAGTGCTCACCCCTGTCATATACCCACTATCCATCATTTCCACAGGTTTTGGATCATGTCCCTTAACACTGAGCAAGCTCCCTCTCTCCTCCTGCTTAATAACAGGCTCGGTTAGTCTGCTATATATTAGCTTGGGTGACACACACTGCCTTTTGGATTTTAAAGCTGCTAAAGCATGCTGATTTGATAAATTAAGGACAATTAAGAGCATGTTGGTGTAGTTAATAAGATCATTCTGACGAAGTCTGCATAGTTGGCTACAACTGTTTCAGTTCCTTACCATTCAAGGGTGTAGTAACTGAGGGAAGTCTTGGATCCCTTTTCCTTTTCAAATCTGTTTTTTGGTTGCACAGATACTCGTTGCTTGGTTTGCTTTCCCTGTTAAATTAAAGAAAACAGAAGTGTTTGACCTGTGCATGTCAGAGCAGCAGCGGTTTGAGTGCCCTTAAGCTTGATCTGCCGTTCAAGGGAGTAGGGCTCAATGTTGAGGATGTTTGCTCATGTTTTCACAGGAGAGACAAAATTCATACGTAACAGAGGAAAACAGTATGAAGTATGAAACAAAATCTTTTCCCCAAAGGGAACAATATGAAAGCTTTTTTTATAAGAGGAGGGAAGTTCTTAACTACAGAAATTATTAGGACTATGACTGCATGTGCAAATGTGGCTTGAAAAGGGTTGACTTAAGGTCTGGGGACTAAAATAAAGCACAGCATTATAAAAAGTAGAAAATAAAGTAACAAGCTTGTATTTAGTAAAATGCAAAGTTCGTGTTTAATAAAAAATCCAGAGAAAAGCTGTAATCGTTCCTTTTCAAGTTACTTTTCTCTCCCACCCTCTCAAATTTGACATAAAATAAAATAAACTCTACCTTCTGGATGCTTTTCACCATTCATTGTCAAGCTGACTATATTTATCCAAACTGTGCCAGCTCCCAGGGTCCTGCGAAGTGTATGGCATGTACTGTAGAGATCCTGGGATTGTATCAGATCCTAAATCACTGTGGCTTTAACATTTGCCAGAAGGTCTATAGGAAATAATGAGTATTTTTGGTAAATTTCCTGATTACTTTTTTTTAACAGTTAATTTACCTAACTGTAAACAGTTTCCAGAACCCTGTTTCAGGGACTGATAGCACTATCATAAAACTTTATTAGCAGACTCTTGGGTCCAATTTAGAATCTAGGCTTATACAGAAAATAGAAGAAAACTGAATGAACTAAAAATCTTCAGTTTCCAGATATAAATCTTTTTCTTTTTCCTAATGATGGGGAGCATTTTAGAGCATACCTGCCTGTTGTGAGTTTATTTCATCCTTTCTTCTCCAAAGCATCTGTCAAGTGCTCTGGCAGCTCCATATGCTTTCACCAAGCCCCACTGGCTCTGGTTTTCCTGAGCTTAGGTGCCCAGCTGGCCACAGCAGTTTGATTACTAGAAAGTGGGAAGAAGCAGCTATCTGAGATTGACTTTTGATCTAAATTCAAGCTCTCTCAGTAAATGTGTTTTCCTGTAATTGCAATCTGCCTGTCAAACTGATAATTCCTGTATGAATTTGTGTAATGGGACTGAAAAATGTGTCTTTTCAAAGTGAATAATCCTGAAGCTGATGAGTTTATTAATGAAATTAAAACCACTGCAGTAAGGATGCTTCTCCGCATGATATTATGGAACAGAACTGCATAATCATAAATGGTATTTGCCAAATAAAAGATTAAGACCCAGCAGTAGATGAGCAGAAATGTTTTAGTTTAAGACAATTCATATCCAGGCCTGCGGACTTAGCACATATTTGTCTAATTACAGTTTTGAATAGATTCATTTGTGATGTCATTCTTAATTACAATTGACAAAGAAACCTCAAATACTCTAGTATATTGTCATAAATGATAAATTTATCTTGTTTTCTTAGTGTGTTGTTCATATCAGAGTTAGCAACTCTGAGTTATTGAAAAATATAAATACTTGAGTAGTCAAACATGTGCTTTCCTTTTTCCAAAAGCAAAAAGGGGGTATTTGTCACCATAAGATGGAATTATTTCTGTTAAGGCACTCAAGACTACTTTAAGTCCTGTGTCCCGTTGCTATATAAAGCTGGTGGCCTTGGTTTTGACAGGTGAGGGTTCAAGTTCTGCTTTGTAGATAAGGCTTCCTCTTTCACAGTTATCTGGATGCTTGATCTCTGATCTTGAAGTAGTCTTGAGTGTGGTTAGTGTACTGACAATCCTCTAAATGACCCTAAAAATGTTTTTCTTCTCTTCTTATGGCCATCAGTTAAAGGATTTGTCCGTTTGTTTGCAACAATGAATACCACAATAGATATAAATGCAGGACAAAATGGAAATTTAACAGTTGAATATGAGGCCTATCCAAAACCAAAGGAAGAACTCTGGATGTACATGAATGAAACATTACAGAATTCATCGGACCATTATGTCAAGTTCAAGACTGTGGGCAGTAACAGGTAATATGAGTGACTGTAAGTGGTATAGATTTCACTTTGTAACAACAACCTAGAGTCTGCTCTGGAAAGAAGAAAGTGGAGATGGTGAGAAGTTTGTGATTATAAAAGATGTTGTAGTATGCATGGCTCACCACAGTAACTGGTGCAAAAGTCTGCTAACCTAGACTTGGAATAGCACTGAGCTAACCGCACCATCTGTGGACCAGTGTGCCCGCGAGATGCCATCCTGTCCAATAAGAAAAACCAAGAATTTAAAGTTGTTTGCCTACTACCACGGAAGAACCCAGTGGTCTAGACAAAAGCTTATGCATTTAATTCTGCTGGGCACTGTAGTCTTCTGAGCCATGGTCCTCCAAAAATTCAGTGAAGCACCTACCACCTGTGGCCTGGGTTGTGTACCTGGGGTCCCCCCTCAGCAAGAAAAGGAGGAGGCCGTGGTAGGTGCATGAGGTCTGAGCCTGATGCTGAGCTGTCACCCGTATACAAATCTGGGTGTTAGAAGTGGCAGAACTTCTGGACACTGTAGCACAAGAGCCGTTGTAATGCAAGGTAAGAGTGTCTGCATGGAAAGTGTCTGCAGAAGACAGTGTGCTAGTGATTCACTTCTCAGCTTCTGTGGCCGTTGCCTGTTCACTGCAAGTTGTGAGCATCAGTAATGCTTAGTTTTTTTCTTTACAGTTATACAAGTGAACTTCACCTTACCCGATTAAAAGGAACAGAAGGAGGCATTTACACATTTTTTGTGTCCAATTCTGATGCCAGCTCCTCTGTAACATTTAATGTCTATGTGAAAAGTAAGTAAAGTGAACAGTCTGAAATATTTCATTATCATAGTCATTGTATTTTACACAACATAATGTATGCACAAGATGTCACAATGTGGTTCAGCATATGAAAGGCTTTCTGAAATAAAGCACATGCTGGAAAACTATTTAAATGTCAAGATATAAAAGTGCAGAGTACTTACACAAATCCACCTACTATCCAGCATGACCTTACATTCTAGCAAACATATTCCAGAGGTTACCAGAGAGCAGGTAGATACAGGAAAAAAACTTCAGCGCTTGAAAACAAGATTGTTAAAATAAGCATGCAGCATAAGCCTTTGATAATTTAAGGTGGAGCAAGATATACAGGGATTATAATTTGCATTTTGGCAGCACAGTTAAGCTATTATGTGTATTTAATTTGCTTGAGTTGTATGCCGAGTTTGAATGCTTGTCAAGAGAATTATTCGCTTGTGCCTTTTGGCACCTAAATAGTTTTGTATAATAATATAGATCACCATTGTGTTAGAAAAATCTGCATAACTTTACAGATGTGTGTGCTGTCATCTTTGGGACATGCTTGTTAAAAAAGAGCATCAGTCTCAGTTCCAAACAGCGTTCTTCAAGACAGAAGCTAAACATGAGAATTAATTCAATCAAACCTTCAGGAAATCCTGTCCTTAGCAGGACCATCCTGCTAGAGTGTTTCATGCTCCCAGCAGACAAGTATTGGCAGCTGCTAAAGGCCAGGCTAAAGGAAAATTAAACTAGAAGGGGACTGCATGCAAACTGGAGAAAGTAGGGTGAGATAGGCAATGATGCCTTCAAGCCCAACAAGAAGAACTGTGTAGAAAGTGAGTGAATGTGCTGCAAATAGAGTTCTATGTTGCTGCTATGCTTTAGCAGCCATGTGTCCTTCTGCAGGCATAGGTTTATGCAGAGGGCTGTTGAGGCTTCCATAAACAAACAAAATCCTAGATACTATTTTCTGAATTCTTCTCATTTATCAATGAAGGTCGTCACTTGTAGCTTCACTCTTAGCACTGCCATAGTTTGGGGCTAGAAATGTCAGCTGGGCTTCTTTCAGAGCATGGCATTTCTTTCTTCATGTGTGCATGCTGTCATTTGTATCCTTGTGCCTTTTCTATTTCCCAGCTGTGATTTTTTGAGGTGAGGGCTCTGGTGACCTCAGATATCCTTTGCCTCAATGGATAAGTGTGGGTTACAGTCATGAGGGATAATTTTACTATTTTACAGATTAGCGGAGCAAATTGTTGAGCCAGAATTTAATTTCTGGGAAAGAGTGTGAGAAATTGCAGGTTGTCTGTGGAGCTGCCAGTTCGCATGAGGCTGGATGGTGTTTTTTGACTTGCGACATCATGTGAGTGCTTGGAGTGAGGGGCTGTTCATGGTCCTTCCAGCTCTCCCAGGCTCTGCAGGCTGCCTGGGAGCAATCTGGTCACAAGAACTGAAAAAACCCAACCCACATTTTTGTCATTGTCTGGTGTCAGTTCTTGGCGCAGTGTTCCATGTTGCCACTTTTCAGGAATGTGCTACTTAATAAAAGCTAAAAACCCCTTTAGATGGTGATTAAGAAACCAGACTAGGGAGAGCATGGTGAAGCTGGAGGATGGCTGAGGCAAGAGGGGGGATAGACGGTTTAGTTGTGCTGATTGGCTTGTCCATATAAACATCAGTATTCAAGGCTTCTTCCTTCTTGCTTCAACTACTGGCCTTGTAAGTAGTAAGGTCAATCTTGGGATGCAATGAGCACATTTAAGCAGTCTCACAGAGCTCTCATCACCATGCACCGTGTCTTTGGGTGAACTGTAGCCATTGCTGAAGCAGGTGAATTTTACACACTTGACTCAAAAAGAGGGGGTTTTTGGTGTTTTGGCTAAGCTCCTGCAAATACTTTTTAATTTTGAAAAGAAGAAATTAAATAGATTGATCCTTCCAGGGGGCTGTTTTTAAGAAAAATAACCTTCTTTTAGTGGTTTATCAAATGCTCATCATGTAGGTTTGAAATACAAACTGCATGACAACATACCGTATTATCTGACATAGCAGACTAACTGCCAAAGGTCAGCCATGTGTGGTGGGTCAGATCCTGATCTAATGGTGCATCCTGACCTGCCACTGTTGTCAGTGGGGATTTCGCATAAACTGCTGGGATATAGCTCATGATGCTTACACGTCTTGGGCAAGTAATCAGCAGAAGGTAATCAAACAGGTAAAACGGGATTTGTAATCAGGAGAATGTCTTCACGTAAACAAAAAGCAATGCTGAAGCATTTGCTGAAAGAACCCAGTGCAGAAATACTTGCCTTGGATTTAAACACATGTAGCAATTGCATATGCTAATCTGAAACAATACAAAATTGCTTTAAAAAAAAGTAGTAATTTATAGTAAATGTAATATAAAGTAAGGAAGGAAGGAGTTCTGAAGTTAGGAGCCAAATGGAAAATTACAGCTTGACAAGCAGCATGGTGAACGGAGTGACAATTAAGACTGTAGAAATATTCAGAGTGGCGAAGTGCAGTGCATCTACCAACTTGTCGAAGAATCTTCCAACTAGTGTCTGAGTTTAGTGCAAAATAATATCTGAGCCTAAGTATAGTCAGCAAAATATTGTCTATGCAGTTGCTCATGCTGCAAAGAGAAAACTGGTATTACAGATCACGTGAAACCAAGCTCAGCGGTTTTTCCTGTCACTGGACTATGCACTGAACAGATGAGGAGTCACCAGGATACTATAGAAAGATCTATTCCTGTCCAGAAAATGTAGCTGCAGGAGAAAAGCCCTGTCTCTTTGTCTGTGATGACGGACAATACTTATTCCGTGTTACTTCTTAGCCATTCACTTTGTTAACAATGAAGAAAAGGAAATTGGTAATAGAAAGCAATTAAATGCACAACGTTATCATACAGACCACTGAATTAAAGTAGGAGTGGCCTTTGATACATTCAGAATAATTTATAGAGGCTGAAAAGCAGATAATAAACTTGGTAAAACTAGAAGTTTTGAGACATCTAATGGCTGATTATGGATAGCAGTATGTATATATACTGAGCAATGTAATGAAACGTTAAATATTTAAAGGGTTAAAGACAAAATAGTAGTCATTAAGAGCCTGTCTGATATCAGGGTTAATCATAGAATAGAATCATAGAATAGTTAGGGTTGGAAAGGACCTTAAGATCATCAAGTTCCAACCCCCCTTGCCATAGGCAGGGACACCTCCCACTAAACCATGCCATCCAAGGCTCTGTCCAACCCCACCTTGAACACCGCCAGTGGTGGAGCTTTCACAAATTCCCTGGGCAACCCATTCCAGTGTCTCACCACCCTTACAGTGAAGAATTTCTTCCTTATATCCAATCTAAACCTCCCCTAAGTTTGAACCCATTACCCCTTGTCCTATCACTCCAGTCCCTAATGAAGAATCCTTCTCAGCATTCGTATAGCCCCCCTTCAGATACTTGAAGGCTGCTATGAGGTCTCCACACAACCTTCTCTTCTCTAGGCTGAACAGCCCCAGCTTTCTCAGCCTGTCTTCATATGGGAGGTGCTCCAGTCCCCTGAGCATCCTCGTGGCCCTCCTCTGCACTTGTTCTAACAGTTCCATGTCCTTTTTATGTTGAGGACACCAGAACTGCACACAATACTCCAAGTGAGGTCTCCTGAGAGCAGAGTAGAGGGGCAGGATCACCTCCCTCGACCTGCTGGTCACACTCCTTTTGATGCAGCCCAGGATATGGTTGGCTTTCTGGGCTGCAAGCGCATACTGCCGGCTCATGTTCATTTTTTCATCAACCCACACCCCCAAGTCCTTTTCTGCAGGGCTGCTCTAAATCTCCTCCCCGCCCAACCTGTAAGTGTGCCTGGCATTGCTCCGACCCAGGTGTAGGACCTTGCACTTGGCATGGTTAAATTTCCTCAGGTTGGCATCAGCCCACCTCAAAAGCGTGTCAAGGTCCCTCTGGATGGCATTCTTCCCCTCCAGCCTATTAACCAAACCACATGGCTTGGTGTCATCGGCAAACTTGCCGAGGGCACACTCAATCCCACTGTCCGTGTCACCCACAAAGATGTTGAACAAGACCGGTCCCAACACCGATCCCTGGGGGACACCACTCATTACTGGTCTCCAGCTGGACACTGAGCCACTGAGCACTACTCTTTGCGTGCGGCCATCCAGCCAGTTCTTTATCCACCGAGTGGTCCACCTATCAAATTGATGTCTCTCCAATTTAGAGACAAGGATGTCATGCGGGACAGTGTTGAAAGCTTTGCACAAGTCCAGGTAGATGACATCAACTGCTCTACCCATGTCCATCAGTTCCGTTGCCCCTTCATAGAAGGTCACCAGATTGGTCAGGCAGGATTTCCCCTTAGTGAAGCCATGCTGGCTGTCACCAAGCACCTTGTTGGTTTTCATGTGCCTCAGCATGCCTTCCAGGAGAATCTGCTCCAAGATTTTGCCAGGAACAGAGGTGAGACTGACTGGTCTGTAATTCCCTGGGTCATCCATTTTCCCCTTCTTAAAAATGGGGGTTATATTTCCCTTTTTCCAGTCATCGGGAACTTCACCTGACTGCCATGATTTTTCAAATATGATGGACAGTGGCTTAGCAACTTCATTTGCCAGCTCCTTCAGGACCCGCGGATGGATTTCATCAGGTCCCATGGACTTGTATACATTCAGGTTCCTAAGGTGGTCCCGAACAAGATCCTCCCCCACAGTGGGCCCAGGGTCCCCACCCTCACCGTCCCCATGTCTGCCTTCCAAGACTTGGGTGGTGTGGTCAGAGCATTTGCCGGTAAAGACTGAGGCAAAGAAGTCATTAAGAACCTCAGCCTTCTCCAAATCCAGGGTAGCCAGTTCTCCTGATAGCTTCTGGAGGGAGACCATGTTGTCCCTAGTCTGTCTTCTATTTGCAATGTACCTATAGAATCCCTTCCTGTTATCTTTAACATCCCTAGCCAAGTTTAAGTCTAGGTGGGCCTTAGCTTTCCTAACCAGGTCCCTAGTTTCCCGGACAACATCCCTGTATTCTTCCCAGGCCGCCTGACCTTGCTTCCAGCTATTATAAACCTTTTTTTTCCTTCGAAGTTTGCTCAGCAGGTCCTTATCCATCCAAGGAGGTCTCCTGGCCCTCCTGCTGCCCTTCCTTCTAGTAGGAATGTATCGCTCCTGAGCTTGCAGCAGGTGATCCTTGAATATCAACCAACAGTCTTGGGCTCCCCTGCCCTCTAGGGCTGTATCCCATGGAACCTTACTGAGCAGGTTCCTGAAGAGGCCAAAGTCTGCTCTCTTGAAGCCCAGGGCAGTGAGCTTGCTGCATGCTCTTCTCACTGTCCTGAGGATCTCAAACTCGACCATCTCATGATCGCTGCAATCAAGGCTGCCCTGGAGCATTACATTCCCAACCAGCCCTTCCCTGTTGGTGAGGACGAGGTCAAGCATGGCACCTCTCCTTGTCGGCTCCTCTATTACTTGCAGAATGAAGTTGTCTTCCACACGATCGAGGAACCTTCTGGATTGCTTGTGCCGGGCCGTGCCATCCCTCCAACAGATATCAGGGTGGTTGAAGTTCCCCATGAGAACAAGGGCCTGCAAGCATGAGGCTGTTCCTATCTGTCTATAGAGCGCTTCATCCACAGAGTCCTCTTGATCAGGAGGTCTGTAACAGATCTCCACAATAACATCACCCATCGCTGTTCTCCCTTTAACCCTGACCCACAAACTCTCTGTCGACTGCTCACCTGTCCCCAGACAGAGTTCCATACTTTCCAGCCTATCCCTAACATAAATAGCAACTCCCCCTCCCTGCCTACCGGGCCTGTCTTTCCTAAAGAGCCTGTAACCTTCCATTCCAGCACTCCAGTCATAGGAGCCATCCCACCATGTTTCTGTGATGCCTATGATATCATACCCCCATAGATGTGCACACATCTCTAATTCCTCTTGTTTGTTCCCCATGCTGCAGGCGTTTGTATTGAGGTGTCTGAGCCAAGCTCCAGATGAATCTGGCTCATTGGCTGGAGCGGCTGGAATATCTCTACATTGCTCCAAGCATTTATTATAGGTGCTGCCAACCAACTGGGTGTGTTGGGATGGAATGATGCCCCCCTCCCCCAACGCATCTAGTTTAAAGCATCCTTGACCAGTCTGGCAAACATCCTACCAAAACCGCTCTTCCCTTTCTTTGTCAGACCAGCTCCACCAGTCCCCAGTAGACCTGGCCTACTAAATTGAGTCCCATGTTCAAGATACCCAACCCCCTGACTATGCCACCCCCCTTCTAACCATTTATTAACCTGGCCAGTCCTCCTAGCCTATTTAAGGTCTTGCCCTGTATCCTGGAGAATTGATGAAAAGACAATCTGAGCTCCAGAGCCCCTAACCACCTCTCCCGGCGCTCTGTAGTCCTTCTTCATGTTCTCCGGGCTACTGCTATCTATATCACTAGCACCCACATGGACCAGTAGAAGTGGGTAATAGTCAGTGGGACACCGACTAGAGCAGGCAGCCTCTCTGCAACATCCCTGACCAGGGCCCCTGGCAGGCAACACACCTCCCTTGAGCCTGGGTCAGGCTGACAGATGGGTGCCTCTGTTCTTTTCAGAGTAGAGTCTCCCACTACTATGGCCCGCCGCTTTTTCCTGGCAGCACCAGTAGTAATCTTCTTTACCAGTTCCTCAGCCGGTTGCTCCTGGTGGGAGTGTGTTTCCTCAATAGCCCCCTGCAGGACAGCAAAGCGGTTCTGGGTGGGGACAACAGATGTAGGAGGAAGCCCCTTGCTTTTAATTGTCCTCTTCCTCCTTTTTTTGTTGTTTTTTTTTCTGTTGCTGTTTCCCAGCTTCCCAGATTAACGGCCTCCTTCTTTCCTCCATGAGCTACAGGGGACGCTTGAGGCCTCTGCACAGTTTGGGCCTGGAGCAAGCAGTCCTGCTTCCTCTCAGCATCCCTGAGGCAGTGAAAGTCATAAAATAAAGCAGTGAAAGTCATAAACTGTAGCACAGTAAAATCTCTTTTAAAAAGAAGATGCTTGGTGACAGCTTGGCATCTGTTTGCAAAAGCCAGTCCGTCCACCTTTGCTCTAGCATCTCCTGGAGCACCTGTGCTGTTGGGTGAGGAAGATGCTCTGGCTGCCAGGAAGGGGTGCAGGTGCAGTGACATGTATAGCCTGAGGTGGCAAATGGCACAGCCCGGGGGGATGGCAGTAGCAGTGGCCTCAGTCCCTGTGGATAGTGGCTGCAGGAGCTCTTTGTTGGTTGCCAAGAGTGCAATGCATCCCTTAATTTCTCTGTGCCAGGGAAGCTTGGGAGCCCTCTGTGCTGGTGGGGAGAGACTGATTATGCTAATCACCACATCACAGCGTTTCACCGGACACATCACATGTAGTGGTGTTCTTGGGTCCACTGTTCTCACCAGCTTTCTGCAGCTCAGCTTCCCATGGCACCAGGGCTGGACCGCTCTGCCTGGGCTGCCAGAGGCATTATCCCTACATGGCCTCACATCCCCCTCTGCTGCTTCAGGATAAGCCCACATGGACTTATGGCCACATAGACTGGCTTTTATTGCACTAGGTTTTTACGCCAAAAGAAGCCTGACTAACGTGGGCATTTTCGTTTCACTCGATGTCAGAAGATGGTAGATCTCTGGTAGAAGATGTGAGCCCAACTCTGGCATATTTTTTTCATGGCTTAACATTCACATTCCTCTTATATTTGACTTTTAATTTCTCTCATTTCTTGAGTTACATTGTGTTACTGCACTGCCTAAAATATAGCATGTACCTAAACAAATTGAATGTGGGCGGTGATGATCTAATTACAATTTTGCAATCCAGCCGGTTTCAGAAATGTGAATTATGTGTATTCCAAGAGCACTGAGACTGGGTGAAATGCTGTGCGCTCTCAGGAAGGTCCTCACCAAATGGGTAATGATGAAAATCCATCTCCACATTTTGCAACAATGTTTGGTTCTTGGTAGTTTGCATAAAACACTACATGCAGATTTGGAAATGAAAGAACATTTGGTTCCTGTAACATGAGTCATGAGGATATGCTATGTGATTGAGAGTATATGTGTGCTTTATTACCTCTAATTTAATCAGCAAGTAGAATACTCATTAAAAACTAACTCTGTGCAGTCTTTGTACGTGGATTTTATCAGAAATAAACTCGTGTTTTCCCTGTAGTCTGTGCAGCTTTACCATTTTATAGAATGTTAGAGCTTCATCTTACATTCCTCTAAAGTTGTATTAACTGATAATGGACTTGTAATCTTGTACCTGTCAAGCGAGCAGTGTCCTAGCAATATAGTCTGGTTTCTCCATTAACTTCTTTTTGGATGATTTTGCAAAGAACCTAGGGTAATATTGTAGGAAATAAGGCCTTTGATTTAAGTTTCACTGAGAAAAACAGCTTGCTGTGTAGGCTGTGCCTTTTGCTGAAGCCTATGACAATGGACTCTGAAGTCCATTTGATCATTCTAGTTTCCTGCCATACTTGAAACAGCAGCTCCTGACCCAAATGCAAGACTAGCTCTGGTGCAGGATGTGGCAGGAAGCATTGGCTGGCTGAATTGCTTTCTAAACTACCGAAGTAATCAGGAATTATCATTTGTAAAGCTAATATGTTCAGCTAAATACTAGCTTCCTCTGTGTGCAGTGTGTCAGAGAGTCAGGCAGTCAGGGACTTTGGTAGCAGTATCTTAGAGGGACGTATGTCCTCTGTGGGGACTGGGAGGTCTCGCTGGTTGCACTGTAGTTCCTTTTCTGGTTGCGGTGTAATATTTAATACACAGGGCAGATGTAAGAGAGATGTGGTTTGACAGATTTAGTATGCTTATAACTGTGAAGAAACTGTTTTTTACAGGCGGGTAAAGTCATGCTATGCAAGAACGGGAACTGCACTGTTGTTCTTTGGGTTGTTTAAGCTCTGGGCTGTGCTGGTTTAGGATCTTTCATCAAACCAAGCATTCAATGGAGTTAGGTATTCTTCCAAAATGCAGCCCAAGCCTTCAGTGTAAGATTGATATTTTCACAGATGGTCAGTGCTTGCAGGACAGCAGTTCAGACCTGGACACACTTGAGCATGCGAAGCTCTATAAGTCCCTAAGCTCTAAGTAATTCCACAGATAAACATGCACTCAAGTTGCTGGAGTGAAATGTAAATGTCAGTGCAGATTCTGTGTACCCCTAATGTGTGACTTCAATTTTTGTTTATTGCAGCAAAACCTGAGATTCTCACTTTGGATATGCTTAGCAATGGTATTCTCCAGTGCGTAGCAGCTGGATTCCCAGCCCCGACCATATACTGGTATTTTTGCCCAGGAACTGAGCAGAGGTGAGTTGAGTAAACCAGGGTCTCCAAAGGTTATTCTAGATGCAACACGATCATTTATAATTAAAAATTAAGAACATAAAATGACTTGATAACACATGCAAATGTTACATCACTTTTTTCATCATTTTGTCATTGCATTATTTGCAGTGGTTTGAGAGAAGACACGGGTATGTTTCATTATTCTCCTTTGCATGCTGTCCTTGGAAGGGGAATAACCGGCACTTTCTGCCCCAGACAAGTAAAAGCCTAACTTTCTCTCTGCTGTAAGCTAGTTAAGATTTGCATCAGTTTGGCCCCAGATGACACATTCTGTGTGCAGTTTCACAGAATGACAGTCACAGAATCACTTGCAAATATGGCTGTTATCTTCTGTTTATTGTGTAATGATGTAATTTTTCAAGACATAAAGTAATTAGATTTCTATTCACATGAAGGATATGACAAGTAAACAAGAGTGAAGTTATTATGAATATAACCTGATGTGTAGATACCACATTTCTAAAAAGACTGTAGAGTTTCATTGTGAAGTGAGCATTTCTGAAGCATGTTTTAAGGTTTTGTTTGAATTCCACTGTGGACGTAGATGTTGTACTAGCAAGTCAAGTACGCAGTCTCACCTGTGTAATTAGATTTGTGTCTAAAATAATTGTTATTTCCTTGATTTTTTTTAAATAGTACTTTTTTCTCTTGTCTGAACTGTGGCCTCATATAGTATGTAGCATACGAAAGAGAGGCAGAATCTCAAGAGAGCAGTACTGGTTATTTTCTGGCTGCATATAAGCCTGATGGTATTGTGTATACATTATGGAGTATTTTTTGTGTGCTGTAATAGAATTATGTTTGGGGAGAGTTTGCAAGAGCAGGTAATAGGCCACAGCTGCTTGGAGGTGAAGTTGGAGATGCAGGTTGAATGGTACATAACCCTTAGTGGACTTACAGACCTGTAGGTATGCTAAGCAAAATCAAACACAAAGATCTCATGGTGTCCAGTTGGGTCAGGCTTGATGTATGTATCCATTTCACCCATTATGTAGAAGACAGTGAGACATCATGAGTAGGCTAAGTTTCAAAGATAAGATGGTCAGCTGAACCCCTGTGTAGAGCAGTGTTGTTCAGTTATCTGGTGCTCTGGCAGTGACTGTCTGCCTCAACAGCAGGATCTGTCATCCATTCCATGGCAGGTAACTGTCAGTATTGTTTCTCTTAGGTGTTTTGATTCACCAGCAATATCTCCCATGAATGTCAGTTACACAAATTCGTCAGTGCCATCATTTGAACGAATCCTGGTTGAAAGCACCATTAACGCCAGCATGTTCAGGAGCACTGGCACTGTGTGCTGCGAGGCCTCCAGCAATGGGGACAAGAGCTCTGCTTTTTTCAACTTTGCTATTAAAGGTAACGGCTGGAGCAAATGAGACCATAAAACTTGGGTGCCATTCGGCTCTTTCTGTAAAAGGATTTTAAGTTCTTTACCTTTGTTATAAAGAAGTTTGCTGTACTGTGGCTGAGCATATGATGATGTATTACACTGTGTGCTCTGCCTGTCTAAGCTTTTCAATGAATATTATGGTATCATCTTTTTATGGCTCCAGATAAACAGCATGGTAGGTAGCTGATTGCCTTCTGTCTGTGCAGAACAGGGGCAAGCCACCTACAGCATTACACCGTCTTTCCCTCTCTCCCTCCCTCTTCCTGTTGTTGTCTGTTTTGACTGTTTAGTCCATCACTTCTTTTCCAAGGGTTCTGAATGTTTTTACAATGTCTGAGGATTTCTAAATGTTTTTACAATGTCTCAGGAAAAATGCAGTCCTGAACTTCCCTGGAGCCTAAGGGCCCTGCTGCTGTAAAAGAAGTAACAACATACTGCAAAAGGACTAATGAGTTTTGTAGAAGCGTTTGTGGGTTTGTGGGAGAAAAAAAAAAAAAGCACTAGAACATAGATGATTCAAAATGTGCTTGTAAATCTGTGCTCTTTGCAGAATCAAATGTTCTTCTGCTTCTTTTTTCTCTGTTACACCCAGATATAACATATAAACAAATAAGCCAGATTTGGGGCAGATGGGTTTTACTGGAATGGTAATCCTTCGCTACTTGTCACAACCTCTATGTGTAAAGACTGTGCTGTAGAGATCATACTTGGGAGAAAAAAAAAGAGAGGAAATTAGGACTTCAGAAAAAAGCTTTCTTTAACCTAACTTGACCGAGATCATGCAAGTCTGTGCATTAATCAGTCATGCCTCCTGATTGTTGAAGTTGAGACTCCTTATGCAACTAACTGGATAGTTTCTGTGCCAACTCTGTCCCCCGCAGCTCATTCAGGAAAGCTATTCTGCTGTATCTAGAGCACATCCAGGAAAGTCAAAAAACCAAGCTGTCCTGGGTTCAGCAGTAGCAGTCATTTTTCTCCTTCTCAGTAGCTGGTACAGTGCTGTGTTTTTGACTTTCAGCCTGGGAACAGCTCTGATAACACCGATGTTTTTAGTTGTTGCTCAGTAATGTTTAGTCTGACCAAGGACTTTCTGAGTCTCATGCTCTGCCAGGGAGGAGAGGGAGTCGGGAGGAAGCAGAGACAGGACACCTGACCCAAACTAGCCAAAGAGGTATTCCATACCACAGCACGTCATGCCTTGTATATAAACTGGGGGCAGTTACCCAGAAGGGTGAGATTACTGCTCGGGTCGGGCTGGGTATCGGTCGGTGGATGGTGAGCGGTTGTATTCTCTTCCCTTGTTATTTCCCTTATCATTATTATTATAGGTGGTAGCAGCAGTGGTTTGTGTTATACCTTAGTTACTGGACTGTTCTTATCTCAGCCCGTGGGAGTTACATTCTTTCGATTCTCCTCCCCATCCCTCCAAGAGAGGGGGGGAGGAAGAGGGGAGAGTGAGAGAGAGATTGTATGGCTGATTTACGGCTGGGCTTAAACCACAACAGGTCATTTCGGTGCCCAACATGGGGCAGGAAGCGTTGAGATAATGACAGATCTGACCAGAGTGTGTCTAATTGTGTTTGTGATAAGCATTCATTGTTTTGGATTGATAGTCACTCGTCACAATGCTGATTTATTGGCTCTCAAAGTTGTTGCTCTTGATCTCACAGTTTCAGCATGTCGTACCTCACTTACAGCTGTTATTTGCTGTGTTAGTGTCTATCAGTTGGGGGGTTTGGGCTAAGGTTCTTGTTTCACTGTACATTATGGCACAGCTACAGGTTGGGCGGGGAGGAGATTCAGAGCAGCCCTGCGGAGAAGGACTTGGGGGTGTGGGTTGATGAAAAAATGAACATGAGCCGGCAGTGTGCGCTTGCAGCCCAGAAGGCCAACCGTATCCTGGGCTGCATCAAAAGGAGTGTGACCAGCAGGTCGAGGGAGGTGCTCCTGCCCCTTTACTCTGCTCTCGTGAGACCTCACTTGGAGTATTGTGTGCAGTTCTGGTGTCCTCAACATAAAAAGGACATGGAACTGTTAGAACAAGTGCAGAGGAGGGCCACGAGGATGATCAGGGGACTGGAGCACCTCTCGTATGAAGATAGGCTGAGAAAATTGGGGCTGTTGAGCCTGGAGAAGAGAAGGCTGTGTGGAGACCTCATAGCAGCCTTCCAATACCTGAAGGGGGCCTATAGGGATGCTGGGGAGGGACTCTTCATTAGGGACTGTGGTGAGAGGACAAGGGGTAATGGGTTTAAACTTAAACAGGGGAAGTTTAGATTGGATGTGAGGAAGAAATTCTTTACTGTGAGGGTGGTGGGGCCCTGGAATGGGTTGCCCAGGGAGGTTGTGGATGCTTCATCCCTGGCGGCGTTCAAGGTGGGATTGGACATAGCCTTGGATGGCATGGTTTAGTGGGAGGTGTCCCTGCCCATGGCAGGGGGGTTGGAACTCGATGATCTTGAGGTCCTTTCCAACCCTTACTATTCTATGATTCTATGATTCTATGACTTGTAATACAATTGACTCATTGATCATGAAACTGATCTGGCTTGTGTTCTGTGTGTGGTCACCACCTCTATACTTTGGGAAGTATATAATAGAAGTGTATAGCAATTACACATCTTTTTTCCCCTCCTTGGGTGGTCAGCCTGTGAGGGAGACATTCCCACAAACCCTAGTGACAAGTACAGCAGCTACTCAAACTCCAGCTGCAGCAGGCAGCACAGCTACTCCAGCTTCAAGCACAGAAGCTACACCAACCCTGAGCACAGCAGCTACACCAGCCCCAGTGACAAGTACAGCAGCGTCATTTGAGAATTCTGAAGGTTTTGAATGGCCTTTGGGTACCCTTGAGACCTGCCCGCTGATTGTGATGGGAATCAGCATGTTGGAATGCATACAGAGTGTCTTTTACCCACGACCATTTTGTCTGGTCCCGACAGTTAAGCAGGGTTGTGTTTGGGTCTTCTCTAGGGTTAGGTGACAATATAGGAGGACCAAGAGATTTTCCCCAAGGCTGGACAGTCATGAGTGGCAGGGTGTGTAGGACAGTATGGGTGAATATCTAGGCCAGTGAGCCCCTCCAGTGCTTTGAAAGCGTTGGAGATGGAATGCAGCTGTATGGAGTCCTCAATGACAAGTTGCAGAAACTGCTGAAGGGGAGGGTGAATTATTTTGAGCCTGGTGGGCCCATGACACTTCAGGCCATCAGGGCAGAGATGCAACATACAGAGGAACTCATGATCGAGGGGTGGACTTAGCAATGGACACTATTGCCCAGGTTATTCACGAGTGTGAACACTGCACACAGCCTCTCCTGCTCTGAAAGATTGTTATAAGAGATGGAGCCCGACATCATGGACCGGATGGACTCAGCAGCTTTATAGGGATTGGTCCATGCACTGAGGAATGATCTCTGTGTATGTATGTGTGTATGTGTGTGCGCGCACGCATGTATATATACATGTATGTGTATATATGAGATAAGAGTGGTGGTGTATTGAAAATGTGGGATCTGAGCATGAAGTGAATGGTATGGAATAAGGGGTGGATACTGTCCTGGGTTCAGCAGCAGCAGTCATTTTTCTCCTTCTCAGTAGCTGGTGCAGCGCTGTGTTTTTGACTTTCAGCCTGGGAACAGCTCTGATACCACCGATGTTTTTAGTTGCTGCTCAGTAATGTTTAGTCTGACCAAGGACTTTCTGAGCCTCATGCTCTGCCAGGGAGGAGGGGAGGTCGGGAGGAAGCAGAGACAGGACACCTGACCCAAACTAGCCAAAGAGGTATTCCATACCAGAGCACGTCATGCCTTGTATATAAACTGGGGGCAGTTACCCGGAAGGATTTGATCACTGCTCGGTCGGGCTGGGTATCGGTCGATGGGTGGTGAGCGGTTGTATTCTCTTCCCTTGTTGTTTCCCTGATCATTATTATTATTATTATAGGTGGTAGCAGCAGTGGTTTGTGTTATACCTTAGTTACTGGACTGTTATCTCAACCCAACCCATGGGAGTTACATTCTTTCGAGTCTCCTCCCCATCCCTTCGGGAGCGGGGGGAGGAGGAAGAAGGGGGAGTGAGAGAGAGATTGTGTGGCTGATTTGCCGACTGGGCTTAAATCACAACACAAGTCATGTTTCACAAGGAAGAACCAAGGAATGGTTTTCACCTGCATCTTTTTAATACAGTTTTTCGGTGCTGAAGCAGAATTTTCTGTTTCTTTCCAGAACAAATCCGTACCCATACTCTTTTTACCCCTTTACTAATTGCATTTGGAGTTGCTGCAGGACTGATGTGCATCATAGTCGTGATTCTGGTGTACATATATTTGCAGGTAAGACCGGAAGCCCCTCTGACTGAGTTAGGAAAGTATTTGAGCTGCCTGTGGAGGCTTCAGGAGTGACAGTTGTTCTCCTTCTTTTCCAGAAACCCAAATATGAAGTTCAGTGGAAAGTTGTTGAAGAAATAAATGGAAACAACTATGTTTACATAGACCCAACGCAACTTCCTTATGATCACAAATGGGAATTTCCTAGAAACCGATTGAGTTTTGGTTAGTTTAGATTTATTTAACTTCATCTGCAAGGTAAAACCTTCACGTCTCATATGAGACTTTGGTCAAACACAGGAGGGTTTTGTCAAAAAGACCTGCAATAATGCAGATAGTGATAATTGCTCATACTTACCTTGGGACAAAAAGCAAGCAGGCATATCTACAATAGCTTCCCTGATACCAAGATGAAATATTGAACCCTTCAAGAAGAAGTGCTCCAAATTGTTACAGAGGTTTGTTTGGTTTTTTTTCTTTATTAGGTAAAACCCTTGGTGCTGGAGCTTTTGGAAAAGTTGTTGAAGCCACTGCTTATGGTTTATTTAAATCTGATGCTGCTATGACAGTAGCAGTAAAGATGTTGAAAAGTAAGTTGCTTTAATATACTGTACAATTTTTCTCACTTCCTTGTGGTCAGTGTGTTACATACTGAGTGTTGTGCTTTGCCTTGCAGCAAGTGCCCATTTAACAGAAAGAGAAGCCTTGATGTCAGAGCTTAAAGTGCTGAGTTACCTTGGAAACCACATTAATATTGTGAATCTACTTGGAGCTTGCACTATTGGAGGTGGGATTATCAGCAGATTATTGATTATTTCTGTTCCTTCTTTTATTCCCAGAAGAAGGAACCATGTGAAGAAGAATCCAGTGCTTCCAAGTCTAGGAATCTTAAATGCATTTCGTGTTTAGGCAGGTCTCAGATCATCATGACTATCACCTGTATGAATTACTGAACCTACATTTTAGGCTCATCCTAAAACCAGTATGAGACCACTGTAGCTGCAGCCAAGCGGGAAGGTTGCTGTTACTGTCTTTCGTGTGAGCCACTGTGTGCTTTCTTCTTGAGAGAAGAAAATGCAAAAATGCATGGTGTAAGTTTTTTCCTTAAGCACACTGTTTCTCACGAATGAGAAAAGGTATGTGAGCTGGTTTCTTGTTGGTATTCAAGGTGAAGTCAAGGCGCCTGTCTTGTATAGTCTCCTAGCCTTCTGTTAGAACTGTAAATGTGTCTATTAAGGCACCACTGAAATTACAAATTCTAAGCAGCAGAAAGTTGAGAAAAAGACTTTTCTAAATAAACTATTGCACAACACAGAGGTGTCACATTTAATGTTAACTTTAAAAGTTTGTTTTCATACATAGTAAAAGCTACAAAACAGCTGAAATGTCAATACAGAGCGATACAGTCCTGTATTTTTAATTTATGTGCATTTTAATATGAAAGATGGTGTTGCTTCTTACACAAATATTTGTTTTTTAAGTTTCTGCTTAATTTCTCAAAGAAGAGGAGGTTGTAAAAATTCACAGATGTAGACGGAAGCAAAACATTTCTCACTTTCACATTTAATGATTTAAAAAATGGGATGAAACAATTTTGTTTAAGCAGGCGACAAAGTAGACTCACTGTCCTGAGTGTGTGTCTGTCTCAGATGAAAATACATGGCATCTGTAAGAAAATCACACCACAAACACTGCATTTGCTACTATGAAAGCTGTAATTTTTAACTGCAGAAAAATGGAAATAAACTAGTGAGGTTAGGAAACGGTGGTAGAGAATAACCTTACAGATGAAATAACACACAGTACAATTACACATTCAAGGGCTATAGCTGGAGTCATTCACTCAGAAAACATATATTTGATCTATAAACATCCATGCTGGAGATGACTTGATTCTCCTTTCTGATTTCATTTTAATATTCTAAGACCTTGTGCAATGTAGCTTTCTGTCACAGTAGGCTGTTCTGTTTGAATGATTTTTCCTATTATACTGCAGAATATAACACTCTACATCATTTCCAAAACATTACTGAAGGAGTGTGAAGCTCTACTGTAAACAGAAGTGAATCAAAAGGATTAATGTTTGAAGCTCGAATTACTCTAACGTTTGGAACGAATAACTTCCTTCAGGAAGTGAGCAAAATCAAACAGATGTCTGGCCAGAAACATTATCACATGAAGAAAGAGAAAAAGACCTTATTTGTTTAATTTTTGTACAATGTAATGCTATTGAGGGGGGTGTAGGCAAATTAATTGGGAGCAACATAGCTTTAGCTGGACCATAGTTGCCAGTCTGTGAAAGAAGAAGATGCTGTGTTACTTTCCTATAACTTCTCAAGTCTAGACAGTGCTAGGCAGTGTGATTTTTAATAGCCCAGCTTGTGCACTTGGCTGAATGCTATCTTTATGTAAGGCTTTCTGCTTTAAAAACAATACTCACCTGCTTTCTCAACCTCATGTGCACCCGCAGGTCCCACTTTAGTCATCACAGAATATTGCTGCTATGGTGATCTTTTAAATTTTCTGAGACGGAAACGAGATTCATTTATTTGTCCAAAACATGAAGAACATGCAGAAACAGCAGTTTACGAGAACCTTTTGCATCAGGCAGAGCCTGCAGCGTAAGTATGATCTGCTGAAACATCCTTGTGCTTTGAGAAGGAGGAGATAACAAAGCGTATTAGGGGTAAGAGATGTAGAGAAACCTTCCGTGCAGCTGGCTTTGAAGAATCTTTGCTGGGCAAGGAAACAATTTAATTAAAGATATGATTTGTACAGTGGGTGGTTTATTCTAACAGAGCGCGATTGATTGTACACACTCTCTGTTTTACTTTATCAAATTTCCTGTAGTTACTTCATGCAACTCTTTGGCTCCAGTCTTTGTATGTGTTAGTGTTTATCGTTCCTGTTAAACATTGGCAATGCTTATTTAGCAGCTTGAATGACAATTCCCCCAGTGTTGGGGTGTTAATACTCTGAGTTCTCCTAAGTCCCTGCCTTCAGAAATGACTTCTTACAAAATCAAGCCAGTGCATTACAGTATTAGAGGCAAGCTGCCACCGATACAGCTCACTAGATTTTGCATTGACATGGCCTGTGTCACGATTCCGAGATTGCTCTTGTACTTTTTTTTTTTCATTTACTTCATCTGTGTATTTTTAACACTCTGTTTTAGATACCAGCCCAGAGCTTTTTCCAAGTACGTTTCCAAGCAGATTTCCTGCTCACTCCTTCCCTTTGCAAAGTGAGGGGAGACATAATTTGCCAAAACCAAGGGGCTGTTGCAGTACCTGCCCATTTTTATTTTTAGCCTGTTTATTGCCCCAGTGAGACCATTACTTTGTTTTGGCAGACACAAAAGAACCAGGCAGACCCTTAGGAGGTGGTAAAGTCCTTTGTCCCATCAAGCTGTAGTACTGGTGGAACTGTTTGTGCCATGGATGCCTGGCGATGACCCAGAGAGGTTGGGACTATTGAGGCGATGAATATAAAGCTGTGAGTTGCCATTGGAGGCGTGTCCTCTTTTCAGTGAAAGAGCCTCACTGAGCACAATTTGCAAGTTGAGGTATAGATGGCAGAGTATTTACCAAATTCTCATATTAGTATTTACTGTAAAGTTGCAGCTTCTAGATGGATCAGATGTGTTTCTGGTGGTGACTAAAACTATTGGTAATCTCATTACTCCTTTCCATGTTAGCTCTGTGACCACATTTATTGTTCATAAACTAAACAGATATTTCAGGCTAAGGAAGGACTATGTGTATCAGTTCTAATGGCAATGAAGTGTAAAATGCCAAAGTACATCCATAATTTCTAAAGGTGCCCAACTGTGTATTTATAAACCATATAGGATGAAAAATCTGTACATTTGAATTATGTATAGCAGTAAGAAAACAAATGTAGCAGATGGCTGTCCCAAGCCTCAACTTCTTCAAAATACGTGTGGATCCTCTATGGTACTTGGGAATCTCTGAATTTAACATTTTTTGCCATTTGTCTTCTGCATTTCAATTGCCACTTGAGTTGCTGAAATATTCTGGTAGAAGTTGGCCTAAGCAGAAGGAAGCATTAGCAAATCCTGTGAAACATCTGGATGTTAATTTATAGAGAGTGAAGTCTGTATAAACAGTGTATGTATGAAAGGTTTTGTTTGCTCACCTGAGCCAAACTCCAAACTTTGAGATGTATCATTAGCTGTACTGAGAAACTGTACAGGCCTTTCTGCATCTTTTTTACACACCCATGAGTTTCCAATCTACAGATAATTTGTAAAGCATTATATTCTGAAGGTTGGAGTAACCTTGGCTTTTTGTTTGGATGGCTTTTGAGACCTTTTTCACTAAGCTACGTTTCATTTAATCTGCTGCCTCTACAGTGATGTTGCCAATGAGTACATGGACATGAAACCAGGAGTGTCATATGCAGTCCCACCAAAACCTGATAAAAAAAGACCAGTGAAGTCTGGTGAGTACACTGATAAGGAATTCTGTTTGCCTGTGGGAGTGCAGAGTGAGGGGCTGCATGGATTTTTTTCAGTTTTGTCAGACTTTTCTCTCATGGACGAGGACAATTAAAACTCATTAATTGATATGAGAAGGCTTGAGAAAGAACAGCATGCTGAATTACAGTGTCTTGTGTTTCTTTCTCCACATTTAAATGGAGTATCAGAATTATTTCCTGCTTTTTGGTGATGGGCTATTTATGTGACTCTAGACTGGTACTTATTTAGATCACTGTTTTATTTAACATTAAGACAACTCTGTTTCTAAATCATTACACTTGCTCCACTCAAAAGCTGTTGTTTATATTGTGTAGGATCCTACACCGATCAGGATGTTACTCTTTCTGTGTCAGAAGATGATGAACTTGCTCTAGATGTTGAAGATTTACTAAGCTTTTCTTACCAGGTGGCAAAGGGCATGAGCTTCCTTGCCTCCAAAAATGTAAGTTAAGAATTTTTCAGAGGTGGACTGAATCAGTATATTTCTGATGTCATATAGCATCACTTTCAGTGTTTTAATGTGATCCGTGTGTTTAAATGCTGAATATTTCTGTGCCCTTTTCAACAAGCAATGCAAACTGGCATGCTCTTTCTTGTACCTGAAGCTTTGGCTAATGTTGGAGTTCTGTACTGTGCTCATTGGCCGAAACTGGTGGCCTATATCCCATAAAACAGAATACAGTGTGCACAGTAGTCAGTGTCAAGCAGTGCTATTGCATGTCCACAGTTCAGGCTAGTACAATTGGTGGCCCTGCTCATGAACAGAAACTAGTCATAGAAATGTCAAGAGACAGGACAGAAGGGAGAAATTGCAGCATAGTATGTTTGCTGCACCCCAAGGTGCCACTGATTAATAATGTCATGTGCTGGGAGACAGCAAGTACAGCTGAACCCTGCTGAGCTTGGTTGGTGCCTCTTACGGGTTTGATCTCCAGCCCTTCCTTGTTTACTGGAACACGCAAAACTCCTGATGGCTGTGGAGCCAGTGAATGGAAACCTCGAGGCGTTACTTCTTCAGTCTTCTCTGGTGTATGGGAATTAAAGGGAAATCAGGAAAAAAATGGAAACCCAACATGTGGACTCCTTCAGAAAAGCAATTAAATCTTGAGAGTTTCAGATTCATTCTCTGTGGCACTGCTGGAGAATTTACACAATAAACAGCACTATGAAGACAGTTTTGCAACTGTCTATTTGCGTTAGTTCTAAACAACTCTGAACTTGCTACTCCTCTCATGCAGAATACTTCCTTAAACAGGAGAGGTATCACACTGTGTGCTTTTTTGGCTTTTTTTAGCTGTATGGTGAAATGCACAGGGTATGTCTTGGTTTTTAATTTCTGGAAAGATAAAACCAGCCTAGAGACCTACAAGGAATCTTCACAGGCTACTCTGAACATAATAGGCATTTATTTGGGTTTCATAGGGGAGGTATTGCAGAACAGAAAGGGATTTATAATAGAATAGAAGTCTTAAGCACAGCGTAATTGTGATCTTCCTATGGTCATTCTTACATTATATTGGAAAAAATGCCATTCAACATGTAAACACTGTAATTAATAGAGACACAGGATAGTACAGGTGCACCTTGGATAAAGAGCAAAGCTGAACATGCAGTTTGACAAAAAGAATGTAATTCTAGGATCCTATGTTAACTGTGGAAAATGTGGGTCTAATTCTGCTTCAGAGGAAGTCCACATTAAAACTTGCTTTTGGACTTTCTATCCCCACTGTTCCTCCTTCCAAACCCTTTGGTTTAATTTTCATCTATTAACAGCTTCAAAACAGGCTTACGGGCAAACACTTATTACAGATTTTGATGGTTTTCATCAGGCTCCTCTATCCTTCAATATTCAGGACATCCAATGCTTAGCACACATATTCTTTATTTCTTCTTATCTTCCTATAGAATAGCCCCAGAATTCACTATGCATCATTCCTGGGGACTGCTTCATTTATAGTTTTTCCATTGTTACAAACAGACACTGTAGCATTGAGTAGCAAAGACAATAATGAATGTAACACCACCTGAAAGTGAGGTTGGAAAGTAATGTGCAATATTGCTTTGGCAGTGCAGAATAAACAGCTTTATCACAGGATTAAGTTGCACTGCACTAACACGTGGTGCTTGGTCCTCTTCAGTCGTAGCGTACATATGCGCTCTTAGCTCCAGCTAGTGAATGCAGAGTAGTGTGGGCTGATGGATAAGATGCCTCAGATTGCCTCACACCCTCAGGGAAGGAGGGTCCATGCAGATCAGCAGTGCAGAGTACCCAGCTGCTCTTTTGCAACTTGCTTATGTATCAAGGCTCAGATGCATAAAAGTGCTTCTGTGCAGGAGTTGGGATAGGAGTCTGTCCTGGGGGAATAATTCCCTTATTAAGCATGTGGTGACTTAATCACAAGACAGGGCTTCCTCCAATGGACAAAGTCTTTATTTAGTGCAGACTGAACAAGGCAGAGGCATGCTGAATGCTTGACCATTCCTTCACTTTACTGCTTCAGTGCAGTTACGCTCTCACCTTTACATATGCAAAGTGCAGAATATGTTGGACTGGTAGGTGAATGAGAGTCCCCTGAGACAGTAATTGTGATTAAAAATAGTTCCTCATGTAAGCCTTCAGAAGGGATGGAGATTAAGGGGTTTATGCAACCTGCAGTTATTTTCTGAGTTTGATTTGCATAACTCTTGATATTTTGAGCATTTTTTTTTTGTAGGGAATTCCTAAAGTTTCATATTTCAAGGAAAAAAAGAAAAATTGAACCATCTTCAGGTATTCTTCAGACAGCTTTGGCCTGTGTACTATATGCCATCAGTAAAGCAGGAGCTTAACATTCTCCTTTCCAGATGGAAAAAGATATAATTTTGTTAGGGAACTGCCTCTGTTCTCTTAACAAATGCTCATGGCTTCCACAGCTGCATACAAAGGAACACAACGCATGGAAAACTCAAGCACCCATCTGGAGCTTGGGAAATGTATTCCAGAAAATTGGAATATAAGCTGGCTAAGTCACTGAACACATGACTGTACACTGAAAGATACTGGCATGTGAAAATTTACAGTATTTTCAAGTACTTAGGTTTGCTTACAAACATCTTGTAGGTACTTAATAATTCAGGTCTTCCAGAGGAGTATTTCTGAAATGGGATTCAGTTTCCAAGCTGTTGGCTTTGAGTTACTATCATAATTTTCCCTATTTTCATCTTTTCATCACTTTTCCCTCAACCACAATAGTTATTAATGGGAGATTGGAATTATCCTCGAAACAAACCACGTTTTCCCCTTATTTGTGCTGTGTTAGGAAACAAGGCAGTTATTTTTTTGATAAAATGTCAAAGAAGAAGTATATGAAACTTTAGCTGCAAATGTGAAACAGTAAAAAACTGAAAGTGACTGCAAATGCCCTTTTCTAAAATCAATGTGTAGACAACCTTAGGTATGCGGAGCAATGTCATGATAGTAAAGATACTACACCAGAATGTTTAATCATCTGAGTAAGCTTATTGTCACGTGGCTTCATTATGACTTTCAGCTTACCATAAAATGCATAATGCAATAAGTTGAATAGCTGAGTATATGTGTAACCAAGCAACCGCCTGTTGAGATTATTATAAAATAGCTTTGTTTGTTTGTTATTTAGTGCATTCACAGGGATCTGGCTGCAAGAAATATTCTTCTAACTCATGGTCGAATAACAAAAATCTGTGACTTTGGCCTGGCAAGAGACATAAGGAATGACTCCAATTATGTGGTCAAGGGAAACGTAAGTACATATGATACTTAAGCCACCTGTTTTAAGTGTGGGGAGTTCCTGTTGTCTTGACATGCAAAGAAAATTCTTTATTAGACAGAAATCTAGATTTCCCAGTGCTGGTATATATCCATGCTGGTCAGAAACGTTAGCAGGGGCAATTCCTGATGTATGTGCTGACAAAAGCCTTGGTATATATGTGTTGTTTGCTGGAAAAAAAACATGCTGGTGTCTAAATGCATGTTGTAGTGGAGGAGAGGATTCTGCTGCACCAATATAATTCCAAGTCTTTCTGTTACATCTGAATGTACTAAAAGTTATAGCTCTGTGAATAATTGTAAGTTTTGTCGTTGGAATATGCTGGTAGCCCAATCTTCAATATAATTATTTTGAAACTTGTTTTCTCTTGGCATTCCTATATTTGTGCATTACTGAAATGGTTCATTTTTAAAATATGTATATAATCTGGGGCTTGCATCCTCTTCTGTGCTGTAACACATCACTCAGACAATGGAAGTGTGAATTTATTGATTAGGGCATAGTGGGAGGCAAAAAGCCATGATTTTCTTTGATTCAGTAGCCTGAAAGGGTCAGAGGAGGATAGGCTGAAGCTGCCTGGGGAGGGAGAGAGGAAGCAGTGGCTGCAGGAGGCATCCAGTTGCATCTGGCCTGATCTTAAAGCAGATCAGGAGTGCTGGGGCATTGCCGGTTGTGGATGCTGCTGGGAGGTAGTGCTGATGACAGCAGCTGGGGGCATGCCCAGGAAGAGTGTTTGCTGTCTGTGTTGTTCAGGAAATAAACAACTCTGGTTGACTGTCTGGTGAGCCAGCCCATGGCAAATGCAACTCTATAGTATGGCTGAAATACAACTTCTGACATGTCGTTGCAAGACCACTTAACAGTTAGGATAGAAGCCTGACTGGTTCCTACAGAAAGGGCTTTCTGTGCCTTTTCCTCTGCTCAGTCGGCATTCTCAAGGGATGTCTGTTCCCACACAAATTTATGAAAATCATAGAATCATAGAATTCTTCAGGTTAGAAAAGATCTTTAAGATCACTGAGTGCAATCATAAACCCAGCACTGTCAAGGTCACCAGTAAACCATGTCCCTAAGTGTCACATCCACACATCTTTTAAACACCTCCAGGGATCGTGAATCCAACACTTCCCAGGGCAGCCTGTTCCAGTGCTTGTCAACCCTTTTATCAATGAAGAAAGTTTTCCTAATATCCAGTCCAAGCCTCCACTGTCACAACTTGAGGCCATTTCCTCCCGTCATATCATTTGTTACTTGGGAGGAGAAACTGACCCCCACCTGATTATGACCTCTTTTCAGGTGGTTGTCGAGATTGATAAGGTCGTTGTCCTGTCATCCCATCCCCCCCCCCCCCCGAGCCTCCTTTTCTCCAGACTAAACACCTCCAGTTCCTTCAGTTGTTCCTCATCAGACTTGTGCTCCAGACCCTTCATCAGCTTTGTTACCCTTTTCTGGACCCGCTCCATCACCTCAATGCCTCTCTTGTAGTGAGGAGCCCAGAACTGAGCACAGGATTCAATGTGCGGCCTCACCAGTGCCCAGTACAGGGGGGTGATCACTGCGCTGGCCCTGTTGGCTACGCTGTTGCTGATACAGGCCAGGATGCTGTTGGCCTTCTCAGCTGCCTGGGCACAAGCTGGCTCATGTTCAGCGGCCGTCAATCAGCACCCCCAGGTCCTTTTCCTCCGAGCAGCTTTCCAGACACTTTTCCCCAGGCCTGTAGTGTTGTGTGGGGTTGTTGTGGCCCCAGTGCAGGACCCTGCACTTTGCCTTGTTGAACCTCATACAGTTGACCTCAGTTTGTTGATCCAGCCTGTCCAGACCCCTCTGCAGAGCCTCTCTATCCTTCAGCGGATCAACACTTCTGCACAAAATGTGGCAATGTATATTTATTTCTTGTGATTTTCTGATGCACTGAGGATCTAAAATAGGTGTCTTAGCTGTTGATTGAAGTCTTGAAGCATCTTGACTAGGTTAATCTTACCTGTGTGCCTATGGTAACCAGTCTATGGAAATAGACTTCCGTGTTTGCATAAGGAACCATGCTATGGTCATATATATTATTTTGCTCTGGCTTCTCGCCATCTTTTATAAACAAGACAGGAGGAATCATACAGTATACAGAAAATCGGAGTGCAAGGAACTGCAGGAGTTTGGTAGATCCACAGAAAGATGGATCAATAACCATACAGCGCTTAGAGACTCTAAAATGCCGAGATTTCAATTTTTGGTTGGATACTTGAGATTGGTTGGATTTCTTGATTTAATGAGCATTTAAAGCATGCAAGAAGTAGAAAAGCTTAATTTTATATTATAAATTTTGTATTCCTCATGGCTGTTGTCTTAATTTATTCCATTTTCCCTGGAAAGGCCCGTCTTCCTGTGAAGTGGATGGCACCTGAAAGTATTTTCAATTGTGTCTACACCTTTGAGAGTGATGTCTGGTCTTATGGGATATTGCTTTGGGAGCTATTTTCTTTAGGTAAGCTCCTTCAAGATCTGTACTTCAGGGGATTTCTATTTCATCTTGGGTTTATTGCAGATGCAGAAATCATGTTGCTCATGTGCTCTCTCAACAGGAAGCAGCCCATATCCAGGGATGCCCGTGGACTCCAAGTTCTATAAAATGATCAAGGAGGGATACAGGATGTTCAGCCCTGAGTGTGCACCACCTGAAATGTAAGTGAGAAACCAGCACTTCTAATCACCAAACATAAGCAGTGGCACAAAGGAAGGGACGCTTCCATTCTTGCCTTAAGGCTCATTGCACTGCCTCATTGTCTTTTTTTGTTTAAGTTGTTTTCATGTTTTAAATAATTCGTGTACTCTAACTAGCAGAATACATGCCTTTGTTGTTACAAGCAATGAAATACACTCATACACTGTGTCATCTGATCACTTTGTCATGGTGTCTGCTCCAAGCCAATGAATTATTGACATACCACAGAACATATTTAAACATTTTTAGTTCAGATAAAGTAGTGATATAGATGTATTACCAGACTGTACAGCATCTGCATTTGCACTGTACTTCCTGACAGTGAGAGGACTGTCTACTGATCTTCTTTATGAGCCATCCCTAATCCTCTGTTTTGTAAATGGTTGGCACTTAGCAAGCTGTCAAAGAAAGTTCTGTCCATAGGCTCCAATGAGTATTGAGTCCTTTGTTGTCACAAGCTCAGGTATTATCAGCACTATTTCTATTCTTAAAAGTCATATAAAGAAGGTGGGACTGGGTCACACTTTTCTTTGAAATAATGGTGGAAATGAGATAGGTGCTCTAAGGTCTTCCTCATGAGAGGTACTTAATTTCATTATCTTTGCAGGTATGACATAATGAAGAGTTGCTGGGATGCTGATCCTTTACAGAGACCCACATTCAAACAAATTGTACAGCTGATAGAGCAGCAGCTTTCAGATAATGCCCCCCGGGTAAGTTATGGATCATCAGATTTCAGGAGTCAAAGTAGTTTCAAGCAAGACTTTACACTAGAGCTGTGAGGAGCAAAAAGACTGGGCACTTCATTAATTCTCCAGCATTACTTAAGTAGCTTTTCACTGTTAGTTTAGGTGGTAGGAATGATATCTGGGCTACTCACTGCTGCTTAATTGTGCCACTAGACAGTAGCTGTCTAAGCCCATACCTAAAACGTACCAGCTTGTGTAGACTGTTAGTATGGTTGACCTTTCTCACTCAAAATAGGCCTGGCACAACAATTTTGATTTACTTTGTAAATTCGTCTTAAACTATGAAAAATATTATTGATCTGGAAAACATCTCAGACATTAAGTATAGTTAGCATTTGTTCGTTTTAGAAATCTTTGTGGACTAAGGAGTTGAGCTTTCCGTGCTCTTCTGCCTCTTCTCTCTTTCTTCCCCTAGCTGTGTTTTTATAACCTTGGAGGTATGTCATGGCAAGCCATATTTGCTGCTTCTTTGACCATTCCCTAGTAAAAGCTTTTTGTGAGAGGGTAACTGGACAAAACCCTCCAGAGAAAAATTGGAGGCACATCAGAAACCTGGATTTTTTCTCACAGTAACATTGTGTGCTACTGGGATTTAAAGAAGTAGGTTTAAAACCTGGTTTAAAAATAAAGCTCCTTTTTACCTTCTGGATGCCTTGTTTGGGCACAGAATACATGGCTTCCTGACAATTTGAGGAAAGAGGAAACTGAAAGCTGCTGGTGTTCGATTGCATCCTGTAGCATATTTTTGGCAGGTGCAGGCATTACTAAAACAAAAACAAGAATGTGAAGGAAGTATTAGTGAGGTTTCTGAGGGAGCTTAGGAATAATCTGAGCTGCGTTTCTCAAGCTCGGTTGAAATTTGACATGCAGTTAGAAGCTGTGGTGTTGTTAATAACTGAGATTGAGGTTCTTGATTCTTTAAAAGAGCAGTTAAGCCTTTTGAAAATAGATTTACGAAGAAACACCTGAGCTGGAACCTTTCCACAGCAGTGTGTAGTACACAGTGAGAAAAGGCTAGCAAACGAATGCTCTCCAAGTGTGTGTGAAGAGTATTGACACTGATCTTTGGTGTCTGCAGGTTTATGCGAACTTCTCAACTCCACCTTCCAGTCAGCAAAATGCTCCAGATCACTCAGTGAGGATTAACTCAGTGGGTAGCAGTGCTTCATCTACTCAGCCTCTCCTGGTACGTGAAGATGTTTGAGTGGCATCTGGAAGAAGAGGAGCCCAGATGTATTAGCTGTATTGTGCAGGGGGTGAGAGAGGGACAACTTCAATAATTTCTCTTACTTTTACTCACTACTACCACTGTGTAGCTGAAACGTTGTTGTAATACTGTCCTTTACCACACACTGTTACACATAAACTTAATCTTCTGAGCACGGTTACACGCATCATTGCAATGTTAACTGAAGCTGTATATATTTTGCTATATTGTGTATATTTGCAGCAGAGAGCCAGATCTGAAGGAAAAAAAAAGACCAACCAACAAAGAAATCCTGAGCCAGGGTATGGCATAAGATGACGGCAGATCAAACCAAATCTGCAGTGATCCTTCTCTGCATCCGTGCCTGGAAGGCCTACAGTCATTTTCTAGTTAATCTTGTTTTGCAAATGTAAGAAATAAACTAATATTAAGCTAATGGCTTTGCAAACCCCTTTCCACATCCAGCCATGCCTGAGAAGCTTTCCCAGGCAAGTATCATAGGTTGGAGGCCAGCAAAGGGTGCTGTATGTATCTGGTCAAGAGAGGAGAAGGGACCGAGATCCTTCCAAAGTTGGTCTGCACAGCAGCAAACCCTCCTGGGAGCTCTGGGTTTTGAAACAAAGGAGGGGAGAAGAGCGTGGATCTTCATCTTTATTTCCCACTCACACTGTCAGCCTTGCAGACCTGTCACAAGGTTTCTGTGGATATAGGCACTACTTCCCACTGGCCCATTCCCCACCAGAGGCAGACAGAGCTGCCCATCACAGGGTGTCACTGCACCACAGAGCCTGAAACACTCCCACACCTCTCTGCTTGGAGAGCCCAAGGGTTTGGATGCTTGTTTTGCTTATATTTATGTCCAAAAGTGTTCACCAAAATAGGTGGGCCCTGCCATGTTGGTCAAAATAGAGGAGGAGGGCTGCTTCCAGTAAACAGTGTGTCTGGAGGAGAGGCCGTTTAACGAGTCATCTTATCTAAGCAAGAGCAGAGGCAAAAATGTCTTTCCTAGGGGCCCTTTCTTTATCTTGTCCCACCCAGGTGAATCTTTCCCACAGAAAGGCTTGGATAGTGCTAACTGGAAAGGGCTATTTCCCCCTGCCCTGAGTTGTTTCATCTTTCCATTGTAGTCCAGAGACCATAAAGAAGAGCCTAGCTGTGAAGGGATAAAAGAAAGTATCCCTTCATTCTTGTTAGACAGATGTGAGGCTTTGAATCAGTATCTGTTCAGCCTAGGATTGGACTAGTTATTTCTTCTTTTGTTTCTGTCCCCTAGAAATTAGTAAAGGCATTGAAAGAAGCATTTGTCAGAGACAGAGTCCTAGTGGAATATGTATTTATTTACAATGCACTTAAGCACTCTGTAACTTACACTTCACCAGGATTTTGGTTGAGTTTGCATGCAATTTAAATCTGTAACTAACTGCCCAAAATGCAAGGTAGTTGTAAATACACACACTGGTAGTATATTTTGGGTTATGTTGAATACCGCACTGCTTCAATGAGTGTGCATTTGGTTTATTGTTACAGGAAGCTGTCTTTCAGAGTTAAGTCAAAAATTAGCCATTTGCACTGAACATACTTAGGCTGTTGCACCTTTCCAAAGTTAGCCAGTTGTTTGGAGGCACTCTAATGCATACTTGTTGTTGAGCATTTTCAGTTTAATGCTATAAAAGCTCTTTTGTAACGTGTTGGCTTTGAGAGCTACTGTAGACAAGCTAGTTGTTATAATTGTAGATGTCTCGGTACTATACAGACACTTAGCTGAAAGAGGTTTGGGTTTTTCGTTCTTGAAATGTATATTTTTATAATTTGGGGATTTTTGAATCTTATTTTGCAATGGCTTGGTGTTTTGAATGGGTTTATGCATTGTTTTTGTAAATATGGAAATGTAGCAATAATGTCCTTTTGACTATTCTCGGTCCTTGAGTCTCAGAAATATTTTTTTATATATATATATGCAAAAACTATATGTATAAATATGTAAGTGTTTGAAAGTTTATGAAACACTTATGGATATGTTGCTCGGTTGTAGAATTGCAGTTCAGAAAAGTTCAAATAAATCTGTAAATACGTATTCAAATGCTACCAATGTGTACTATGTTAAGATGGAATATTTTCATGTAAGTCAATAAATTTTGGGGTTGAAGCCAAATCTTAGTGTCTGGCCACACACAGGTCAAGTTTGGCATTCTGAAACATTTTTGCAACTGTGTGACAGAAAACCTTAATGTTTAATTATAATGAAAGTTCTTTACCTGTGAATATATGGGACAAATACTTGCAAACTTGGATGCAGGTTTATTCTGGAAAAATTTCAGCTAAAGATTGATCCTATAGACTGATAATGGAGTCTATCTGTCAGGAAGAAGGGAGGCAGGATGAGATACTTCATGCTGCTTTGGTTGGGGGGATCAGAAAGAGAAAACGTAATGCTTCCCTTGCTGAGCAGGTATCCTGCATCTCACTGGAGACTCTGTGTATTAATTACTCCAGATTTGAAATCTGTGACTTACCTGCTCATACTTCTCTGCTGCATAAGGGTTAGCATCAGCATAGTTGGTATGTGGTTTAGTAGTAGGTACAGAGCATATAAGCAAAAGTTTCTAGAACTATCCTATCAAACCCCCCTACTAACTCATGTGAGGGACAGACATCAACTGTTTTCATCCTTAAACATTTCTGTTCTGTCAGAAAACCTCTTTGAAGAGCTCCCTTCCTTCAGCGTTTTCTTTTTAAAACAGCTTCATGTTTTTTTTTTTTTTTGTCTTCCACTCAGGTCTTGGCTCTGTTTGGTAAAACTGATTAAGAAAATTAAAAGCTAATTTTGTCAGGAGCCAGGAGGTGACAGCTTTGTGACAATTAGCATTGTCGGTGTTTTCTAGTAAGGCTTCAGAAGATACCGAGACTGTGGCTGATTTTGAACCATTTTTTCTCCTGTCTCATCCACCCCCCGTGTCAAGAAAAGCAGACTTCATACTGAGGTATCCCAGTAGCTGAGATGGTACAAATGATTAGTGAATTCTTAGCATAGCCAAAGGAGCTATTCTATGCATTTATTCAGTTAGCACGTCGTTAATTTTATTTTCCTGAAATGTCTCCCCTTCTGAAGCAACCTAGAATACGACATCTCTGCTTTCTGAAAAAATCTTACTCCTATTTTCTGGCTTCAAGGCTCGCAGTGATTACTGCCTCTATTGCTGCTCATGTTCACACAGACCATTTCCCCCTGAATTATTTTTTTGAGCCACTTCTAAGCAATAGCTTACATGGAAAAGCACATTAGGAAAGCATTTAGTACATATTTTATCTGCCTTTCAAAGCATTATTGTAGCCAGATAGAAATCACATCATGCTAGCAGCATGGACCATCAGGACCATGGACCATCATGGACTAAATATTTGAAGGGATGGTTGCAAAGAAGACTGATACAGAGCACTCTTCAGCAGTGCCCAGTGACAGGACCAGAGACAGTGAGCACAGATAGAAATGTGAGATGTTCCCTCTGAACATCAGGAAACACTACCTTTTTTCTGTGAGGGTGACTGAACACTGTCACAGGTTGTCCGGAGATTTTGCAGAGTCTCATCCTTGGGGGATACTCAAAGGCCATCTGGATATTGTTCTGGGCAATCGACTCTGGGTGCCCTGCTTGAGGAGGGGCGGTGAACCAGACGACCTCCAGGGGTGCTTGCCAATCTCAACCTGTCATGGTTTAAGCTCGGTCAGCCAAAAAGCTGCTCTCTCACTCCCCCACTCTTCCTCCCCCCCCTGCTCCTGGAGGCATAGGAGAATCGAAAGAATGTAACTCCCACAGGCTGAGATAAGAACAGTCCATAACTAAGGTATAACACAAACCACTGCTGCTACCACCGATAATAAAAATGATAAGGGAAATAACAAGGGAAGAGAATACAACCACTCACCATCCACCGACTGATACCCAGCCCAACCCCAGCAGTGATCTAACCCTTCCGAGTAACTGCCCCCAATTTATATAGTGGGGATGACGTGCTGTGGTATGGAATACCTCTTTGGCTAGTTTGGGTCAGGTGTCCTGTCTCTGCTTCCTCCCAGCTTCCCCTCCTCCCTGGGAGATCATGAGGCTCAGAAAGTCCTTGGTCAGACTAAACATTACTGAGTAGCAACTGAAAACATCAGTGTTATCAGCGCTGTTCCCAGGCTGAAAGTCAGAAACACAGCACAGCTACTGGGAAGGAGAAAAATGACTGCTACTGCTGAACCCAGGACACAACCCTTCCATAATTCTGCAATCAGCAAGGGCACTTCATAGAACCTCAGCTGTAACATTTTCGTTTAGCAAGAAGCAGAAAAGAAAATCCCACCCTTTTACTGAACATTAGAGAGTGACTCTTCCTCCATTCTCTTTTGTAGATAGAGAAGAAAATACCTGTAAGCTCTATAGGAAAAAGAAGAAAGACTGTTGAAATACTACAGGATACATGGAGGTAGTGTGTGGAGAGCTATTTGGCTGTGAACGGGCATGTGAGCAATCCAGACAATTGCTTGACAATTGTAAGGTAGTGACCCACAGGCATTGAGGCCTCGCCTGGGGGTTACTAAAGTTCGTGTACGTGCAGAAGCCTTGGGAAAAGTTAGCACGGAAAACTACTGAGAGAGATACGCAGAGAAGGAATGTTAACTGTAACCTTGAAACATATGCTGTAATAGTTAACCAATCAGGAGCTCAGCTTTGCAATATGTATGAGGCTCATTATCTAGTGTATTTAACCAGGTGTCTTTGCTAATAAAGTTTGAAGTTTGCTGACAACTATATGGTGTACGCTTTTCCCATATGGTGACCAAACTTTCCTTCGCCGACAAAATGGTGACCCCGACGTGATACAAAACAAGCCTCTCCGACAGGATCGAGAACAAGGGGAGAGACGCTGTACTGAGCGGTAGGACGCTGCACCACGGTTGAGCGAAGTAGGGTTCGAGTCCTGTCTGCAGCCCAGGACGGTGCAAACGCAATTAAGGGGAAAAGGGGCAGGAAGCACCCCCAGGATCGTAATCGGCGGTCTGGGTCGTACGCGCCACCGAAGCCTAAGGGAAAAGGAGAGCTGCAAAACAGCGCGCGCTGACGTCTAAAAATGGATAGGCAAGTGGCGTATAATTTATTTACAAGGTTTCTAGAAAAGCGTAATCTCAGGGATATTAATTTAAAAAAGGAGGTTCCAGAGCTGTTAGCTTATGGGTATGCAAAAGGACTGTTTGTTAATCCTCATACAGTGCATGACTTAAATGAGTGGCGTAAATTTGGGGATGTGTTATGGGAGGCTGTAATAGAGGATGATAAGACAGCGAAAAAGTTGGGAAAGGTGTGGCGAACAGTGTATAATGCAGTATTACAGTATGCAGCCGAGAGAAAAGCGGCAGAAAAAGCGGCTGAGGCACATAGGAGAAATAAGGAGTATGGACAAACAGGACCACCAGAAGGCGAGCCCCTTGCATCTGCTGTGACTAGTATTAGGATTCCTCGTGCGCGGGAAATGCAAGAAGAAGAGAAAGTAGAAGAAGTGGAGCCCATTGCCCCCCCCGATTGAGGAGGAGGAACGGGGTAGTAGTCCGGGTATAATGGAAGGAGCCGCTAGCACAGCACTTGATAACACTGAAACTCCAGAACACGTTAATGAGGAGCCTGTACATTTTCATCAGACTGTTGTTGCTGCTCCTGTGATTCTGACGCCTGATAATTCTGATGCTGACCAGGATAATCCTTTTGGCCTGAGACCTATTGATCCGGAAAAGAAGCCTGATTTAGATCCCCATGATAAATGGACAGTTATAAAGGGAAAAGTAAGATGGGTGGGGGATGCAGATGTATTGTGTGCTTATAGTCTCTCTGTGATATTCATGTACTAAAAGTTAGCAAATGTAACTACGTCTGTGTTTCTATCGACCCTTGCAGACATGTATAGATACTGTTGGCCACTTCTCCCGATGTAGGCTGGCCACCTGCATTGGAATGAGTGTGCATTTTGATCAGTACAAAAGCCCAAGCCTCATGCAATGTGAGGGAGGCAGAGCCTCTGCGGGGACGCCCGCTGAGATTGAGCCTGCCACCCTGCACTGTGATGATGCTGCTCGGAGCTGGTTTCTTGATTGTCTTCACAGGGTCATTGCAACTACATTTTATATGTGTGACCGTGTAGTGGGAGTAATGATTGTCTGAATTTTGTGTTTTAAATATTGTATTTGTATAGAGTGTGTTTGTGGGATCCCATGAATGTGTGTGTATGTGTGTGTCTGTTGAGGGCAGACAGTGTTCTGTGTATTTTTTATTATTAGGTTAATGTAAAGGTTTTTAATGTGTAGCAGATTAACGTTTTAGGCAAGAAAGGGTTAATAGAAAAGTGCTGCTGCCCGCAGAGATTTATGGCTGCTGCTCAGCAGGCTGGCAGCTGTAACTGCTGCTGGGCAGTCCAGTCCTGCTTAGTGTGTTTAAAGTAACCTAGAGAAGAATCCAAGTTTTACCAACCTCCACCCAAACAGCATCAGGGTGGCAGAGGAAGAGAAAAAATGGTTGATGACACTGCAAACTCGTTGATTGTTAACTGTGCAGTTTGCTTCTGCAGCTGCTTCGCATCCCTTTTTCTCGGAATGCCTCCGCTCTAAGAAATCACTGTAACTTGTCCTACTTCTCAAGAACTGATAACCTTGGGGAGAGGGTATGTTTGTGTCCTCCTACCTACAGGTCCGTGGTGGCTGCCTGCAAAGCTTCTCAAGCCTTGTCATGAGCTGAACAAACGAGCGGAAAAACCCAATGCCTTAGCTACAGGAGCTTAAATATATGTGCATGTAAAGTAGCTCTTATTAGAGGCTGTAATTTTGTGTATAAAACCACCTGTATTTACTAGCCAGTTGCTAATAAGAAACTACACCTTGTATTGTATGGATTTGTCACTTATAAAACTGATATTAGAGTATGCAAATTTGCAGCAGCTGCTAAAAAATGTTAAGGAAAAAGCTAGAAAGATTCTAATACAATGATAGTGTTATAAAGCAGGTAATGGAATGAGTTAAGAAAGTAGAAGTACATCACTGGTAGAAAATTTTCTTTGGCTGGTCTGTCACTGCCACTAGCATCTTCAACATGCTGCTGCACCCTGTAGTATATATATACTGCTAATGTAAATCTGTATGTGCTTTGCCATAATAGTGACTTGTTACTGAATGAAGGAGGTGAACCTCTGCACTGACAACAAGGTGCCACGACTGACGTTGGCCAAATACCTCCTACCACAGTCAAGGGCAAGACTGGGTTGGCCTCTGTGTTTGCCACGAAGAAGAACCTTTAGCTCCGCTGCTGGCTGCAACCCAGCAGGCGTTGAGTGGTGGGGACACATGCCATGCCAGACCTTGATGTGAGGGATGGCCTCTCCCGTTATCAGAGAACTATACAGGAGAGAAAGGCAGGCCAAGCAGCCTGTGGTTGGCATATATTGGAGATACGATCTAGTCCAAATCCTCTGCTCAAATAGGGTCGTCTAAAGCAGGTATTATATATAAAAACACCTAAGGGAAATGTAAGGATTTTCTTCAAACAGTTTGCAAAGCGTAATTTGTACAAAAGCTTTTGAATTTGTCTAGTTTGATTCTCTTTCTGCAATACAGCATTTGTAACATCTAACAGATGATTCATTGCCCAAACCACCAATTCTATATAAAAACCTACATGATAATAAGTGGAAAGGACCAGAACCATATCAAGTTATAGAATGTAACAAAGGATGTAATGTGACTGCAAGACTAAAGCAAAGTGTGCAGAATGATTCTAGTGTAAGTTTGTTATGCTGTTTTTAATGGCAATACATATGTGACTATGTTAATACAGGTAGAAGTAAATTCTTTAAAAATATAGTTTTGTAAAATTGTAAGGCTTTAGATATATTAACAGCTCAAGTAGACAGAGTATGTACCTTAATTAATGAATCTTGTTGTACTTATCTTGATCAGTCTGGAAAGACTTTGAAAGATGTTAAAGAAACTTGGAAGCATGAGAAAGTACTTCATGATATCTATTAGAACGATAAAATTCCTTGATTAGATGCCCTTCTTACATCTTGGGACTTTAATGGTTGGCTCACTTCTCTGATTAAAGATATTGGAATGATTTTGGTAGTAATCTTGACCATAGTTATGATTGTACCTTGTATTTTGCAATGTATTCGTGATATGATTGAAAACCTGGAAAAACAGCTTTGGCTCATTCAAGAAAACAAAGATGTGGATGATTTCTTGTTAGAGAATGGACATATGCCTGCTCTGAATAAAAGCAAGTATGTGCAGCTGGCCATGTAGCAAGGGTAACTCCTGGTTACCTCTGTGCAGCCGACCGTGGAAAAGAAGCAACTCCCGGACAGTTAATGAAACAAGAATGCAGGCCTGGAAGATAAGAAGGAGCTAGGATAAGAAGGTTGCTGAGCTGGACTGTAAATTTCGCTTGCTTACAAAAACCACACTTTAGGTTCTCACGAGTGCAAAAGTTACAAGTACTCTCGGATTGGAATTGGTTTTAAAAGCTGTTACAAGGTTGGGGTATTGGCAGTTGGCTAGGAGTACTAATCAAACAAGTTTTAACAGTTTTAATGGTATTGATCATTATTGTTTAAATCTTTTGTTGTTTATGGAAGTGTATTGTCAGTATGCTATTTCGTGCTGTGAATCGGGTCTGGATTGCTCAAAAACAAAAAGGGGGATTTGTGGAGAGCTATTTGGCTGTGAACGGGCATGTGAGCAATCCAGACAATTGCTTGACAATTGTAAGGTAGTGACCCACAGGCATTGAGGCCTCGCCTGGGGGTTACTAAAGTTCGTGTACGTGCAGAAGCCTTGGGAAAAGTTAGCACGGAAAACTACTGAGAGAGATACGCAGAGAAGGAATGTTAACTGTAACCTTGAAACATATGCTGTAATAGTTAACCAATCAGGAGCTCAGCTTTGCAATATGTATGAGGCTCATTATCTAGTGTATTTAACCAGGTGTCTTTGCTAATAAAGTTTGAAGTTTGCTGACAACTATATGGTGTACGCTTTTCCCATATGGTGACCAAACTTTCCTTCGCCGACAGTAGTGTCAGCATCTTATGCATCACCACCAGCAGAATTTTTTGTTTCTGATTCTTGTCTGTATGCCATGAAAATACAATGGATATATGATGCTCCTGGCCAAGTCACCAGGGAATGATCACTCACACCCTAGACCAAAACATTCACAGTGATAACTGGAGAGGTTGGATTACAGCATCCTTATTTCTACTGCATTGTAGGCTGAAACCAAGAGAGTGAAACATTTCCCCCTTCCTGTACATGGATTAGGAAACTTCCTATTCATCCTGCGGGGAGGTCTGAGTCTCAACAGAGGACAAGGAGCAGTTGTATAGCCTTTTTGGCCCCTGGTTTTGAACTGAAGTTGTAACAAAAATATGCAAACCTACTCTACAGTTCTGTTGTGGTTTCCAGAAACTTCTGTAACTATGAATAATGGTTACAGATAGCCTTAAATTGCCATGTTTCCTGAGCACTAATTTCTTTAAAGACTCTGCTGTAACTAGTAAGTTTATGTCCAAAAAATGCTCTGAGGCTATGTTTTCTGAAAGATTGTCCTTATTCCATAAATTGATTATCAGTCACTCTTTTTCATGAGAACTGTTATCTCTCAGCTGCCACCTGGGTAGCAGAGATTATTACCAGCAGACATAGCTCCAGTGACTTGTTTTTTCTGCCCATGTCCTGGAAGTCTTTTTAGCTAGGTTGTGACAGGCAGTAGAAAACAGCAGACCCCAAAGGGCCCACTGGGCTTTAAGCATGTGCTCCTCACTAAGCAATATGAGAAGCATCAGACAAGGGGTTCGTGTGTCAGGTTTAATGCTATCCAACCATCAGGTCGCCACATAGGAAGGCACAGTCTGTAGGTTGCCTATAGATCAGTACAGATCAGTGTGTAGTACAAGTTCTTTCTCTAGCTGCCAAAAGTGAAAAATCAGCTTTGGCTTCCCCCAGACGTATATTTTGAGAAGTACCAGCACCAGTGGCTCATTGCACTTCCATGAATTCTACTGCACATGCTTTTCACTTGAGCCAAATGCCATTACTGGGCAGGGGTCCCTCCTCTTAACATATGTTTGTGGGGGAGGTTGGTGTGGTCATCAAAAAGAAGTTGGCTTAGTGGTACAGCTGAGCACTCACTTTTGGCAACCGAAATGAATGTGATATTTGACTTGCCAGGTTGGGGTGGGAGGAGGACTGCTCAGCAGGGCAGCTGCCTGGTGGGTTGGGATGAAAGGAGTGAAAGACATTCCTCAGGGCTCTGGTCCATTTGATGCATTAAAAGAAAGTTTTAAAAGGGCAACAGCAACCTCCCCTATGCTGTTCGTGGTGTTTCCCCTTTTGAGTTAAAATGGCAAAACAATTCAAACTCATTTATGAAACGAAAACATTTTTGTATGTTCCCCTTCAGTCATTTTCCATTCAAAAGCTATTTGAGTTTTTATTCTTTTGCTGAGACCAAACATTAGCTAGTCATGTTGTTCTAGAAATTAGTGTTATTTGGAAATTTCCAGTTATTGTGCAATATATTTTGTGTTTCAACTCACCCTGGTAGACAGGATGTCTCTGAACTAAAGCATCAAAGGGAAGACTTCTCCTTGGACTAGAAACAACAGATCAAAATGGCGGTTGCTCCACCAAGAGCAGCCCCTGGTCAACCTGAGGATAGCCTTGAGTTCCTGCATTGCAAAGAGCAGCAAAAGCGCAATGAGCCTCTCAGGCTGGGTACCAGCATGTGGTCAAGCCCGGCAGCAGCAGAGGAAGAAACACTGGCTTCATCCCTTCATAACTCAGGCCTGCAGAGGTGTCCTCACTCATCGTGGTGTTTGCAAGTGGCTTTGTTTTGAGGGAAGGGAGGGAAATTTCTGATGTAATACACTTTAGCTATTCATTCTGAAAGAACTAAAACACTAAAAAGGGGGGGGGAGGGAGAGATTGTTTTAGAATACCTTCTCTTTTAGTAATGGAAATGAATGTTTGAAGAGCATGCTTGTAAGCATCCTATGAACTATCTTGATGAAACAAAGTAAGTAGTAAAAAGTCAAATTGCTTCACTACAATCAGTTATCTAATTTTGAATGTTTTATTCTTTTCTTTCAGAAGTTCTGGCATTTTGGGGCATGGAGAAAATATAAAAATGGGAGGAGAGCTGGTACTTCCCTCTTCCCCCCCCCCCCTCCACCCCCCCACAGGAAATTAATAGAATCTCAGAATTATAATTACTTTGCAAAATCTCATAGTCAACCCCTGGAGATTGGCGAGGCCTGGAGCATTACCAGAGTGTGCCTTAGCCTGGCAATGGGGAGCTGCTGTGCTAAAGTAGACCCCTGGGTTACAGGGAAATATCTCCAGCAGCAGCCCAGAAGGCACGGCTGACTGGCGCCTTTTTGCATGTCCTCAGTCCACCGACTGTCAGCTCATTAGAGACCTCCTAGGGTTCCTCAGGCTCCTTTGAATGGCAGCACTTGTTCGGGTTTCACTTGTGAAGCAAAAAGAGCCATGCTGACTTTGGCCACTCAAGTGGAAAAACAAAACAGTATTATTTATCATAAAACATTATTGCAAGATCCCTCCAGTGACTGCATGTTGTGCTGCACTGCCTGTGTGCTGCTGCCCAGCCCCTTCAGAGATGTATAGGAGGACCCAGGGCAGCAGGGGTAATGGGATCTCAGCATGGGGAAAAGCATCCCCAGCAGCACTGGCCCTGTGCACACCAGCCAACTTTTCTTTGGGGCCATGGCCAGCACTTCGAGGGTCAAGGAGAACATCTGCACTATAACGCACTGGTCCCTTGCAGAGAAGCCACCAGCGCTTGACAGGGGACAGGAATTTCTCTAGGAGTGTTAGGAGTTAACCCAGAGGATTTGCCTCCCAGGTGGCCTCTGTTAGTCTGCCAGTTAATCCCAGCAGGAACCATATTACCTGCTTCCTTACATCCTCTGTCCCAAAGAGCTGGGAATAAAATAAGTATTCTATGATCTTCAATGTTTCTCTGGTTTTTACTTTTTTTATATTGCTACTTACTAAAGTTGCCTCACCAGCCTTGGCTCTTGCAGTGTTTAATACTTCTGATTTTTCTATGAAGGGTTAGAAGTACAACACTGGGGAAGATCCTGGTTTTAGGCAAACTGCTCAAGGTGTCTTTCCAATAACAGGGAGGCTCTGGCTCCCTCCTTGGGTTATGTATGTGTGCGTGTTAGTGTAGGGTAGCTGCAGAAAGTACTGTCCTGCAGGCAAACACACTGCTGCAGCAGTCAGCACAGTTCGACACAAGCCTCTCTGGCCTCCTCTTTAAATGGCTTTGGGAACAAATATCCTTTCAATATTCTTCCTTAGTTATTGCTGCAATTACGTAGGATCCCCAGGCCATGTGATGGTCATGTGTGCCCATCACCACCCCAGCACTTTCCTAATCACATGTAAAAGATGGATCTCCCTCCTTGGGACCAGGCTCGTGCTATCAGCTGTGCAAATGACCATGCAGCGGTGTTCTGGACCTGCTCTTGTCATCTATTCAAAGTAAAGAACATTTAAAACATCAGTTCCTGAAGGGAAGGTGAGGGGAGGGAGGGTAAAAGCTGAAAAAGAACCATATTTTGTCATGTTTTTCACGGCAGAAAATTATTTGGAACTAAATCCATTATACCTGCTTTCTCACACTTTAGCCTTAGTTCAGAGTTGGGGAGAGAAAAATGAGGGTCCTGATAGAAGATCAAAGTGTTTTGCATTGTACAGTGCAGTTAGTAATTTAATTACAAATTATGAAGAAAATACCTTTTAACTGGTTGGAAAGTAAGAATTTCAGCCCATTCATTTACCACCTAGTATCTGGACAGTCCAAGGAGCCACTTACATTACACGAGAAATGTCTTAAGCCTCTTATATTACAAGAGAAATACCTGCAGAAATAACATCATAGTATCATAAAGGATGTTTTCTGGCCTGATGCCTACAAGACCTGTACAGCAATGCATGGCTGGTATCACCAGCCCAGAGAGTGCATGCAGATTCATCATCTTTTCAGGATTTCTTCTTCTGGTACTGAAAGCCTCTCCAGAGCAGAACCTAATTTTCACCCAACTCCACAGATATGCACAGATGAGGACTGTGGATGAGTATCAGTGCACCTTGCTTGCCCACTCAAGCCTTCTCCTTTCAAAGGAAGAGCAGAGAGGAGAAAGTTGCAGTTTTATACTTGTGTGTGGCCAGTGCAAAAGTAAAGAAGATGGCACAGAAAACCATGGACCCCACTTGCGCTGCGCAGTGAGATCATTACAGTTGTATGACAAGCTGTCTAGATTGTTTGGCACCCAAACTGTAATCTGTGGTTACATACAAGCCTAACCACAGCAATACCTGCAAATATGGTTAAAGCTGATCTACAACGTATCTTCTGGAGAAGGAAATGTCTCTGCTCCTTTACATGAGGACCTTGAGCAAAAACTGTTTCTCCTCTGTGACATAAAAAACAGCCTCTGGGGCTCAGTGGAAGTCTTAGAAAACAGGCTGAACAGAGCTTCCCTACAATGAAGTGCTATTATTCTCTGAAATGGCTCTTTCTCCAGTTAGAACTACTAAAGAGCCTGACCATCAGATAGATGGTTATTTTAAAGTTAAAAGAGCAATTTTTCTGGTGGCAGATTAAACTTGGATTACACATTGACACACATTTGTCTAGGTTCAAATTAGTATCAAGATGCGAAATCGCACAACACATCAAGAAGTGGGAAGAAGAGGAGGGAGGAAAGCCAAACTCAGCAACACCCAGGCCAACTGGCTGGGCTGGGCTGAGGTGCAGACACCTGACCAGCCAGACAACCAGCCAGCACTGGGGTGGCTGTGCCTCCTGTGAAATCCAGTGTAGCTGAGTCGTTCCCACCTATTCCAGGAGGCAGGGGCAGATTTCTTGCAACCTCACATGGAAGAGGAATCAAACACAGCAGTGGTTTGCAGGAGTGAAGGAACTCTGCAACAAGGCTGAGTTGTAAGAGCCATTCTGAGAGCACTGTCTGTGGTGTCAGATACCCAGTAAAGACCCAAAACATGGGGAAATCCATCCTCAAATCTCATAATCTATATAGACAGATTACAGCTATCATGGGAGGAAGAGCAAACTTGTAGGGAAGGGAAAAGTTTTTCCCAGCATCTGGGAGAAAGTCAAGGCTCCTGCGACCTGGGTGCTGCTGGCTTAGCCCCTACCAACCACAGCTGCTTCACGGCAGCCACCATGAAGAGTCAAACAGCAAGAGCAAATGAAGCAATACCAGGCAAGAATGTGATCCACATTTGTATGGGCAAACACAGCTGCAGATGGTTACTAGGAGCTTCAGATTTGAAAGCTGCTGAAAGGGCTCACGTTCCTTCCCTGGCTGCTTCCTACTGCTCTTAGCACTGAGCTTGGCACCACACCAGTCCTGTGCTTGATGCTCGTCTTTGTCCTCTGTAACTCATGACAGTGACAGAAACTAATGAAAATGCGAGATTGCACATTTGGCTGCTAACTCCAGCAATCTACTAAAAATAGGAAGGCGTTAGAGATGGGCACCCTCTTGAGTGTTAGATCTTTGGATAATTACCCCTATCTGCATCCCTTAAGAGCCCTCATGGCTGGAAGAGGAGGGGTGGTCACATCATATGACACCAGGATGCTTTTCTAGCGACATCTGAGACTCCAGCCAGTTCCCTGGAAAATGAATGCTGGCATTTAGTGTTGCAGTTCTGGACAACAGCCCCATCAGCTGCTTCGGGGGAGGCTGCAAACAAGTCACCCATCACACACACCTTGGGAATAGCTGCCTTGTGGCAGGGATGTGTCTTCTTAACTCAGGGCAGTGACTGACGGTTGGTATCCTGCAGCATGAGGATGGATATTCCTTCTAACTTTTCCATCCTGACCAGTGTCACAGTGGGTATTTGTGATTAATATCTTCTGTCAAATGTCCTTTCTAAGAGTCTGAAGGTAGGCAAAGCCTTCTTCACATGAAAACGAGTCAAATATTTTCCTACTTCCCTGAGCAGTTTTGTGCAGACTTGATGAAGTCGGTAATGAGGTTCCAGGTCATTTCTTATTTTGTGTACCATCTGCTGCAGTGGGAAATAACAACCAAATGTATTTTATAAACACCATATGAATACAGTTCATTTTGTCTAATAATGTCCAAGTCCTCTTTCCCAGCTAAGTATATACTAAACTTGAAAAGACCATTCCTGAACATGAATACAGCTTCAGAAAGTCTATCACTTTCAAGCAGACACACTCAATATAACTCATTTGCAATAGATTTTAGCATTTTACCCCAAGTGTAGAAGCTGGGCTGTACAGGGCTGCTATGACAGCCAGCTCTAAGTTTATGCATCATGACTTATGCATATTATGACATGACTATGCATGACAGACTTACTGTGGAGACTTTACAAGAAGAAGAAGAAATACTTCAGAATTCACATATTCTTCCATGAAGCCTTTGCGCATCATTTTACATCCTGCTGCCCAGAGGCCTTTTGTCATGAAAAAAACATGTGATTGTTTTTGAGAAGTCCATCAAGAGAATTGTTTTACCAACTACTTGCAGATGCAACTTGCTAAACTACCTGGTTACCTCTGATGATGTTCACTGTTACTAGGATAGCTCCTGCCAAAGCATCTTTTCCATTACGTTCCCACTTGCTTTCCAGCACACACCTGTACCCCTTGCGCATCTGCTCCCCTTCTCCCGCATGCCTGCCCCAGAAGTATGTGGGAAGAAGTATATATAGAAAGGATATAAGTAAGTAAGTTAGATGTGCTGAGGGCTCAGAAGGCGTGGATTCTGTACCATTTTGTCTGCACAGAATGAACAAGCAAGCTGGAAGAAGTCACACAGCTCCAAGATCACCTGGCACAAGCACTGCTATCAGACATACAACCCCCTTGGGAGGCATGCTGCAGGGTCAATGGCACCCAGATCCACCACCGGAAGGGGTTGCTCTGGGGATAAGGAGATGGAGAAATCTGGGGTAATTGCACTGGTAATTTTGGCTTGGAGGAAAAGAATCTAAAAAGTTGACTTTAACTACTGGCAGTGGTAGCATAGTAATATACCTTCCAGTTCTGTTTTTTCTGCAATTGTAATTAACTGACTCGTTTGTAAAATTCTAAATAATGAATAATCATAGAATCATAGAATAGTTAGGGTGGGAAAGGACCTCAAGATCATCTACTTCCAACCCCCCTGCCATGGGCAGGGACACCTCCCACTAAACCATGACACCCAAAGCTATGTCCAACCCAGCCTTGAACACCGCCAGCGATGGAGCATTCACAACTTCCTTGGGCAACCCATTCCAGTGCCTCACCACCCTTACAGTAAAGAACTTCTTCCTCATATCCAATTTAAATTTCCCCTGTTTAAATTTGAACCCGTTACCCCTTGTCCTATCACCACAGTCCCCCATGAAGAGTCCCTCTCAGCATCCTTATAGGCCCCCTTCAGATACTGGAAGGCTTCTCTGAGGTCTCCAAGCAGCCTTCTCTTCTCCAAGCTGAACAGCCCCAACTTTCTCAGCCTATCTTCATACAGGAGGTGCTCCAGTCCCCTGATCGTCCTCGTGGCCCTCCTCTGGACTTGTTCCAACAGTTTCATGTCCTTTTTATGTTGAGGACACCAGAACTGCACACAGTACTCCAAGTGAGGTCTCCTGAGAGCAGAGTAGAGGGGCAGGATCACTTCCTTTGACCTGCTGGTCACGCTCCTTTTGATGCAGCCCAGGATACAGTTGGATACAGTCTGGGCTGCAAGCACACACTATAATGAAATATATTAAATGAAAACAGGCCTAATACTGATGCCTGCACCGTTCCATTAAGGGCCTTATTGAAACAGAGGTAGTTCCCATTACATTTTGTTTAAAGGTTTCAGTTCCTGCTTAGACACAACACGAACTAGCATCTGGTCCTTTAGCAGGTAGGATTTTGTGTTGTGTGGTATGAAGAACCATCTGAAATCAAGAAGTAGCTCTTGACTCTCACTTTGTATCCTAACTTACATTTGCCAGTTGTTCAGCAACCTGTGGCTGTGAGTAGATCATTTGAGGAATTTTTTTAACCATATTCCAATATATTCTACAATTTGAAATCAGGTGGATGATGACTGCAAAAATCACCACTTCTATCAGGTGGTTATTAACTGCACAGATTGACTCTATTTTTGATTTTTTATTTTTAAGCTTGTCTCCCAGGAGTTAGCATTTTGATTGAAATATTTTCCATGGTGTCAGAGGCAGCACAAGGAGGAGGCACCACGGGGCAGCCAGGCTGAGAGAGATACCCAAAGGAACCAGGGCACTGTCATTGCCTCCCACCCAAGTATAGGGTCATTTCTGAGCACCAACCTCTTCCACCTGCTGCACACAGATTCTCTTTTTGATGCTCTTATCTTTTGTCTGCATGCCATGAACAACCATACCTTTCGGGATGTTTCCTTCTCCTTTTCTACCCCAAGTTCCTCTTTAGAAACAGATTCTAAGTAGTAGCCTCTCACTAACCAGATTGGCCACTTCTTTCTTACGTTTTCCTCTCCAGTGCAATGTTGCCTTGATTTCCTTTCAATATTTTATTTACAAAAAAAAAAAAAATCCTAGAACAAGGTCACTCTCCCTCTTTTAGTCTCAGACATTACTTCATCTAATTGCAACACCCTGATTGAGGATCTAATAAATGGAGTTGAGTAGAAGGGAGACCATTTACACTTGCAGCTACATCTGGTCACAGCTCTCTTCCCAAGCTCTGAGTTGCCTCAGACCATGGTGAAAATACATTTGAATGAGGGAGAAGACAACTAGAAAATAATGTACTCCTATCCATGCAAGAAATAAGCACTTTGACCTGTTGTTAAAAAACAAAACCCAAAACCTAGCTGGCAAAACCAGGCAGAATTTGATAAAAATCAGCAGTGCATGGTGCAGTTTTATTTCCAAACAGCCTCCTCCTTGGGGCAGCAATATCTGTAGCGGGAGGCTCAGCTTCGCCAAGTGACATACTGATCGTGCCAGCTCTCAGCTTGAGGATGGATATCCTCTTCAGGTGGCCTTTGCCCCCTGACACTGTGGTCTTCATGATGTTCTTGCTGTATGACATCAAACCAGGGGTGGGAAAGCTTCTGCTGCAGAGACATTTGCCCTTGAATTTCAGCAGTGAAAACACACCTATGTACTTAAGCTGGTCTGGACAAGGTTGTAAACTGGGGCTTTCATCAAGCTGTGGTCATGTTGATACCAAAGTATGTGGAAACAGTAGTTTATTTACTTACATTTATAACATACTTATTTACTTAAATTTATTTACTTATCTTTATTTATTCTTTTATTTACTTGCTTGTATTCATTTAGTGAAATAGGCATGTACTTAAAAAAAATTACTGAAGGTACTCTCACGCCAAGACAGAGAAGCAGAATCAACATTTAAAAACTAGATGTGAAAGACAGCACATGTTTCTGTGCATGTGTGTGTGTGAACGTGTATTCTCTGGGTGCACAACTTGTCCATTTTGGCAGGGTGTGATGCTAATCGCAGCTCACTGAGCTCTCTGAACATAGACTTTGTGTGCGGATTTTCCCCTCCTGAGTATAAGACCGTTTAGGCTGCTTGTATTTTTAAAAGAAAATTAGATGCCTGTGGAACGTTTGCAGTAATTCACTTTCAATTTAGAGCTGTTTTTTGAACCAGAACAAATAGATGAGCATCTGGTGCCCTGAAAATGATATAAAATGTAGTCACCAGGCAAAAAATGAAACATCTCTGAAAATTATTATTTTGGCTACATAATCAAGCAAGCAATTATTGCATTATCCACAAGTATGATCATACATTATTAATACATTTTCAGAGAAAAAGGTTTTAGTAAATGCAGTTTTTCTGGCTTATACGATACTTGAGACCCAAATGTAATTCCAACTGATCGAAAATACTTCATGGCTTGTCATTTCCCAGCTCAAGATGCAGTCTGCTTGAGCATGAAAGACAGTAAGGAGGGAGCAAGAAGAACAGAAGGATATGGACATTTGTGTAAGTGATTACAGACATCCTCCCTATGTGTCATGCATATCCCAAGACAGAGAGCCAATTTTCCAGTGGAAAAGGATTTAACGAATGCAAACAGTATAGCACATTGTGCTATATACAGGACCTTGTATTCACAAGTTCAGATATACAACCAGGCAAGCCTTTTTCACTGAACGCCAGAGTTTCACGTGATGTAGCAAGAACATTTTCAGAACTGGGAAAGAGCCCAAGTAAGGTGCTCACTGACCTTTGATGTTCTGGGCTGCGGCGACTTCACAAACTAATTCCCATCTTCAAAGGTGTCTTCCAGTTGGATTAATTTAGGTTAATTTTGGCTGTCTGAAAGCTAAGCATCCTGGACTGGCTCCCTCCTGGTTTATTTTTGCAGATACCAGACGGACTGTTTCACCTATCTTGGATGCTTGTTCTGGGATGGGATGAATCACTCAAGCCCACAAAGCTGGCTTTTATACTGCTGAAGCCATGGGAGGTAAACCCTTTAATCATTAACGGTTTCAGTCAGTTTGTAAATTACTTCTGGAAATGGAAACCAGGTTTCCAATTAATTTTGGGAAGTGTCAACTCAGTCATAGAATCATAGAATCATAGAACAGTTAGGGTTGGAAAGGACCTTAAGATCATCTAGTTCCAGCCCCATGACTGAGATCTACAGTCATCTCATTGAGCTGCAAGCTGTAACCTAATGACACCAGCTGGAAGAAAGGTTCACAGTCTGGTTTTGGGGCAGGATCTCTTTGGGTCCTACTCTGCTTTCTTTCCCCAAAAATGGTTGAAAATGTGCCTGAAAATATCAGCAGGAAATACTTGTGTATTATGGACAAGTAGCCCCAACTGCTTGAGGACTCATCAGTCAAAACTGCTTTAAAGATAAAGAAAACATGAGGAAGACATAGCTGGGAAAAGTCTGTTAATGCCAAAAACTTCAGCTAATGCCAAAAAGTCTGCTAGGAAGAAGTTAATGTAGAGTATGTGTATGTGTATGTGTATGTGTATGTGTATGTGTATGTGTATGTGTATGTGTATGTGTATGTGTATGTGTGTGTGTGTGAAAACATTGGCAGGCAGGTCTCACAATAATTATACAAATTAACACTAATGGGTGGCAGTACCAAACAGCATGGGATAAATTCATCCTTGACATGAAGAAGGGTGATTAATCCTAAATGCACCCTTGTGATATAGCTAAGTATTATTATTACACCCATTTGATGGGCAAAAAGAGCTGGTGTTTTGCCCTTGGCAATTGAGCTTTCCAGAAGACTAACATTATTTATGGTGGAGGATTACGCTATGCTCTTTAGATAACATTTCTTGTAACATCCCAATGCTATCTCATAAAGAGATGCATGGGGTAGTTAGAGATTTTGTAAAGCTGATCCCGAGCTAGAAAATTCAGTAAGCAGGCTCCTGTTGGGGGGATTTAGAAAACCTTTGTATGTGTTGGTGCATATGCCTCAGTAAGGAAAACCTTCTCTTCTGCAACAGAAATTTCCTGAGTGTCCTTTTTTCCATTGAAAAATACACTTTTGGTATGTAAACACCAGCTCTGCTCAGCTTTTGAGGTTTTCTGTGAAACAGTCCCTGCTGGGGCTTCAGGGCTTTCCCTGCAGCGCATAAACCATGATAATGAACATGAGCCGGCAGTGTGCGCTTGCAGCCCAGAAAGCCAAGCGTATCCTGGGCTGCATCGAAAGGAGCGTGACCAGCAGGTCGAGGGAGGTGATCCTGCCCCTCTACTCTGCTCTCGTGAGACCTCACTTGGAGTATTGTGTGCAGTTCTGGTGTCCTCAACATAAAAAGGACATGGAACTGTTAGAACAAGTGCAGAGGAGGGCCACGAGGATGATCAGGGGACTGGAGCACCTCTCGTATGAAGATAGGCTGAGAAAGTTGGGGCTATTCAGCCTGGAGAAGAGAAGGCTGCGTGGAGACCTCATAGCAGCCTTCCAATATCTGAAGGGGGCCTATAGGGGTGCTGGGGAGGGACTCTTCATTAGGGACTGCAGTGATAGGACAAGGGGTAACGGGTTCAAACTTAAACAGGGGAAGCTTAGATTGGATATGAGGAAGAAATTCTTTACTGTAAGGGTGGTGAGGCACTGGAATGGGTTGCCCAGGGAAGTTGTGAATGCTCCATCGCTGGAGGTGTTCAAGGTGGGGCTGGACAGAGCCTTGGGCGGCATGGTTTAGTGGGAGGTGTCCCTGCCCATGGCATGGGGGTTGGAACTAGATGATCTTAAGGTCCTTTCCAACCCTGACTATTTTATGATTGATTCTGTGATTCTATGATTCTATAATGCAGGGCTTCAGCCTGTCACCCCTAAAAGTTCATTTGCTGGTAAAGACTCAGTGGCTGTCAGCTTAAAGTGCCCAAGGACAGAACTCTGCTGCATGTTGGTAGGTCTCCCAAGCAAAGGAACATTCTAAAGTCATGCCTTCAAAGTTGTGCTGTCCATAGCATGAGGAGACTTAAACCATATGCCATATGTTTAGTATATTGTTTAGTATATAAAGGTTTCAACACATAGCAAACTAGAGCTGGACAGACAGTTTGTATGTTGAAGGGATTTCCTCTGTAGTGATCTGTAAAGTCCACAAGCTATCTGCATTTCCTATATGTTTTCATTCAGTGCAAATAATTCTAGGTTTAATAATAATAATAATTTCCAAATATGTAGAAACCTATTTCTTGGTTAAGAATGAAGCTTTGGAACAAACAAGATCAAAAAATCTAAATTGGCTAGAATTTAAGCAGTACTTTTGGTATATGTTTCTTATGATAGGATATTGTGGGGAAAAATAGCATCTTATTACAAGACAAAACCAAACAGTCCGAATTATGGCTGTACAATCTTTACTCGATTACATGATGGGCAAGGGAGAATTAAAAAAACCCCAACCTTTTCTACACACAGTTCAGCTTTTAACAGATAAACAAGTTTATTCCTTAAATTTTGAACTTCCTTAAATTTTAAAATCACTTAAAATGTTAAAAATAGAAACTGATGGTTTCTTTTCTCTAAGAACTGTTGCTTGGGACCATTCTGAAGCCCTCAGAGACAAATAGTCTTTGAATGCTTTCTTCATTTTGAACCTCCAGGTCCAGGATACTAAATTTTTGAGCTTATGTGTATTATTAGAAGAGGTCTTACCAAAAATTACTGAAGAGACACACCAAGAGACAGCTTATCATGACATCCTTCTGAGTTTGTTCTCTCCTGTGCAACAGTGTGATGGTCTTCACGTACAGTGCAAAAAAAGTTTTAAACTAGTCTTCAGGTAAATTTTAGGAGCTGGAAGCATTTAGGTATGTATTAAAATGCATTAAAATAAAATGCCTTTTTATATCCTAATATGTATGCATCCTAATAAACTAAACCCCGGCATTATACACTTGGACAAACGCCCATGCCTAAAAGCAACCCTCTGCATACTAGGATCATCTCTCTCCCCAGGGAGGAAGCCACAAAAATAGGGGCTGAGAGCCACAGATTCAGTCTAGGGCTGATTCTCATGATGAGCAAGTACCAAGGACTATTGGAGATGCCACCTTCAAGCATGTTTCCTGTGAAACACGTGGCTCCCAGCAGGTATGCCTGGGCTGGCCGTGGTGTCCTACGAGGAAAAAGGCAGGCACTGGTGCCCAGGGACCACATCACTTAAGGCTTGACAGATAAAACCCATCCTTCGAATTTCTCCTTAAATAAGCTGAAAAACAGGCTTTACATAAGAGAAGAGAGCACCTGACAGAAAGCAGTGAGGCTTTTCCCAACGCTAGCTGGGGTACCACTGCCAGCTGCTGCCCAAGACAAGGCGAAAGACCCTTCTGGTCCAGAGTCTGAGCAGCAAAAGGCAGCCCAGCCTTGGCTTCTGTGATGCCCTCTCTGAGCTCCCTCCAATCACAGGGAATGGAGCTGCTCGAGTGCCATTTCCGTCCCTTTATGAGCCCCAGTGGTCATGCAGGGGACACTTCGCAATCTGCACTATCAGAGACTCTAAAAGTGTTGGCTTTTCATCCATATTTGGAGAAAGCTGGGATAGAAACCACTCAAACCTACCATATGATGACAGGCTGAGAAAGTTGGGACTGTTCAGCCTGGAGAAGAGAAGGCTGCGTGGAGACCTCATAGCCGCCTTCCAGTATCTGAAGGGGGCCTATAAGGATGCTGGAGGAGGACTCTTCATTAGGGATTGTAGTGATAGGACAAGGGGTAATGGGTTCAAACTTATATGGGGGATTTTGGTTAAATATAAGGAAGAAATTTTTTGCTGTCAGGAGCATGCCACCCAAGGAAGTTGTGAATGCTCCATCCCTGGAAGTGTTCAAGGTCAGGTTGTATGAGGCTTTGAGCAACATGTGGAAAGTGTCCCTGCCCATTGCAGGGGGTTGGAACTAGATGATCTTAAGGTCCTTTCTATGCCAAACCATTCTATGATCCTATGCTTTTATGAAATGTCTTCAGAAACCATTGGGAGCAAAATAATTTAGCCATTGCTTCTCTTATGGAGACAGTTGTTGTTTCTCTAACGCTCAAGCTGCACTGTATACAGAGGAAAGAATAAATGTCTAAACGGTCCTGTAAAGAAGCTACAAAGAAATTCAATCTATGTGAAAAATAACAGAGTAACTGGACCGTCTCTTCTCACAGTTGCATACTGCCACTGAGAAAAGCACCACCACTACCCTGCACTCTTCAGAGTGGATTTGTGTGCCTACACATGTGTGTACGTGCGGAGAGAGGGAGAAGAGAAACCCTTGGCCCAGGCGGTTTCAGTTTAGCCCTGTTGCATAATGTAAGTGGTTTATGATATTTTGGTCTCAGCAGAAAGGAAGCAAAAGGCCTTTACAGGGCAAGCTGCGAGGCCTGCCCGTCCCGTGAGCCGCAGATGCTCAGGAAACAAAGGCGCTGGTGCGGCTTGTGTATAGGAAACACTGCCCTCCCCACGTCCCCCCTTGTCCAGATCCCCTGCTCCTGCTGCCCTGTCAACCCCTGCCACTTATCTAAGGTACCGCTGGCTTCCTTGTCCCCCTCCTGGTGTGTGGCAACCTGCTGCTGTTTCATTGCACAATGAAGCGGTTGCACAAGAGGATCTTAAGAAAGGATCAAACAATTAACAGCGAATAACCGCCACTGCGTGTTTTGACAATCTGAACCCGGACAGTAGTTATGGGGGAAATAAAACAACATGAGAGAATCTGTTTCCTGAAATGGTGCATGGCTGATTTAAATCCCATGTCACTTTTCCCGGCCAAAGACTCAGCCATAATTAGTCCAGACCAAAACAGCTGGGGCTTAATCATTTGACTATTTAAAGACTCACTCTCTAGTCGTCGGGGATGGGCTTTTATCTAATGGTGGGTTATCTTTCATGAGCCGAGGGAAAACCATGACTCCTTGTTGTAGCAACCACTTGCACATCTGGGTTGTGGCTCAGCACAGCCTGATGTGACTTTGTGCCATCCCTCACCACAGGACCAAAGTGATGCTCAGCTGGTCCACTGTGAATAAATTGCACTAAGGGGACCCAAGCATTACTTGGTCATGTACAACTAGCTACAAGAAAGAGGTATGGAAACTTACTCAGGGACAGAATAAATGGAAGAAGGCATCAGGAGAGTCTTCTCCCTCTGAAGCAGCTGTAGATGCAAGCTGCCCATGCACCAGCCGAGGGTGCATATGAGCACAGGGGATGTGTTGCAGCAAAGCTGACTTTGTAAAGTACCACAGTGGGGTGAGCAAGCAAGGATTCCTTTTGCTGTCCCCACCCAGGTGACAGGACTGGGGATGAATTTCTTAACTTCTTTGTATCACCATTTCCTAAACTTTGAAATCTCTTACGACCTCCCATAAGAAAGAATAATGTCCCCAAACTTTGTGAAATTAGGCAGGTGAGTTTGCAGTTAGAAACTCTGAAACAGAAGATATGTTGGAAATTAGAAGATCATACATAGGCATTCATACAGACTTGTCCACTACCACATAGCAACTTCCATTTGCAAAGCAAAAAAGTATTTCTCATTGCAGAAAGCAGTCTAGCTCCTCGAACAAAAAGATTCAGTTCACAGTTATTGGTAATCACTGCCAACTTACAGCAAAGAAATACTCTTTTCTGCTAATGAAGTCCAAGTCTTTGGATGGGATGGTCAATGGGGTCCAATGGTAGGAATCTGGAAAGGTTCTATCTGGGAACCTAAAACCACTTATCAGTCATGGAATCATAGAATCATAGAATAGTTAGGGCTGGAAAGGACCTCAAGATCATCGAGTTCCAACCCCCCTGCCATGGGCAGGGACACCTCCAACTAAACCACGCCGCCCAAGGCTATGTCCAACCCCACCTTGAGCACCTCCAGCAATGGAGCATTCACAACTTCCTTGGGCAACCCATTCTAGTGCCTCATCACCCTTACAGTGAAGAATTTCTTCCTCATATCCAATCTAAACTTCCCCTGTTTAAGTTTGAACCCGTTACCCCTTGTCCTCTCACTACAGTCCCTAATGAAGAGTCCCTCCCCAGCATCCCTATAGGCCCCCTTCAGGTATTGGAAGGCTGCTATGAGGTCTCCATGCAGCCTTCTCTTCTCCAGGCTGAACAGCCCCAATTTTCTCAGCCTATCTTCATACGAGAGGTGCTCCAGTCCCCTGATCATCCTCATGGCCCTCCTCTGCACTTGTTCTAACAGTTCCATGTCCTTTTTATGTTGAGGACACCAGAACTGCACACAATACTCCTTCTGACACTGCAGTCACATCACATAACATTTGTCACCTGATGCTCTGGCAGAGGATCAGCATAGATTTGGGAGCCTTCTTCAGCCTTTTGGGAAGAGTAGGGAGAACTCCATAGAAAACTAACACAGGATACTGCCCTTGCCTCAGAGTGAGGTGGCAGCCATGTGTCAAGACCAGGCCAAGGGCGCTGGGCAGGATGAGTACTCCTTCCTTGGTATCCTAAGGTAGCACTCAGGCACATAACGAAAATGTTCTGCTATTGTTCATCATCCATAATAAAATGGCATTAAGTCAGAACCTGCTATTAACTCTTTAGTGGCTGGACCCAGGTTCTTCCAGCATGAGTTACACTCTAACGCAAAATGCATTAATGGAAAAAATCTCACTGACTGCACCAAGAGGTTAATTAAACTGGAGAGATGAAAATAAAGAGACTTTTAGAATGAATTATTCAGGAGATCATTAAGAATCAAGCACACATGAGAAGCATGATACTTAGAAATCTTAAATGTAAACACACATTTTTAGCTTAACGAAAGATTAAGAAGATAAATAGAAGTTATCTATGCATTGCTACTATCTATTGTTAAACAGCACAGGTAGCCTGCATGCTTTTAAGAACCACTTTTAATTGTGAACAACATTTTTGGTGCAGAAGACTAAGGTGGGTGAGATGGATGCTTTAAAGGGAGCAGTGTCAGACCCCAGAAGGCTCCTTCGCTCTGTGCTGACTGCATGGGTCTCCCTTGCCCATGGAGCTCCTCCTCCCCACTCCAGGTAATGCAAGTCAGGGTGCAGCAAATGCAAACAGATCATAGCTCTACTGACACCAAATGACCAAGTGCCATGATCCCCAAGGCACGGCCTGGCACAGCAGTTGTGGGGTGTGAGCAGCCACCACCTGCCTTTGCCCAGCGCTGATCCCTCCTTGGTAGTGTGGACTCAGGTTTGTACAGCCCAAAGGCACTGCCTGCTCCACAGTCAGGAAAGTCAACACACCTCAAAGCCCTGGTTTTCTGGGGGGAGGCAAAGAAAGCAGCGTGACCTGTGTCACACGTTTGGCTGCAACAATGGGGTCATTTCTTTTTCTTCTCACTTGTCTCTGCTCATTTTGAGCGGGGATTGACTAAAGTTAGCCACCTCGACTACCAAAGCCCCCCTTCCCCAGCATGAGTCATCTCCTGAGCTGTCAGATGTATGAGAACTCTCAAACACAGATGCTTTTTCTCTGAGAAGGCTTTGCTTGATGGATGTTGGGGAGATCAGCAGATTCATCGAGGCTGGCTCTTGTGGTATTTTCTGAACACTGAGGGCATTATTTGTCCCCTCTTGTGAAGCTTTGGAGTTGCCACTGGGATCTTCAGCTGTACAACTGCCATTTTACACTCTGAAGAAACAACAAATGCCTGAGTTAAAGTCAACTTTCTGGGCCTGAGTCTCAGAGTTAGCAAGTTTCCACTGGGACAATAAAAAGTGCGGTTATAGCATGTATAAATTATACTCATGCTCCATTTGCAGTCCCTTTACACAGTCAGAAAGACATCAAAAGCTACATGAACACTAGGCCTCCAGTCTAGATTACATCTATTTGAGTCAGGCAGGAGACAGAACAAATTTGCAGTGATAAAACATGGTGCTTATCTCCAGCTCCGTGAGGCCCTTTGTCTTGAGCTGTCTTGAGGTGCAGTCTGCAGATTATCTTTAAAGCTGTAATAGAGGGGTGCAGCGATAATGCTGTATTACTGTCCCAATGTGGAGCCAAGCTCTGCAACACTTGCCACTTGACATCTAATAGGAAGATCTAATAACACAAACTCCAGCATGGTTAAAATCCTTTTCATTATTAACCAGCTGAAAACAATCATTTGTTTTCCTTAAAAGCAATTCCCTCTATTTCCATTGAGAAATGAGTACTGTGGAACTTGATCCTGCTTTTCCCAAGTCAGCTCAGATATTTGGAAATGACTACTGCAAAGTGTTTACTTGAATTCTGCTGAATAGACAGGATTTCAGGTTGAAGAGCAATTAGAGAACAAGGCTTGAAGATCCCAAGGATATTGTCAACTCTTGTCCCAGCAAAGCAGTTCCAAATAACAAATACTTTTCATGTTCAGGCATCTATGACAAGTCTGACACACTGAGGGAGGCATTCTTGTGAGGTCAGTTGCTGTCATGACATGTTTGCCGCGACCTTCCCTCTTAAATGGATTAATGTGGGTGCTTGCTCAGCCTGGATTTGGGCTGGATAAAAATCCAGAGGGCTGTTTCTAGGGAGAGCCTGAACTCACTGTCTCCAATGTGAGGTTTTAGGGTTCAGCCTTCATGACAATGTTTGGTGATGTTTCACAAAATCTATACTCCACAGAATAATTAGAGAAAACCCTGCTTCTTCATCCAGCCAGAGACAAGTTTTGAAGAGTCTTTCTTTCTGATCACCTTTTCTGGTTTTACCTGCAAGATGAACCTTCTATCTGAAGCCAGCCAATGCACAGTACCTGTGCGTCATATGCTACAATAACCGATACTGTTATTTGGGAGGCAAGCCACTAACTGCCTTATAATCCTCTCGGAAAACACGCTCTTTGCTCCCGAGTTCAGCCTTTGTTAACTGCAGCCACACTAGCTCAGCAGCCACTGCTGCAGGGCTGGCAGGCTCCAGTTGCTCCCGGACCCACTGTCCTGGGCATGGTCCAGCTGCCGTGCAAGCCACCCAGGCAACCTGAGCAGTGACAAGGGGTGAGCGTGGGCATAAAGGGTGCTAGGGAGGATTTACAGGGGGCATTTTGGCTGTGCTGCCTGGGCTCCTCCAGGTGAGCTGGGCGAGGGCAAACACAGCACTGCCAAGCACTTTCCATGTCTCTAAGTGCAAACAGTGAACAGGGGCAAAAGAGGACTCAGCTCTGGATGAGATCTTCTGAAGCTGCCACCCTCCCCACAACCCTCACTTTGCACTAAGAAAGAGGTTGTTATGCCCTACAAGACCTGTCCTGAGTTGTTCCTCAAAAGGAGCCTGGCTCTTCTGCCAACCTTCCTGTGTCCTATCCAGCCTGGCACAGCTCACTCCTCCATCCACACCTGCTGAACTTGCCATGCCTGCCACTTTGCGCCATGGCTTCCCCAATGATCCCACTTTTACATGGCTCACCCACAAATTCTCTGGCAGGTGTGAACATGATTCACATGCACCACCCTTGTCCTAGAAAGCATTTCCTCTAGGGCATAAACAGCCAGGAAACCCACACGGGCAATTTTAGGAGCATTATTAAATCTCTGTCATATCAGTTACCACTAAGTCTCATGCATCTTAAACCCGAAATCTTTGCCTAGTGTGGCAGATGCCTCTATGAAGGCCTATGTTTACGCAAAGCTTCTGCCTTAACCTATGTGACTGTGGATCTTTTGACTCCCTCGTCTAGCAAGGATAGGGCACAAAGCACTCGTGAAAATATGCCCTGATATTTCTTTTTGAAGGGCACAGTCATCTACATTCCCTGCTATTGTGGTTTTAAATGCAGATGTCTCACAAATGTGCAGAATTTTTCCTCTCTTCCTCCAAAAGCAAAAAGGCAAGTGACACGACATGTGCTGTGTGCCAGGGTTTGTTTTACAGGAGAGGATAGGGACATGTGCCAGGACAAGGTGTCACCGTTTAGCTAACTTTCCTGAATATTCAGATGAAGCTGGTGGCACATCAGCTCCCTGCTCGCTCTTGGCATCAAGCTGTCCTGCTCGGTAGCTCCACGTCTTCTGTTCGTTGTCTGCCGAGTTGTCTAAGCTCATTTGTCCCTCCAAGACTGCGTGAGCCAACTCTCACTCTCTCTTCTGTAGAGACTTAAAATCTGAAATGAGACCTTAAGAGAGTTAAAAAACCTTTTAGCTATTCTTTTTTATTACCGTCTACTAGTAGCACAGTGCAGTATTTAAGCTAAAGCTTTTACACCTCCTTACACCACCAACTATCTCAATGGCCAGGGGGATGATGGAGTGTGACCCCCATGCAGGATCTGCAAATCCTAATCTGTTTCTGGGAGGCATTTGCCAACCTCTACTAACAGCGCTCCAGGATGGCATTTCCACAGCTTCCTATGTAAGTACTGACGTAGTTCACTCTATGGGCAGAATGAAAGGAGTAAAGTTTAACCTCAGTTTCCTTTGCTGATATTTCTTGTCCTAATCACAAGACATATGGAGAGCAGTCCTATTTTGGTACCTTTTGCAATGCCCTTTCATTTGGCATTGTTTTGCCATTTAAATAAACAAGGCAAAAAGTCCTCAATTAAGAAATACAGTTAAGAACCAGTGTACACATGCAGTAGCACAGTCCGCACAACCTGGAGGTGAGGGGCTTGCTGCATTTCAAACTGGCTCTGAATAAGGCTCCCACCATTCCTGCATAAACGTATCTGCTTTGGGTTTGATATTCAGACAGGAGATCAGTCTGAGACTGCTTTTGGGGAAAAAAAATCGGCATGTGACCACTGAACACATCCTGAGCTGCAGCAGTCCTAGATCAGCTGCAGGGCTGGTAATGTTGGTGATTTTAGGGATGTTGGGGAAGGGGGAGAGGATCTTGCCACTGGCTATGGCGTCTTCTCCTTGTCCAAAGGAGACAGCTGTGGAGAGCACATAAGTCCAAGGAGCCCTGAGGCTGCAGAAATGCCCTGAAGGAGCCTGTAGCTGAGGCTTGCCTCTCCTCAAACTATCACTGATGTGAGTCTAGAATAGCTCTGAAAGAAATGTCACTTACCTTGATACAATCCAGCTCTTAGAATACCAAATGTCCTTCTTGGTGTTAAATAGATACCTGTACTTTCACAACAAATGGTTCCTCCACATCACTGTGTGGGCTAATAGGAAAGACACAAAGGTGCATTACTATTGGATTTTTGTAATGATAATGAAAAGGGATGTCCACTCCATTGCAGAAAAAGAGAAGTTTCCCTCTTGTTCTGCAGTAGGCAATCTCCTCTATTCCAGTATTTATAACTAAATTAGGTGTATTTGAGTCACGTGAAAGCAACTTGCTAGGCAAGATGTTACATCTACAGAGAAATAGCATACAATCCTATCCATAGGGTCAACATCACAACACACAAAGAATTCCCCCCAAAAAATATGTTGTTATAATTCTAGCATTTCTGACCTTTTGCACGCATGCATTTGCCGTCTTAATAACGCCATTTAAACATGGCAGGGTAGTGAACATGAAAGTAAGCCATCGTTTCAAAGCATGAAGGCAATAAATTTTCTTATGGGACACCATCTTTTTTCAGCAAACATGTCCTCTTTTTGTCTGGACTCTCTCAGGATTTGTTCAGAGAAGACTGAGTTCCACACTAGAAAACAACATCCCCAAACACACTGAAATTCACTAATAAGTGAATTCACTGTTAAAGGATGTGAAATCATAAGAATGGTTTCAAAAGCAGGAAAATAAGAAGACAACAACCGTGTCCTTTTTATCAGTCACAGAAATGTGTTAATGTTCCCACAAAAAGTCAAGTCCTCATTTTCCAGGAATTGCAGCTCCAAGAAAAAAAATTAGGAAATTTAATCCATGTATTAGGAGATTCATAAAGAAATTTAAATCTTTTATATTAGTTATGATGGTGGACATCTGCACTGTGGGACGCTGAAGTAAATTGATTTTTAATAACCAGCTACTGATTACCTCCCATGCCTTATATACCCATGTGATAGGACCATTAAAACAGCAATATCTTGCTACCTTTCAACCTCACATTCTGCTGAAGCAGAGGTTGCAGTCATAGATTTTCGAGAAGTGCTGCACAGAATTAAGCCTCTGGGCTGTTTGTTGTACACAAACCCCCAAAGCTAATATAATAGTTCCAAGTCAGCTTGAGAGAGGGAGCCAAGAGAAAGATGCAGTATTTTGATAAATATTTCAGTGCATGTTTTAATTAGTATATAACTTTGCAAATAACAGATGAAATATTTTTTAAAACCTTTGAAATAGAAACCTCCAGGTAGTAAGCATTGCTTCTTTCTTCCTGACAACCTTCTTCTTCTCTTTCTCCTACCCTTTGCTGAGATCACGGATGTCAAACACAAGCTCTTAATGCAATATTTACATTCCTGTTCTTTAGCACAGAAATATAGACTTGTCCAGGCACTGAGCTTCTCGTATTCCTGAGTCTCAGGCAACGCTGCTGTCTGTTCATGTACTTCCCTGGAGGACACCCTTCTTACAGTAGCTGCGTGGCAGGATCCTTCACTGGAGATATTGATGAAGACTTGGGAGTGGTGAATGAGCTGCAAGGCACAGGTGCTTACATTGGGATTTTGCTAGGATGATTTAATCCATCTGGGTGTTTCTGAATTCTTCAAATGAGGAAATAAAGTGGAAGGATGTTGTCTTGGCCCAACATGTGAAGAGCCATGCTCAGGTTCATGTGTGCCACAAGATTCTTTGAGTGTCTATGCATGAAAGCACGAGGCAGACACACAGAAAACTCCACTCTCAATCCCTTTGCTGCTCATGAGTCAGAAATCTGCAGGACAGCCACGTAGAAGTGCTAAACCTCGTCCTGCATATTTTTACAGACTTTTTTTTGGTGTGTTGATGCTATTAGCTAAAAGAGCAAAGCAATATTAACAGGATGTTAGAAAAGCTCTGCTCTACTTGGGTCTGGGCCAGTAATAGGGATGGTGAATAAGCTGTGTGCTCCAGGAAAGCCACTGAATATCTTTGATTCCTGCTTGTCCTCTTTAGAGTACGCCTTACATTTGGCTATATTTATAAAACCCTGTTTTAAAAATAGATGGTTTCCTTCCTGACCGGGACACATAAATGACATTTATTGGATGTCCTGCATGTTTTAGATCTGGTTTCTCTAGTCATGTTCTCATCAAGTGAATGTGTATGTATAGGGTGGCAGGGTAAACATTTCCAGACAGAGCATGCTTGTGCTTCTGAGAACCCATTTGTTCATGCGTTGATACATTCATTTGTGTGTAAATCATACTTACCCATAAAGAAAAGGCTCTTCACAAATATCTATACAAACAAACAATTGCAGGACTGCAGGTGAAAAGGATGCAAGCAAGGCTGACTGAGTTGTGAATCGTTGGGAAAATAGCTTTCCATCAGTCACCCAACTCCATCCACTCCATATTTTGAGAAGCATGAGAACAGTGAACACGGTAGCACCGTGAATTACCCTCCTGTCACATGCTCTAACATCAGCACCCTCTGACCACCATTCTTCAGCCCCGACTTAGCAGTATCCCTGCAGCATGCCCAGGCACAAACTGTACCAAAAATTTGAGGAAGGGCTCAACTGTTCCTTAAGCTTGTGTGTGTACCTTTCACACTCTATAATGCAAAATTATCCTTGCAGAATAAAAATTATCACTAACTTAAGAGCTGGGAGTAGGCAGGCTCTACCCTTGGTAAAACAGAGCAAATTTGCACCATTCCAACCTCAGATTTCTCCTTAAAAACCTGACATATACCAAGAAATATGAGCATTCACAAGGGATATTGTTTACTTGTTTGCACCAATTTAGAAGCAAAAGGGAATTGCAACAGATTCAGTACAATTTGAATTAAAAAGACAGATGAAGCCTCACAGGCCTTTCAGACTGATAGCTAATCCCTGTGAAAAGGGCTATGAAATAAAATGATAGTTTCAGGTCTAGTTCTCTTTGCTTACTTAACCCAAAGCCTTGTCAATGCCTATTAAAATGAAATCCAGTGAACAACAGACTCTCGTGTTTATGGGCTGTCAAGTTAATTTCCACATAAGTGTGCTATCTTCCTTGTCATTGTTGGCCAAGGGTTAATTCAGCCCAGGAAAAAGTGTGACAAAATACATCACTTTAATCCCTTTCTTCTGTAAAGATGAAGCTGTAGAAAAGGAAAAGTAACAACTGGGAAAATGTTAAGATCCGGAATTTTTTATGTAAACTTGTCAGCCACTCCTGACGTCTGCAGTAATAAACACTCCACAGTAAACAGTGAGGACTTTCCTTAAACCTCTGCGAGGTAACAACTTTGAGAGGGGAAAAAAATGTTCAAAAGCTTTTTCTGACTGCATTTGCATTTCCAGGCTTTGTTGTGTTATCTACATAAGATGAAGCAATTGCTCTTTCATCACTTAACCCTTCGCAGGACACTTCTCATCACTGAACCAGAATCCCACGCGGAGGTGGGCAGCAGCTGTCAGAAGCTGTGATATCTTGACTGGCAAAATCCTGGCTTTTTGGGAGCTTTGTGCCAAAATCACTCCAGACTTCTTAAGACTGCATTTCATCCTCTTTCTTTCACCCCTGTAGTCTTTTTCTTCAACATTCCTGTATTTCGTGCTGAACTAAGGCTCTCCATAAACCAGTATTTCCAAAACTCCTGGCATTGCTTAGCCCCTCCATAATCCTAGCACTGCACATGGCAGCCATATTCCCCCATACTGAAGAATCTCATCATAGCCTCAGCCCCGAGCGGTTCCTGTTTTCCTAGTCCATGTCCTACTGAACAAAAGGCAAAGGACCTCTACACCATCATTTGCTTTTTCTATTATTAACTAAGACAGGCTGCTAATGCTTGGGCAGCTTTTGCACCAAGTAAACCAAATGAATGAATGAAATGCCCAGAGGCCCAGATGTTTTCAGAGTAAGATGGGGCGTTCGGTTCACACAATTGTTCTGCCTTTTTTTGTGTGTGTTTTCCTGCATGGTTCTTTCCTGTGGAGTGTAGGATATATTAACTTGCAGCCGCAGAGTACTTGAAACGCATCTACTGGATCAGCCTAGTACATCAGTGAAAGATGGCTAACAGTCTTCCTTTTCCTGTGCAGCTGCTGTTTGCAGAAAGGGATAATTTTTAAGTTGATTTATTTACCTTAGAGGGTTTTTTTTTCTTCTTCTCTTAATCAGTGAACATCAGCATGCTGATTGTTACTAGTAGCTTTTAAACAATGAATAAACCTCATTGATACAATTAGGAATTTAATGGAAAAACATCCTTGACTTGCAGGTGGAGGGCTAAAGACTTTTGTCTTCAGGAATGTTGATATCACAGTTCCCACAAAAAAAAAAACCAAAAAAACAAAACAAAACAAAACAGAAAAACCAAAGGAACAAAGGTCCATATATTGAGTTAGGAAAAAAAAAACCCAAACCAAAACCAACCAGCAAGTCCTCTTTTAATATAAGGGGCAAAATTTATATCTGCATGTCATGCTTTTTTTAAATCCCTACCTGATGTAAATCATTGCTCATGCTCTCTTTAGAGTGCCCACCATGCTAGAACTGAGTAGTCTCCACCAACAAGGTCCTTTGGCTGCAGAAGGTAGGCTCAGGAGCTCCCCACGTTGTTCAGTGAGGGCGCAGAAACCATCAGGATAGGTACTGCTGCTGCTGTGGCCCTGAGAACCAGCTGCTGCAAAGACACCGCTGTCATTTCACAACAGATAAAACTTCTTTTTGCCTTCATAGGTGATGAAAACTTGACCTTGTTACTGTATGTAAAGCACCTTGCTGAAGTGCTGCCTCCATCCACAGCGCAAAGTGCGGGGGCACTTTGGGAGCAAGTCAGGCACAGCCTCACATCCGGACTGTATTATCCCTATTCCATCTGCTGATGCTTTCTACAAAGCTCCTCTTTCCCATTCACTGTGGTTTTTCTCTTTCTGTCTTGGTGGTGAAGGCTGCCTCTCTGTGGCAAGAGCTTGTATTATGAAAGGAGGTTTCTGGAAAATCCCCCTGCCTGCAGCCTGTGAAACGCGCAAGAGCATCAGTACAGTCGGGAGAACATCCATGAACTTGCAACAAAACATTGGAAAGCACCTAAAAAACTCCTCCTTGTGCTTTGAGGAGCTGAGGGCTTGCACATTGCCCAGTTATTAACCGAGGAGGATGGTCCTGCATTGTGTTTGCCACAAAGACACAGCATGCAGTGGCTTCACAAGTGTGAAGAGGGATCGAGACACACATGACGTTGAAAGCAAGGAGGAGGGAGTGAGATGGAAGTCACAGTTCAGGCTCCGAGAAACTTTGGGAGAGAGCAAAGGAATGGCCAGGATGGGTCTGCAGGATGGAGAGGGTGGCAGGAGTGGAGCCTGCTCCAGAAATGGAGCAGCAGAGATCCCCCTGCAGGACAAATGTTGCTCTGTAGACTAACAGGGTGGAAATGCAAAGCCCAGACCTAGACACTTGACCTTCCATTTTGTGTAGGGAAAAAGTGAGGCGTCTTAGAAGTGTAATGCAAACCCAACTGGACATAGATCGGGGAGCAAAGTCTGGGAGATACTTTAACTTGGATTCAAGTCCCACCAAGATTCACTTTGAGCACAGCAATCTTTTTTTGGCCTTTGCCCTTGGCCTGTCTGGAGGCTTATAATAAAACTGTGACAGCAAGTATTTTGGCAGCCTGAGTTCACAAAAACCACTGATGCTCCGGGGAAGGATGGAGCCTCCTTTTGCCACCCACTGCAGCATATTTCACTGGTAGATTTCAGAGCAACTAGACCAGCAAAGGATCAATATATTGCTATTGCAATAGAAACCCTCCTCACCAACTAGAGCCTTTTTTTGGCTTACATTCATCTGCCTTACAGGGATGAGCTTGGCTTAAACGGATTTGAATCAACTTTCTACTGAAGCGTCCTGCATAGGAAAAAGCCTAGACATCAAGATGGAAGGGCTTCTCAGGAAACGCATCCGTCCTGGAGTCTCGCTTTGTCAGTGACGCACCACTTCTTGCCTGCTGGCCTCAGGGACTTGGGGACATCAGGTTGACATGACACATGGCTCCCAGGCTGGTGGTGCTCGCTGCTTCTAGCATTCTAACTTTAATTATCAAATTACTGAGGCTGATAATTATCTTGAGAGTAGGAGAGAACGCTTGGTCAAAATGTATCACTGCTTCTGTTTTTTAATGCTCCTGGTTGATCATTATTGGCAGGATACAGCAAACAGAAGTGTTAGCTTCTCCCATGAGCCAGTTTTTATAATTTCAAAGGAAAAAAAAAGGGGGGGAAACCAGTTAATTCTCTGCTAATAATGAAAGGCCGCTGCTTCATGGTCTATGAAAGGCAGAACTGTCTGCAGCACAGCAGGCGTGAGGACTTGGCAAGAGCCAGCAGGACCCTTTATCTTTTTTCCCCTCTCGGAAGAAGGAAAGCTGCTGTTTTTCCTTTTCCTGTTTCTTTCCTTAGAAAAATCTGTTACTTCCCTCAAGATTTACATCCTGACCTATGTAAATCTTTGAACAGCTCTCGTTAGCATTTCACTTGGGGAGGCTCCTCACAGAGAAATGAGGCTTCAGAAACACAGGCTAGCATTATTTATTCATCTGACATTTGTAACCTATGAGGCAGCTTAGGTGAGGGAAGCTGAGAATTGCTATGGTTTGTCTGTGCTATAGTCACGCTGTGTTACACACAATATGGGGTGATTTTCCTTAATTAAATCTCTTGCTCTTGTTTAAAACAGCAGCCTAAATACACTAATGCTGTCTGATTCCACTTGTTTCTTAAAACAAAATCTGGCCAGAACTGAGTATTGCTTTAGGTACACTTCCTAATGTATGTCATATATACAAACAGAAGTGATCTATACAAATATCTGCATTCCGTTCAGGCCAGTTGTGGTTATATTGTGATTCCATGATCATGGACAGTTTAGTAATGTTTGAATTATTCACTGCTAGCATGTAAAAAAAGTCAGGAGAGGAAACGGAGGAAGAATGTTTCCAGAGTCAGAGTATGCACACACACACACACGTGTATGTAGCTTGTGGTTCTCGGTTAATTTAGTTCACCTATAAATGGTTTGGGTTGGGGTGCTGGTTCTTTTGTTTTTGTTTTTGTTTTTTTTTTCCTTTAAAGCAGGGCACAAATGATAGATTTCTAATTAAAAAACACAGTTCTTTCACACAGAAGTTTTGTTGTCAGCTTGTGACCACAGAGCATCTCTACTTCAGGTCTCGTGCAGGTCCCTCCACCAACAGAGACATCGAGAAAAAGAAAGGGATTCTTGAGAAAGGGCAGCAAGGATTCTGTGGCCTGTGGAAGGCATGGTGAGCTTCAACTAGTGAGCAACTATGAAAAGTGCAGCCCTATGAGAGAAAAAAGCTAATTGCTTTTTATTATTAATGAGGATTCTGCACATTGGTGCTACTGCTCCTGGGAGCCATGCAGGTGTTTTGGGAAGCACCTAACACTGGGAAACCACCCTGAGGCTGGGTATGGTCAGTGGGCAGAGTCTTCATCATCCCATCACCAGACCCATGTCCCTTCACTGAGGTTACAAGTGCTGCTGCCAATGTGCTATCTGTCTTCCCTTTCCTTTTCCTATCCCTGCTCACCTCCTCCTGCAGTGGATCCCAGGAAGCTGGGGAATATGACCCCAGCCCAAATAGGCCTCACCAGGGTGGCAGTATAATTCAGAGTGGGCTTTGTTTTATGGAGATGTGATAATTTGCCAATCACTCTGCACTAGCTCTGAATTGAAGGCCTGCCATGGGTGCTGCTGGAGGAACATGTTTTCCTAGTGGGTTATAAATAATTGAATTCTGATGGTCATTCAAGTCCTTTAGTTTCCTCTGCTTAAGCTCTCTGGGAGTTTTGTTGTTGTTCTCAGGCTGTCTGATTCCTATTTCTGTCAACGAGTAGCAGAGAAATTGGCTCTTTCTGAAAAGCTTCTGGCACTGTATTGGTTGTTGCTAATAGCATCATCTTTACTATTCTTGTAACAGCTGTAACTGGTCAGTTTGATAAGGGACTAGGTATTGGACTGCGTTCATCTTGCCTGACATTAGACATCACCCACAGTGGCAGCTGCCTGTATCTGAACTTTTTGCCTAGGTGCCCATCCCGCCAGAGATTTCTCAATTGAGGTCTTGTAGTTCACCTGGCCAAATCTAGTTGACTGCTTTAGGCAAGAGTAACTGCTGTTTGTATTTCATTAACTCTGCTGAATATAAAGGGTACTTAGTCACCAAACTGGAATGTAGATGTGCCTCAGAGCACATAAAGTCGGGTAGGAGTCACCTCTCTCTTACTACTCTGCTGTGTATAACGCAGCAAACACTTTAAAATCAGAGCTTACAGTCTTCTGAATTTACTGAAGTTTGAATGCTTGAGAATTGCTTGTTTGCTTAAAAATGCTGAAGGGCAGTACAAAACTCACCAAGCAACTGAAGTTTGCAGGACAAGAGAAGCGATGGCAGTGCCTCATGCTAGTTCCCCAGTTTTGGCAGCTCAGTTCCACTGGATTCTACTGTGTTATTCTAGATCTTCAGAATACGTTACAGTATGTGGGAAAGCTGTGAGAGACTCCTGGGGTTTGTGTTTATCTCCTTGCTGCAGAGTGGCAGCTGAAAGGCTCCAAAAGAATGGCAGCAGAACTTGCTGCCAATAACTCTTTATTAATTCAGAAAGACCCAGGCTCTGGTTAGACATGCTTATTCAGAAGCAATCATTTCATTCCAGAGTACGGGGAGAAAGGAGCACTTGCTACATGGGGCAATATTGCAGTAATTCTCTTGAATTAGCTGTCGACATTGCTTGAAAGACAAAAGATGTTGTTTCCTGTGTGCTGGGCTTATTACTGAAAATGAGCAGTGATCTGCTACCATATCCTCTCTCCTGCTATCTACCCTGTACCCTATAGAGAACAGCAGCGCAAGACTATAGCCTGATTAGTCCAGTCATTGTTTCCTTTTCATGGGAAACAAGACTTGTTCAAATGCTGATGGACATCTTGTGTGACCTAATCAGACTTCCTTGCATCACATGGCCGTGACTCAGCCTTCAGGTACAGAGAAAAGAGAACAATACCCTAACTCGGGGTGAGCTGCTGTCCTAGCTACACCAGCTCATGTCTCTGCACAGAGGTCCATGATGTTGATGCTGAAAACTGTGCCTCGGTGTGAAAAGGGGAAGAGAGCTGACTCGCTGCAGCTGGTGGGTCTGTGAGGAACTCAGATGGACCAAACAGATATTGCTTGCAAGCCAGATGGGACTCCTGGGAAAATCTGGCACCCGTGATGAGACCAGGCCCTTAATGCCTGGTAGTAACAGCAGACAGGTCAAACACACCCTGCCATTTTGTGAAGGTAGGAAGGACGGAAGGTAAGAGAAGGATTTGGGACTGGCCAGCAATGGATCCACCAAGGCAGGAAAGTATAGAAATGTCAGAAGGTAGATTTTTTGTTGATAAATTACATTTCCCCTCAGGTATGCCACAGAAGCAAGGATGGAAATGAATAAGGGGGAAAACACACTGGGTTTGGTTATATTCTTGTAATAATCCATACACTTTTATGGGAATTGTAAGCAGCTCTTCATTAGGGTCTCACAGATAATAGCTTGTGGTTTGACCTTGTTTCCTGGTCTTAAACTTTGCTTTCTGATCTTACTTATCATAGAATCATAGAATAGTTAGGGTTGGAAAGGACCTTAAGATCATCTAGTTCCAACCCCCCTGCCATGGGCAGGGACACCTCCCACTAAACCATGCCATCCAAGGCTATGTCCAGCCCCACCTTGAGCACCGCCAGCGATGGAGCATTCACAACTTCCCTGGGCAACCCATTCCAGTGCCTCACTACCCTTACAGTAAAGAATTTCTTCCTCATATCCAATCTAAACTTCCCCTGTTTAAGTTTGAACCCGTTACCCCTTGTCCTATCACTGCAGTCCCTAATGAAGAGTCCCTCCCCAGCACCCCTATAGGCCCCCTTCAGGTATTGGAAGGCTGCTATGAGGTCTCCATGCAGCCTTCTCTTCTCCAGGCTGAACAGCCCCAATTTTCTCAGCCTAGCTTCATATGGGAGGTGCTCCAGTCCCCTGATCATCCTCGTGGCCCTCCTCTGCACTTGTTCTAACAGTTCCATGTCCTTTTTATGTTGAGGACACCAGAACTGCACACAATACTCCAAGCGAGGTCTCACGAGAACAGAGTAAAGGGGCAGGATCACCTCCCTCGACCTGCTGGTCACACTCCTTTTGATGCAGCCCAGGATATGGTTGGCTTTCTGGGCTGCGAACACACACTGATGGCTCATGTTCATTTTCTCATTGACCAACACCCCCAAGTCCTTTTCTGCAGGGCTGCTCTGAATCTCTTCTCTGCCCAACCTGTAGCTGTGCCTGGGATTGCTCCCACCAAGGTGTAGGACCTTGCACTTGTCATGGTTAAACTTCATTAGGTTGGCATCAGCCCACCTCACAAGCGTGTCAAGGTCCCTCTGGATGGCATTCCTTCCCTCCAGTGTATCAACTGAACCACACAGTTTGGTGTCATCGGCAAACTTGCTGAGGGTGCACTCAATCCCGCTGTCCGTGTCACCGACAAAGATGTTGAACAGCTTTAGCAACAGGTTAATGTTAGGTGAAGGAAAAAGCATGGCAGGATATAACAGTACCCTTTCTATCTCACTCCAGCCTGAAATGTCAGGAATCCACAAAAAAAAAATAAATAAAGCAAACAACAAACAGAAAAGCCCATCAAAGGCGGAGACTTCTCATGTCCCAATAACTCATTGGAACTGCAACCTGTAAAGAAAGGCCTGGAGTTAACAGAGACTTTCCTCTACTGATGGATCCTGTCAGGCAATAGCTGGCATAGCTTTATACTACCAAGGTCATTGGGACCTCTGTGTAACCCCTTCTCTCCCGAGGAGTGACAGGGCGCACTGAGGGAGGGAGGCCTCCAGTGGGCAGATGTGCAAAGCACCATTGTATGTTCTGCTAATGTATTCTGTCAGTGGGGTAGTTGTCTGCCTGAAAGCGCATCCATTCCCATGGTACTTTTTGTCCTAAATGCTACTGTGAGCCAAAGGCTTTTACAAACACTTTTTATTTTAAGATAAGGCAAATGGGTGATTTTTTTCTAAAATACTAATAAAATTGCTGATTGCTGGGTACCTGATACAAAAAAAAAAAAAAAAAAAAAAAAGCTAAGACAAATCTAAGATATTTTATTTAACCAAATTATGACTTTCTGTAAAATAGCAGAGGAAGCAGACATCTTATTTACATCGTTGTAGAGGGTGCAGCATCTTTCATTCACCAGCAACATTAAGAGTAGTGCATATTCCTATGAGTAGGAGCTCCGCTTTCCAGTGCCACCATCTGTTTCATATACCTCTTTTCCTCCTGGGACACCCAGTTTCTGCCCAGCAGCCGGACAGTGAAGCCCCAGAAGGTAGCAGCCAGTGCTGTGCTGTGGCTGGGTCTGCAATGCACACAGATTTATTTATTGTCTGCCCAGTACCAACTTATTTCCCAGCTGGTGGACTAAATTGTACCAAGATCAGCTCACTTCATTTGATGACTTGTCTCTCCATGGAGATGGGTCTTTCTCCTCCACCCAGACACTGATTTTCTTGGAACACATAGGAATTTCATATCCTGGAGATTGCTAGCCTTCCATCAAACCTGGCCAGCAGGTTCAGAAGCTATTAGTGGGAGAGAGACAGTGTAATCACATGTACTTTTTTTCTTAGGAAACCAGCCTAAAAATAAATTATTGCAGTGGAAATCTGAGGTTATCCACCTTCTGCCATATTACTTTCAAAATCCTGCTGGACTCGTTGTATTTCCAGAAGCCTAAAAAGAGGCATGGGTGATAAATGCCATTCTTTATATAACATAGATATTTGTACGTGTAAGTAACTACATCTCTTCCATCATCAGACTATTTTAGCTCTCTATTTATGTTTGCCCCTATTCTTGGCTGACTGCTTGTCTGTCATTTATTTGTTCACCACTTCCAAAGTGGATCACTGAAATCTGCTCGAGATGGAGTTGAGTATACAAGGCATCCCTTTGAGGCCCTGTCCTGTTTAGGGAAGAGCTGCCTCCCTCTTGGAGGTCATATTGAATAATATGTATCACCACACATACAAATGAAATGCATCACCAGTAGGTGAATGTCATGCAGGCAAACCTAGTTTTGAAATAGGAGAGCTTTCTAGCTCCAAACTTCTCATGCTTTTGTAATTGCTGATTAATAGACCCAGAACCCACATCTAAAGAAACCCTTTCTGCTGCCTGAAACAAGTCACAAAATAAAACTATCTGCATTTAGCTAACCCATTCTCCAGCTAGTCTGTCAAATGAAAGTTTTATTCCATGTCTAGAACAACTAAGCATTATCTTGCATAGAGTGAACTGAAACATTCGGTGAGAAACGTGCATTTGTTACATGTTAAATATATTACTCACCTGACTCAGATGGCCGCCACTTCTCATGAGCTACCTGGAACTGCCCCTAATATTTCCCATTTGACCCTGTAGTCCTTTTTTTCCTGAGCACCCTGCACTCCGACCTCTCTTTATGTGCTGTATTCTGCAGGTTCTGCAGTCCTTCAGACTGTTTCTACCCGACCTTAGGCGACCACTCAAGCTCAGAACCAGCTGCATCTTTTGCAAGGCACAGTCAGCCCTTGTGCCACCCTGATGCACTCCCGTTAGCAAAGCCATGCCAGAAAGCATAGCAAAGGGGCCATGCAAGCCCCACTGGACAGGAGAGACGGTAAGATTTACATTTGCTTTGTGCAGAGAAAAAGCAGCAGAGGAGGCGCATCCATCAGCAGGTAAATGTTACAACGAAGACAACGCTGGTCAAATGCCTGGGTCTTCCAAGGTAGGACAAAAAGATGACACCTAAACTTGCAGACTGAAGCTATACTTGAGAGAAAACTACCCTAGTGAAAATGTTTAACCATAGTGGAAAGGCTGGCCAGAGAGAAAATTAAATTCCTGGCTTTGAAATAGGGATGGTCTGGAAGTCTTTAGGGATAGGATAGACCTAGATCTATCAGGGCTAGCCTACATCTTGGTGTAGGTATTGCAGAGGATTAAATAAAAGCATCTTTGCTTCTCTCTATCCCTGTATTTCTCCGGGTTTTGTTTCTTCAGCTTTTCTAACCTAAGCAAGAAGCAAATACCGTAAATTGGACCTACCATCATTTGAGTACAGGTATAGGGTAATCCTTTTATGCCCGATGACTTCTAAAGACTGAAAAGAAAAGGAAGAGAAAAGAAGTTCATGCAGAAAGCAAAAAGGAGCTTGTGAAACAGGGAAAACATTTTTAAAGGATGAAATGGGGAAACGTTTGGGGAATTAACAGTAAATGGAAAGAAATTATATCTGCGGGAACCCTGTCCCTCCGACACTAGATGGCTCTGCAACACCGAGGAAAGCTTGCTTTGTTGACCATCCTTTTCCTTGGGGGACAAAAAAGTAGCAAAGGGACGCCGTGGTGATGAGAATGCTTCTAGTCTCTTTATTAAAGAGCAGCAACACAGCAGCTGTAGATCTTCTCTTCTAGATTAAGGAGTTTAATTGTGCTAATGTATTTTGATTACATATGCTTCGTGCTTCATAACAGTGGCTAAAATATTTTTTGTCAGCCACATAGATAGTGGGATGGGTGTGCTCTGAGCAAGCCTGCCAGTGACACCAAGCTGAGTGGTGCTGTCAACATGCTGAAGGTAAGGGATGCCATACAGGGGGACCTTGACATGCTTGAAAGGTGGGCCAGTGCCAGCCTCATGAAGTTCAACAATATGGAATGCAAGGTCCTACACCTGGGTCAGAACAATCCCTACAGGCTGGGTGAAGATTGGATTGAGAACAACCCTGTGCAGAACTTGGGGATGCTGATTGACAAGAAGCTCAAGATGAGCCAGCAGTGTCCACTTGCAGCCCAAAAAGCCAACTATATTCTTGGCTGCATCCAAAAGAGCATGACCAGCAGGTCAAGGATGGTGCTTCTTCCCTTCTTTGCTCTCATGAGACCCCACCTGCAGTACTGCATCCAGCTCTGGGGCCCTCAACATAAGAAGGACATGGACCTGCTTGAGCGAGTCCAGAAGAGGCCACGAAGATGATCAGAAGGGCTGGAGCACCTCTGCTATGAAGACAGGCTGAAAGAGTTGGGTTGTTAAGCCTTGGGAAGAGAAGGCTTCAGGAAGACCTTAAAGCAGCTTCCAGTGCCTAAAGGGGGCCTACAAGCAAAGCTGGAGAGGGACTTTTTACAAGAGTATGTAGTGATAGGACAACTGAATTAAACTGAAAGAGGGTAGATTTAGATTAGATATTAGGAAGAAGTTCCTCACTATGAGGGTGGTGAGGCACTGGCACAGTTTGCCCAGAGAAGTTGTGGCTGCCCCATCCCTGGAAGTGTTCAAGGCCAGGTTGGACGGGGCTTGGAGCTTCCACTTGATCTAGTGGAATGTGTCTCTGCTCATGGCAGGGGAGTTGGAACTAAATGATTCTAAGGTCCCTTCCAAACCAAACCGCTCTGTGATTCTATGTCACATTGTGACTTACAAATCAAAGTTTTCTCATTGCACTCCTTAGACATCTGGTTGAGAGAGAAACATTTCTTCAGGCTTTGAAGTTTAAAATCTCTATGATTACCATATCCAGATAGACTTTCTCCTAGTTTTGGGCCAATTACCTGTTGCATGCTTCAATAGTCTCTTGATGGCATAATTAAAAAGAGTTTTGATGTCATGTATCAGAGTGAAGAAATGTGTGATAAAAGTCTAGGAGAAATCTGAGTGAAGAAGGGGTTTCTGAGAGGGCAAAAGCACTGGAGGCTGCACAAAGCTAGGCAGATGATCAGTGTGTGCAATGTATAAGACTGTTACAACTCTTCTGGAGAGTCCTTCCTGTATATGAGTATGTACATTTGAGTATACATGCTCAAAACCATGTATACGAGTGTTCAGCATCATATACCTGGATTTAAGCACAGCAGAGATTGAACTCCATTTAGACCCTTCTCTTCGTGTCAGACAATTTCCCCTTTAGTTACTGTTTGCTTACATTTGCCACCTTCTATTGACCTTCCATCTCCTCTTTTTGCATTACCAATAGGGAAATCCCTGCTGAGAGCACCAGACCCAAACGTGCCTATAGTGCATGCTCTGCTGGGAGATGAGATGTGAACTAATAACCTCCACTTTGTTGTTATTCAAAGACAAACATCAGTTAGCAAATATCCATTGTTTTCCTCTTAAAACCCCAACTACAGTCTTATATACAGCACTAAGTACTTCTTTCTGGGCCAGGCAAGGTTTCCATATTGCAAGAAATAATATTTAGTTTTATAAATCTTGGAATGTTTCAGTTCGCTTCTTGAGCTCTTCTGTTGCACTGCACTTTTGTGGTCACAGCAACAAGCCCCAGTCTCGATGCTATGGAAGAACAATGTGAAGCAGCTGATGAAGAATTATTGGTCCTATTAATTAGTGTTGACTTTATTCTTTTGTCTGTGTTCTAATGCTAGAGCACAGAAGCAGGATAAGATCCCACAGCACTGTTCAAAATGGAAGTGAGACACAATCCGTACATCTAAAAGCTTTACATGTGCATGTTTCCCTATCAGCATCGTCAGATTGAAGCTCTTTTCCACGTGGTGAACACAGCCTAACAAATAAAACGAAGAAAAGACCTTGTTCTACTACCTTGGGTTCAGATGGTTCAGTACCTAAGGATACCATAGGAATTATTGTGCACAAAAATTAATCCTGATCTATAGCAGCCGCATATTAACAGATCACATATTAATACGGAGGTTTAATATGAAGGCATAAGCAATGGAGATGCAGCAAAGGACCATTTTTCTCTGTGTAAAGCAGAGGTAATGAAGGCAATGTACACGTCTGTGATCACATTTTAAGAAGACCATTGCAGTTCAGGGGAAAGTGAGAAGAGGGCTGCAATGAAAGAAGGAAAACAGAGAAAAGAAAGGTGATTTTATTATGGTGAATTTACCATCACAGGGAGAAAAATGTGGAGCCCAGAGGTATAGCAAGAACTGGCAGCTGGAAGTCAAAGCGATGCATGTCTGATCACAGTGTTTGATCAAGGGTAGTTATCAGTGAGAGCAGACTGCTGGTAAGAGGTGAGCTGTCTACCTCTTGCTGACTCCAGATTAGTGTTGGACCCCTTCTGGGATCTGCCGAGGCAGCAGCACCCTCGGGAGAAGAAATGGCCACACAGGAAGAGCGAAGGTGAATGTGGTGCATGACAGATCCCTGCTCACCTGGGTTGTGTTGAGGGGTGCCATGGGCGAGGGGGAACATTGCAGCAGCACCCAAAGGCAAGCACAACACATTGCACCTGCCTGGATTCTTGTGTTGGCCACACTCCATGCAAATGCTACTCAGGGAAACTTGAGGTTCTCGTACATGTACCAAATCATTATAATGAAGTACTGATCCTCTCTAGCTCATTAGTAGAGCCAGACTGATTACAAAGGAGACATTAAGGTTCTTGAGGCATCATAGCCGTTGCATCCAGCAGAGTAGCCAGGAGTGCCAGCTGGATATGGGTTACAGTGATATTGCCATATCTGTCTAATAACCCGAGCTAGTTTGTGTGAAGGGTTGGTTGGCCATGCCCGCCAGGCTGCACAGCACCCAGCACTTCTTACTTTGTGTGATAGAGGAGCGTGCAGTCAGGTGGGGAAGGGAGACTATCCCTTATCCTGGATTAGCAACCAAACCTGCATACTCTTTACTATTGCTGCCATGCTTGTGTCTGAAACATGGCCAAAATATCTTTGTTTAAAATTTTCTTTTAAAATTAAAGAGAATTTTAAAACAGTCAGTAACAGTTGCTACTCACTGGTTTTTCTTCCCTTGGGCTTATTTCAAATAACAGACTTTTCAGCAACTCTGCATTTGAGAGCCGATCCAGCTGCAGCCCCAACTGAAGGCTGAATGGTTATGACAAACCTCATTCTGCACTGTGATTTGAAGGAAAAGAAACACAGCAAGCTTGGTCTGAGGTAGGCTGTTCAAATGAAGCTGCATGCACTTTCACACTTTATATTGCTCGTTTTGATGTTTACAAAATGAACCACAGATGTTTTACCTTGTTGGGTTTTTTTATCCCCTGGTTGAGTCACCTATTATTCAGATCTGAGCAGCTCAAAAAGGAGTCATAATGAAAAAGTATCCAAAAGAAAGTCAATATTTTATTTGATTTTGAGATAATCCTCTGCATATACCTAAAAAAGATAATGAAATAGACATAATCTCTACTAATGACATGGTGTAACATGCTGGAAAGTAACTGATCCTATCCAAACTGCTTGTGTTTCCCATCACCTAAACTGAATCAAAGAGAATGAGTTAGGATTGAATTTTGCCCATAGTTTGTAGCTTTCTTTTAAATCTTCTGCTCTGATCACAACATATGAGTAGAGAAGGATGAAAAGTTTCTGAGACAACCTTTGATCTTAACTGTATATCTTCTTGAGTTAAGTGGGACTCCATCAAGCAAATCAAACTGCAAACATTATGTAAACTGTCAATGTGATGGGAAATGACAAGACATGCTCTGAAAAATGCCAAGTATCACAGCAGGGTATGGAGAAATCCCTTACTTTTGGAAAAAAAAAAGTCGCATATTCTCTGACAAAATATGCCAACACATTACTGCAGCATCCTTTGGGGATGAGACTGATATGCAGAAAGAAAATTCTCTGGCAAGAGTTAACCTGACCCTCATTCAGTCTGCCGAGTCCTTCCTGGAAAGGAGAATGGAGATCTGGCTATAGTGTGCTGTTTGAGAGTAGCAGATGTCAACCAATTTGAAACAAAATTTCCCATCCAAACACATCCCCAGGCTTTTTACTGTGTGCTTTATTTGTTTTTGTTTTCAAGAAGTTGTGTAATAATACATCCAGAGCCCCAGAATACATGTTATAGTTTTAACAGAGCACTGTCCTTGGAAAGTTTTCAAAGTGTTTCTGTATATTTGCAATATCTGTAGTTAGCACACTCAAAGCCAGAGTGATTCATTTCCTGCTCAGTGGCCATTTGTTGTTTCATACTTTTTTTTTTGGCTGCACCTTTACAAATATAATGGAAAAATCACTACATTCAGATAATGAAAGTGAAGGAATTAAAAATTAAGCATACACCAGAGAATGTCAGCCACAGAAACGCGCTTGCAAATGCCAGTGCAGTATGGTTTTCTGTATTAAATAGCCGTGGACAGTGCCTACACCTTTGGAGTTAGGGGTCAGTTATTTGGAATCAGCTAGAGACATGGGTTACTTCTACAGTGGAAGCTCCTGAGCAGTGAAAAGAGAGGAAGTTCATATTATTGCTTAATAATTGATATTTCAGTGTATTTTGTTTTGGAGCGAATCTGCGCTAATCATTAGTGCTTTGTATATTCAGCCATTAGTGGTCTCTTGTTTGAAAGTGCAGTCTCTCCAGAGGCAGTCAGGTGCTACACACGTAGGTGAGGTCTGGAGAATAGAGCATTGCTTGTGACATCTGGGTCTTACCAAATCCAGAGTCTGTCAAGCCCAGGTCCACGATAGCAAAGTACACCTTATTGTATGCTGGGTAACTTCTCTAAATTTGGTCTTATGGAAGAAAACCATAGAGAAGCCATCAAACTCTTCTAGGCAGTCAGGTCAAAGCAGCTGCTAGCAAAACAGGAGCCCACAGAATGCTTTAATCAAAACATTCACCTATCTCTATGGCTCACCTCTTGTGTTTGTTTGTCCTAGGAGCTCACCTAGCAACGCCAAGGGCCAAGCATTGCTTCTTTGAGCTGGTGTTGTGAGAAAAGCAGCAGAAAGGTGAGAGGTACTAATAATAAAGATTCAGGAGCACTAGATACTTCATTATCACTGCCCTCAGAAGCAGTTAAGTTGACTGAAGGAATCCTATGTTTGAGGAAGGACTTCTGGGTAAAAGATCTAATCTCTTTCTTACTTGAATTCAGTAAAATTCAGGAAAAAGGAGCTTTGCTTTTCTTGGGAGAAACTAAGATTATATCTGATACCTGACTGCATTCCCTGTTTTTCTCTTCCTGGGGAGACCTGAGCTTCAGCTTGTATTATCTAGTGTCAAGAACTGTGACTGGTTTCTTGTAGAAAGATAACAGGACTTTGTGGTCTTCTTGAAACAAGAATGAACAAATAGTAGTGGTTCTCACATACCTTAAAATTGGTCCATGATGTATGGATTTGAAGAAGGACCTGTTTACCAGAAGTCTTTCAAACAGAATCTGAAGGCTTCACATAGATAGCGCAGAAAAGGTATTTTGCCTAGGATATTTTTTTAAGGCATGGGTAAAATCAACAAACTCTTGGAGAAATGGAAAGCCCATTTGCAACTCTCCCAGTTTCAAAAAGCAAGGACAGCAGCCTGAGTGACACAGACTAGAAACATGGAAGCACCAGAAAACAACAAGAATATCCACAAGAATAAAGGATCAGATCCGGTTTATGATTATTATGACGGTTTTCCAATCTGTTTCTAGCCATGGAAATGAGATAGATTGGATCATCCCCCTTCAGACACTGCAAAGATCACAGAATCACAGAATGGGTGAGGCTTCAAGGACCTCTGGAGATCACTCAGTATAACTCCCCTGATCAGGGTAGGTTGCTCACAGCCATGCGCGGTCAGGTTTTGAGTATCTCCAACAGTGGTGACTCCACAGCCTCCTTGGGCAACCTGTGCCAGTTCTTGATCACTCTCACAATAAAGAAGTGTTTCCTGATGTTCAGTTTCTTGTGTTTCAGTTTGTGTTCATTGCCTCTGAACCTGCCACTGGACACCACCGATAAAAGCCCAGCTCCCTCGCCTTTACTCCTTACCATCAAGTATATATATACACATAGCAAAGAGACTTCTACAGGCTGAAAAAAGTCTCAGCTGTTTCAGCCTTTCGTCATATGAGAGATTCTCCAGTTCTTTAATCATCTTCATGGCATTTTGCAAGACTAACTCCAGTATGTCCATGTCCTTCTTGTACTAAGGATCCCAACACTGGATCTAGCACTTCAGATCTGTCTCACCAGTCATGAGTAGAGGCGAAAGTTTCCCCCTTCTCTTCCACTCTTCCCAGTTCAGTCCAGGAGGCTGTTGAACTTCTTGGCTGCAAGGGCACATTCCTATCCTGTGTTCAACTTGGTGTCCACCAGTACCCTCAAGGTCATCTCTGCAGAACTGCTTTCCAACCCTTTGGTCCCCACCCTGTACTGATGTCTGGGGTTATTCTTCCCTAGCTGTAGGACTCTGCATTTCCCCTTGCTGAACATCAGGAAGTTCCTGCCAGCACATTTCTATGGCCTGTCCAGGTCCCTCTGCATGGCAGCACAATGATTTGGTGTATCAACACCCTCGTGATTTTGTACTGCCTGTAAATTAGCTATGTGTGCACTCTGTTCCATTATGAAGGTCGCTCCTAAAGATGTTTAATTTGCTAATCTCTGTTCATCGTGATCTGTTGGAAGATTAACAGAGATAGGAACAACTGTCAATGCCCTTGCATGAATGATGCATCTCTCACGGTCTTGCGGAACAGTCCTCTGGAAGACAGACGGAATCACCTGCATAGTGTACAGACCATCAATATGTGGCTTGGAGACAGCCAGCAACATAAGCAACTGAGGGAAACAGCTGAGAGTGAAGACAAAGGCGTTGGGGGCTTAGGGTTGAGAGGGAAATGGATGACTTTACCTGAGCTGCTGGAGGACCACCAAAGTCATGTATTCATAGCGGATAAGAAAGCTACCAAGGATTTCCAGGATAAACTGGCAATGAATCAACTCACAGTCTTTCAGCTGGTCTTCAGCTTATGGACCAAGGTCAGTGGATGGATGCCAGGTGACTGCGAATGGCTCTGGAATTTGCCATATTACTTACATTTTTTGTTGTAGTAGTGCACCAGAAAAGGAAGCAGGTGCTAGCAAGGAAGATGGGTGCAGACTGTGATGAACCTAGGAGCTCCAGCTCTGCATCTTGCTGAGAACCAGCAATTCTGGCATGACTCATGAAAAAGCATGAAGAACCAGGAAACTATTAAATTCTGTTTGTAATGGGCAGCCATTTAGTTTCAAAAATAAAGAAAGGGTCAAAAGGCAGAAGACAATGGAGCATCAGAAATACAAATCACTCTCTGAAGCAAACACTGGGCAGAAAGGAAAGCATCTGAGGGTATGAAAATCAGATTTTATGGTTAAGTCTAGATGTGTAAAGTGCAATTGTAGGCTTTTCACTACTGTGTACACAATGCATAACAACAGCAAACACTGTAGTCGTCAGACAAGACGTCCAAGATCTTCTGGAGAATAAGGGGTTCTGACAAAAACGGGAGCTGAAAATCAGACATCACATTGCTCAGTGAAGAGGTGAACTCAAAAATCCATTTTAACAGCATTACGGCTTCTGATTTTGCAACATAGTCCAGGAGTAGTTGTAATACACTGGCAAATGCAAATATGAAGATGAGTTTTAAAAAGTGGTTTGGGCAATTTTCAGCAAAGCTGTCTAAGCTGTTTTCAGAAACTGTTACAGCACCCGCTCACTGAGAAAGGCACCTTGCAAAGCAAAACCAGGGAATGATCAAGCTATATCCTGGCATGGATATCTTGGTTGCTCTTCATGCAACAGTGAATATCTGTAGTTTTCTTTGCTCCCCTGTTACCCCCAGGGTGTGCTGCAGCTGTCATGGAGATTGCATAAAGCTTGGAGAAGTCTCTCTAAACACACTCTGCTTTCTGCCTGTTGCAGCAGTCTGGACAAGAATTAGAAAATGGTGTTCTTGCTCTACGACAAGCATCACAACCAGAGCAAACTAGGGCTATGTTTACTCTGCTTTTTGCTGTGTGAAAAGAAAAACAATTGTTTATCACTGATCTCAGTTGGAGCCATTTGATGGTTTCTTTTTGAGCTCACTTTGCTTACAATTCAATAAGAACTAAAAATAATAACATAGATAATCTAATTGCAGATCAGTAGATATCCTGACCATTCTCAGTCTCAGAACATGTATCCCACGTACACGAGATGCACACACAATGCACAAGCTTTCTAGCAGCAGTAGCTTTTCACCTAGAACAAGGGTGATATTCGTGAACCATAAAGCCTATCAATGTTATCCTGCTCAGTTAATATAGTGCGAAGACTTTCTTAAAATAAATAACAAATGTTGATCTCTCTCCCTGATTGCATAACATGGCCAAGGAAAAGCATAAATGTTTAAACCCTTGAATTTCGTAAGCACTGGAGAAATCTTGGAGAAGAGAAAACAGGAAGGCATTCCTAATATTAAAAATAGATTGCTTCCTGGAAGTAAGAACCCTGATGGTCTTGTTGACTTGTTATTTTTCACATTAAATGCCATATCATACAGAATCAGAGCCAGTCAGCTCCTGGTTTTACTTGAAATTTACCTGAAATACAAAATTTATATGTTAAATTTTATACTTTGTTTTGATTCTATTTATGTGATACGTTTCTATGTAAAAGATACTGTTATAGGCTGTGACTGATTTCAGAACCTCCAGAAAGAAGTATCTTAGCCTTGAAAGTCATAAGTAGGAGCAGGATAAATATTCTGCTAGATAATTAATGTCCAGGGAAGTAAGTGTCAGTCTGAAAAGCTGGGCATTTCCAGGGGAATTCCCTACAAGGAATATTGCTGGAAATGGTAGCGATTTCCAAACAGAGAAAAAAATAAAAATATACCTACAGGTTATACTCCAATTTAAAACACACATCAGGGCTATATACCCAAATACATATGGCCACCTCGTTTATCAATATGATTTTACAGCACGGCACCCCAGCTAGCAGAAGCTGTTGAGACCACAGCAAATTTGTGTTCCACTATCGTTATCAGTTCCCAGCTGGTAAAAGGCAGGTTTCCATGTGCAGTTTCATGTCAAAACCCTGAAGCTCAAATGCACTGGGCAGACCCTTTGATGGTAATTGTGAGCTGTTGGCAGTTTCCTTGGTGGAAAAGTTCATCTTCAGAGATGGGGAGGGCAGCTCTTTCTCTGCAGCTATGAAGCTCACTTGCAGGTTCCAGCAGGCAAAGCTCACCCCTCAGCACTGGCTGAAGTGGAAAATCTACTTTGTCTTGGTATTCCATTATTATTGCATAGGCACAGAAAACAAATACAGTGCAAACTTGCTATAAAACAGGGCAATCAGGATTATATGAGGACTAACAGACTAGAAGGTTAATGCCCAGTGAATAGCAGTCATCCAAATGCAGAGACCAGGCAGAAAAAAGTCATGCTCCAAATTGTATTGCATTGCATACTTTTTCTTCTGATGTTCACCTTCTCAAGTTCCCAAACTTATAAGTGAAAAAGAGCAGCTAGAGGCAAAACCTGGAGGTGGCATTTGATTCTCATCAGTTTCTTCTAAGAAAAGGTGGAGAAACATAATACACTTCTAAAATATATGTCCCATTAGACAAAATCTTGTCTACTGATTGTATCTTAAATAGGTTTTTTTTGCTAAATAAAACCCAACAACCAACCCACAGTATAAATGTTATTAACGCTGTTGTAGTTTTTGTACTTGGGAAGGATTAAAATGAGGGAAAGTTTTTTTCCCTGAAAGAGACACAGGATTTCTTTAAACATAAGGTTTTCTTTCAGATTTCATTAAAAACATCATACTAGTATTACTTTGCGGGGGATTAAGGAACAACGTAATACTGATCAATATGATCAACGCTGAACAATTTATTGCGCGCAATCGTGCCTTTTATGGGAAAGTTTCAGAACAGTAGAACATTCGATAACACTTGATTGGTTAACTTCACTTAGCCGAGTGCTAGCAACAGTTTAATGATTGGTTAACTATTACAGCATGTGTTTCAAGGTTACAGTTATCAGTTCCTCCTGCACATCTCTCTCAGTAGCTTTCCGTGCTAACTTTCTCAAGGCTTCTGCACGTACATGAACTTTAGTAACCCCCAGGCGAGGCCTCAGTGCCTGTGGGTCACTACCCCGCAATTGTCAAGCAGTTGTCTGGATTGCTCACATGCCCGTTCACAGCCAAATAGCTCTCCACATTACTTAAACATTTTTCCTCTTTCAGTTTTCACTCTAGTCCTCTCAAGGTTTTCAAGGTAAGGAAAGTGAGTTTTCTGAGTTTTCCTCTGGAGACTGTGCAGTTGTGGGTTCTGCTCCCAGTAAGATGCCCATGTAAAAGACTTGTGAGGAAGCAGGAAAACATTTCTCATGCAACTTTTTCTGCAGTGCAAACATTTTTCACCACTGGGGGCAAAGATGGTTTCTGGTGTTTTCCAGCCTATGAAACCTGGTGGTCTGCAAACATTGCTAAAGATGCCATGAGTTTGGTGTGTGTGAGTCTTTTCACTCGATCACTGAGATAGGTGACACTAGTGTGCAGTTCAGCTGCTGTTCAGCCATGCGCTTAACCTGTCGTTTCCAATCTCTGCAATTCCTTTTCCCACTTGTGAAAATTGGGAGAGGACACAGACTGCACAAGTACTCCTCCTATACACCTATCATTTTTGCTGTTGCCTCAGTTGTTGCTGTGTGTCGTTGCAGGTAAAACTTTATATCACAGTGGAAAAATGACTACAAAGATAAATATTCTAAATAACATTACATATTCTGCTGAAACTTTTCTGAGTTTCAATGGCAGCTTGGAGCACATTGTACCTTGCTGTCCTGTTGATCCCTGAAATACAGACTAATTCCCCATGAAATTAACTGTTTATACACATCTAAGTTGTGTCTTCATGCTTTGCCTTGGATAAACATTGGCCAAAGTGGTTTATATCCTAAGGTTGTTTTCCTTCTGAAAGATGATCCCTAAAGCAACTTCAGTCAAAAGGTGTGCAAAGATGAATGATGATTTTCTTCTTCCAAAGGTCTTTCAACAGATCAGTTTAAGATGCCATTCTTCAGTTGTTCTCAGTTGTTCTATGAATGAACCACTTGTTTTTTGTCATTAATTACAAGGTTTTGTTAGTCAAACTTTATTTCTTTTTCCTGTGAAAATATCGCACCTCCAGATTAAGGTATTGCCAGTCATTTTCTTAACAAGGTAAACACAGTGTTTCATTTTAAAAACATGCAGCTTAATTCCAGGACAGATGAAGTGGGTGCTAATGACACCCAAATGGTCCTGGCAAAATGAGTTTGTCTATCTGCAGGTCTATGAGCCCTTACCCTTTAAGTGCTTGAACATTGCTCAGTGTTAAAACCTCATCCCTCCAAGCACATCTCATTTCATACCCCTCGGTTCCTGGGACTTGTCCTTGCCGCTTAGGACATAAAGCACTGATCAGCCAAAGAGAGTTCCATTCTGGTCACACTTCTCAGTTAATTCACTACTAGTGCTGTGGAGGAAAGGAGAGTAAATGCAAAAGAATATGAGGTTTCCGACTACCCAAATTGGCGGGAGGAAAGGGGCTGAGAGGACTCTTTCTTACACTTCTTTAATCTCTTCCCCAGCCTCTTGAAGAGTTTGTCCTAACTAAAGAGTTCAGCTTGGACAATGCAAGGAGACAGCCTTCACCCCACTGTTTGTTTTGTCTTCTTTTTACTGCACTCCACCAGTCTTTCTGGGTAATAGGGACAACTGGGCAGAAACATATCTGCTACCCTGCCTCCTCATCTTTACCTGTCCTTACTTCATCCAGGAGGTGAAGGACATAATTTTCTTAATCTAGTTGTCTCCATCCCTAGGCCCATGGCTGGTGACTTCTCAGCCTTACTTACCAGGGATAGGGAAGTAAATGTTCAAGCATGATTTCAAACTCCATTATGTCGCTGCAAATGTGATTTGGGTTATTGCAAAATTTATCTCTTTTGTTGCTCTATAAAATTTTGAAAACTAAATCAAAATAAATTGAAATTACCATGAAGAGTAAAAACACAACATGAACTTGACTTAGAAAAATGGAAGCAAAACCAGATGTTCAGGTAAATGCAAGTTCTCAAGAGCAGAAAGAAAAGAAACCATCCACTTTAGCAAATGAGGAACGCAGCATTGGGAACCACTTTCAGCTTGGCTGGAGTGCCAACGCCATGCACAAAACCTAGAGCTGTTCAAACTTCCCTGCTTGCAAAGGACCAAGTTCATCATTAACATTCAGGATGGATTCTTGGTACTTCAACAGCTCATTCAAAAGAAGATTCTATTTCTTTGGAATAGAAAAGGGGATGTGGCATAACTTCAGAATCATGAAGCAGAAAAAGACTTCCTGCCTCATTGAGGTGATACATCCCTTTTATCACTCAGATGATACTGAAATCAGAATTGAAAGCAACTGGCGATAACAGCTTTCTCGCTGGAGATTTTCTTTCTGGAACAAAACCATGGTTGGCTTCTGTGTGAGGCAGCGTGCAAGTAAGATGTATTTGGTGTGATACATTTTGTCACTTCTGTGAGTTAGTATATGATTTATGGATGACAGTATGTCTGCCCTTTTGCAGGTAAATATGGCCTTTGTTTTCCTCAGAAAATAACTAAAAGTCTGTAAATTTCTGCAGAAAATATTCCAGATGGTGTGAATTTGGAAACATCAGCCAGACCTTATTACAGTAATTTGATAATGCAGAATTCATTCCTTTCCACAGTACTTCAGTGTTACAGTAGAATATATGTATACGTTTAGAGTATGAGTTTGTAAAAAATATCCAGATAATGTAACAACTGAAATAACATGGCCTAGTTTAGTTTGGAGTTTTACAAATGCAATTTTGAGATTTTTGAGAAGTTGCATCTCAAAACACGCATGGTCATAGGTTCATTTTTACACAACAGTTCTGTGGAAAGCTTCCTACTGAATTATTTTCCCAGTACAACCTAAACTTTTAGTCATAGAATAATTTAGGATTTGCGTGAGCTATGAGGGTCATCTAGTGCATCCTTCCACCCAAACCAGGGCTAGTGTCGAAGTCAAATCAGATTATGCAGGGCCTTGTCTCTATCAAATTTGTAAAATCTGCAAAGCTGCTTCTCTAGGCAACCTGCCCCTGTGCTCATGGTGAAGAGTTTTTCTTTATACCTGTCTGAAATGTCTCTTGGTCTTATGTGGGACTATTTCCTCCTTTTACCTGCAAGAGCCTAGCTCTAACTTCTCTCTACGCCATAACAGTAGCTAAAACCAGCAATTAGGTCCCCCTAAGCCTTTACTTCCACAGGGCAAACCAACCCAGCTCCCTCAGGATCTTCTCACTGCTGACTTGTGTTCAATTTCTCATCCAGCAGACTCCTCTTCTTCCATAGAACTGGTCCCAGCCCATGCTGCTGTGTGGGGTTACTGCACCAGAATGCAGGATGCCTTGTTTCTTTGCAGGTCTTAGTTGAACTTCGTGAGGTTCCTGTTAACTCATGTTAGCTTGTTCTTCCACCATCTCAGGATCCTGCTTGAGGTTGCTTGGAATGGTTTGGAATGGTCTGACAGTCCCCAGCATTTCTGTCCAACACGTCATGCTACTTATATATCAAATTCCCTATGACATACCTGAATGTATTTGTGAATGCATATGCCCTGTGACTATTTTCAGGCATTCAGAAACTAGGATGTCTTCACAAAGACAAAGCATAGAAAAGTGCTCATCATGAAACCAGAAGCCAGGACTGCTCAAGGTGATGGTGCTGACAGGTGCCCCCCTCTCCCTTACTCCCCCTTGGAATTATAGCTTTTAAGTTTTAGGACTGATATAAGTGCATAATCCTGTCTTTTTTCTTTTCCTTTTTCCTTTTTTTTTTTTTTCCTAACGAGGTAAATGCTGTAATATCTCTTTCAGCACTATTAGCCTGGTATTATGTTCGTGAAATGATGACACTTCCATTAATCTCAAGGAACAGAAGCTTACTTTCTTATTATCCCTTATTTGCCATTTATTACAATGAGAAGAAACCTGCTAAACTGATGCACTACCTAATGGATGAGCAAGGAGGTTATAGAAAGGTAAGCAGTAGTAATAACAGTTGTAATGGTAGCAATCAGAAGCCAATAAAACACATCTGATGCTGACCTCAATTAACATTGACATGCACTCTCATTTTAGCAGTAATATCAAGTGACTGCTACAACATAGTTAAAGCCCAGAGCTCTGTTTTCCGGGGATGCTGATGACAGTTCTGTTTTCAAAACAAACAGTTAGAGGCCACAAATCAGGATACCAAGTTGAGACGTGGTCTCCTGAGGTTCTCGCGATCCTGAGCTTGAGCTGTCAGATAAACACAGTGCTGCTACAGAGAGAGTCACATTGCTTTTCTCACTCCAGATGATAAACAGGTGTAACCTGCAATGTTAAAATCCTGCCAGGAGTGGAGCAAACATCCTCAGCTGGGATGACACAGGCCCTCTTCCAGTTTATAAAGACAGATAATATGAGATACTCACTGAGTCTCAGGCTTAACCTTTGAGGTTAGAAAGTTCAAACCAATTTGTTGAGCAAAGCTAAAGGCTTATATTAACAAGTCTCAGAAAGGTCTGGGTGACGAGAGAGGCCTGGACCAACAGTGATATGGAAACTCCTACAGTCAGGAACAATATTCACAATGGGTAACTCAGGCTACACTGACATCAGTATTTTTGTTCCTTTCTGAAAGGGAAGCAAATCTTCCACTCCCCCCATGGGTGAACACTTTGGTCATGGTGGGGCACTATTGCAGAGTGTGAGAACTGGGGTCCCTTCAGGTGACACTGGCCAGAAAGCTGAGCTCTAGAAACACAACTGATGTCCCAGCCACTAATGGGCATTCAGGCTATGAGACCTGACTAGAAACAGTTCAAAACCTTCTCTCTCCACATATAGTGTGGTCACTAAGTCCTTGATACCACTCATCCACTGTCACAATGAAAATCCTTTTGTGTCTGTTTTTCCAATTCTAGCATCCTATTTAGCTGTTTCTCAGTACTGTTACTTCTACTGCAGGTTACTAGTACTAACAATCAATATATAGAGAACCTAACTGTTTGCCAAATAAAAGATGGTGCCACCAAGAGTCCAGATGAGCTGCACCTGAAAGTGCTGAGAGAACTGGCTGCTGTCACTACAAGGTCCCTCTCTATCACCTTCAGAAACTCTAATGACTGGAGAAAAGCAAGTGTTATGTGCTTCAGTTACACATCTTCAAAATAGGTCAAAAGCCAGTCCAGGGAACTGCAGACTGGTTAGTCCCACTGTGATCCCTGGGAAGTCCTCTTGCTGTCGGAAGATATTTCTGGGCATATAAGGGTATGAAGGTGATTTGGAACAGTTAATATGGATTTACCAATGGTTAAGTCATGCCTAGCCAACTTGATTGTCTTCTGTGATAAAATAACTGGCTTTGTGGGTAAGGGCAGAGCAGTGGACGTCATTTACCTTGACTTTGCAAGGGTTTTGAGACTGTTACTAAGAGCGTTCTTGTATCCTAAGTTAGGACATCACAGTCTGGATGGCTGGGTAACTAGATGACTAAAAGGTTGGTTGGATAATCAGGCCTAGAGGGTTAATGGATCATCCTTCACCTAGAAGCTGGTTAGAAGTGGGCTACTACAGGGGTCTGTCTTGGAACCTCTTGTGTTTAACATCTTTATCAGTGACCTGAAGGTGGTGGTGAAGTACACTTTGATTGGATCTCAGAGCTGGTCCTGCTTTAGGGGCCTTCTGCAGTGCCTTCCATCCTGATTTGCCCCATGATCCTTTAAGAAGGCATTAAATGCAGCCCAGGCTGTTCCTTCAGAGGATATTAACACCTGTAACACAGTATGCATCAACATTCTTTACACTTCAGCACAGTACCCACTGCTGGCAGTTTCTCTTTTTCCATGACATGGGTTTGTTAATCATGGAAGACCACAATGGGTAAAATGGGTCTATCACTTACAGGTCACATTCCGAAGCTGTGATTTAGTTTTCACTCTGTTCTAATTCAGGCAATGGCTCTTAGCGCTTAGCTCCCACTTTGTATATTCCAGCTGTCAATATGGTTTCAAATCAGTGCAAGGTTTTCCACTCAAAGAGTTAAAGGCAGGAGAAATATTCTAACACTAATGAGTCAAATACTATAGCTAAGAAAGGGCTGTGTGTCCTGAAATAGACTGGAGAGGATCAGTGCTGGAACTAAGTTTCCGTGTGAACCTCTGACTTTTATAAATACCAGAGAGTCTTTCCTTTCAGATCCCAAGTTTACCTTCCTCATCTGGCTTGTTGCTTCCTTTAGCTGCACTGGGAGGGGACTGCTGTTTTGTAGGGAGAAGCCTGGGTTATTGTTGTCTAATTTGCCTTGTTTTTTTCCACAGATAGCGTCCCATGGGCTTCAGAAACTGTGAGACCAGTGAAGAGTGATTTTTCTATGCACAGGTTGTGAGATCTTGCAGAGACAGCAGCGAGCAAAATCTCTGCAGGATTAAAATCAAAGGTGAAACACTAACGGATTTCAATGACAGAGTTTCACCCAGTCCCTTTTGCAGGATGATATTCCTCACAGGGAGGAAGTTTATATGAGGGCAAAAATCCAGTGAATTTCAGAGAAAACTGGATTCTATAAACCCCAGTATTCAATGGTTGTGGCATATTATGTATAGCATTTAACTTTTTACATAACATCACCCTAATTGCTCTTGCAGACCCCAGGCAGGAAATCACTCTAATGTAATCACACTGTCCTCCTGTTCTCTCTTCCTGACCTCTGGAGCAACTTAAATCCACAGACCATTTTAATCCGTTAGTTTTCTGTTTTATCATTTTATATATGTACTTCAGTGCTGAGGGAAGGCTTCAAATGGAGTTGGTGGCTTACTAGGCACTAAGAAATCTGACCATGGAAGCAGGAGCGGCAGCCAGTCCAGTTTTGCTGGTTCCAGGCTCAGAGGGCAGACCTGTCTGGTTTTCCCTTTCATTCCAATCTCAAATGGTATTAATGTATTCTTCTAATAAATTTTATTTTAAAACTGCCTGATCTGGGAGGGCTGAGTTTAGAGAAATCAGGCTGCAACTTGGGTTTTCCCTGCTGCTTTCCTAGCAGAACAGTAAACACTTTATTCTAGGGCCAGATTAGCTCCCGCTTTTACAATGCCAATCAGTCTTACTTGCATCTCCACATATCCCCAGCAATAACGAAGGAAAGGTAGACCAAGTTTATACAGCCTTGATCTAAAGATAGTGTGGAGGATGACTGAAATGTTAAGGTGTTAGTGTGTACGTGAAACAAGGGAATAAGCAAGGAAAAAAATCTGTTTGAATAGTTGATACCTAAGGCCTAACGTTATATTTCTAAGGTAGACTCTCTTCAAAGGGGGAACAAAGTAGGTTGTTTCTGAAATTTCCTGGGGCCCCACCCCAAACTTACAGCAATATTTGCAGAAGAAGCTTGTTTACAAGTTCGTATCATATCTCTCACATGGGAGAAGACTTCAAGTGAGACAGTGGCTTGCTGGAAAAGCATGCAGATAGTGAGGTGTAAGGTGAAACAAGGAGCTGGATTTCACAGAGTGCAGCTTCATCAGGCTGTCTGCTTGGTTTCTTATGGGAAAGGCTTGGAAGAATCAGATAGGTTAACTGCTGCGTTGCACTGCCATGAAGGTCTCTTACCTTATGCGTCACACATAGCTTCAGAACCATGTGTGATCCGTGTGGATCCAGACCTCTCACGTACCTGCTGTGCGTGGGCTGACAGACCTGTAGCGATACTGCCCGATGTTGGGTGCTCAACTGCACAGATGCCAAGCTTCAAATCTGATGGGGCTTTTCTGCCAAGGCTCGTGTTCAGGACAGTTATTTGTCTGCAGGCAAGCTGTGGATGTGCGAGTCCCAGCAGCTTCAGGGCTGAGCTCTTTATATCTAGCTACATTTTGTTACTGGAGATTTTCTCAAGGCTGTTATATCTGAGTATCTTCTAAAGGTTAATATGGCAAGGCAACGTCCAAAGACAGCAGAGTAAACAGTGTTTACATCTCATGGACTTTCAGCAATTGTTTAGCACTTCCATGCTTTAGTCCCCAGGAAATTTTTCCTTGTAAAATTACTGACTACACATGCTTCTTAATGATGTCAATGAGTTTTCCCTCTCTGTGCATTGCTGAGCATGGTTTGATGTGGTGGTTAGCAAACTTTGAGCTAGAAGCATAGAGCAGTAAGAAAAATGTGATTTAGATTTTGCTTTATTAATTACCACTTTACATTCACCTTATGTTTTTCTCTGTCTTAAAAAAAGAGTAAACAGGTTGACTTCTTTACCAAGATTGTGTGGAAATACAGGATATATATATTTAGCACTAGTCAATCTGTTGAGAATGAGTAGGAAACCCATCAGTTCCTGACGCTGTAGTAGATTTCCTGTGCACAGCTTGTCAGCAGCCTGCTGGAGCTGAGGATATTCTAACTGTGTATTCGAAATGTCAGGAATGCATTGTTTATTTGCAGTGAAAAGGCTGAAAATCAGGGTCTAAAGTCTCTTACCCAGAGGTTGCAGGACTCTTCAACAAGCCATTGACACGAAGCATAAGCTCTGCAGCTGGTACATGGTGGTGCTGAAGCATCACTGAAATCAGACCTCAGGCTGCAGTCGCACATGCATTCTTTCTTTGGAGACATGCTCTTTTTCCAAGGGCTCAGGACTCCCTGAAGCAATTTTAGCAGAAATCCCTTGATTAACCTACACAGTGCTCAGTGCAGAGCAGTTTAAGTGAGTGTTGAAAAGTACATACTTATGATCATTTATGTGCAGGCTGAACTCTGTAACTCTTGCAGAGAATTGATGTGTTGAGCCAGAGTTTAAGTTACTTGTAACAGCTTACAAGTTAATTTATAAAGACTTCATACCACAGTATACCAAAGCACCCTTACAGAAACCTTAGTAGTCAATAGTGGAAGCCTAAGGAAAAGAGAGGATAAGTGCATAGAAAACGTTTCCCACATACTGTATCTCAGTTTCCCATGATTTGCATCTCAGACATTTCTCGAACTTGTGATGGAATCTTTTGGTTTAGTGCATCTGAATGCTTTCTTCTTCCACTGGTTTGCTTCACATTTTTCTGAACTGATGTAAATATTAGCAACCTGTGGAAAAGAATTTCACTTTATCAATTCAGATAAGAAATCTGTCACAGACACTTCTCTGGCAGACAGTTCTCCACCTTGTATCGCCTTAGATAAGTGAATTTTTACAATGGGTGACAAGCATATGGTGATTTGAACATACATGTATTTATATGAATATATTAATTTGCTTAAAAGCCATGTAGTGGTCAGGAATTTTAATGAAGATTAGGAGTCAGAATGGGGGGAAGATATTTAAACATACAGCAATAATCTTTCTGTAATCTGCTTCTAAAAGTGTCACTTGAATGCAAAGATTCAAGACTGAGGACAGATTTTGCAATCCTCTCTTCAATACCTAAGACATCTATCTCACCAGGCAAAGCCTAATTCCAGCAGAATTATAAAGATTCCTCCTTAAATTGACTTCCAAGCTATTCCCATAACAGACTCAACAAACTGTATATCCATTAAGGGATTCTACATTATACAATATTGATTTCTCTAATATCCATATAATCACACTGAGATGCAAATTGCTAATAAAACTTAATAACTCTTCTGAAAAATTAGTGACATTAGCCTGAGAGCAGGCTTAAAACGCCCAAAGCCATTGTTTTGATAGCATTACTGAACCATACATTAATAATTGCATCACTTTAGCTGCACACTCCCTGCTGTTTTAGTACTTAACTAAACTGTGATATTAAATAGTTGTTGCCAGTTTAAGAAGTTTATCAGACAATATAAAGATGTCTTTGTGATTGCAGTATAAAACTACACATAAGTGCACCCAAAAAGTTCCACTTGCAAAGTTATCTCCTAAGGGCTCCGTTTATGGGTACTATCCAGAGTTTAAAGAGAGTTTTTATACCCCCCGAGTCTTAACTCACTAAGTAACTGATAAGATAGGCTCTGCTTTCACTCTGTTCTGCTGGTCTGTAGTGGTATATGGTGCCCCTGCTTGCGCCGCGTTTGAGCCATACAGCCTCTGCTTTCTACATCTTATCCCTCCCCGCAGCCAACCAGGAGCCAGTGCAAACAGCCTGGGAACAGGGCGACGCTGTACTCACAGGAGACGAGTCCAGCCCAGCCCTTGGAGACATTTCACAGGCCAAAAATAGCAACACTGAGAAGATGCCAGGAAAGTGGGATCTTGACATTGGCTGATGTTTGCCGATGCTGTGGTACATCCGTCACGCGAATCGGTTGACATAGCGCTGTCCTCTGCTGACTGTCCCACACCCTCCTTCCGGCCATCAGGAGCCAGGTACCTTGTGGAGACTTGCTTGGAAATTGTGCCAAGAAAATGTCACCTTCTCACCAACAGGCCCTATGTACAAGTCTGGGAAGATACAAACAGATTTTACTATGGGCTAGGGATATTCTGGCTTGAAAGGGAAGGACTGAGGGGACAGCTGTCCACAAAATCCTAAATAACGTGGAGAAAATCAGTAGGGAAACTTGGTAGTAGTGGGGAGAATAGCTTGGGCCATCAAGTGAAAATCTGCATGCAAGAAGTCCTTGCTGCTGGCTGTTGCAGGTGCTAAGGGTTTTACATGGGTTCAAAAAGAAAGTGGAAAATCTATCAAAGGATATTAAACGTGAGGGTCCACTGATGCTTCAAATGCATTGCCCAGCTGATGAGCTCCTAAACCATAGCCTGAACATTGTGAACAGAGTAATGAACAATGTGCTCTGCAAGTCTTCAAGTGAACCTCTAGTAACCCTTAGGGACCCTACTTTTGTATGAAATATGGACTGCAAAGCAGCCTCCAGATGACTAGTAATAAGCAGGGCTGGTTTTCCAGTCTGATGGTGTCACAACCTGATGCTCTCCTAACAAGCAAATCCCTTTTGCTCTTCCTCCGTTCCTGGTGCTGAAGTACAACTCTCCAGTATAAGGACCTATGCATATGTGAAAAGGACATATACAATTATTGAAACTTCCTTTCAGCCTTTTGCTCCTGTCCCCTGCTCCATGCCAGTGCAGCACTACCGAGCCCAGGCAGAGTGTCATTCCAAAGGCCACTGCTGCCCACTGGTCCCCGTCAGCTCTGTGGTTGAGTAGGGGCCACATAGCCAGGGTCTACCATACTGGGAACAAGTGGTGGAAAACAAACTGCAACCTCCAACCTCAACTGAGTCTGGGAAGAGATTGTAGTCATGACATTCTGATACCAAAGAAATGAAACATGACATATTCTTTGCCATCGTGGTGCAGGACACAGGTATAATCATGCATCCAGAGTACGAGAAACTCCAGTAACCAAACATGGCTTGCAGCCCTATGGTTGCACATGTGGATGTGCTGCAGCTGAAGGTGTTACTTTGGCACAAAGGATATCCTGCAGCCGGCTTTCTACTAGGGTTTGCTGTGCACCACACTATCAATGTGCAACACTGCCACAAGTAGAAGTCCAGGCTGCTAAACCCTCACTGCTTAAACTGGCAAGATGAAAACTACCTTACATACAACATATTGCAATCATGTTTCTGACTGTGGCGTGAAAACAGACCAAGAGAAAAAACTGAAATATAGCTACATTTCCACTCACTTTTGTGAAACCATTGCTAATCATGCCATTTAGCATGAATGCACCGAAAGAGAAAGCAGCACAGTGCACAGGGAAACAGTTCTGTGCGATGCTGGACAGCTTCAGCTCTCCTGGAAATTAAACCTCAGTTCATTTATTCAACCCTCATGAAAGTCTTTTTCTGACCAAGAGTTGGGAAACCACATGGCATTGCCATTTTTCCCAGCACCAGAGGCTGTGTCTGACACTACAGCTAGGGGTCTGGAAATTCAATTCATTTGTCCCTCCCAAAAAAAGCTTACAAAGCAGGCATTATTTACCATAACATGTCATCCTAACAAGCTGCAAGGCAGAGATACTTCACATCTGAACCAACTGGTGTCAGTCAGTGAATACCTAGGTTACCAGAACACCCTTCATCATGAACATGATAAGTTTAACTGCCAATTAAATCTGTGTAGGGATTAGGCTTTACATTGTACAGTTTTATGGCAAGCAAATCTGAGCTTCCTAAGATTACATTGACCAGCTCCTTATCTCTGATGCCGAGATGTTTATCAGCACCATATGTTACAAGCTCCTGCTATGTTTCCCAGTGACCTTCTGGGACTTAATCAGTCCGAATGTCAGGGGTTGAGGAGCTGAGGACATATATTATGACACAGAATGCAACACTCAGCCAGGCAGAATGAGAATCCAGGGCTGAAGTCCAAAGAAAAGTTCTTTGTTGGTTAACTTCTGTCCCCAAAACATTTGTCAATTAGGAAGAACAAACGTTAACTTTTGTTTTCCTTGCCCTTGCTGTTGCTTTGTGAGGTCCCATACTGCGAGGTAACACAGGGTGTGTACTCAAGTATCAGTGATGAGGGGAAACCTCAGGTGATTCATGGCTTGGGAATGTTTCATATAAAAATAGCCAATTCCAGCTTTGTATCTGGAGGCTATCCATGCTACCCAACTATGTTTTCCAGCCTTAGAACCACCGAGAATATATGCAATTATCAGGAAACTTTTGCTCCCAATACAATCACAGCTCTGTGATTGTAGCCTTTTTGAGTCACATGCTGCTTTTAGAATTAACAAGCACTTCATCCCAGAAGTCCCCAGGTGTGGTGCTTGGGGCCAATCACATCAGAAGACAACATGGAGGATTACCATAACACATTTCATGCTTATGGGAAATACACTTGCTTATGATTGGAGACGCATTAGTAAGAAAAGCTTAGGCAAGGACTGGATTTGCAAGACATTTCCAGGCAAAGAATGAGATACAGTTTACTGTATCTTTTGCAAGGAGAAGAACTTAGCTACTATGCTTGACTGCCCCTGCATTCTTCAGATGGGCTGTGTTTACATTGATGAGTTGACATGAGACATCTTCAAGGCCCAGAACTGCCCATTTCAGACATGGCTCTGCTTGATTCCCCACGTCCAAACCCACCAGCAATTACAGTTCATTCTGGCAGCTCGTCTGAGCAAGAGGAGTCAACCCCAACACTGCTTCTCCCTATTCATACCCAGCTGCTCAGAGCGGTATGTTTGGATCCCTAATCTCACAAGTGCCCCTTCTGTTTGCAGCTTATTGGGCTCAGAGCCAAGCTAGATTTCACGGATAAGGTTGCTGATCCAAATGCTGCCGCTTTGCTTCATAGCTGCAGAATGGAGATAAAGCTGGGAGTGGTTTGTGAAGCATTTGCAGATCTGTGCACTCTATCTGTGTCATTTCATTGAAAATATCCTTTTTGGAACTTAAAGTGTCCATCCAGACAGATGTGGCCTGGCTGCGGGTTAGTTGAATGTGGTGCATTCAGAATACAACAGAAAGTCCAGGTGTTTTAAAGGATGTAATTGCTGTGGTCTAAGAAAAGAATTGTGTTACTGGATGCCAAATACATGAACACATTTATAGAAGCTTTGCTTTCTCCTGAATCTGAATATATGTGGTGGCTTTTTTTACTGTTTTTTCTGGTTTTTGTTTTAAAGACACTAATTTCCTTTCCTAAAGCAGGTGTGTGCTAGTTCCCTCATTTTCCAGGCATATGTAAAATTATTTGGACCCACAAGAGAGATTCATTGGCTGGCAGGAATTGTAAGTGAGAGCTCATTATCTGAAATGGTTATATTGCAACTTCATCAGTCTACATTATGGCAGACAACCATTTTAGAGGTTCTACATACATGAAGGGAAGCATCTGACTACATGTAAGTGGCACATATGGTATGTCACACCAACCTGGAGAGGAAACAAAACTACAAAATGAGATATCTAAATTGAACATCTCAAACATTTGGGAGTTCCAGAACTAGGGCAGCTGGACATCAAAGATAGAGCTCCATCTCCACCTCTCTGTCAGGATTCTCCAACATGTGGTTCAGCAGGTTACCTATCAATATTCTGCCAGTGTCAGTATTTTATGTCCACCATACAGTAATACATATAAGAACATTTTCATTAAAGATATTGGAGAATATTGGGGAGGAGGGAAGGTAAAGTTTGTAGCATTGGCTATTGAGCATACTGTTATTGGCTAGTCTCTGGCCTGGGACGCAAGATAAATATCAAACATATACATGAAAATACAAGTCCTTCCTAGAAGCCCTTACAGCAGATTTATGAAGCCTCTCCCTTATTTTTCTACCCGACCTCCCAGTTTCTGCTTTCCTGGATGTAAAATGCTTCAGATTCACGAGAGGAATGGAGAGGCATTTGCAGCTTGACATTCCACAGCCTTGTGGCTGGGACATGCACACAGCGTGTAGAAGGTGTTAGTCCCATATTTAGGCTGAGAAGAATTAAGCAGTGAGGTCTCCCACTTCCAAGAGAAGTGGTCTGACTATGCAGTATCCTACAAAGGTCTCACTTCAAACTGCAATAAAGAGAAGTTGAATAAAGTCTGGGGTTCGTAGTTTAACCTCTCTTGCTTTTTTCTTTTTTATCATAAGCTGTTAACAATACTTGGAGTCCTGATACCCCAACAGTGCCCAGCCTTCCACTGAGAATGAAGGCCTGCACAGTGCAGAAGAGGAAGTCAAGAAGTGGGTAACAGAACCAAAAGGTGGCAGCTTTAAGTACAGATTTAAAATGAAGGTAGATATTGCTACACAAGAGCAGGGACAACATCTCAGTTATAAGAAGTGAGAGGGAAGAAATACAAGTGGGAAAAGATGAATAAGCCTTTAAGGGAAACTGCTACTCTCAAGGCAAAAGTCACAATACAATTTGATCAACCATTCCCAAACTGAACATAATAAACTCCTTCAGAGGAGATTCAGTCTGTACAAGCAGCCTGTTCCTGTGACCATTTCTCTAAAGGCACTTATTGTCAACTGCTAAAATCACTGAAGCTTCTTTACTACAGGTAGCAACAGAAATGTTCATAGACCTGTACAATGGTATAAATAACTGGATTCATTAAATGGCCCTTGGACTAAGTAGCACTTGACAAACCTCACTGTCAATAGAAAGGACATAGGAAAATACATGTAAGAAAGGCAAACAGATCTACTCATAGCCACCACCTCTAAATTTCCAGTCCCTTTTAATAAAGTGAAGTTTTAGCTATTAAAGGTTTTGTGACCCTTGTAATGCTACAGAACACTGATATAAAACTTGAATAGTACAATATACATTATATAATATATATATTTATATTTTAATATATTACATTTATTTCTACATAAAGAGGCTATAAATACTGTATATGCCTTATATTCATGGTTCCCAGCATTTGACATTATAGTAAGTACAAACTGAAAAAAATAATTATAAAAATACAAAAAAGAACTCAGTAGAAACAGCTTTACATTTTAAGATCTTGTAGCCTGCATTGTGTCTATCAGCAGAGCTCTGGGACTACAAGAGCACAGGTAAGAAGTTGTCCAACAATTAGGCACAATCTCACCACTCAGGGAAGATTGGAGCTGCCATGAAGCCAGTCACGGATACCCAAGACTACATAAACTGAGATCTCTGCTATTGCAAACAGACTTTGAGTTTACAAAGTGTAAGAGTCAGACCTACATCTGAGGGAAGGGGGATGAGATGAAAAGGTAGGGTGCCTTTAGGATGCCCCACAACCTTCCCAGGGAACCCTGTGGTCCTAAGGCAGATTGCATTGACTTTTCTACCTGTTGTAGAGGCTGCCCTGGTGGTGGTTCAGAGAGGGGGTATTTTCTGCAGCCGTTTCAGGCTCACTCAGAAGCAGGCAGGCATGTGGCATGGGTAAAGGGTGCTGGGGACAATGTGGGCCAGAGCCATCCTCAGATGTGAGGCATGGCCCCAGCACCCCTGTCCCATCACTTGGCTCGGTGCTCTGCCTTTTCCCTACTAACCAGCCCCACCACACAAGTCTTGCAAGCAAATACAGCTCATGTGGTTTGATACAGCAACTTTTTTCCTCTGCCAAGGACAGAGACCATCGCCCCCACCTATATTTAGCCCAGCCCATGTTTAGACTCAGGCCATCAGTGACTGCCAGAGCCTTGAGCTGGAGGTTCCTTTTTTTGTTTGTGGAGGTACAAGCAAGGGATAACTCTGAGAAACAAGAAGCCAGTGCCGTGCTGTTTCCTTCCTGGAGTCCAGCCACAAGTGGAGAAACAACAACAAAATAAGAGCAGGGCTGTGCCGTTATTTCGTACAACTAGAAACAGTTAAGTTGAACACCATGTCATCAGGGTCCCTAAGGCCACCACGCTGCCTCTGCCATTGAGTCAGCACAGCCTGCACACTGCAGCCGCGGCTTTGCACCCTCAGCCACAAGCATCTCTTGAGGAAAGCACCCCACAGCCCAGCACGGTGCAGTTTTCTGACAGATGCTTCTGCATCCTCTTCAGGAAAAATGAACGTCTTTTCTTAGTCTCATGGACGCCGTCTTTCTGTACATCAAACCTGAATACCACTGAGCCCAGGCAAGGAAGGCACATCGCGGGGGACCCGGAGCTTCGCCCTAGAGCGGCGGGGAGGCGAGCGGCACAGTGCCATCATAGGCAAGCCCATGTGCATGGCAGAGGTCAGGAGAAGGCTCCCGGACACACAAGAGTTCAGTCTCCTCGCTGGAGTACACAGTGGTGTCCATGTCATCCGAGTGGTACCCTGACTGGTACCCACTCGTCTGGTTGGAGGCTTCAGACATGACAGACTCGTTACTCTTGCTGGGCACCAGTGTGCTGTGAAAAACAAGCAGAAACAGGACTGAGATAGCTGTGGAGACTCTCTCCTGGAGGGCACTTAACAAAGGCAGCTTCAAGCCTTTTTAAACATGCATTTGATTATAAAAGAGACCTTTTTATATGCCCTAACTTCACTAACACATGAAAAAGTTATTTAATTTTATGATGATACAAAGAGTTAGATTGTGAGCAGAGATGAAATGGGCAGAAAACTCTGAGAAGCTTCACACATTTCAGCTGTGGTGCAATTGTAACTGCAGCATACTTCTGTTTGTGCTGAAGTTGTCCTGGCAAAAATAATTCCTGAGAAGCTCTCAGAGGGCATACGTGAGGTCTGAGCAACATGAACGCTACTGTGCTTCCTGTGAACTGCACAATGAACCCCCTGAACAATGCTCTGAAAATACACCCAGGTACATCCTGAAAACTCAAGAGTCAGCTTCAGAAAAAAAGAAAGAAAAAGAAAAGGAGCTCTTTGTCACTGCAGACAAGCCCTCACAAACATGCTCAATTGTGTGCAACAGCTCAGTTCCTTTGACTGGTGGTTGATGCTTTTGTAGCTGATATACAAGTCCCTTCTGCGCTGCTAGCTATTATTTCCAATGGCTGCATTACGTTTCCTCTCCTGGTACCAAATGCAGATGACCAGGGACACAGTACACAACATTTCTTTGTGCTTTTAAAGATACAGTAAGACAATATTTTGTCTTCTAAAAAATTTAGAAACCAATCAATTTTCTGACATACTGCAAGCAAAAAGCCATGTTCAAATCTACATGCAGCCTAAGCCTTACCTAAAGGGTATTTTCACTTGTTTATCACTCTCTTCCAAAGTCTTCAGCTCTTCAGATGCGAGAACCATACCACTATCTGTCTGGTTTTCCTGCAAAGGTGTTAGGAATGCATTAAATGCAAAGGGATAAATAAAATAAAATAAAATAATAAAATAAAATAAGATAAAATAAGATAAAATAAAATAAAATAATAAAATGCAATAAAATGCAATAAAATACAATAAAATAAACAGACGGGCAGAAGACAGACAAATATCAGACAAACTCACCTCATGAACAACTTTTACAGTGGTTACCAATGGGACATCTTCAAATGTTTTCACACTCACAGGGCGGCTTTTTCTTTTGCTACCTTGTCGGTACTGACTGAAAAGAAAAGAAAACAAAAAATACTTTGTGTCCACTACCCGCAGCTTGGCTGCAAACAGCACAATGATATCAGAATCCTTTTATCTCCCCACAGAGAAGTTAATCCTTTTGTCAAAACATATTATGTAAACCTCAAAATATCCATTTATTGAGAAGGACGAACAGGCTAGAAAGTGGCATGTTTCTGACCTTCTGCTCCTGACAATCTTGATCTCTGAGCAAATTCTAAGAAACAGCTTAGAGAAAGCAGCCTCTTTTCTCAGTTACTCTGGAGGGCCTTCACTTCCTGCAAGCTTCACTTAGAAGTATAATAAACAGAGGAGCCTGGAGCTCAGACGTGTCTTTTCCTTTGGACTGCACTTCTAAGACCCCTGGCTGGACCTAGGACAACAACAGCAGACTCAGCAGACTGCCGCCCTTAAACTGTGGGGATCAGGACAGGGAGTGCTACATGTTTCTTGAAGGCTCTTCTCCAAAAGAAGCCCTCTGGTCAGGATGACATCCATAAAAAATATTGGACAAAAAACCCTCATTACTTTCATGGAAGTACAGCAAACAAAACAGCTACCCTCAGCTTTCTGTCTAACCGGACATGGAGCAAAATGGATACTGCCCCAGTTAAACAGGACAAATTTAAGTTCCTAACAGCTAACAATGAAAAAGCCACGGATTTAGAAAAGAAACCTGCATTCACCTGAACCACAAAGCTGAAGGCAATTAAGAGCATCATTCATCAGTTCTGGTGTCCTCAACATAAAAAGGACATGGAACTGTTAGAACAAGTGCAGAGGAGGGCCACGAGGATGATCAGGGGACTGGAGCACCTCCCTTATGAAGATAAGCTGAGAAAATTGGGGCTGTTCAGCCTGGAGAAGAGAAGGCTGCGTGGAGACCTCATAGCAGCCTTCCAATACCTGAAGGGGGCCTATAGGGATGCTGGGGAGGGACTCTTCATTAGGGACTGTGGTGAGAGGACAAGGGGTAACGGGTTTAAACTTAAACAGGGGAAGTTTAGATTGGATATGAGGAAGAAATTCTTCACTGTAAGGGTGGTGAGGCACTGGAATGGGTTGCCCAAGGAAGTTGTGAATGCTTCATCCCTGGTGGCGTTCAAGGTGGGGTTGGACATAGCCTTGGATGACATGGTTTAGTGGGAGGTGTCCCTGCCCATGGCAGGGGGGTTGGAACTCGATGATCTTGAGGTCCTTTGCAACCCTAACTATTCTAGGATTCTATGATTCTATTTCCCAGCTTTGAGTCTAGCTACGCTGAGTCCTGCCTATCTCCAGCAAACACATATTTAAGCTGGTGGGGATTTTACAAGTTCCTTTTGTAGCCTGTCCAGGCGCTCAATCACACTTCAGAATGATTTTCAAATATTAAACCCAAGTATTTGCTGAAATAAAATTTGTCCTATTGCTAGGGAGACAGAATAAACAACTAGCATCCTCTTTCAAGCAACTTCACATATACTGGAAACTGGTAATATGTTCCCTCTCCATTTTCTCTTCCTAGACTTAACAAAACCAGTTCTTTCAAGATCTCTATACTGACCATGTCTTCTGCTCCTGTTACTCTGCAATGTTATCTAATCCACTCCCAAGCTGGCCCTGACAAAAACATCTAATGGAGAAACTAGTCCACTTATCCTCCTGTACTACATCACCTTGAATGATGATAAGTTCATTCACAACTTGCCGTCTTAGTCTGAAAGCTCCATGTGTACTTGCATTTAATTGTCCACACAGGCACAGAACTGCATGGCCAGGACTACAGTTACCAGGGTGAGGACTGGAAGAGCCAGCCTCTTGATCTGAACAACCTCCCAGGTATGGAAGTCCTGCCTCTTTCTGCTCAACCCAGACAAGAGTTAGCCTTCATGGACTACAATAAACAAGATCCTCCTGGTTAAGCCAAGCTATTCTACAAACAGGACCAGAAATAGCACGCAGGCAGAGAGAGGCCACACATGGAGTCTGTCTCCTGCCCAGTGGCAGTGAGGGCTCAGATGACATATTGACAGTATTTCCTGACACAAGTTTGCATTTTATAATAGACTGTCCCACTCAAAAAGGGCCAAAAATCCCTCAGAGAAAATAAAACCCCATCTTTCCTGCTATCCACCAAGCCAATTAATCTCTCTAAAAATGAATTGTAGATTGGTTTGGCTTGATTTGCTCTTGACAAATCCATGTTGGCTATTTTTAGTTACTTAATTTTCTTGTAGGCACTTACTATTATTTATCTGATTGTTTAGTCTGGCATCATTCCTAGGATTCAGGTTAACCTGATTAAAGGTTACACCGTTTCTGTTCTTTCTAAAATCAAGCATTTACATACACACCCTTACACTTCCTTAAATCTTCTTTACCTCACCTGATTATTCTTAATGACAATCTTGCAAGGTTCAGAAATTACAGATCTATTTCCTAAGCCAAATGCAGCAGATATTAGGATGTCCTGCTGATTTTAATTTACCTCAGCAAGGTAAATATTCTTTAATATTCTGTTTTCCCTGTGCTTGCTTTTCTTCCTCCTGCCTTGATTTAGAGATTGTATTTGTCAGCCTTCCCTCATAGTTAGTACTTTTGTGATGATTGAAAAAGACATTACTGAACAGATCAATCTTTTCCACTAAATGTATAGCAAGATCCATGCCAACAAAATTGTTTTCAGCCACCAGAACAATGAAGCTCCTAAGCATGTCTTAAGCTCCCCACTTTGCCTCTCTGAGAATGATTTCCACAAGTTCTTTCACACCCCTGTCACACTGTAAGACAAGAGAAAGAGTTTTGAAGTCTCTTTAAAAGTTGGCAGAGACATTTTACTTGTGTTCATAAGGGAAAATGGGGACCAGGAAAAACCGTATAGGAAGTATTAGAAGTGGAAAAATATATGTGACTTTTCAGTGTTAAATCATGCTTTCTTGTCATTTAAATATTTATATTTTGGGCTGCCCTGCTACTAAAACCTGGGTGCTGAGAGTTCAACTCTAGGACTACAAGTTCCACAGAAGTGTGAAATGCACTGTGTCTACCTAGTCTTTCCCAGGACAACACAAAAAAGCGATACTGTGGTACACAAAATCATTGGGAACTTTGTCTTTGGTAGATATAAGACAAACAGTGAGAGAGAGGGTTCCACTTTGAGGAAACCACGTGAACCCTGCTAACAGAGTCCTTCTCTGCCCTTATAGTTGGATCCATCTCCTTCTATCCTGGAAAAATCCCATGGAAAATCCCATGCCTGAGGTCCTCACAAGGTCCAACATGAGCCCTTCTTAAATACATTAGTACAAGCTCCTTACTGGAGAAGTCACCTCTGCCACAACACCAAACAGCATCTACCACTGTTGCTCCATCATAGATGCCCCAACAGCCAACCAGAAGCAAGCAGTGGACAAAAAGCAGCAACAACATTTAAGTTGCATTCCCCTTGGCCATCAATTCATGACCTTTTTACCAGCATTTCATTCTAGGAGGGGAAATGCCAGAGAGGATATTAATGATAAATCTATTACCATTAATATTTGAGGGAGCTGCAATACAAGAGTGTGAACACAATTGTATTGGATCAGTAAGACTTTTTATTCATTCGAATTCTTAAAAACTAAGTTAAGTACAGTTATGATTTATTTTACTTTTTTTAAATGATAATACCAAATCTTGAAAGGGTAGTGAAAAAAAAAAGTAATCATTGGCATTTGGGGAGATAAAAAACTGGTTTTTGCCTACAAAAACTCTACAGATTCCTTCTTATCCCTGTGGAGGAGGTTAAATATGGACCAAGCAGCTGAAGTCTCTTCCTTTCATTTTCCCTGCCCCCAGCATGAACAAAACCTGCCCAGAGGCCCCAGTAGGATGTCCACCATATAAAATACCTAATTCCTGCTGTGTTGTCATAATGGAATTTAGGATCACAGACTTCCTCTTCCTCCCTACAGGAAGCAGGTGAAGTGGGGAGAGAGAGACCCGAATCCTCTTCCATATTCAGCGATACTGACAAAGGAAGGACAACGTAGTCTTTACCATCCTGTAGAATGCAGTGAAAAAATACAAAAATCAAATTGGCTACAGAGATACATGGACATAAACAGTTACACATCAGCCCAACAGTACTACCTTGGTTGCTTTATAAAACTACGAGCATTATATCACCTTTGCAGAGCAGCTACATTAAGAGAAGGAAACTCAATAAGAATCACTGCCAAGTAATTTTAGATTCAAAAATGATGGTTTTATATGACATACTGTAACATAAAGAATAAACTGAACTTCTTTTATTGACGTCTTTGAAATAAAAATGTAGGGTTTAGGAATGTTTGAATCTCAATGATGCAAAGAATATGAACATGAGGAAAAAGATTACCATAAAATGAATAAGGCTACAGAAATTTCTGGTATTAACCAGAAAGACTAAATTAAGTATGAGAAGTAAATTAAAAAAAAAAAACAAAACCACAAGCATAAAAGGAAATTTTCTATCAATATTTTGACATCAAACTTGATGTGAACAACAGGGATAACTACTTTTTAAATTTCTCCCACTTGTTTGCATTTTTGCTCTAAAATAATAGAGAGAAAAAAATCGATTATGCATCCTTCAGTACTGTATATCTATTTATAGTCTCATAAGAAATCCTTTAGTAGATTTTCTAATCTAATTTTCTCTATTTTTTTTTGCATCTATCTCTTTTGGATTACAATATGACACATACATATTTAGCTATTAGTTATCAGGCAGTAAATCATGTTTGTCTTTTATAGTCACAGTGCACAACAGTTTATGACAAGAGGGTCTAAATCATTATCAATCCAACCATATTAGGTTATAGGTAAATAACACAAAATACGTTTTGAACATACAAGGAAATACTTTTTTCCTGTGAGGGTGACTGGGCAGTGGCAGAGGTTGCCCAGAGAGGTTGTGAAGTTTCCATACTTGGAGATATTCAAAAGCCAATCTGGGCATGGTCCTGGGCAAATGGGTATCAGTGGTTCTGCCTGAGCTGCAGGGTTGGATCAGAAGACCTCCAGAGGCCCCTTCCAACCTCAGCCAGCCTGTGATGATGTGATACATGTGATATAAGCTGCTCTTCAGAAAAGTGAAGAAACACTCCCCTTTCTGAGTTTTGGTATGCACAGACACAATAGTTTGGAAGGGCAGGTAATTCCTATCATTACTAATAGGTCAGAAAGGGAGAACTTGTCTAATGGAAGAGCATGTGGCCAAACTCAGCCTCCCTCACCCAGCATGCTCGCATTTGTTGCCCTGGACTTGTTCACTTCCATAGCACATTAAGAGGGAGCCACGAGATGGAGAACCTGGGAGGGAGGTCCATATAGCTCATCTGGATGCAGTGGGCTCCCTTACCACAGTGCCTGCACACACAACAAGTCTTACTACACTTATCTGCATGGAGCTGCTGACAGACAGTGGAACACCTGCATACTCATTTTCCAGAAGAGTCATTAAAAGCATTGCAGTCCACATGCTCACATATGCCAAGGTACCCATCTTTGGCACAGTAAGGTCAACAGGAGCTACCTGTCAAAATACCTCTGTAGTATGCAGAGGAATCAGCAGCAGAGCAGGGAATTGAGCCCATGATGCCACTGCTGTCTGGCTGGGGAACAACTCCGCAGCATACCTACAACTCCCAACCAGACAGCTAAGTAACAGCAGCGGAGGTGTCATGGGAAGCCTTTGCTGGCAGGGCAACATGGCTTTTGGTTACCACAACAGACCTCTGCAACCTTTCCCCACCTATGCCAGTCAGTAACTGAAGCGGGGAAAGAAGCCCAGGCTCCCCCACATCCCCAGTGGACAGTACCCAACTAGGGGATTTCATGGTGGCTGTCAGGATAGGAGGGTTCACCTGGTGGGTTTAGCAACCAGAAAATACATTCCATGTACCTGTCGGACATTGGCTTGCAGCAAATTCCCCAGGTGCTCCACCAGCTCTGAAAAAGTTGGCCTCTGCTTAGGATCTCCGTGCCAGCAATCCAGCATTGTTTGGTACCTAGAAGAACAAAGTCCATTAAAATATCAGCATGAAGAAAACATCACCTACTGCTTACTCCAGCATCTGCTATCATTGTGGTGTAAATGCAGGCAGCTGGAAGAAGAGTTTCTCACATTTCTGGGGTTGTATAGTCTGGTGCTCTCATTCTTGTTCCTTCTTTCAGTCTTCTGCAAAATTCCTCATCAATTTTCACTCCTGGGTATGGCGATGCACCTAAAACAAGAGCAAGGGTAACTTTAATGCATTAGACTCTTAAATTCTGGGATTGATTTTCAAACAGATAATTCGCTGTGGCCTGAGTTAATAAGGTAATCCAGTGTATTTGTATGTGCAAACAATTTAGATTTATGATTGAGTAGATGAAGCACATCATCACCTATGGAAATTTTATGAAGAAGCATTTCAAGTCCATGTTCCTACATTTGCATTTTGAAGGAAATCTGAGTATTTTATTTTGATGGAGAAAGTAAACAGGAAATTTTCAAGAATTGAAAAACCCAAAATGCTACAGAGGATCCAAGAACATTCTGACTGTTTTCTGTTTTGACTGCTTGACTCTGTTTTTTAAAATTTACGATGTCTTGGTAAAATTAAAGTGACTTACCCAATGAAAATATTTCCCATAGCAGAACTCCAAAGGACCATACATCACTCTGAATGGTATATACTCTATCAAAAATGGTTTCTGGTGCCATCCATTTTAGGGGTAGTCTGGCCTGAAAGCATTTCCATAAACAAAAAGGTATCACAGTTTAGCAAAAGTTTCCACAAACCCATTCACGGGGTGTGGGGAAGGAGTCCAGACTTAATATTAATTCTTTCTGAGACAGAGAATCTGAAACTTACATCTCCTTTCCTGACATAATCTGGGTCTTTGTAGATGTCTCGAGCCAAGCCAAAATCACAGATTTTGACCACGTTATTGTCTGACAAGAGGATATTACGAGCAGCCAGGTCCCTGTGGATGCACTGCAAAGAGAAGTAAACAACTTCATATGCTGCCTGTTGTCACAGAGCTGTCCACAGGGCTGATCTCTTTCACATATGTGCTCCCTGACTCTCAAAGGCCAGATAATTCTTAAAACCTTTTAAGAAAAAGAAACCTCGGCATCAACAGTTACTGATTTTAAGTGTTTTTGTGATGGTCACAACTGATTTGACTCAGGGAGACTTGTATTCCCAAGTCCAAACATACATCTGTTTATCCACTATGCAGAGAGGGCCTTTGAAGTTACCTAATTAATTATCTTAAGAAGCTGACACGAAACAGGTTCAGATCTGATTACCTTTAGATCTACTTAGGTTCACTCAAATCTCTGTGCTCTATGCTCTCTCTCTGAAAAACATACCACACTAAAACATCCATTTGATTCCAACACAAACTAATCTTGACTACAGAGAGAAAAGTCCATGTCTTTACATATGTAGAACAACAGCTTAGCTAACAACCCAAAGACTTCAAAACTCAAGCCTCAGCAGCTTGAAGTAAAAAAGCCAAGCTCTGAAAGTGGCTGCAGATATGCTTCCAGTATGGACTAGAACTGCAGATCATTTGAAGACATATTTTTACGTATACATGCCAACCATGACGCATGGAATGTAGAGAAATGCATGTTTTTATAAAGGACTCTCAAGTCTGGTTTTGAACTCCTAGCCTGCACTCCAGAGCAGTGCTGTATTCCCTGCTTTTATTCCCTTTTCCCATTTCTAAGTACTTTTTGTGTCTATACAACTGCAGCAATTCTTTGCTCTTGCTGGAATTTACATCCTTTGAAACAAGTGCCATACATATTTAGAACAAGTGCAGAGGAGGGCCACGAGGATGATCAGGGGACTGGAGCACCTCCCGTATGAAGATAGGCTGAGAAAATTGGGGCTGTTCAGCCTGGAGAAGAGAAGGCTGCATGGAGACCTCATAGCAGCCTTCCAATACCTGAAGGGGGCCTATAGGGATGCTGGGGAGGGACTCTTCATTAGGGACTTAAGTGAGAGGACAAGGGGTAATGGGTTTAAACTTAAACAGGGGAAGTTTAGATTGGATCTGAGGAAGAAATTCTTTACTGTAAGGGTGCTGAGGCCCTGGAATGGGTTGCCCAAGGAAGTTGTGAATGCGTCATCCCTGGCGGCGTTCAAGGTGGGGTTGGACATAGCCTTGGATGGCATGGTTTAGTGGGAGGTGTCCCTGCCCATGGCAGGGGGGTTGGAACTCGATGATCTTGAGGTCCTGTCCAACCCTAACTATTCTATGATTCTATATTTAGGATCAAACCACAGAAAAGCACTTCTAGACAGTGAAAATGCAGGTGAGGTGTTACCAGCTGCCAGGGTGCCTTTGGCAAGAGACTCTTCAAGGAGTCATCCATAAAGTTTCATAGATGAGCATCGTCTCTCCTCACACTGCCTTTCCAATCCTGCTGCACAAGTTACAGGCAACCTCCTCAGAGAAAACTCCTTTACTTCTGTTTAGCTATGGCTACCAGAGATTTGCCCCTAATTCCTTTAATCGTCCTCATAAGTCAGCTCCCCTCCTCCAGCTACTTAATCATTCTATGAATCAGTGACCCATAAGCCTTGTACAGATCACTAACATTTGTGTCAATAAATGTGTGGGCTGTTTCACTCTGTAGTATTAATAATTTGGTTATGTCTTAAGGCAAAAAGAAAATGCTGCAGATGACTGCTAGTCCAAAGATGAACATGTTGTTTCCTTCTATAGAGCTACAGCGCTATTTCCGACAGTCAAATAAATAACATGCCACTCTTCCTGAGAAGTTCCTTACTTTGCGTGAAGCCAAGAACTCCATTCCTCTCGCCACCTGGAAGCTATAACAGATGAGGTCCTCCATGGTCAAAGGGTTCTTGCAAAGGTCTTCAGGACCAGCTGCAAAGAATCAGATGACACTCAAACATGCCCTTTGTCACTGATTTCACCCATAACTGCTTCTTAGGTAAAAGTCCATCCTAACCTTATGCCACATTGAAATGGAAAGCCAAACATAATCCTTTTTTTGGCTAGATAGTTATCAGTAACAACCTTTTTTACACCAAACTAATCGCGTGTAAAATAAACTTTGAGACGATGGGTTATACCCCAGGCCTCCTTGCTTATTTCCACAGTTCCCACCAGTGGAAAGATTTGCAAAACAATCCCAGAAGAAAAACAACCAAAAGTCAGCTCACAAGTTCTTGGGACAGGAAAGGTTTGCTGTGGTTTCAGCAGATGAATTTGGAAACCCATGGGAGGGAGGCCTTGCCTAGTCCTTAGAGGGGAAGAATATGCCATGGGGAGAAAGACTTGAATTTGGAAAAAAGCCCTGCTAATTTGAGGTAGAAGCCTAACCTCATCCTCTAGTGACTTGGCGGAATAATACACTCAAGTACCCAACAAAGATACCTAGGCATTTAGTTCCTGCTGAAACAAACAACTCAATGACTTTACTCAGCTCTTGATTTTAAGAAATCTTCCAAGAACTACAACACTGGTGGATAAACCCCTCATCTCAAGGCCTCTTTATGTCTACATACTTCTTACAACATTCCAGCTCAGAGGGTCAGTTTTTACACCAGATATGTCTGAGGACCAAAATGGTGCACAAATGCATAAAGTGCATGCCTGACATTACCCATTGGAATCAAACTGAAACCACAAGATCATCCTTCCTGTTAACGTACTGATGTTTTTTCTTTGCATTAAATGATTTTTAGTAGAAGTTGAGGTACAGGCAGTAGAGCTACGGCTGGCTTCCCTCCTGACCAGTCAGATCCCATCACTTGCTGAATTTAGCAGTCTCTGAGCACAGCACTGAGCGCTTTGTGCTGTCCTTGCCAAAGGTGAATATGGCAAATGCATCAATGAAACTGCTGCAGATGGTATGTATATCCAGGGGAGGGTTTGAATGAGTGGTAATTCAGGTTTCCTGTTCCTGACAGACCACCTGCGCAGCAGGAAGGCAAATGAGCCTCTGCTAATAAGCAGTGAAGCCGATGGCATTTCATGATATTTAACTTCTGGATAAACACTGAGGAAATTTAGTTAGCATCCTCTAACTGCACCCCCTCTGCACAGCCTTTGGAGTCTCTGCTCTGCAATTCTCCCTGAAAACAATGGAGTGTAAAATAGAAGCAGTGCACTAAAAATGCACCCTTTTAAGACAGGACAGTACCTGGGATTATGTTGAGGGGTTTGGGATGCTGAGCTAGATAATCCATAACTCAGGAACTTTGGCCACCCAGGAAATACCATGCACACAGCTTTGAGGAAGCTTTGGAAATCACATGGTCTCCAACGTTCCTCATCAGCCCCCAGTAAAGACAGCTGTTCCAGCATGAGGAGAAGACATATCCTACCATCCTCCTCTTCCACGTCACTCAGGGACCGCTCCTCCACAAAGCCAGAGCTTGCTGAGCTCTGGCTGCTCGTGATGCTGTCCAGCCGTCGTTTCAGGTCTGCAGAGAGGTCACCAGTGTAGTTCTCCTTCCCCTGCCGGAACCTCGCACTTTTGTTCTAGAAGTGTGAGGGGATGGTGGGAGAAATCAGAAGCAGAAAGCATGCCAAAAGTTTTCCCACGAGAGGCAGTGATGCTCCGCACAATCTGTGCCACTGACCACTGAGGGCAGGGAGGGCAGCACAGCACTGGCATGATCAACCACACTGCTCCAAGCCAGCTCTGGTTATGGAACCCCAACTCATGGCCACGTGGGCTCACCAGTTCAAGCACTCTCTGCTACTCCACAGCAAGGCTTTAGCCTGCTCCCACGGTCTCCCAGCTGCCCCCCAGCAACATCTCCACATGCTTGGGGGGTCTCAGCCCCCTGATGCTCACCACTTGTGAAGCACACATGGATGCTGCCAAACCTCCTCTCACATGCTCAAGCTTCTCTGTACTGCTATGGCTTTACCTCCCACTGTTGCAAAGGCCCTCTGCTAAATCTCTCTGTTGGCCCAAGCCCTAGCAGCCCTAAAACTGTGATTTCCACCTTCCCTTAAGACACTGAATGCCTCTAGGGAGGATGCCAGGTCCACAGGTTTCCTCAACAACATTTCCATTTTCTCCTGCTTCAGTCTGGTGACCTTTCTCCTCTGGCAAGGCTGCTTTTTTCCACTGCCAATTCCCATCTCCACCATTTGTGCAAGGGTCAGCACCCTCATGAAACCCTGACTCTTCCTGCAAGGCCTCTCAGATATGTGTTTATCCTTCATACCTCACAAGAAGATGCAGTAAATTGCCTTTGCCAATACAAAATAGTAAGCAATGACTCCAAAGACCAAGAAAAATAACCCCCTGGAGAACCAACAAGCAGTTTGAAGAAGCTCTGATCTAGGTACAGCAGCTGCAAGAAGACTCAGGTCTACCAGAGTGGCAGAGCACAGCCCAGGGGCTTCCCTCTTGGCTGTGGGTGAAAAAGGATATGGTCCCAAGCATGATGCTCAGTGTTGGGTACATGCAGCTATGCTCGTCATCCAGCAGTACAACCCTTGGAAGGGATGGATCTTCCCAACCCCTCTCCAGAAACCAGACCCCCTCTCAGAGGCATCCAGAAATGAGCTTGGATATGCCAGCCTCCAACTTCCCACTCCTTTCAAATTGAGGTGGAAAGAGTGGGTGCTGTGATGGAGCTCCCCTTTCCTAAGGACTTGGGAGGTGCGTAGCTTAGCATAAACTCATGAGATACATCAATTATACAAATGATTCACAGCAAAATATATGCCCTGGTTCGGCAATGAACCAAGGGCATAGTGGAAAGGATAATCATGTGATAGAAGATACCTATGGATATCTGATGGATACACGCACTAAGCAGGGTGTGCAGTTATTTAAGGTGGTCCGGAGCTTAACTAAGAAAGGAAAAAATTCAGGCTGATGATCAGAAAAACTTCCTGACAGACATGGCCAAGTGTAGAACAATCTGCCAAGGGAAACAGTGGAAGGCCAGTTCCTTTACATTTTAAGCTAACAATAACAAAATAGCTACATTGCAGGGGCCAGGGGAAAGACTAGATGACCTGTGATGTCTTTGCCATCTCTCATTCCCATGGGAAGTACTAGATATTCAGCGTCCCCAAGGATCGCCACTTCATTCTGCACTAGAAACAGAACCGTTGAGTGTGGAAAAAACCCACCAAAACAAACATTACAATGTAATGTCAAGTAACCTTGACTCCTTACCTTGTACGGGACAAATTCGCCCCTCTTGCTCCGTAGGTAAGCTGACAGATTTCCGAATTTGCAGTATTCCACAATGACCATGAGTGGGCCTGTACAACACAAAGCAATGCTTTATTTAGACTATTTACATCCCACCTTATCTCAGAGCATAATTTGTGGCTAGAAATACACTCATTTCAAAAAGCATTCTCCTATCCAGAGGTTTTCAAAAATACTAGTAACAGAAAAATCTAATCAAAGCAGGGAAATGATTCCTTTTCTGCTGTATTAGGAAGGAAGGAAGAACACATGCTTTTGAAAAATCACAGTCTTGATGTCGTATGTGAAAATGTATAATGGCATGCTTCTACTTCAAGTGCTAATAACTGCCTATGCTAATTGACATTGTAAGGATGTGACGTAAATATCTGAGTGAACTTCAGTGCAATTAACCACTCCTTTGCAATAAAGTTACACACATGATTTCCCATGCATTTTTGTGCAGGCAGTTTAAGTCCTAAAAAATTAAAACAGAAATCTTGGTTTCAGACAATGCCTTAATATAGTGCAAATGTGGTATTTCATGCTCAAATTGCTTCATATATATGCATATGTCAAAAGGATAGATTCCCATTCTAGGCTCCAGATACTGGCCATCTCTATTACGGAATAAACAAGGTAAGAAATATTTATGGATTATGTTTCCCTCAACTACTACACTTCTGCCACGGAATTCACAAACTAAATTCTGACCCTACAGCAAGCCAACAAGTCAGCTTCCCTGAAAAATTATTACTGAGTTACTTTACACTGAGTTTATTCCAAATTAGCATGCAGCACTGGACTTGTTAAACAAAACATCTGTCCCCCATTATAAAGTAGGTATAAAGGTTCATCCACCCAGAGCTGGACTCCAAATGGCAATCTCTCCTCCTACACATGCACACAGGCACCCACATCCCATCCAAAGTCAGAGAGGGTTGTCACAACTTGCAGTTGCACTGTACCCAGTGATAAGGGTAAGAACAACTTGTTAAATCTGGCACTGGACTCAGGCCCAAAGTCTGTCACACGTGGGGTGTCCACTATAAAAATGGATCAAGATACAGAAAAGCAAAATGATAGAATAACTAATAGATGGAGCTGGATAGAGAACTCAGGGCTTTTGAGCCCTTATCCACCTCCAGACCTGCTCACTCTTATCAGAATTTATTTTTTAAAAAAAGAAGAGTATTTCTTCCAGCCTTAATCTTGAAACTCAATTTTCTATGCAGCAGAAACAGCGTTTTCACTAGCAGCTTCCACCCACTGAGAACTTACTCACCTCCTGGCTTTGTACAAGCTCCAAGTAAATTGACGACATTGAGATGATGGCCGATATGAATGAGGATCTTCAGCTCTGACATAAGTGCTCTGTGCTCACTATGGGTTGCATCCTCTGCAGAGGTAAAACAACAAAGATGAAGAGCATCAAAGGCAGAAAGGTTTTCCCCTCCTCTGCATTTTCTCCTGTTACTTTTCCAGCTCTCATCTAGTGAGAAGTCTTGTTGCCTGATAGCCTGGGTCAGCTATGCTGCAGGACACTGATTAAAGCTGGGCAAATGCATGACAGGGTTGGTTTTGCTCTGCTTTTAAACATTTTCCAGTACATCAGAATGGGGTGCAAACAATCCAGATTAGCAAACATCTTTTTTCCTACGGACCTTTTGATCAGTTTGTACTCTGCCATTTGACCTTTCCAACCAAGAAGAGCTAGAAACATTGTCCCAAAGCCATTACTGGGGTCCAGTGGGTCTAGGAGATATATGGCCAGGGCCAAATATACCTGGCCCTGCAGCCTCACCAAAAGCCTGGAGATGTGGCTGGTGTCCTCATCTCACACAGATAGAAGGGGAAGAGGAAAGAGCTGAAGCAGTGGGGAGGAAGGAGCAGAGGAGGCAGCTCTCTGCAGGCTGACTGAGCACTGGGAAGCTGGAGGGACAGGGCTTCCATGCACACTCATCCCATTGCAACCAGTCTACAACAGATATTGCCTGCACTTGCGAATGTTCACACTGCAGTGTCAGAAATCCCTGGCTTTTCCACTCTTCCTTTGGTACAGCAGAGTGGGATACAGCCCTTGGATGCTAGCAGCCCCATTTCGCTGCCCCAGCTACATTCTCTTCAAGAACAGTATGTCTTGGAACCACAGCTTACAACTTTCTTGTGGTGAATGCAAAGCACTATAATATGATTTAAAAGTGAGGAGAAAGCTGTTCAAATTTACAACTCATGTTGGAGCATGCCTAAGCCATTGTCTGAGACTCGCAGAAAGCTCCCTACCAGGCTGCATGAGGCAAAAATGGACATGTGAAAATTGTTTGCAGGAGCAAGTTCATATTCTGAACCTGAGCAGATATGTAAAACAATGGCTAAGAAACCAGTTGATCCAGTTAACAATGAGGGAAAGGCATGATTTTTCCCTAATCATTGCTTCATGACACCAACTGTAAAGCTAAACTTGTTAAGTACATTAACAATTACATCATAATAACATTAATTACATTAACTACACCTTTGGTACAAATATTTTGGGTTTTTTTCTCTTTCTTCTGGTTACAGTATTATGGCTGTATTTATCCCTATATTCTGTATTCAAGGTGAAGTTTTAGTCATCATTTTTACCTTTAAGCATTTTGACTGCCACTGTTTTGCAGGTAGCGGTTTTGTCGATCCCAAACGCATCTGCTTCTATAACCTGGCCAAAAGCTCCACGCCCAAGAGGTTTACCTTGAAGTGAGAAGATGAACATACTCCACTTTATTTCCCTGGCACAAGTGGGCAAAATATGCAGAATAAACATCAACTCAAAACTGAGTTTATGTATCAGAAACTAACAGAGTATTGGTAATAAGGAGAGGATAGGGATGCTGCGGAGGGACTCTTCATGAGGGACAGTAGTGACAGGACAAGGGGTAATGGGTTCGAACTTAAACAGGGGAAGTTTAGATTGGATATGAGGAAGAAATTCTTTACTGTCAGGGTGGTGAGGCACTGGAATGGGTTGCCCAGGGAAGTTGTGAATGCTCCATTGCTGGCAGTGTTCAAGGTGGGGCTGGACATAGCCTTGGATGGCATGGTTTAGTGAGAGGTGTCCCTGCCCATGGCAGGGGGGTTGGAGCTAGATGATCTTAAGGTCCTTTCCAAGCCTAACTATTCTATGATTCTATGATTGACTATATCCTACAGGGCCACAGAGACCATCCAAGGGTCCTGCATCAGGGCAGCCTCATGGCAAGCCAGCACCTGAAACACCCCCCAACACAGGTATCATGAAATGGCTCAAATAATGACACACCCAGCTTTAGCCGGTCTCTGGGAAACTCCCACTTGCTGGCATCATATGGCAGCCGTTCGCAGTGCTCATCTATTGGGACCTCATCAGGATCCATGATGATTGACAAGTAGCCAGTCTTCATGTCCCCTCCGTTGGCCTGGAAAATGGTATTAGTTGTAGTTGCACAGATTTTTTGCTGGTGATGTGTGGGCAAAGTGCCATTTTCTCACTCTGTGGTACTTCATTAGTTCCCAGAAATGCCAGGCTACCATTTTACCATTTCACCATGTCATCATGAGTGTGATCATCATTAATTACTTGCACCTCTTCCTTTTTTTATTTTTTCTAATAGACAAAACCAGCTGAAACATTTTCTCTCTTGTGAGGGCTTCTCAATTAAAAACAAATTTCTGTGCCCCAGGTTCCAGGCAAGAATGTTACAGCATGGAGAGAAAAAATGTGTCTGTTGATTTAAGAACAATGGAAAGAAGCAACACAAAAGAACTCAAGTCAGCTCTGATTTGTCATGCAAGACCAGTGCTGATAGGACAGTACAAGAATTTTTTCATTACCCGCTTAACGGTTCGGAGGATGATTACAAGAAGCAACCAGAAGAACATGGCAATCACTGCAGTGCCAACGAGGATAATGAGCTCCAGATTTGTTTTCTCTTCAGCGCCTGGGAAGAAATAAATGAATATCTGAGTGATAGTTGGAAGCGTATTTGTTTTGTTCATTCATTAAAGTAGAGAATGGAGGCCCTTGTTCTGAAGGTTCTTTTTAAAGGTGCAACATGGAGCAAGGAAACGAAAGCAAAACAAAATTAAAAGCTTGGGGTTTTATTTTGGGATATTGCACTTTGTTTCATGTTGTTTTATGCAGCACCCAATTTTTTAGCATCAGCTTTGTTCCAAGGACAATATACGGACCTTTGGAAAAATATAAAAAAGTGAAATCCGACATTTTACAAAGAAATCATTGTTTTAGAATACTCAAAATTCTTTCTCCATAAACCAACAAACCCCATCATATAATAAATAAAGTACTGTGAGGATGACCCAAAGAACAATCTCTTTCTTGTCTCTTTATATGCTTCAACTTTGGCATGAAAAAACAGCTCTACAAGAACTGTGAAATATGGTCTTACTTACTTACAACAAAATAAGGTCTTATTTTCCAGCACCCTTTTTCCTAAAATAGTCTCCAGCAGATACCATTCAAACATCTATTAATGTAGAAGCTTCAGCTCCTGTTCATCATATATCATGCTCTTGTATTTCACCCTTTGCATCATGCAGATTTTCCTACACAGTAGCACACTTCAATGCATGACCCAAATGAGCTGCACTATAAATTTCTTGGAGTGAATCAGTATGTCCTACACAGATTTCCAGCTTTTACAGACATGCTCCAGACATGTTTACCACATCAGATGAAATCTGCATTGATGTCAGCTGCAAATAATTTCCACCCCATGTAAACATATTGCCCAACATCTAAATATCCTAATGGGATCTATGAGAATAACAGGACTGCTTTAATTACCTTAACGGAACAGAGAGGACAACCACCCTGACTTATAAGACAGACATTTGTGTAGGATTCAGTGACTGGATTTTGCTAATGTGCTAACATCAAGGGCGAGGAGCTTTAGCTCAAGGCTTCTCATTGCAACTCTCGATGAAAAGTCCATCACAGCTCCAGCTACTCAGACTGCAGGCTAACCTCTTGTTAGGATTTATTGTTTATCATTGTGAATTGCATTTCAGTGTGCCACAATAGGACTGGAACAAGTGAGAGGCAAGTCTCACAAAAGCTACTTTCAGAGCATAGCAGACTAAGGCTGAAGTCCCCTAACCCAAAACTCCTAACTGTTCCCATCACTGAAATGGGATGGCAATCGTAACAGACAGCACAAGGTCTTCACTCTGTTTTTCTTAGATGATGAGACAGCAATGACATAGCTTTAAAAGTTACAACTGTTAAAACACATACGATGACAATTACACTACCAAGACAAAGAAATGCCCCAGGATACCTGCAGGTTTAGGTAGGCTGTATAGGATTGCGTGCAATATAGACTTGGCAAAGTTTTATTTGCAACCACAAGTAAGATAGATTTAGTTTTTCTGGAAAAGCACTGAACAACAATGTGGAGAAGAAAGCACCAGTCTCAACAGTTGGGATTATGATGGCTATGAGGGCACTTAATTTGAGCTTGACAGAAATGGTGAGGACTTTTCACAAATCTCATGGTATATTTTAAGATCTCGAATCAGGGTAGCCAATAAATTTTCCTCTTAGTAACTATAAAGATTTCACACACAATCTAGAAAGAAGCTAACACTAACCTTCCACTGAAAAAAAAGCCACCGCTTTTCTGCATCCGAGGACATTGCAGGCAAGGCAGGTGTACAGCCCCCCATCTTCTTTCCTCACTCGACGTATGGTTAGTGTTTTGTTTCCATCTCTCAAAACAATACCTGGAAAAAAACATGATTCTCAGTTCTGCTTTTTTTATGTCACTTTGTGTTAAAAATTAAAATCTTTATGGTGAAAATCAGCAGTGAGTCCCATGAAAGAAAGCCCTTCAGTGATAGAAAATTCACAGCAAAGGAGCGACCCTCACCTGAATCTTCAACAAGGGTTTCGTTATTTTTAAACCACATGATGTTTGGAGGAGGAATGCCATTCGCTGTGCATGTCACTTCTATGGTTTCACCGATGTTTGTTGTTTGATTTTCCAGATTTCCTATGAGTGTGGGTGCCATGGGTTCTGTTGGTTAGAAAATACAGCAAAATTACTGACAAGAACATTGTCAAAGAGCAATTACATTACAGAAAACATCAATTTTTTTGCTGTAATAGCACTTGATGGCTCAATAGCAAAGTCTCAAACCCTTTCATAACACCAACAGCCACAGCATCCATGTTAAAATCATAGCTAAACTTCTACATGACATGAAGAAATTATAATAGCCAAGAAAATTTTAACAGTATTGATGCAACCTGCTTCAGATGGTTTAATGTATGACTGGCCAGGCTGCTGAGGGAAGACAGAATAGGTGAGAAATTGCTTCCCTCACATTTCTCTTTTCAGAGTCATTATCGAAAGTCTGATACTGCTGATCCGTCAAACATCCATTCAGAACAGCTCATGAACATGCACAGGTATTTTCCTGAAGCTGCCTAATCAGCCTAGACATCCAGGTCCAAAACAAAGTCATCACTATTTGTGTGCAAAGCTGATTGATAGCCAGCTTGCATTGCTTGCATCTGAATGCCAGCATCACTTCATGACAGCTTAAATTACAGGCAACTTCAGATAATTACTTCAAACTCCAGTCAATGACACAAAGCAGTAGCATCAATGCTATGAATACACACATACCTATATAGCTAGAGGGAAAAATGCGCTTTGAAAAGTAGAACTGAGAAGTTATTGAGCTAATTATGTGCTGTTACTTGTGTGAAAGCCAGACTCATCCCTTTGCACAGCACAGTGGCCCTGTCAGTGTTTCCTCACTGGTACCAATATAACAGTAAGACCCTGCTGCTCAGACAAGCCCCCGACCTGTGTGTTAACAACACATGGTCTGAATCTATTTAACAGAGCGCACCATTAACCCAACACGTGCAAGGCCTGGAGGTACCAAAATCTGACACTGCTGCAGTTATTTTTATGTACAACCACCCATTTGGGTTCACAGTAAGAGATCCGTACCTTGAACAGTGAGGTGCTTCACTAGGCAGTGCTGTGTTTTAGCCTTTTTGTCCTGAGCAATGCAAACGTAGTCCCCTCCATCCTGCAGGGAGATGTTACGGAGGATGAGCTCTAAGGTGACATTTTCACCATTGGTATTTGAAACTGTAGCATTCAGCCTCTGGAGAGCATTTAGGTTCTTGCAAACAGGCATAGGCAGCCCTCCAAAGGGAGTCTGCGAAGCATGAGCACTGAGTTTGTACCACGATAGCTTCTCAAAGGTGAACTTGTCTGCCGTGCATTGCAAGGACATGTTATCTTTCTCTGTGAGCTGATTCCGAGGCTGGAGATTAATTTCAAGACCCCCTGCAAGTTAAAAAAATAAAACAAATTCCTATTAGGTTGCACATTCTGTGGCCTTATCCTCGTCTTATCCAATTGTAAATAAGGAAACAAACCACTGAAAATCCATCATCTAAAGAGTACAATCCCATTCAAAGGAAAAGGAAGGCCTATGTAAAGAATACAGTTCCTCTCTGTGTGGAAATTTACAGCAACTCAAGATGATTCTTAGCATTACTTATAGCTAATTTTTAGATCTGGATTAAAACAATATTTCATCACATGGAGACTGATTTTTAAGAAGACAGAAGCTCTTTGACACTGTTTTTCAAAATGTTAGTCTCAGCTTTCACAGTACATCCTTGCCCTTTCCGTGACACACAATTTCTCTGCAGCTCTTTTAAGTGACTGCAAAAGTAGTCACTCGCAGGAAAACAGTGCCCCTTTTTGCACTATTTTCATGGGACCACCACTCCACAGATGCCAGCAGAACTAATTATTTGGCTGAAGTTAGATGGTGAATTTAAAGGCTGCCTTGGGAAACCTTAAGTGAACCTAAATCCTGAACTATTAAAGGATTTAATATAGGACAGGGACAGACAATGGCAGTGAAGAGCCTGTCATTAGCAAAACAGACAAAATAACAATAATTTACCATGGCTGTCCTCAACAGCTTATACTTACTGGTCACATGAAAGGAGATAACTCTTTCACTTGACCCAGCTCTATTTGTGGCCGTACATCTGTACAAAGCAGATACATTTGCTGCTTGAATCACAAGGGTGCTCACAGTCTGCAAAAGAACAATCAAACAATTTCACATCATGTCAGTCCCAAAGTACGTGCTTGAGCCTGACCACCCCAACAGCCTAGCAAAGTGCTCTGCAGGTATTTGCACAGCCAAAAATCCCTCCAAAGCACAAATCCACCGCACGGCCGGAGCACAGTCCCCTCCTGACGTTTACATTTTGCCCTTAAACATGTAACAATTAGGCAAAACAAAATCCAAGAAAAAGCAGCCTTGCAGAAGGCAGATTTTGTTTAATGTGTTAATAAATGCTGCTCCCACATTTTTCTGCTCTTCAGCCTCTACAGCTTCTCCTCATTACAGTTAAATGGGAAGTTTAACCCATGTAACTTCAGACTGCTAAAAGGTAAGCACTGAAATCTTAGTAGGTTGTGCTCCTCAAAGGAGACTCACTTTGGTTCAACGTCTAAAGGACTTGAAAGTGCGTATCTCTGTCCATTGGCTCTAGCAGGAGTTTGCACAACTGGCTAGGAGTAGATCCATAAGTTTAACGATAGGTGAAGAGAGTCTCATCTCTAGTGATACATTTCCAGATATCTGGAATTGCTTAACAGGGCCAATCATCCTGGCCAACAGAAAAGAAAATCTGCTCACCTTTGTTTTCCCAGCAATAGTAACAACTCGGTGCTTAATTTCAACCTGATTCCCACCCTTTCTCTCCGTGATCACTTTCCACTTCCTGCATGCATATGGATTGGATCCTGAGCGAACTTTCCTGAGGTAGTAAGTAGAGATATATGCATTAGATAAGATGAATATTCACCCCTCAAGAGAGTGGTTTTGCGTTTTCTTTTTAATATGCAAATATTTATCTATAAATCAGATGCATCACCAGCCACAGCCTGTATCTGGGAGGGAATTCTGGAAACATTTCTATTAAATTGCACCCTATAACCTTCTGAGACCTTTGTGCTTTGCAAAATAAGGAACCCCCAAGCCTAAAGGTGAATTTCCTAATTAATCTGCCTGTGTCAGCTCAATCAGGATGCTTAGAGGGAAGCAGCTATTCTGGGAACAAACCTCCATTCATAAATGGATGATTCAAGTTAATTTAGTTCAAAGGAAGACAGAGAGACACAGAAATTGCTGAACTGCCTACAAGAATTTCTTGAGGACAGTAGCCATTGTGTAAGAAGCAACCAGGCACCAAAGGAAGAAACTAGTGGAAATCACTTTAAAAACAACAACAGGAAAGAAGAATGCTTTTTGTTGGTTGCTTTTTTTTTTCTTTTTAAAGGAAATCTGGGCTTATGGCAGGCCCAGATAAGGGAAGCTGCGTGAATCTCAGTCAGGCACTCTCTCTATCATTCCCCAACATCAATCAGTGCACTTCCTTTGAGATACACTTTCACACAGATAAAGAACACGGTCACACTCAGCACTTGAGCATAAAAAAAAGCCACCACAAGGGATCGTAATTAACATAAACAGTAAATTTCCTCTGTTTGGGATGGAGTTTTGGTCCTGCAGCCTGCAGTGAGATCTGAGGGGAAGGCATGCAGATAGCTGCAGTTGAAACCCCAGCAAGCCCTTCAAGAAGGTGTGACAGCAGCATGCATGCATACCAGTTCCTTGCTGCGGGTGGCCCTTACCTCTGCCAACAATGGCTTTGGCAGAGCCTTCCTGCAATGATCAGCCTATTGACCACAACAGTCTTTTCTTCGTTAGCCATTGGGTCTGAATTTAGTAATGAGCCTGGACAAGGGATGCACCCAAATACCCCAACCCAACCATCCCACCAGAGCTATGTAATCTGCAGAAGATGGCAAGGATTTGGCACTCACTGAAGACTGAAAGTGCACTCCTCCTCCAGCTGCCAATGCCAGAGGATGGCGGCAGGCGGTGGGACGGCGTAGACGGTGCAGGTGAGCGCCTGCGTCGAGCCATACTTGTAGGAGTCGACAGGGGCCAGTAATGCGTTCTCACCAATCTGGGGAGGGACTGGAGGAGAGAGCATCAGGTTACACCTCCCCAGCAGCACCGCATGCGTTAGACCCACAGCAACTAATTTACACCCTGCCTCATGCGCAAGTGCAGCACAGAGCATCCCTATGAACATGCAGGGAAGAGGTGAACCTGCCCGGCACTGTGAGGATCATGCCATCAAGATGCAATGCTTAGGATCTTCCATAATATTTCCATGACCCACTGGTTTAAAATGCAGCTCTTAGACTCCCACCACCCCTTAAATATCTATGATTTCCACTGCATGTAGCCCCACTGCCCTTCCCAAGACTTGCTGTCTTCAAAGCATAAGGGCTAGGTTTTTTCCTGGGGAGCAGACAGAAGGAGGAAGAGGAGGAAGAGAAAAGAGAGGAGCATCGGTGTTGCACAGGGCAGGTCAGAAGAGGAGGGACAGCCTGCGTGAGGCAGGAAGGATGGGTGAGGCAGGACAGGGCCAGGATGAGTGGGGTGGGAGGACTCCGGCAGCATGGCCAGCAAGGAGGGCAGGAAAAGAGCAGGATGCAGAGGCAAAGAAATAATATACAGACACCCCCCCAAACCCCCAAACACATGCGCACACACACACACAAAGTATCATCACGTCACCTCCACCAGAAGCCTGCAGCCTCTCAACCAGCTCTCCTGGAGCCAGGAGCGACTGGCCACCTCTGCTCTCCCAGGGCTGAGGTTCAAGTATCCTTCCCCCAGCCAACCCCCCCACTTAAATCTTCATAGCAGTGGGATTAATTTAATCCTAAAAATGGTAATACAGGACATCCACGTGTGAAAGAAGGTACTCCTGTTGCACACTGCTTACCATTCACAAGCAGGGTAAACGTATGTCTCTTCTGCAACTTGTTAGTAGGGTTTGTAAGGACAACAGTGTAATTCCCAGAATCCTTTTCAGTTGCATCAGTGAGCACTAAAGTGTAGCCAAGTTTAACTGTATGATTTGCATTGATGGCTTTTCCATTTTTATACCTGAAGAAAAAATAGAGCACTTCGAATACTTCGGAGATTTACCTTTACTAAGAACAGCTCAGTTTTTCAAATGTGCTATGTTCCCACTCTTACCATTTTGCCTCTGGTGGAGGATATCCTTTAAACTTCACAGGAATTTTGACTGTATCACCTAGCCTTGTCTCAACCACATTCTCCATTCTCTCCAGATGAATAAAAGGACTTTCTGCAAAAAAAAAAAAAAAAAAAAAAAAGAACTAAATGGTCTTTCCATGTGGACAAAAGTGGAAGTAATTACTCTCCATCTGGGATAGCACTTCATAACAAATGACAAATAGGTGCCACTGGTGAAGCACAACTGGCTCCAGACCGGGCTCTGGAGAGACAGACCGCCATGAAAACCCAGTCCTTTCCCTTGCATAGAGGAATAGACCAAATCCCACACTGAGGAGCTCTGGAAAGCAGAAACAAGACTTAGCTCTCAGGACAGTGTGCCAACTGTCAGACCTAGTGTCAGACCCATATATATATATATATGTATGCATATATACATAAACATTTATATATGTATATATATAAAAACATATCATGAAACCGTCTCGATCTACTCATTACAGGAAATAACAGTATTCAAAACCACAATGTGATACTTTCACAGTATTTCACTCAGATACGTTCAGCTTCTTCTCGAGTATGTATCTGAGCCACTGCAGTCACAGAATAGATTGAAATTATTTACATTACTTGTTAAAAATTATAAACTTGCAGTCAGACTAACACAGCAATTAGGCTTCTGACTAAGATTTAGAATAGTATGGACTTAATATCTGGTACACTTACTGTAGCACATGATCTCATTTTGGCTCCTAAAGAGAAATACAAATAACCCAGGAGAGAACTGATACTATTTTGAATCACTGTGCCACATAATTAGTTTGAATGTTAAAAAAAAACAGTCTCCTTCAAAATATAAACCCCTTTGTCTGACTCAGTGACTAAAAATGGGCCATTCTCATGCTGGCAATTTTTTCTAGAAGTAATCCAGTGGAGCCACTGGGGCTGTGGCCAAGAAGGGCTTGAGAAAAGGCTGTAGGATGTGGCCTCATACTTATCTATGCACTTAGCCAAAGTTGTTTCCTTTTCATCACTTCCGTACAACCAAAACTTCACTTGATTCATCTATTCATAGTGTAAAAGCTGAAAGTTTTATTTTCCTAGCTTCACTGATGCTGACCCAGGCTCCTGTCCTACAGAGCCACCAGAATATAGCCTAAGTTCACCTGGAGTGAGAACAAAGCTACCTTACACAAAGCTATCTACAAAAATACAGTTTTATAGCACCTCAAGGAGGTCAACACAGAAGGGGACCGGAGGCTTCCCTCAGTTTATTTTTCTGCCCATTTTCCTATGGGATTCTACAGCTTTCAGTAACATACAGAGTCCTTTAAAATCTTATCATTAGCTAAGCATGCAGTATATATATATTTTATATATATAGGTATAATCCTATAGTGAGTGCAAGAGAAATACTGTAGATGCAGCTTGATTCATTTCTGTTACTTGATTCATCACCAAGGCACCTTCTGCATCCCAGTAATGAATCCCAAATTTGTAGCAACCAACAAAACTGAAGCAGAAGATGCCATACCATGGATAATGAAGTAGCTGCTGTTTTTCATGTTCATACGACCGCTGGATGCTGCACAAGTGTATCGACCTTTGTCACTTAAGGACACACTGTCGATCGTGAGAGTGCTCACAAACTTCTTTACTTCTCCTGCAGTGGTTTTTAAATCCCTTATGGTGGCATGTTTTTCCTGTAACAGATAAAAGACACAGGTGTTTGGGAGCTCTATTGTTATTCCTCCTGTCACCCTTTGCATACCTGTATACAGTGACCATTTCTTTGTGTATTATCACCTGCTTTGTCAATATTATAAAGGGGGGAGTGACATTATACGTAAGTCATTTATTTCATTGTGATGTTGGCACTTTTCATTTATTACAGATTTACCTTGATGGAAGGATAGTCCCATTTAAAATCAATTCCCACATTCAGCTCCGTCCTTACAGTGCAATTGAGAACCAGTTTTTCCCCCACTGCCAGCTCTACTTGGGAGTGTGGGTTCATTGTCAGGTCATAAATTCGGTATCCTAGAGGGAGAGAAAGGCACACAGAAACCTGGGGGTAAGAAGAGGTTTCTTTACAGCACTCAGCACCAGATTTCCCACAAAAGTTCACCAAAACTCCCACTGAAACCCCAGCTACAGAATCCCCTTGGTGTCCCAGTGCAACATGATGACAGGGCGTACAAAGGAGCCTGGAGGGAAGAAATATGCCTGCTCTGAGCATTTCCCATCTGAGACCTGCACCAAACAGTGGCACAGCAGGATGCATGCACTTGATCAGAGTGCCCCCCGGAAGTAGGAGCAGGCAGGATATGGTGACCCACACGGTTCCTCTGCCTTAGACACCTTCTTCTTACACTTGTGAGACCTGAAACTGAAGGAGGTATATCTCCTCCCCCAGCAGTAAGCGGAAATTTATTAAGAATAACAGTCTGATATTAGCAAAATTATCCAAATTTTAATTTGTGCAATAAAATTTAAAATATTCCAATACAGAATATTCTGAATGCAAAAATTCTGAATATGCTCCAAATCAGAGTCAGGACTGATGAATTTGGTGAAGAAGCAATTGCCTGCTGCACAAAGTAAAGGGTGGAGAGCTGCTGTGCCTTCCTACTGAGCAAGGAGAGACTGCGTTGGTGCCACTTGGCCACTTGAAGTGGTCACTGTGGCCTTAGTCAAAAGGGAAATAGCTGCAGTTTGAGCTCAGGCTTAAGCCTCCACAGGGTCATCACATTATATCTGAGTTTTGATGAATAACTGACAAAATATACCAGGGAAAGCATAAATCCCCATGAGAGTCCGGACATAGATTTGAGGGAGAACAGACAACCTAACTCATAGTGCAATCCTCAGATCCCCCACTGCCTTCGTACCCCCCCCCTCAGAGCAATTCCTTTCCATCTGCTGCTGACGGATGCCTGCCCCCAGTTCCCTTCAACTACGATTTGCGTCCTGGATAAGTGAATAGAGTATATAACTGATTTTAGGAAAAAGGCTTGCATTGTCAGGAAAAAAAAAAAATCCTTGGCATCTATGTAAAACACTAAAATAGAAGCACTTATCCCAGTGATCAACCAGAAAGAATACAATACATTGCATTTAAAAGAAAAGCAATATATCTCACAACATCCATTTTGCACTAGCTGCATTGTCAGTATTGAATAACCTAGAGTATTGAATAACCTAGAGTCCAACCAAATGTAATTGGTTCAGTATGTTGTAGCGAGTAAAAGAACATTGGCTATAAAGGAAAAAAAAACCTTTGGCTTACCTACAACTGCGACTATGTATATCACAGACTGGTAGCTTTCATCATCTATTTTAGCTTCACAGAAGACCATGCCCGCATAGTTGATTAAATGGCTGGGTATAGTGAAGCCTTTTTTATTATTCCATGAAATTGATTTACCATCAGGAACAAATATCTTTTCTGGATATTTCTGTTTGAAAGATTGATAAAATACAGTCAGATTTCAAAAAAAAATCAAACAACCCTGGATGTCCAAGTCCAATGTTTTCCATAACCACAGGGTCCCAGTCTTAACATCCTAGCTCAGGCAATCTTCCTTTCATAGGCAATCACTCCACACTTTGAGTGCGCAGGATCACAGACAAGTACAGTTACAGCATTCGCCTTGTAATCACAGACTGTAAAATTCCCAAGGATGGAAAGAAGTTTTTAAGAAATGCAGTTATACTTCAAGTAACATATTTATGTCACAGTGATTTCAACTAACTCTTAAAATAACAGTGGGCTTTTTCCTTACCGCATGTAGAGATACATTGAGATTTGATACGGTTCCAAGGCACGGCACTACCACGGTTTTATTCTTAGTGATGTATACAATGCCAAGCTGATCACTAACCGAAGTCACAAAAGGAGATCTGTAATCTAGAAGAATATTCAGTTGGTAAATGGATATTGTCACATTATTATGGAGGAAACTTTTCCAATTTTGTTCTTTCCCTGTCTATTTCTTCTCAAAGCAGTTTTATTCTTTTCTATGTGTAAAACATTTAAATGATGAGACTAAGTCAGAAGTACAGATTTTGACAGGCATCCCCCAGTTTCACAATATCATTACTCTGAAAACAGTTATCCACAGCAGTGTGCACCTTGGAGAATAGCTTCCTGCCACCGCAGTCTTTGTGCCGGTAAAAATCTGATTTACCCTCGTGTGACTTTCCTTGCGTAAGTACTACAGGAAATACCAGTTAGAAGTAGTAGCACGCTACATTGGCTCCCCCAATGGCAGCATCCTCTTCAAAGTCAGACCAAAAATATTGTACGTTCATGATCTTACAAAACAAATTAGCCAAGTACATAATAACATCTCATTTTTCAAGATGGTAACTATAAGTTAACACTAAAAAGAAACAGGGTGTATAAGAAAATGAGTATGAAACCATCAGTGCAAAAAAGGCAGATGCCTCAATGTATGCACTCACTGAAGCTGAATGTATACCTGGAGGCTTTGCAGTATCTGCGGCGCTCAGCTGCATTGCTACCAGCCTGACTGTGAAAGCTTAGCTCTTACAGCCTAAATAGGTTTTGCCATCATAGTTAGCAAATGTATGGAAGTTTATGTTTTTGGAGTTGGGTTTTTTTGAATGGTATCAAATAGAACAAATTGTAAAAGGGATAAACCCTGTAATTTTTAATAAATAGACAATCTCGGTAATCCTTATCCTGAGATCAGTAATAGCTCTGTATTCATGAAGATAGGCCCACAGTGCAAAGGAGACATGTGTGCTAAGTTCCAGGTAAAGGAGAACAGCAGACCAAGTACTGCATATGGCAGGTTGCTTCAAAATTACAGGTACAAGGGCTTTTCTATTGATGGCAACTAGCATATTGGCATGAAATCAATCAACATGAAAACAAGAAAAGTAACAATTTCACAGAATAAAAAATTCAAGGATTAATACATTTTAAAGTCAAAACCATTTTGAGATACTTCTTCTCCTGAGGCTAAGGGAAGAACTACCTAAGAGCTGTGTAAGCACTTACCTTGAACATAGACATAAATGGTTGTAGCTGCCTGGTTGTCCTTGTAAAGGCACCTGTAGTCTCCTGTGTCATTGCCGATGACTTTGAGGAGAGTAAGCGTCTTGCAGTAGGGGCCATCACTGCAGTTTGTCACAGAGATACGCTTCTCAACACTGCTCTGGTTGCTTGGCCAGGACCACTCCAGTGGTCTCTGTCCACTGGGAAAGCAAAAACATTGGAGATGTGTGAGCATGTGATGAGCACCAGTACTGATGCCAGGGTGGTGAACCCCAGACCCACTGGTCTCTATGGCCATGGAGAGGAATAGGCTTCATCCTATCACGTGGAGCATCAAGCCGTGTAGGATAAATTCACGTAAATCAACCTATTGTTAATACCTATATGGAAGTTATTTGATATTTACATTCTGCTGAGCCTGAGTGACACAATACTCGAAAGGGAGCTTCAAGAGCATGATTTCAGAAGCATGGCTCACCAACGGGTTCCACGAGGACCCGGCTGATGCTTCCTTCTCTGGGCCACCCCGCGCTTCCCAGCTCTCCCTTGCTGCAACCCCCTAAGGTCATTTCCAAAGTCTGTCGGGGGAAAGCAAGGCGGGGGGGGGCGGGACGGACGACAACAGGGGACGGACGACGAAGAAGGGAGGGCACAAAGGAAGTGGGGAAGAACAGTAACAGTGATGGAAGAGAGACTGAATCACCTGTGATTCTATACAAAAACTCACTAATAAATTACCCCCATCAAAATCACGCTGGACCGATTTGTCCTTACCTGCAAGTAATATTTAGAGTGTTATTTGCAGTTATTGTGAGGACATCTTTTTGGATACTAAGGGTTGGCTGATCCAGAGAAATAGCTAAACCTGTAAATAATAATAACAAACATGCATAAAGCCCCGCAAGTCAACCCAATAGACAAATTACACGCTACTCAGTCAGAAAAGCATTATGTACAAGAATATGCAGTATGTTTTAAGCAGACACTTTCACATCATCTACTTAGCAGAGAAGGGTAAATAATGACTTTTCACACATCCCAGAAAGTTCAAAAACTCTGTCATAACAGGAAGCAAAGGCAGATGGTCAGGAGCTAGCTGCAGAGCACTACAATTCAGCCAGCCAGGGTGGAGTTCCTGTTTTCTTGCGTTGCCAACTTCAAGGTCTAACAAGAGGATGTGGGACATTGAAATGAAGTGAACCTTCATCTGATGATCTCACTCCCTGGGGAAAGGGATTACTAACTTTCTTATAATAAATTGAATATAGTTAAGTTCTTCGAGACTACCGATCAATGAACTATATGAAGAAACTATTTCAAGTTTGTCAGAAATTCGAGATCCTGTGAATGTATTTTGTCCCATGATTTTCTGAGGTTATCCCTTTCCTCCTAAGCAATTAGGCAAAAGTCTATTACTATAACTTTGCTCACACCAGGGCTTGCATTGTGCCCACGCTGAGCACCCCATGCTGGCGAGGGCTGCAATCTGGGTGCCAGTGTTGGCTTTGAGGCAACAGCCCAGTTTGTGCAACATTTGGGAGTACCACAGGGAGATTTTCAGCCCGCCCTGGCTGCTCCCATCACTGTCAGGAATCCCGCCTCACCAGGGCGAGCCAGCAGCCCCAACCGGGACAGCTCGGCCAGCTATGAAGGGCAACAAGAAAGCGTGGCCAGACCGGGACCTTCCCTACTTCCCTAGTATTTCCCCACACTTTAATCACTGGCATCCCGAGCAGGTTCTTCGCTGATGACGGGCTTCCCGCATTTGGCTCCAGGGACATTTTGCTCTAGGAAATGATGCCTGATGCTGGAGCCAAGAGTGCAGGACACTATGCCATGGCAGGCAGCCCTCACCGATGGGCCACCACCAGTCAGAGAAGCGAGGAGAGGAGGTGACAGGACAGGACAGGACAGCAATCCCGTAGCACTGGGCATCCCATCCCACCCCAGGGCTAGCACTGCCTCACCGCAGCACCATCCCTGACAGCCCCAAGTGAAACCGGCACCGGCGCCGTTTCCGACACCTGATCATCCCCGCGCCGCCTCTTCTAGGGGCCCCGTGGGGCTGCCGGACCCCGGACAGCTGCGGCACCCCGAGGGCTTACCGGGAGCGAGGCACAGCAGGACCGCCAGCAGCCGCGCCGCACCGAGCTCCATCCCGCGGGCGCTGCAGGGCGCGAAGCAAACCCTCTGCCCGGTGGCGCTGCCCGGCCGGCAGCCGAGCCGAGCAGAGCCGCGCAGAGCAGAGCAGAGCAGAGCAGAGCAGAGCAGAGCCGAGCCGAGCCGAGCCGAGCCGAGCCGAGCTGAGCTGCGCCGCACCGCACCGCACCGCACCGCACAGCACAGCGGGGACACGGGACCCCGGCGAGCAGCACCGCCCCTCTTGCGCCAGGGGCGGGGCTTGACCCACAGGCTCTGCCCCACCCCTCCGTGGCCTCGCCCGTCGTCCCCACCCCATGGCCCAGCGGCGGAGCCCGGCGAAGACGGGATGCTCTGGTTCGGGCAGGCACAGAGAGCAATCCCCCTGCTTGGCAAAGGCAGGAGGGACTCAGGGACATCAGCACTGAAATTCCATGTCACCTGTGGCTTCACCGTGCGCATTTGGGGTTTCTTCAAGTCCCCCCAATCCCAAAGACCCCAAAGACCAACCCTAAGGGGCACACGTAAGAGACACAGCCATCTTCTTGCTCAGTGACTTCATTCAACTGGATTTCAAGTGCCTGGTGGTAACAGTGCTAAGTTCACAACGTGCAAGTCCCTGAATCATGTACAGGTACCCACCAGCCTAATGGGCCACATCACATTTAAGGGTATCCGACCACCCCCATCCTGCTCCCTGTGGGATGTTCCATTCACCTCTCACACCAAAAGCTTGATTTTTCCCAAAAATGACCCCCTCAGTTGCAACTATACCTTTTAATGAAAATTATTAAGCAGTGGCTGTTGAAAGAGAAGTTCATGAGACAGTCCTTTGGGAAAAATAAACACATGGTTATTAATGCTTTAACCATACACATGACCATAAAGGCCCTGGGGAAATAAATACGTCTGCATAGACAGGTACATAGGTAAATAGGTAGAAAATCAGGTAGATAGAAATACACAGCTATGCACATAACTGTGCATGCATACACATATATGTATGTCTACATGCTACATTTTTCTCTTTCCCTGCAAATCTTCATGTGAGCTTGTCCATAAACAGTCAACTAAGTTAATGAAGCAGTGATTTTCTTTTGCATGCTATGCAGTTCCAGCTGGTTTACTGTACTGGGAGATGAGTTTGAATTTCAATTTCCTTTGAAATTACACCCCTGTTGCTCACAGAAAGATACAAGGAGTGGGAGAAGCCAAGTTCCTATACTGATTTTTCCCAGAGACCTAATAAAATCCATGAAAAGTCAAAGAGGACTCATGGTTCAAGAGGCAGCAAGTCAGCACTGTGCAAATGAAATGCGTTCTTGCTATTTTTATGGGCTCTTAAACCAGAAAATTGGTAGCCATTATTAATATCCCCACTTCCACCATACTGCAGGTCGGGTCACTGGTCTTTCTAAGTGATTTGTGGAACTTTGGCAGTGATTATTAAACAACCAATTCTTGCTGAGGCTAGGTTGCAAGTAAGGTTGTGTGGTAGTGATAAATGCCTAGAAAGAACCAAGGGCATCTACTGCCAAAGAAACAGTTCTGGTAACTTTATTAGTGGTGATGCTGGTTTTGTTTGGTTGACTACAAAGAGAAAAAAACTGATAGAGGATGGATGACCTGCAAGAACTGTTTGCCTTCAAAGCAGTTGAGCTAGTTAACAAAGCTAATTCAATTATAGGGGTTAGTGGAAAAACATTCACATGAAATTATTACAGGATCCATAAACACAGTAAAATCATTGGTAGCTTACTCTGGTGCCTTCTGCATTCCTACATGAGCTTCCAAAAATGCAATGACTAGAAAATATGCCACTATATTGATTCTAACAAGTGTTTTTTTATGAAATGTAGTCAGATAGAGCTTACTGCAGTACCACTTAGCTTCTGTATTCATGCACAGTCGCTACTATTAAGTGAGCAGCTTGGAGGGGGGTGGTTGGTTTCATTGTTAAAAATTATTTTGGTGCCTGAGCTTTGTGGGAACAAACACCCACTGTTTGCCCTAAGCGTATCTAAGCAAAGATAGACGAATGCTAGCCCTCCCCAGGCCCTTTAGTCCTTTAGCATTTGCCATGTCCCCTTCTTCCTTCTCCCCTACAGTGCCCTGAGGAAGGGGAGGGAAAGAAAGGCTGACCCCTCCAACACACAAACCTCTTGACTGGTCTGTGTACACACACTGACCTGAGCAGCCGGCAGTGAGGAGCTTGCACATTGCAAATGTTGGGCATCTACAGGGAAGTGCACATTTCAAAAGCACAAAGTGCTTTTATCTCCCTGAGTGATCCCAGTGAGATCTCTTACATCCTGAGTAATCCTGGTGAGAGTCTTTACACCATGCTTCCTAAATGGGGCACAGTCCTTCAGTACTTCGCCTGGCTGTTGGTATAATCTTGTTAGCTAGAATAATGCTGTAGGAACTGTTGCTTCACTGTATGAATTGCCATCGCTATAGTACCAGGGCCATTTGGGATACCAGTGAGCGAACTAGAAGATAACTTCTTTATGCTCCAGATACTTGAAAAGGGCCCTGACCCTGTAAACATTTAAATACAAGAATAACTTTATTCTAGAAAGTCATTCTACAGATGGTGGCTTTTTTATCTGAATCAAATTACTTATATACGTGATGTTTGTGGGACTATTCTAGTATTATCAAGTAAAAACTGTAGTTAAGAATCGCTGGAATGGTAGGTGTCTGGGAAAAGTGAGAGCTGGAAAAGAGATGAGGTGACTTTACCAACACAAGATGTAATGGATCATCTGTGCCTTGCTACAAAAATTCTTTTATTTTGAGCTTTGATGGGGCTTCTCAAGTGGAAGATGCCATGATGAAACTCTACAATAAAAATCAGCCTCAGTACAGAAGAAAGTCACCTGAAGTCCAAGTGAAAGATTCGTCTAAATCACTGCTACCGTAACAGTTATGGGACAACAGATGTCTGGTTATAAACCCAAAACCTCAATGATTCCAGCACTGGCAGCTTTCTTACCCAGTCTTTTAGGCTGTAATCTCACAGAGCCTTTGTGTCATCCTTTAGACTTGTAGAGTATCTAGTGTAGCCTAGCTCGCACCAGAGACTATCACTGCTGAACCACAAGGAGCTAGTGAACATATCAATGTTATTGAGCAAGGAAGGAATGGTGCTTCCTACCTCCACAGAGACAGTTTCAAGCTGTGAAACTTCCTGGGATCCTGAAAACAACATGCAATGGCTTCTAAAGCTAGTCCACCCTCTGTCCCAGCACCCTCACCTGCTTTAAATAACAGGCAATCCTGCCAAGACATTTCAAATATAGCTTAGTTCAGAAAAGTGCCCCTGCCTTGGCCAGACAAAACCAGTAAAGAAATGGGGGGCTAGAAGGAGCTCCATGAATATTCAGCCTTCCTACCACACTGAGCAGACCTCAGTCCAGTGTGGGACCAGACCTGGAGGCTTGCAGGAGAGCAGACCATGTGCATCACTCCCAGGTTGTGTCAGATCAATTCCCTCTTCCCACAGGATCTCCTGAAGCCCCTCGGAGAGCAGCTCCCATCCTGAAATCAGTGTGTTCCCAGCCCCTGGGGTTATTTTCCTCCTTCCCTGCAGCCTCTTTCTGCCACAACCCCAGTGCAGGGGAAACTGTGTCCACGGACGGCCCCTGGGAACAAGCAATCCAACGGGAGGGGGCATGAAGCCTTGCTTCGCCCAAACAGGGCCAGCAAGCTTTTGTTTATGCATCTGCTCCTCTGGTCGCCAAAAGCTCATTAAAAACAAGACACAAAGAAGCAGCAGAGGAACGGGGCACCCCCCTCCCCTCTCCTCCCTGACCTGTCACGACTCTCCCTGGCTCTGTCAGCGCCTCCCGGGCAGCCCAGGAGAGGAGCTTGTCCAGAGGGACTGCAGCAGCAGGAGCAGCCAGGCCACCTTTTGTTTGCTTAACTATTCAAATAACCTGGGGAGATAAGGGCTGGAAACACCGATTATGTGCTTCCTTCCTCATGTAGTTCAGTAGGTTTGCAAGTGGGCAGTGTCTCGTGTAGAATACCTCTGGGATGTGGCAGCCAGCAGCTGGATGGACTCATGGTCACACCTCTGTGCCACAGCTGGGGCTGCAAGCACCTCAGCATCTAATGAAGGATGGAAGCTACCTTCAGTTCTGTCTGCATTGCAAATTGCACACCACTGCAAACCTGCATCCTTGCAACAACGCTGGAGCCAGGCAGCACGACCTTAATGTGCCTTTCATCACACTTTGGTAACACACTGATAAACTAAGGCAGACATGGAAAGAAGCACATTCAAGGTACTGCTACAAGAAGAAAATGAGAAGGCATTCATTTAACATTGGATGTCATCACTTTTCATATAAACCACATGCAAAGTCAAATACACATTTAGCATACATGGATGCATACTCCATGTGTAGACCCCAGAAAATGCGTTGGTTCACGAGCAGAATTGAAAGGGGCAAATCTATCCTTCCAGCTAGAAATGAAATAATAACTGTCCCAGGTGACAACAAGCATGGAAGTAGGAAGGAGAATGCATAATCTCACTCATTTTCAGACAGCATTTCCTAAAAGCAGAGAGCTGAATGACACTGTTTTCAGAGTATGCAAAAAATGCTGAAACCTTTGCTGGAATCTGTGAACATGTCGCTTGTGTTTGGCCTTGTCCAGCTATAAACAGGAGGTGTGAGTTTGGCATGTGTGGACGTCCCCAAAGCGGCTTTAGTCTAGCTTGGCTGAATGCTCATTGTAACACAACTGGAGGAGCAGGTTCACTGCTGCCAAGGTCCAGACTAGTCTAACTAGCCTTGGACACATCTCTCCACTCCTAGGTGCCCAATTATGGTTGGAGGCATATGGAATTTTAGGGACACGCCTTTGAAAAATTCAGTTTCTTTCACTGTGTATTTGCCTGACTCCATCACGTCCCAGCTGTCTAACTGCTCATGCCAGGACAACAGGATCCTGTGCACCCTCCATAGGAGCTGTTCATTTTTTTTCCCCACCAAACCCTGTGTGGCCCAGCAGCTTTGTGGGGAAAATGCCTTTACTTCTTTATGTGGCTGAAGCCTCTGGAAATTTCTCTCCTGCTTGAAGCAGGAAGTAGCTCTGAGGAGTCACTTTCTGAGCAGGAAGCAGAGGGTAATTCAGTATCTGAGCCTCTGGAGATGTGGTCAGTCAGGCTAATGGATGGGCAACTGGTGACAGGGACAAGCTGCAGACCCTTACACGGAAGTGACATGCAGTCTTTTTTCTCTTCTTTCTTTTTTTTCCCCCTTCTTTGTCCTACTTTTGTCTTTTTTTTTTCTTTATGAAAAATCTTCTTTTCCAATAGTTCACTGGTGCAGCATGCTCTCACTGCATCCCTTCCTGTGAAAGGATCTCACAAGAGTACCATCACCTCCACGCTGCAGGAATTAAAAGCAACCTCCTCCGTCATTTTGGCCACATGGCTATGTTTTTACACTGATTCCCTTAATATTCACTGAGGGAAAAGAACAGGGAGCAGCATCACACTATAAAGAGGGTCATGGAGGAGAAACCTGCATTCTCACCCTCACTGCTGCAAATACTGAAGGATTTTGTTTGCTGTGGAACAGAGTCATCAGGAAACCTAAAATGCCCATCTGCTATAGCATGGTGCCCAAGGGTTTCTACTGACCTGAAGCCAGGCCTCCCATAGGTGAAATTCCATGGTGGTGGAAGTCAAGCTGCTTGGGAAACAATAACTGCCGAAAATAGATGTCACCAGTTTGCTATGAAATAAATGAAGATTATGAATGTACGTGACAGAGTGCCAGCCTATCCAAGGTAATCTTACAACAAGTCATTGCGTTAGGAGTAGAAGCAATGCTAGGGGGGTAGAAGCAATGCTAGTAGAAGCTCCTAGGGAGGTTGTGTCCCCCATATCACATAAAGAGCAATCTCCATTTGAAGGTTTTTGGGTTGTTTGAGGAACCTTTCTGCTATAGAGGTGCCTCAGTGTCTGCTTATATTTTATCTGTTGCTGTCTTTCACTGGTGAGGGCTCTAATGGAATGTCTCACCTACATCCTACCACTTCTTAAATTAAGTACATATAGACGTAATATCTTAGAGATATTTGACCACTGTCACTTTTGCTTGAAACTGGCAGCAGGGTTAAAAAATTATGAGTCAAGTAGATAGAAAAAATAAACAGACAGACATAGAATGTGATTAGGTGAGTCCTATTTCCCTAGGAAACAAATCCCTAAAATGTACAGGTCACACCAACTGGAAAAAAACTGCCAGCATTTCATAGGACAGATTAGATGCTGAAAGTGGAGGCAACTCAAAGGAGAGCAAAGCACTGTCAGAAATTGTGAAAACCCAGCGTATGAGGAAAAGCTGAAGGATTGAAGACTGTTCAATCTAGAAGGAGAGATCAGGCAGACCCATATGATAACAGCCTTCCAGTGGGGAAGGCTGGAGGTGCCTGGTCAGTTATCCTCACAGCCACCAAGGGTAAGAGAGGAAATAATGAGTCGAATTTTCTGGACAGGAGATTTATCTCACATAACATGGAATGTTTCCTGACTTTTAGGGTAGTTAAGCACAGAATAAGGTGGTTTGGGGAGTATGGGATTGGCATCAGTTGACGTAACTAAGATCAGGTCTGTCAGGGATGAAACCTAAATCTGGTTTACAATAGAAGTGGGTATTAGATAGTCTTCTCAGGTTTATTCAAGTCTCATGTATTCATGACTGTTAGGAATGCAACTTGTGTTTTTCTGTTCTTTAATAAAAGAGCCCAAAAATGAAGCACTTCTTTACTGGGACAGGTGTACTAACCTACAATATTTCAGTATTTATCCTCAGCTGCGATAACTAATATGATCAGCCTGAGCTAATATCTCTTCTACTTCTTTTTTGGAAGGCATCTTGGAGTGAGTGGGTTTCTCGCCATTTTTTCTGTTCAGAAACAAAACCAAACCATTATTCACCCATCCTCCAAGCCATTATTCACACAACACTACTTCCAGCGAGGAATTCCTGGGAGAGACCTCAGAGCATAAGGCGATGGGGACTACTGAAGTGTATCAGTAGTTGCCAAAGTAGAAGCAGCGCTTTATAGTGACGTCTCGAAATGGTGTCAAACAACTTTTCCAAATCAGTGCCAATGGCAATTTATAGTCCATGGGTCAATAGCACACGACTTCTTTCTCTACTAAAGCTTCCAAGTCCATTTACAGAATGTCCAGACTGGTTCCTTCCAGATGATCCATTTTCTCCACAAATATTTTCACAACCAGGATAATTGGATGGTAACTGAATAGTGTCATGGGACATAATGTAGGGTCTCCACAGCGTGAGGATGTAAGGAACATAAAGAGCCATGGGATCCAGAAAAAGGAACAGCAAGGGTTGTTATAGATACAGGAGGGATTTCCATCACGCTACTATTCTTCTTAAGATTTTTTGGGGTACTAGCACACCTGAGTCTCACAGTCCCTCTGAAGAACTACCTTCATCTCAGCAGTGAGGAAGCGTTGTTTCAAGTATGTTGTGGTCAAAATTTATTTGCACAGTAAATATCTAAGACGTGATTAACCACTTTAAATTCGCAATACACCAGTTGATTTTTAACGCCCATATTCGCAAATCCTTTTTCTTGCAAAGTATAAAAGTTCATCACAACCAACTTTCTATTTGCCTGTTAAGTTTTTACTTTGACTTCATACCCACTTTTTTGAGATATTGGCCATCATTTGTCCCAAAGGAAAGAACTGTTTCACTAGTAGCAAGTTCAACTTCTGTTCAGACTCCCCGCCCAGGACACAAATCAATCCGTTTTGAAAAGGAATGGGGAGCATGTCTCAGCTTATTTTCTGAAAAAATTCCTCTATTTACAGGGGTGCGAATCACCTTTCAGCAGTCTGGGGAATGAGACTACCTCAGTCCTCACGACCAGCATCTTCACCCCAAAACCGTAAATCCTAACCCAAACTCTACTTGCTACATATTTTGCCTGTATGAACAAGTTGATTGATTACACTTTTTTTTTTAATCATCTGATTATTTTCCCACACCTCTCATCCAAGCAGAAACACCATAGCAAATATCATGCCACCCTCACACTGTTTTCTGCTGTGGCTGTAGCTAGATAAATCCTCTGAACATGTTGTATCTGATGTGCAGCAGTATGGCTCCCAGAAGAAAAGCATCAACAGGAAAAGAAAGGAAGCAGCCAGGCACTGGCTGTATTCTCCACTAAGTTTGTCTCACCAGAAGTTGTCACCAACCAAAGGTTAAAAAATACATTCCACTGGTTTTACGGAGGGGAGCATCTGAACAAGCCATGCACAAAATCCATGGAACCATCATTAAGTCCAAAAGGAAATGTTAGGACTTGTAGCCTGACTTTTGAAAACTGAAGGCAAAACAGGGAGCCCACTAGGGCACCATTCTTCATTATTTGAGTGCAAATTCTACTAGAGGGGAAGAGGAATATTTACCAGCAACTGGAGCCTGACTGAAGTTAGAGCCAGATGGTGAAAGACTCAGAGCCTACACATTATCCAGGAGGACCTTGGGATCATATATAATAGCAACTTTAGCACTTATTCCAAAGGACAGATAACTGTACACTCATATATATGGGAAGTATAATATATACACATACATGTATGTATATATACATATATGTATGCACATTTGGGGACATCAAGAATATTTCTGGAGTTCTACTAGTATAGCATTTATTAACTACCCAGTAAACGTAGCTGATAAGCACGTAGAAATTATTCAATTTCACCAAATTGCTGATTCGGTGCTTGTAAGAAGTGCATTGCCATTCCCATTATTTCTGTTGTGGGAATATACAAGGTGACCCTTCCCTGTAACACTCATAGCAAGCAATGAGGGCACTCCTTTCCTCTTGCTCAGACTCAGGGAGCTGATTAAGGCTAACAAGGCCAAGGAAGCTCTAAGGAAAGCCCAGCCCCTTGGGATGGGATGGGATGGAATGTTTCCTAGAGGCCCATCCTGCAGCTGAGGGAGCAGCCCTGGAGAGAGCCCAGCTCTGTTCCTTGCTATCATTGGGATCACATTTTCCAGGCGAGCCCTGGATACAAAACACCACAGACTGGGAAAAGTGATACACAGGAGGCCATGTGGTGGAACGCTGCCAGGCTGTCCTCTGGGGTGCAGCTTTCACTGCAGAGGCTATGATTCAGTGGTTGCATTTCCCGCTGAGACCAGCACAGTAGTGCCAGGCAGTGGAGAAGAGGTGAGGCAGAACTGTGAGTGCAAGAATGGCATGGTGCAAGCTACACAGGTGCAAAAGTAGACAGGGATGCCAAATCTCCAGGCTCAAATTAGTAGGAAGGAATTTCTCCTGTAGCCACAATTATCACCATTAGAATGAGTGGTGCAAGTGACCATTTAGGGTGAACACCTTATAGAATTTTCGTGGACCTCAGATTATCTGATTTTGAACTTTTGTTCATAAAATGCCACAGGATGAGAGTTAGCACAAATTCTCCATGAGCCTGAAACCAGACCCTTCTTGCAGGAAATACTATGCCAGACCTGAAGTGTTGGCACCACGCACCACACACCTCCTTACTCTTTGACATCTGCTGATTGTCATGTGCCAAGAAAAAGGTAACTGAGCAGTTCAAGGAAGGAAGACATTGAGCTCAGAGTCACTGATACCTGCCAACATGACTTATTTTATATTAGACTTAGAAATACAGGAGTATTTGTGTCATAAAAAGTGAGAACCTGGGCATAGAACTGCCATTTCTAAACTCTTAAAAATAGTTGGTGTTTTTTTAAACCCAAGAAAATGTAACAACTGGAGTCAGTGAAGAATGAATCCCTCTAACATCCACAGATGTATGAACAGTCTCTATACTGAATAATCCTTTCTGTTTCCCCATTCCTTTCCCTCTGACTCATCCATAATGCCATTTACTTTATTCACACAGTTTAACTGCAGATGTGCACCCTCTTGTCATCATTTCAGTTTCTAGATATATTTTTTTTTTCCATGTGAACCTGTGAAAATATTTTGATTGAACTGGTGCAAAAATATTTCAGGCAAACCCAAGGTATGGATGTCAAAATATGCTAGCTGAATAACATACCTACTATATATAATAACATTATCCAGTTATTAAAGGAAGCAAGTGGGAAAATATAGGTCTATGGTTTCTAGTTTGTAGGGAAAAATAAATTACATGTCCTGATTAAAAGCTGTTAAAGGACTTTGAATTATGCTTCCCTTCCTCAATCAATTTGACCTACTAAGCATTGCCCCAGCCCAGCAGAGATAGTAGGCAGGCTTACCACACTCGCATGGTGCAGTCAGCGAAAGTTACTTTCTGTAGCCTCCAACCTTCCTCTTGGATATGCATGTCATCAGGAAAACTAAGGCCAGGCTCACTACTTTCTCTTCCGCCCCTTTAACTCCACATGTTTCCTGACCCTTGGCTTCTCTGCTGAGAGGGCTTGCACCTGCACAGCAGATCTGCTAGCACAACCACATCCTGTACCTTCACTGCATCCAGGGTTCGTTATTTTCATCAGCCCGTATGATGGCTGTGATGGGAATGTGCTTAGCTTCTAATCATTCTTGCCATTGGAAAGCAAAGCACTGTTTCCACTGTTCTGTGCAGCAGGGGTAGTTGAATGGTGAAAAAGGAACCAAAAAGCATGTAGCATCCCGCTTGCTGCTTCTTTGGGTAGGATGATGAACAGCTCATGGGGATCGGGACCTTGGTCTTTGCAAAACTGGCACGCAGCAGCAACAGGACATGTGAAAAAGCAGAGTTCCATTTCTTCAAATGCTTCTGTCCTCTTCTTCCAAGGGAGATGCTGCCGTGAATGCCAGAAAAAAAGTCGTGCACTTTCTTCAATATTCCTAATCCCCTTTTTCCACCCAAATTTTTTCTCTGGTTATTTTTCCAGGATAAGCATCTCTTCTGAGAAAACAGAAGAGAATAGCCACAAGCTGGAGGGTGAGCAGGAGACATCATCAAGGAGGTAGTTTAACAGAGCAATAATCCAGCCTAAAAAGGCAGAGCCAAGGAGGAGAAATGTATCTGCCCCTTACCTGTATTGGTCCAACTCATGTGACGGCTGCTATCCTGGTGCTACAGCTAATGAAATGACTGACCATTTGCTGTTCAGGCTGCACCATTGAAGGGCAGTGACTGAGCAGTGGAGATAGGTCTTCCCAGAGGAGTCCCCAGTGCTGTGTTCCCCAAGAAAACAAGCCAGGCCAAAGAGTAGCACAACACCCTCTGATTGCACAGTGACTTGGAAAAGTCATGGGAGCCCAAAACATATTAGTGAGGGCTTCACCACAAAATGCTCCCTTTTCTAGAAATAGTTATTAACTTCAATCCCTGCAACCACATCACCAAGGCATTAGGACTACGACTGCATCTGTCTTCACGCTGAGATCAAATTCTGTGTACTTTTGGCTATGGTGTGGACAAAATTAGTTTCATGAATGAAGCAATTGAACTCAAAACTAATCCAAATTGAGCATTGAGAATATTTTCAAATCAAAGATCATTCTGTGCATCTTTTGTGCCAGATGAGAATGGGGAACTTGTAACCAAATCTCACTGCTCTGAGCAATCCTACTCCTCACAGCTGGATCTCTCCGCTAGGCAGGACTGGAAGTGGTCTAATATGTCCTGACTTCTTGTTTCTCACATGCCCAGTTCAAACTGGGAAACAAACAAAATAGCTCAACATACTGGGAGAGATTTCCACACTTAAGGCAGCATTAGGCTGCTGTCCTAAGGAAATAAACTGTGCCATTACGTTGTTCGTCCATCTGTAAGTCTCACTCTCCTTACTAGCTCTTGAATTCATTGGCCAATTTCTGCAAAACTGAAAAGGCATTAGAAATAGCACAGTTAATTATGTTTGTGGAAAGACTCAGTTCACTATCCGTCTAGGGAACAGGTAATCTCTCTGACAGCAGCCAGATAGATAAAGAGCATGCACATATGAGCCTGCCCGCATCTTCCTGGCTCCTGACTGCCTACAGCACAGGTACACCTCCAGCCCAGTGGGCATGGAAATAGGTGTAGGAGCTGGGGTCATGCTGCAGAGACTTCTAGAGGACATAAATCCATGGGAAACTAAGGCCTCCTAGTTCTGCTGCTCAAAACCCTGATGTGTTAATGCATTACTGTGTTCAGATGCACATCAGGTGCCAAATGCCAAAGCTCCTTGGATTTATTTATCACATGTCATAGCCAAATGAAAGACCAGTGCCTTACAAAAAGAAACCACAGTGCTTCCAAAGGAAGTATGCTTCTGTCAGTGCAATTCTGACCTCCTTTGCACTGGTGCAGGCTGGAAAACTCTGCATGAACATCCTTCACTGGTTAATGTTAGCGTGTATAAAATACCATTTAAAACTAACTCCCCCTGAGAGCACCAGAAAACACAGAAAAAATCCTCAACATTTCTGATAGACTTATTCTGCTGTATAATTCTTTTGACAGTAACCCAAATTAGCTTCTCTGAAATTAGCTCAGTGTGATAAAAGAAGAAATGCCAAGTAATTCTTCATCTGAAATATGATCTTCTAGTTGCAGTGTCTAGAGTCCTCACACCGATACTTCCACCAACTAGTAAAAAGAATTTCACCCTCGAGCTGATATCAGATCTATTTTCTTAAAAACGACAGTGTTACATGCGAGAAAGGACCGATGCAAAGAGGGACACTGACTTTCATCTGTCATGAGGCGCTCATGCAGCCTGTAGAAATCTGTTGGTTTTGTAAAAAGAAGACCCACAACTTAAAAAGTTGTGTTCTCAGGGCAAGAACACATATTTGGAATTCAGCTACAACTGGATTGAATATATGCTAAGGTTATTTCCACCTTTGAAGTCAACCTAGATTTCTTCAGTATGAGCAGGTTAGATTTCATTCTTCGTAATGGTTGGCTTTCATCAAGTATCTATCTGAAGTCATTACTTCTATCAATTGGAGTAGAGAAAGATTTATATCTCCACCATAAGTGTGGTAGGCTTTTTATGCAGTAGGAACAGAAAGATCATTTTCTTCCAAGTGAACAACAGCACCCAGTGATAGACAGGTAGGGTCCTGAGACAGGAAAATGCTTGTCTCAAATTTTGCAGATGGTGTTTGGGGACAATCTTAACCTGGAAAAGATTTACTCTGGGAGATGACACAGCACAAGAGCAAATGAGGCAGCTCCACACTTTATCCATCTCACCGAAGATTTTGTACATTGTCTTCTTCCAGAGGCAGATGAAACCACCCCTATCTTTAGCTCAGTCACTGTGATCATCTTTAGTGGTAGCCATATAGCACTTTGGATATACAGCCTTTAAGCCTCAGAGGAACTGTAATGGACTACATGAGGAAGAGCTTTCATCTCAGTGTCAGACACCAGAAAAGGCTGTGCAAAACCAACTTTTATAAAGGCTGGAGATCTCTGCTTTTGGGGCATTAACTTTGGTGGTAGAAAAATGCTGTATATGTGAGAGAGAATGTTATAGTGGGAAGAAAAGACAGTATCTGAACAGCCTTCTGCACACATTACCGAGAAAAGTAGCTAACAAGCTCTCACCTTATTGACAAAAGTTTTATAGGCACTAAGTTTTTCCTTCCTCGAAAGTCTTCTCAAAATGTCATTTGTCAATCAAGAGGTCATGTTCTCTAAATATTTAGGGTTTTCATAGGTTCAATTACACCCTGAAAGTCATGATCTAGTGTTAGCAACAGTTCTGAACTACCAGAAAACCCAAGCCACCCACTTTTTGGATATGTGAGTTGACTACTGTGTTGAATATAAAATTGGTTACTATTAGAAGTTTTTCCTGAAATAAAAACTCTATAGTCATTTAATAGCCCAGTGAAGCCAGCACAGGAATGAAGACCACCTTGCCTAGTTTTGGAATCACAGTGGAGGAGAGAGGTATGGAACTGCTGAAGCCAGGGTGACTCTTTATGGTGGCAGCACAAGTGGGTCTGATTTCCAAGTCCAACCTCCAAACCAGCCCAGATGCTAGACTGGGGTGGTTGATCAGTGCAAGTTCTTTTAAATCTTTGGATAGAAAGCCCATGTAAATCCTGTTTGAGGTGAGTAAGTCCTTTTTGTGCTTCTGGTCCTTTGATGCACAAAGGACTTAAAGAGCAGCAGTGTATTTATTTTACAACGCATTCAGCATGTATACTTCTGAATGATAAGATGGTTTATCTGTAGTTTGCTTAATCTTTTCCTGTCATTCATGGAGATTAAGCACCATTTTCATTGTAAACATTCCCTCTGCTCCCTTCATGATTCCCTAAGGATACACCAGTTCAGATATCCTTTCAAATAATGAACAGGGAAGGACTAATAAATATTTCACACATAAAAGGAGTCTTGTAGCAAAAGGCTCTAATAGCTCCCTTCATTATGGGGGATATTTCTATTTGATTTTTACTTCTTGAATCCATTCTAAAAATTCAGAGCCAAACATGGATTTCCAGTGAATGTGGCAAGCACACCCAGACCTAGATAAAATAAAATGACAGAAAATAAACTGCCAGGAAGCAGAGCTCTTATTTTGTACGCAGTTCCTCCCCATCCCACTTCCTATAGTACATTTTAAAGAAGGGGCTGCTGTATATCCCAGCCCTGTGAAGACAGCAATATATTTCTCCATTATCAACTAAAGCACAGTGCACTTTCAAGGCTAAAGATTAAGTAATGGGAAAGTGAAAACATAATTTATGGTGAAATTTCTGAACTTACCAATTCTGCATAAAAGTAAGGAAAGAAAAGCCCAGCCAGGGTCATACAGTTTTCCCTCCACTGGATTTTCATTAAGAGTTGCCAGTCTATTGTCTTTCTAGTCATCAGAGAGCAATTAATTAGTAAGGCATAATGTAAGTTGAAGCATCTCAAGGCTCTAAAGTGGAACTCACTATCTAAGAACAAAACATTAGAGGAAGCTGCATGTGTCTAAACATCTTTTTAACAAGTTTCTTTTAGTATCTTTACTTGGTGGAAACAAGTCCACAGATATCCAAAATTTTATGCATAGTCTCTTGTTTTAATAGAAAGGTGAATGGTTAAGAAAACAGGGAAGTGGTGTTTTTACTTTGAAAGAAGGTCTGATTCATGGGCTGGAAAAACTCATGGTGTTTTCTGTCATTCTTTTCTCAGAAGCTTCTGCTTTTGCTGTAGGACGTTTCACCAGCTTCTGTGACAGCCTTTGAATCCTTGTGGTTTACAATCCAGCAAAATAAAATAACTCAGGATGAGCGCCTGTTTTGTGAAGATTATTAACCTGAATGGTTCAGTAAGGGCAAGGCCCTTTGCGAAAGAAGACTAAACAGATGGGGACCTGGACACCAAAATCCATCACCTCTCACCAGGTATGTATCCTGCTCCTGAGCTCTTTCACAACATGGATGTAGCCAGAGACCAACCAGCTATGTCATAGTCACACACAGACAAACACCTCCAAAGGAAGACAAGCATCAGTGAACACAGAAGTGGGTTTGGAGCTTTCCTGTCCACTTACATGTTGCCGATACCAGATCATGCTCACCACTTGCTGACAAAAAATACTCGCCAATCAGCCACAGCCAACATGGGCGCAAGACCTCTGCGTTCAGTCAGAAGTATGCTGTTGATGACGTGGCTTGGTCCCTCATCCTCCTTGTACATAATAAGTGCCACTGTGCTCCCTGCCATAGAAAGGAACTTGCACATGAGTATGAAATTACGTCTTTTGGCAGCTAAACAGGTTTTTGACCACATAGCTGTAGTAGTAGCCAAATCTGCTAGATGGTCAGCTTTCAAAATCTTGTGCTTGAATCATTTGCCATGACATGCATGTACTGACATTAATGGAGCAGCACTGGTTTAGGACTTGTGTTTTACTAGTAGTATTCTTCTCAACAGGAGACAGAAGCTTTCACCTACATTACCAACAAACAGCAGCCCTGATGTTGTGGGATCACAAATGGGGTGAGCTAAGACGGCTTCTGAGAAATACGGTCTCAGATTCCCTTACACTCAGCCATGCATCCATGTGCCTTTCCCAGGGCCAGTGTTAGTGCAACAGCCCTAGATAAAACACAGCTCCTGCCCACTCTTGACACTGGTATCCCCAGACATGGTTTTAAGGCTGATCTGATCACCACTGGTCCAGCTGATGGCTCAGATAAGGCCTCTGAAAATGAAGCTGAATATTTCATCTATGCCAGAATGATCCAGGCTGCACTAAAAGGGATGAATCCCCTGCCATAAACCCAGGCATAAGTTGTCATCGCTTCTCTTTACAGCCACAACCACACAGTTACAGTGAACTGATCCATTGAGCTCATCTGGCAGGAAACAAACTCGCTGTAAGAAAGAGTTTTCCATCAGATCAGCTTAACAGTCCAATGCAACCTACAATCACCATGCAATATGCAATTATTTTTGTTTGATAAAAACTGGGAAGTGGAGATCACCCCCTTGTTGGCAGTGAGCAGCTAGCTCAGATTTGGTAAATCATGTAATTGCGCTGTAATGCTGCTGTCTCAGTCGAGCCTAGCGGTTCGTGTTCCTTGCAAAGCTTCCTGTTTTCCAATAACCATCTCCAGAACTGGCATAAGCAGCAGTGTCATTTGCTTTTGCAGACTGCATCACATTCACAATTCCCTCTTTCACTCTCCTTTCTCTTCCTGAGGGCACTGAGTTCGGAGGACTGCTCTGCAAACAGCTTTTCCCAACCTTGACTTTGTACAAGTTTTGCTTTTCTTTCTGCTGGAGTTGATCAAAATCAGCTCATACTCCACTAAAAGCAAAGTCCTGATCTGACAGTGACGTTTCAAGATGTGTCAATTTTTGACTGCTTGCAAGCACCTTGTCACAGTGACCTGGTTCGGAGTGCCAGCAGACTCTGAAAGAGGAAACCTTTTCAGCAAGCTCCCAGCAAGGTGTGCAGGAATGGCAGGAGCAGATGGGCAACGAGACAGCTCTGAGGCTCCCGGCCTGTTTGATGGAATGAAATAACATCAGCAAGTTTGCAAGAGCTGACTGAGGTCTTTTTCAAAGCACAACAGCTGCGGGCCTGACTCTAAGGCTGTCATCCTGTGCTGTGCAGTGCACTTTGACCACGCTCTCACAAACACCATATCCCGACAACAGGCTCAGTCACTTTGCTGAAGAAAATACTGGGTGAAAAGAGACACCGGCTCTGCAAAATACCCAGGCACTCTGCAAGTAACAGCAACAAGATCCACAGTAAAAGTAACAGCAATGAGAATGTTCATGGTGGTTAATACAGGCAGCAGCGCCACAGTACAGGAAGAAGAGGTGGGAGATGTCATAAAAATTAAAAAGGTTCTTTGACTTTTGTTTTGTTTTTCAAAAAGCCTTTTTTTTTCAATAAACAACTTTTTTCCCTAAAGAAGGGAATCGAGTTTGGACTCCTAACAAGATATGAGCTCTGATCCCATGCAGGTCCAGGTACTAGTGGATTGTTTCAGCTCAGCCTTGCAAGGTCCTGCCTGTTATTCCTGAAAATGTTTGAGCATGCATGCTCAATTTTAAGCATATATGTGTCTCCCGTGCCTCCCATGAATGAGGAGAGTGTTTTGAGGCTGACATGCACTATGTTGATGTTCACTGTGGAACTGCAGCTTGGACACTCAACTGCAGCACCTCCTGAGACTAAGCCATAGAATCATAGAACCATAGAATAGTCAGGGTTGGAAAGGACCTTAAGATCATTGAGTTCCAACCCCCCTGCAGTGGGCAGGGACACCTGACACTAAACCGTGCCACCCCAGGCCCTGTCCAACCTGGCCTTGAACACCGCCAGCGTGATCTTAAGGTCCTTTCCAATCCTAACTATTCTATGATTCTATGATTAAAAGCCACAACACAATGTTGTCCTAATATGGTCTCACTGGACTCAGGGGGTTGAAACTAGGTTGTGTATAATTTAGGGCAAAAGCAATTTTGCACTGGAAACAGGAATATGTCAATAGAGATTTTGTGGGTCAGGGTTAAAGGGAGAACAGATATGGGAGACATTACTGTGGGAATCTGTTACAGACTGCCTGACCAAGAGGACTCTGTGAATGAAGCGCTCTATAGACAGATAGGCGCAGCCTCACGCTCGCAGGCCCTTGTTCTCATGGGGAACTTCAACCACCCTGATATCTGTTGGAGGGATGGTACGGCCCGGCACAAGCAATCCAGGACGTTCCTTGATTGTGTGGAAGACAACTTCCTTCTGCAAGTAATAGAGGAGCCGACAAGGAGAGGTGCCATGCTTGACCTCGTCCTCACCAACAGGGAAGGGCTGGTTGGAAATGTGACGCTCCAGGGCAGCCTTGATTGCAGCGATCATGAGATGGTCGAATTTGAGATCCTCAGGACAGTGAGAAGAGCGTGCAGCAAGCTCACTGCCCTGGACTTCAAGAGAGCAGACTTTGGCCTCTTCAGGAACCTGCTCAGTAAGGTTCCATGGGATACAGCCCTAGAGGGCAGGGGGACCCAAGACTGTTGGTTGATATTCAAGGATCACCTGCTGCAAGCTCAGGAGCGATGCATCCCAACTAGAAGGAAGTTTAGCAGGAGGGCCAGGAGACCTCCTTGGATGGATAAGGAGCTGCTGAGGAAACTTTGAAGGAAAAAAGAGGTTTATAAAGGGTAGAAGCAAGGTCAGGCGGCCTGGGAAGAATACAGGGATGTTGTCCAGGAAGCTAAGGACCAGGTTAGGAAAACTAAGGCCAGGTTTGAATTAAACTTGGCTAGGGATGCTGAAGATAACAGGAAGGGATTCTATAGGTACGTAGCAAATAAAAGACAGACTAGGGACAACATGGTCTCCCTCCAGAAGCTATCAGGAGAACTGGGTACCGTGGATTTGGAGAAGGCTGAGGTTCTTAATGACTTCTTTGCCTCAGTCTTCACCGCCAAATGCTCTGACCACACCACCCAAGTCTTGGAAGGCAAACACAGGGACAGTGAGAATGAAGACCCTGGGCCCACTGTGGGGGAGGATCTTGTTCGGGACCACCTTAGGAACCTGAATGTATACAAGTCCATGGGACCTGATGAAATCCATCCGCGGGTCCTGAAGGAGCTGGCAAATGAAGGTGCTAAGCCACTGTCCATCATATTTGAAAAATCATGGCAGTCAGGTGAAGTTCTCGATGACTGGAAAAAGGGAAATATAACCCCATTTTTAAGAAGGGGAAAATGGATGACCCAGGGAATTACAGACCAGTCAGTCTCACCTCTGTGCCTGGCAAAATCTTGAAGCAGATTCTCCTGGAAGGCATGCTAAGGCACATGAAAACCAACAAGGTGCTTGGTAACAGCCAGCATGGCTTCACTAAGGGGAAATCCTGCCTGACCAATCTGGTGACCTTCTACGATGGGGCTACGGAACTGATGGACAGGGGTAGAGCAGTTGATGTCATCTACCTGGACTTGTGCAAAGCGTTTGACACTGTCTCACATGACATCCTTGTCTCTAAGTTGGAGAGACATCAATTTGATAGGTGGACCACTCGGTGGATAAAGAGCTGGCTGGATGGCCGCACGCAAAGAGTAGTGCTCAGTGGCTCAGTGTCCAGCTGGAGACCAGTAATGAGTGGTGTCCATCAGGGATCGGTGTTGGGACCGGTCTTGTTCAGCATCTTTGTTGGTGACATGGACAGTGGGATTGAGGGCGCCCTCAGCAAGTTTGCCGATGACACCAAGCTGTGTGGTTCGGTTGATACGTTGGAGGGAAGGAATGCCATCCAGAGGGACCTTGACACGCTTGTGAGTTGGGCTGATGCCAACCTGATGAAGTTTAACCATGCCAAGTGCAAGGTCCTACACCTGGGTCGGAGCAATGCCAGGCACAGCTACAGGTAGGACAGAGAAGAGATTCAGAGCAGCCCTGCAGAGAAGGACTTGGGGGTGTTGGTCAATTAAAAAATGAACATGAGCCGGCAGTGTGCGCTTGCAGCCCAGAAAGCCAAGCGTATCCTGGGCTGCATCAAAAGGAGTGTGACCAGCAGGTCGAGGGAGGTGATCCTGCCCCTCTACTCTGCTCTTGTGAGACCTCACTTGGAGTATTGCGTGCAGTTCTGGTGTCCTCAACATCAAAAGGACATGGAACTGTTAGAACAAGTGCAGAGGAGGGCCACGAGGATGATCAGGGGACTGGAGCACCTCCTGTATGAAGACAGGTTGAGAAAGTTGGGGCTGTTTAGCCTGGAGAAGAGAAGGCTGCGTGGAGACCTCATAGCAGCCTTCCAGTATCTGAAAGGGGCCTATAGGGATGCTGGGGAGGGACTCTTCATGACGGACTGTAGTGATAGGACAAGGGGTAACGGGTTCAAACTTAAACAGGGGAAGTTTAGATTGGATATAAGGAAGAAATTCTTTACTGTGAGGGTGGTGAGGCCCTGGAATGGGTTGCCCAGGGAAGCTGTGAATGCTTCATCCCTGGCGGTGTTCAAGGCCAGGGTGGACATAGCCTTGGGTGGCATGGTTCAGTGGGAGGTGCTCCTGCCCGTGGCAAGGGGTTTGGAACTCGATGATCTTGAGGTCCTTTCCAACCCTAACTATTCTATGATTCTGTGATTCATGAAGTGAGTAATTTCACCGCGTGCTGCAGCTTCCATTACAGTGCTTCACTTCAAGTGCTGCTTCTTGCCTCAGGGAATATTTTCCCACTCTCCAGTTGTTTATAATAATGAAAAGGCTGGTCTTGATTTGGAAAGAGCAATGTGCGTAGATAAGATAAAATTGCTGCTGAGTAACTAAGAGCAGTTCTTTCTTTGCATTAGCACTTGCTCAAGGCCTGCACTCTCGTATCCAGCCTCTATCTCAGGAGCAAGCAGCAGAGCTGTAGATGCAGCTCAGCCAGCTTCCCAGACATCAGGAAATGAACGCTTTGACAACTTAGCCAAAATAACAAAATAGCTAAAGTTAACAGGATAGCAGCTGTGAGGATTTATTTCTCACATGGGGCTTACCCACAACCGCTGTTGCATGCCAAGGTGGAATGACAGAACCCCAAGCTCCCCCTTAATTTTATGCATTTATTAACAGAAATAGCTTTTGCAGAAGAGGATAGGCTGACACCCGTGAAGTCTGGAGTCTGAAGCCTTCTGATTTCTAACAGAGAAAAGTAAAGGGCAGCTTTTCTCTACTGCAACACCAGCATTTTCAGTCATCATCCAGATGACCACGTTTGGAAAGGGAAGATTAAACTCTGCTTCAGTGTAGAATCAGTCCCAAACCTAAAGGTCCCAGCAAGAAGGTTTTTGTTTGTTGTTGGATTAGGTTCCTTTTGAAATGGGGACAAACAGGAAGCAGGGATCTCTCTTGCCCTGCTGGGTTGTTCCACCCCATCGCACCGAGCAGAAGCAGGGCAGCCTCGGTTCCCCACCTCCCTGTGGCAACATGATGAATGATGAGTTCCCAGGGCTACGGCACAATGGGGGAGACCAGAAGGGTCCTGCATTCCTGTGAATCATGAAGATGAGATAGGAGTGCAGAGCTTTTTGTGGAAGGGTTGGGAAAGTTCCTGCACCAGGTCTATCTACACCAGCAAAGGACATCTGGCCTCCTGGACTTAGACAGAATAGGCCAACATGGTCTCTTACTATACCAGCCATCATAGCAGGATTTGTTTCCATCTATCCTGCTATAATGGGAAGCAGACCTATGAGTGCATAGCATCACCATGCATTACCATCAGTCCCACAGAGAGTGGCTGGATGATGATTCACTGGAGCAATGAGTTCTGCCCAGGAGTAGAAAGTTAAATTGCTGGAAAACCATGCAAGTGTTTAGCCTCCAGCTCTGGAATTAGGTGCCGCAGGTGGGTGTCAGGAAGCACTCAGCATCTTGGGTCTGTAAGACGGATGAAGTAGGAGGCAAAATGCTCCAGACCACCTCCTGATGAGCAGGTCTGCATGCACTGTCTCAGGAGATGGCTTCTAGCAGGATGCCAGAGGCATCCCCATTCTAAAGTTGGTCACACCTCACCTGGATATTTCTGTAATGGACTCCAGAGCACAGCGTGTTCCTATATAGTTTTATCATGTCTATCATCAAAAGTCTTCCTGAGGTAATCATCTTCAGAATGATTTCAGAAAAGAGGTAAGACAGTGGGCAGCTCTGTTAGAAGACCTGACAAGTGGACGGCAGAATACTTCGCTGTTTAAGGGGTGGCCTTTCCTTAGGAAATTCTCCCAACAATTCCCAAAAATTAATGAGAAATATGTTACAAGGTAACAGTGTAGACAAGCATTATCCATGGCCCTAGCTGTGCTATAATGCAGAGAGGAAAAGAAAAGGCTGGTGTTTGCAATGGAGGGCCCTGCCCAGTCTGCACAGGCTTGTTTCTGCTGCAGGACTTTTGTAAAGCAAGAAGCATTTCTGAAAGGGATGGCTTGTTCATTCTAGAAAGATGCAGAAGCTCTCATTGAGGCTTTGTAAATATTTGTCATTTCAAATTGATAACCGTGCCTTTTTGAGTGCCTTGGACCCTAGGCTCTTCACAATGCCACTGCCTTTAAGACAAACCACAGCCCTTTTCATAACAGGTTGCCGTTCTACTATTTTTCTCTGCCAGCTCCAGAAGCATAAAATCATATTACGTATTATGAAAAATGATCCTGAACCAAGAGAAGAAAAAGCTCTGGACAAGGCTATTACAAATAGAGGGCTTTTATCACCATGGTGTGCCCTCAAACTTGGTACAAGAACGAAGTTGTGTCTCAAACATCTCAGAACTACTCTGCTTGGACCCAACCAGAAGGATGCTTGTCTCTTGCTTACAGTGGGTGGAACTGGGGTGCAGTGTTTTAGGAGTGATGGAGAAGGAGAAGAGGCCTCAGGGGTCAGGAAGCACAGCCCCCCCAGAGCCACTCTTTTGGTGCTGAGTAGAAAAGTGGGGTTAGGGGTGGCTGGGCAGGGATAGAGGTGATCCTGACCTGACCATGAGCACAAGACCAGGTCAGGAACAAGACTCGGGCTGTGGCATCATTTGAAGAACAAAGAAGCGACACACATTTTTTCACAGTCATATAATCCTAAACCAACTTTACTACTTTACTCTTGCATGTGCTCAAACTAACTTTGGCTTGACGTCTAGGGAACTAATCTTGTCCTTAAAGTTAAGGAGGGGTATAAGTGGTTTTTTGGAGCAGAGACAGTATGCTAAGCCCTTGGCCAAGTCAACCAGACACTACAAAGAATCTGCAGAAAGTAAATATAGATTTTACATACATAAGAATTTTGACAAGAAACCTGATTCTAGGACTTACATTCATCTGGCCAAAAGAGCAGAAATTCCTCATGCAACCCCCAGCAAATCATCGCAAATTTCCAGTATCAATTGCAAAATATTTGCAAATGGTTTGCAGCCAAAAGTTATTTGGAGAAATCAATCAGCTAAAAATTTATGGCAAATAAATCTGTTTACCAGTCATTACTCTGGGAAATAATGGGCCAAGTTCAACAAGTCTTTCAAATGAAAGCATATAGCTTTGTTTCTGAACAAAAGCTGCTTGCTGTCATGCTGGGAACATCAGAGCAGTGCCCAGGCAGGCGTATGTATGCACAGCATTAGGTATAACTAGAAGCATGTGCTGGGCCAGACGGAGATCCTCAGAATCTGAGGAAAGATTTAATCATCATTAAAATCATCAAGAAGAATCAAGAGAAAAATCATTACGAGAAAGCAAGACTCAGTGGGACAAAACAATTTTAGGTTGTCTTATTTTAACTACCCTACCCTTTGTGACACCAAAAGAATATTTTATTCCACTGATCTTGAGTCACCTAACTACATTTATTCTTATTAGGCTCTTATTCTAACATATATTCTATGAAAATCCTCCCCAGCAGTGCAAGAACATAGGACTGCCCAAATTGACTTCATATTGCTCCTGAGAATGACCACCTGCACCACAGCCAACAGGCCCTGCTTTCCTTCTCATGCTAGCTGCATCCCTGCTGAGCAGCTCCCATGGCCTTGAGACTTACTTTCCTCACAAAAACCAGGATGTTACTGTCTCCATTGAACAGTAACAGCCCATATCTGCTCCTGCCTGGAGAGAAAGAGGCCTTCAAGAATTGTCAAGGGCCCATTAAGCACTTAGCCAGATGATATTCTCCAGGCATAGTCCTTGTAATCTTGCATTCATTTTGCCAAGTGAAAGCAACTGATGCTTTCACACTCACGATGCTGGTCACCTCTGGTAAGGGGACTGGCACTGGGTCCCTCAAGTCTGGGATGGAGGATGGCTAACAGTATGACATGAGGAAGTGAACTGATGAGCCAAGGAAGGGTCTGGGGGAACCAGAAAACCATTGTCTCCAAGAGTCCACAAGACCAGCACAGAAGGTGAGAGTTGGTTTTCCCAGCCACAATTTAAAATGAAGCTGTGATACAGCTGCATGGGAGGCTTGGACTGTGTGAGGCTATTTTTTATCACCAAATAACCCTGCTGCGCTTCACCAGCAGTTGCTGTCTTTTGTTGGCTTTGTGGTCACTTTTCTCTTCTTGGAATACTGCAGGAAATTTTAATAAATAGGGTCTAATTCCACCATCTTTCTCAGCAGCCATCCTTAACTTCAGTGCATGCCCACTGGAGGTAGCCTTGCTTACTTTCTGGCTATTGAGTGCCTGTTTAGTCATCACTTTACTGATACTTACAGGAAAGAGCTATTGTTCCTGGGCTTCCTTGTGGTTAACAGAAGTTCCTGAATTTCTACTTCTTGTAAACTAAACAAAACACCCCTGAAGAAAGCGTTTGGTTCTGGTTTGCAACCTGTATGACTATAATCTGCATGGATTGGTTTGATTTTTTAATTCATAGGAGCAAACAGTAATTTCAAAGCAGCAAGATGAATCTAAGTGAACCTCTTTGGGAAAGATAATGGTGCATTGCACAAGAATTAAAACACCAAAACAAGAGCAATCAGCAAACTCACGTGACTGCCCAGAGGACCCTTCAGTTTTAGAAGATGTTTGGCCCTGCATTGGTGTTTGGAAGAAGAGAGCAAGGTGCTTCTCAAGGGGCATCTTCAATGTAGCCAACATATCAGGTTGGCTCGCAGGAAAAGAACATGAGCAAAAATTAATCATTTTAATTAATCAAGTCAATAAGCACAACAGTTGCCTGTTCCAACATAATATGGGGCACAAATCATTCAGTCCTTTGCCAATACTCTTCTGGTACATTTGACTGGTTGATAATATAGCTGTTCAGTGAGGAAAGGAAAGAGGCTACATATTCTGGAAATGAGTTAGGAAGAAGATAAATGAAGCATAGATAGAAATCCAAGGAGGCATTATTGTAAAACTCAAAACAATCACTAGGTTAAATGGGAATCTGAGAAGGCTGGGTAAGAGTCATTTTTAATAAAGCAGAATCATAGAATCACAGAATAGTTAGGGTTGGAAAGGACCTTAAGATCATCTAGATCCAATCCCCCTGCCATGGGCAGGGACACCTCACACTAAACCATGCCATCCAAGGCTATGTCCAACCCAGCCTTGAACACCGCCAGTGATGGAGCATTCACAACTTCCCTGGGCAACCCATTCCAGTGCCTCATCACCCTTACAGTGAAGAATTTCTTCCTCATATCCAATCTAAACTTCCCCTGTTTAGGTTTGAACCCGTTACCCCTTGTCCTATCACTACAGTCCCCCATGAAGAGTCCATCCCCAGCATCCCTATAGGCCCCCTTCAGATATTGGAAAGCTGCTATGAGGTCTCCATGCAGCCTTCTGTTCTCCAGGCTGAACAGCCCCAACCTTCTCATCCTATCTTCATACGGGAGGTGCTCCAGCTCATATGGTACTGTATTTTAGAAAGAATTTTTCTGCAGGCTCTCCCCTAAATATACAGTAGCCTTCTTTATCTGGATGACATTGGAGACATGGAATTCAACTAGCTAAATGTGCTCAGATAACAGGAGTTTCACATGTAAGTGCTGCTTTCTAATAGACATGCACTTTGCTGAGATAATGAGTGATTTGGATAAATGACGGGCATACCGTATTGACTTTGACGATAAAATCTTCATTGGGAAATTCTGCCAACTGAAACTAAATTACTCTTCTAATAATTGCACATCTCCAGGAACATTTCAATAGATAAGTGCAACAGTAACAGCTGAAAGCTGTTCAACTCTTCAGCTGCTAAAAACGTGATCTACATGACACCTACAATTACAGACTCGTATCATTCATGCCAAGCAAAAAGGGGCAATAATGTTGTAAAATATTTTGGCATTGCTTTGAGTGTTTTCATTGGTAAAGGTTAGGAGTTAAGTGACAATTTTACTATTGTCCAGCTTCATTATGTTAAGGCTTTTAGAGACCCCAGTCATGGTTCTGAATGTATTTTCCTCTCATCTGTATAGCCCTATGCACACAGATTAACAGCACAGCACAGGCACAGTAAGTCTGGAACATCCAGCACGATTTATCTGTAGGTGTGCAATAGCCCTTTTTCCTGCCAGCTGCCAGCCTCCACTCCCAGGCATCCGGAAGAGTGGCCGGTTACTGCAAAAATACAGGAAAAGACATATCCTATATGCTTGTCATATGGTGCATGCGATTTGACTATGCAGTACCGGAAATCCTATGCAGTACAAGCAGCCCAGCAACCCTGGGACAAGCTAAAAGGCCTTGGGAGTGTGTGTGTAGGGAAAGGGATGGCTGAGCCTGCATTGCCAACCCATGAGCTCATGCTTTCAGGCGGCATTGTCCCTGCCTCTTCGGGGTCCAGCCGTACCACTGCCCAAGCATCCTTCTCCCAGGGCCAGCAGCTTACTCTGAAATTCTCACTGACTTGAAAGCAGCTACTCACATGCTTAAAATTCATCTTGGAGCTGGGCCAGACTTCTCAGCACATTATGGGACAGAGCTGTTGACAGATGATATTAACTCTCTTGCTTGTGAGACATTTGTACGCACTCTTAGCCGAGCTGCAGGACCAAGGTCTTGGCCTCACGTTCTTGCTGAAGAGCCCATGGTGCTTTTCACAAGAACTAAGATGTCAGGCTCATCACTCAGATCAGTACTGATGCTGATGCCAGTAAAACCCTCCTGCCCTGTCCTCCCTGGGTCCCTATAAAACAACTGCAACAAACCAGTCTGCCTTGCCCTCAGCTCCAAGCAGCTGGACTTTAAAACACGCTGGCATTAATTTGCCTTTGATACTGAAAAGTGGCCACATGATTGATATTGCTGGCTGCCGCTTGAGTTTGCATGCTACATTTGTAGCATAGAATGACAAGTTGGAGAGTACAGCAGAGGCATTCACAAAAACCAAGGTGCTTATCTGATGGGGTGGCATCATCAAGCAAGCAGTTGAGTAGAAAAGTTAAACAGGGACAAGATTTCATTGGGTTGGTTGGCAGATTTTTCCACTACTATTAATCTGTGCAGAATAATCTCCAGAGATGAGAGGAGAGGAAAGACACATTCTGGACTCTGCCATATGAGTACAAGTCTGTTGTCTCCCGTGGTGTCACACTGCATCCATAGTTACACTCAGGTTAAGAAAGAAGACCAAAGGAAAGAAGACAAAATGCTTGGCTCTAACAGGATAACAGCCTTTTGCCTTGCTACCCTTTCAAATTCATTGGCGATACAATAAGGTACCAGGCAGAAGTGCACAGCAGGCAGCCTCTGCCAGCAGCAAAATATAAGGCTGTCTGAATTAGCAGTATGAAGCCTGTTTCATTTCCTGGGCATTTTGTTATCTATATCGCACTTGGGTTTTTGATCTATGGGTGAGTGGGTCAGGAAGTGGCCTCAAGACACCTCTTTTGCCTCATCTGTGGAAATTTTCTAATTATAGGGCTGCATCAAGAGGCTCCCACTCCTGTCATGACACTTGGTGTTGTTTATGTTGTTTAAACAAGAGAAGGAAAGAATGCCCCTCCCCAAACCAGCGAAATAATGAGGAACAAAATGCACTCTTTTATCTTTTTGTCAAGTGAGGCAAGTCTATTATCTGCCCCAGCCTGCGGCTGGGATCACTGTCTCCCCCAGAGCAGTGTTTTACAGGCTGATTAGAGTATAGCTTCCTGCAGTAAACTGCCAGCAAGGACCAGAACACAGGAGGTGAAAGAGAAATTCAGGGACAAGATTTAAGCCCTGGCTTTAGTTTTTATTGCCTATACTGTATGTCAATACATATTTAACTGATAACCCCTGCATAGCATATGAACATGCACACACAAACGTGCATGCAAACACAAAATAGCCTACAGAGACCTCAAGAATCACTGCTGACTTTACACACAGAATGATGCTTAATCAGGATGGTTTGAACCAGCTGGCTTTGAGAAAAGGCATCTCTGGAGTAAGTTGGCAGAAATTCCAGAGAAGTTTGTCAGGCAGTGCCAGAGTTGTGTAGAGGCATGTACTTCAGGTTTGAAAAGACCTGGAGCCAATGCAGTTGGAAAGAGCTTCTGCTGCACTAAAACAATTAGCTTTTAATATTTTACATTCTTGGAAAGTCATTATGCCACCTTGTATTTATAAAGCATTTCCTTTAATATTCTTGTTATTATTCTATTAGAAATGCCTGTTAAAAATGGCTAACTGCAAAGATACAACCAGATAAATAGGTTTGTGGCAACAGGAAGAATCAACTGCTCATTAAGTGTCTAATTTCTATGGCAGAACAGTGATATGAGTAAATTTCTTGAACCTCCAAATTACTAATGCTCTATTACACCTGCTAGTGGAGACACGGGAAGGTGACATACAACTTTAATTCCTTTAAAATTAAAATATCACCAGTGGGTTTTGGTGGTAAAATACGTGCCTAGCTGCTGAGTAAGATAATACCTCTGCCTGCATTAATGTCAGGTTGAAATGGGTGAGAGTGCTCAATAAAGATGCAAGGGGCTAGAATTAGAGTTTGGGGATTTTCTAACCCTGTCACTATAGCAAATGCTTGGCTGCATTGTGTAAAGCAAGACACACGTTAAAATCGTCAGAAGCTTTTGGTTTTAACCACAACAAGTCTTTGAAAGAATCATAGAATCATAGACTAGTTCGGGTTGGAAAGGACCTAAAGTCTTGAAAATAACGTTCAGTGTCAGAGTACAGACTGTATGGAGTCCATAAGTACCGTAACAGAAGGACTGTCACAAATAAAGGTGAGGAAGAAAGTGGTATTACTACCTAAAAAACTTTCCGAAGATGTCTCAGCAATGCAAAGAAGTGACTTGAAGACCAACTGGGAGCAGCTTGCAGCAAATGCTGATGCAAAGCTCCCTCAACTCAGCTCTGTTTTTGTGGATGCAGCTTCTGTGAAGGTGCAGCAAGAGCTTTTCTTCCCTGAAACCAGACAGATAATCAGCTTTTAGATTCTGGATGTGATCTTGTTAGATGCATTGATCTTGATTTGGAGGTAGACTTCAAATGAGGCTTTGTAATAGAAGTTGAAGAGCTCAGAACCCTGTTGCCTTTTATTTACATCATTATATCCTTTATTTGCTCAGATGTAAATGTTTAACCCTGGTAAATGGGATAACCTTGGAAGACCATGGAGATGATGCTCTATGCACTAATGCTGTGGATTGTGGAACTGGATTATTTCAGATGTTTCTGTATCATCTTCACTGAGACCATCAAAAAAATGAATTGCATGGTCTCCTAGCTGAAGGTGGGTTGACATTGCTTCCAGGATCCAAGTGAATCCTGGGCCACCAAGATTAGAGAGGGCACAGCTTGGGAGCAGACCTTGGATCAGCAACTCAAGCTCTCAGCTCCCAGGGAGGTGCTGAGAGACGCTGCCTCACAGAATGGAGATAAATGAAGAATGAGCAATAGGATAGTGGGAAAGATAAAATTGCATAAAGCTTCTCCCTCACCCTCTCAAAGAGCTTTACATACACTGACCTTGAGCTAGTCAGGCATGCAAACCTTTTACACATTGACAAAGGGATTATGGACCATATGATCAGTGGTTGTGAGGAAGAGAAGTTTTTCTAGATGAGCTATTTCAGCTGTTTTCACTGGAAGAGCTGTTGCAGATATTGTAGCTCTGGCAGGTACCTGGACCGGACATCCCTTTCACATTCACTGTCATTTGGCCTCAGTCTTACATTACCATTGGTATTTTTCATAAAGAAAAATCCAGGGTTTTTTAAGTATATAATTTTCATCAGGAGATTTTTTTGATGCATAAAATTCTCTAGATGTCCTGACTATTGCATCAGCAGCCAGTACATTGCTGTCTTTAAGATAACCTGCTCAGGGTTGGCTTTCATTCATCCTCAACCAGAAACACCAGGTCCAGGGAAAATAGTCTGCCCAGCTTCTTTTTTCCCTTTTCATTTCCCCTGAAGCAGGACAAGCTAGCTTGGAACAGGCTGGGGCTCCAGGAGCAGCCAGGCCATGGGACTGCAGTGCAGGAGTCCCACCTCCATGCGTGTGGACACACAACTCACTGCCTCATTCTCCCTGAATGCAAAACGGGAGCAGTGGTGCACACCCACATCTGTGAAAAAGAACCTTCAGATCTACACACCTGACTGGCAGCAGCAGACTGGGAACTGTTCATTGCTTACTCTTCATGAAAATAACTGCTGAGCAAGTACAGAGGCTGACCAGAGAAATCAAGCTCCCTACAGCAACATCCGAAATGAGAGCTGGACAATACATTTGCCAGAGGAAAGTTTGGCGGCAGTACAGAAGTATCTCCAAGGGATATTCAAAAGGTGTCAGTTCAGAAGTGTATAAAAGACTAATTTTATCAGGGCAGAAGAGAAAGAAGGAACTGTAGGGAAGGGATCATGTGTGGGGATCACAAGGTGAAGATGAAATCCAGTCCAACAAAAGACTCATGAATACAAAAAAGCAAACACTACCTTTTCATCCTCCCTCACATAAAAATCAGAAGAGGAAAGAAAGAAAAAATAGACACATCAGTCTTAAGACAGAATAATTTGATCTACAAACTCAATACAATATGAACTGAAGTTAAGCTGCATCTGTTGTGTCTTGTTTTTTTCCGATGGATTGAAGAAATGATTGATGATTGACAACAACAATGGGGAGTCTCAGAAAATGAGAAAGAGCTGTATCACTCATCAACCCAGCACTTGCTAAGGGAGAGGAGTAGGAAAAAGTGTCTGAAATCTGGATGAAAGCTGGCCTAAAGCCATCAGAATGTGAACCTACGAAGCCATTCTTAGCAACCCCCTATTTAATCAGTTCCTGTCCAATAATAAAGTTCATTACCTCCTCATTCTGCACATGGCCAGTAAAGGATTTGGAAATCTACAGTTCTTTGGAATGCATCCCTGAATTACCTGCTTCTTCACAGAAAATAGACATGTATGCTAAGTGTGTAATTTTTCCAGTCTTATAATAGAGTGGATTCCTTTCCAGCCTAGTGAGTAGAAGAGACTGACTTGCAACAAGTTATACTTGTGAAAGTGCCTTCACTTGCAAAGCATCTCAGAATTCAAAAAGACAGCTGAGAATGAGACTTTTCTTACCTAGCTTCTCCTAAAATGAGATGGGATGGCAGTAGAGCAAGAAACATGTTTTCCAATTCACATGTTCTTTATGCGTGATCACATCTTCGCATACCTCTATGTGTGTTAACTCTGTGTGAGATTAAAGGATTTAAGCCATAGCATGACACTGGTTAAGGAAGGACAGAAGTAGCAGGAGGCTTTCTTCAGTTGAATTAGCTTGTCATGGGTTTTCCAAAAGGAAGAGTACCTAGCACATAAGTCAGTGTCTTTTTAGCGCTTTAAAAAGGTCAGCGCTGACTGTGATACTCTGTAGTGGATGGTAAGCATTGGTTTCCAGGGTTGGGAATACAAGCTCTTAACTTGTGCCTGTATAGACTCCTTTTTAACCAGGTAATTATGCAGAGAGCTGTGTCCTAAACCTTATGTTTACGCAGCAGAGATACAAACTTTCATCTTGGAAAGTACAGTGGAAATAGGCTTTTCTCACATGGCTTTGCTTTGTCTTCAGTGCCAGACAGCAGCTGGTCCCAAAGCACAACATGGAATGAACTTTACTCAGGGACTTTTTTTCTCGTGTAGCTTCCTCATGTTCCCTAACCATTTTCCACAGGGACAGTGTTTCCCATTGGACAGGGAATTTATCTTTAAAAATACCTAATGACATGTCTTGCTCAGGGGAAATGACCATGTGCTTGAAGTCTGTCCAGCTACACTCTGCAGCTCATGAATTGAAGGCTGGATGCCATTCTTCTTAGGGGAGCAATTTACTGACATAACTGGCTGGCTCAATACATACTGTAGAGCTCAACAGAGCCTCGTATTTCACATTTCATGGCCCTCCTGTTTCATGGCCACTAGATGTCAGAGCACGGTGATGCAGGAGCATCCCTTGGGGACCACGGAGCCCACCACAGCAGCTGAGGCTGAGCTAGACTCCTCAGCTCATCACAGGGATGACAAACAAAGACCTTTAGATAGTAAAAAGTAAGGAGATGTCTTATATCTGCAACCCATCTTCCTCCTGCACAACATGCTGGCTGCTGCCTCATGAGGCTTCATAGAGAAAGTGTTCACCTGTCAACATAGAATCATAGAATAGTAAGGGTTGGAAAGGACCTTAAGATCATCGAGTTCCAACCCCCCTGCCATGGGCAGGGACACCTCCCACTAAACCATGCCATCCAAGGCTATGTCCAACCCCACCTTGAACGCCGCCAGGGATGAAGCATTCACAACCTCCCTGGGCAGCCCATTCCAGGGCCCCACCACCCTCACAGTAAAGAATTTCTTCCTCATATCCAATCTAAACTTCCCCTGTTTAAGTTTGAACCCGTTACCCCTTGTCCTCTCACTACAGTCCCTAATGAAGAGTCCCTCCCCAGCATCCCTATAGGCCCCCTTCAGGTATTGGAAGGCATTTTGAAGCTTGCTGCCTATGGTGGAAAACTTACACCTCAACATATATTTTGATGTCAAATCCATATTCAGAAATGCCTGGTTTTTTTCTACCCAGGTGTTTACATTGGCAACCATCAAGGTTGCTGTTAAGTGGCATTGGCTGCTTAACAATACAGTTTCATCTCTGTGTCATACTCAATTTGGTTTAGAAACTGGCAATGTTTTCTCAAGAAAATGCTTCAGTCTCCACTGGGATTTCTGCTCTTTTGCATTTTAGGTACACTGCACTTATGCTCGGATCTGATGATGGGAAGTGTACAGGATCCTTCTCTTTTTAAAACAAGACAAATTTAAGTCCAGCAGGAAGAGCTTAATTATGGAAGAGTTTATATTTAGAATATTATCCTTTTGTGTACAGCTGAGTGTATTTCCATATCCCCTGAGCGTCTGTCATGCCGTGGGCAACTACAAAACATACCCCACCTTGGAAGTCATTCCAAAGGCAGAAGGAAGGCAAGAAAATAATAATTAGCTCCAGTGATCACAAAACATAGGAAGAAGTCTTTTCCTTCCTCTGAACTCAAATATACCTTGTTTGACAGCACAGTTGTTGATCCACTTTCAATATTTTGTTGTGAGTGTTAAAACTAGCCCGTAGAAGTACAAAACCAGCTAGAAGGGACCTTTGGAGATAGATAATCTAGTCCTCTGCTCAAAGCAGAGTCAGCTTCTAAGTTATACTTAGCATAACAATTAGATCAGGTTGATCAGGGACTTGTCTAGTCCAGTTTTTAGTATCTTTGAGGACAGAGACTACCTGAGTTCTGGCCAAATTGTACAAATGCCTGCTTAGCCACGTAGAAACATTTGAAAAACAGCTTGAACTAAGTACAACAGAGGACTAACTGAAATCTAAATAAACCATTTGGTTTATGTAAAGATGATTTTTTTGTTTAAAACAAGAGGTTTTTACCTCTGCAAGAACATAGCAATGCCAAAGGCTTCAAATGGGAAATTTAGCATTGCCAGCAGCAGAGAGCTGTAACTTTTATAATTGAAACAAAAAGTTAATTCAGAACATACTAATGTTTCTGTTCTTCTTGAGCGCTTTTTATTTTGGTCACTCAAATACTCGTAGAGAATGAAATTTACAGTCTCCAGTAGTAATATTTTAACCAAAAAACATGAACAATCGTCCTCTCCTCTTTAACAGAAAGAGCTTTAGGATGTGATATTCCAGAAAAAAGAAACAGTTCCATTTTTGCTGAACTGAAATCAATTAAATTTTGACTTCTGATTTTTATTCTAGTCTTTGTGGCTATAGTTTTCCGGGTGGATTTTCCGTGTATTTATTGTATGTACATCTCAGTGTTGTGATGAATAATAAAAACTACACTTGCTTGTTCCACAAACAGTAAGAGACAGCAGAATAAGTGTAATTTTTAGACACACTTATTTCAGACTTCCAAGAGCCCTTCAAAATCAGTCAAACATGGAATGGGATGGTCAAACAGCATCAAAGATGCTGAACATGCAAAATTTGGAGGTAAAAATGTAATCACACACATCTTTAGATGGGTCATAAGCAGTCTCATGTAGAAACTCAAGCAATCTCATAATGGCGATGATGTAAAAGATGAGGTCACATCCACTTCAAGGTGACCTCATCGAGAGGTTAAATGTCATCTTTCACATGATCTTGTAATTTAGCCAGTGCTCTATCACCATTTTTGAGCTATCTTTCCTTGCATGATCCTAGCACTCTGGTTTTCATATACCATGCCACAATTATGACCTTCAGGCTGCTTATAATCTAGAAAAGAATTAACTCTCCCCTTTCAAGAAGATGGGGGATATGATACAGCTGAAAAGGATCAGAGTCATGTAATAACAAAATTAACTGCCATTACTAGCTGCATCTGTAACCAGAGCAGATACTTGGCCTACCAATTAAAAAATACAAAAATAATACTTTAGGAAGGAAAAGTGCCATGAAAAGTGTTCAAATTATCCTGTTCCTGAAGAAAGAAAAATCATTACATAGCAGCCACAGGTTGAACCAGTAGCACCATTCACACAAGGTCCATTATGATTTGTTTCTGAAGTTCAAGCTTTCAGAAGCAAATGCTGATCAGCACATATATGTACGTAGTGTATGGGACATTGGCAACCACAGGCAATCAATCCCATGTTGCCCATGCCTCTCAGAAGTGAACACCCAGCTCTGTGCTTTGTGCTCAGTGTGTGCTGCTGGATGGAGAAGTAGTTCATCTTAGCATTACTATAACTGTGTCAGAAAGCACACATGCTAATTAAATACAGACTTAATGGGTGTAGTTAATAAGACACTGAACAATGTCTGACAATTTGCACAGCTAACAACAAGTTCAGGCTGAGTAAGCAATTGAACTACTAATGTGATAGTATATGAAAGGTCCAAGCATGGATTAAATCCTCCTTCAGCTAGGTGCTGTACAAACAAATAACAGAAAGGGAATCCCTTTCCCGAGTTCACCACCTTGAGCAGTGCATTGGCAATAACAGTATCATTTACAGCTGAGACTTGGCCACATTTTCTGGGTTAAGAAGCAGCGAAGCAGTATTTGGTATTAGCTGGATTTTGCAAGAGATCTAGAAGCTGGCACTTGAGGGATAAGTACTGGTAAGCAAAACGTAAAGGAACAGCTTATAATTTAGAATCCAGCCATCACTTAAAAAGGGCCAAAAATCACATTAGGTTATGGTATGACCAACTGATAGTCCAGGGAGAAAAGTTACTGTGAGGAAGAGCATGGAGTGGCACACTGCATGGCATTTAAGTAATTCAAAAAAGATTGGAGACAGGGGGTTATTTCGGAACAAAGATAGTACAGATAATGGTTTTTTTACCTTCTGTTATATTCTTGCAGGAGACACCTGCCTGTGCAGCGGGCAAGGAACGAGGAAGCCCAGAAGCACTCAGCCCTGAAAGGGGATTACTCCTTGCTCACTCCTTGCTGAGCCCTAGCTCACTCCTCACCCCACTGACTCCTCAGGCACCACAGCCCTGCCCCTTATCCTGAGATCATGCCCCATGATGGCATGTCCCTCTGTCTGAACTAGAGCTGCTGGGTGCATCTCCCAGAGAAAGGTCACTGCAAGTGTGACCAGTCCAATTCCACCTGTGCTGTAAGGGATGCCATGTCTAGAGTGAAGAGCCACAGTGGTAGAATAAAACGAAAGAATGAAACTTTGAGTAAATGGCAATGCATTTGCTTGGTTTTCTATCAGCCTCCTACTTCTGCCCAGATCATGTGCTCCATCTACTTTTCTCATTCTCACTTTAAAGAGGCAACTGGACAGATACCAGGGTCAATTAGCTTTTCCTTAGACCCACGTGACTTATGTTGCTTGGATCTTCAGTGCTCTTGCCAAAACGCTAGGGCTGTCCTGGCCACACCCAGCTCCATGCCCCATATTCAGAACTGTATTCACTGTCAGACAGAGACAGACATGGTTTGTCTTAGCATTATTGCAATCAAGTCATAAAGCATATTCCAATTCAGAAGAGCTGGTGTACTGGCATTTAAGATCAATCAGAGGAAGGACATGAGGGATCTCTTTCTTAATCCCAGTAAAAAATACACTTAATGCTCCATGAAATCAAGGTATTTATGGTGCATCTTTATCATAAACAGTAGATTTGCTCACTGCTTTAGTCCTATGTCAACAGTTCACTGTTCCGGCTGTCCCATTTAATTTCATAGAAAATATTTTACAGAATACAAGCACACAAATACAGTCAGAACGTTACCCTGTAGCACCACAAAACCCTCCAGCTGACACAAAGCCACAGAGGTCCATCCAATAGAGGAACTACCTTGTAGTTTGGACATTCAGGCTGTGCCTTCGGGGAGATGATGCAGGGGTGGTTACACTACAGAAGTACCACATGAAAAACACAGAGTCCCAAGGAGTCTGCAGAGTGATTGTTACACTTATCAGCTTAATGACAAACAAAGGCCATTAGATGTGCACTAAAAATTCCTCCCTGCTCTTTGTGGGTCCTCACAGCGTGCCATAGACACACGCCGAAGACACTGCGTCGTGAAATCCTGCCGTTCTGTGAAGGTGGAATCAATTAGCATGTAAGATGTGTACTTAGGGAGAAAAAGCCTTGCTGCAAACACCCTACAAGAGGTATCAGCTGGGCTGTTTGCTCACATGGAGCCTGTTAGTTACACAAACACAGGGAATGAAGATAGTATTACAGGTGAAATCCTGCAGTTCTCCTAATGAAAGTGAATTTGTTTCCCTTCCTGTTTTTCCTACTTACCCCAGCTATTTGACCATTGTTAGACTGTGGCATGTACATTGGTTGAATGCCAGTTTTCTCCCATTCAGTGTTTTCTACCTCTCTCACCAATTTTAACTTCAAGAAAATGCAAAATCAGGCAACCCGGTCTAACTGAATATATCCCTGCTCATTGCAGGAGGGTTGGACTAGATGACCCTTAAAGGTCCCTTCCAACCCAAACTGTTCTATGATTCTAAATATTTTTAGTTTTCTTGGGACCAACACCCAAGGAAGCTGCCTTTGGTGCAGATGAGGGCTGTTTCGAGAAACAGCTGGGGAAAAGGAACCCTGAGAAATCAGTCAAATACGGCAATTTGGGAAAGAAAAGCATGGGTTTTGATTTCCATTTTCCAGTGATCTTTGACCTTCCCATTTACATTTATCTTCTTGAGTTTAAGAAGAAAGCAGTGTTGCCAACACTGAAAAAGTAAAGCCCCAAGAATATTAACCGCTGGGGAGGGAAGACTTGCTTTACTCAGAAATAGTATTAGCTCTACAGTGAACATTCATCTGAATGGAAAGCCAAGGAATGACGTTTTCTACCAGAAGATCCTGTGATGAACAAATATTAATTCCCACTGTCTTATTCGGTGACACACCTCAGCACTACTCAGTCCATGTGAATAGTGAGACATGAAGTCAGTGTTACATTCCTTTTCTTATTTCTTATTTGTCCACGGGCAAGGAGAGATAACTTTGGCCTTAAGGAAGAACAGCAGTTTTCCACTCCTTCAGTCTGCTGTCTTGATCCCTAAAACCCAGGAGCTGACAGTCAATATACTGCACGCAATCTCTGCCTTGGCTTCCTGCTGTCAAGTGGCAGAGGTAATGAGTGAATATGGTGTACGGCAAGAGCTGAAGCAGAGGTTAGTCCAGTGAGGAAAGACTCTTCAGAGATCTTGGAATAAATCCTAGATCAAATTTTCAGATCATGGCTACTTTTCAATGATTTATAATTTGGAAAATGTGCAGATTTTTCCAGGAACAATACACATCTTAAATTCAATTCTTTCAGGTAGGAGCGATAGTTTTCCAAACAAAACCCACTGTTTAAAGATTAAAAAGCAGAATATTCATATTTTTTAGCCTCAAAAACAACTGATCTGTTTCCAGCCATGCCACTTTTCTGAAAGTACTGTGAAGCAGACAACCAGCATGAGTAATATCAATTCAAAGGCTGAAATCTGCAACAAGAAATAACAAGTAACTTTAATAAGAGCTAGTAGTACCAAACAATTGCTCTAACTTGTAAAAGTCAGAGACAAGCATGGCGGAGAATCCTGAACTGCTTCTCTTACTGCAGAAATAGAAATACTAGTAGTTTGCTCGCATTTTTTTTCTGTAAAACTACACAAATTTGAAAACTCCACTGGATTTTTTTTCTCTGAGTTATCAGCACAAGTGACATTGATCTTAATATTGCTGCATTTAAGCCTGAGTCTTCAGATGGCAAGGGAGAAGAGCTGAGTCACTTGAACAGAAACCAAGAATTGGAAGTTTCAATGCAAAAGATGAATACACTAAACAAGGAATTTATAACACAATCTCTTTTTATCCCTTCAGTTCTGTTACACACAGATATGTGGAGACTTAGGTGAAATCAAATTGAAGATGAGGGGCATAAGATCCACTCTCCTTTAAGCAGGGTAAATGCACAAAATATTTAGGCTCTTGAAGGAACAGGATGGGTTAAAAAGAGAAATCACCTCTTTAAATATTAGTTACCTGCAAGGACTGGGATTGAACTGCACGATTACAGGGTCTGACTGAGACCTGAAAATGGAGCAGGGAAATGCTGAGATTTTTTTGTCCTGTGTTGTTCTGTTTGAGGCAGGGGGGATGGGTTGCTTATGTCTAAAGGGGTGTCTAAAAAATGTGATAGAAAGGAAGGACCAACCCAAACCACAACAACACAGACCAACAGTTTGGTCAGAGAGATCGCTGATTGTATGTATTGTTTTTCCCTGAAATGAGGAACATTCTTTGCCAGTCAGAAAACTCTTGTTGCTTGCAGGGTGCAGACTCCAAAGAAGAAATTGCCTGCAAGCAACCAAAGTGGAAGTCTCTGCAGTGAATAAAATTTCAACTAATTACTCTACTAGAAACATGTTTGCTTTCAGTGACAGATCACAGGTTTTGAAGAGTTTGGAAGAAAGAATTCCCCTTCTCCCAGACCTTTGAAGCTGTATTGTCCACTAGATGAAAATATGAGCCATGTTCTTCATGTGACAATGGGGGGGGGGGAAGGGAAATGAAAAAGAAATAATATCAACTCAGCACCATCATTTCAGAACATTTTGGCATATTTTATTGTTTCCTCTTAACTGCCCCCTCCTTCTTATCTCATATATGGGCCCATCTACAATAACGTTTTAAATGAAAAGCTTTTTAGTGAGCCAACTGCACCTTTCTCCAGGGAGTTCCCACTGAAATTCCTGATAACACCAAACAATGGAGCTTTTTTCAAAGGTACAAAGTGTAATGAAAGTGACATAAATTATCATTTAGAAATTTCATCCCTTCAAATACGTTTCCTTCATTATTCATAGTGGTTTTTTTCTAGAAAAACAAGCCATGATAGACCTTTCCACAGAGTAATTTAATTAAGCCAAAATATTAGCAGTAGAAGTGGGCTACTTCAGTTACTACCATTCTGTACTTCTGTTTTAAACTGGGTTTTATGAAACAAGCAGTTGGGAAGCTGACTGGCTCAGGAGCCAAAGCTTTCTATGTCCTTACAGCAGCCAATTAAAACTGTGGCAGAGAGGACACAGATTAAGTTGGTGCAGGCTTAACTTTGCTATCCATAAATGACATTTAGCACCTCTGGATACCCTGGGTATCCCACAGGGATACCCTGTAGTATCCCACTGCTCTTGTCCAGGAAGGGGTAAGTCTTTTGAAGACTGTCTGTCATAGCTGTCCATCCATGTGGATGCTCTGGGTACCACCCCACCAGGGCATTTCAATGGCACCTTACAACTGAGCATAGGAAACTCAGTCAAGCTCTTAGTGTCCACTTTAAGAGAATTACATTATACAGTCAAAGCCATAGAGAAGAAATACGTTTCAATCTGGAGCCTAACTTTTAAGACCTGAAAAATAGTAGACTTTATCATTCTGAATACAGAAGATTAAACTGACGTGGAAAATGCTGCCAAAGTATGATGATAATATTCCTTCTGCATTTAAGTGTGGAATTATGGGTACTTGGAAATCTATGTCAACAACCAACTGACCTCCAAATATAAAACCTGAGCCCTATTCATGCAGGTAAATTAATGTGTGGAACAAACTTGTCCTAACTTTCTTCATTTAGGTAGGTAGGAGTTGGAGGGATGTAGCTTTTCTAACCTGTTTCTAGGCTTCCTTCAAAGCCATGCTGTGTGCCAGGGATGCAACTGGAAGCCCAGGGGAGACAAAGGGAAGACCTACTGAGATCAAAGGACTCTGTGTGGTACATCTTCACGTGGTGGAAAAGATGGAGTCATTGCCGTGCTCTAGTTTATTCATTGCCTGATTTAGGTGCCTAACTTACTAACATGGTAGTAAAATCAAGTCCTCAAAATGTGTATAGTTACTTCACTTAAATTGCGCTTATGAAGAAGGAGGGGGTGACTTAGTCCTGTGGAAGTAAGCTCTTAAATTCATTAGAAAGGCCATGGCAGCAGGATTCTTTTGACAACCGCAGAAGCAAACTCCATACAGTGAACTGGACCTCTCAACTGCATGGGGGGAGCACTCCTGCCAAAGGGTGAACTGCTCAGGCCAAGTCTGGTATCCATCCCTCTCCTGGGGTGCCCCTGAAAAAGGAAGCATGAGCCAGAGGAGGACCCAGCCATGAAGGGCTGCTGTGGGCTGTGTTCACCCTGGGTGCTAAGCAGATGGATGGATAGATGCAGACAGGGGGACTCCTTCAGACTTGGCAGACATGGACCCCATTTTTGGTGGGTTCTCTAGCAATTTGATAATTCCAGAAAGGCGGACAGGCCTAAAAGTGTGGGTGTGGGTTGCTAATGCTATGCTTATAATTGCTGGCTTCAGGAGAGAGATTAGCCAGTCCAAGAAAGTAGGATCAGTGCGGGATTTAGGCAGACTAAATCCTATCCCAGGTTTTATGCTATTTTGATTTCTTTAGTCTCATGCCAGGCCAATACACAGATCTGCAGGGATCCCTCTTCTTCCAGCTTCACACACGCTCACAAATGCCAAAATTAACAAATCAAGATTGCATTTAATTCCAGATGAGCACATCTGAATTGCTCCATCTTATGATAATATTTTGCATCTTATTCAGAATAAATGCTTGCATACTTAAACCTGCATACTTAAAGCAAAGCATTTCAAAATCAATTTCTAGCTCACATCTCTGTTCCTGAGTCCAAGACTATGCACGACCCCTCCCTCTGTTGCCCCAGTCAGTGTAACCTGGTGCAAGCTGGAGTTAAGGAAATAGGCTCCAAAAGTGTCAGGAAATGGAGGAAAGCTACTGCAGGTCACTCATGGGTGAGCCATGGGCATCACAGCGCTGCCAGGACAGAGACCCTTCCAGACACTTCCAGCCATGGGCACCGGGGGAAATGTGTTGGGTAAAGCTGGGGTGCCAGTGAAGCTGAGCACTGCATTCCTGAGCATTGGGGCTGGCAGTCCCATTCAGTCATAGGGCCCTCTGTCATTTACAGGCTGCACTCCTGGGGGCTTGGCCGCAGCTGCACAGGAAGGCTGAAGCCGAGAAGGTTATTGCACACATGGAGCCTGTGCTCAAGGACAATTTCCTAACACTGCACTCTTCTTTATTGTTTTTAATGCTTCTTCACCATGCAGACCTTCTATTTTTCAAATTCAGGTGCAGCACGGCGGGGTCTCCCTCGGGGTAACACAGGGCAGCTCTTGGTGAACCTCAGACCTGATCTGCACCAGCACCAAGTCATTTCAGATGGATCTGAGAGGAAGACTTGGCAGTAATTCAAGAGGCTTGAGTTCCTGGTTGTGGAGCCCACTAAGACTGTAAACCCACCCTTGAACACTTTGTTTAAGCACCCCCTGCCTACCCCAGCCTTCCCTCTCCACCCATTGTAAAGGAATAGCAAAGCTGAAACTGTGGAGTTTCTTAAGAATAGTTCCCTTTTGCACGGGACTATGAGAAATACTAGGCGAATGACCAAGTGATGAAGACCTAAATCCCTAAGAGCTTATACATATGCATTAAAAAGAGTGGTTTGACTGTCAAAATAAATATAAAGCTGATTTTATGCTACAGGATTATGCTTGGGATGGTTGTGTCTTACACAACCAGACTTCAAAAGAAAACTCCCTGTGAAATGCTACTGGGTTTCTGCAGTCATGTGGAGGACTCGGTTGGGCAGGACAAAGCTGTTTTCTGTTGGAGGGAAAAGCTCCATTTGAAAGCTTTGGAAGCAATTTCTGCTCTCAGTTTGCAAAGTGCAAATCAGGACAGTTTGTAACAACACAGAGCTATTGAGATGCGGGGAGCTATTTACATAAGTAAGGCAAGCAGGGTTTGACCCAGCCCCGTGAGCTCTGCAGATAGCATTGTCCTGTCAATTTTCACTCCCTACAGCAATGAAGCCAGATAAATGGCTTCCTGCCATATGGCATCACCTATTTACAGGAGATCATGTGGACATTGCCACTGGCCCCTGGATGAAGGGAAGATCCCACTTTCCTTCACAATATAAATTCCAAAATGGTTTCCAAATCTGCTATGTACTAAGAGTTCTCAGCTGAAATATATAATTAATATATGTCCTAGGTCAGAGTACCAAGAAAAAGAAGACTAGCGTGCCAGTTGTGAAGTTCAGTATCTTCAGCCCTCGCCACCTGGCGTGATGGAGCTCTGCATGTGATATGTGTGATCGTTCAGGGTCATTATTGCCTCTTTTTGCTGGGCAAGGTTCTGCATGTAGTATTTTGCGCCATTTGTGATGACTTCAGTGAGAGCAGATATAGCAACTTTCATCGTAGCGCTTAGACTGTTAAATGAACAAAGTTTAATAGCAGAGTTTAGCCTGTTAGTCAGAGAAGATCTTCCTTGGTATTTCCCAGGCTGTGCTTTATCCATAGATGCTTCCTCTCATTCCTCTGATCCTGCCCATCAACTACAGACAAGCTAGCTGTGATGTGTTTCATGTTACACCAACAAAGTCAGAGAAAATAGGTGGTGTTATTCAAACTTGACTCAAGAAAAGAGCAAGTCTCTAAGGAAAGCACTCCTCCCCTTTTATTTATGAAATAAAACTCTGGAGTCTCACCCCTCAGGGAGGGATCGCTTTATATTCTCACCAAATGTAAAATTTACGCTGTCAAGAAGCAGCTGATAAACTCAAATCTCTCCTCACAGCATGAGTTTCTTAATGCCTCTGCCTCATTTGTTCATCAGCACTTTATGAGAAAATAAACAAAAACAATGTCTGTTTGCCCATTGTCATCAAGGGCATCTGAAAGCTTCCTGCCGGGAGAGGTGGTTGTACCACCCTTGGAGCAGAGGCGATCACATCTCTCTTCTGCCTCTGCATTTACAATGGCCAGTCTACAAAGCCGGAGTCCCAGGGAGCTTAATCAAAAGCCAGAAGACACCCCAGGGTATGTGTTATTGTCTAATAAGAGTAAGCAGTGTACACTGTTAACGCCAGCATCAGGCTAGCGTCAGCATTTCTGCATACTTGGGCATCCCTTGGAGGAATCCTGCTGCTCTTACAGGGCAGAAATTATTACAGATGTGAAAAGCAAGCTATCAAAATCATACAATGATTTTTAAGATGGTAGAAATTAAAAATACACTCTCGGTGTTCCCCTCTGGTAACAGTTTTCTCTCTCACATCAGTTTGAAAGGAAGATTTATGCTTTTTTCAGTTCAGCCTATCAGCTGCTACAGTAAGCCAGTGCCACACTGCCCCAAAACAACCCCATCATAGAAGAGGAGAAGGATCACAGTGACGTTTAGGTTAAACCCCACAGGATTCACTGCAAGCACATTAGCCAACATTTTAGCGTCTTCTTAAAGTACAGTTCTGCAAGAGGCTCAATGCAGCTTCTAACATCCATCCCTCAACACAGGCAGTTTATGTGCAATTTCTATGCATCTAGCACAGAGAATTTTTCTCTGAATCCCTTCTTTCCTTCTTTCTTGCTTTATTGCAGTCTCTGGCTTTTCTTTTATTTTGCCATTGCTGCCTTTCAAATCCTTTTTTTTTTTTCCTCTGCAGTTGGCCCACTCTAGCCGTATTTTGCTTCCTTATTTTTAGCTTCTTAACTGAGCAGATGTGGATTATTTGGCCCCACTTCTGAGCCCACGTCTGCACGTGTCTGTGAAGTGAGGGGCAGTGGATGTGCAGCTGAAAGGCACGTCATTCATGCATGCTTTGCTCATCCAGCATCTCTCTGATGCAATGGAGGCAACTGTTTTGTATGAGAGATGGCTAACAGCACTCATCCGCCTCCATCCTTCATTCAAGGGGCAACATGGAAAGGGTGTGGCGAGAGGTTTCACAGTCCTCAGGGGTGCTCCTGTGTCCAGTGACAGAGACTAACCAAGGACCTTCTTCCACCCCTGCTGACTGTACCTTAAAAGTGAGAGAATGTACACATGTGGCTGTAAGTGCTATAATCAGGGGAAATACTCTAAGTCCTTTTTATACCATTCTTAGGAAAAGGGAGACCTAAAGATCTCTGCATCTTTCCTTGCATCAATGAACTGGCTAACAGGGTGAAGAGGGGACAAAGAAGTGCTCTGGGCAGACCTATAGCAATGTCATCATTCACAATGGCTGACTGCTGAGATGTGTGTTCCGTAAATGCTTTGTCCCATTATAGTGACACTGCAGTGCTATTTCTTCTCCACAGCATGGGAAGATGGGAAGATGTATCTCCAGCCATGCGTTGGCCTACATCATGACACCTACATACCATATACATGTGCAGCCAGCAGACTAAGGTGTTACAGCTTCTCAGAACTGACAGGATATCTTATGCAGAGAGTGCTCTTCCCGGCAGAAGTACCTCCTGTAGAGAAGACCTTCTTCTTTGAAGTCAGTTCTAAAATGATGTTTTTAAAGGATTTTGCAGTTTGGTTCAGTGGGGCACTGGGAATCCTCAGCAGGTTTCAAACCTCCCTCTTTCAAAGTATTGATAGTCTCGTATCAAGTGGTTTTTACATGAGATTTTTGTGGGTTAACATTACATAGCAATCCTTGAACTTTAAAGTTCTTCCTGCAATCGGGTACTAGCAGCCAAATTTGCATAAATATACCCACAGATACACATACACATAAAGAACCCGTTATTAAAGAAAAATAGAGCTCTAAGAAAACTAACAAAAGCCAGACACGGCTCAGCAATTCTCGCTGGCTGGGTTTCTTGTACTGCTAGAGACCATTTTAAAGGGCAAATTCTCATCAGATATTAGGGAGGGAGGGAAGGGAAGGAAATTCATGACAGATTGTGCTGTGAATTCCTAAGCCTGGAGTTTTGTTTGTGATTTATCATTGCTAAGCCTTATCAACCACTGATTGAGTCTTTCCTCTCTCAGCCCTCAAGGGTGGCAGTCTCTGGTCTCCTGCAGTTCCCTCCCAGACGACCAGCTTCTCTAAATGCTAATCAGATGATATGGACCCTTCTGTGATCTTGTGAAGGGCTCTATCAGCAGTTTGGTAGAAACACCGTCATGTAAAAATGATACTCCCTTGTCATCTCTGAGAGGTGTCTGCCAGGAAGCAGGGTAGAAACACAACATCAAATGGCTTGTACATTGTCAGCTCCTACAGATCTCCCCGTGATGTGTCGAAGTGTGGACAAAGACTTACCTGACGTGGCTTGTTACAGAACTGGGCCTTCTGCAAGAAAAGAGATGTTTTATAACTCATGAACTTTGTTTCTTTGTTTGCTATATTGAATTAAACTCAGAAAAAAACTATGTTGCTTCCAGATAGCATAAACTTGGGGCCAAGGTCCTAGCAACATTAGTTTTCTCATGGAGATGTCATAAGCACCTACTGGCAACAGGGTGATAACTTCCAAACGCATGAGCAAGGAAAGAAGCAGTGCTTCTACCAACACAGCTATGCAGCCGAACAGCTATTCCTCAGTGCAAACTGCCAGGCTAAGAGCAGAGGAGGAATTCTGCTTCTTCTCTTGAGGGCAAAGCTCTTTGTGATGGGGATCTGGCTGGTACAAGAGGTATAAACATGATCCTTCCATCACCAGCCATAGCCTGAGTGCTCCTTGAAACAGAGGGTGGGCAACAGCTGCCTCAGGAGCTTTGTGTCCACCCTGTTGGACCCACCAACGGCTGCTTCTGTGGCCTGTTCTGGATAGACTTGTTCGAGCATTACCTGGGATGCAGGCTCTCTGGGGGCTTCTTGTGCAGAGCTTGTGGAGCAGTTTTCAGGTGCTCCCTCAAGCTCAAACAGTTGTGGCTCCCAGTCATGGGTAAGTGCTCTGACCATACCCGTGTAACGCCCATTGAACCCATATCCAAAATATGTAAGATAACCCAAATGCTGGGCATTGACTGACCTTCTCTACTCCACAGGGTGTGGAAGAGTGGGTGTTTTATTTCTCTCCAATTTCAGAGGAGTGCTTGGATTACCCTCTGGGGACAACTGGGCTCCTGGGACTGCCCAAGGAGGGAGGAAGGCACCTTTTCAGGACTGGATCTCCCTCCAGAAACTTGCAGAGTCACCTGTATACAATTCGCCCAAGGTGCTACAAGAGAAATGCCTCTTCAGCTATACAATGCTATTCCACTGTCCAAATGCAAAAGTGATGCAAAATGTAAATCATTCCTTTATGGTATTGCCACTGAGGTAAAGCTAACTTGGCTTGTTGCATTGTCAAAATGTTTCAATCTTTTGTTCACTTAGCAAACAAAAACTATGCCACCCTACATCATGACAGCATTTGAGGGGAAAGCCAACCACCTGTTGCCAGAAATACCCACCAATCAAATGTGTTGAATTTAAGCTATCCAAAGACAGATTTTCTTCTAAAACAGCTAATAAAATGTGCCTTAGGAACACAGAGGCAGCCCGCAACCCCAGGCCATAAGGAACCCATTCCCCAGCCCAGGTATCTGACAATTTTCTACCTGTCTCTCAGCATGCACTGTGCACCTACAGACCTCATGCAGACTCGCAGTTCATTTCTCCTCTTTCAGCTGTCTGTCCTGAAGCATCTCACAGCAGATTGGCAGTAGCTATAGTGTTCAGGTGAGGAAAAAACACCGTCGGCTTCAGAGGCAGCACAGCAGCACCAAGCTACCCTCAGTCACCACACATTATTGGAGTTGGGGGGTTTTACACTCACTGTGGGGCTGCTTTGACTATTAGTGGCAAAGCAGTTTCAGATATTAATTACTGCTGGCACTGCAGGGCCAAGTTCAGTTCCCCAAGCTTTATCCAGAAGTGTAGGAGACTATGGAGATACAACCTGATATGTTTATCTTTGCGAAGCACGCTCTCCGCCTCAGTCGTGTGCCAGATGTAGCCACAGCTGCAGGAAGTTGTTTATCTGCCCTCGTGACCTTGCAGAAGTGTCGGGCGATGGTAAAATCATGTTTTTATTGAGCATCTCTTCAACTGGAAACCCTTCAACATCAGTTAAAATTTATTTAAAATTCTATAAGGAAGCCGAGCACTGATACTGCAGAGCTCTGTAATTTCTGTAATTCAATTATGTCCTTCACTGTGCGCTCGCTGTAAGAATTTATTTTGAGAAGCCAGCTTGAAAATGTTCACCTTGGTGAAAAAATCTGACTGTTTGAACACCTGTGGCAGCTACTGGTAGTTACTGGTGCCCTCTCTAAATCTCATAAGTCTTTATATTTATTGCTCTTCACATCTCCACATTTTATAGAAACTTAATCTATCATGTTAGATGTACTGTGACATTACTCTGGAGCATAAGGAAGACCACAGTGAGCCTTTGGCTGGGTTTGCCAGGACTCCTGGGGCAGGCAGACACTCGGTGCCTCTGGGATTTTACTAAGAGGTGGACGTTGAATTTTCCAAGACCGCTCTGAAAATGCTCTCCAAAGTAAAAAGGTTAGTGTGTGTCAGATAATTTAGCTGAAACAAATTTACAGCTGCAAAAGACAGAGCAACAGCGCTTCTCAGCAGAGATAGATACTAATATACATTGACTGATCAACACTATGGTGTAAGTGATAGTCCTGAGCATGGGAGAAAAAGGATTAAGCAAAATACAAGTGGTATGTATCCATCAACCTTATCACTCAGGAGAAAAAATAACAGTGTCATTAGCTGAGTTTCCAAAATAGCCCAGTTTCCTGCTTGAAAGTCAATCCTTCAGAAACAGGTTAAGCCTTCATTTTGTTATGACATGCTGGTAAAGTCACAAGGGTGCTTTTGGTCTTTTTCTATCAACATTAATGTGCTAAGTGAAAATAATTGTTCCAATGGAAAATACTTCCCTCGGTTCAGAATACATTATAATTATCAATGTTTCTTTTTAGTCAAACAGCAATTGTACCACAGAAAGATCTTGCTCACAAAAAAAGTGAGTAAAAGAATTTTCCTTCTGCTTTTAATCACTTCTTTTGAGCCAAATTAACATACAAGTTTTAGTAATTGTTTTTCTTTCGCATTTTTAGACTAAGCAATGTAATTAATAGTAATCTAGTCACTCAAATATTAAATCTTCTGCATAAAATTAAAATCAATGCACATTCATTATGCCTGCTGATGCTGTATTCAATTAGCTGCTTCTGTCTTAGCTGGTAACTTCCAGACATTTGCAGTAGCTATGTTTAGACACATTTACTATGTGCTTGTGGCAAAACCACAGAGCCAAACATGCTTTAAAGCTTGGAGTAGATCCCCATAAAGATGAGGCTGCTCTTGAAGGTTTGCACTGACGGGAGGTCAAATTTGGGAATTACATAATTCTTCACAGCAATCCCATTTGTTAGAGATCAGAGATAATCTGTTTACATTTGGATACAGACCTGATATTCTCTGAAGTTAATTTAGTGTTCTTGAAAGGGTTGGGAGCAAATATCTTCTGCAGCCATAGGGAAATGACAGTTAGGGTAGGAATAGCACAAATTCCCCACCTGTTCCTATTGAGGTGTCTCATTCCTTTTTCTGAGAGGCATCCTGATGAAGCTGAACAGGTAAGTCTGTCTCTACAGTAATTTTGGCCTTGGGACACCTACCTAGCCTTTGGGAATAGTGCCAGCTAATAACAGCATCATGGCAATACCATGGTGTGGCTACCTGTGATTATAAGACTCAAGAATTCCTTTCACAGGGAACAGCAAGTAAACATTAGTCAAAAACTACTCCTTACTGGTGACCTGGCGACGAACCAAACTACAGTTAAGTTCCTCACCCAAGATCTTCTAGTTCCCCAGTGGAATGTAAATCCTCATTTATTTATCTGGGCAATTTGATGGCTGAATTACATAGACTTAAAGCACACATTTTTTCAAAAAAATGTTAGCTTGAGTCTATGCCTCATGAGTTTTTACTTCCTTAAATCCCCTTTTGCAAAGGCAAAAGAGCTCCACTCTAGGCAAGGACACCCTCAATAGAAACCTAATAGTAGACCTAAGACATAATCCAGTTATTTGTGAACATGACCTTACAAAATTATCCTCACACATTTTTAGTGGCATACAATGGCAAAATGCAAAATCTTTGAGGTTTCAATGTAACTATCAACTAGGTGGACCAAATGAACACACTGTCTTATTCAAACTAAAGTGTATTCAGGTATTATTGGTTGATAATCATTTCAACACGAACTCCTATTGCAATAGGATGGCTTGTGCAATTCTTGGTCATATAAAATAAACTGAGTAGGAAGGTTACATTTCTTCTTTATCTGGCATGGATGAAATTCCTGACAGAACAGTGGGATTCATTCTGGTGCTTGCAATCAAAGAGTGACTCTGCTGGATTGAAAGTGACTCAAAGAATAGCCATAAGGGAATCATGTCTTTCACAGACAGATACAAGTGGTGGTTCTCACCTAAATTAACAAACAAGAACATGGTGCATGCACTTGTGTTGAGTATACAAGCTGGATTTTTAAATCTATAGGACACCAAGGTGTAAGTCCATAGGGCGAGACGCTAAAGACACACAAATTCAGGTCAGAAACGATGTGCAAGCTCTTTGCCTGTGAGGACTGGAACAACTTACTAAAAGCTGTGGGAATTCTCCACCACTGAAAATCTGTAAATCAAGACAAAATGTCCTCTTTTTCCCTGGAAAAATATTCTAGGTTAAACTTGCACGGAAGTCTCACGTCTTTGCTGGGGAAGGAAGAGACCTGTCTGCTCACAGCCACTTCGGAGTCCACGGAACTGTCAAAACTGAAGTCACAAAGACTCTAATTATTAGAATGATTTAAAATACCATTTAAAGAAAAAGTAAAGACATAAATAGAAATTATCCATTTATTCTTTTCTCAATTATTTATCATAAAAGTGTACACATTTTCACAAAACATTCCACCTCAAATGAATCCAAAAAATCATGCTCCTAAATGCACCATTGGGAAATTTTTTGGGCAGCTCTAATTTAAAAGTACAGTTTGAGCACTCTGCTTGCTGTTCCTTCTTCTGTACAAACCTCCAGTTGAGAGCAATGCAAATTGTGATGCTATCAGAAACTCAGGGCTGAGCTCTATAGGCAATTTCAACTCAGGCATTAAACAACAGAGCTGATATTTCATATGCGGCACCACTAATGTTCAATAACTCCTTTAAACACAAACATTTTAAAAAGTTAATATTCTGATCCTTTTTTTTTTTTTTTGTTATTTTGTTTCATTAAGAAACAGTTAAAAAGTTGAACAAACCCTTTTATGTCTCCTCCTAAGATTTATCTTTTCATGTCCCTATGGTCCATATTTCTTTTGTTCACACCATAAATCTAGGTTCCAAGCCAGATATTTGTAGTAAGTCTATAAAGAAAATAGCAGGAGGTGTGGTAAGTTTATCAGCTTGAACCACACATTAAAATTTCTGGTGTACATAAAAATTCCAGACTTAAGTCTCTTGACTCTCCCTTCCAAAACATTTCCTGCATGGCTTAAAAAAAAAAAAAAGAGAGAGAGAGGGAGGGAGAGAGAGAAAAAGAGAGAGAAAGAGGGAGAATTTTGCAAAGGAAAGACACAAACCACAGTTCAATACTTCTTAAAAAGCTGTAATGGCAGAACTCATTGGATCCTCCACAGTGACATGTTCAGACTAGCCTCACAGGACCCAGCATTTGAATGGAGGCAAGTAAGAAACAGTGCTATTTGTTGCTGAGATTTATGCCTGTTCTTTATTTCCAATGAGAAATGAAGAATCCCCCTTTGTTTCTCTGGGACGATTACAGGGGTTTCAGTACAGACCAGACTGGAGTTGCCGCAAGGTGAGGTGTAAGGAGCCAGCCCCCCCATCAAGCAAGGGCTTGATGATGCTGATGGGCTGCAGTGGGGTAGCTCTGTGTCAGTCCCACAAGCAGGAATCCAAAACCCCAGGGTCGAAAAACGTAGTGCTACACAGAAACCTCTTTGTTTTTCCCTGCCTGGCATCTCAAAAATCCTATATCATAACAGCTTAGTACCAGTCACTAATCACTACTTCAGGAAGTAAAAGAGAGCTGAATAGCGTTATTTTCATTTCCTCCTAAGTAGCCTCTTCCAGTTCATCAGATCACTTTCCAAGTCTCTTTGGTTGTAAGTGGAAACAAATGCTGCATGTAGATAAAAGGAAGGAACCACGCAGAGAAAAACATCCACTGTCATTGCATTTTTAGGTGTGAAGAACTCTGAAGCTGCCTCTCCAGCACAGACATCACTCCAGCATGGATTTTTGGGAATTAAACTATGCTTTTCCTGGAGTCCTCAAACAACCTGGAAGCTGTTGATTCCATCAGGAGGTGAATTAGGCAGGACAGCAGGCCAAATTGCCTGGATTATAGTGAAATGAAAAACTAGACACTGTTTGCATGTTTCCTCAGCCAGGATGGATTTTCAGAGGAGCTTGTTGAGCAGGTTGGCATTTGAATTTAACTAAAAGGGTGGTCTTGGTAGGAAATGCCAAATCCAAAGGTTTCCACCAGACCCCTGATCACTGAGGACTGGTAGGCAGAGGAAATACTGTTAAAACTGATTTTTGCAGAAGCGGGGAGGCAGCAAGTGCCACTGTCCAAGGTCAGGCAAGGGCACACAGAGGGACTCGGCATGATTGTTGTACAGATGGTCCCATCAAAACGCAGGAGTGACAAGCAGCAGGCTGGCTATTCAGTGGGCCTTCACAGTTCTCACATACATACACTGCTCATGACAGCCAGACCTCTGACTATCATGCTAATAAGTATGAGGAAGATCCTAAGCTTAACTCTATCCTTGTTCAGTAAAGCCACTTAAGCTTGGGTTTAATCCTCTGCTGAATAGCAAGAAGCTCCTGAAATAAGACCTAAGTCAGCCACAAGATAACTGAATTTGAAGGCTCAGGGAGAGTCACTCTTGCCCAGTTAAAGCTGTGATGTGCCACAATCTGTCCTCTTGGCCAGCAACATTCATGTACCTGGGCAGGCCAGCCCACCAGGCACAGACCCACTATGCAGGATGCCCAGCGCTTCTGTCCTTACATCCCTGTCAATGAGAGCAGGAGACAGGGCCACTTGCATCCTTCTGAAATGGTGTAAATGACTAGTTGTGCAGGAGAAGTCTTTATCACTTATTGCCCTGTGCCCTGTCTGCCCTGAGTGCTGTCTCCAATAAACCAGCCTAGAAAGTTTAGTGCTCTTACCTTGGCTGTATTTCTTCTCACATCTATGGGCTGTATGGTTGGAAAGAAAAACCTAAATTGTTTACAAACTGGTCCAAATTGCTGAGATTTTAATCTCCCTTTTTTTCCTTCCTTTAACTACTTCAAGACTGAGAGTGATTTCAGCAGGAATGGTATTCTGCATGTAAAGCACACCAGAGCTATGGTACAGCAGAGCCAGCACATTGCTCTGTGCTCAAAGCACAAAGGGCAGAGGCACATGCAAACAGTACATCCTTATTGCTCTGACAGTCATCTTGTTATTCTCATTCCAAGGGTTTTGAAGCCTGTCAGGGCAAGATTTCATTAAAACAGACCAGAAATCAGCAGTCTGGAGAGCACAGCCTGCATCTCCTCCTAGGTAACAGTGCCAGCCCTGTGTGACCTCAGCTTTGTTTTGAGTCCGGACAATAAGAATATTTATTAACTGCTGTCTCGATTGCTGAGCAGCACACAATGAATCTGGCAAGTAAGTCGTGACATTAGCCAAAGCTGCTTACAGTATCTGAACACAAGGGCTGAGATTATTTATCATCAGAGACCCCACACACCTCAATCATATCTACCCGCTCATAAACCGTTTATTTTTCTAGCCTCTAGTTCAGAGAGCCACAGAGCAGCCTCTGTGTCAGCGCAAATCTGTAGGTAAGGCACTACAGGCAATTAACTTGTGGATGACCTTTGATTTGCTTTGCCAATTCCAGACTTTTTCTTTTTCTCATTATTTTGCCCAGAAAAGAAATAATTGCCATTTGAAAAGATTTGCCTGTTAATTCTGTGCCCCACATCAGGAGCTAATCCTGGGCCATCCTGCTTATGACAGATCTGGTAGGTAAGGAAAACTCAGCTCTCCTACTAGGTATTTATCACTGATTAGCTGCATCTGAACATGCTTGCAGCACGCAGTGCTCTTCAGGCACTGTCTCTCCCAGCTGTAGTCAATATTTATCACAATCCTACTGGGGTTTGTAGTGTTAAGCTTCTAATAAATATTTATTGCTAAAATTTCTAATGTAACACTTTTCTGCTAAATATTTGCTAGAGATTTTCTGTCACGAAATACACTGGGGAAAAAAATTCCTTTAAAAAACTGTTACTACAAGAAGAAAAAATCAATTAGAAAAGCAAGCTGAGGTAAAAATTACTCAAACAGCTGGCAAAAAGGACTATAGAAAACTAAACATATACCAGCAAAGGAAGAAGTACACAGCAAAGTAAGGGCTTGCCAGAATAAAAGAAGATGCATAAGGTAAAGTGGAGCTGACTTCCTTCCCACTCCTGGTTTCATTCAGAACTAGGCTGGGATTTGTAACCAAAAGATAGAGACAAAATTTACTTCCTTTGCATAAAATCACATCCTCTTGCAACTGCATTTGGAAATACTGCAATGCCAGCACTAGCTTGTCTAATTTCTAACCTCAGACTGAAAGCTTGAGTTCAGATATATTTAGGATCAAGTCCTGCTAAGATAACTCAGCAGTTTGAAGTACAAACCTTACATACTATTTGTGCTACCACCTTTTTGCCTTTACAGCAATGTGTGAATACTTATATTAATAAGAAAACAAAGACGTTACATTATCTTTCTGATATTGCACTGAGTTAATCAGGAAGAGTTAATTTACCAGAATGATATTTATACAATAAGAATAAATAGAGAAAAAAATGAATATTCATAAACAGCTTTCATTTCCCCTGTGACATGTTTAAGTTTAGCAACACAAATGATTTCCTACAGCTGTTTCTACAGCTGTTAATTGTACTTAGTAGCTGAAAACTTGAATTTCTTTCTAGTCACAGGTCATGGACAGTAAGGGTTCATTGAGCTGCTATATCTTTCCCAAGGCAGGATTGCTGGGAAGTATGAGCAGATATATGAATTAAGCCTATGTCTTCATATTTTGGTACAACTCAGCAGAACACTGACAACATATGAAAAAAAAATACATATCTGCATTCTGGGAGAGGGCAATAGCCTGGCATTTTCAAACCTAGCATTTGCCTTGTTGAAGTAGTCAGTATCTCTGGAACACAGACACTTTACTTAGCCTCCCATACCAAGGGGGTATCCACTTTAGATGATGCCCAGATGAGAAGGTGATTTTGCTACTCATAGCCCATGGTAAATGTCCTGATATGGGATTCCATGTATAGACTGTGTATCTGAAGCAAACTCAGTTGCATTCAGAATTCTCCATGTTCACAACACTGCAATACAAAATGGGGATTCTCTTCTTTCCAAATGGGGCCATATGGATATTTGAGATGTGACCAGATTTGTGGTCACGTCTTGAACCTTCCTTTCTCTAGGAACACCAAAACTTAAGGATTTTTTATTTTTTCTCTCCATGGTAGGTGAAATCTCATAATTAGAACAAAAGTTCTACATAATAAAGAGCTAATTCATAGCTAAGATTATTCTACAACACATTTTAGGAAATAAGGTAGTTTTTAGTCCTTGCTGTTGTGAATGACTCCCTTAGCTAATGAGTAACAATTGCCTGAACCGTGCTCTCCATGACCTCTATGGACCATCTGTAGGCTCCTTATGACAGCCACTGTAGAGCTTCTCCAGGCTGTGTAAGTCAAGTAAGCTGCTGGCCGTGCCCATGCATGTTACAGCTTGGCTGCTCTGGAGTTCAGCCACACATAGGTCATGCTTTCAGGCTGGCCCTCTGAATGAAAAGGAACCTCAAAATGGAAAGGAGACACAGAATAGTCCACAGACATGGTGCAGACAACGTATTTCTCTTCAGACAGTTTTGAAGCAACTTTCATCTCCCTGGAACAACTTGCCCCAGAGAACAGCAGCTGTGCCCCAAACTCCCTTCTGTTTCCCAGCTGATTCTCACGAAACAGGTACTAACATGAAAATACTTTTCATTCACAGAGGGCATATGAAAAGGCCACTAATGCCATCTATTTCCATGGAGTGCATAAAGCGGCATACTAACAGTCTTTGTTTCCTTGAGGAAATTTTCACCCTTCCCAATTGTGAGCTATAAATGTTGATATTGCCTTTCTCAATGCCTGCCAAGTTTACTTAGAACTTTCTCTCTTCAGCTGATAGCTCTGTTAAAACTAAATGCCCTCCATGGCTGTTATCAGCACTGGCCTTTCTCCTCTAGCAGGCAATCAGTGCCCCTGAACTCTCAACTCTTGTATTTGAGTCTGAAAGTTTCAATAGGAACCTCAGGGAGAAATCTTTCCCTTTGAACCCATTCTTGAATACAGACTGTCTATTCCAGGAACACCCTGATCATTTTGCAAGCAAATATGTTCTAGCATATTTCTAAAATAACATAAAACAATATACAGAAGATGGAGACAGGTGAGTATGTCCTTTGAGGATTTTGGTGCAGTCAGACAATTACTTGCTACTATTAAGGGTCTGAATTCTGCTCCTGCCAAACGCTGGGATTGTATCATGGACCAGTGCCCTTTGACAAAGGGCATTAATGATTCATCCCTTAGAATTTTAAGTCATCTTCCCTGCTGTCATTTTAACCATAACTTACCCTATAATCTTAAGTAAAGGTGTATTCATTTTCTATTAAGCTATTCTGCAAATCAAAATAATTCAGGTGGTAATTATGAGCTTTAGATAGTTTTCTCCATCACAAACTTTCTTAGATAATGATAAGGTTTTTTAAATCCAAATGCAGGTAGGTCCATATAGCAAACAACAACTTTCTCAGATTTAGCCTTCATAGCACGTGACCAGCCCAAGATCAATACCATATAATGCAAGCTGCAATAAAGCTGCTTTTGTTCTCAGGGTGAAACTCCAAACTGTCTCAGATTCCAAGTCAACTATGTCAGCAAGAAACTTGCTAGCTGTGATCAGTGAAAATGCAGCAAATAACATAGCTGAATTGTGAATAAATCATATATCTTAGCATCACGGCTCTAGTAGAGGTAGAAGTCACACCCTGAAGTCTAGGAATTCATGTGTAAGAATTATGTTTTAAGAGCTATGCAAACATAACTATTTACCCCAGGAACACTGCACCAAACCTACACAGGAGCTCTTGTCTTATCAGAGAGTAATTCCTGCTTTCCATCTGCTACTGGAAACACACACATTTTCTAATTTAAAAGCCAATGTAGTGATCCCTGAACAGTGGGAAGTGCATTTCAGTGCAAGTTTCTCATAATCTCTAAGTGCTCTTTTTCTGTACTCTGTGATTTATGTTTTCTTGGCCCCAGTATCTCAGTATTATCTTCCAATGATTAAAACCAGTAGAGCACAGGCTAGTATTTTGAACTTCAAAATGTAGCAATCTGTTGGCTTTCTTGGTTTGTTTTCCCACAAATCACAGAAGTGTGTGACTTTACCCCATTATGCTAATTAGATGAATCAGGTAATGTTTTAATAATTGAAGTTTCTAGACCTGCTGGTACCAACCAACTTATTAACACAGATTATCAAGTCCCATAACCGAATAGATCTTAGGATCCTCACGCATATTGGCTTTAAGCATGTTCGTAAAGGTCTGAAGGACCATGGCCTCTATTTGTAATTTCAAGGTTGCTCTTGTGCTAAATTCACATTGAACTATGTCTCACAGAGATTACCAAGAAACCCACCTGTAGATGTTTTGGGCTCCATTAGCAGGTTGAAATCTTCACTGGGAAAAAAGTCAGAAAAAAGCAACCAGCAAAATGTACCTAACTGAATAATTCCCTATTCTCCCCTACAAATTGAAAAAAACCAAACCAAAATCACTACATAAAATCAGTGGTTAAATCTATTAAGTCCAGAGTTGCAGTGAAATCTGTTGTGGGCTGGCCATTAAATGATGCTGATTTTTGTCCCTTATGCAGACAAATTCTTTTGAACAATATGATAGTCTGAGTTGGAAATCTCCAAAGCAGACCTTTGCTCTCCCACCCCCACAGGTATTTCTTAAAGTGTTATCAGACATTATGGTCTGGTGTGGACATAGTGGCCCGCACAAGTCCAGCATTGTTGTACACAGATCTGACCTCTTGTCTGTTGTCTCCAGCATTCTCAATATGGTTCAGCCAAGCCTTGACCCTCCTTCCCACCTTTTGCACATCTTTTCAGGCTGTCTCTCCATTCTCCTTGGTGAACAAGTTTTGTTGTAAGTGATGTCTGACAGCAGCCTATAAACTGTCTGGGTAGGTCTCCTTTAACAGGCAGGAATACAAAGCAGCTATACTTTATAGATAACTCCTCTGCATGGACCAGGCCTTTGTGAAAAAGTGAAGGTTTTTTTCTCAATGAAAATCTCTTTGCATGACATCCACCAAACCAGCTCCAGATTCAGGACTGTAAATAATTTATACCCATTTTTATTCCGGATCCTTTAAAATCCTCTTTCAATCAGGATTATCTTCACCAGGAAGGACAATTCAGCTCAATAGCTCATAAATGTTTGCAGTCGCCAAATTACAAAGCCTACAAATGCCATGCTTATATCAACTGCTACAAACAGCTAACGCCAGGAGAGACTGAAGTGACAGCCGCACAGAGTTGCTGGCGGGAGGATGCTCAAAAAGGACGCTCGGGCAGCCGGGGTCCAGCGCAGGGCGGGCGGGCTCCCGGGGAACCGAAGGGTGTTGGTGCCACCTAGAGGGAACTATTCGCCTAGAAAGTGGGAAAATCATTACCGCACATGGGGGATATAACGCGCCACAGATGTACAGCTCTGGCGAAAAAGATCCCAGACGGCTTCTGCGACTGTGCAAAAAAATATGCACAATTATGAGAAGTAAGAGCTTACAACTTACATCTTCTCCTGAGCATAACCTGTAAATATAAATATAGAAGGTATATTTAACACAACCAACTGCTGAATCGTCTCCCCTTCAAATCATTTCCCAGCCTCATAGCTGTATTCTTTCCCTTCTTCCTCCCATTATCTGAACTTTGAGGAAAGATGACAAACTGACCACACCTAGAGGTCAGATCCTGCTTCCTTGCACTGCTGGAGCCAGCTGGTAGGGGCATGGTGCCTTGGGTATCCAGGAAGCACCAACTATGCATCCAAGCAAGCCTCAGCCAAGCAATTTCACACCCTCTGCTGATCAACAGCTATTCCGAATGATCCACCTGAAGTCTAACATCTGCCCATGTAACTTAAAACTGATCTGCATTATAACCAGAAAAGAGCCAGGATCCACAAGCAAAGGAAGGACTGGTGCATAAATAGTCACCATCTTTCCCTCAGCATTCAATCTGCCACCTACAACCTATGGCTCACTGTGCTAACTACAGAGGTGATGATAATTTACAGGGACACTATGGAGCTTGAGGAAGTGCTGTTGATGGATCTGCAGCTCTCTTGTAGGTTGGAGTAATTTTGGGACAAGTGTTCACTAAAACATTGTGGCCCACAGTGCTTTCTTCATCCTTATGCTGCCGTACAATGGACACTGCCATGGGTTGGTGTGCAGGCATAGTATCCATGCTGTGGCTCTTACCTACCCCACAAGAAACCCTACGTAGCAGCAGTGCTGAAGCCAAGGAATAGGATATTAAAAGGTGACTGTTCTGTTAGAGCTGTAGTTTTCCTCAGACACTAATTCCTCTCCCTTCCCACCTGTATATCCTGGTAGAGTGCAAAGCTAGTCTTGCTTGCAGCCTTCTAAATCCCTCTTTGCCTGACTTCGCAGGGTGCCATGTAGAATAAGTGGCTCGATCCTCTCAAGTGCTACAGACCCACACCTGCTCTCTATTCCTAAAATAAAGGTTAATTTTCTTTAAATAAAGGTTAATTGATAGACGAGTATTTGATATTAAACATTTGCTAGTTCACTGATCTCCATGAGAGCTGTACTTCTGAGGCTTTGGGTTAGTTAAATTTAGGAGATGGCCAAAGTGCCAAAAACTTGGGCTCTGTCACCCTAAAGGGGAACACAGCACGACGCACTGCATGTCTCTGGGTGCAGTTGACTTTCTTGCTGTCGTTCATCAGCTCCATCCCCTAGCAGCATGCCTGTAGCCCCTCTGTTCTCCACTGTCTCATTAGCACTGTGACAGCCACATTCCTTATCCTTCACTTCACAAACATCCCCAAAGCTCAAACTGCACAGTGCAACTTGCACGGGTGCAGTGCAAGCCAAGCATCTGCTCAGGATGCTGCAGGGCCATGCCGTAAACATGCCTGGCCACCAAAATTGCTGAGGAAAGCTATTTTAAGCTTTAAGAGACTGCTGTTCAGACAAAGGAAGGATCCTTCTTATGAGCCAGACTGTTGCTCCCCCTTGTCTTGTCTTGTCTTGTGAAAGCCATGAAAAGACCAGCCTGCAGAGACAAGGCTGCAATGCATCTCCTTCATGTTTCAGAGGGGATCTGAGGCTGAAAAGAAAGAGATACCTCTGTAATTCAGAGAGACACACTGCAAAAGTGGACAACCTCTGGCAGTAGGGAATGTGCAGCACAAGAGGATGTGGTGCCTCCAGTCCAGACCTGCTGAAGCACATTGCTGCTGGGACATGTGGGCTGTCGCAGGAGGCTGCCATGCCACCAAAGCAGAGGTGGCTGCTCCCTGTTTACACACAGGCTGCTCTGCCCAGACCAGTCACTGCAGCAGCACTTTCAAAAGTGTCTGTGTGGGACACAGAAATGAGCACCTGCCTGCATGCTCCCTTGGACAAGGGCAGGGCCATGGCAGAGCACTGGGTGCGAGGCTAGGGAGCAGCCATGGCAACACACCTTCACCCAGGCGTGCTTTCCTTCCCCTGCCCTCCCCAGCTGTGGGATCACCCAAACATCTCCTGCTGCTCCTCCCTCCCATTCCTCAGCAATGTCCACCCACCTGCCTGGTGTTTTCATCTCCTGCTAATTACCCAAACCAAATACCCATGAAATACCTGACCCAGATTTGGGATTCGGCTATACTGAACTGACAAGAGAATTCAACTGAGCTCCAAATCTTGATGTAAATGATATTGACTTTAAAATATTTGTTATAACTCATTACACAGATATAACTGGAGAGCTACCAACACATGCTTCAGCAAAAAATGTGAACTCCAATGATTTTTTCCCAAAGCAATATTGTTGGTATCATGGGTGCTTCAGATGAGCACATGCTGCTTTGCAGGATCCACTGACAGCGTGGATTAACAGTCTTACACGCCAAAATAACATTACTTTTCTTATATATATTGCGAAAAGCTTGAAACGCCTTTCAGTATGTCCTTGGAGGCAGTGAGTCAGATAAGCGACTAATACCTGGTCAGACAAACAACAGCCGAACGCCTGCCAAGTAACGCGGGGGTTTTTCTTCGGAGGGGAAGGGCTGACCCGCATGGGGTCAAGAAGGAATTGTCTCCCTCTAGTGCCAGGCTGGTTTGGCTTGCTTTCTCAGGGCAAAAGCGAAGCAAAGAAAGGCTTTCCGTTCTTTTAATGGCAAAACCTGTAATATTATTAGAGTAAAATTCTGAATATGGGACCCAAATATACATGATATGAAGGAGGTGACTGACAGGTAGCATGTGCCTGAGAGAGGTTTTGAAGTGGGAACTCGGTGAGATTACAGGCAGCCGCAGGGAAGTCGTTCCCGGGTTACCGGAGGACAGGCCTAACTCGTACGTTTGTCTCTCCGCAGCGCTGTTAAACGTGCGGCAGCTTTCTGCCCGCCTCTGAACCTAACCGAAAAGCTGTGACGGAGACAGCGCAAACGCACACGGTAATGTCATTCACACAGCTTCCCCCGCCTGCCCTGCGCGGCAGCTGCAGGGACAGGGCACGGCGACACCCGCTCCTTCACCCCATATCCCTTCAATCCCCGACCCTCATCGCCCCCGGCTGGCGAGACGCACTTCCCCCGAGAGCAAGAGGAAAGTGAAACGCCGCTGCCAGGCCCCGGCCTCCTTCCGCTGCGGTGGGCGGAGCGGAGCGGGGCCATGACCGGGTCCGTGGCCATGCCGGTGGTGCTGAGCGCTGCCTGGAGCCTGCTGGCCGCCGCCTTCCTGGCGGCACTGGTGCTGCTGCGGCGGGCCCCGGCCTGGCTGACAGGCGGCGGTGGCGTGTCCGGCCTCTTCCAGGATCTCATTCGCTACGGGAAGACGAAGGGCGGCTACGAGCAGCGCCCGGCCTGGCTGCGCCTCCTCCAGGTGCCCAAGAGGTGAGGTGAGGGGCGGCTGCCAGCCGCCATTTGCGCTTTGGCTGCTGCGTGCCCTGTGTGCCAGCAGCATGGGAGTAACTCGGTGTGCATTTCATGTAATTCCCCTGAAGACGTAGAATAGCATCGTGTGCTTTTACAGAGTTGCCTCTGGGCTCATTTATTTTGCAGAAGTGTTACTCTGGATTTGTAGAGAGACTGCGATTATACGGAGTCCATAAATTCCAAACTGGAGCAAAAGCCTAATCCCTTGAATCCCAGTCACATGCATTATATGCAAAACAAACCTTCCTGCGGGACTCCGGTCTGGGACCTGGGAATATGGATTCCTGAGTGTAACTGTGGAAGTATATTGCAGGTTTACTGTCTTAAACCTGTTCTCAGTCATCATCTTCTCCCTTCGAGCTTTCTTATGATACTAATAAAATGATCTGGACCCTGAGTGATGAGGCGAAAGAGTTGTGTTATCCAGACACAACTCTTAATAGATGCTTAATAGGATGAAAGAGGGAGAAGATGTTCATGAAAAACTCAAACAGTTCCCAGCTTTTTAAATGTTACTGGGATTTAATCATCTTTGATCAGCAGAAATTCATGACTAGAACTAGCCTTTGACTTGAATGTCAGCACAACAGGATCTTGCAGGGCCAGCAGGACAGGACTATGAGGCTACTTACCCAGAAGATCTGATTGATCCTAATGTACAATCTTGTTATCGCTGACACATTTGATGTACATAGCTTTCAAATCAAATGGGGGGAGGTGGGGAAATTTGTGATGCAGCATGTTATTCATGGAAAGGTTGCAATGCAGTATCTTGGTTAGTAGGCGTCAGCTACTGAAACTACAAGAGATGTGTTTAAATTCTGCAGTACCCTCAGTAAAAACAAGGGTTCGTAAAGGTTTAGTCTTAATTGCAGCATACTGTGAAGTGCCACATTCTTAAGGTAGATTCTCATTTGCATTGACCTTTCTTGAACAGAAGTTTCCAATCACCCTTTCTAAGGGAAGATGGTGTCTGAAGAATGTGCTTTTTCAGGGAATTGGTCTTGAGCTCTCAGCATCTACAAAGCAGTTCTGTTACTTGAGTAGTGAACCCGCAACCCTGCTAGCTGAGATAATCCCAGAGACAACCATTGAGGCATTTTCTGTTTCCATTCCTCTGCATCTTGTTTCCAGACAAGCATCGTGTTTTCACTGGCCTGGGCTTGTTTTAACTTTGCCATTCCATCTTGCCAAATGTTGTGTTGGTCTGGAAAACACTGAACATTCCTCTCCTTAAGGGATGATACATATACTTACTGGGGTGCTGGATCACTCTGTACGTCAGATACATTGCCAGTGTATCCGGGATTGTGAAAGCTCACAGGGTATGTCTCTGCTAAGCTGGCAGGGCTCTTTGTGTGCTGGTAGCAAAAAGCAGCGCATGTGGAGAAATTTCTCTGGTGAGTGATGAGACAGAAGTCTACTAACAGGACAGCAGGGAAAGGGCTTAAAACTTGGAGGCAGCGATGAGTTTTTATCAATATACAAGTTCTGTTTGTCTTCTAAGCAGAAAATGAGGGAGAGGGGCTAAATTTTACTTCTGCTGTTGCAAATCAGCAGAGTAAATGTTGCCGTCCCTGCTTGGTGGGAGAAGGAACCAAGGACGAGAAGTGGTCATCGTGAAGGAGCTACCAACTGCTAATGAGCAAGGCATTCTGGAGCATGCAGGGATGCTCTCCACCTCAGTGATTCTGACTTGGTCTCAGTATTGCTGTTGAGAGATACCTGAGCTGCTCTGGGAGGTGGTCAGTTTATTTGGTTTCACCAAGCAAGAATGTTTTACCCCTACACTCCCTCAAAAGAACAGTTTGTGTATTCCAGAAAAATACAGTATTCTCTTACTATAATTCATATCCTAGTTTTATACCACTAGTTGTCAAGACAAGGCCATCAGCATCTTCTCATGGCACATATCCTGCTTTTTATTCATAGTGAGAAGGACTTTTAGTTTTAAAAGCAAAAGGATCACCTGGTTTGAGTAGGGTGTCATACGCTGTTTGACTTCATCCAGTTACCTGTCTTGACTGTAAGGTCTTCCATTTCAGTAGTGCATAATGTGCTTTCATAAGTACATTATGGGGTTGGGGCATGCTTTTTCTTAAAAAAAACATGGTCTTGCCTTGTAATCACCCAGTGCTATGGGTGGGCTCTCCATTTTTTCTACATGATTGTTGCAGATCTTTAATTTGCACAAGGATAAGGGTTTTTTTGTGTACAGCTGAGCAATTACTTCTGGGTGCCTTTTACTGTCTATTTTTGTCATTTAAGCAGTTTAACACATCATGTAATGCATCCACTGGAAAGGAGCAGAGTAGGAGTGTTGAAAGGCCCAACAGCCTGGAAATGCACAGAAAATTAATTTGGATGTGCTTTCAGTGGTGTAAATTATGAAGAAAAAGTTGTGTACATCATGATTCGTTGTAAGTATTGAGGAATATCTTTGCAATGTGTGGTTTACACTTTCTCCTCTTTAGTGCAGCTCTGGTTAGTAAGGTAAGCTAAGTTAGAGGTTATTCCAGACAGCATTTTGCTGGGAGAAGGTGTTAGGGTTGTTCCTGGTTGGTACAACTGGCATCCCAGGTTCTCTGTTTACTGATGTGTGGACCATCAGGCAAGCATGTCCTGCAGCTACATTTCCAACTGAGGAACAATGAGAACATTGATGAAGACCCTGTTTGTTCCTGCAGGTGGTTTACTCACTTTTATGTGGTTTCTGTGCTCTGGAATGGCTTTCTGTTGATTTGGCTTTTCCGAGCTGAGTTCCTTGGAGGGTCACTCCCATCATGGATTCAGCACATGCACCATGCACTTGGCAGAGATTCTCAGAGTGAAGACACAGGCAAGTATTCTAGCTATTACGATGCAGCTGTGTAAATATGAGAAAGCTGCACTACCATCCTGTGTATTCTTTAAGTGCTGCTTCATCAGCTGTTTTTAAACTAGGCTCCAAGTGACTTTCCTGGAATACCAAGTCCCTTTGTCATTATTCAAGGTAGAAATCATTCTAGTTTATGGACATGATGGGTTTCAGGAGTCCTTTTAGCAGAAAGGGCCATTAGCACCTTCTAGAAGTAATCTTGCTGTGGTCAGGAGTGCTTCTCATGTACAAATTTTTTCTCCAGTGCTCAGTTAATTTAAAATGAGGGTAAAATTTTGCTGTGGGAAGGGGGAAAAAATAGCCTTTTTGAACCACTCTCGGGGTTAAATCGTTCGTATCTGTCTCAAAGATGCTATTTTTTATCTGCAAGCAGATAGCCAGCACTTCTCTGTGTTCATGGTTCTCCTGCTGCTTTGGCTGCATAGCTGTCGAAGACTTGCAGAATGCCTCTGGACCAGTGTGTTTTCTGATGGCGTCATTCATATTGTGCAGTATTGCTTTGGACTTGCTTACTACATTGCCGTTGGCTCAACTGTGCTATGTCAAGTGCCTACTAATGTCAGGAATGGTAAGTGCATGCTTAATTATTACCAAGATGTAGTTTTGCTCCCATTTGTTTCCATCGTGGCAAATGGTTTTGCAGAGGGCTGCTTGTGTGAAGAAGTGTGTTAACTGATGACACGTAAAAATATTTACTGACATAGTTCAAAGTAACTACATTGCAATGTATCACATAAATCAACCAACATTATACGCAAACGGAGACACTGACACACACTTGCATGTTAACCATCACATTTGTTTCCTGAAAGATATCTCAGGTGGGTACTTTCAGGATCATTACATTTCAGGATCAAATCAGTTTTGCATTGAGATATATCTTTTTTATGAAGGACAGCAATAGGTACCAGTTCTCAAATGTCACTACACAACTTCAGGTCTCAAAGTGGAGTTTGATTTTTGCTGTAAGCTTTCCTGTAAGGTGAGTCTGCAAAGCTCTCTTAGCCACATCCTTTGTTTGCCACTGAGAACTCGCCACTGCTCTGCCTTGCATCAGTCAGGCTTTTCTTTCTCTCAGTACTGTAATGTCTCCATTAATACAGCAGAAATTTGAATTACATTACTTGTTTCTGCCAAAACATGCCACTGAGTCTCACAATTGAGCTGCTGCTCCCCTGCATGGATGAACCACGAGCTGGTTGTAGCACTTTTACAACTAATTTTTTGTTAGGTAGTCACTACCAAGTATGTAACTTCAGTGAAACTTTTAATCACTTCAGCCACATCAGCTCTAGTTTAATCAAGTCATCTTATTTAAAGAACCTTCAGATCTACTTTGTGTAGATAAAGCCTTTTTCTTTCTGAACCTGTCTTTTCACATAGGTACATTGCCAATAAAAGACAGGTTAGGGACACCGTGGGCCCTCTCCAGAAGCTATCGGGAGAACTGGCTACCCCGGATTTGGAGAAGGCTGAGGTTCTTAATGACTTCTTTGCCTCAGTCTTTACTGGCAAATGCTCTGACCACACCACCCAAGTCTTGGAAGGCAGACGCAGGGACGGTGAGGGTGGGGACCCTGGGCCCACTGTGGGGGAGGATCTTGTTCGGGACCACCTTAGGAACCTGAATGTATACAAGTCCATGGGACCGGATGAAATCCATCCACGGGTCCTGAAGGAGCTGGCAAATGAAGTTGCTAAGCCACTGTCCATCATATTTGAAAAATCATGGCAGTCAGGTGAAGTTCCCGATGACTGGAAAAAGGGAAATATAACCCCCATTTTTAAGAAGGGGAAAATAGATGACCCAGGGAATTACAGACCAGTCAGTCTCACCTCTGTGCCTGGCAAAATCTTGGAGCGGATTCTCCTGGAAGGCATGCTAAGGCACATGAAAACCAACAAGGTGCTTGGGGACAGCCAGCATGGCTTCACTAAGGGGAAGTCCTGCCTGACCAATCTGGTGACCTTCTATGAAGGGGCTACGGAACTGATGGACAGGGGCAGAGCAGTTGATGTCATCTACCTGGACTTGTGTAAAGCGTTTGACACTGTCTCACATGACATCCTTGTCTCTAAGTTGGAGAGACATCAATTTGATAGGTGGACCACTCGGTGGATAAAGAACTGGCTGGATGGCCGCACGCAAAGAGTAGTGCTCAGTGGCTCAGTGTCCAGCTGGAGACCAGTAACGAGTGGTGTCCCCCAGGGATCGGTGTTGGGACCGGTCTTGTTCAGCATCTTTGTGAGTGACATGGACAGTGGGATTGAGTGCGCCCTCAGCAAGTTTGCTGATGACACCAGGCTGTGTGGTTCGGTTGATAAGTTGGAGGGAAGGAATGCCATCCAGAGGGACATTGACACGCTTGTGAGGTGGGCTGATGCCAACCTGATGAAGTTTAACCATGCTAAGTGCAAGGTCCTACACCTGGGTCGGAGCAATGCCAGGCACAGCTACAGGTTGGGAGGGGAGGAGATTCAGAGCAGCGCTGCGGAGAAGGACTTGGGAGTGTGGGTTGATGAAAAAATGAACATGAGCCGGCAGTGTGCGCTTGCAGCCCAGAAAGCCAAGCGTATCCTGGGCTGCATCAAAAGGAGCGTGACCAGCAGGTCGAGGGAGGTGCTCCTGCCCCTTTACTCTGCTCTCGTGAGACCTCACTTGGAGTATTGCGTGCAGTTCTGGTGTCCTCAACATCAAAAGGACATGGAACTGTTAGAACAAGTGCAGAGGAGGGCCACGAGGATGATCAGGGGACTGCAGCACCTCCCATATGAAGATAGGCTGAGAAAATTGGGGCTGCTCAGCCTGGAGAAGAGAAGGCTGCGTGGAGACCTCATAGCAGCCTTCCAATATCTGAAGGGGGCCTATAGGGGTGCTGGGGAGGGACTCTTCATTAGGGACTGCAGTGATAGGACAAGGGGTAATGGGTTTAAACTTCAACAGGGGAGGTTTAGATTGGATCTGAGGAAGAAATTCTTTACTGTGAGGGTGGTGAGGCACTGGAATGGGTTGCCCAGGGAGGTTGTGAATGCTTCATCGCTGGTGGCGTTCAAGGTGGGGTTGGACATAGCCTTGGATGGCATGGTTTAGTGGGAGGTGTCCCTGCCCATGGCAGGGGGGTTGGAACTCGATGATCTTGAGGTCCTTTCCAGCCCTAACTATTCTATGATTCTATGATTCTATCATCTTATAGATTCTTGGAGATGGTGCATTGGCTTGTACATTGGGAATTATCCTTAATAGAGTTAACATTTTTTTTTTAGGCATAAATGGTTACTCTCTGTGTGTGCACATGTTGTGTGTAGGTGTGTCTATGTATACATCTCACAGTGAACAAGACCAACAGCTGTGTACTTACATGTTGACCTGAGCCACAGCGACATCTTTAATTAGGGTCATAAGAATTACCGTGTTGAATATTGAGATCTTAGACTATCAGTTATGTGCCTCACATGTACGAATATTTTCCCCAGTGAAATGTTCCCTCTGCTGCCCCAGTTGTACGTCATGCTGTGCCTTAAGCCACTGGATTAAAACCAAGATATTTTTGGTATAGAGCGGTTAAAGGAAATTAACTACCAGACGAGCATTTAAGTGATGCAGGATTTAAAAACATCTTTCAAGGGATTAGAGGCCCACTACTAGAATTTTGTAAGGTGGTAACATTTAAAAAATACCTGCAATGTTTTGGGATGATGCTTGGGAAGGTATTTCCTGGCCAGATATTATTGAAACTTCTCTTTCAGGAAAAGAGTTTTCTGCGCAGATCTGCTGGTATCACATCATAGGAGTTACAATGTATATTTGGGCCTCTCTTCACCAACACAGATGCCTTGTGATTCTAGCTAATCTTAGAAAAAGTAAATCGGGTAAGATGTTTCATTTCTGCCAATCATTTACTTAGGTCATTTTCCCCTGTTTGTTTCAGTAGGCTTCTATAGCTTCTAGTATCTGACAGCATGAGTATTTTTCAGTTCCTATAGTGTGGTGTTCTCTAGAAAACTTTCAGTAGATCCAAGGAGGCTATTTGGAAAAGAGATCAGATGGCTGAATGAGGGTTGGGTGTGGTCAGAAATGGTCCAGCTTTCAGTACCCTAAGGGCAGACACGTGCTAATGCTTAGGACTTGTGCTGTTCCTTGAGGACCTCACTTCTGTCTCCATGTGAGCTAAATATAGGTTTCCTTACTCTCTGCAAACAGCCAGAGGTGGCATCTTATTTCATTAGGAAGCACAGAGCTGCCAGATCAGATGGAGGTGGATGATGATGATAACTTTAATGAGCATGTTGTTCTGTAATTGTGAGTAGAAGAGAAAGGTTTCTTTAATGCATGTTTTTCTTCACTAATTTCTGTTTGCTTGCAGGAAAGGTTGTAAGTCTGAACCACAGTGTACCTTTTGGAGACTGGTTTGAGAGAGTTTCTTGCCCTCACTATTTTGCAGAGGTCCTCATATATGTATCTATGGCCATCACGCTTGGACTTCACAATGTGACATGGTGGTGTGTAGTGATGTACGTTCTTTTTAACCAGGCATTGGCTGGGGTTTTATGTCACGAGTTCTATCAGAAAAACTTTAGCTCCTACCCAAAGCATCGAAAAGCATTTATACCATTTGTTTTCTAGAATATTTCTTCTAAAGTATCTTTAGTACAAACTGGGAAATGTTTCCTCTAAGGGAATAACAGATATATGGCTTGCTAAAGCCAAGGTAAAATTGCACATTTTCTCTAGTTCTAGCTTAAAATCTCATCCACATTACCAATTTAGGTGGGGAAAGGTAAGGTCTCTGCTTACCAAAAGAGCTGAAATAAAATTACCAAGGACCTTATTTTAAACTGAAGAGATGCTAATTGTCTCTTTTCAGTTTTATAATGATATCTTATGCATAAAACATTGCTGTTGTGCAGCGAGCCCAAATACATATATGTGAAAACTGTTGTGAAAGAAGGGTGCAGGGAATAATTTGAACCACTGTATTTCATGTCTTGCCTAATATTTAAGCATATTTTTTCCTAATCTCTTTTCTTCTTCTGAATCACTTCAGAGGGAGGCAAATTGTGTCTTTCTGTGCTTCCCTGTTGTATAAAGCCACTGCTTTATAACTGCAAGCACAGGAACTGGTGGAGAAAGCTGCAGTGGAGGAATGACTCATGCTAAGCAGTGGAGATAAACAGACCCATTCTCTGTGTTCTCTCTTCTGTACTGAAGTGTTTTCATTCATTGGTGAAAACCTGTTTATTCCTAAACTGGAAAAATCATGGAAGGTGCTCTTTAGAGTGACAGTAGAAGAGAATTTGCAGAGAAGTAAGGCTCCTGGTTATGGTTGTTATTCTTTTAGTGGTTATTGGAATCCCCGGTGTGTTAGAGGGGGCAGTTATGCAGGATGACCATACCCATGACTTCACTGGTTTTTAAACAGCCTGTGAGAGCAGATGTAATGAACTGCTGAGACAAAGAACACACAGAAACCAGTACCTGACAAGTGCTACAAAGAAGTTTTTACTGGGGACATGGTCGTTGCTCAGCGCAAGGGGTTCTTTGCACTTAATCACTGAATATATCGGTGCTTTTCACGATTCTGAATCTGTTTGCATGATGTAGCATATGGATGCTGGTGTTTCAGCAGGTTTTCTACTTACATGCATGTATTATTTTGTATATGAGCAGAATTTTTATATGCTAAAATATATATCAAATGAGTTACCTAATTAAACCAGTTTACTACACATTCTGTTCCGTGTAATTTTTCAAAATTGAGCAGTGTATATGCAAAACACGAGCAGTTACTTTTCACAGAATGCTGGGCCTCTCTTGTGCCCCTCTCTCCATCAACTCCATAGCTTCAGTTCACCATGCTGCATAAACAGCCCTGTCTGGGGAGCTCTTATTTCTATACTGGGGTTTATTTTTAGCGATTCACCTGCCTCCAGTCATCTCCTGTTCTACTGGCGTTCTTTGTCTCGCTTACTGGACAGTCAGTTGCTTCCTGGGGAACATGGTCCTGGCCTTGGCCCGGGGAGACAGCATCAGGCTCACAGACACCCAAAGCGTTGCTTTGTACTTGGGGCTTTTAGACGCCTGGATGAGCCCAGGCCATTTCTGTGCAGGTATTTTACCTTCTTGCGCATCTGTTCTGCTTCCCGTTTCTCAGCGCCCTTTCCCTGCCCGCAGGCAACTCCGAACGGAGGGAAAGACGCGCCTGGGCTAGCCCGGGAAAGCGGCACAGCCGCCCTGCCCGGCCCCTCCCGACGCCGAGAGCCTGCGAAAGGGGTAGGAGCCAACGCGGTGGTATCGCCCTCAGAGGGCCGTGAAGGGCCGGGGTCCCCCGCCCGCTTGGGCGGGGCGTCCGTCAGCGGAGGCCGCAGCCAATCGGCGCGCAGGATCCCGCCCCTCCGGGTCGGGCCGTTGCAGGAAGCGGTTGGGGGACGGTTGCGGGACCGCGCGGCCGGGACGCTGCGGACAGGGCGATGACGCGGCGCCTTTAAAGGGGCCTCGCGCGGTGTGTGTGCCCCCCCGCACCGCCGCGCTCGGCTGCCATGGCCTCGCCGCAGACCCCGCGGGCCGCCGCGCTGCTGTTGGCGGCGGCGCTGCTGCTCCTGGCTCCGGCGGGGCTGCGCGCTGCTCCGGAGGAAGAGCCCGGCAGGAAGAAGGAGCCGCCGCCACCACCGCCGGCGGCACAGGGAGCCGAGCCGCGGGCTGAGGTGAGGCGACGACGGGCCGTACCACGCCGGCCACCTGCATGATGCCCCCTCCCTCAGCGGCGCCCCGGGCCGCCAGGTCAACCCCCGCGGCAGTGCACCAGGTGGGGCGGGCCCGGCCTGCAGGGCGCTTTCCCTCTGGAAGGCCATGGGACTTCTGCGTTCCCGCCCTTTAGCACGAAAAGAGGGAGTTTAGGTCCGACACGAAAAATGGGCTAGTGTCGTTTTCACCAGATAAGTGTTTTGTACCCTGCTTGCTTGCATAATGGGGAGGAGGAGGAGGGGAACCGACCTTTACAGGTCTTCTTCACAGAAGCAGGTGAAAACAGGCTTTGATGTGACTCAAAACTTGCCAGTTTTTCCTGAATATTTAAGGTTAATTTCTTGACGTTAAAACTTTTTAAATGGTGTTTTTGGTTAGGACGTTCTGGTGCCAGGTGAACACGCAGGGGGGTGGAAAAATCACTAACATATGGCTTGATGTGGCATGTAGAGCATGTCAAGTTTTAAATAACAACCCCCCAGATTTACAGCACTGCTAAAGGTGAAGGAACTCTGGGAAGTTGCTGTGTATTGCATAGAACATGGAAACTCAAATGCCCAACCCAAAAACTTACAGCGCTCCTAAGACGTGGAACGCTGAGAAGTCACGATGGGTAAACACGCTGTAATCTGTCTCTGCTGGTAGATGTGCTGAACGAAGCTGGTTTAGCCATCTCTGGTCAAGCATGGGAACACCAACTTCCTTGTTCTGGGTCTTGCTTTTGATGGTAGATATCTTAGCCTCTGTGAAAATAAACACTTTGGTAAGTGACATGGGGAGTGTGCCTGTCTGGTTTGACCACCGGAAGTCTTAAAGCTATAGTTTTCTGTGAACATAGAGCATGTAAAAAAAAAAAAAAAAAAAGAAAGAAAAGCTAATGAAAACTTGCACAAAATTTTAATGTGGCTGAGATGCAGGATTGTGCAAGGGAAGAAAGTGATGCTAACAGGTTTTGAAAGTACTTTGTATTTCTCTTAAGTTAACCCTTGTCACCCAGCTTTAGTTTGAAGAGTTTAATTCTCAGTACTTGTACCAGAAAGCCACTTGTTTGGTTAAGGTCATAAAGTAAACAGCCAGGAGTTCTGAAGACAGCAATATTGGAGTTGAATTAAAGCAGCTTTCCCCGTGTTTTGTTGGTTCTCCAGTGGTTCGCCAGTTCTGGTAGTAGTGTGCATGGTGAAGTACTGTTTTAATCAGCAGTGCACGACCTGCTCTGCTTGCAAAGTGCCTAAGTAGCAGTTTGAGGTAGGTTGCAGCCGGTAACTGGTTAATGATCATTAGTGCTGCATGAGAGGTGTGTATGTAAAATGTCACACTACACAGCGTGGTATGACAGGAGAGATATGATGCTCTGAACTTTACAAACTGTTGCAGCCTATTAATTAACTAGTGGGTTTTTTGTTGTTTCCCTCTCCCCTACAGAAGGGGTCCTCGCTGGTTGCTCCAGTTCACATTGTCAGTGAAGAATCACCTGACAAGACTAATTTGGGCTTTATTCATGCATTTGTGGCTGCTATATCAGTCATCATCGTGTCAGAACTGGGGGATAAGACCTTCTTCATTGCAGCCATCATGGCAATGCGGTACAACCGTTTGACTGTTCTGGCTGGTGCTATGCTTGCCTTGGGACTGATGACATGTTTATCAGGTTAGCACTCTTTTCTCTTTGTTTCATCTCTTAAACTGTGTTGTGTACATGTTTATCAATAAATCTTAATTGAAGTTAAAGTGAAGGTAGTAGGTATATGCACTTCCCTGGTTTAAGGAGAGGGTAAAGGTTTTCTTGGAGACCATGGCTCAGATTGAATATTTAGGCTCTCACCTCTAATGAGATGTTTGTGCTCTCTAGGCCTCAATATGAGAGTAAGAAAGAGGAGTAGGATTGGGAGCCTAAGCACTTCCTTGATTCTGGGGCCACTGGTTTCTGTTAATTTTTAGCTCCTGTTAAATTAGTATGCCTAAAGGGGATGTAGGAGTGACTTCCAGTTTTTCCCCTCAGACAGAAGATTCTTAATATGATGACAAATTTTGCTTGTCTGACTTGTATCCCTGTATGTGTAGTTGCTTCGATTTGTGCTGGGAGCTGCTTAAGTGGAGGATGATATTCTGCCACAGTCCTTTGGGATGGGTGGTACTGACAGATCCAAGAACTTGGGGGGAAGTGAGGTGTCAGGTGGCACTTGAGGAACCTGAAGCTCTGGGTACTTACCTGGCCGTGACATAAAATAGAGCAGCCTTCAGGTACATCAGATGCAGCATGAATTTTATTGTGTATGTGCTGATTACTGAGTAATTAACATAGTGCTTGTGGAGATGGCCAGTTAACTGGCTTCAGGCTTCTTGGCAAGTGTTTCTGTGAATGTGTTTGGGTGTGTAGCTATCGTTGTATATACTGCTACAATTATTATTACAGTCTTGGAGCAGCTTCCATGTGCACTGTGTGTAAAGATAGCGTTGTACGAGTTTCTTCTATTACTCGCTTAGTATAAGTCTTTGAGTCGTCTTCTACTTCTGCACTGCTTGCTCCATTTAATGTTATTTAGTACTACAGATGATGTGCTATTCTGTAAATTGTGTGATCTCTTTTCCTCCTGCCCAGTATGGTTCTCCCTTTTTCTATACTCTCTTCAAATCTTTCTTGATGCTTTTTCATAAAAGCTTTGTTTTCTGCTTTATCCTCTGGTTTATAGGTGCCCAGCTATTTCTTCCTTCTCAGAAAGGAGTCTTTCCCCCCTCCCCTCCCACCTCCTTGTTTCATACAGGCTGTGTCTGGAAATTCTTGGGGGTTTTGCCCACTTTGATTTCATGAAAATACGCTCATTTAAACTCACCCCAAGTACTCACTACTTGGGGTGGTTTTTTTTTAAAGCCGTGCTTGACAGAATAAGCTGCCTTTCTGTAATGCTTATTTCGTTATGTCTGTGCTTGTATGTGCAAGCACATTGTATAGTTTCTTGCATTCCTTTACTTTAGTATTTTCAGTCTTCAAAAATAAGTTTAGTTTAACTCCTGGTTTATTTAGCTATGCAACTAATACTGTTATTCATATATGTATGTGTTGTGTTTGCTAAGAGTACAACTTGGTCAATTTTGGTCTCATAGCCTTACTTTTGGTAGTGGCTGTGTGAGTTAATCTCCAGATTATGTAGTAACTTAAGCGTATTTTCTAACTAAGTGTATGCAAGGAAACACATGTGGTAATATAGAATCATAGAATAGTTAGAGTTGTAAAGGACCTTAAGATCATATGCTTCCTTTCAGCTAATTGCATGTGGAATAAAACAACAGAAAAAGTTGTGAGTGCATGGTCCAAGCAGCCTTGAAGGTTAGGTGTGGAGTTTTAATTTCTTCTTGTTTATGCAGGCCATTTTTTGTCAAAAAAAATGGTAACTAGTCTTACTTTGTGAAGAAGTAAGTACTTTGTTCTGTTTCTATTTGAGAACTAGTTTTGGCTTAGTTTGATTGCCTTCAATACCCATAAAAGTAGGTGCACCATGGAGGTAGCTTTTTGGTCTTTTGAATGGGATCAGTGCATTTAACTTAAAAGAAGATCAAAGTTAGTCACGTTGTGTGCTTGTGAGGAGTGTGGGAGAGATGGGAATAGTAAGTGCAGGTATTTGCACTTGGCAGAAGAAGACAGACACGGATTCATGCAGCTGGGTGATTTGTGAGTATGACTAGTAGGCTTAATTTGTAGAAAATCTTATCCTAAGTTTATGAGGTAAACGAAAGTTTGGGAAGAGATGCTATCTAACATGTAGCCATATAAAGAAAATGGTATACTGGTATACGCCATGACTGATTTGTTTACAGATGATAGTTTCATGGCATGCTTGGAGGAAGGTGGGACTTGCGTAGTCCTTGATGGGAATGATAATGTTACTGGGGCTGACTCTTGGGAATAGCAGCACATCAACTTTGCCTGGTGTGCCTTTCTGCATGTTGATGGACTTCAGTCTCTGGCATGAGCAGTAATTTTTGGGGTTTCAAAAGTGTTGTTATCTTAGAGCAGGGGAAGAAACTTATATAAACCCAACAAAAGATGCAGTATTTGTTTATCAGTGGATATATGAATTACAGACTTTGCTAGCAAGCATTTTTTAGATGTAGGAAAAATAATTATGATCCTCATGCTTATTTTTTTAAATGACACATTTGTTTTCTTTTCAGTTTTGTTTGGCTATGCTACCACGGTTATTCCTCGTGTGTACACATACTATGTTTCAACGGCACTGTTTGCAATTTTTGGCATCCGGATGCTTCGGGAAGGCTTGAAAATGAGTCCAGATGAGGGTCAGGAAGAGCTGGAGGAAGTTCAAGCAGAAATTAAAAAGAAAGATGAGGAAGTAAGTCATAAGCTTTCTGTGAATTCCGGCTGATGAAACAGTTACAGCCATGAAGCTACAGAATGGCACTGTTACGTTTGGGGTGTTCAGATATGTCTGCAGTTGATAATTTGACACAGAAAACGTGTATTAAATGGGACAGAAGTGGGCCCTGGAGGCTGTTTCAACAGGTGATTCCAGTTCCATGGCAAGCTTGGCTTCTCAGTAGAAAAGAGACTTTTTGCATAGAGTGGGGCACTGTGGGTATTTTTATTTATTCCTTGATGCATTAGCAGAGAGGACATGAACAGTTCACTCTTACCTCTACTTTCATTTCTTTATATGGGCAGGCAGATGAATGCTGAGATTTGTAGTGTTGCAGCAAAGTCTCTGTTGTAATAGCTTTCTAAATATACTGGCCCTCTTCTAAGCAGTAGTGTGGAGTATTAATCTTATTTAAGTTTTGGGGTTTTTGTTTTCACCAATTTTACCAAATCCTACTGTGAGAGCCACTGCTTGGGGAGAGGGGGATCCCAACAGGAGGAAGTCTGTGGTTATAAACCATGTGTTGTTCCTACTGAAACTGCTATGTAAGTGCAAGCAGTACAAGATGGACAATAACTGGAGATTAGAGGTGATAACAAGTATATATATGCGCACACGTGTGCATACATGTAGCTAGTTTTTTAAATGCTAATATTGATAATGCAACAGTCAGTGGCTAGTAACATTGCACATACTAAATAGGCAGCTTTACTGTGTAAGTATTTCATTTGTGGTGTTCAGATGATATTTTTTATCTTATGATTGATTGGGTTTTTTTTCCCTTGTCTTCCACAGCTTCAGAGAACTAAACTGTTAAATGGGCCAGCAGATGTGGAATCAGGGCCAGGCACCACTATACCTCAGAAGAAGTGGCTCCATTTTATTTCTCCAATCTTTGTCCAAGCTTTTACTTTAACGTTTTTAGCAGAATGGGGTGATCGTTCCCAATTAACAACCATAGTGTTGGCCGCCAGAGAGGTGAGTGTTGCAGAATGCTGCTGTTCTTTTGCTCCCTTTGGGTTGCCCTCAGAGAAGTGGGAGAGACAAAATTCTCTTGTGGTAGGAGGTATCAGATTTTCACTCCCACTGTGAAAAATCGTTATGTGACTGGGACTGCACAGGCATTTCTGGAAATAGTTGGTTTTCTATCAGGCAGCTGAATACAATTGGGTTTTGTTAGTGTTGAGAGATGTTACAGAACAGATGTTTCTTTGATCTGTGTGGTTGTACACTTTTAACACAGTAGCTTTAAAAAGAAACTTTTATCCCACCAAACTTAAAGCTTATCAAAAAATACCTCATCTTAAAAATCTAAGTGAATATGGTACAGGGTATAGAGCTAAAATAAACCCTAAACTGCTGTGCAGTAGGTAATACTGTAAATGAAACTGTGTTCAGCATGATGATTGAAATGTATGTTTAAAGGAAAACTAAGGTTTGTAGTCAACCTTTAAATAAACATAAGTAGCTTACCTGTGCTCTTTCATGCATTGAGATCATTTGCATGCCTGCCCTAGGACTCATGCTTCTTTCAGTGTACTTCCAGACCTTTCCTAGGGATAAATCAGGACTGTGGAATGAAGGAGGCTATAATCTGAAGGAATCTCTTGTCTCTATTGCAGTGTAGGGAAGGTGTTCAGTGCTAACAAGGCAACGAACAGCAGGATGAGAGGGTGATCTCATTGTTCAAGCAGTTACGTGCCATCTTGGAAAATGAGGAATTGTTATTGCCTCTGGCCAGATTTTATATACTGCTTAAGCCCATCTTTTCACAGGTGGTTCTTGACTTCTGATTTGCATTTTATAAGTGTTCCATTGGGGAGCATCCGTGAGACTCTGTGGTCTCCTTTGTGAAGTGTCAAGCATTGCAACTAAAGAGTGGAATGTTGTGCCTTTAGCATGTGAAGTGTTTATATAAGTGCTACAAAAACAAATACTACAAAAAAATGGCTTGAAGATATATCTTGATCTTGGCTTTCAGAATCAGTGAATGGTTATGGTCTGGATATTTTTTCATTTTATCTGTGGGACTGTTTTATATTCCCTTATTTCATAATATATTCAGCTAAATCCTTATGTGACTACTTCACAGACACATAGCAGGAGCATTACAGAAATGCTTATGAGGAAAGAGATTATATTCGAGCAGTGTGGTAAGTCAGCTGTGACCGTATATTCCTCAGAGAAAAGAAAAAACCCTAAACTTCTGTGACTGCTCATGGAGTAGGGTTCTGTCCTCTCACAACAAACAAAATGTGGCTCCTTTGGAGAAAAAAAAGGGTGGTAATTTGGCTGTTTCAGTGCGTATACCAAGGGAATAAGTTAAATCTGTCTTCATGAATCATGTGCTGACAGCAGTCCATAAGAACTTGACTTTGCACCTTACTAGTTCACTGTGTGTAAGACTTGTTAATTTGTTTAAGGAAGCAGAAGAGGAAACTCAGTAGTGTCCTACTAAACTGGGTTTGCCTGAGCTGCTGCATCTAAGCACACTTCTGCTTCTGGAGACTATGCCGAGGGAAACCATCATACCTATCAGGGCATATGGGATGTGGGGTGAGATCCACCCTCAACTGAGGGGGCTGTACAGTTATCTGAAAAGGAAGGGGGTGGGGGGTGCTAGGAAATGGGGAATTCCAGGAATTTTGGGTCCTGATCCTGGAGGCAGGTGTGTTGTGCTGGCACACCCCTGCTTCCAACCTGTCTGTTAGAGATTTCATGCATTCCTCATGTGATGGCAGCAGCTCTTTTTTTCCTCTCAGAGCTAAAAGCCTCACTAATAAATGTGCAGGGGACCCAACGCTACTTTCCCTCATTCATCTTTGTACAGCAGAAAGTCATGCTTCTACCTTGCTTTTGCTGTCAGTTATTAAGACTCTTCTCTGTGTCTAATGCTGAAGCCTTCTCTTTTATAAGGCATTCAATATGTATGTGTAATTTGTAAGTGGATCTGAGAAATGTCTACACATAGAGTTCTTCGTGTAGCTGCTTGCTATGCAGTGATATGAAAGCTGTTGTTGACAGTAAATTTGAAAACAGTTTATTACCCTCTGCACTTAAATTCTTTCCTGCTTCCCTCTCTGGATGAGTGGGACAGGGGGGCAGAGAATAGAACACAAGCTTCTGAAGCTGGACATGGGGCTTGGAATGTTTTAGCTGTTGAAAACTTGAAAACTTTCATTTGCAGTTTGTGGATTTATTTTCCTTTATAGTGAGTTTGGTGTTCTTCCAGCTGATTCATGTTGTGTTTCTCAACAGCTGCCACCTTCCCTCCAGAGGTTGTGTAATTGTTTCAGTACAGCACAGTGATTTCTGGATCTATATTTAACAACTTGAAGATGCTTTTTGGTTGAACCATGCCATATGCTCCTGTACTAGTCAAATTTAGGTTTAAGTCTGTCTCACTAGCTGATGTACACTTTTACTGGTCTTTGAGGTAGCCATAGATAGCGGAGCAGAGCAAACACCAGGGAGTCCTCCATGCTTGACATTGTGCAACCAGGGAATCCAGGTGTTGCTCCTTCATGGCAGGAGGTTGTCATAGGACTAGTGGGTTTCAACTGTGCTGATGTTGCCCTCCTGTGTTTTTTCCTCAGGACCCCTATGGCGTGGCGGTGGGAGGCACAGTGGGGCATTGCCTATGCACTGGTTTAGCAGTTATTGGAGGGAGAATGATAGCACAAAAAATATCGGTTAGGACTGGTAAGTGAAAACTCACTCCTGCCAAAACAATGCATTAATGTTGTCATGTCTATGGTGTGAGTGACTATAAGTGCTTGGGAGCAGTGTTTCTCAAACCTTTCGGAAACCCCAAAACTGTTTTTTTTTTGGAGCCTGTGTGTTCCATCCCACCTCCCTGTGCCCTGCCCGTGTGAGCTCTCCTTGCGGGGAGTGCCCAGCACTGTCCCCAAGGCTCCTGTGTCTCCTGCTAGATAGAGGCTGAGCCTGCACAGTGTGGGAGCATCTAAGAGGTCCAGCATTAACTGAGTGTAACGGTTCACTGACTCTGATTTAAGGTATTGTAGCTCCAGGTTTAAAGATGGGCACAGGTGGAGCATGTTTTGCTTCACTATTAGCTGGCTTGCAGGAGACTAAAGGAAGGAAATACAGTGTTTTGGATAGTTGGTGTTTATTGTTCAACAGTGATAATGGAAATTGCTGCAATTGAGTGCAGACCTTCAGGTGAGCAAGATAACTGCATAGTTACAACTTATGCCAGCCATATAAAAAGCTTTAAAATCTACTGTGTGTGGCATAAGTGTTTGGGTTTTTTTATCATACCTCCTATCTGTGACAGGAACGACCAGTAAGGTTATACTGGGTGGTTTTCCCTTAGATTAGGTTGCAGTTTGCTTCAGCTATCCCCCCTGTCATGTGGTGAGATTTCTTGCTCCCAGAAAGGATTCTGTGAAGCTGCTTCCTACAGATGCTCATTCTGAATATTTGTTCTGCCGTTGCAGAGGTTGTTAAAAGCCAACTTCACCACAAAAAGTGAAACGTGCATCCTGCGGTGTCTGTTTGCCAAGGAAATTGGTGACAAAATGCTAATCTCACAATGATGTAGTATGCTCCTAATAAGCCTAGTGTGGATCTTTGGCCACAGGACTAGCCTTGTTAGGTTAGATGGAAGAGCTGTCTGGCCTCTTAGTTTGTTTAGGGAAGAGTAGGAGAACATACACAGTAGGGCTTTTCTGGAATACTGTCCTACCCTCTAACTGATTGTGGCCATTGCAAACAGTTAGTATTTTGTATACTATCTCTTTCAGTATAGTTACCTGAACTGTACAAACCACCCTCATTAGTATGTTACTCTTACTTGCTGGCTTCCTTCAGCATGAGAATATTGTATCTTATTTCCCCCCATACCGCCAAATATTCAACAGAAGGTGTCAACCTCCATTTTATACTAGCTAAAGTAATAAAACAAAGTTTCCTTCCAAGGACCAGAATATATTCTTGTAAATGCAGTTAGGCAGTGGGGTGGCATGTGGGCATCCTGACACCGAGCTAGAAACAACATCCATGATTTACAGCATGTATTTTAAACAAAGGTTATTTGGGAATCTGGCATTAAAAATAAATCTGTAATGTGTCATGGAAGATGTTTAACTCTCAGTTTCTAATCTCTTTTTGGTTTGCGTTTCTTTTCAGTGACAATCATAGGGGGCATTGTCTTCTTAGCATTTGCATTTTCTGCACTATTTATAAGTCCAGACTCTGGTTTTTAAATTTTTTCATCACTGCAGAGGAACAAGGATTGGAAGCACCAAGCAGTGATCCTCGTGCATTTTGTATATAATGTACAGAATTGTAGCTGAACAAGCACTGAAGATGAGACACTGAACTTTTTATAGCGAATGATTCATGGGACTGACACGTTCATGGACAGCTTCTGCAGAGGCAATCTGCTTGTTGTCTGGTTTGTTTATTCTGTGGTGCCTGCTCCCTCAGTGGGATGTGTGTGGTTTTCTTGGTTGCTGGGCCTGGCTGAGCTGAGATCTGATACTCTCTTAAGTGTTGAGGTTTCCTCTGTTACACCCGGCCACCTTCCCTGTTTCTTCAAGAACTTGATTCTTAAGGCTTCCTGAAGCAGGCTGCGGCTTGTTCCATGTTGCTTAACAGACGGCGTTAAGGAGCAAACTGCTGCTGGCTCCCACCTCCAAGTACTCTGTTTCCAGGGTGCACCAAGGCTGGATCATCTAAGCCACAAGAAACCTGGGAGCAGTTCCTATACCATTGGGTGGCTGAGCCACCAACAGAGAATTTTATAAACCTACTTTAGAGGGAAAACTTCTTAATCAGGGATTTTTATCAGGAAATAGAAGTGTGGTGATTAACAACCTACCATGGTCAATATGCAATCTGTCTGGCGTTAGTATTATTTGACTTTTGTATTTTATTTTGAAATATTGAAATATATGAAAAGTAATAAAATGGTCCAACTTAACAATGTTCCATTCCCAGGACTGAACAATAATGGAGTTCTTAGATTTAGATGTGTTCCTTTTTTCTTTTTAGGAATAGAAATGTAATCTGGAAGAGTATTAATAAAATATAGTGTCTCCATTTGAGTTACTTTCAGTATTGTTTTTGATGGTTCCTGTAATTCCTGCCACAAAGGTATGCCTTTGGGTGAGGAAAGTGTACTGTATTTATTTTGGATACTGATAAATGCCACTGTTACAAAGATTTTGAAAATGTTAAGCACTGAAGATGTGTGGGTTGCAGAAACACAGCCTGAGACAGCTGGGCTCGTTCAGCCTGGAGAAGAGAAGGCTCCGGGGAGACCTCAGAGCAGCTCCCAGTGCCTAAAGGGGGCCTACAGGAAATCTGGAGAGGGGCTTTTTACAACAGCATGAAGTGACAGGACAAGGGGGAATGAGTTTAAACTGACAGAGGGGAGATTTAGATTAGATACTGGGAAGAAATTCTCTACTATGAGGGTGGTGAGGCACTGGCACAGGGTGCCCAGAGAATCTGTGGCTGCCCCATCCCTGACAGTGTTCAAGGCCAGGTTAGATGGGGCTTTGAGCAACCTGGCCTAGTGTGAAGTGTCCCTGCCCATGTCAGGGGGTTGGAACTGGAGGAGCTTTAAGGTCCCTTCCAACCCAAACCCCTCTGTGATTCTATGGTTCCATGCTTTTCTCTGCTTTTCAGTGATTTGGATTCTGAGCTAATGGCCTAAATAACTCCCCAAGATTCACTCAGCAGCACTCCTGTAAAATAGAAGATATGATTTCTAATACTATGAATCTGCCTTTCATTGAAGCTGAAGTAGTATGGAGAATTACAGATGTGACCTTTGCAGCTCACAAACTGAGCAGTCCCTAATCCTTTTTCTAGGTTTCTCTGCCTGAAGAGCCCCTTAATGCCTCATTTCTCACATTCTGAAGACTGCAGCAGCACAACGCCTGTCATGCGCACTGGTACAGAAACAGGCTGCAATTTCAGACTCCAGGCCTGGATGTTCACGTCTTGGCCTGAAGGCAGGGTGCTGCTGGCAGGGCCTGTGCTCATTACTGGGTGAGGCACTGTGCTGCTTTGATGCTGTGGGTTGTGGGGTTGGGGTTTGGGTTTGTGCTTTTTATTGGTGGTTGGATTTCTTTTTCTTCCCTTTCTTATTTTGAATCAAGCATTGTAGGCAGAAACTGCAGCCTCATCTTTCCCACAGCCTGGAAACACATACTCTGCATCTGGTATATGTGCTGCTTACAGCTGCTTTGATAGGAGAACAGTTAGGATCAACAGCAAGATGAAGCTATTTAATGTGGTGGCTGTAGAGGTGAGTGTGAAATTGCAGAGCAAATACCTCTGTGGCTTCCAAGTTTGTATTTTAGTTATGTGTGATGTGAAGTGCTGCTTTTTACCAGTCATAGAGTGTATTTGACTGCTCTAGTGCTAGCTGGGCCAGAAGCAATTAGTCTCAACAGTGGTCTCTGGGGCTTTTTAAAAGCACAAACATCAACTTATCCTTGGAAATGCATTATAAAACTAGATGGCTCATGAAACCTTAGTGAAAGCGCTGAAAGGTGCTGTAGCAGTTGCTACTAGTTACACTGATCTAATGTTGGCAAGTAGCTGCTAGAATGTTTCACAATGCGAGGAAGCTGTCGCTGGAGCTTGCCAAATGTGACCGAGGACTCCACTGGTGTATCTTCAGCAGCCCTGTGCCTGCTGCACTGTCTCCAGCACAATAGGGGTCCCTCCACAGCATCTCAAGGCACTCACACCCTTGTGGTCTGGTTCAGGGGTTGGGATTTGAGCAGCTTTCATCATACTTTATTCTTGTGCTTCCTGTGCTTGGCATCAGGGAGGTGTGTGGCTCTGTTCTGTCTCAAAGTACCTGGGTACTTGGGATACAGGTAATATCTTCAGGAGTGCCTGTGTACATGTACATACATATATATATATAGATACATAAAACCTCTTACCCTTAAGGCTGAGTTTGCATCAAAACCTTCCAGATTTTGTTAAAGCCTTGCCTGTGTCCATACTTTTCCCAAGGTAGCAGGTCTCAGTTGGAGCGGTAGGTTACATGTGCTGCTGGTGAGGTGATGTAAACCTGCTTGCTAGAGCTGGAAGTCTGGAACGTGGTGAGCTGTGCCACTGGTCTCTGGGCTGAGGTGTCCTGCACAGATGTCACAAGGCAGAATATGAGCAGCTCTGGCTGATGCGGGAGTGACCTGTGAGAGCTGACAGCTTGTGTGCTGGCACTTGAGATGCTGATACACGTGAGCAGTAATCTGCTCCCTGCCCTTCCTTTCCCCACACTGTGCCCAAAGTGGAAGATGCTGATCTATTAGTAAGAGAAACTGTCTCTCTACTTCTTATACCCAGAGGTAAAGTGGGAACTGTGAGACACATCTGAGGTAAGCAGTTCAGTGGGCTTGTGTGCTTGCACCTTTATCTCACTTCTTCCTTCAAGATCCTCAATAAGCTGAAATGTATCTTAACAGTAGAGCTGGGCATATGGGAATGGGTTATTTTGTCTTTCCAGCAGCTGGCTGTAGCACTGGCTTCCTCTTTTCCAGGATGCTGTCCTTTGTCATTTGCCAACTTGCAGGAGCGTTAAGCCAGCATTAAAGCACCCTGCCTGAGCAGAACCTGTGTGTGGTCAGACCAGAGGAGGTGGGGTGTTCATTGAGATGCTCCAGGCATGAAGTGTCACTTGAGCACTTGGGGGAAGCATTCAGTGCTTCTGGCTGCCTCAGCTTGCTCATATGGGTGAAACACAGCCGCACCTGTAGCTCAGTCTGGCAGCAGCATCTGTGTGGCTCTTGAGGGGGCTGGAGGAGCAATGTGCTGGGCTGGGAATTGCCAGATCTCGAGGTTTCAGTCCACAGAGCAGGCTTGATGCTGTGCTGGTGGGGGTTTATGACTGTTTCTGTCACGGCACTGCGCACAGCCCCTTCCTAGGTAGCGGTACCTCTGGGGAAGGCTGAGGCCTGGCTTTTCAGGAAGAAACCAGATAAATGAGAGTGCTCTTTCCCTTCTAAACAGAGGCTGTTTTGGGGGTTGGTTTGCATTTCAGAGTATGAAACAAACAAGGTAACCAGCTGAAGTTTTAATTGCACAGCCCTGTGCCATTGCTTGTTCCTTTGTAGCTGGAGAATGTGAGATACGGTGAGCCAGTGTTTGAGTGCAGAGGGGAAGGCTCTGCAAACCATTGCATCTGCAGCATGGGAATCAAGCAGCTGCCCCCTTCCCCCCCCCCCCCCCCCGCCCCCCGCCAGCTTCCTGTCCATCTGGCTGCTCTCCCTGTGGGGATGACATTCAGCTGATTCCAGTTGTAGCCACAGGAGCCTCAAAAGCAGCATCTAAAGCAGGAATGTGCAGCTCTGACGGCAGCTGCATGCAGCTGTGGTTGAACAGTGCTGCAGCCTGCAACTACTCATGTCCCAGCAACAGAAACAAGATGGACATGAGTAAGTTCAGTTTTGAGGTGAGAAAACCTCACATCAACCGAGACGTTTAAAATGAGAGAAGCTTGTGCTTTACTTTGGAACGTGCCTCTATCCAATCCTTAGGTGAAGCCTGTCTCATTGCACTGCATGTGTGCAGGAAGTGAAGATTGAGGCAAACTGCTCATCTCTTGTGCTGCCAGGACAGTGTTTTCCAGAGGACAGACATGTTAGTGAACACAAGCACAGGGCTTGCTCTCCCTGGGGTAATGAAACCAGGAACGTATGGGGGCAGTGCTTGGCCTTACTCTTTTGAGACACGCTGCTCAGGTACCAAGCCTGGAAAAGTGGAGGTTCTCGAGGGGCTGCATTCAGCCTGTGCTGAGAGAGGCTCTGGCGCATCACAGCTTGTTCCTGTGAGCGGTTTTACAGCACCCGCTTAGAAAGGGGTTGGTGACTGAGCAGAAGCATCTCTGATTCTGAATGAGGCTCAGGCGATTTCAGCCTCAAAACCCAAGTCATCCTTAATGTCCGGAGCCATGGAAATGATGATGCAACGGTGCTTGTGAACTGACATGGCATTTTTCCATAGATGACCTGTGAGCCCCTGCAGTCAGCACCCTCAGCAAGGTACAGCTATGGGCTTTCGCTAAGGTAGGTACAGGTTACGTTTAACCTGTAATGTTTTCCACCTCTGTATGGCTTGTACTATAACTGTGCATTTCTTCTGGATTACTTAAATGTACCCCCCAAGTGAAAATGCAGTCACCAAAGGGTCTGACAGTGATGAAGACCATGATACAAGGAGTGCAGGAACAGTGTGGAAATCCTTGCTGTTACAGGTTACCCTTGAACAGGTGAAATCTTGTGGAATTTATATCACTAATACCCAAGACTCAGAAGTGCAGCTCACTTTTGGTTTGCTAATCTTTACAAGTACTTAATCCTTGCACTTTCATATAAGCATGGGTTTTGTTTCAAAGTTTGCACCACAGCAAAATGCCATTGAACAGCACTGCTCCAGGTGTGGCAGCGGTTCCAGTTACAGTTCTTCTTCTTCATAACTTTATGGAAAGCTGTAGTGGTGTTTCCAAAGTTCAGTTTTAAGAAAGCTGATAATCTTGGTGGCCCCACGGTATCAGCCTTATGGCTGGTGGGTGTTGACAGGCTTTAACTACAGCACTGCCGTAGCTCATTGTTTTTTGACTCCGGGGACCCAGGTGGCTTCTACATGTACAAGTAATATACAACTTGCACAAGTATCATTTAATTCCTAAAGGCAAAAGATCAGTATCTTCACATGGGCATCTTGTGTGATACCACAGAAAGAAAAGAACTGCAGACCTTAAAAATGGGTGTTTTTACCATCTCCGCCAGGCATTCAGCTTCAGGTACAGGATTTCCCTCCCACCTCTCCTTGAACATTTAATTAATGTCAAATTATTAATGTGTACACTTGTATCAGTGCAAAAGAACTGTGGAGACAGGGTTAGCCTACACGGAGAGGTTACACACTATCAGCCAGCTCTTTCAAGGGAGGACTGATGCTCTGAAGTTGTGTTCACAGCTAAATGTCTCTGCTTCCTTTTCAAGTGGCACAGCCGGTGTTTCAGATTGTAGCTACACCTTTAAATTACTGTTCTTTGAGAATTCCCCAACAGAAGAAATGCCCAGGCAGGGAAGCTGAAAGAACTAAAGGAAGATGTTGTGGCCACGCCAGGCAGTGAGGGAAGGGCCATGCTGGATAAAACCCTCATGCACATGCCAAGGCCCTGCAGCGCTCTCCATCCTTTGGCCAGAATAGGGACCCTACATGTTAAGATACAAAAGCAGTTTGAAGCTGTGCATGTTCACCCAAGTTCTGTGTAAGTTCCAAGGCAGAAATGTAAATACACAAGTCAAAGGTCTCTGGCCTTTGGAGTGGGGCATCAGTTTATGAAGAGATACAGAGAAGACGGCTAAAAAGAAATACAGTGTGTGTTTTACTGACATCTCACAAGTCGTTGGCCTGGGTAGGGAAGAGAAGGTAAAATCCATATCAAGCACCTTCTCACAAGCTGGTTCTGTAGGTGGGGGGAGAGTGGGTTTGTTACGGTGGAGGAACGTGGATAAAACTGACACGGAGCAACTGGGAAACACCACTTCTGGAACGGCAGAAGGCACAAAAAGCAAGATTTTAAATGAGTTACATTTATTCAGTTAAAAAATTGACAGTTAGTAATGGTCACATGAACACCAGGGAACTGTATCTACATTTCCTGACATCAACTGGGGTTTTTCTGTTTGTTTTCTTTCACGTATACAAATCTAATGCCAGTTAAAAACATACAGAACGGAACTGAACCCCAAGCCACTGTGAACCCAACACTGTTCAAAACTCAAAATTCAATCGGATGTACCTGAAAGGAAGTAATTTTTACCTTCCTTGTTAAAAAAACCACAACTCCCCAACTGCTTTCAAAGCAGTGACAGCTTTAAGACCATTCCCAGAAGTGTTTCATAAATAATCACCCCTTGATTGTCTATTAATGCAGCATCTCTCAGTCTTAGCTGGGGTCGCTATTTAGGCCCATACAGTATTTTGTTCAGACACAGTGCTCTGTGTTCCTCCCCTGCCCCACCCCCCCCACCCCCCCTGGTTTAATTAGGTACAATTCCTTTGAGTTATAGCATATCATGCTGGCAAAACTCATGCAGATGACATAGCATGAAGCAGAGCAGAGCTTAAAGTCACCTGTTAAAAAAACAAAACCAAAAGGAATGTAGTGTTAAAAAATCATGATAATGAAGAAGCCACTGTCCAGTCTCATGGACAACCGAGACAATTCTAAGTGTTCTCTCACAGTTGTCTCATCTACTATGATTTGTTTAAATACATCTTTCCTTCATCCAAATTCATTTCATTCTCTTCAACTGTTTCCACCAGGGATAAGTAAAAAAATAAAAGGTTAATTATTAAAACTAGTCTCTTTTCCCTTTTAATGAAAATAACCATTTTCCAGCTCCCTGACTGAGCATCTACTTTTAATCATTATTTCAAATAGAGAATCTGACACATTTGACATCTCCCGATGCCATGACATTAAACACACTCATGACAACACCTGGGTTAAATCTCTGAAAATAGAAATGGTTCTTGAATCGACTTCAACATCTGAAAAAGGCCACATCTTTAAACCTTCAGACCATTTCCACACAACTTAGAATCCTAAGGGACACTTACAACTACTGAGCAGGCAAATGAGCCTCCAGATGATTGATTCTCTCTCATAGGCAACTGTGCGATTTACAAACCCTCCTCCCCGGGAGGCTGTCACCAGCAATCCCCTCCCCTGGCCGCTGTGTAAAACACAAAGGCAACCGGTTTTAGAAGCCTTTTTAACCTTGCACTTTGAGCCTCAAAGGATCACTGTGTTAAAGCAGCATTTTCCAGAAATGCCTCTTTTGACAGTTTCATGCAGGTTATTCTTTGATACCCCCCCCCTCCCGTTTAAACAGTTTCACTGACTAAATAAACTGCTTTCCAATTGTCTCTTCAGTAAAGTGCTTGTTATTACTCACAAAAAAAAAAATCAAAAAAAAAAAGAGAAAGTGCTATTTGAGTCTTAAGATAATTTCTTTTTCTGTGAAAAACTGCCTGATATAGCTTTCTTTTATTCATTTTTACATAAAGCTGAAATGAAACCTGTCTATCTCTTGTAAGGATACTGGGTTACTCGTTTTGGTGTTTGGCAGTAGGCGAGATGCCCACAGAAGGTGGTGGTGACACACTGGAACTGTAGTGCAGAAGGTAAACAACCTTCTAGATGAAATGGAAGGCATATGGACAGCTCCTACTAGAATCCTTTCATATTTATATACAAATATAATATATATTAAATATAATATAAAAATAGGTATATTCTTTTTCTCTGAAGTTACCATAGAAGCTTCTCTTCAAATCCTCACCCACTGCAGGCAAACAATGTGTTTCCTAAACTCCATGCAACTATGCTGTCTTTTCACTCCCTTACATTATCACCAGCCCATTTCTTCAGAAACCCAGTCCTCTCCTTAACAGACTCCTTCCCTTCTGTCAGAGTCAACCCCTAAAGGTTATGCTCCAAAACCTGCAGCATCACAGCATCCATTATCGTGCTATTTATTAGGATGTTGCAAATAAGTCTATGACAGTGGTAAATGAGTCAGGCAGAAGCAAAAGGCTGATAAAGAAAGAGGTGATAGCCTGGTCCTCTTCCCATTAAAAACCAAGGACAGTTCGGCAATTGATTCAGCAACAGGAGAAGCTGCAGAGCCTTCAGATACACGCTTTGTAGTCACTACCTGTGAAACAACGCATCTGCATACTTGCACAGAATCAGGACCGAGTCCTACATATTCGCTTTTATTAGAAGTTTGCCTGATTTGTGGCAGGAACTTTTCAAACGTGTGCTATATATTTCCAGTTTCTATGAATTTCCCCATCTTCTAAGCCTTTCCGTACTGGCTGGTAGCTCTGTAACTGAATGACCTCTCTCTGAGGTTACAGAACGCTTCGTCATCAAAGCATACATTTCTGTAGTTCTCTCTCAGCATCCATGCTGTCGTCATCATCTAATTCCTCCCTCACCTAGTTTAGCCTTTTTACCAACAGACCTATAGCAGCACATCAGAGTACCTGGGAAGGGGAAAATGGGAAGAGAAATTTAAATGAAGCTTTATATAAAAAGCTGCACCATTACCTGCCTGGCTGGGATCTCTATTTTCTGTAATTCTCAGTAAAATAGTTTAATAAACCCACTTAACCCCTATTCAATAGTTTAACAGCACTATTAAAGCTCTTCCAGTTTTCTTTTTTAGTGCTATAATGTTATTTTTTTTATCTAACCTATTTTCCACTAAGCTAAAGTACTGATAGCACAGACCTCTTTAGTCAAACGCAGCTTCATTTAGAAACAGGTGGAATGGCACAGTAGGGATAGAAGAGCCAGGCAGGATTTCCCCACATAGAACTCTACACAAACAGGTTTCTGACAAGTATTCCAGCCCAGAGAATGCCAGAAATCCCTTTATAGAAGGGGAGTGTTCCTTGCTATGTTTGGTATTGGAGTCTGTTCCTTGCTCCAGGTTGCAAGAGGTTTCTTGGAGCAGAAAGCAATGTGATTCTCTTTGGTACTGTTTCTCTCTCCTTCCTTGTTCCCTTCCATGCTTTTTGGTGCCAAATGCTTGCTTTGTAACTGGGGAATAACAAAGATCTAATGATAGGACACATGCAGAGGCAAAGGCTAGCCTCAAAAAGCAACCAACATGCTTGGCTAAACTGGTAACACCTTCCTGTGGGTTTGGTTCATCCAGCAATACAATCAAACTGTTTCATAGTACAAAACAGTCCATCACCATTTGGTTACATTCATTCAACTCCTCCTCAGTATTCAAGCTTAATCCAGCTTTCCCTCCCTAGTACTAATTTTAAGTGCTTTTACTGTTTTTAATTATCAGACCTATCAGCATTTATTCATTTTCCTCTGAAGTTCTGGTTTCCACAAACTAGTGCCATAAAAACCTACTGAACATTTACTTAAAATAGCACATCATATCTGTTGGAACTTTTTATTTTCTTTATCGAGTGAAGTTGCCTTCTGAAGTCTTAGTTTAGTGATATCTCTTAAATCAATAGCCTGGTAGCGCTGAATGCAATCATGATCTCCCCCAAAACATACTTTAAATGCTATGAAGATGAATGAAAATAGAACACCCCAAAACAACAACAACAACAAAATCAGCTTAATAGTCCTCCTCCTGCAAAAGGAGTTCTATACTTTTAGGTCTTTTAATCTTCTAAAGAGTATTACCTTCCAGGTCTGAGATTTGAGAGACTCCTCTATTCCTGGCTAGTGACTGAGGGGGAGTACCAGTCCAAAATGATCATGGTCTCAACTCAGACCACTATAAAATCAACACAATACAGAAATATCTATGAAGTAGATACACAAGTTTGGTTGACAATGTACTAAGACTTCAAAATTGAAAATGGTTACAAATTCAAGACATTGTAATTCAAGATGCTAAACATTATCACCTGAATTAAAATCAAGGCACTATGGGTTTTGTTGTTGTTGTTAAAATGACCCTGAATCAGTTCTAATTTTTGAAGGAGAATAAAAAGATTCCAACGTATTTTAACAAGTTACAATTCTCACCACAGAGAAAGTGGTTAAAAAGTGCCCAAAAGGTTATTAAATGTAAATATATTTTTGTGCAAATTACTCCTATAACTGAAACATTCTTGAAAATTACTGTCATATTTTTTTTAAACCTTTTACATAAATATTTCCAACTATGAACTATATCAAAAGATAGCTTTGGGGAATAAAATTCCAAACCATCCACAAGAAAGCAGTGCAAATTCCTATTTGTTTTTCAAATAAAGCGATGAATCAATTATGAAATGATGGATGATATTCATGAATCTGAATGTCCTGAACCCTGATGCATGATCACCAGTTCAAACAGCTTCATCAATAATTTAACCTCGAGAACAACTAACCAACACACTAAACCTCACCAAACAAACCCTGACATCACAGACAAAGCACAAACAAGAGACTTGTGCCCACATTAAGGGTGAAAATAATGATGCATCATGTTGTAAACAAAAGGGTAGAACAGAGGAAAACATTAGTCTGAGTATGGCGTGAGAATTTAGGGAAACATATTCAAACCTACAAATAACAGATTACATTTTCATGCATCATATAAAATATTTTGCTCTTTCTCCTTTTATGCAGACATATACACAATATTTTACAGCATCTGTACAACAGAGAACTGGATTTCACACAACATTTTCAAAATATTTACTGTCCTATAATCATCTGAAAAAAATTAGATGGTTTTTGGACTATATTCCTGGCATTTGTTTTTTTTTCCTTCTGCTAATTCAAACAATTGCTCCAAGTCCATTTTAATACTTTAAAAATGTACAGGATTGATAAAAAACCCAACATTTTCAGCATCCCTCACATTTCAGTCACATTTTGAGATTTCACCTGGACAAATCAACACATGGCAGCAAATCATTTAGAATAAGAAACTGGGGCAACTATCAAAGTTGGCCACGTCCCCATCATCATCTTGTGGCTTTTCTTAACAGATTCCAGAAGTTAGAAGCTGATCTCAACACTGTGGTGTTAGAAAGCCTTTGTACTGCTACCTCTGTAGCCTCAGTGCAACTGCTGGCGGAGCAGCCCCCTCCTGGTAGTTCCCTTCAAGAAGCGGCAGAGCCCCATGCTATTGTGGTTGCGCTTTGGAAGGATCAGTCATCTTGTCAGTTCTGTGTCGAGAAAGTGGCTGCTGCTGCTGCTGAGACTGATGCTGCTGGTGGTGGGACTGAGTAAAAGTGCTTTGTTGTAGTGGGAAAGCAGCAGAAAGGATGAGCTGAGCTGACTGATTTCCATGAAGTAACCTGGATGTCTGGAACATGGAAATAGAAGACGATTATTTTTCCTGCTGCACTGAGAAACTGCAGGCCTGGCTACTTTCTACCTTTTCATAAGGGCTCAATCAAACTAAATTTCTGATTTGGTCATTTATGCTGAACAAACAATGCAAAGATTAGTTCATACTAATACAGTTAATTACAGCATCTGACCAATTATCAAAGCAGCTGTAACTGGTCTTCATAATTTCCCATGACAATGGGTAGGAACACATGGCAATTTGTCTCCAGTTCAAACCACAAGAGCATAACAGGGCTTAAGGAATTCATTTGAACAAATGCAGGTGGCTGACATTGCAATCACATGGAAAAACAGTGCATGACTTGGCACAGATCACATTTATGCCCACCCACCCAAAATGAACATTCTAAGAACCTGCTGCATTTGCGGACTCAAACGTCCCCTTTGGAGAAGATATATTATTGCTGGAAATACTACTTAGTTTTAATATTAACCTTCTTAGAACCAAAGAAGAAAAGCAACCAAGGATAGCTAAAAATGCCCTTGGATATCTCAATCCTGAAACATGTTCTGCAACAGAAATTAAACTACATTAACTGGTGCATCTACACAATCAGGTTGTAAGAAGGCTCAGTGAGCAGAGGCAGGAAAAGCACTTTTCTCCCTTCTTAAGGAGCATTTGCTTCACTTCAAATTCTAGCACTTCAGTATTTTGAATACAAACGAGTAACTTTTGCTTAGAAAGAAATTCTAGAACAGGAACAAACTTTTGGAGATCTTCATCTTCCACAAATCTTCTGTTTCAACAGAATTATGTCAAAATTGTTCAAACTTTTAAATTTAGAAACAGAGATATAGACACTACCAACCTGCTAAACAGCACTGGTATTACAGTATTTATCTGACTTGTCAGAGAACACATTCAAATCTGAGCTCCGGTTGGATTCAATTCAAGAATCTCTCACTATGTAAATGACAGCTGAAATTCAAATCACTAGGTATCCTTCATCCACCCTTTTGAGAGTGAACTTGCAGCCGAAAAGCCTTCGCCTGATGCATGACTGAAATTGGTACGTTCCCATGAAAGAATTTCAACAAGTCAGTATTTTCTGTCAGTGACACAGTGAAAGAAAATTTTACTCAGCTCTAAACTGAACTGTAACCATTCCTTGTGCACAGAAATGTAGATTAAACCTCCAATTACTGCATTTGCATGTATCTCATCTCTGCACACAATACCAAATTTAATGCAAATGGGACAGCACAGACAGAAGTATTTGCAAAATCAGGATTTTTAATTAACGTATGCTCTTAAAGAAGAAAAAAAAGAAAAAATAAATTGACATTCCCAGAGTAGTTTAAGAGTGCTAAGAACGTGTGCAAAGTACATTGTGATAGTTAATATGGATTTCACCTTTGGAGAAGGCAACATCAGAGGCCAAATTAAGATCTTTTAACCCACATCCTCTTGGAGACACTTCCTCTCTGGTTTTCTAACTACCACTACATCTCCCTCACCAGCATCACCTGCTGGGTGATCTGTGTGCCAGCAATTAACTGGAATCAACCAATGGCAATAGATTTTCCATCAATTCTTTCTGCCTTCTGGTTCTTTTCAAGATTTCCTATCTCTAAACTCCTTGGGTTTTGCTTTCCTTCTCTTTTGATATCTCTCTTCTTTCTCCACTAAACCAAGGTCCTTCTCTACTCTCTGCTTACTTGTTGCTCAGCCTCCCCTGTTCATGTCTCACAACAGATATTCATGCCTCATGTTATGGGATATGTCTTGCTTTAGGTTGCATGCTGCTTTCCAGATCAACCAATTCTGAGATCATCTCTCACACCTTCTTGCATTAATATGTGAATGCAAAGAAAACGCAAGCAGTTTTAAGGGGAAACAACTGTTTCTTCATCCCATGCTCAAGCAAGAACAGCAATTCAAAGATATAAAATAAGGCAAATAAGCACAACTGCAGGAAAGACTACCTCTCCTTTAAGTAGTAAGATTCTAGAGAATGGCTACCGAGTAAATTTACCTCGTACATCACGCTTGTTCACAGGCTACTATTTTAAGCACACTGCTTTCAGATAAAGCACCCCCAGGATAAACTAGCAACAGTAGAAATGTCAGAACTTGGAAAACTTTATGGAGAATGGTGCATTACCTGTAGGAACTGCTGGGTGTGCTGGGTCAGCTGCGGCTGAGCTGGTTGCTGAACTGTGGTGACCTGCTGCTGATGGTCTTGCTGACTTTGCTGCTGCTGCTGCTGCTGTTGTTGTTGCGTTATTGACAAAGTCTGTGGCTGCTGCTGTTGGGCAGCAAAAGTGGGATAAGCTGTCACCACCTGTCCCATAAACATAGTACTTGGTACCATTACTGCTCCACATGCTACTGGGGCTGTGACAAGTTTTGTTACAAATTGCTGACCTTGAGAAAATCTGTTAAAAACAAAAAGGGAGTCCCTTTAGGAAAAAAATCCATATCAAGCATCACCTGCCCTTAAGAAATGCAGTTTTGTCAGGTTCACACTCTGCTCTAACACCATGGGCTTTGGTAAGCCTGCAAACATGCTATTTTGAGAAAAGCTTAGTTTAACAGTTGCATCCATATATAGGTAATAAGTCACATGATTTTTTTAATGCTTCATTATAGCAAGTCATCTGACTATTGCTCTTGAAGATTTACCTGATTTGTCTATCCTGTGTAAAAGTGGTTACTGCAGCAGCATTCTGGTTGTTGTTCTGCGGTAAGCTAGAAGGAACCTGGACCACATTTCCTGTCGTTGGCTGAGAAATCACCATAGTGTTATACAAAGGTGCCGAGACGGTATTCTGTGACTGGCTGGCAAGAGAAGACTGCTGATTGTGCCCACTAAGTACATTTTGTTGATTATGCTGAAAAGAAAACACATGATATTGTAATTTGAAAATACGCAGCTATTACAGCTGTCCTCCTCATTGTCATTGTCCATACTTCACAACTGGCCCCCAGACCTCTAGAAATCTCCTAAATTAACTTCTCCATCTGTTCAGGGTTTGATATTCTTTTTCCTGATTTTTTCAGCTATTTGCATATTGTTTGTTCAAGATCCTATTTTCCACTCCTTTAGCACCTCTGTGCCAGACTTAAGACTAAAAAGTGCACATCACATCAATCTATTTCTTACTTGGAACTAGCTTACTGCTGGGATGGTAACACTGTCCACCACTAGTTTGCCTCTTCACAAATGCTGAAAGAAAGTATGGAATTTGGGTAAAAGTACAGAGGGTTACCACTCAGATGGGAGGTATAAGGAGCCTCCATACACAAATGATCAAGTCTATCAGCTTGAAGAAAGGGCTTTCTACGGAGATTGACAGAGGACTTTGACATCATGCATGACTGAGAAGATGAAAAGTGAATTGCTGCTCAGTGTGTTTCTGAGTGTATGAGCTGGGTGGCAAGTTCGAGAAACAAACATAATCACATATCACAGAAAGTAAAGCTGCAGAACTCACTATGAGGTATTGTGGATTTCAAAAGTTTACATGGAATTGAAAGAAACTGAATAAACTTACAGAAGAAAAAGGCCATCACATTACAGATGTCAAACACCTCCAGCATCTGACTGAAATTGTTCAAGAGTAGAAAAGTAAACTGCAGAAGCACCAATATATGCTTGTCCTGTTCCTATGCTTTTCTAGTTATTTGCTGTCTGGACACCAGGCTTCAAGCTCACCTTGTTATCTATGTTATATGTTCTATCAATAGAAAATCAACAGACATTCAAAAGAAGGTAAGCTAAAAGTTTGCCTGATACTGGTCTTTCAAAAAAGCTTTGTTTACATGCTTAAGTCTTAGATAAAAACAAGATCTGAAACTGCATTATCAAGAAGATGAATACATTTCAACTGAAAACCAGGAATGTGAAATTAATACAACTCAAAGGACATTGTTACAAAAAAAATTGGGAGGAGAACGTCAGGGAAGCAACTGTTGTGTTTCAGCTGGTTTTCAGTATGTATTCTATCCAGCCACATCAAGAATGAGAATTTTACCTGTGTTGCAGTACTCTGCAAAGGCTGTTGCTGTATCATGTGCGAAGTACTTATATGGCCAGTGTTCATCCCACTTTGAGTCTGATTAGTCTGAACAACTTGACCTTGCCTGTTTATTGGTGCAAGCTGCGGAACATTTGAAGAATTTCCGGAAGCAAGCTGCACAGAACCAAAGTTGAGTCCAGAAGTTGACTGCTGCAAGAACATCTTAAAGAAAACAATCTACAAGTTAGCTTTTAAACCAAATCTGTTAATTGTTCAAGGTGTTTTAGAGAAACTAAATTTCATTATTTAAAATCACTGTAAGATAACAGTGATTAATAATTCAGTTTCATCTTTAGTTTCATAGCATAGATGGAATAGATGATCTCCAGAGGTCCCATCCAACCCTAACAACTCTGTGATTCTGTGATCTTAGTTATTAGAAGCATTGAAACAGCACTGCAACCACCAAGATCAAAACACCCATCTCCCATATAGGGTCACTATTCAGAGATTCTACTATAAGTGGTAAGAATCTGAATCCTGATTTCTAGCACCCTAAACAATAAGGTTTAACATTTGTTCTTAAAGAAACTCTGTTATTTAGAGACTAAATCGTAATGTAGTCTGCAACTGTCTAAAGACAAAACATATTTGAGATCACATTTCTCTTTGTAGGATAGAATCTCCATCTGAACTTTCTCGCATTGCTGTAATAATCTGAATTCAGCACAAAAATAGTTGAGCCTGTACAAAAAGTTAGGCCAAGACTACAAGAAGACAGGGTAATAAAGTAGCATGCATGTGCAGCACTTAAGATATTTTTCCTAGTTTCTACAGTTCTGAATAAGGTCCCTCTACAGTGCATGGGAAGAGGGCTGTGAATCTGTCCTTTTGAGGCATCTATAGGCAGTCTACTACTGGCAGGTTTATGCTAGACAAGATAAAACACTGAAAATGGCAGATGCCAGAAACTCCTACTCGTCACCAGAATTTAAGCAACATACTCAATACTTCCAGAAAGTATTTTTTTTTTTTTTTTTACTTTTCATTCACCATCTATGATGAAAATATATTCAGATTATTTCCTTAAGGGGTACTTCAGTTTTTGGGGGGTTATTTTTCTGTTGGTTGGGGTTTTTGTTTGGTTGCTTTTAAGTAGAAAAACCCAGTAGTATCATTCTTTTCTTCCAAAGAGAGCTGCTGAAAGGAGAATGACAAAATTCAGAATTAGAAGAAAAAATATACTGGTAAAAATACAGAAATCAGGTAGTCAGCTGCTAGGCTGAGTAATGCATCCTCTAGATTCCCTGTCTTTCTGTCTCAGTAACTATGTCGGTACACTATATGAAGTAGAACCACTTCGCCAAGAGGGTCTGAAGGAGGACCACAGCCTGACAGTTGGGACAGTTTAAGAAACAAAAGGTATGAATTTGACGCTCTTGAGCTAAAAGAGGAAACAGATGCTCATCTTGCACATTTTGGATTAATATTCTAATTGCTGCAAATCTTTGCAAGAAGTAACAATCACTGCATCCTTTTATGCTGAGGTTTAGGCCTAAGCTAGGCTTGAGTGTCTCAGTACCAAAAAGATACACTGAGGCACTTACAGATAGATTCAGAACCAAATGTCAGCATCTGACAGTATCACTACCTGAACCAAAATCTTAGTACCCAAGGAAACAGTAGCTTAGATGCTATGGATTTTAGGGACATTAGGTCCAGATGGCAGCTGATGGGGATAGGAAGGATCAGTTTGTGGAACTAAGTGCCCAGTTTTAGATGCCTAAATTCAGATCAAACAGATACATTCATTCGGATACAGATCAAACCTGTAAGAGTTACACTAACTCACCTGGAGTCCTTGACCATGGACAATTTGAAGCTGCTCTTGGATCTTGCGCAACTCTTCCTGCTGCCGATGAATATTTGCTTCTATCATGCGTGTTCTTTGCTCTAGCTGGTCCTTTAGATGTTGCATAGCTCCTAACTGAGCTGAAAACTGAAACACAGGCTGTAGTGAAATGAATAAATGAAAAGCTGAGCAAAAATAATTACGTTTACAAGCAGTAAATACACTCCTCCACAGTAGCAAAGAAATGAAGCACTGCCTTTTAAACTGCTAGTAGCATAATCTGATGACAAATTCATTAGCATGTAAATGTCACAGACCTCCTATTTAATTTATTGTTCATATTTAGTTTATCGATGCATCAGAATTGGTGAATTAAAAAGTATAAATACATAGCAGAAGAAATTAACTGGCATCCAAATCATCAAGACTACAAAAAGACTCAGTAATTTGCACAGTACTACAGATGTTAAAGCTCAATCAGGTTAAAAATCAGAAGTGTACCAGTTTACCAAAAAATCCACCCAGAGCTAAAACATGCAAATAACTTGGGAATACCTTCAGTCACAAACTATTGGAGGCTGAGCACACAGAGAAGCTATGTTTGCCACTTCTGTTTTTCCCTAGACATCTGCCATGGGCCACAAGTCAGTGCAACCTTCTGATACTTATATCCTCTGTAGCGCCTTCCTTCCCTCTAGCAGTTCAACTGTCTGGCCCAGCTTGGTGTTGCCTGAAAACTTCCCGAGGGTGCACTTGATCCCCTCATACCGATCACTGATAACGGTATTAAACAGAGCTGGCCCCATTACTGAGCTCTGGGCAGCACCACTTGTGACGAGCTGCCAACTGGATTTAACTTCGTTCACCACAACTCTTTGGGTCCAGCCACCCAGCCAGTCTTTACCCAGTGAAGAGTACACCTCTCCAAGCCATGAGCAGGCAGTTTCTCCAGGAGAATAAGACTGTTTGAAAAATAACAAACAATAAACCAACTTCATACATACCTGGGACATGCCAGACTGGAGCTGTAAAGTTGCAGGCTGAGATACTGTTGGCTGTGCTACTGGCTGTCCAAGAGACTGGGAGCTTAAAGACTAGGATTGAAAAAACGGTTCCATAACTGGAATGAACTACCTACTTGACATGAAGTATTTCTTTACATAAAGCGTCAGTTCCAAAATAACATCATGTGAACATATGAAAAAACCAAGTAAATGTTTCCTGAAAGATCTAACCTTAAAAATTAGAGAATAATGGACATGAAAGCAATTGATTTTATATATATATAGGCATACAATTTTTCCACTGCTGAAAATATATAGAAGCAGTAGGTATAAACTAGGAAAAACAGAAATTGCAACTACAACTGTTTTAAAAGTCTTCTTTGTACCAAGGGAAAACTTTTTCAACAAGTTTGGAAGTTGATAGCTTTGATTTATTCTTAAAATAATAATTTTTAAAGATACGCATTTTCATAACCATTCTATTTTTGAAATGAATGTACTAGTTTAGGTGCAACATAAGTACCAAATGCATGAAGTATGACATTTTCCCATGTTACCAAGATTTCAGAAACTGTATGAAAGTATTCACTAATATTTTTTAAAGTCATAAATTCATATAGCAACACGCACAGCATTAAGTTGGCATTTACATATATAATTGCTTATATACATATGCATATTAAAAATGCAGAATTGTAGAAAGAAGTTATGTGCAAGTGAAAGCAGAGATTCATACACAATCTCACAAACATTAATGCCATAGATACTTACATGCTTATTGTATTCCCTTAGAATGTAGTATACCAAAGACGCATATTGATACAATTCTAATACTCATGTATTCCACATGAAACTGTTACAGTTTAAATTATGTGTTTTCAGAAGAAACAAAGTTAAGGTTATTTAATAGTACCTTCTAAATAACATCGAATTCCATTGATTAAGTACAAAATTTTTCTCTGAAGAGTTACCTGGCTACTCAGAGATGATCTTCTTTGCGCAGTCTTTTCATGACCAGGTAAGTTTTGCCTTGGAGGAGTGTTAGTATCCACTGTCATTTTAGTTGGTGTTGCTGACAATGTTCAGAGTTACAACAGAAAGAGACATGTTAATAGTAATCTCAATTCTGCAATGCAATAATCAAATCACAGCATGTTTTTCATTAATAGAAAGAAAATTAAGGCCTGGACTCTATTTTTACCCTGGCTATCCAATAATAACGCAATCTGATGGACTGAAATAGGGTGCACTAAAGTCTGCTATTGTACTTCCAGAAGCAGAAGTCACCACACGACTTCTGAAAATCAGCATTGTCAGCAGATTTCTGAACCATTAAAAAGGACGTTTACATCTGCACACTTTTCATAAAGAGATACTAACTGCTAGTTATGCATTTAATTAAAGAAAGTAAAGTAGAGAAAACCTTCATTAGGATGCCAATTATATTTTCAACAGTTGGTGCTTACATGAATGATCTGATACTGCAGTGTGTGAAGATTTTCTTGAACTCCTAGAGGAAGCAGAAGGTGTGGGGCTGGTATCAAACCTTTCCAGTGCTTCTTTGAGACTCACTGTGTTTATGTGATTGTCAGACCCAGAGTCCTGGCTCTGAAAAGACATATATAAACAACAATTACTTTATCTGATTCAGTACACAATGTCCATTTCTGCTAGCAAATATGTAGAACTATGCTGTGCCTAATATCAACCCTGTTATGCAGGTGACTGTGCAGAAGTAGTGGCCTGTTTGGTACCTGTTAGCTCAGTTTCCATCTATAGCTTTTATCCTTGGAAAAGAATCCATATAATCCATATAAGCCTAGAAACCAAAATGCATGCAGACACAGGCTGCAGACTGACTGCTGAGCTGACCTCCTCTCTAGCAACTCAATTCACTTTGAACACTGGTGTAATGAGTGAGCTGCTTATTCTTTGGAGAAAGGATCAGTTAATTCCACTAGAAGGAGCTCTGTCAGATGAAACTTGCTGAACTGCTAAGGGGAAACATTTCCGAACTGCCAGGGCAAAACACCACAGAGCATCTGTACAAGCTGGCTTATCTAAGACTCACTGAGCTTCCAAGGACATTAATTCAAAATGAATTTTGCATACTCCTAAGAAGTGGGACAGAGTCACAAAATAGAATAGCTCCAGCTTTCCTCCTGTGAATTCTTTTAAGCCACCATTCTGCATTGACCCTGGGTTTTCAGATTACGGGTGCTTCCAGTAAGGAAGAACATTTATTTATGAATCCATCTCCGCAGGAATCAGATCTTAACAAGGACTTAGGGGTGTTGCCATGTTGCAACTACAGGCACATAAACTCCTGAAAAGAGGAGGGTAAGTGTTCAGGGCAGAACACCATTAACCAAACACTCTTCCTAGACTTCTTTGATAGCTTTAAATAGTCATATTACTTAGAGATCAAAATAATTACTTTATCTGTAACAGGACAGATAAAGTCTTCTTGCTACTGTTGTATTTCTGTGTATCTGCTTACACATTACTTTAACTATGAAGGAAAGAAGAGGTAAAATAAAATTACATAAGACACTCACTTTATCTGCTGTTATCTCTGGAAGAGACTCCTCAATACCAAGTTCTCGTCGTCTTTCTGCTCTAACTTCTGCATAACTAGAAGAACAAACCAAAATATGACTACTCTACTACTGGATGCTTTAAAAACATGTACTTCAAAAAACAAAGCCCTCAGAGCTACTTTGCTCACAAGGTATCTCAGGAAGTTTTCCAGCGATTCTTTAAACTGCTAGGATTTCGCTACCCCCCAAAAGACCAGCAATACAGCTCCCATGCCATTACAATTTCTCTAATACAGATTTATAAACAATAACTTACCTTACAACAGTGTGCGTACAGACAATAAACTCTGGCCTGGAATTCCACTGGTGATACGTGATATAGTAATGTGTTTGCAGCCAAATCCACTGTTGTCCCTTTGTAAGGAATCTGTAGTAACATGACTTCCCTTTCCCATATTGCATTACTATAAAAGTGAGGAATAAAGTTTACTGTCTTTCTGGGCTGTATATATTGCACTTACATAATAACCATTATTTCCCAGCTTCATATGGCCCCAAACCATGTCTAAATCCAGTATTATGACAACGACTAAGAACAGGTTTAAAACTGTGGCTTTCTACAAAAAAAAAAAAAATCTACATTGTATTTTTCAGAGATCTGCAGAATACAAACTTCCATTTTTGAAGGTTTTCTACCTATTGTGAAAAATGTACAGCTTTAGAAAGAAAAACATAGCTAAACAGAAAGTTCATTTTATTACATGTTTAAACAATTATTACATTCAATACACATCATGGAGCCTTTTAAATGCTACTAGAAGAACTAGAGAAGTAACATAGCGCTGTGCACTCCAATTTACCACAATGAAAACTCTAAGATAAACTTATATCTGTTTTGTAGGTCTGTATCAAAAGAAAAAAGACAAAGATCGGCAGTGCAATAATGTCAAATGAATGGGAGTAAAGACACATCACTCAAATGCATTACAGTTTCACTGCAATAGTTGCACAACTCAACAAACTTTAAACCAAACATTTACAAAGCAAACTTTCTCATTTTAGCAACTTAAGTCATACTCACAATGCTCATGACATTTTGCCAGATTATCTAGATCATCCACATGGTAATAATCATATCCTGATGTTCCCAAAACTTCAAATGGAAGATAACCTATTATCGGAGGTGCCCTAATTAATACAAAAATTAATGTCATTTCATTTTCACACAAAAACCCCAAACAAAATGATTTCATTATATAAGTTTTCTTGTTTATAGTATGCGCTCTGAAAAAGATTAAAAATTAAACCCAAGTTATGAGTAGTTAATATTGATTAGTGAACTCTAAATATTATAGCCACCACTGTGATTCAGCTACTATTGCTGCTATACATAGAAGGAATTGCACCTGTGATCCAAGAATAGGAACTTCCATTCTAAGCTATGTCTAGATGTGAACTCTTCATTGGGTTCTTCAACAGTGCACATTTCCTAAAAAGTAGAAAAATAAAAATCTCTCTCAAAACTGCTCTAGTCTAATTCATCAGCTCGTTTGAAATTCAGACTTACCTAAAGTTAGTAGATAATTCCACAATAGTTATGTTATTTTTAGACAGCTTCATTGGTTTTACTTGTTTAGATGCATAGTACTGAGGTAGAATCTAATCTCAGCTGTGCCAGGCTGACATTCAGTTGATTTAAATGGAACAACCCCAGCATGAGATTAAACTCAAGCTCAGTATCTACAAACACAATAGCACAAGCAGAAATCAAAATTTCCTGCAGTTATGCTTTCAAATTGTAACAAAGATGAGACACTCTCAAAAGACACTCTGATGACACTATATGCTTATAATGGGTAAAAAACCAACATTAGCAAAAAGGTCATGTTATTTTGAGTTCAGTAATAGGATTCTTCCTTTTAACGAATACAACGTAATCTAAGTCACTTCGGCTTGAGAGGGCAGACACCTACCACAAAAAACACAATACTCATGTTTAGAACTCATAAAAAATAAGAGAGTGATTGTATTTCCACTATTATAACAAATCCTCAAGGTATGCTGTACAACATTTTAAATGTATTCCACTTGGACACATGCACAATCAGTGCATTTCTGGCAATTTCTACTGTCCCCTTCCAGAGAGGTGAAGATGCTTCACCAGTTACTGTGCCTCATTCTGAGACGATTAACAGAACTAAGTACCACAGGCTAGTTGGTTCTTTTATGAACGCCTCTAGTACTACCTTACAAGAAGATGATGGAATACATGCACATATATAAATACACTACTCAGAGAATTAGAGATCATTTCATTTTCAGACACCTGCACACATTAAGGTCCTTTCCAACCCTAACTATTCTATGATTCTATGATTTTACGATCTGTCACACTTGTAGGAGCTTGCAACAGTATTCCCATTGCCAGGAACACTGTAGCATCTACTGATGATCAGATATCACAAGTTTCAGTAAGACTACAGCATGGAAGCTGCTGCTGCACTGACATAATATTCACAACAGATGTGGACAGACAAGCACACTGCTCCTCTGCAAACATCTACTACTAAAATAGTCCTGTGGAAAAGTAACTAACTTCCTTTACATTCTTTCAGGTTGCAATACAAAGAGTTTAAGTGGATATTTTGCAGGTCTTTATATAGGTATTTCTAAAAGGTTTTTTCTATGAAAGAAAAAAGTGGACATATCTAGGTAATGTTTTCCCCTCACCTTCACTGGTGTAGAATCTAAAGACAGTGACTACAAAGTGAGCAATATGATGGGGGTAATAAAAAAAAAATCACTCTGGGCACAAATTTATGACTTTCAGTGTGTGACTTCCAGTCAGCAAGACTTAACCTTCAAAACTGAAACTACCTCTAAAACCTGACGCTCATCTGCTTTATTAAGGTTACAGCACTTAATAAAGCACCACTCATAGTGAAGTAAAAGAAATGACAGAGCAAGCGTATATCCTTGAGATATACTTTTGGTTTGTGCCCAAATAACTAGATTAAAAAAATCAACAAGTCAAAAGTAAAAATAACTTCAATGCAGGGAACAAAAACACAGTAAAAACATCTCTGTTAAAGAGAAGCTGGCAGCAGGTTAGTGCCCAATTACTCAGTGCATTTATATTAACGATTTGCAGATACTCCACTATAAAATACACCTGATAGAAGCTATCTTGTTCAACAAAGCATCTTGTTGAAATTGCCAACAAGGCATCTAGAAAAGAAAGGCCTTTCATTTGTAACAAAAAGTATGCTGATAAAATCCTTTTGACTGGATTAATCCTTCCTTCTTGATAGGATTCAATCCTTTACCAGCCAACATTCAAGTCATGCTTTAAAGACATGCTTTAAAGAATGTGCAGAGACAAATCCCTTCACTGGGGAGCAAAATCTGTGACATATTTTGTTCCAAAAGTGGTGGTGTCATATGCAGAAAATAAAAATGTGAACTTTCAGAAATTATTCTCATGAATACTGTGGCTTTCTGCAAAAGTGTTGTATCGCCTTGAGAAATGACATTCTAGGTAAAAAAATTCCAGAACCATATACCATCAAATAAGTGACAGATGCGCAGCAGGTTCTACCTCAAGACAGTCCAGTACTAAAATACACATCTAGTTACTGGCTGTAAAGTTACTGCGATGGTAAAGTCCCTGACATAACACTTATTTGCTAGTCAATGCTAGCCTCAGTAATAACAGAAGGTATCAGAGTATAAACAAGTATTGCCAGATTGAAAGTCTTCACTCTAATGTTAGTCTTCTTCACAAGATTTCCCAGATGAGCAGCACTAGTGAAAACCCTTAAGAGGATCTTAAAATCTCTGTAATGTGAAAGCTTCCTAGAAGCTCAGGCAGAGGAATGAAACTCTGTCAAGAATATAACCTGTGAGGTTTTCGCCCTCAGGAGACCTAGACCTGAAAGATCATAAATAGATCTCAACTTTCAAATAGTTCCTCAACTTCCAAATATCCTGCTCCACAAGTAGGAGACACAGAAGTTTAATTTTAATACATTCTAAACTGCCAGACTTCAAAAGACAAAAATATTTGCAAATATTTCTGTGCTCGCCTTTCCTCCCCTTCCCCAAGTACTTCATGAAGCAAAAACCACACATTTAACATCTCTACAAACTGTAAGCATAACAGGAAGAACATTATCTAGACACACATGGGAAGACAAGTGTCAGATGAAAGATTGCCACAGCTTCAGGAAAAATAAACAACACGCTTTCTGGCATGCAGTCTCAAAGATCCAGTCCCTATTCAGCCTGATGAAATGAAGAAGTTTATATGATCTCTCCACAGGCTCCCTGCTATGTTTTCAAAGTGCAAAATATATAGACCATGTCTTCAGGGGCTGCCACCATCAATCTTCAGCCTACGACACCAGTGCATTCAACTTACAGGCAGAATATTTAAATGTTCAGCATGACAGACAACAGCTTAACCATGTACCATATAAATTTCATGGCATTTCTTTACAACTGAATTGCAAGAACAGATGTTAGATAGTAGACTATCCTTATATATGTACCTTAACATGTCTGTATAAAACATATAATTTAGATCAGAATCATAGACTCCTGTACTGTATCCTAAATACTTATTTTGACTGGTTTTGGTAAGGAACAGGATTATCCTTTGTAAACTACAAATTTCATACACATCCAATTCTAAACTTTGAAAGATCACTTCATTGAACATCAGCTGGTAAGCAAAATGTTCTCTTTAAACAACCATGTTACTAAATAACACTACTGAAACAAAAGAGTTATTAACTCAAATCCAGCTCTCGGTTACTGACAAATAGTGTAAGTTTTCATTAAGCCCTACCAGATTCGCTGTGTCAAACTACAGCAAGACCAGTGAAAGTGTAATCTCGATGTTATGTTTCGTTTTAAATTTCTAAGTTATATTCCTACACATTCCCAAATTTATTTCTTAGATATTACTATTTGATATGACTATTCAGAAATGGTGTCCAGAGTACAACTTCATTTGATGCTTTGCACAACATTTAACCGATTTGTGTGTTAAATAAGAAACACAGACACTTTCAGTTTCATATAATAAAATTCCTTATGGTTTTGATCAATAATAATTGAAATGTTGCATGCATTCTTTCTCAAGTTTTCTTGTTCAGAGTCCATCTAAAAATGACACAAAAGTGATTCCAATTGTACATACCTTGATAAATTGAGGTGTAGCTAATCTAACTGTGGCTACAAAGCAAACTTTGTCTTCATACGAAGGTCGGTGTGATCGCTGAATAGTTCCTTCAAAACCATTGTGCGCTGAGTTGGGAACTGAGGGAAGACAGAGAAGTAGTCAACACAAATTACAGTATAAGCAGAGAGAAAACAGCAGTAATATCACAAGACAAATGGCCCAATGCTTGTCTAATGTGGCTTGCTTATAACGTAACGTGCATTAAGAAAACGCTACATATAATATACACACATATATGCACAGGAATAG